>OX457126.1:14817670-16143920 GCA_949752895.1 Dendrolimus pini | reverse complement strand
AAGGGAGTGTCATGATTTTTGGGTTTATAAAATGGGCTTTACATGAATCTGTTTGTTTAATTTTGCAGATTGCACGTATACATTTTTTTGAGCTTTGAATGCACATTCTTTAGGTTGTTATGTCGGTACATTTTACAATTTCTTTCAGGGTGCTGTTTATTAGTTAAAGCTACCCGTGCGTGCAGCCAAGTAGCCAAGTAAGCCAGTACATCTCGGATGCATAGTAAAAATGCGAGAGCCAGAACAGCCCTCTGAACGCATTATTGTATTATACACGTAGGGCTTTGAAGACAGTTAGGCAAACATGACACAAATTCGCTGAATGTACTGTAATATAATAATAAACTTTAAATAACTTTGATGACTAATATGCAGCATTGGATATTTCCTAAGTTGACTAAACCTTTAAACATCATTGCAAAAATTGTAGTATTTTTTATTGCAGAAGTTCAGCAGACAGGCAGACGGTCCACTTGATGGAAAGCGGTTACCATCGCCTATGGACATTTGCAATACCAAAGGTGATACAAACGCGCTACTGCTCTCTTAAGGGAAGACTGGAACCTGGTCACTAACGGCGAACACACAAATCAAGGTGGTTATGGCGGCATACTCTAGACTAGGAGTGATAGCCATCCAGTCGGGCAAACACGATGCTTTTTTTATATTTCTCGTCTGTCTGTTTATTCGGGATATACGTAAAAACTACTGGGCTGATTTTAATGCAGTTTTACCTGATCCACAGCAAATTATTAGACTTAAAATTATTTTTTATTCTGTAAATCCAGCAGAAATATTCTGGGAATTATTTAAAAAAGCCCGATTAAAAATAAATTTCGAATTCCAATATGAATTTTTTCACTGATCGATAGCAAATATTATGTAACAAAAGTGTGATATTTTTTTATCCTGAGAATCCAGAGAGAATTTTCCCGAGAGTGGTTTTTTAGTTGTTCGGGTGCATACAAATTAGCTCATTCCGGCAGTTTTCACTAAAACGCTAGCTTACATTATTTTTTAACTGCTGAGGTACTTTGTGTCCCGGGAATCCCGCGGGAGTTTTAAGTCAAGCGTGAATGAAGTGGCGGGCATTTTTTTTAATAGCTTCAATGTATAGACACATGCCGTGTCTGTACACTGAAGCTATTATAATTTAGAGTGCTGGGTATAGTTTGGAGTTTAACAATATTGTTACGAGCTACAGGACTCGAATTAAAATAAATGCCGTTGGAATTACTATAGAGTTTATTAGAACTGGACAAACACGTATAAAACAAGTACAAAGTAAAACTGGATGCAACCCCGACACACTGCACGATTCTATGCAATTCAACACGCGCAAAGTCCGTCACTATGTCGCTAATTGAAAGTACTACACGTCTTAATCGTATCGTAGTCGTCGATTGACTGCCCACCCTTCCGTTCGGTCATTGTTTTATACCAACTATACAGTACAAAAAAACCGACCGCGTGGACTGGAGTTTCTGAGAAAAAGTAGTTTGCACACCTGGTTATCTATTCCTGTGAACGGCCAACAAAGTCGAAATCAATAACAATAGGCTATTGTCTAATTGCAATTTTAAATACCAAGTAAACGAAAAGAATTCCAAATGCGGAAGGGGCAATAAACCCGGTGCGGCAATAAACCCGGTGCGCAGCATTTCTTTGTTGGTATGTAACAATAGGCGTCCAGGTGACCCAATTTGTAACAATATTATAGATTTTACGGTAGTCACAGGTAATTCTCAGGGGCGTGAAAAAGGACATACCTACACTAATGCAAACAAAGTTATTCTCACATTTTATATATTAATAGGGATATGGATTCTGCGGATTTCTGCGGCTATTTCCTACTTCCGTATTCAGTTTAGGTAGCGAGTTTCCAAGTAGTGAATAAGATACCTGCTTGTTCAATCAAACTTTATAATAATAGTGTTGATTCCGTATATTGCGATAGTATCATGAAGCGTTACCGAGAACTCGAGGCAAACGCAATTTCTTTAACAATCAAAATATTGTATGAAAATACTTGTTATTTGTTTAACTTACTGCCGGGGATAAATTGCATTTAAAAGATTATAATTATTATATCATCATGCTCAGTAAATTAGAATATGTAAATAATACTTTCGGAGCTGATTTTTCCGTAGCTGCATGAAAGTCAGTCATATACTGGAAGACGGATTGTGAAATTGACAATAATCCAGTAAAAAATGTATCCCTAATAACCTCCTAATTCTACATTCTAACAGGCACTATAGATCTATTTTTAACACTTTTTTACTTTTCATGTATAAAACATATTTTTAGAGTAGGCTGATTTTTCATCAGATAAAAGTTGTCAGCCGAGCAGATTATAACCTGACTAAATTCAGAAGTGAAACAAATCAACTGTTTTATTCGTGCAACTGTCATTTTCATTTTCCCCTGTTGTGCTTTATGCTATAGAATAATTTTGTCAGGTTATTGAAAAATCGGCCAAAAAAATAGATAGATAACACTTTATTGTACACCATTACAGAAAAACTTACGAACTAGTATTATTATAGTAGGGTACAAAGGGCGGTCTTATCGCTAAAAAGCGATCTCTTCCAGACAACCCGTGGCAAGAATATTCCGATTAGAAGTGGCGATGGTGGTATACATAATTATTATACAATTACTTCAATTTTATTAATAAATATATAACTATACTATATATACAAATATACACATAAGTTATATACATATATAATATATGGCGATAATATGCAGCTATTTAAACATAATAAACATATAGCTATATGCAATATAATATATACTAATTACATAAAATTACATATCATTATATTGCAGATAGAATTTTCTGACTAAGTTCTTAAATATTATTAGGGATTTTGCTTGTCTGACAGCAACAGGCAATGAATTCCAAAGTTCGACAGCCTTAACCGTGAAAGAATTATTGAAGAACGTTGTATTATGAATAGGAGTAATACATGAGTAATGAGGAGTAATACAATGTCGAAACATGTTTCGGCACAGCGAAAGACTGAGTGCCAACCTCATTTCATATATTGCGGCTTTCTTTTATTGTCATTTTATTTATTGTGTATGTAATGTGTAAGTCGCAATTTGAAATAAATATTTTTCTTTCTTTCTTTCTTTCTTTCTTTCTTTCTTAATAAGTCTATGTTGACTGGAAGGGTGCAAATTGTGAGAGCAAGAAATAAATTCGAAGCGTTCTTTAAGGTACTGTGGAGTAGTAGGGATGAATAAAATACTGTAAAGCAATGAAATAATATGAGTATTCCGGCGAATACGGATTGGCAGCCACTTGAGCTTTTTTCGAAATTCAGAAAGTCAATAGTCAACAATTTAAACTAAACTTCTTTGTTCATTTTATTTTTTGTTACAAAACAGGCAAACAGGCAGGCTGCCCAGCTATTAGAAATGAGAAAGTGGTAACCGTCGCCTATACACGTTTGCAACACCACGAGACGATGCCATCGCGTTGCCAGCCTTTAGGATGGGATAGGAGGTATATGATAAAGAGGATGGGATAAAGGATAGAAGATAGGACGAAAGGTACAGGCCGAAGAGAGATAGATAAATCTTTTATTAAAAAAATTTAAATGTTTTGATCCGAAAGGCATTGAGGTGTAGTGAAACACTTACAAGCCAATAGATGGCACTGTGCAATAAGTGAGGTCCCAAACTATTCCCGAAACATTCAAATAATATGTACAAATTTCTGGCCTAGGCCTCCCCTCGGAGCAAGCGAGCAGCGGACAATTATGGCTGAAGCCATTGTTGTTGAATTGTCCAGTGAATGAAAGATCTTCCTTTGAGACGAAGGAGCATTCCATATCGCTCCTCCACCTAGTCGGAGCATTACTAAACAGACAAGGCTAAACCTGCTTCCAAAAAGCTGCTCACCAAGCTTTTTGGAACCAGGCCTAAGCAGTATTCACCCCGCGGAAAAGACTTGCGCTTTACAAAGCACCAATCAGGCCGCCCATTAACACCAGACTGACCTTCTGGACTCCATCCAGCGTCGCGCCATTCGTATAGTCGATGATCCCATTCTAACAGGCGGTTTAGAATCTCTTAACCTTTGGAGAAACTTGCGTCCCTCTGCATATTTTACCGCCTGTACTTCAGAGAGAGTTCCGGGGAACTGTTTGATCTGGTGCCAACGCATCATTTTTACAACCGCATCGCTAGCCATCGACGGGATATTCACCCCCATTTCCTAGAGCTCCCACGCTCAACTACACAACTGTTCTCTAGAACGTTTATTCCGCGTACAACAATCTGGATCTGGAAGGAACTTCCCGCCGAGATTTTCCCCCTGCGCTACGAAATAGGGTTGTTTAAGAAAGGCGTTATAAAATTTCTTAGAGACTAGCAACGCGTTGGCAACGCCCCTGGTGTTGCCAATGTCCATAGGCGACGGTAACCACCTTTCACTAAGTGGGCCGTCCGCATGTTTGCCTGCTTCAGACAATAAAAACAAAAAAAACCAGGATGAATAACTTTTATCACGATGCTTTCCATCAGTATTAGCCCATGGTCAGAACGATCAGGTTTACAGGCCTACAGGTGCGTGCTACCTGGCCATGATTTTATGTCATGCCATAGGATAGAGTCATGCCATAGGATAGAGTCGTGCAAGCATGACTACCATGAGCTACTGTGACTATTTTTTTATTTACTTCAATTAAAGTCGTTTAATGATGACGTCAACTTCCAATTCATACAAACGGTTTCGTCAGTTTGTAATTAATAGAACTGCAGCAATTATTGAGGACATATTTTACATGTCTTATAATCACTTCTCTATTTAATTTACATGTGTATAAATATCATGTATATCAGTTGATTCATCATCGCTCATGTAAACGAATCCTTATTTAATCCAAACTAAGCTACTCCGACATTTGTATTATTAGGAATAATTATGTCCAGCTATGTGATTTATTTAAGTAAAATCGTTGTTGGCTTTTCTCCTAATACAGAGTTGAACGGATTTTTCAGGATTACGGAAGAAAAACGATGGTATTATCGGATCTTAGAGGAGTAATCGTTCGCTCCACGAACGTTCTCTCATTACCATTTCATTTTCTCCGTTTGAAAAATAGTGTCGCATTACGTAACCTTAACATAGCTCTTGTGTAACCAACCAAGAAAGTGCTTTACTAGTTTTGACAGCAAATCGTAGTTGACGAAATTTTCACCAAAACCGAGGTTTGGAATTAGAATATATTTGAATCTTTTGATACTGACCCACAGATTTTACAAGCGCATATAAACCTTGTCATCCTATGAGGTTCAAATGATATTCGATGTTAGTTAGGGTGATAAAAGCCTGTCTTGGCAGACTCTACTTAGGCATACTTATATATAGTCTTGTCTGGTGTTCTAAGTAAGCTAGTAGCTAGGAATGACAATTATCCAGTTATAAACGTAACTGAAAATCTCCTAAATCCTATATGGCTAGAAAACGATACAGTTCATTCTTGTCCCTTTTTGACGCGATAATTAAAAGCATATTTTAAACCCAAATTCGTGTTATAATTATTAACAAAAATAAAACCGACTTCAAGCTTAAAAGCAAAAAATAAATATTGTCTACCACTGTCTTGAAGTTGGTGCCAAGTAAAACAACAACAAATATACAAAATATAGTGATTTTTATGTTTTTACTTCGCACTGACTTCATGATCTGGTAGAAAATATAAATTTTTTACTTTTATTTCAATTTGGTTTTTTTTTTTTATCTACTTTTAGTTGAATAGATTTAGAAATATATTACGTGCCTATAGAAACTGTTCTACGACACGCGTGTTGGCGTATATACGAGTTTCCCTTTTGGTGAATGAAGGCGCTCTACAACAAGGGTTGCTCTCAATTTCCCTGGGATCCACTCACTCATAAGATCCTGACTTGGTGACAATGACCACCTTGGGAGTGTACTCTTTCGAATAATCAAAAGATTGTAAATCGGTCTACAAATGACGGAGAAATCGCGTAACAAACATAAAATAACAACAGAGGAGAAACTTCTCCTTTTTGAAGTCAGTTAAAGACTAACGGTGTTATAAACTTCCGTTTTAAATATTCTCATTTTAAGTTTGGCCCAAAATCCTAATAATCAAAACAGATATAATAAAAGAATAAACTGATACCTGAACTTGGATTTTATATAAAAATCTTTGATGTAGTGAATATATTTTATAGCTCTGATCAAGAATATGTAAAATTTAACACTAAGTAAGCACAGCTAAAGGCAATATTAATTCAAATTCCCATTCCGCTTATAGATTTAAAGACAGGCTTACTAAGCAAGATGCGGCGCGTCCCAAACCATTAATCCCGACCCTACCGACGGGTCATTCTGCTTCCACAGTATCTTCATTATTTATGCCAGGAACTTAATCAGTAACTAGGTACATGCATACTACTACATATGTAGATATAGTCTGTATATGTGGATAGGTCTTTCTAGTCAAGGGCAATACGTAAATTGGGATGAAGTTTGTTTGTTATTCTTACTTGGATGTACAATGTGTACAATGAAATTTATCATATGGATTTATAGATAAATTTGCATAAATTTTAATGACCAAAAATTAAATATGTAAATTAAATAACTTACCTTTAACGTGTAATACCTATTTTTATACCATGTATATAACATAAAATTGTTTTAATTCCCCAGTTTCATACCGCCAATTATTTATTTCAATAAACTTTTCCATAATAACAGTTGCTAGAAAGCTATCGCCTTAAGCGATAAGACTGCCAATTGTTCCTGTGTCTTTTATTTAAATATAAGTAAAATTAAGTTTTCCAGGTAAACAATAAAGAATTATCTGCCTACTAAAATCAGGCTATTTTCTAAGATTAAAGTATAAACAAACTAGACTAATTTGTATGCTTCAATTTTTTTTGAGAGTTACTGATAAGATAATATTTGCGGGTAGTTATGATTACTACTCGGCTTGTTTAGTCATCGCTCGGATATAAAAGTAAGTGAGCTTAGCAACGCACGATGATTCTCATAGAAGATACACAATATATAAGAATGATTCTCATCTCGACTTCAATCGGATGCACACGTCGTAGTAGCGCTCTAAGGTAGTTAATATTGTGCAAGAATTATAACTTGTAATTATTTGTACTTTACATCGGCATTCTTTGTGTGAAATTCAAATAAAACAGTTCTCCAAGTTCTGCGTGTTTCGCTGCATAAATCCCCCACTTATACTACCCCGTTTACGCTTATTACATACATTCTTCAATCTACTATACAATTAGGGAACGTTTCTTCCACGATAGTTGAGGCGAAAACTTCTATCTAAAGCTTTCCACTACTACAAATAGCTGATTAAAAAAAGCACTATAACGTTTCATCCAGGCCAGCAATTTGACCACACTTCGGATGTAACCAAAGTCTTTAGGTTTCACTGATTACTTACTATCACACGGACCTTTTGCCTGTTTACCTACTCTAGATTATTGAAGAAGCTTAATTTTGATATGAATTCAAGATTTTAAGCTAACAGTAATAAAAAAGTGCTTACAAATGGTCCCAATGTTTTCGTTCTTTAAAATCTCTATGTAGCAAACACGCTTACTGGCATTATCGCCTATATAATGGCTCATAAAAGGTAAAATTTACGAGTGGCCCCGCCACCCGCCGGCCAGCCTCCCAGCAGGCACTTCCGAATTATCTGATCACACGAACAATATAATACTGTCACGGGAAGATATATGAACTCGCCTTCCTCATCTGCTATTGTCCAGATAAATTTACTAAAATAATAAAATTTAATAACGCTAGAAAATTTAATACTTGCAGATCGTATGAGTATATTGCGCTTCCATTTTTTTTTAATTTTTTTTATTGCAGGAGTTCAGCAGACAGGCAGACGGCCCACTAGATTGGAAAGCGGTTACCATCGCCTATGGATATTTGCAACACTAAAGGTGCTACAAATGCGCTGCTGCTCTCTTAAGGGAGACTGGAACCTGGTCACTAATGCCGGAACACAACTCAAGGTTGTTATGGCGACATACTTTAGACCAGGGGTGGTAGCTATCCAGTCGGGCAAATACCCTACCACCTGGCTGTGGGTTGTTTGGTCGCCTCTTACGACAGGCCGCTCGGCCGCAGGAAATTGTATTCTTTCTCCGTTCATGCACGGATAAAAAATATATAAAATTTGCCAGTAAGCGTCTATGAGATTATTGTTTTTAATTTAACCCAAATAGCAATGCAAATAACATTTCAGTCCGTAATAATATACAAATGTGGAAATGACTTTATTTTGATGTACTTATGATAAAAGCACTTCAAATAAACGTGCATATATGAAGAGATTAATGAAAGGAGATGAAGCGAAAATTGTTTTTAGGATTGTCGCAATTGGAAATCCATCGTTTCTGCCTAGCCGCACGGGAAACAGGCGTGATGTGTATATCTCTGATTATTGTATCGTGCCTTTGGTTTTCAACAGCGAATTTTAAATAAAAAGTCTAGTCATAAATATTTCACTCGATGTTTAACGGAAAATGAATGGAACAGTGCAACCACTGATCATAGTAACCTGATACCCGAAAGTCAAAACTTCGACACGATACGGCATTTGGAATTAGTTAGACAAGTTCGAGGCAGTTCGTGGACAGGTGTTACCTTTGTGCCCGTGCGGTTTCACCTGATAAACAGCGCTATGTTCTCACATAAACTCCACGAAGCAAACTAACTTCATCACACAGATAACCTTCGTTACTCATATCTTTGGAAGTTGGATTGTTCAAAACACTGTTCGTAACTGGAAGTAAGGTTCCCAGCTGTTTATATTTTTTTATTTGTTTACTATGAGAACTAAGATCTTTACCAAAATATGTCTACTGCCCACCTATTTTTTAATGTATATTCACCACAAATTTATCTTATTTATGAAACAAAAATTTCTTTTCTTTTTTTTTCATTGCGGCCCTGTTCATAAAAATTAGTTACCGTAACCTGTAGTCCTTAGCAACATCAGGGACAAAGCCTACGCTTTACCAGCCTTGAAAAAGAAATAAAGAGAATGGGATAGGCGAATGATATAGATGGGATAAGGGATTAGAATAGGGGGGGATGAAATAAGATTGTGGAGGGGAAAGTGGGCCATCGGAAAGAGCGTAGTATTACACCGATTGAGCTGGATTTAAGAGACTCGATATTTAATAAATATTTTTCACATAGACATGGAAGAAAAAATGCTTTTCATGACATATATAACGAAAAAATTACAAAAATTTAAATTGGCTCTCACTAAATCTCACAACAATATTTCCAAAGACCGTGCAAAGTCAAGAATAAAAAATAGGAAACAGACAGAAAATAAAATGTAAAAATGCTACTTTACTACTCTTCTACTTATGAATATTCATGGTGTTTTAAGGGTGGGGTAAAAACCAAGAAACTTTATTAATAAGCTATGAATTAATTCCATGTAATTATTATGAATCTAGTTATACGGAAAGTCATGAGACTCGCTTCCTAACAAAGACAATCTAGCAAGCGAAATCCCGGCAAAGTCTTATCGCCCCTGGAAAACAAATGCGGGTCGTCCATCACGCGGTGCCGGCACCCATGCATGAACACCCGTTATTATGTTGAGCAGCTTATCCTAATTACGTAATACGTTATAACGTAACACATGAAAATTCACTGGACAATGTAGACAATACTTGTAACAACTCGGAAAGGTTTATGGTTATAAGAGAACAAGAACTGGTCACCATACTTATAGTCAGAGAACCTTATAAGACTGAAATATCTTATCAGCGTCACTCGGCAGATTTTGTGCAGTGCTCGCATATCGACCGCGTTTACTCTACTTTCATGATTTTCTTTTTATTCAAAAACTTGGTTACATCTTATATATAAAATTCTCGTGTCACAATGTTAGTTACCATACTCCTCCGAAACGACTTAACCGATCTCATGAAATTTAGTGTGCATATTGGGTAGGTCTGAGAATCGGACAACATCTATTTTTCATCCCCCTAAATGTTAAGGGTAGTCCACCCCTAATTTTTTTTTTTTTTATCATACAGCATTAAAAAATACATACAACCCTAAATTTTCAACCCTCAACGATCAACCCCTATTTTTTATTTGTTAATTATAAACTTTAATGCTGTCGGCATATCGATTGAAGCTTTTCCGGGCAGGACGACGTCTGACGGAACAGCTAGTTATTTATACATTGCACTAATACACTCAACAAACATTTTTAGTACACCTCACCATCCCTCCAACAAATTTACAGTATAGGAAACTTAAGCAAATTGGCACAAAGTGGATTGAAGTCATTGATAAACTATTTTTAACCGACTTCAAAAAAAGGAGGAGGTTCTCAATTCGTCGGGATCTTTTTTTTTATGTATGTTCACCGATTACTCCGAGATTTATGATCCGATTTACGTGATTCTTTTTTTGTTCGACGCGAAATAGCTTCCAATTGGTCCCCTTAAAATTTGACATAGTTTGGCCCAATCAAAATGAAAATGGTCAACCAAAAAAAAACAAAAAAGGAAAATCAAAATGGTTTCCAAAAAGGAAAATCAACTACGCTAGCAGCCTTCAATTTAGTAAAAGCTATTTTAGAAAATGTTGATAAAAATAAATATGTGTCGGCGGTATTCTTTGACATGAGCAAAGCATTTGACTTTGTCTGTCACGATAAACTACTTGTAAAATGTAACAAATATGGTATTCGTGGGCCTGCTTACGACTGGATTAAAAGATATCTAGATAATAGACAACAGTGTGTTGAAATAAGCGAAATCAACAGATTCAAAAAAGTAAATACTTACAGATCCTCATACAAATTAAACAAATATGGCGTACCGCAAGGCAGTGTGTTAGGGCCACTATTATTCATTATATACATAAATGATTTGCCAGATATAATACATCACCACTGCACACTCTTCGCTGATGATATCTCGATATTAGTGACAAATGATAATGAACATGATCATGTCAAAGACCTAAATGCTGTTGTAGGTATTTGCATTGAGTGGCTTGCTAACAATAACCTAAATGTAAATATATCGAAAACAAGTTTTGTACAATTTTATAATAGAAAACCAAAAACAAAAAAACAAAAAATTTCGTATAACAATTGCGAGTTAGTGGAAAATACTAATGTCTTATTTCTTGGAATTACTCTTGACAATGCCTGCTCATGGCAGATACATATATATCTATCTTGTAAAAAAAAAAAAAAAAATGCATATGCATTATGGAAAATCTCTAACATAACAGATGTTAAAACTGCTCTTATGGCTTACCATGGCTACGTGGGATCTCTTATTATATTATGGGGAAATGCTGTTGACGTAAATAAAGTATTTATCGCCCAAAAAAAATGCTTAAGAGCAATATTTAATGTACCACCGTGGACTTCTTGTGCCCCCCTCTTTAGAAAATATAAAATCTTAACGCTTCCCAGTCTTTACATATTTGAAGCTTGTAAATTTGTGAAGAGCAAACCAGAGCTATTTCTAAAATTTGAAGATGTTTACAGATTTAACACTCGTCATGGAAATCGTTTAGCACACCCCCCGGTGAACAGCCATCTCTATAGTAGAAATAGCCATATTATGATTATAAAAATCTATAACAAAATACCTCCAATTATCAAAGAATATAAAGGTAACTTATTTAATATAAAGCTTTTTAACTGGCTGGTGGATAAATGTTTCTATTCAATGCAGGATTATATGAGATAAATACAATATTGACTAATTTTTTATTGACATTTATAATTTAATTGTAATATAATAAGATAATCTGAATAATAAAATTATACTTTAAGAATAATTTTGCACGCCAATTTAGCTAGCACACGTGAAACTATCACCATGCATATATATGTATTGTAACAGCTTGTAACCGTGTCTAATGCAAAATAAATATGATTTAATTTGATTTGAAAAAGAAAATTTAAACTAAAATTACATTCATGGCTGATAGAAAAGTGTTTTTATGACATTAGGGATTTTATTAGGTAAATAATATATTTAATTTATATTTTTAGCTCTGACATCTGTTTTTTTTTAATTTATTCTTTTTTTTGACATTCTTTAATCACTGTATTTAATATATTGTTAATCAAACTACGTTTATAAATTTAGAATTGTTATAGTTTTTTTTTAATTGACATGTAAGTACCAAATATTTGTATGACCATATTTCGGTCAAATACAGTGAGACCAACTCGATATGTAAACCATCTTTTGTACTATTACCTGTATTTCAACAAATAAAGATTCATTCATTCATTCATTCCCAGTAGTTTCATTTTATGAACATTTTTTATGAAAAAAAAATCCATTCCGTTCCATATGTACACCGATTACTCTGAGATTTATGATCCGATTTCCTGATTCTTTTTTTTTGTTCGACGCGAAATAGTTGCCATTTAGTGCCCTAAAAAATTGATATAGTTTGGCCCAGTAGCTTTCATTTTATGAATTTTTTTATGAAAAAAATTCCATTCCGTTTCATATGTACACCGATTATGCTAAGATTTATGATCCGATTTACGTGATTCTTGTTTAGTTTGATGCGGAATAGTTGCCATTTGGTCCCCTAAAAATTTAACATAGTTTGGCCCAGTAGTTTACATTTTACGAACATTTTTATGTTCCCGTTTCTTGGGACCTATATTTTTTAAGAAGCGCGGCACCTTTCGTAGATCTACCCATCCATAGCTAGGCAGTAAAAAGTAACAAATAAAAAAAAATCGTTTAAAAAAACCGACTTCAAAAACTAAAAAACTAAAAAGTATAAAATAACTTATTTCTAAAGCTATGTATTATTATTAATATAAATTATCTAAAACATCTCGAAGTTGGTGCAAAGTAAAACATAAAAATGGAGGAAATACGAATGGTGCCGCGCTTCTTAAAAAATATGGGTTCCAAGAACTGGGAACAAAAAAATGTACGGAAAATGAAAACTACTGGGCCAAACTATGTAAAATTTTTAGGGAACCAATTAGAAGCTATTCCTCGTCGAACAAAAAAAAATCACGTAAATCGGATCATAAATCACGGAGTAATCGGTGTACATATGGAACGAAGTGAAAATTATTTCCATGAAAAATGTTCATAAAATGAAAACTACTAGGCCAAACTATGTAAAATTTTTAGGAGACCAATTGGAAGCTATTCCGCGTCGTTAAAAAAAAGAATCACGTAAATCGGATCATAAATCACGGAGTAATCGGCGAACATACATAAAAAAAAGATCCTCCTCCTTTTTTCGAAGTCGGTTAAAAAATGATTATAGTTTGAAAATTACTAAGCACCGACTTTTATGTTTTACTTTGCACCGACTTCGAGATGTTTTAGATAATTTATATTAATAATAATACATAGCTTTAGAAATAAGTTATTTTATACTTTTTAGTTTTTTAGTTTTTGAAGTCGGTTTTTTAAACGAAGTTTTTTTTTATTTTATAATTAAAAAAGTTATGAATGGCAAAAATTTGATACATTATTATTTGGATATTTTAGATAATATGTTATACTATAAACTAAAATAAAATATTAAATAAACTATAAAATAAAATAAAATACATTAGTGGTCGCCCGTGGGCTATATTCGACCATAATAATTAATTTAAATTATAAGTTTGAACATTTTTAAGTTTCTGTTGTCAAAAACTATATACTTCTACCTATATAATCACAGATTTCGTCAAGGCTACACTGTTAATTTGACTTTAACAATAAACAAAAGAGTACATATGTTCGTGTGTGTGACAAATACATGGTAGTGTGTAATGTTTTTTTTATTCATTTAATGTATTTTTATACATTTTTTTTTAAATATTGGCATTCTGCATTCCTTCTCTATATAAATTTTAAGTGTGCGATTTCATACTCCTCCGTCCGCGCGCTTTTCGTAAAAAAGGGTACAAAGTTTTTGTTTAACGTACTAATTATTCCGGAAACTATCAGATTTTTCGGGATAAAAGTATCCTATGTTTATCCTAGGCATCGAAAATATACATATACTGAGTTTCAGCAGTGTTTCCGTGCAAACGGAATAGACAAATAGAGTCACTTTCGCATTTATAATATTAAATAGAGATTATTTTTATTTAAAACGTTTTTCGGTCCTGTGACACTTCATGGATTTGAAAAAACCTTTTGAATTTAGACGAAATATTATCGTTGTAATTATCGGTTGGCTTACATAAGATATAAGTTCTATGATATTTATGGATCCGAGTTCCTAAAAATCCTCAATATAATCCGTTCGTTAGACCACAGTACCTAATGAAGACTACGGTGTCTAATAAACGGGGAATCATATTAATCCTTAAACATATCACGTATCGGGCTTAATCTAATCCGAGTTTAGCGGAGCCTGGAGTTAGAATCATACCTTTTTGTAAGCCAATGAGCGCTTATACGGTGTTAAGGCGAAGGTCATAATATTCCGAGCACAAACCCTCAAAAGGCAAACTTTTTGGCTTAGTATCGTTCACAATATTATGCAAATATCTACCTACTTTCATAAGATCCGGTATCGCATGTAAAAATGTACGTATCGTAAATCTCATCTTTATTCAGTTCTTTTACGTCGTCGTTTAAAGGATGGATATCAACCAGCGCTAGGTTCGCTTCATGTTAACAGCGATAAGCATCTCTATGTAAGTACACGGAAGCATTCAAAACCTCATGTACAGGTACACATTTTAATAACGATCTATACATATAATAAAACTGTAGAGTCGAATTTCTGTACAATGAAAAAAATGCTAAAAACCGAGTCAGGGGATGTAAGAAGTGAAATAGAACTAATTTAGATTTTTTTCAATTTTTTTGTTTCTTTGTTTATCTGATTGTACGGGCTAATCTCCGAAACAACTGGACCGATTTAAATGAAATTTTGTATGGTGGTAGCTTAGGGATATAAGTCTACATGTAGGATACTTTGCTCCCGAAAAATTAAGGAGTTCCCTTGGGATACTTAAAAAAAACTTTAATTACTTAAACAGCTTATTATACAACTTATGCACCTAATTAAATTAAGTATTGAAATTGCCGATATCACCATATAATAAAACAATTTATACATTAAGAATAAGAGTTTGCGCGAAAAAGTAAAACCTTACAAAAACAGCGTATTTCATCATCATATTAAATAAACTAGATGGCGCTGATAGTATTCAACATTGCGATCGTGACGCGGACGAAGTCGCGGGCAACAGGTAGCACAATATAAAGTTACATTGTCAGTTTTAACCTATCACCAAAAGTAACAACAATTTACAATGTACCAAATTAATTGCAATGAATTCCAATGCAACCTATAATAAAATTTATTTATAACACAGGCCCACAAAATTGTGAACGGTACTTTTGATCACACCCATATATTTTTTAATCCGAATTAGGGGTGAGTTTGTCTATAAACGCTTAAAAAATTTGAGGATGGTATGGATCCACTGACAGAATCAGGGTCAGTTTGGTCCACACACCCTCAAAATTTTATGCGTATATGGACCAAATTGACTACAAATTCGGTTTCAGCGCGTTCTATACATAAGAATAGATGGATCTGGTCAAAATTCCATCACTTTTTAGTACTCTTTAGTGGTGTGGACCGCGTCTCGGTAAACGTAGTGTCGGAAGCCCTGCAGCCCGATGGACCGACGATCTATACAGAGTCGCCGGTAGACGCTGGATGCGGAAATCGGAGGACAGGGATAAGTGGCGCCGTCTTGGGGAGGCTTAGGTCCAGCAGTGGACTGCGAATGGCTGACGACGACTTTTTTGTGGGCCAGTGTAATATAACTTTATAATATATAATTTTAGATACGTATTGTTTACATCATAGACACTGTAACAGATATATTATTTGCCTTTAAAAAGGTCAAGTGAACCATAAAAAAGTAAATTTATTTTGAAGCAAAATTGTGTTTTTTCGTGGAAAATTTCAGTTTTCAGTGAAATGCAACTTTCCGAGTTGAATGCCGTTATTTGACACCAGTCAATTAAGAGATAATTTAATACCTAAACTAGTAAGGATAAGATAATAGGAATATCAATTGAGATACTTTTACGAAGTGTCACAGCCTCTTACAGTCTTATTCATATTGAGTTAGAGTAAGTTTGTAGACTTCTTTAAGAACCTTAAAGGAACCTACAAACTTATACTAACTTAATATGAATAAGACCTTCTATACGAGCATAGCAAGTTATGATGTCATAAGGTTAAAGTATTAATTGTTGTTCTAACAGTAATTAAAATTATTTTATCATAAAAGTGACAGTTATATTCATATTGAGTTACAGTAAGTCTGGCTTTTTATAGTTCTTAAAGAATCCTCTTCCTGTAACTCAATATTAATAAGACCGACGATAGTGTGGCATTTTATTTTTAACCGACTTCGAAAAAAGGAGGAGGTTCTCAATTCGTCGGGATCTTTCTTCTTTTTTCTTTTTTTTTGTTGCTTTTTTTTATGTATGTTCGCCGATTACTCCGTCATTTATGATCTGATTTACTTGATTCTTTTTTTGTTCGACGCGGAATAGCTGCCATGTGGTCCCCTAAAAATTTGACATAGTTTGGCCCAGTAGTTTTCATTTTACGATCATTTTTTTGTTCCCGGTTCTTGGGACCTATATTTTTTAAGAAGCGCGGCACCATTCGTAGGTCCACCCATACATAGCTAGACACTAAAAAGTAACAAATAAAAAATAAAATCTTCGTTTAAAAACACCGACTTCAAAAACTAAAAAACTAAAATGTATAAAATAACTTATTTCTAAAGCTATTATTATTAATATATATTATCTAAAACATCTTGAAGTCGGTGCAAAGCAAAACATAAAAATTACTATATTTTGAAAATTACTATGCACCGACTTTAAGATGTTTTAGATAATATATATTAATAATAATAGCTTTAGAAATAAGTTATTTTATACATTTTAGTTTTTTAGTTTTTGAAGTCGGTTTTTTTAAACGAAGTTTTTATCCCTATTGTTAATCGATTTTCGAATAGAGGAGGTTCTCAATATGTCTTTATGTTCTTTTTCTATGTGTGTTACGTAATTTCTCCGTCGATTGTATACCGATGTTCAAAATATTTCCGTATTAGTAAGTGTATACTCCCGACGTAGTGATCACCAAGGATCTGGTGGGTGGATAAATCAGGGAAATCTTGCGAAACTGTCGAAAATTGTTTGTTACATGATATCTCCGTCAATTGTCCTCCGGATCTGGTCCCATTTTCACCCAGTCAGCATCTGATGAGTGGAACGCAGGGAAATTGAGAGCAACCCTTGTTGACGAGCGTTTACACTGAAGAGATAGCAACCTTTTATACGCGTCCTGTTGTATTACAATTCCTACAAGCGCTTTATATATCATTTCTAAAGCTATCAAATATTTGCGTAACTAAAAAGTAAACAATATTTAAAATCAAACAAAACCGACTTCATACTAAAAAGCAAAAAATAATATCTAACTGACTTCTTTCTACAACATCTTGAACTCGATGCGAAGTAAAACATAAAAATTACTATATTATGAACATTTGTTATTGTTTTTTTTTATGTTTTACTTAGCACCGGTTTCAAGATGTTGTAGAAAGAAGTCAGTTAAATATTTATTTTTTGCTTTTAGGTATGAAGTAGGTGTTATTTTTGAGAAAAAATTATGAAAATAATTTTAGATTTTATTACAATACGTGTCAACTATCTGGTTTTTAACTAACTACAATTTTAAAAGATATTTGTTATATTTGTTTTTTTTTATTAACTTTGGGAGTGTCCAAACCTATTTAGACATCGACCTTTTTTATGCTATTTTTAAATTTAAATGTTTCTTTTTGTTTTTCTTCTTGTCATTGTGGTATCTCAATTATAATATTATTAAACACAATATTTTCCTTTTACTTATATCATTTAAACACCAGTTTTTTATACAGACAGCCCTTTACGAAAGTAAATATTCTCCTAGGGAGCGCCTGTAGGTTGGCAAACTGAGTGGAAACAAACGCCAAGTGGACAAAAAGTTCTTAGACGGAGTATTTGCTGAAACGAAATTAGTTGCCTAAAGGGATGTGGAAGGCTTGCTTCTCACATTTATACCGACTATTGTATTTGGACCGAATCATGTAACTATTGTTATCCAGCACTATTATGTATTGTAGTTGAATTGCTCGGGTGTTATTGCAAGGCATTACTAGGCCATGTTAATTTACATCTAAATTTCATTCATATTAGAGGTAATATAAAGCAAGTCAGACTACACTTAAACCGACATACCTATAAGAAGAGGTCATCGAAAGTACATGAAATTAACTGAAATGAAACATCACGTAGGGGTCACCATAAATGACGGGTCGTTGCAAGAACAAATAACCCGTTGAATTGTAAAATATATAATTTGGTAAATAATATTTACACAACTGAAAGGAATAATATCTAATATATAATTGGATTTAAAACTTATTGAAGATAAATTCACTGCCTACCTCTGAATGAAAGCGTAATAACATAATGGTGATTTGATTATGTTTATGTATACCACAACTAAATGTGGTGGTGGTAATTTGTGCTGGCGGTGGCTGATATCATCTTCGAGAGCCGTCTCCATGGTAATACATCTACAGCATTTGGAGGGTGTTATACATTTAATACTATTTTTATTATGTATTCTTACTTTTCGACAAGGTAAATAGCGTAAATAGCAAAACTGAAAAATTCACTCCAAACATATTTTATCTTCAAAAACCTTGTCTATTTAAGCTACTGGCTTTTATTGGTTTTAGCAAAATCCAATATGGAACTCTCAAAGGAAGAACGATAATTACTGTACACATCGTGAAAAACATGCTCAAACCCCATAACGGTCCAAAATCGAGTTCAGTCAACGAAATAACACAAAATAAATTCCATGTATCCCAAAGGAACCGCTACGTGGCTTTGCGATCTTCCTCTACAAACTTCACTGAAAAGCATCGAAAAATACTTTCAACGTTTACATGAATAAGAGGATTCTGCTTTCTATGTGGGACACAGAATTGTTGAAAATATTTTTAGAAACGTTCATCCTTTTCACGTTCACGTGTTTAGACTTTTATATATCGCAAAAAGACCACTAATATCCACTTGTGGTATCAGTCAAGGTGTTTTGACACTGAAATCAAACACCTACGCGATTTAAATACAAACTTATTATATGTATATAATAATATCTCATCAATAATAACAGAATTTATTAATTATATAATATTTGTAAACATATATTTTAAAACAAAAATTTAAAGTAAATAAATAATTAAATAAAATCCATTTCATGTTACCTCTATAGAGTTGTTTCCTGTATTTCCACAACGAGTTAAAACTTAAAGAGCAAGCAGGGTGATTGTATGACCATAACCGTAGTTGACAGTAACCTATACTACTTCTCAGTCAACAATACGTTGCTATAGTTATATTTAAGTAATAAAAATCTAAAAAGAACTTTATTCTCATAGGTGTATAGTATTTGTTGTATAGGTGTTTCAAGAAGAAAAAATCGAACGTGTGCGTCTCGGGACGTCCGACAAAAATGATAACTTATGCTAATCTAAGTTGAACTATTTAATATTGAAATTGTTTAACTTGAGAAAAGCTTAGGTTATTACTTAAATTTTATGTATATTAAATATGATAATGTAAGGAAACGTTAGTTATTAATAAAATCTTTTAATGATTATAAAATATATTTTATTCTAAGTTACAATTCTTGAATATGTACATTAGAATTTTGTCTATGTACAGTATAGTATCATTATTTAATCTAATTACCGAAATACGGCTAGTGCTGTGGGTTAGGGTGAGAGAGGAGGACCTGCCTACCGCTGCCATATGCGTGAGAGAAAGGGAAGCCAGACAGAATAGCATAACGAAGTGGTTTATCCTCCCATAAGAAGTTATCACTTCAAAAATCATACTTGAAATCAGCAAAATTGTATGTAAAAATCCCGCGGTATTCACAGGATGTAAAGTACTGCAGATTTTAAGTCAGAAAACTTGCTATTGATCAATGAAAACCACATCGAAATCAACTCAGTAGTTATTATTATTATATACGTTAAACCTGTACAAACAGACAAAAATTCTAACAATGGTTCCTATTCTACGTCGTTCATAATCTATCCCCATTTTTTAAATAGCTTCAATGTACAAATATAGCTCTGTATGAACATTGTAATAATAATACACCACTATGTGGTAGAATGTACTGTGCATCTACAATTGTATAATGCCTGTATAAACTACATTCTTGCAAATAAAGATATTGGATTGATTGATTGAATATAATAATTCATTTATTTCAGAAATGTTACAGATTATAAACAGCACAATAATTATAATATTATTGATTTCGTTGTTGTATTATATTGCTCAAAAATTAAAATGGTTTCTGTGTTGCACATTAATACGCGATCTCCAATGACCAATGTCATTCATGATTACCATTTACCATCATAACACTATCTGGACACTCAATGGAAAATTCCGCGAAAGATTGCAATAATTGATCACAATTACTAATGCTAAGTTATACCCTGGTATAGTAACCACTGAAGACAAAGTCTACTACTAAAGATATTTTAAATATATTTTTCTACATTAATCTACCTCAATGCAATGCAATGATGTAGAAATTCAGTAGAAAATTACTAGGCTTAAATGGCAGTGAACCGGCCACATCTTTTGCAAGATTGATAATTTACTAGTGGACTATTAGTCGACCTATAGTAGAATAATTTTCTCCGTGCAGTTTGGGTTATAAATAATCGGATCGGTGAAGCGAGTATTTCGCTCTCTCTTCCCCTCACGGGCCTTATAGGCAGGCATAGTGATACGCATTATTGTTGTTGATAAGCGTTATTGATAGTGTATTTAGTTTTGCCATTTTGTGGGTTAGTGATATAAATGAAAGAAAGAAATAGATAATACAAGGAATTTATTAAAATAAGAATAATAATTATTTAAAATAATTTATTAATTAGGTATCTATGTATTAAAAAACTATAAGTACAAAAGTTTAGAATGTAACAAGTTATATTAAAAATAAATATAAATACTTATATCTAAGTTTAAAATTAACAGCAAAAAGATAATAATGATTTTTATAAGAATGATAATCTTTCTTTGATAAGAATGAGATTTAACGATAATGGCGTTGCGCCCGCGCAACGTGCTCACCGCCCTAGCCGGGCTGAGGCCGAGTTTGATTTATGACCCAAACTGCACGGAGAAAATAATTCCAGCTCACTAAAACGCAGAGGTTCTGGGTTCGATTCCTGACATGGTAAATTTCGGAAACCGACTTGTGGTTGTTTGATATTATTACAGAAATCAAACAAGCAGTCTCAGCAAACGTTGTCCTGCCCTAAAAAATAAAATTTAGAGTTCGGTTGCAGCGCCACCTACCGGGTCCAATTGTGAATCTAAACCAACCTAGGATTCTCGGTTTAAAAAATAGTCAACAAGTTCGGTCTCTGGGCTGAGAAGGAATTCAGTGACATACACACTAACATTTGAATTATGTAAGTATAGTAATTCTTCACGGCAATAAATAAATTCTGAAAAATTAATAATTCATTATTAATAAGACCAGAATATTCATAATAAAAATTAGTATATATGATATATGTATATAATATATATATGACTGCCGAATGTTGCCACAATACTAGACTGTAGAAAAAACTGTTTATGCCGCATCTGTCTCTTGTTAACTAAGCTAACACTAACAGCTGTACAGTTTGACTCAAACAATACCACTGTTTGGCGTTAAGTAGACGTGAACAAAACCAGACTTGGACTGACACATAAATAGTAGGTGCATGTTTTGGTAAGGAAGTAGAATAAGGAAGTTCAACAGATTTATCCTTCTTGTATAATTAAGTTCCGAATCACTACCTATATACGTCTTAATACACGCTTTAATTATCACATAAGAATATTAAGACTGCAAATTATACTTAATGACAAAAAAGTTTTGAATTCAGCATTCGTTCGCTTGTTTACTATATTAATTTATTCTCATAGTTGGTCATATTCTAGTTTAAGTAAAATATTGGACCGGTTTTGCTACAATTCGGTATCATATATACCGAATTGTAGCAAAACCGGTCCATTATTTTTTCCTTAAATGACAAACAGAGAAACAAATTTTTTTACTCGAAAATATCCCATTTTTCGGGATAAAAAGTATCCTATGTTCATCCTCGGCATCGAACATATATATATTAAAGTGATCTGCAAAATGAAAGGATTTTTTAAATTCTAATTCCAGTGAATTTCTAAAAAAAGTAAGTAATTATATCGCTTTTTCTAATTAACTAAAACAGAATAAATTATATAAATATTACAATGCTCGTCTCACAATCCATCTATCAACAACTCGTTACTCGCTACGCAACGAGTTGTTGATCAACCACCTGTGATCTGATCACCATCCTACACTCGGCCATCCTGAAAAATGAAAATGTTGACTATAGCTAACTTCATGCTGTAGAAAAGTGTAAAGAAGTATAATATATTTTGTAAATTAAATTGCTGTAAAGAAGTATAATATATTTTGTAAATTTGTTGTTGTTCTTTTATGATTTGCTTGGCACCGTCTTCAAGATGTTGTAGAAAGAAGTCGGTGAAATATTTATTTTTTGGATTTTAGTGTGAGACGGTTTTGATTTTCCTTTTGGAAGTCGGTTAAAAATATACTCATAACATTTTTATTGCACGGAACTTTTTTAATTGTCCAAAGAACACAAAACAATTTTTCATGTAAAGTTTATGTTTTTCCAATAATTGGATTATTGCACAGGGGCGTCGAACTGAAAAGTTGTTTCACTAAACATACCAATTATATTTTATAGAGGAATATTTACGCTGCATTAGAGATCATTATACTCGTTTTATACGACTAAATTGTGGTTATTAAAATAAAAAATTTAATGTATCTTTTCAGTGTCATTCCGCTTTTCTTTATCATTTGCTTTTCTACTTTAAAACAAGCCAGTTGTACTGCAGTACTAAAGTAAACACAACGACAGACATTCACCTTGAAACGACTGGACAAGATACTAATTTATTCTATAAATTAATATTAAACGGTAACCAACATTTCCTTATACAACGAACCGTTTGTCTTTAAAACTACATGTGTCATTATTGTCTGAACAATACATTATCCTTAATGCTTAGCCTTCCCAAATGTGTCTCATTTATAGCATTAAAAATAAATCCTATAATAAATAAGATATTAGTGTATAACCGTATACACATTGTAGTATCAATATTTAACGTCATTTATAATTAATAACAATATCTCACCACAAACAACGCATTAAGCCCATCGCTACATCTACGTGACATAGTAACTAACATTAGCATTATACCAGATGGAGCAGGGACATTAGAAACGACATTTTTTCAGGTTGTTTGAACGGTGTGTTGTCTTCTAAAAATACTTATAATTTAATACACTCACCAATAATAACTAGATATAATTTAAACATTCAAAATAATATTCGAATATGAAAAGAAATTTGTTTGGATGGTGTACTTATTTTTGCTAGTATTATTTGTTCGCTCTTCTCGGTTTTAGAGACCAAACAGTCTCTAAAAATTTTTATACAAATTAGGTACTCTCTATCAACAACTGTAACCAGGTAGTCTGTTAAAAATCGATACATTTGCGAAACCGTTAATAGAAAAGAAACAGACATACTTACTTTTGTTAACAAATACAAACATTAGAAAATAGCGGATATTTTTTATACCAACAATTGACAATTCAACAGTTCCCGCGATAAAGAAAATTATAGCGAACAAGGTCAAAGACAAGTGAGCAGCCCTAGTTCTTAATAAGAGTACGATTAATTTCTTAATTGAATGGTCTGAAGTTTTTCGCGAAACGTCCTCATGACGTTATCAGTGGCGTCGGCCAAACGCACACAGACGAGTGATAAGCAAATAACAGCATTATCTGTATATATACTACTGTGTGGTACGTTTTATGTAGTTAGCAACACTAGCACGCGGGCGGTTCTACGCTGCGGTCGACCGTACCGAGGAACGAAGATCGACATGTACCGTCAACAAAACGGAAACATAATTGTCTGTTAAACACTCAACTAACCATTCTCACTTACGACGAAACTCAGGTTACACGTGGCGGACTAATATTAGAACAGTTCGACTGCAGCGCGTCGAACGCGTTCCAGTACATCGCACAGCACGACACAGTGTAAACTCGCATGTATTAAATTAAAAATATAAATGTTATTGCCGATAGTGAATGTGAACACTGAGAATGAACAACAGCCGCAAGTGGAGGGAATATGTCACTGCTCTCAGTGGTAAGTGCAGTTTTTAAATTTATTTATTTATTTAAAATCACATTTCCTGGTTACAGTGACTAATACGTTTGTTTATATTTGTGCGAGACTTGTATTGTGTGGATAAGTGGCAACACTGGGCTGGCTTGATTAAATTGAGTATCACACGCGCAGTGTTTTGTTAATTTTTTATTTATCTCAAGTCCCGATATCTTGAAAGTAGGAACCGAAACTTCAAATACGGTTTTGGAACGCGGTCTATTAAACATCCTTTTGTATCATCCATATCTCCCAAGTTTGCTTGCTGCTTTTATGTATATTATTGATATCGATATAATTTCTTATAATTTAATTATCATTATTATCTTCGTTTAATAATCATTATTAATATTAAAAAGTGATACCTAAGTATGATATCATTATATTTTTTAGGTTAGAATTCAAGTCTTTTCATAACTTTGTTTAGTTTGAAAATAATATTTATAGAAGTTTCCATCTGTATTCGCTCACATAATTTTGAATACAAAGTAACTCATCCCTAGTGATCCATAATTCGTCCCGTATAATTATACAAATTCATTCATATATACAAAATCATACGAAAATAAATGGATAAAGGCAAAATCCGTGTACACAGTTTTTATAACAAACAGTATTTAGATGTCACTCTTAAAAATACTTTTAAAACCTTAAATAAAACTAGATCGTAAGTATATAAATTACCCGATCCAGTTCCATATACGCAAACATGTTTATTATTTATTATAAGGTATTAAATATTTGGTTTGACCCTTAACATGTATGGTGTAGGTTTGAAAATCGGTTCCCAAGTCAATTTAGTCTTATCACCTACTACTACTAATAAAGTTTACAACGGTAAAGTTGGTTTATATACTCGTATAATCAATTTTATATGTATCGCATTTTCCTGCTTCCCATTTAATTGCAAGTTACTAATACCCTATTTGTTATTGACTGGCTGTGGCCGCTACTTCGGTTGCGCGTAACTTGGACTGCATATTCGGGTCTTCTGAACCCCACAAGATATCCAAGAAGTAAAATATTTGGAAATTTTTAATAAAATTCCACTCTAACCTTTGCATTGAAATCCGTTAACCTATTTCCAAGACGATCCACAACAAACTTTCAGGCAGACTGTCAGATAATAATTTCTAAACGGTATTTTCCTTATTTTATTTATTCAAGGAATAACAAAACATCTGTACAATATAAAATAATACAAACAACTAAAATAAAATCAGTTCATAAACATTGTCCACAGAAAAACATTTATAAGATTTCCAATACAGGCAAGAGACACGACAATAATAGTAATCTATGAATAAGAAGAATATAAAAATATACAGATCATATTTAAAAAAGCAATAAATATATATAAGATTTTTATTAGGTTATTTAGGATTAGGCATCGTACAAATAGCAGTTTTAACTTAAATTTTGAAGTCTATTATGAAATAACAGACAGATACTTACTTAACGACTTAAATAAAAATATAATAATTAGGAAACGTAAAAAAGTGGGAGACTCCATCTTTACCTTCGAAGTATACTTTCACTATCTATATGATGTAAAATTCTGTAAACAGGGTAGTCAAAATATTTGTGGGTAAAACAGCAACACATATGCCATGTCAGAATCTAAACGAATGGAAGGAAACGGTACTGTACGTACCTAAAATAATATAAAAAAGTGGGAGGCCCGAGAAATAAAATAATTCAACGGGTATACAAGTACACGCATTGTATATTTTCAAGTTACGCTTGTGTTCTAGGTAATAAACAACTGACCGATCCCAAACACCTAGACCAATAGCAAATAACCGAAAGTTCGTTTTACTCGTCGTTATCGTTTACCATGCCAGAAATTGAACTCGCATCTGCGTTCCAATGAGATCGGCCGACAAAGACTTAGCTGGCTCACCCACAGATGCAAATTAAAAACGAAAAAAGGTCAAGGGAGCATTTTCAACGCTGTATGCGATGAGTCGCAAGATTAGAGACAAAAATCATGAAATGCCTAATTTTGTTAAAAACAAGGCTATAAAATTGCGTTATTTTTATTCATTATTTGTTAAGTATAATTGAGTTAAAAGGGAAACAAATGTGTAATTAAATTAATAAATCGATTAAACTATTGGAACACTGTAACATCGTAAGCAATATAATTATTTATATATGTTGTTTCTGTTTTTATAATATTAGCATTTTAATAATATCTTTACTTCATTTTCTAACACAAAACAAAAAAATAAGTACTAATTCTATGCCACGCGCAATATACATACATGTATACTTGTATAGGAATCGTGACTAAGAATGTTCACCGATTTTGACATCTCTCTACAGAATCCTATAATTTGTGTGTCCGAAAATATATTTAAATGTATTTATTAATTGCATATCCTTCAAACCAATATTTATTGAAATAATTTTTATAATTTAATTATTTTTCAAAACTTTTCACTGTATAATTTTAACCGCACAATAATCTCAATAACATGCTTGTGCTAGAGAGACGCTGACGAAAAAGTAAAACGTGGATCCCAGGCTCCGAAGTGGATGCTCTGAATAGAACACGCATTCAACACATAATAAATAATAGAAAGGCAGACGGCTAGACGGAATTGAAGGGTTCAGTTCTCCATTTGAGAACAGAAATCTAAAGACGGGAAATATTAAGTCTTTGTTATAAACTCACTACACTTAGTAGAGGAAAAAATGTACTTAAGTCCCTAGCATATGGAATTCACGTCCTGTACACAATTAAAGTTATATGAATGTTTAACAAGTCGCTTCAATGACAATTTTGGAACCTCCAAATTTATTTGTGTGGTTGAACATTTAATTTGTTACATAAATTTTGTTATTAAGTCACTTAAAGCAACTAACACCCAAGGATACAGGCGTGGCCTAGTCTAGGTGTTAGTATCCAGTCTTAATTTTAAGCCGAAATTTGTTATATTTTTGATGACGGTTAAATTATTTTGATTTTATTATATCCACTTATATTCCTTTTACATACTTTCTTTTTATAATAACATTCAAAGGAAATTGATACAAATAGAAGAATACTAGAGTAGAAAAAGGAATGTTAAGATTGTTTGGGCATGTAGAGAGAATGGATGAAAGTAGAATCACAAAACTATTGTATGATAGAATTGTGACTGGTTCAGTTGGAGCTGATACACCACGATGTACACAACATTATTAAACAGCGGAAGTATTAATGAAAGTAAGTTAAAAAGCACCTGAAATAAATATTCATCTATGAAGAGATTAATGAAAGTATATGAAGCGAATGTTGTCGATCGGGATCATCGCAAGTGGAGATCCTTCGACTCTGCCTACGCCCGTGGGAAACAGACTTGAACAGAGAATGGTAGTCTGAAACTAAATATGGTGAAGACTAAGTACTTGGCCTGCAACACTACAGATCCCACATCAGTGCGCTTAGGCGAAGATACGGTCAAGCGCACGGATCAGTTTAAGTACCTACTTGGGATCTGTACTTAGTGCGTCCGGGGATATCGACCACGACGTCAAGGCCCTCTCAGTTGGTCAGTATCACAGCAGCTTGGGCCAAGTGGCGTGAGATGACAGGTGTCGTTTGTTGTCAGTTCTTTGCCAAAATGCCGGTCAAATTAAAAGGACAGGATTATAGGTCCATCATTAGACCTGTTCTTTTGTATGGTAGTGAAGCGTGGCCTGTACTTGAGCGACACAAGCAAGAACTGCGTGTCACGGAGATAAATATGCTTCGATGAATGTATGGAGCGACGCGGAAAGACCGTGTCAGAAACTCCCGCATCCGCGGCAGTCTCCATGTACGTGGCATAGCAGACAAACTGCAAGAGTGTCGTTTACGCTGGTACGGCCACGTTTTACGGAGATCGGCTAATTATGTGAGGAACAAATATCTAGCCCTGCCGCCTCCAGGTCTCGGTCGAAGTGGACGGCCCATGAATGTTGGCTTGAGGTTGTGACGGATGGCATGCGTACCAATGGTCACAAAACGGGGGATGCTGAAGACCGCGCGAAGTGGAGTAGAAAAAGTAGGAAAGCGGACCCTGGGCATCAGAGTGAACGCTTCGAACGCAACAGGGATTTATCGCTCGGATGCTGATGATGATGATGAATATAAATTAATAATTGTCTTTCAATAGAAATAATGTGAAAATTCATATCATTCATACGTCTACGAAAATCATATATAAAAGTATGACTTTAAAAAATACCTAAACTAGATTTATTAGATCCGTCCAGACACTACACAGACTCTTGCGTTCATTTAAGATGAAATTTCATCACAGTGCAGAATTGTTTCACAATGTTTTCTTCTTACGAAAATAACTTCGTCGATAGTGAGAATCAGTGTCATTTTTTTTACTTTACTGGTGGTTCGGCCAAGATTTCTATAGCGCTCTTTTTGTACTCGCCAATTTACAGACAAAAAATCAAAAATCAGACAGCTAGAGCTTCAATGAGCTAGCGTCCTAACACGTCTTATTCTTGGTGTAGCTTGTATTTAAAAGACGTGGAGGAGAGGGGCGGCCATAGTCTACGTCCCTTATGTCCGGCGACCTTCGACGGTCGCCCAACCGCGCCCTGCTGTAACGCCAATACTGTGTACAAACACATAATCTGGTATAGCGATTGTAAACACTTTTGTACGTGGGCCGTCTGCCTGTTTACCAACTTTCCAATAAAGAACATACAACACAAAACTTATTTCGTTTGAATACTAGTGATTCTTATATGCGACATATTTAAGACACCTACAAAATTACAATCGCCCAACAGAAATCGAATTCTGACTAAGGTCTTAAATCAAAATTTTTACTGCTCTCTCTGACCTCTCTATTCTGTGGCTTTGAAGATTTCTGATGCCTAACGGTAAGAAAGGAACACTTATGTTCTCACCCCGGTGTGTCTATAAGTGTAGTCACAGAAAATTATCTCAATACTATTAAGGCTAGATGTATAAAATTTGGCTTGGCTTGGCATGTAGCAGTCTCCCGTGTCTACTACAGATGTAGTATCAAATTTCCATAGATCATTTTTTCATTATTTAGAACATATTATTACAACAAATCAATAGAAAACCGTTTATAACTTTTTAAAGCCTGTAGTCCCAGCCTTACACCTGTAATTTTGCTCGCGTAAGCCTCTAAAGACATACGGTCACTATCACTGTGAATTGTAGACTCGTTCTTACAGAGCTGAGTCCGGTTATGATAAATCGTAGTGCGTGCTTAGCCTTAGTCTTACTAAAAATTTACAAGTGTATGGTGATAAGAACTTTGCACTCACGTTTTACACAGCGATTATTGTACCTAGCGTTCTTTTCCCATGATCAGAATTAAATCAGTATGTGCCCCGAAAGCCAAGATTAACAAGGTGATATCAGACAGAATGCGTTTTTAGATCATTTTCTCAACCATTTTTACAGTAGTTATACACACTTTATTGCGGTGAAAAAAATATATGTCAATCTTGATCATATTTCTGACGTAAACTTTGTACTCAGAACGCATTTACGATAAATTTTCTCGATAGAAAATAATTGCAAAGTAACCTCTAAACGAGTTATTCAATCTTGGTTATTGTTATTACTGTTAATCGTACATCGCTAAAATAAATAACAGTAACATATTATATTATAACAAATTCAATTATAGATCTTTTATTGGGTTACTTAACTTAATTTGGAAGTAATTAATTATTTTATTAAAAATGACTGCAAAAATCCCGCCTGCCGGTCCCAATGTATGGAATTTATCATAACGCCCGAGGCTTTCGTCTAAACTGCACGCGCTGCTCTGCTCCGCGACCGCCATTGAAAAATAATTTTAAATAAACGAAGGAGCAATAATAACAAGAATTTTGAAGCGGTCGCGCTATACTTGTTTGGCGTATACGGTAGAGGTCTGGTCTAAATCACTAGCTGTGTGGGTTCGAACCCTTCTAGTTTCACTTGATCTAGAAGATTTTTTTATTTTGATATGAAAGTTGATAAAATGCTCTTTTTCTCTTCCTAAATAATTTTATAAAATGCAAAAAAAAATACTTTTCTAAATTTTTATATTTCATTTCATCTGGACTTTTATACTATTGACAATAAAACGTATTTAAATCAATCTTACCGGTAACATTAAAATTGGAAAGCGCCATCTATGATTCTTCATAGAAAATTACGTTGATACGTGGATAAGTAGAGTTATAAATATTACAAAACTTTCAATACTTTCCTCAATGGTATTGTGGTAGAGTGAGTTGATACTAGTACACGTACGATTAGAGTTCATGGTTCGAGTGCTCTTTTCATTTTTCTCTCTAATTTTTTTATGTTTTATCTATTATAATTTATTTTAAAGTTCTTATCTATACAGATAAACAAATGGTTTGTTTGTAATGTCAAAATATAAACTAAAAAATTGGACTAGGAGATTCCAAAAATGCAAAGTGAAGTGCCTGTTTGAAATCTCAAAATAAATTAAAAAGAAATCGGACCAGGAGATTCCGAAAATGCTATTTATAGAATTTTTGTCTGTCTGTCTGTGTGTCTGGATGTTCCGGCTAATCTCGGACATAGCTGGATCGATTTTGACGTAATTTTAAATGGCAGATAGCTGATGTTATAAGAAGTACCTTTGGCTACGTTTTTAGGGTTCCGCGAAAATAAATCCAAAAGCATATTTGTCTTTCTGTTTGTTATCCTTTTATGGACAGACTATTGAACCGATTTGGATGAAACTGGGTACATATGTTATTTTAATATCGAAGGTGGCCAAGAACTACTTTCATCCCGAAAAATGAGATAGTTTCCAATATGAAAATATATTTGGCCGAACGGGCCTAAATGATCAAACGGCCGAATGACACAAATGGTCGAATTGACCGAAACGACTGAAATGGCTGAAATGGCCGAAATGGCTGAAATGACTGAAATGGCTGAAATGGCCCTAATGACCGAAATGGCTGAAATGAATGGAATGGCTGAAATTGCCCAAATGGCCGAAATAGCTGAATCGACTGAAATGGCTGAAATGGCCTAAAAGGCCCAAATGGCTGAAATGGCCGAAATGGCCAAAATGACCCAAATGGCCTAAATGGCCAAAATGACTGAAATGGCCCAAATGGCTGAAATGACCGAAATGGCTGAAATGGCCCAAATGGCCGAAATGACTGAAATGGCCCAAATCGCTCAAATGACCGAAATGGCTAAATGACTGAAATGGCCCAAATGGCCCAAATGGTTGAAATGACTGAAATGGCTGAAATGAATGAAATGGCTGAAACTGCCCAAATGGCCGATATAGCTGAATTGACTGAAATGGCTAAAATGGCCGAAATGGTTCAAATGGCCCAAATGACCGAAATGGCCGAAATGGGTGAAATTACTGAAATGGCCCAAATGGCCAAAATGACTGAAATACCCCAAATGGCCGAAATGGCTGAAATGACCAAAATGGCCGAAATGGCTGAAATGGCCGAAATGACCAAAATGGCCAAAATGACTGAAATGGCTGAAATGGCCCAAATGGCCGAAATGACCAAAATGGCCGAAATGGCCCAAATGGCCTAAATGGCCAAAATGACTGAAATGGCCCAAATGGCTGAAATGGCCGAAATGGCTGAAATGGCCCTAATGGCCGAAATGACCAAAATGGCCCAAATGACCGAAATGGCTGAAATGGCCCAAATGGTTGAAATGACTGAAATGGCTGAAATGGCCGAAATTACCGAAATGGCCTAAATGACTGAAATGGCCTAAATGGCCAAAATGACTGAAATGACCGAAATGACTGAAATGGCCCAAATCGCTCAAATGACCGAAATGGCTAAATGACTGAAATGGCCCAAATGGCCCAAATGGTTGAAATGACTGAAATGGCTGCAATGACCAAAATGGAAAATCACAAAAAACCTACCCCATTTTTTGGGATAACCCATAATATTGATTACATAAATCCATTATACCGAATTTTAACTAAATCGGTTCGGTAGTTTTTCCGTAAAAGGATAACAAACAAAAACACAAATATATTTTTATCCCGGAAACTATTCCATATTTCTGGATAAAAGCATCCTATGTTCATTCTCAGCATCGAAAATATATATCAAATGAATTTCAGCCAAATCGGTCCAGTAATTTTTCCGTGAAAACGGAACAAACAGACAGACAGTTACTTTCGCATTTATAATTTCAATAGGGATAATATGAATAATTCATTGTTGTTCCATAATACAATGAAATGATTTTTATAACATTTACATCTAAAAACTAATATCATTAGAATAAAGTTTAACTGTATCAAAATTAGTTACAAAAAGAGAAAAAAAAACACCTGTGTGCGGGATCGAGTCTTCAACCTCCTCACTACCATAGTATTAGAAAACCACTAGGCCAAACATGTTTAGTACCTCGTGTCGAATTTTCGATACGTATTATGCACGTGAACTTCTCTCACTTTATCATGTTTTGTCTCGCTTCCTCTTGTTCTCAGCCGCATGAATAGTGTGATATCGGTGCCGTGCAATGTTCGTTAGCTACGTATACACCTATTTATGTTAGGTAGCGTATATTCGGTGATATACAATATTTTACCACACGCACGCACGCCTTAAATTGGCGCTGTCCCATCGAAGTAAACATTGGTTGCGCGGGGGTAAACTATGTGAAACGCCGATTTGAATTAGTAGTATACAGGCTCTTAACAACTCATCATAATATTATGGGGCTACTAGTATTTATTTTCATCAATTTTAAAATGACCCTTTATTTTATGATCAAGCTGTATTTAATAAATAAGATGACATATTTAATTTTATTGTATTTTATCTTATCTGTTTTATTTCAATATCAAGAATTGGTTTTTATATCCCATATTGTTAATAACTGATTAGATATCACTGCCAAGTTTATATAACTATTAACTATATTTTAACAATATTTCGTCAAATAATTAGAAGAAGTAGCTTAGTTCCTAAGGTGACTCATTCTAATGACGTGGATCCAACTCGCGATTCCGGGAGTATGTATCGCTTGACAATATTTCTAACTTATTACTAATTGAAAGAAAACTTTGTGAAGGAAACATGTACATTAAAACTATGGTTGTGTGAAATCCACAAATCTTTTATAGTAGGGGAGACCTCTGACGTGAGACGTTTATGGGCTCATAAAATTACATTCTATTATAAAAAATCTTAATTATTTATTATGTTTCTTCATGAATTCAAACGACACTATATCTTCTAAATTTGTTGGAACAATTTTAAACTAGTCAATCAACCCTTTTTAGGTCTCATATCTAGAGTTACTATAGTAACTCATCTCATACAACAAATAATTATTACAAGTACCAGTTCTTGTCTTGTTTTAAATTATTCACTAGAAAAAACACGGTCATTTTGGTCTATTAATGTTGTCATAAAATAAAACCATAACCGAATTTTTTGCTTATGCGTTTATAGACGCTAATCTCAAGTTTAAAAAAGAGATATAACGTGCTGTGCCTGTTCATTGAGGAAACCTATAAGCTAAATATCTTACTACTACCCAACTAAGCATAACAGTTAAAAGTCGACCTAAGCGCTTAATAATAGATAATACATCTTTATACATGTACATCTTAGATGTTTGAATCATTATCGTTTAAAAGTATATCATGTTGAGGTAAAAGTTTAGAATAATTATAACCTCGGACTTTGTAAAATATTATTTATGAATTTCATGCAATCCTATGAGCCGTTGGACCGTTATCAAGTAACTGCTGTCTAAATAAAGTTATTTTCACGTTTAGAATAATTTTGCAAAAACCGTTAGCGAATAAGTCTCATAAAACATCAGTCAAGTTTATAAAGTTTTCACACTTTTAGCTTTCGTTTTTGTATGGTTTCTTACATTTAATTTTTTATATCTTAGATGAGTGGTTCATTACCGGAATGTTTGGTTTCACTTTAGAGACCCGAGTTTTCATCAAGCGATTTGTGAAAGAGTCTTTTCTTTGTTAATAAATTTAATTTTCCAGTAGACAAAACAAAATAAGTATACCTAATTTCTGTCTTTATTCAATGTCTGTAACAAGTTTCAAGAATAAAAAGAAACAACTTAAATTTATTTAAGCGGTTTTTATCAACAACGATCTTTAAATAATCAAATTAAAATATCTGACAGGAAACCTACAACATCTAAACAAGTTTTCGTTTATTATCTTTATTTATATCATACCGGAAGATAATATGCAAAGCAGGTCCATTTTTTTACTTTTAAATACCCTTAATGTTTGCCAATATAGAAGTTTTAAAATAAACGATAATCTGTGAAGTAAAATTTAATATGCACGTAAAAATAATTACGGTAAGGTAACGGTGTTAAAAAACGGACAAGTGGTAAAACGAATCGCAACTAAAATTTTACTTGAAGTTTTCGGGCAGATTTTCAAATTGGACAAGCACATTAACAATCTGCCCGTAAAACTTCAAGTTTAAATTTTGTTCCGATTCGTTTTGACACTTGTCCGTTGCCATTCGTTTTTCCACTTTTCCGTTGAACTTTCACTCATAGTAGACTATGTGTTCCACATTTGCACACATTTTGATTTTTCGCAGGTTTACTGCAAATTATGATTTGGTTAGGTTAGGTACATTTTAATGAATGCATTTTTTATAGAAACATATTTTATTTTATCAATCAAAAAAACTGAATTCGATCCGGAACCAGAAAAAACATCCATTGACTACTCTAAACTTATGCCGCCTCTCACCACGCGATATATCTTCTACCCTCTCCACGCGGCCGTAACACTTTTACGTGACGAAGAAATCCTAATACCCCCGTCTATATAGAAGTTTCACTTCAATTATAAAGTTGAGTTTTATCATTTTGGGTGAAATAGTCTTATTATCTGAATAGTCAACTGTATAACACGTTTCGTTGTCGTGGCGTCATGAGTCATGACAGTTTGAGACTAAAAGGCACGCGTCTCATCACTCCAATGACGTGGATTCGAGTCGTCACATAATCTGCATATTGTTTTATCATATGATCAGAGTAAGATAAATAACATTGTAAGCAAATCTGCACAACACGTTTAGCAATGTATGAAGTCCGTGCCGTTTAATAGTCACACAAAGTTGCTTTCGCATTTAAAATATCCATACTAATATTATGAATGCGAATAACTTTGTCTGTCAGTGACGCTTTTACGTAAAAATCGCAGGGTTTGCTGAATATGTAATATTAATACCGTGAACGGACATAGGATACTTTATATACACATAAAAATGGAACAGTGTCCGGGGGGTAAAAAAGAAGATTTTCCGAGAGCAATAACGCCTATATAAAAAATTAAAGAAAAATCTGAAATTTTGTTTTGAAAACAAATTGCAAATTTAATTACATAGTTTAGTAGTTAAAGGATACACGAATATCTGCATGAATTCTGTTTCCAAGCGTTTATTTTACTTTTGACATTTGCATATCTCTGAAGTTACATATTTCTTAACAGTAAAGCCCATATGAAACAAATGACATAATTATCAATCATACTTTATTGTTGTGGGTAACGTAATAGTGATATTCTGTGAATCACGCACAGACTATTAAACCATGGATATTATACGTAAATATATGGGATGTAATCCATTCCAAAATTAAAAATAGTCTACTTTAAAGTAAAACAATAAGGCCCGCTTGCACAACGAACGTCTTTAAATAAAATTAGTTAATTTTATTTAACTCTCTAAACGCCTTAGTAAATGCATTTATGTTGTCTTGCCTGACGCACTCTCCCATGTCATTTAGTAAAATGTATTTATGCCATCGGCAAAACAGCCAGATGTGTTTCGTTTCACGTGGCGGTATATTTTATCGAACAAACACGAAATTTAGCTTTAATGTTAGTTATTTCCTGCGTAAAAAGGATTTTAGTTGGCCAGTCTCAAATTGACATATGAAATGTTGTTCGTTTGGTTAAGTTTACTTCGGAATTTTTGGCGGCAACGTGAAGAATGATCTTTTGCTGTGCGGTTTTATTTTCGATTTTATGGGTATTTAGCATTGAGATAAATAAAGCAAATAAAATACGAGGTAAGATCTGTAATTGAATTTTTAATAACTTACAATTTCATAAAGAATAATAAATTTTAATTTATGAAAACATTTGTTGAAATGTTCTTCAATGCAGAAGATATTGCTTTCCCATCTCACGTTCAGGGTTCTTTTTATAATCAAAGAATTGTAGACAAAGATCATAAGTTTGTCTTCGCTGCCTCCATTATATAGGCGTTCTAGCTCATCCCATACTTCTTTAACGCTTTTATATCGCATAACTTGTTTTAGAATCTCATCCGTCATGTTTGTCGTCATCAGAGTTGAAACGGCACAGTAAATTTTTAGAAATTTTTGTAAATTTATGTCATATTTGGCTTTAGCATCTGCACCATCAGATGCTGCAGGCTCATCGGGCTTTTGAAGTTTTCCTTGCAAAATTTCTTCAGCGCTGGGTATTGCCCTGCACGCTGTCTCAATACGATACCGCCAAGGCTTATAATTTTTACCATCTAGGTGCATTATTTTTACCTTGAAGCCTCTGCGATCGCCTTATTCATTGTGAACGTCAGGTCGAGTACAATGCTAGAATATTGTATTTATTCTTTCCTAGTTAAAATACCTTTACTGGATCCAATTCCTTAATTTTATTACTCTGCTACCATTTTAGTTTGGACGAATAATGGGTATTTAGAATTGAGATAAATAATTAAAGCAAATAATATACGATTGACAATCTGAAATTGACTTTTTATAAGTGACAATTTCATAAAGACATACGAGTGACAATGTTTAAACGCGTTTAAGGAGTTAAATAGCCATTTTTGGATGATTAACTTTGACAGTTCTGTAAACGTATTTACCCTTGTAATTTAGCCTTGTGCAAGACGCTTATCGTATTTAAGGGCGGTAAATGCGTTTAGTGTTCCTTAAATAAAATTAAGGAGCGTCATGCAAGCCGCCCTCAGTATCGCAATTATAACAATTACACACACCAATTTTTTAAATAAAAACATATTTACATATTGAGTACATAAAAAAAACTGTGAACTCATACAAACCAACAAGTCACAACACAACACAAGTCTTATAACATCATGATTTACCTCATTGTATGCGGCAGCACGCTAAGCCGATATTGTTCTTTAATCCTAATTAGCATACAATGGTATATATATGTATAATATTTGTCATATACCTACCATTTTGTTATACGTCCTTTATTTACAAGACCCTTATTTAAACCACAACTATAATAATCAGACTTTTAACTCTTAATAACAGTCAATTGCATACCCTTAAAATCTATTTCTTTGCGATATTTATCATTTATCGTAAGTACGTAGTGAGTTTTATAGACAGATAGATTACTATGTATTGTCCACCAGAGCATAGATAAACAGGAGCTGAAAAATACAAGAGATAGTACAATGGGCGGCGTTATCGCTAAAAACCCTTGGTACGGATTGATAGATTTTTATACAATTTCCCGAATGTTAGTTTGAACGATCGATCGATATTCAACAATAAACTCACCAAATTTTCACTTACTGTTGGTTTCAATCTGGTATGATATTGGAGATACGACCGGGCGGCCTGTCGTATGAGGCGACAAAACAACCCACAGCCAGGTGGTAGGGCATTTGCCCGACTGGATGGCTACCACCCCTGGTCTAAAGTATGTCGCCATAACAACCTTGAGTTGTGTTTCGGCATTAGTGTCCGGTTCCAGTCTCCCTTAAGAGAGGAGCAGCGCATTTGTAGACCCGTTGGTGTCGCAAACATCCATAGGCGATGGTAAGCGCATTCCATCAAGTGGGCCGTCTGCCAGTCTGCTGAACTTCTACAATAAAAAAAAGAATATCTAAATTCTGAACAATAACCTCAAATATTCAATTGACTACAAATCGTGACATGACAAAGCGTCTTCATAGTTTAAGCTGAAATGGTTTTATTACAAGATCTCAATAAAGGGGCCGCTGAACTTTCTGAATCATGACCTATAAACCAATGTCTATATTGAATGATATCACTGGCCATGAATATACGTAACTATTATGGTTTCATGAACTATAAGATTGTGTTGTGTGTATATGGTCAGTAGTGTATAAAAAACCCAATTAGATTGCGATTGTAATTAGTTATAAATAAGGGTATATTTTATTTTGTAATTACCAGTGACACAATTCATTATTTAGTGCCTTATTAATTAGGACTCTATTAATATATTCGAAGGATTGAGTCATCTTACTTTAATTTTTTTGTAGCTATACAATGATAATAATAATATTGTATGACTATTTGTTTGTCTTTCGAGTATTGTATGACTATACCCTATTATATTAAAATACCTTAAACCTTGAATAAATTGACTGGATGTCTAACTGGTGCGCTGCCAACAATAGTAAAGATATTTTACACAACCTACAAATTTCCTTTTGCCTATATAAAGTTCGGAATCATATTCCACTAAAAATATTTTAGATTCATAAAAAATTATTTGATTTGTGAAAATCTTTTCAAAAACAAAGGTATTCTATTGAATGTCCTGGAACACTACGGTCCATAAAAAAGGCCTGGACTTTTGGAGGACTTGCTTGGGGGCCAAGGGACGGCCAACACGTAGAGGCCCCTTGACAAATTTAATATAAATATAGTATAGACACTGGCCGTCGATAATTGATATTATTGTAGGAATTAAGGTAGGAATAACAAAAGATACCGGGCTATCGGGATGAACTGCTAGTGGAACTCAGGATCTGGTATCATGGGGACTATTACATCTGCCGGTCGCAATGTTCCCCGAACATTGCAACAGGCAGGTAAGATATAAGATTATATTTTATTATTATGATCTCTCAAAATCTCCCAGTCTTTATTACTATGGTCTCTACACAAACATGGCGACGTCCGAAATATCGGATAACCAAAAAATTATTTTGGAAGATTTGTAAATAAACTGTTTGCGGAAATATTTCTTGATATTGATTCTTTGGTAAAATTAAGTTGGTAACTAATACACTCAGTTTTGTTTTCACTGATATCATTATATTCATAGCAATAAGCTAATGTACCTACCACGGTTTATGCATAATTGCGTTTTATAAATTAGATCGCAATTATTGTGTTTTTCAACATAGTTGCGATGTTTGTATACCATGTAAATTGTCATTAAACTAGTTTAATATGTAATAAAACATAGATTACGCTTATAATAATAACCAATGCGTGCACAATAGACAAAACATCGATAATATGTATACTACCACAATGTACAGAAAATTTTACGTGATTTATTATAATAGTTTACGTAAAATAAAAATTATTATTACCGTGGAACAGTCACTATAAAAGCATATAAAAATCAGTAGAAAGTCATAAGTATGTTAGTACTCAAAATAAACTAAATATGTAAAAAATACTATAAACATTTTGTACGTAACACGAATAATTGTCTTTTAAAATATTATTAATTAATTATTTTTCTATGCTCTTCAATACATATCTATTATAATATACCTAAAATATTGTCCACTCCTGAATCCTCAGTTGCGTAAGAAAGCTAACTCCATTTGAGTCAAACATAATAAATAAATCTTCTTACTTTTGTACTATACGAGTAAACAATAACAAACTATGCCCAAGAACAACTTGTCGTTAAAAATCAGCTGTTTTCTTCATCAATATAAGGGGGCAGCGATAATGGTTTTTCCAGAGGGCTGACGCCTGTCAAATCGCTTCATTACGAAGTATTTCAGTGACCCCGTCTGTTGATGATAAAAAAGTGTCCGGTCATGAAACGTGCTTAGGTAGCTTGTGAAAATGCTTAATCAAGTGTTAAAATTTAAACTAGTGATACAAGAGTTTGGCAATCTTTTCAAATCTTTTCAAGACAATCTAACCTACGTAATATTTTAAGGGATGTTTAGTTATTACTGCGATTTCTTCTTGCGTAGGCACAATATAATTATCGTGTAATACAAAGCGTCCAAATACTGATAACTGATTCAGAATATATAATTGCTTCTTTACAAAATCTCTCCTATATAAATAAGGTGACCCGAGACCTACAGATGGACATGTATATATAAGAGTCATATTTTGTGTCAATGCATAATCTCCCCATTTCATCAGATCTTATCAATATTTTGTACATAGTCAATGTTGCAATTTTATTATATAATAAACTGCAATATCTAAACCACGTAATTCTATCGAATTTAATGTCGTAAAACATACATACGCCGTATTATGCCGTATGACTTTTAGTTTTTCAATCAAATTTTATACACGGCAACTTTACAGGGTTCTGGACCACTGTTCTCACAGTTTCCACCGATCACCGATTGCGTCACTCTCGCGAGATTTGCACACTAGTTTTTCATCCTTCGTCAAGGACGACACAGAGTTTCCTTCTTGGCGTTTTTACACCAACAGGTGTCATATGAATGTATGCCAAATTAGACCAGTTTAACGCCGACTGGCTTCAACTGCGATTTATATCAGAACATTTAATTTTTTTTTATTACAAATTTACAAAAGGTACTAAACGTTATTTTAAATACACTCTATACTTCAATTCTAAATAGAATGTATAGTAGACTTACTCTAGTTGACGATCAAATCTGGATCGTATAAAACATATCGGACAAATGTATGCATATAAAGATAGATAGTCTGGTCTAAAGTATGTCGCCATAAGAACCTTGAGTTGTATTCCGGCATTAGTGACCAGGTTCCAGTCTCCCTTAAGAGAGCAGCAGCGCATTTGTAGCACCTTTGGTGTTGCAAATGACCATGGGCGACGGTAACCGCTTTCCATCAAGTGGGCAGTCGCCTCCTGCAATAGAAAAAAGATAGACAAGACTTTATTGTACCAAAACATAGATAAACAGAAAAATACAAGAGATAGTACAACGGGCGGCCTTATCGCTAAAAAGATATCTCTTCCAGGCAACCCTTTACAGGGATTAATGGATTTGTAATACTGACGGTGATGCAGTTTATAAATGATGATAAGTATACAAAATACATATAAGTACAAAAAGAATACAAATATATACACACACGTATATATACATATGATAATAGAATCATACATACATTTAAATAACTGTGTTAGGAATTTTACACACAATAGAGAAGTATAGTACCTACATAAAGTAATAACATTATGCTATAAAGATTATCAGCTATTTTAATTACAAGTATTTAAATAAAAACAGTACTAGCTTATGGATAGCTAGATTTTGTAACGTATTATTTTTCTTTCTGCTACAATCCTGTTTGCTTCAAATTGTTGCAACATTTTGCGTATTGTTTTAATTTACTTCGTAATAAAAATTTAATTTACTTTAATTTACAGTTAGTTATTCGTAAAACGAAATTTATAACACGGTTTTTTTTGATAAGGCACATACCTACTCAAAAAAGGGATCACCTAAGTATTGTAAAATAACTGTACCCGCGACTTTGCTCGCGTTGGACTTTGAGAAACGCAACAAAATCATAGTACCGCTAGATGGCAGTAAAAGTTACAAATATTTACATTCATCTCGTCGTAGAAGACCTCGAGCTTCGAAGCGAACGTTACAAATGCATCCGGGCTTTAACGCTCGGATGTCATTGATTTATGTTTACATACATACATACATAACTTCACGCCAGGTCCCTTGCGGGGTAGGCACGAACAACAGAGCGCCATTTAGGCTTATTCTTACACACCTCACTTGCTTCTTTGACATTCATAGCTCTTGTCATGCACGCTCGTCTGTTCTTAAGGTTCCTGACATCACCTTCTGCTAATAAACGATCAATTTGATCATGGAAGGTGTGTCGTGGCCTTCCGCTACTTCTGCATCCATCCACTTTTGCATTGTATATCTGTTTAGTCATTCGTCAATCATTCATTCTTTGCACATGCCCGAACCACCGGAGCATTCCTTTCCTTACCTTCACCCCGGCACTCTCTTTCAGACCAACTCTCTTCTGAAACCCTTAAAATGAATATGAAAAATAATAATTATGAATTAACGTAGCGATGAAGGTTATCCAGAAAATAAGGTACAAAATAACATATACCTACAATAAATAGTCATCAATAAAAAACAGTTTTAAATGTCTTACCTTTGAACACATGTAAATGACTCGTGAATAATAGTGGCATGATCAGCTTTAAATCAACTTACATATATGTACCTACTAATATTTGTTAATAAACGTTGTATGATGACTACTAAATTGCATACGATACAAAAAATCCTATTCACTAAAACTTCTGGATAATCCTAAGGTAAAAAATGGTCTAGCGACATCGTGAGTATTAAATTGTCGTTAAATTTGTGCCAACTCACTTCCGCTATTATGTAATTATGATATTATCACATCATGTCATCTTGAAATAATCGATAATATTGTTACGAGTTAGCGGGACTTGAATTAAAATGCCGTTAGAATTATTATAGAGTTTGTTAGAACTATACAAACACGCATAACAGGTACAAATATAACCGAACACAAAAAATCCAAACTTAATGCAGAAGGTCGTAATTCATAAAACGCGCACAGACCGTCACTATTAGATTCCCGAATGTACAAACGTCATGCCCGTATCGTCTCCATCAGGCCCGTCGTTTTATACTTCACAAATTCAAAATAATTCGTAACACCTGGCTAATTATGCTAATGAGCCAGTACTATAGGACAATAGGCTATTCTCCACAATAATTAGAAACGTATGCCAATAAATAGGTGTACAAAAGAAGTCGATCATAAAAGGATTACAATTAATTCAAATGCCGACAGGTTTTAAAATGTGCTTCTACAGATCTATACGTGGAATTTGTCTTTGTCGGGGCCTAGGTTTTAACAATATTGTAATTTCTTGTTCTGTGTTACAGTATTTATAACCAACACTATTCATTACTCTACATTTTTAGCAATAGCGTAGCTTGCAGGGGGCCCAAAGGAAGGATAAAGTATTTTTTACAAAAGAAACAAAAAAGTGCTCGAATTGTATTGAATTAATTATATATTGATTAAAGTTATTACTTAATGCTCCTTGAAGCTAAGTTAGACAAACAATTCAAATCAAAGATACACTTTTCTCGCCTTTTTTTCAGCAAGCTTATTTATCAAATCATCCATCCTGAAAACGACTTCAGTTTTTCGAGATTTTCTGCCTGTATAGACAATAATGACAAATCTGATAGCCGTCCGTGTTGGCCGGCAAATGATTCTCAAAAATTTTAGAAATTTTTGCTTACACACTTTCGGGGCCCCTGTAGCCTGGAGACCTCGTATCATTGATACGGCTGATACGGCGGTAGCTACGCCTCTGATTTTTAGATTTGATAAGAAAAAAATTGTTTTAGACAGATATATGACACGTTTTATTTAGGTACTGGCGGTTGACTTAAATTACACATTATTAATTATTAAGACTTATTGTACGAAAATACAGGGAAATCACACGCGAATTACAGCATAAATTTATGAGATACAGGACGGATGACGTTATTTCAACAAACATAAACAGTAGTTCTAATTAGTCACGTATTTTGTACTTAATACAAAAACAAATTGATGAACCAGTTTTAAAGTTTGCTAAGTTAAGCGTAGCATACAAGCAAGACTAAAAAAATGTATATGTGAGAAGTTCACACGCAGTAGAAACGAAACAAAATGTAACAAGGCGTGGGAGGAATTCTAAATTTCATGACGTTATATTTCATATATTATATCGTTATAATATATTTCAGCTTAAAAACACAAATTTTGAAGTCTTACCGAAAAACAAACATTTCTAACTCTATCTATATAAGCAAAGTGTTTAAATATGTCAGTGTGTATATTTAAATTTAGCTTTTATTCATTTAGTTGTATTTAGTTTTTCCGTAAGAAGTGTCACAGTCTTGGATAGATTGAACAATTAATTTTGGTGTAGTGTATGTGTAAGTTGTTATGTTATTTATGTTTCTGTTTTTTTCCAAGTTCATAAGTATCCATTTTTTGGTTTAGATGTATTATTATGTATTGTTAGGCCCAAAATTTATGGAAATACTGTAGGATATTTTTAATACTAAATAGTATAAAAAATATTGAATATAATGTATCTCATTCTCTCTCGGCTTAGTCTTATAGATTTTTGTTTTTATTTCTTTTTAGTGTCGCTTTTTCATTTTATCGAGTTTCAAGCCACAACAATTCTAAAGAAGATTCAATCCAAACTTTAAAAAAGTATCTATATTTTACTCGTTGTCAAAAATACATAAATACAAAATTCCATTCGTCATCTAACTACTTGGAGGGTCGTCTGACATTATGTCCTAAATTCCGTTATAATCGGTTCACTTGCAATGCCAAAAGAGCAAGAAACGTATAAGTCACTTTGATATTTATTAGTGAGATAAAATCTGAACGCTTCGTTTAACTTGCATATTTTTCTCCAGTTTTACATACTAGCTGAAATCAATATTACCTTAAATTTACAAACGCACTTGGCTGCTAAGTGGCAGTGGCCAGGTTGCGGTGACTAGGTCGCGATGGCCGTGTCGCGGCGACTAGGTCGCGATGGCCATGTCGCGGCGACTAGGTCGCGATGGCCATGTCGCGACGACTAGGTCGCGATGGCCATGTCGCGGCGACTAGGTGGCGATGCCATGTCGCGGCGACTAGGTCGCGATGGCCATGTCGCGGCGACTAGGTCGCGGCGACTAGGTCGCGATGGCCATGTCGCGCCGACTAGGTCGCGGTGACCAAGCGGCTTTGACCGTCAATATAGCGACCAAGAATTCTGAGTTAAGAACACTGATTACTTTTAAATGGGTTTTGAGATATTTGTTGCGACTGAGTTTTGTGTGTCTATTTTGGTGTTCGGAAGAAGAAACTGAAGCAGAAGAAAGAAGAAGCGGGCCGACTGTAAACTGAAATCTTACTGGCCACAGCTGTGACCGCCAGTCGTGACCGCTGACCGCTTGACTTGCATCTTGCAATTGTTTGTGAAATTTAAGCATGCGGTGTTCAAAACTCACGAATCTGACTAGCCGCCTAGTGACTATAGATTAAAACAATAGAAAAATCTGGTTTGAAGGTCTAAAGTATGTCGCGCCATAACAACCTTGAGTTGTGTTCCGGCATCAGTGACCAGGTTCCAGTCACCCTTAAGAGAGCAGCAGCGCATTTGTAGCACCTTTGGTGTTGCAAATGTCCCTAGGCGATGGTAACCGCTTTCCATCAAGTGGGCCGTCTGCCTGTCTGCTCAACTCCTGCAATAAAATATAAATAATCACTCGAATCTTGTAAGGATGTGCCGTTGTACCTGTGCTTATCTTATAGCATGAGCACTATTATCTGGTTTACATTCTACCATTATAATATTTTGAAAAGATAAGATGACAATAGGCTAAGCGGAAAAAACATACATCCGAACTCAAAACAAATATATAAATGATTATTTGTTGGTTGGTTGTTTAAATACATATTTGCAAAAGTTTGATTACACCACTTTAATCCTTTTCCATTGTTCTTCATGAAAATTTGAAGTATGTGAATAAAATTAAATATTGTTGGTGTCTTTGTTTAATCAAAAGGTATTCATTGTTTTCTGCATGTTACTTCCGCTTGGTTCTGAGCTTCCGCCATTTTTATTTGTCATGGATCTCTGACATCGTTATGAGTAATAATTGTCATTATATCCCTTTTTATTTTCCCCTTCTTTTCAGGGTTCAATAGCCATTGGAAAAACCCCTATGATATTGTTATGTACGTCCATCTGTCTATCTGCCTATAGTCTATGTAACACTACAAAGTTATGTCGCGAACTTGTGAAAAATTGTGCAAATATTAGGTGTGACTACCTTACACAGGCGTGTTGAAAAACATTTTTTAAATGAAACTTCTTTAGAAGAGTAGTGATTTTAAACTCTATGAAACGAAAAAGCAACACTAAAACGAGGTAAACACAGAAATCTATAGGGCTAAGCCTGCGAGAGAAGGAGATACACGAGTTTTAAATTTTGCAGCACAAAATAGAGAAACGATAAGACCGATTATTAAATATAGGTCTAGTTTGGAGCAAAATATAACTGATAATAACATTTTTTAGACTTAAACGGTGGAAAATTTAAAGTGATACATAAGAAGTTTATTTTGAATTATAATATGTTGACTGATGTAGGCTAAAGGAATTAAATTTATATTAACAAAAGTTAATGAAGAATATCTGTGTATATTCTCTGAAGTTTCATTTCTACTGCGTGCGAAATGCACACACACATCTTTTTAATTTATTACTCATTATCACAATTTAAATTCAATTGCACAATATTCCGTCTAGCCCATATTTAAGTAACCTGGCAAACTGCTTTAGGTAAGCCTTTAGAGTTTGTTTCAATTTCATGGACAAATTTAAAAAATAAAATTTCTGTATATTTCAGCCACCTTGATCACGGCGGCGGCGGGGACCACTGTAGGCTGGACGTCGCCCACGCTGTCCATACTCTATGCCAAAGACTCGCCGATACAGACATCACGAGACCAGGGCTCATGGATAGCTTCAATTATGATTTTGTGTTCAGGTACTTACATTGAAACATCAAGACTAAAAGCATTAAATTCAATCGTCTAAAGAGACCATACCTAGACCGTTGATTGCACCATTTGATTCATTATTACACAAATTGGTTACTTCATATTATACAACGTGAACAAGAAATACTGTGTCAACAATAATGTTGTCAATTATATTAACTACATTTAAACAAAAATAACCAATTAACGTTTATTAAAAGTTCATTGTTATGATGTAATTTTAGTATTCATATAATATATGTATTAAAAGTTTTTTGATATAATAATGCCTATTTGTTGGTGAATACGTAAGACCATAGTAGAAAAACAGAGGACATAATTAGTTAATACGTAATAGATATAAGAAATGAACTTGCAACAGTGAGCCATTAATCTATAAATGGCTCACTGGGACACTTATATTAATTAAAATGGAACATGGCGTGACTTAACAACGGTTTTTAACCATAACTAGATCACAGTCATAACTTTCAATAAAACCATACCGTGTTCTCAAAAAGTACTTGAATAACTTTATACCATAGAATAATATCGTGAGGCCGAAAAAATATTTGATTGGTGCGTATTATATATAAAAGTATTTTTTTAATCAGCAAAAAAACACGCATGTACATATATTTGCAAGTTGGCGGCTTTCGCTTGTGTTATGGGTAATAATAATACATAACGGACAACTTTGAGGGTACTCTTAGACACCCAGCCCATAGTAAATAATAATAAATAAATTTGTTGACGAAATTTACACCAACGGGCGAGAGCTTGCTTCTTGCGTACATGCTGTCCCATTCTTAGATCACAATACGAAAAAGATAATAATAATATCTTACTGAGGGTATAGTGATAGTTTGCGTTGCAAACAAAACCTGCTTTCCTTTAGCTTTTCAAAAACTATTACACCCCGACGTTTTGTTTTTTTCATAAGAATTATTCCACATTCGTCTCCGGTCTCTAAGTACTAATTGCTTAAAAACTCTTGATGTCCCAGGACGTAAAAAAATCATCCAAAAAAGTGCATAGATCAAAAGGGCAAAAAGTATCAAGTATATCTGTATTAACACAAGGTTAATTCTTATAACATTTGTTTTTAGTATAAGCCACAAATTGAATAAATTAACGAAAATTAAACTAATCTTAAAAACTTAATACATTATGCATGTTGCTTACCAGCGTGGAAGTAGAGTAATGAAGAATATAAAAAACGCAAACGCCACATAATTAGATGGTACTACGGATCATTTAAAACGCGTGTAAACCGAAACTAAACAAGTTAAAACTTAAACTTGTTAAATTATTTTTACATTTTAATAGATATGTACAAATCGACTGTATTTATACAGCCTTTTCTGATGTATTGAGTTTTCAGTTTCAGCTCAACCAAATTGTAGGTTATTGACCAATCAATTGAGTTCTTGTGGCAACTGTAATGGCGTCATTTACCGTTAAGTTAACATAAGTCTACTCGAAAACAATGATATATTTTATATTTCGAAAACATTTAGAAGTAACCATACATATTTTTATTAAATAAAATTGAACGGTACGACTGTCCCTTCAGTCCCTACCAAAAACTCGATAAGAATATAGGAGATAAGATAACCGATAAAAATCATAACCATGTGTATGTTCCACATTTAAACTATGTATTATATATGGCCAGCATGAAAGTATGTCAAAGGCAATAAACCCTTTCATTGAAATTCTAAGAATCTTCATAAAATTATCTTCAATTTTTGAATATTTTAGTCTAATGGTGCGGTTTCATCTGCGATAATGCTAAAGATTGAAACTGTGGCTGAATGTCGAAAGCGTTAATAAATAACGCCGTTAACGCATAGCCATATTAGTGTATATCTAAGTTTTCTGTCAATATTTAACGTCATTAACTATGTTGCATCTCAAACAATACATTAAACCCAACGCCTGCCTGAAACGGCCTATATCTGTACCATCATAACAATGCATTTTAAATAAAAACCTTACAAAGCAAGAGAAGAACTAGTACCATCTAGTCATGTAGCATTTATGAGCTTTTCGAAGTTAGGTATTTTACAGGACGATTGTTATTTATTAAACAAAAAAGCTTCAGTTCCTTCTTATAATATCAACTATCTGCCAGTGAAAATTTCATCAACATCGGTCCAATCGTTTCAGAGATTAGCGGAAACATCCAGACAGAGAGACAGACCAAAAATTTATAAGCTAATTTTTTGAAGATTTTTCCACTCGTCCAATGAAGTTTCACTTCTACTATGTGTCCCAGCATGCATTTAGAAAAGAGCTGTTATTTTGACATTATAAACAGACACTTCCATTTATCTGTTTAGATTAGTGCTGTTTCGAGGAAATCATTCTACCAATTAAACAACACTATGCACTAATGAATATATCATTGACTCATTTCAGCTGCCAGTCCTATACCAGCGTCATACCTCGCCGACAGAATAGGCCCAAAAAAGACATTATTACTCGCCGCCGTGCCTTACATCATTGGCTGGATCCTCGTCATGCTTGCTGGAAACATTCCCACCATTTATGCATCCAGACTGATTTCCGGGCTCGGCTACGGCATCGCCTACACAGCGGCGCCGATGTACCTCGGGGAAATCGCTTCCGATGAAGTCAGAGGGGCAATGGCTACCCTTATCACAGTCATGTCGAAGGTTAGCGCATTTATCGGTTACATTGCAAAACTAACTTCCACTGAGTAATATTTCGAATAAACCAAAGTGCATTAATAATTAGGTCAATCAACTTGATTTTATGATAACTATATCTGGAACGAGAAGGTGATTTTTAAATTTACTTCTGATAAAATATTTTCCGTTGTGTCGAGCGGTGATGGTTTAGGTTTATGTTTATTTGTAAAACACGTCTCTGTTTAACATAATTTTAAAACAATGAACTGAATATTTCTGCATTAAAAATAAATCTAAACTAATATTATATATGGGAAAGTAGAGCCTGTTACGATTTCCCGACGAAACTAATTGTGACGAGTTGTATATGCAAATATATATACATAGCTTAAGAATTATCCGTGCAGGAACGGAGAAATACAATTTCCTGCGGCCGGGTGGCCTATCGTAAGTGGCGACAAAATAACCCACGTCTAGGTGGTAGGGCATTTGCCCGACTGGATTGCTACCACCTCTGGTCTAAAGTATATCACCATAAGAACCTTAAGTTGTGTTCCGGCATTAGTGACCAGGTTCCAGTCTCCCTTAAGAGAGCATCAGCGCATTAGTAGCACCTTTGGCCTTGCAAACGTCCATAGGCGATGGTAACTGCTTTGCATGAAGTGGGCCGTCTGCCTGTCTGCGGAAGTCCTACAATATTTTTTTTTAACAGAATAAAACGGGGTACTTTTAACCTTGAATTAAAAGATAGTCTCCACATGAAACGAATACTAAAATAAAAATGAAATACTAATAAAAATAAATACTGGATGGGATGAATAAGATATACTTTTAACCCGGAAAAAGAAATAGTCGCGGGTTACGGGTATGTGAACAAAACGAAATGTACAGTTCTAGTTAGATGTAATTTGCAATGACAATAGAGTCTATCTATTTATACTAAGTTTACAATTTAATTTATAAATTATAATTAAGTTAACAAAAAATAGCTGCTAGATATAGCACTTTACACGCGTAACCGCCGTGCAAGGAACCTTAAAACATAACCCACTCATTCTGAACAAAAAATAGATGTCAACAGAACTAGAAATAGCAACAAGCTGTGCAAAAAATAGAACTAAGCCAAATAGTTCGGCTTTACATATTATCATAAACTAAAATTTATATGTCAAGCAATTATAAATATTCATACCCAGATTTATTTTAAACTTAAGACTCGTAATAAATTTATCTTTATTACATTTAAATATGTTTTTACTATCCCAACCATTTTTAAAGAATCCACTACCATATCGCAATAAATTATGTAATATTACAAACTATCTAACTTTACAATTTTTAAATATACGTACATATTTCCGGGAATTAATATTTGATCTTAATTTAAAGGGTCAAATCCTAAATCATACGACATAGAGATAATACTCAAAAGAGTTATTTAAGTACTTTTCCCTATTTCGTATATTTTGAGGACTTAGCTCTGAAGGCCCTTAAAAACTCACGCTATATAATATTTTTTATTATGTTTAATATGTAATTGCATTGTATCCCTCTACTTTAGGTATACAACGTATAAATTTTATTTATATGTATTTACTTAGTACTAGTTACATAAATTATTTATTAAAATTATATTACTATAACTATAGTAATATTTTTATTTACTTCTATTGTGTCTATGTGTTATTGAATATGCACTGTTTGCTACAACTCCATTAATTCTTCAAAAGTCATTCTGTAACATACTTCTGTATAAAACTTATAAAAAAAGAACATGAGATATAAATAGAATAAGAGAAATATAAAGAAAATCGCAACGGACAAATTGAAAAACGAATAGCAACGGATGAGTGGAAAAACGAATCACAACGGACAAGTGGAAAAACGAATGGCAACGGATAAGTGGAAAATGAATCGCAACGGACAAGTGGAATAACGAATCGCAACGGACAAGTGGAAAATCTTCAACTGACAAGTGACAAAATGAATTGCAACAAATTTTTAACTTGAAGTGTTACGGGCAGATTGTTAATGTACTTGTCCAATTTGAAAACCTGCGTCTTGTCCGTTGCGATTCGTTTTTTCACTCATCCCTTGCCATTCGTTTTTCAACTAGTCCGTTGCGATTCGTTTTTCCACTTGTCCGCTGAAGTTTTACTTCTAATATGTGTCCCAGCACACATTTCGATTTTTCGCAGGTTTACTGCAAATTACGATTTGGTTAGGTTACATTTTAATGGTGTGGCTCGGAACATCCCGCTTTCCGATGCGCAGAACGCGATTTTAGGTATTAGAGGGACGAGGTCGTCGGAGGACGAGGTACATCCTCGCTCGCTTCCCCCCAGGGGGTGCCGCCCTGTACACGTCTCCGTCCAGGTAGCGGTACAAGGGGATGGGTCCCCGGGGCCCCGAGCGGCCACTGTCACATTCCACTTTCACTCCGTGACAGTGATTTCACACCTATCCACTCCAAATTCTTGTATTCTTTCCCCTTCCTCCCAAACCTCCTCCCCAAACACCCCTCCCTTCCGACGACAACCGCCAGCGTCGAGCTCTGGTCCGCTGTTCCCGAGGAGAGGGCAATAATCTTGGTCGGTAGAGTTGGAAAACCCTGTGGCCGGCGTTAATACGGTGGGAGCGACTCGACCGCAGCTGTTGCGATGGCTCTCGTGAAAACGCGGAACTCTGACCTTCAGATTGCGGGCTGTCAGCCTTTATTCACCCCAATGCCACCAGTGTGGCGCGCTTGATGCGTTTCATACGCTAGTCGAGTGCGCAGCCTGGGCATCACAGAGGTTTGAACTCGAGACAATAGTAGGTCCGATATGGAGAGAAATAGAATTGCGCGTACTCATGCGCCTCCACGTGGGCGCTGGCGTCAGCCGGGAGATCGGAGGCGCAGATATGCGCATGATTTCCCTCTCTGAATAATACCGCTTCAGGTGCCCTCTCGCATTAAGGGAGCAGAGGAGTCTTCACCCCTGTCGTCGAAGTGAAAATCGTATGCTTTTTATAATATGCAAATATCTAATTAGTTTTATAATAAATATATAGGTATATGAATATCTATACTAATATTATAAAGAGGAAAGATAAGATTGTTTTTTGTTTGCATCAAGAGGCTCCGAAACTACTACAGATTTGAAAAATTCTTTCACTGTTGGTAAGCTACACTATGCCCGGGTGACATAGGCTATATTATATTTACAAAAAATTAGGGATCCTTACTAAAACTCTAATAATGTAACCCAAGGTGTAAAAAATACCTAAAATCGCGTGCGCTGCGAAAACTATTGATGATAGAATAAAATAATGTACTACGACTTTGCAGAACACATCATTATTTACAAAAAGTGTCGCGACAGCATATGTCTAACTATTATAGTTATGCCACAATAAGTGTTCTTTTTTTTAATTAATTAAAATGCCGCCGCTAGAAAAGGCTCTTTATTTGTATCTTGGTATTAATCCTTATCAAAATAAATTAGGTACTTCATATTCAAGACTGCTTCAATACATTTATATCACTTTTTGAATTATTCAATTCGGACATTCCTTTCGAAAGATATCACGAGTTTAAAAATGTTAGTATTAGAAAACGCGGCCGTGACGCTTTTTCGTGAACGAAAAATCGTAAGACCCCGTCTATATAGAAGTTTCACTTCAAAAACAATTTTTAGCTAGCAACAGCTCCTTCCACGGTTTTTCTGGAAGAGTACGCTATTTAGCGATAAGACCGCCTCTTGTGCACAATAACAATAGTAATAGCTTGTAAGTTTTCTGTAATAGTAATAATAATAAAAAACCTGCCCGTAAAACTTCAAGTCTAAAATTTTGTTGCGATTCATTTTATCACTTGTCAGTTGAAGATTTTCCACTTGTCCGTTGCGATTCGTTATCCACTTGTACGTTGCGATTCGTTTTTCCACTTGTCCGATGCGATTCGTTTTTCCACTTATCCGTTGCCATTCGTTTTTCCACTTGTCCGTTGCGATTCGTTTTGCCACTTATCCGTTGCTATTCGTTTTTCCACTTGTCCGTTGCGATTCATTTTTCCACTTGTCCGTTGAAGTTTCACTTCTAATATGTGTCCCAGCACACGTTTCGATTTTTCGCAGGTTTACTGCAAATTATGATTTGGTTAGGTTAAGTACATTTTAATGGTGTATGTAATACGCTACTCACGCACCGACCATTTTTTACGTCAACACTTTTGTTGTTCGTTGTCGTTCACTTTTGTTATGACTTTCGAAAAACTGAACAGTTGGCAAAGTTTTCTTGTTGTTATTTTTGTTTTCTCAACAAACTCTATTTATTTATTTGTATTTTTTTTACACATACCACAAATAGAGGCAGTGATGCCTTGTCACGTGGAGAGCAGAGCTATAGTTCGATGCAAACTTAAGTTTGCCTCCATTAATAGCGGCTCGGAACATCGCACTTTCCGATGCGCAGAACGCAATTTTAGGTATTAGAGGGATGAGGTAGTCTGAGGACGCGGTATATCCTCGCTCGCTCTCTCGCTAGCTTTCTCGTTTACGAGACTTTCCCGGCGCTCGGCTCACCAGAGCTGCCAATTTAGCGCTTTAGGAGCTAGATATAGCGCTTTTTAGGGCAATCTAGCTCCCAATTTTATTAAACAACTTCCAGCGCAAAATCTTGCGCTTTTTATAATATGCAAATATCTAATTAATTTTATAATAAATATATATGAATATCTATATTAATATTATAAAGAGAAAAGATTAAATTCTTTGTTTGCATTGAAGAGGCTCCAAAACTACTTAACCGATTTCAAAAATTCTTTCACTGTTGGCAAGCTTCACAATCCCCGGGTGACATAGGCTATATTATGTTAACAAAAAAAATTAGGGATCCTTACTAAAACTCCAATTACGTAACCCAAGGTGTAAAAAATATCTAAAATCGCGAGCACTGCGCAAACTATTGATGATAAAATGAAATAATGTACAACGACTTTGCAGAACACATCATTATCTACAAAAAGTGTCGCGACAGCATATGTCTAACTATTATAGTTATGCCACAATAATTGTCCTTTTATTTCAAAAAATTAATTAAAATGCCGCCGCTAGAATAGGCACTTTATTTGTATCTTGATATTCATCCTTATCAAAATAAATTACTTCATATTCAAGACTGCTTCAATACCTTTATATAACTTTTTGAATTATTCAATTCGGACATTCCATTCGAAAGATATCACGAGTTTAAAAAGTATTAGAACACGCGACTTTGATGATTTTTAGTGACAGAAAAAAAGTATTTCAAAAATATATTTCAAATATACTTACACACCGCGGAGAATACCAACAGAGCAGATGTAACTCCTATATATATGTTGTCTGTATAGTGTAATACACTACACACGCACCGACAATTTTTTTCTGTCAACACTTTTGTCGTTCACCTCGTTGTGACTTTCGAAAAACTGAACCGTTGGCAAAGTTTTCTAGTTGTTAATTTGTTTCCTTATTGGAACATCCCACTTTCCGATGCGCAGAATGCGATTTTAGGTATTAGAGGGACGAGGTCGTCGGAGACCGAGGTATACCCTCGCTCGCTTTCTCGTTTGCGGGACTTCCCCGGCGCTCGGCTCGGCTCACCAAGTCTGCCACTTTAGCGCTTTCGAAGCTAGATATAGCGCTTTTTAGGGCAACCCAGCTCCCAATTTTATTAAGCAACTTCCAGCGCAAAATCTTACGCTTTTTATAATATGCAAATATCTAATTAATTTTATGAATATCTAGACTAATATTATAAAGAGGAAAGATAAGATTGGTTTTTGCTTGCATGAAGAGGCTCCGAAATTACTGAACCGATTTGAAAAATTCTTTCACTGTTGGCAAGCTACGCTATACCCGGGTGACATAAGGTATATTATATTGACAAAAAAATTAGGGATCATTACTAAAACTCCAATAATGTAGTCCAAGGTATATAAAAAAATACCTAAAATCGCGTGCGCTGTGAAAACTATTGATGATAAAATAACAAATAAAATAAATTACTGAATCGATTTGAAAAATTCTTTCACTGTTGGCAAGCTACGCTATCCCAGGGTGACATAGGGTATATTATATTTACAAAAAAATTAGGGATCATTACTAAAACTCCAATAATGTAGTCCAAGGTATAAAAAAATACCTAAAATCGCGTGCGCTGCGAAAACTATTGATGATAAAATAAAATAATGTACTATGACTTTGTAGAACACATCATTATTTACAAAAAGTATCGCAACAACATATATCTAACTATTATAGTTATGCCGCAATAAGCGTTTTTTTATTATAAAAAATTAATTAAAATGCCGCCGCTAGAAAAGGCTTTTTATTTGTATCTTGATATTAATCCTTATCAAAATAAATTACTTCATATTCAAGACTGCTTCAATACCTTTATATAACTTTTTGAATTATTCAATTCGGACATTCCATTCGAAAGATATCACGAGTTTAAAAATGTAAGTATTAGTGATGGTGATCACGTGACTGTGACATCTTTTCGTGAGCCAAAACTCCGTAAGACCCCCTCTATATAGAAGTTTCACTTCAAAAATAAATAGACCTCGCACACCAGATTACTGACATGTGTCATATGGAGTCAAAGACCATCGTAAAGATAGTGATGTTCGTTAACGGTTTAGTAGCGAAGAGCCTCCGACATCTAGAGAAGCTCTTGCTCAGTAAATGGGGAAAGGTCCAGTTTTTTTTTTTTTTTTTTATCGCTGGAGTACAGCAGACAGGCAGACGGCCCACCTGATGGAAAGCGGTTACCGTCGCCTATGGACGTTTGCAACACGAGAGGTGTCACCAACGCGCTGCCGGCCTCGAAGAAATTTTATGACACCCTTTTTAAAAAACCCCATGTCGTAGCGCTGTGGGAAAACCACGGCTGGGAGCTCATTCCAAATCCCCACGGTGCGCAAGAGAAACGTTCTAGAGAACCGTTGCGTACAAGAGCGAAGCGGCTCAAGGAAGTGGGGATGAACGCCCAGCCGATGGCGTGCGGTGCGGTGGTAAAAAGAAGACGAAGGCACCATTCTGAACAGTTCCTCGGAACACTCTCCGTTATATAGTCGGTAGAATACGCAGAGAGACGCGAAGTCTCTCCGAAGGCCAAGCGTATCTAAGCCGTCTGTGAGCATGGGATCGTCGACAATGCGAACGGCTCGACGTTGAATACTGTCCAGGGGATTTAGCTGGTAAGCGGGTGCCCCGGCCCACAAGTGTGAGCAGTACTCCATATGCGGCCTCACCTGGGCCTTGTAAAGCACAAGGCGTTGCCGCGGAGTTAAGTACTGCTTGGACCGGTTTAGCACTCTCAGCTTCTTGGAGGCAAGTTTTGCCTTGCCTTCAAGGTGGCCCCTGAACTGCACATCGTTTGCAATGTCGACACTAAGGATCCCAATACTCTTCGAGGTGGTAAGGGGTGTTCCTTGGAACTGAAGCGCATGTACGAATGGGGTTTTCTTGGCTGAGAATACGCAGTGTCTTTGTGGGATTGAATTGGACAAGGTTTTGTCTACCCCACTCAGCGACTCTCTCTAAGGAGTTCTCTAACTTAGACACAAGTCTAACCCGACTTTCCTCCACAAATGATCGAGGGACGTTAGCGCGTCCAGAGTAATGCGCGTCGCCAGTGCTGTCATCCGCATAACAATGAATGCTGTCAATTGACAACATATCGTTGATATGCAAAATGAACAGCGTCGGCGACAGCACACAACCCTGGGGCACACCAGCATTGATGGGCTTGATGCTAGAGCAACAACCGTCGACAACGACTTGTATGCTGCGCCCATCAAGGAAACTGGATAGCCAAGTGCAAAGTCCCTCGGGTATCCCGTAAGCTGGTAGCTTCGATAGAAGAGCCCTATGCCAGACCCGATCGAAGGCCTTAGCAATATCAAGGCTGACAGCCAGAGCCTCCCCTTTGCTTTCCAGTTACAGAAGGCGATTCTCCTGAACACGGGACGCATTGTGAGGAAGTTTCTGTCTCTAGAGCCTTAACCACCTGTAGCGCTGCAGACGGACGTCATCTTTTAAATAATAAAGTGATCAATAATTATCTATATTTATTAATTAATTTGTTTCAGTTTGGTATCCTGTCCCAGTATTGCATCGGACCGTACGTCTCAATGCTGGCGCTAGCGAGCTTCAATATCTCAATACCTATTCTATTCGTAGTAACATTCAGTACGATGCCTGAATCACCTTACTATTTCATAAAATCAGGACAGAAAGAAGAAGCGGAACAATCATTAAAGAAACTCCGAGGAAAATCGTACGTAAGAGAAGAATTAGAAAGTATGAATAGTTTAGTAACAGAAAATATGAAGGAGAAGGGTAGATGGAAAGATTTGTTCTTCGTTGGAGGAAATAGGAAAGGCCTTATAATATTGATGGGAATCTATTTTACGCAGCAGTTCTGTGGGAGCACAGCAATTATTTCTTACGCGCAGCAAATATTTGGAGCAGCAGAAGGCGGTTTAGGTGATAAAGAGAACTGTATATTGTTTGGGTCCGTGCAGTTATTAACCTCCGCAATATCGTCACAGTTAGTAGATAGATTAGGAAGAAAGCCTTTATTGTTAATGTCTTCATGTGGTGTCGGCTTGGCCAACATCATTATTGGTGCTTATTTCTATATGAAACATGCGTACAGTGAATACGTTGTTAGTATTACGTTCATTCCTATTGTTGTGATACCTATTTTTATATTTTCATATACCATAGGCTTAGCTACTGTGCCTTTTGCTATTACTTCAGAGATATTCCCTACAAATATCAAATCTAAAGCTACGTGTGTTATACAAATATTCGTAGCCGTTATGACTTTTGCCGTTACTAAACTATACCAAATAGTTGCAGACTCTTTAGGCTATCATGTAGCGTTTTGGGGATTTGGTGGCTTATCAATAGCCGGTGTGATATTTATTTTAGTGATGCTGCCAGAAACGAAAGGACAATCTTTCGCGGCTATACAAGAGAAAATATATAAAAGTGATAAAGTTATTTACGAAAAGGGTGAAGATCATATGGCGAGAGTCAAAATTAATATATGAACCATTGGTCATTGTAATTTGGAAAATGTAACTTGTATACTTAAATAATATTTTCAATGCATGATATCAGTACTTAATATTTCCGTCCGTAAGATTATAGTGACATTCCGTAACCGTCGAAATAAAAACATCATTGAGCAAATACATTACAAACCTTGATATTACACGGTTCACTTTGTGTTTCAATTTAAATGATGCAATCAAAGTGTTTCACGTAAACATAAAATTGAATTACGCAATATAATTGAATGGCGTCGGTCACTTCCTTACATTTACGCACCTTTCAACCAAATTGATCTATTTGAAAACCTTGTAATCCAGCTTTAAAATCATTGACGTTCGCTTCCAAATAAAAGTTTATAATATAGGATATTAGTATTTTCTAGGAGGAAATAGGTTCTAAGATATTTCTCGCAAGGTACTTATTTACATCCAAATTTACATTAAAATATTTAAAACTCTGTTAATATAATCAGTATATTTTCTACTTATTAGATGTATTAATTGAAACCGAATATTATATTTAAGTGGTATACCTAATCTATACACAATAATTAATGTAACTACGTAATATAAAAGGTGCCTTAGCCTCGACCACAGATGGCGTTGACTTGTAGATGCAACAATTTTGTAAGCGAATTTTTTCATAGGTTTTATATAGTATATTATTTTTATATAGTATGTAAGATACGACCTCTAGGTGATACCACGGCAGACCGTTTCTCGCGGCACCCAAAAGGCCGGTCTGGTAGGATTAACCAATTTCAATTCGACTGCGGAATGTCCGCAAGGTCATCTAGAGTATCCCATGGCCTAGTTCAATGGAGGATAGCTAATATGGAGTCTTTTAGAGGATATTCTGTGTTGAAATGTGTATGGCAGAAATCATCTGCTGACTTAATCCCACATTTCCCCACAAGCTCCTTCAGTATCGAGTCCTTAAATGGACTTCACGTGGAAAAAATAAAATATCGAATTACTTAATGCGCATTCAATTCGTATACAAGAAACTACTTTTCAGTGTGTTCCGTTTAACAAAAAAATAAAACAGCGCTCCTGAAAACAAAACCGTTTTTGTGATCAAAATTATTCAATGTTTTTGAAACATGTGGGTAGATGAGTCGCCTAGCCTTCAGTGAGCCTAAAAAATGAATGCAAATACTACTTAGCTGTTTTAGTAATATGAAATAATGAATGAACTCGATTGATCTTTAAAATCTGCATAATTGTATTTCTATTTAAATAATCTTCTATGTAATTCGTACTGAAAAATGATAGCATCAATTATGTATTTGTAAAAATTGTATCCATGATATTTAGCCTCGGAAAGCGATTGATCAGTTTAGTTATATATATGTATTAGGCACACACCTAATAAATATCATAACAATTACTTTATACTTTAGATGTTATATAGTGTACTACATACACATATAGACCGCGCCAAGCTTCATGGCTGCTCTAATTTGCAACTAAAAAGTACTACGGTTTTTCGTCTATAATTAATCACTGCGCAAAAAACTATAAATAAATAAAAAGTACGTACTTATTTTTAGGTTTTATTCACTAAATAGTGGATGTGACTAAATATATATTGAACACAATGCATTTTAGGTAATCTGAATAACTTGAAATTGATATTACGTATCATTTTGTATTGGATAGATACTTTTGCCAAGTAAGCATGACGAACATATGTCGTGGTCATGCGCTTGATAATAAAATAAATTGATACAGATGTTTTTATCATGTAACATTCTTGTTTAATCTCATTTATTATTAGCATAATTTTTTTTAACCTTTGTGTACTTTAATGTACAATAACGAATGTTCTAACTAACTCTTGCTTTAGAATTGTAACATTTATAACACAAAATTAATTTGATACTTTATTAAATATAGGGTATGAAATAAATGACCGTCATATTATGCAGAGTCAATTTAGAGTTTGAGGCGTTTTTTCGCAAATATTCACACATATATTTAGGTACATCTTGAAAACGACCTATTATTTCTAGGATGTAATAAATTATTATAAAAATCTTTACATACATACCTAAATGGCTTACCAAGTTACACATTCAGAAATGTAATAACTTAATAAGTAAGAGGCACTAAAATTGAGCTCCTGAGGGCTTACTCCCAAACGTTTTTCGTCGTTCTTTTTCGTGCGAATGACCCATAAAATTCAATAATACTTACAAAAAAGAAAAAAAAATTATAGACCTACAACAAAAAAAAAAATAGAAAATACATTGTGAAATGCATTTAAATATTGAATAAAAGCAAAAAAAGTTTCAAGATGATGATGAGATAACGAACGACGAAATACGTTTGAGAGTAAGGCCTTTATAGACAAAAAAGTCAGCACTGGAGCCCACGAAAAGCTGGGATCCTTGGGCTCATGTCCCGTGTGTCCTTAAGAAAAGACAGAAGAGGTAAAATGCTAAAACGTTCCATAATCTTATAACAATATAAAGAAAATATGACTAACATGAGGAATTATATGCAATACTTACATAACCAGAATAAAACAAAGTTGTAAAATGATATTAAATCTATATTTATATTAACTATATAGCTATATTGATAACATGTCGTTAATATATATTTCAAAGTAATTTTAAATAATTAAGTACAAAAATAAATGTTAAGTTTCCGCCTGTAAGACCAATAAAAGGTGATACGAGTAGTGCAGTTTAATATTAAAAATATTTTTGTAATTAATTTAATACATTTGATCACTATTCCCAATATTATCCAATATGAACACTCAAACAATAAATAATAAAGAGTATGTAAATTTATGAAAAAAGTTACCATTTTACTATAAAACTTGAAATGCAAACTACCGAAATAATGGAACAAAATATACAATACATTTTATTCATCCTCATATAAAAATAAAGAACTATTGCCTGACAGCGCACACAGTCAGAGAATAGTAGATTAATATCAAAAAATGCCGAACAATTTTTTGGTTTAAAGTCTATATATAATATTTCATATCAGTTGGACTGGAAAAGTAGATAATGAGTTGAAGTCATGATTACTTAAAATCATTTCGAAACCATATTAATTTTAGCTCATTGACTACAGCCTAAAGTATGATAATCAAAATTATAATATTATAAGAAAAAACACTAAATTAAGTTCCTTTGTTTGGGTACTTTATATAGTTACTGTACTTATGCTGGTATGCACCGACGTTTAACAGACGATTAAAATAAAATTATCGCTTTTTATGCATACAGTTTGATCGATTATTTTATTTTAATCACCGGTTAAATGTCGGTGCACACCATCCTTAGTTATTTAAGTGTTAACAAAATATTAAATAAATTTTAAGGGATTAAATGTTGCATGTAAAAAATGGTTTTACTTATAAGTAGTAAGCAATTATTTGTACCTACTTAAAAATCATTTAAAAACTTACTTAATATAGGGCAAGTAAATCTGACATTATTTTAAGTTATTTAGTTTTATCACTAGTGAATAATGACACAGAAGATATTTAAAACGGAATTTAAGCAATCTGTGTTAATAATATTGTCCATATATTCTATACTATGATAAATATATAAATGGTTCGAATTTCTACAATGCGTTTAAAAATGTGAAAAAAATCAGCCTCTAATTCGGACCAGCAGATTCCGAAAATGCAATTTTTGTTTGTCTGTTAGGGCATCACGTCAAAACTACTGAACTGAAGATTTAAATGAAAATCAATAAAGAGCAAGCTGCAAGCCATCCCGGGGCGTAACTTAGGATTGATATACGAAAATATCTAAAAAGCTGGCGCTACGATCGCATCCTTTTTGAAAACTAGTTGTATCCCGAATCAACACTTAGGATACTTTTTATCCCGATAAGTGATGTCGTTTCCATAGAATATACGGATTAGTTAAATAGATGGCGCTGCCATCCCATTTTTCATTTTACTAACAAATACCTACGTTGTCATAAACAACATGTCATTCGTTGTATTACTGCAAATCAGGTTGGCTTTGACTCATCTCTGTGTTTGGCTGAACAGTTGTCTAGACTATAACGACTTAGTTTCTTTGTTGTTATGGTATTTTTCATTGTATAAAATATGTAAAAACCAAATTAAATTTTTATCTAAGTAAAATAAAGCTACTGTCTAAGGTCTGACCCACGGCGTAGCCGCAAGGCAAACTAGTAGTCTCTAATGAAGTCGAATAGTGATGTTGATATCTTTATATATGTAATTCTTCTGTGCATTACACACTATTTGACTGAACTCCTACTTAACTTCTGGACTGATTTCGATGAATTTTTTGTTTGTATTCAAGTGGATTTGAAAAAGTTTTAGATTCACAATTAGATCAGGTAGGTGGCGTTGGGATCGGGTTCCAGGATTTTAAAGATTGTGGGCCCCTCGATAGTTTAAAATGGTTAAATCTACAGCTGGACCCAGTAGGTGGCGCTTATCGGTTTCCAGATTTTATTTTTGGAAACAGGCAGAACAACATCTACTGTATAACTAATTATTGTATAAATTACGTTATTCTGTATAATGAAAAAGACATTCTAAATTTCACAATTATGATTTATTGATTCATATATTAATCAAGCTATGATTAAAAATTTAATTATAGAATTACTTAAAATATTACGCAGCTTAGGAGCCTAATGCCTTAAAAATGGATTATTAACACTGAAGTGTTCTACTAGCTCATAATAAGCCCAAGTGCATCAGTAAGATTATTATTAAATCAATAATTTAATTATTCGGATATTATTATAGGATGTAATAAATTATAAAGATCTCTATTAAATATTAAAAAGGTTTCGAACTTTAACAAGTAGACTAAGACGGTGAAAGGGTTTTTAATACAGTTTTATACATTTTCACGTAAAATTTAAAGCTACCTAGATCAGAAGCGATAAAAGACATGAGAAAATAGATTTCTGATGATCTAAAGTATTTTTACAATTTTAAGGAGTTTATAACAATGTTGTTTCTTTTACAGAAACTAGTCTTACTCTGGATATTCATGATATATTATATAATCCCGGCTGCATCTCAAGTCTTATACCGCATCTGAATCTAAAGAAGGCACAATAGTACAATCCAAAGATTGCTAATGCATTTATTATTGTGATGATTAATATTTGTAACATTCCGATCAATCTATTTGCTATTTTTATTATTTCTAAATATCTAATTAATTAAAGTTATATATTATGTTTAATAAGCAACAGTTCGGAATGTTAAATAGATATATATAACATTATATGAAAATAGCATAAAATTAACAAATTAAATTATATTTTATTGTTTACATTTTTTTTATTTTGCTCCCGCACCAGGACAGAGCTGATGAGATGGCTGTGTAATATGCCTAGAATAGAATAGAATAGAAAACAGTATATTGCTCACCAAATAAACAATTACAGAATAAATAATTACAATAATTTAACCGCAAAACAATAGGCGGCCTTATCGCTTAAAGCGATCTCTTCCAGGGAACCTGACTGAGAGGATACTTTTAACAACTTATGTCTAGGGTCTAGGTATAATTAAATTAAAAAGAAGTAAAATAAAAAAGGAAGAACAGTACAATGTGGACAGTAAACTGTTCAGTTAAGAAAGACGAATAGAAAAATATATATTTATTATAAATTAAGGTAATGGTTTTTGACAGAGTTTTTAAATATGGCAAGTGATTTCGCTTTTCTGACATCTACGGGTACAAAGTTCCAAAGGCAGACATCATGCACAGCGAAAGATTTGAAGTAAAATGTATACCTGATATATACCTAATATAAAATATAACACTAGCTCACGAAATAAGCAACACTTATGTGAATTTTTATAGACAAACTTCAAGAATGTCGCGTGAGGTGTTTCAACTACTATAAAATGGTCTCACTATTGAACAATGCTTCTATTTTCAGTTAGCTGTCTCTGGAGAAAAACCTCGTGGGCGCCTAAAAAACGTTGACGTAAAGCCAATAGACTGAAATCGTATCTAGTCTATTTGAGATACAGTAAAGAAAGACAGATCACAATAGAATCCGGGTTTGCTAGTCTCAAAAACAACAGACCCCTACATTTGAATTGTTTTCATATACATATTTATGCGGGGTATCGTTAGTCAGATCTTACAAAGCATTATCAATAATCCTAAATATTTTTTGTTAAAGTCAATATCTCAATAACATAAGTGCCATAAGTACAAGATCAAAAGGAAAGACGGGACGGACAGTTATAACGATTTCATAAAAGTTCAGTTTTTTGTTAAAATAGCTGCTGATCCCTAAAAATAATTCAAAATTGCCAAAACCGTACATACACGTCATAATTGCATTATGCCTTATTAAAAGGAGACGAGGGTATAAAGCTATAAACTACCCCGACAGTTATTAGACTTAAGTAGATTAAAGTGGCATTATAGTTAGTAATCCAGGCGATCAAGGGGAACATTACAGTGAGAAAATTACAATAAAGTTTTTTTATTAATATTTTGCATCATAGATCCATCTGTTGTTCGTGCCTACCCCGCAAGGGACCTGGCGTGAAGTTATGTATGTATGTATAGATCCATAATTTGCTTGCTATTTCTAAAGGAAAGCTCAAACATCATTATTTTAAAATCCAATATAGTTAATAAACTTTATACCTTTATACAACCAAATGTTACATACGCCCTTTATCAACAATGCCTTTAATTTTAAATTTATTTATTTATTACGCACTCAATACCAAGTACATAAATAATAGACATGTAAATAAACATGAATTATGTACCACGTAAATGAATTATAATGATACTAGAGTTTACCCCGCGGCTGCGTCGCGGGTTAACCTCTAGTGCGTGTCTCTTGTTTATAGAGCAAGTGCTAAAGGTTATATTATATTACATTTTTATGTATTTGCCCACGGAACATTCACTTCATTTTATATCGCTAATTATAACATCCCCCGTCTATCTGTCAACAAAATAAATTACAAAACTTGAACAAAAAGGCCAAAATGGTCTAAATGACCAAAAGACCCCAGTGACCGACATGGCCAAAATGACGGAATAGGCAAAAACGACCAAAAAGGCCAAAATGATCAAAAAGGCCAAAATGACCAAATAGACCAAAATGACCAAAAAGGCCAAAATGACCAAATAGGCCAAAATGACCAAAAAGGCCAAAATGACCATATAGGCCACAATGACCATAAAGGCCAAAATGACCGAATAGGCTAAAATGATCAAAAAGGCCAAAATGACCAAATAGGCCAAAATGACCAAATTGGCCAAAATGACCAAAAAGGCCAAAATGACCAAATAGGCCAAAATGACCAAAAAGGCTAAAATGACCATAAAGGCCAAAATGACCGAATAGGCAAAAGGACCAAAAAGGCCAAAATGACCAAATAGGCCAAAATGACCATAAAGGCCAAAATGACCGAATAGGCAAAAGGACCAAAAAGGCCAAAATGACCAAATAGGCCAAAATGACCAAATAGGCCAAAATGACCAAATAGGCCAAAATGACCAAATAGGCCAAAATGACCAAATAGGCCAAAATGACCAAATAGGCCAAAATTACCAAAAAGGTCAAAATGATCAAAAAGGCCAAAATGACCAAATAGGCCAAAATTACCAAATAGGCCAAAATGACCGAAAAGGTCAAAATGATCAAAAAGGCCAAAATGACCAAATAAGCCAAAATGACCAAATAGGCCAAAATGACCAAAAAGGTCAAAATGATCAAAAAGGCCAAAATGATCAAATAGGCCAAAATGACCAAATAGGCCAAAATGACCAAAAAGGCCAAAATGACCAAATAGGCCAAAATTACCAAAAAGGCCAAAATGAAAATTATCCCTTGTCCATCCTCAGTATTTAATTTACATACGTACCGAATTTCAGCCAAATCGGTCCAGTAGTTTTTCCGTAAAAGCATAACAAACAAACAGACAAATATCATTTTATCCCGGAAACTATCCCATTTTTCGGGATAAAAAGTATCCTTTGTTCATCCTCGGTATCGAAAATATATTATATATACTGAGTTTCAGCCAAATCGGTCCAGTAGTTTTTACGTGAAAACGGAACAGACAGACAGACAGACAGAGTTACTTTCGCATTTATAATATTAATAGGGATTGTTCCTATTTAAAACATTAGCGGTCTTATACATAGAAACCTAGAGTAAGTTTGAATGCTTTTTATGGTTCTTAAAGAAGCGTTCAAACTTATTTTAACTCTCTGTGAATAAGACCGTAGATATATATATATATATATATATACATACGTGACAAATTCTTTTGATAATATAGTACATTACTGTATCCAATTACTTAAATTACAGGTGACACTAAACTCGTAAATCTTTCTCAATTAGTATCGTTATTTATTTTTCTGAACAAAAAAAATAAATCGCCATAAAGCAAGATAAGAGAACAATGAACTACAAGCTGATCATGTAAGATCTAAAAGCTTTTAAAGTTACGCTTTTATTGTCATACCTACTAACTAGTATTTTTCCATGATATTACTTCATATATTTGCCCCATGAGTAATTCGTCCAAAAAATTATTTTACATTAAAAAAATCATCAAACTAAAAGCAAGTTAGTAACAAGCTTAACTGCATAAACCATTGCTATTTTCTCAACAATCTTGTTACTCTTCACATTATCGTTAAAGTTTTACTAACTATCACCCGGTAGAGCCGCTCAATAGCGGCTTGAAATTAACTAATTAAGCAGTACTTGAAGCTCTATCGAAAGAGAGGTTACACACAACTTAAAGGTTGTCCTTTCGAATATAAGTTTCCAAGAGATTTGATCAGATGTACGTGACAGGAAACAACACCACAACAGGATAGGTTGAAGCTTAGATTGAAAATCATATATTTTATTCTTCAATTTAAAGGAATACTAATAAGTACAAAATTAAAACTTCGTTTAAACAGTTTTATGTCTTGATCTCGGCTATGGGAAAGTAGCCCAATTTCGAAATTAAAAAAATACCGTGCTTAAAGCGTTAAAACCTAGTTTAAAAATGCTTTCACTTTTGTCTCCTTCTCTAACATAAGTTACTGTCACACTACATCCAGGTTAACCGTGTAAAGAGCTTTTAAGAGTTGACCTTTCCATAGTCCCAGGCTCTCCAAAAGTCCAGGATTAGAACATTCTTAAGAACCGTGTTCTCAAATCAAATACATTATATAAATAATAAAAAGTATTAATTAAAATATAAATAATACTATTAATTGAATTGCAAAGATTATTAATTTATTATATCAGTATAGTCATTTCATAAATCAATGATGCAATTTCAACCTCACATTTAGGCCCCGCCCTTCAAAATAAAAATAATATTTTTCCAAATACGATACTGATAGAGGTAGCTAAGCATCTAAAATTAAAAAAAATATAGATAAAACAACATTCGCCGCTGTTCCAAGTAGGAAGTACAGCAAATCATGTGAAGTATGTACAACACCTGTCGTATTTTTATACTTTTGACAATCTTGCAAAATGCGATGAAAACTTCTACACGTGACACGTGAAACGAAGGAGATTTTCATATAATTATACCTTGTTGAAATATCCAACAAAGACTTTTAAACATGCTTTTTTTCATCTCCCATGTAAGTAATGTTTTAATGGCATGGCATGAAAGAATCTATATAACAGTTTATGATTGAGGAAGTGACATATTTATCAGTTTCAGATAGTAATTAACATACCAACGTACAATAAATATTGAGAGGATAATAATGAATATATATTTACATTTTCATAATGCTTAATTTTTCACGGTTAATTTGATTGCAATGGACGACAAGTTTTATGTAAGTTTTGTCTGTACCTTTTTACACAGAATCTTCTTAAAAGCTGAATATTCTCGTGTTGATTTTTTTTATCTCTCAAATATTTAAAAAAGATTTAAAACAAAAAAAAAATATTGAAAGAAGTATCATAATTTGTTTAATTTGTTGGACAAAAGTAATATAATTATGAATGTATGAAACTAACGTACAGTCACCTATCCTCAAAATATCGAACAAAACATCACCATAGTGATTGTCTTTATTTCGGTTCGTAACATGCCAATACTGCTAATCCTATAATAGACAGTGACATGTGTAATTAAAGATCATAGAACTTCGAGTATTTCAGAAATTCAAGACACTGAGAGCCAGTGTTCAATAGTCGATTCATCATTAAATTCGTGTCACCTGAGAATGTGAATCATCTATCATCAGCTTATTACAAAAATATTCAAATAAGTTTTGTCTAATGATAGCTCCTATGATCGAGTGGTTTAAGCGTTGGACTTGCTATATCACTGGAGTGCAGAGCTTTCAGGTACAATTCTAAGCAAGGTAAAAAAATTCTACAAACTGCATTTTTTACTCTGGTCTGGGTGTCCAGGTTTAGTCGAGAATTGTATATTTTATTATATTAGAATAATGTATTTCTTTAAAGATCACGGGATATAAAAGTATCCCGGACTTATGGAGGGCTTGCGCGGGGCCATGGGAAGGCAAACACGTAGAGGCCCCTTGACAAATTTAATCTAAATGTGGGTTGATACTGACCGGCTCTTATCCCTGTCTACACCACATAATAATGCACCAAAGGACAATCCCCGGCCAGTGTAGGACTATTGTGGGAAATGAGAACACAAAAAGTACCGGCCTATTGGGGTGGACTGCTAGTGGAAATATGGGGACTAAGGTGTCTGCCCGACGCAATGAAAAATTGCCAGACGGTGATGCGCCACTCTCAGCATGGACGCCAAAAAATGCCATAGAAGACAGGGGCAACATGGGTGTGAGTAGCTAAGGGGTGTAGAGTGGTGAGCTGCAGGTTCACCGTAGCTACTTCCAACGTTATGCTATATCACCTCCCCCCTATAGCTTGAGTCTTAGCTCTAGGGATCTCTACTCTGTGCCGGCTGGCTAAGGCAAGCACGGAGGCGGGGCCCTTGGTTTGAGCACCGGAATCATGTCCAAGGTGTTGTTACTCAGCTAAGGCTTCGCCACAAAGTCCCCCTGCGGCTATATTAGGATTATTATATATTATAATTACACATGCGTAACATGTGCATGTTCTTACATTTTAATGTTATTGATTTTAAAAGATCAAGCAATGAAGAATGAATGATGCTTGATGAAGAAAAATATCCTGATGAAACCTGCATATCAAGATAACCGATATGTCAAGTACGGTGTTTATGGGCTATTTATCATATTTGACTATTATATTATTTTCTTGTATGTCTTGGAACACCACGGGCCATAAAAATGGCCCGGACTTTTGGAGGGCTTGCGCGGGGCCATGGAAAGACCAACACCAACAATATTATTTTTATTGTTATTTGTATTGTACGTGTGCAAAAAACTGATTGAATTTAAATCTTGATTAACGTAGTACCTTAGGATAAAAACGCATGTGTCCTTCAATCCTCCTAAAAACTGGCTCTAGTGTGGCTCTCCCAAAGCAAAATAAATATTTTGTATGGCTTTGGTAGCCGAAATTTGTAAAATTTATACAGAATAAATAGTATTAATTAAACTAATTTTATGTTATCTACCAGGTTATTCTTAATTCAGACAAAATTGAATGGCTTTTGTCACACCGAAAACCTTCTTATCATTCTTTACATAAACCTTCATTCGCTTTTTATATTGCACAACATTTGCATCCCTCCTACTTACAAAGCTATGAACGTTATGACGTAACTATACTGTATTATTGTACCAACTTTTATCGATGCAAATACGCTGTTAGTGGTAATCGGCTGTGACTCATATCACTCACTGGCTGATATCGTGATCTGCACGTTGCGATTATAATATACCGGTTTTAGTTCCAAAGGACAACTTATGTATAGTAACTCCATATGCATTGATAGTTAACGATAACCATGTTGATAAAAAAAATAGTCTATATTCCACTTATCCGAGGACATTAGATCTGATTTACAATTACTGTAATTGTAACAATATTCATCAACACACAATTTTCGTCGGCCAGGATTCGAACACACATCATTGAAATAAGTACGACTTAACCACCAAGCTAACCTTTAGAAATAACCGAAATAGAAGAAAAATGTATTAGTATCTAAGAAATTTGTAAAATAGATATTGGGAAAAAATTATAAATAAAGATAGAGAGAAATAAAGAAAGTAAACATAAAAAAGAGAAATAAAAGAATAAAAACATAAACCATAATAAAAAACCCCTAAAAAAAAGCATAAAGCCCGGACTATCACGTTCGTCCGGAAAGAGGAATTAAAAAAAACCACCAAGCTACCGTGACTTTATAAAACTTGTGTTTATTGTTATTGTAATTTTAACATCCGCTACGTAGAGAGCATTTCCTGTATTTTAACTATGGTATGTTTATATATAAAATTATAATCATATAATTAAAAAAGAGTAAATTTTGGGGAGGCCTACGTCCAGCAGTGGACTGTGAATGGCTGACGACGAAGGAACGAAATTTATAATATTATAAACTACATATTAAAATACTTATAATTTTAAGGAAACAACTAATCACATTTTTATAATATAGTGTTCACGTTCAAGATAGCCCATGTACTCACGTTTCAGAACACTAGCATGAATCGTGAAAATGGTAACAATGTGTACCTACCACATAAATACTGAGGGTGTGTTCAAGACACGTCATTGCTACAGTACCTACTTCTATTATACGCCTGTTTGCACTTACGCTAATAAATATATAAAGAGTGTATAATAAACATATAAGCGCTCAACGATCGTATTCAATTTAAACACTTATTAATCGTGTGTACACGGTAAGTAATTTACTTTATAATAAAACTACGTTTTAATGGTTTTAAGCGCGGTATTTTATTTGACTTTTATTCCGACTTTTCGGACACTTTTCAGTAGCTATAATCACGGAATACAAAGATGGTGTCAATGAGTATGTACTGTTAAGAATTTATAAGCCTACCACCAACTTGTTCATTTTAATTATTTGGTTTTAATTTTTGTTTCTGGTTATTATTTATTATTACGCTATGGGAACCCAATCTAATTTACTACCGTTTCGCAACATGCTGTGGGTTAAACAGACGAAGCGGTGCAAGAAACTCTTCAGCAACATGCCTAGTTCTACTAGTTTTATATAATATTAAAATGGGTGGGAGATAAAATAAAAAGAGAAAATTTACAATCAAGTTGAGTTGCCTTAAAATTCCTGCGGGATTCCCGGGACTCCAAGTAACCACAGTTATCGTTTTAGTGAAAACTGTGTCAGAATAAGCTAATTTTTATGTACTAAAACAATTACAAACAGCTCCCGGGAAAATTCCTGCGAAATTCCCGGGATAAAAATATCACACATTTTCTTACATAAAATTTGCTATCGATCAGTTAAAAAATCACATTGGAATTCAAAACTTTTTAATCTGGCCATTTCAATCATTCCCGCGGGATCCCAAGGATAAAAAGTAGGACTGGTTTTAAGTCTAAAAATTTGCTGTCGATCTGCGAATACCGCATCATAATCGACCCATTAGTTTTTACGTGAAACAAACAGACAAATAGACAAACCGACAAACAGACAAGAAAGCTAAATTTTAATAGCTGCAATGTACAGACGTCTAAATATGCCCTTTTTAGAATTTTATAATATTATAGATATCGGTCTCGGCCGATATTGCGCCGCCCTGAAAAAATAAAAATTTCGGACCCGATTCTAGTGCCGCCCACAAGTTCCGATTGTGAATCTAAACCATCCGGAGATCCACTCAAACTCGCACAAAAAACTTCATCAAAATCAGTAAAGTCGTTCTCAAGTTTTGCGCGTACTAACATTTCCACGATTCATTTTTATTTATACAGATGGGTGGTAGTTCAAAATCGTTAAAACGTATTTTTATTGTGCGTTTGTCGAAAAAACTCTAAAAAATAGTAATTTTTCTTTAGTTATAGAATGATTATATTATGTGAGATGTATTAAATCCATTTCCAGATATATTATTTCAGTTGGAATACAAAATATTATCTACATGCTTAACAATTGTTGTCAATATTATTAGTTCATTAAAGGTGACGTTTGTTAAATTTTTCGTGTTCCGCGGCTGAAAGGCGACAATTGAATCCTTTTATTTCCAGGATATATCCGTCTGTCTGTATAATATTATGTCACAGTGATCTCACTCCGCGAATGTTGACGCTATTTAACTATATATGAAAGGAAAAAAGAAGTCTTCTATAATTATGCCGCTTTACGAAGATGAATTGCGAAAAAAATAAAAGTCAAAGGTAAGAAAAATAAAAAGTAGGAACGGTAAAAAATTCAGTACACGTATACAACAGTATACTTACATATTATGGAATATTTTCACAAGTCTTGAAAAAAATTATAACGTTACATAAAGTTGAAATCTTAAAAAAATTGGCAATTTTTTGTCAATTCTACATATCTTTATAATAGAAATATGAAAGAAGAATACCTGCTATTTTCTATGGTAGAACCATAAATTATAGAACTTAAAGTGTAACTAAAAAATGGATTGAATAGAATAAGGTAAATCAAATGGACAGTTACACGCTTGTTTTATGTATCCATAGGCGAAGGACAAAACCTATTATTATTGCCACTGTAGAAATATAATGTTGATTGTTCGTAGTCCGACACGCACGTGGTATTCCTATTTATTGTAATTTATTTAGTGTCCGCAATTTTTCCACACTATATTGTTAAAGTTGTATCTTGGCCAATTTTAACAATGTTTTTAAAAATGCCTAGCCTACTGTGTTATTGTGATGCTGAGCTATATTATAGTAGACTATTCAAAATCTATTTCTGAAATATAAGAAGGTATATTATATTGATATTGCTAACAATTGCTATAAAATATTGACGCTTAAGCTTTGCCTATTTGTTATTTGTACGAGTAGCGATCAGTTTTGTGAACCAAGTAATAAAATCACGGAAGGCTATATTATTTGCTACAGTAATATTCTTCTTTCAAGGTTACTATAAATTGTAATTCATCACGTTCGTAATACAGAAATTAATAATACTACGTGCAACTAGAAAATGACCTAAATTTATAAATAAGTAAAAATTGGAAAACACGCTCTGCATTTTTACAACATGTGGATGTAAGCAGTGTAAAGTATATCACACATAAGCACATGTTTTTGTATGTGCCAAGTGCCAACAATGCGTGCGCTGGCATTTGCCACACGCTGGCCAGTGTGGGTGGCTTGCGAATGTGTGCGTGATCAGACTTCACGCGGCGTTCGGCTGATCAATGTCCACATTCCAACATGCTTGAAGTCGCTTTAAAGGAAAAACTTTAGTTTCCCGACGTAATTACTAACTTATTTTTAAGGTTTCGTAGCTATTTAGACGAAAACGAAACCCTTATGAAATCGTTATGTCCGTACGTCCGTCGATCTGTATCTAATTTGTCAAATAGCCTGTTTACGAATCAAATAAAAAAAATATCGCTGACAATGTGTACAGTATAAAGCGCTACAGAGTTATGTAGTAAAATCGCGAAAAGATTAAAGATGGTTGCCATACATGAGGAGATGAAAAATATTTGACAGTGTACATATTCGTATGGGATATCGTTAGTGAGTCTAGAAAAAATATATCAAATTATATAATTTATTGTACGAAAACATGGTATGGTACATACAATATGTGGTATAAAGACTTGTTTACATAGATCGACATGTTTTTTGCCTGTTCGACGTACAAATTTCGATAATTCTAAGTCAGTTTTCACGACTTTAAGGGCTAGTAAATGGCGGAATACTAGCCTTAAAGTCGTGAAAATTGCAAATAGTAGAGCTCAAAATATTGTCGTAACGAAAATTGGTTTGAAGAGTTTTGTTTTCTTTTTTAAAATTTCGTTGAAAGTATTTTTTACAGATCTCCATTAAATATTTTTTGAGTAATAAAACTACGTTTTAACGGTTTTAAGCGCAAATTTTTATTTATTTATGTTATTCCGACGTTTACGACTAGTCACGAAAACTTAAGAAAATATTATGTATTTTGGTAAGATATAAGGTATTTTCGATTAAGTTCTCTTTTACGGTTCCGTAGCCAAATAAGTACTGTAAACTTTTCGCGCATCTACGGAACCTTCATAGTTCGTGGATAATCACGTTTTAATTATTGTTGAAAAATCTGAAAAATTTTATACATATAACCTACTCTAAACATTTTATTTATGTAATGAACTCTCATTTTCTCAGCTCCGTTTCATAAAACTTAAATGTTATCTTTATGTGTACACTTGTGTTACTACTCTGGCTTAGTTAAGACACTTATCATGCTCGAAATTTTGTGAAAAGTTATAAGCATATATGTTAACGACTTATAAATAATAACCCCCTTCCCCATCAACTATAAGTAGATAAGCCTACACGCTTAGTAGTGGAACGATTTTGGGCTGATAGTATATCTACATAATATTAATAACAGACAAATAATAAAAATAAAATAAAAATAATAAGCAAAAACTTTGTATCCCTTTTTACGAAAATTGCACTAAAGGAGGAGTATGAAATTTTTGCACACTTGTCGTTTATATAGAGAAGAAATGCCAAATGCTAGTTTTTTTTTTTATTATGCATAAAAAATACATGAGATCAATAAAAATAACATTACACACACTACCATGTATTTGACACACACGCATATATACTCCTTTGTCTATTGTTCAGGTCAAATTAACAGTGTAGCCTTGGCGAAATCTGTGATTATTGAAGTATATTCTTTGAAATTCATTATTATGGTCAAATTTCGACCACGGGCGACCACTAGTTATATATTAAACGTAAACTTTACACTGCTGTTGCAAGGCTTCCCATTATAGGAAAATATATTCCCCACTGTATATAATTTTTAACCGACTTCGAAAAAAGGAGGAGGTTGTCAATTCGTCGGGATCTTTTTTTTTGTTGCTATTTTTATGTATGTGCACCGATTACTCTGAGATTTATGATTCGATTTACGTGATTCTTTTTTTGTTCGACGCGGAATAGCTGCCATGTGGTCCCCTAAAAATTTGACATAGTTTGGCCCAGTAGTTTTCATTTTCCGAACATTTTTTTGTTCCCGGTTCTTGGGACCTATATTTTTTAAGAAGCTCGGCACCATTCGTAGGTCCACCCATACATAGCTAGACACTAAAAAAACAAATAAAAAATAAAAACTTCGTTTAAAAAAACCGACTTCAAAAACTAAAAAACTACAAAAAAATGATCGTAAAATAAAAACTACTGGGCCACACTAAGTCAAATTTTTAGGGGACCACATGGCAGCTATTCCGCGTCGAACAAAAAAGAATCACGTAAATCGAATCATAAATCTCAGAGTAATCGGTGTACATATGGAACGGAGTGAAAATTATTTTCATGAAAAATGTTCATAAAATGAAAACTACTGGGCCAAACTATGTCAAATTTTTAGGGGACCACATGGCAGCTATTCCGCGTCGAACAAAAAAGAATCACGTAAATCGAATCATAAATCTCAGAGTAATCGGTGTACATATGGAACGGAGTGAAAATTATTTTCATGAAAAATGTTCATAAAATGAAAACTACTGGGCCAAACTATGTAAAATTTTTAGGGGACCAATTGGAAGCTATTCCGCGCCGAACAAAAAAGAATCACGTAAATCGGATCATAAATGACGGAGTAATCGGTCTATATTTTGAAAATTACTAAGTCGGTGCTTAGTAATTTTCAAAATATAGTAATTTTTATGTTTTACTTTGCACCGACTTCAAGATGTTTTAGATAATATATATTAATAATAATAGCTTTAGAAATAAGTTATTTTATACATTTTTAACCGACTTCGAAAAAAGGAGGAGGTTCTCAATTCGTCGGGATCTTTTTTTTTTGTTCCTTTTTTTATGTATGTTCGCCGATAACTCCGTGATTTTTGATCCGATTTACGTGATTCTTTTTTTGTTCGACGCGGAATAGTTGCCATGTGGTCCCCTAAAAATTTGACATAGTTTGGCCCAGTAGTTTTCATGTTACGAACATTTTTTTGTTCCCGGTTCTTGGGACCTATATTTTTTAAGAAGCGCGGCACCATTCGTAGGTCCACCCATACATAGCTAGACACTAAAAAGTAACAAATAAAATTTAAAAACTTCCTTTAAAAAAACCGACTTCAAAAACGAAAAAACTAAAATGTATAAAATAACTTATTTCTTAAGCTATTATTATTAATATATATTATCTAAAACATCTTGAAGTCGGTGCAAAGTAAAACATAAAAATTACTATATTTTGAAAATTACTAAACACCGACTTTATTACAAAACTGTTCATCTTATACTATACAACACACACACAACACACACACACACATACACACACCCACACACATACACACACACATACACATACACAAACACAGTACATAGCTGAGTTCATCAATATAAATATCTGAAAAAATTGAAAACTTCTTTAACATGTACTTATATGTCATTGAATGCTTCTGAAAAATTTAAAGTCATTTTCATGTTGCGAGGTTACTGTTTACTGACTTTTATCATAAATTTTAATCATACCCAGTTGAATACCATTAATAACATTACCACAAACTTTCAAATCGTGAAATGTGATTTTGCTAATTGTAGTCTTAATACTAATATCATTAAATAAGATTTTCAGTGTAGTTTGTTTATGAAAAATGCTGATTCATAACAACGTATCTTGGGGATTAATCGATAAATGACATGCAAACAATTTTCTTTTTTTGGGTTATGACATATAGCAAACGCCCACATTATTATCTCTGTACCATGATAACGTTTTTTTGCGTGAATATCATCACATCGTACATGGAAAAGGGTAAAAGGAGCATGTACTGAAATGACGCGCACAACACAGTTAACGGTCAAAATGGCAAAATATACATTTTTTCCTTTAGAATCGTAGTGTTTTGGAACTCGATGAAACGAAAAAGCGACACTAAAAGGAGATAAACACATAAATCTATAAGATTATGCCTGCGAGAGAATGAAATACAAGTTTTTTGTGCAGCACAGATTAGAGAATAAATAAAACCGATGAATAAATATAGATTCAATTTAGACTGAAATAAAACTGATAATAATATTTTTTAGACTAACACTGTGAAATATTGAAAGTGATACTTAAGAAGTTTAATTTGAATTATAATATGTTGACGGATTTAAAGTAAAGAAATTATATCTATATTAATAAACGTAAGAGAAGAATTATCTGTAAGCATATTCTCTAAAGTTCCACTACTACTGCTTGTGAACTGCACACAAGACAAATGTAAATAATTACTAATCACCATTTAAATTCAATTGCACAATATTCCGTCTAACTTATGTTTAAAACCTGCCAAGATGCCTTAAACAAGTTGCCCAACAGTGGGAGGCCCGAGCTCAGCCCTGGGATGTTTGTGGGCTGTAATTATTTTTATATTTAAGTTTTATCAAATGTAATAAAACATGGTAGAATTCTACTATATCTGTAAGCGTCGATTCACAATTATATGGTATTTATTGAAAACACTACGGTGACAATGAAAATGTATATGCATCAATAAAGAGAATTAATTAAAGAAATTTATTTAAAATGTAACTTAATTTAATTTTAATTAAAATTTATAATAAATTAAAAATTATCGGTATAATGTTTCCTTTGATTAAAGATCGAAGATACATTTACTTTAAAGACCACTATTATGTTCATGTCAGCAGCCTTAAAACAGACGAGCGTGCATGACAAGAGCTATGAAAGTCAAAGAAGCAAGTGAGATGTGTAAGAATAAGCCTGAATGGCGCTCTGTTGTTCGCGCCTACCCCGCAAGGGACCTGGCGTGAAGTTATGTATGTATGTATGTATTATGTTCAATATAGAACGTAAAACATCCATTTTGAACCTTTGTCTGTTTGGACATTTATTTGGGGTTGTAAAAACTCGCGGGCCGATTGGAATGTGCTTTCTGGTGATGAAAGAAGATAATTTGACTCAAAATCTCCAGTTCCTTTATTATTTGCTAAATCCCGGGAATAGTTCGAGATTCTAGAACTTGCTGCCAGGGATGGCATGAAGATTTGCTGTTTTAGATATTAGTGCCTAAAATACCGCACTGAATTCAAAGCTATACATATTTACATGTCAGTTCGATCAATTTATGTCCTTAATTAATGTTTTCTTAAAATAGAAAGATCCCAATGTTTGGTCTTGCGAGTAACAATGTAACGAAAATCTGCCGTTTTATTCTTATTATTTGGCTTTGGTGCCAGATCAATATGAGATATTTTCAGTTTTGTATATCCCGGAACTTTCTGTAACTTCTGAGATTAACTAAATACTACTGAACACATGTCAATGCGGCTTTATCAGGTTCAAAGCTTATTCTGAAGATTGCTGGTATTGACACTTTTTATCTTGGTATCGGTTAGTATAATATGAAAACTAGGTGTGGTTTTCCTCATTAAGCGAAATATAAAATCTTTAGTGAAATAAAGGGTCCAACATTAGACATTATTGTTATTTCTGGCATTTCTAAGAGTCATCATTCCAGAAAACCCATTGCTATTTTTAAAAATATCTCCTGGATTCAAATGGTTTCTTTAAGCTTGACAGAAGGATACTATAAATGATAACATCCTAGAAAAAACAACTGTGAATAACTAAATCTAATAATTGTGTCTTAATGGCACTGATCCATTTTCTCTCGCTTTTAGCTTTTATATAATATATTATATTTTATATAACTATATAATATAATGACAAAAAGCAAGATAAACTGTGACAGTTATATTAGATGTAGAACTAGAAAGAGTTCAAAGTTACATATGTTTTTTACAGGGAGAGTGATTGACATTTTTTGTAATCTCGGTAAGCTAACATTAGACGGTTCATTTGTCTAAAATATTAGTATGAAGTAACCAAATTGATCCATGTAAAAATATACTTCAATTATTCAATGTCATTGAATACCACCGTGTTCTTTAATGTGTGCCTTTACACCAAGTTGATTCAATTCGGTTGATCCATCTAATATCAGCATTACATGTATAAAGTGTAGCAGTTGATGTTAACCACAGAGCTTTGGTTGGGTTCAGTTATTTAAAGATAAGTAGTTAATTTTTAAACTTTGAACGCGATTTAAAATATTAAAGCAACATCCACTGTGATTTATATTTACACAACCATATAGTTCTTTCTTATAGTTGGATAAAATTGGAGTATGAAAAGAAAAATTATTATAAGTGTCAAGATATTATTAACTTGCTTTGTCACCTATCTTATGAAAATTATTTTCAAGTAAGCCGTATTTTATTAAATTTAATGTCAGCATTAATAAATTTTGCCAAAATAAATATTTCAAACTGAACATTATTCATAGACAAGTCCAGTGGGTGTCCGCATGTCGGGTTATCAGGTCATTCTCACTGGTGATACCATGTCGTATGCATCTACGTCAACGAAACTAGTCGCGTGCACAAAAGAAATTATAGTAAGTATTATTAGATCAGTAATGTCTAAAAATAATTTTGTCTCAACACGAATGTCGCTTGGGATTGGATGGTGTAGCGAGGTGTGTACTAGATGTATGGCAACTCTAGCAATAGCAAGTAGAGTCGGAGACGGCAGTGTTGCGGTGCGTTCGTCGGGTTTTACGGTCGGACACTCGCGCGACGTCGCGAGCGGCGTGGCTTGGCGGCGGCCCGCATGCGCTGCGTACCTTCTTGTCTCGACGCCTCGTTATCGACCTTCTTGTTATCTCAACAAGAGCTACCCGGCTGGGCGATAAACAAGGAGCAAAAGCGTGCGCCCGCGCCGTTTTGCCTCATTCCATCCTACTAGGTGCGCTACGATCAGTTCGTCCGTTCCGATCGTTGTTCCGCTGTGACTCGTTCAGTTGCTCAGTCGTTGCCGTCGCGTAACCACGACACCGCGCGCGTTCTTCTCGCATCATGAACCAACAAGCCAACAACACATAAACTTGCCAAAATGAAGCCTAATCGGTTATAACGTTTCTTTATAAAATACCATTTAATATTAGATCGAATATATTATATTGTGATATTTAGTTAGTTCTTCCTTATTTGTTATATTATTTATAACCATTACGATGGATTCAAATTATATTGTTTAGTATATATTTTCTATAATTAAAAAATTCAGTGCTCAAGATTATCTCATTCCAAAACGCGCAGTAATTAAAAGTAGAAAATCTATTAGCAGTTGAAATGACAGCCAAAACTCGTTCACATTGGAAGGAATATGGAACAGCACTGTGTGGTGAGTTCATTTCATTTTCTAACCTATCATCAAATTCATGTGCGCCGATCATGTCATGTGTTAGGCCCTCGGCCGCGATCGCAGACCGCGGTTAAACCCACTCGCAAAGCCGTATTATCAAGTTAATTAATTATTTTTTACTTAATTTCGTACATCTAACCCATAATGGCTATCACGAAACAGTTCGCTGGCACTTGTTATTTATTCATTCAGTAATTACAATCATTCTCCTTGAGCAACTCGTCTCACGTGAAACATTGTTCACTTTTTGCTTGGATGTTTACGGACGACTGCGAAACACGTTGCTCGAGGTAGCATTGTTACTTGGCATATGATACCTAAATAGTCCATTCCCTAATTTTTACTACCTTTGCCTGTCCATAATACAGGGAGTGAGAGTAAAATAATTCCTAATCAGTCTATTTCCCTGGAGTAAAGTTTTTAAAAAGATATATAACCAAAACACATATGATATGTATCAACACACATGTCTGGAACAACATACGTAACATTAAGAACTTCATCTCTTTTAAGGTTTATTTAGGTAATAATCAAATTAACGTAAATGCATTTGTGGCTAATTATACTTTCACATACATAGGTACCTAATTACACTTCAAATAACATTAGCAAGCGCATCTTATCGCTACATTAGCCGCAATAACATTATTCATCTATGTATTTGATAAAGAAGTGGGTTATATTCCATTGAAACCGTTATCGGTCTCATATATTGTATAGGTACCTATACAACAGGCCAACGGAATTCCCAGAAATCTTCCCATAAGTTTGACTTAAATAGAGTCACATGTTTTATAGATATTGTAAAATGTTATGCTTACTATATGCATAGTTGCCATCCAATCGTTTGTGCCGTAATAAATCTCAGAACAAATAATTGAATATTGCAAGATGGCAGCCAATACAGTCCACTCAACCTCCATCATGATTCTTTGAGCCCGATATTAACCTGCGAGCTACGAATGGAACATTGAAATGAGAATTTTCCATCTCCTAGTGATGTGGGACATAATCTGTAATTAGTTTTTCGTCTCATTCTTATAATTTACTTTTAACATTTGGTTTTAAACACCTCTGTATCATACAAACTTAACTTCGTACTTGAAAAAAATTGAATAAAAAAAAATATATCTACTTCATTGACATTGAAAAGGCAATCGACTTATTTTTTACTTTAAAATTCATATAAAAGCCAACCACAAATTGTTCAGGCAAAAAATGGAGTAAGCGTAATAAAATTATTTGTAATGGAATTTTTTCAATTAAATGTTATTCCGTTCTGCGCTCTACTTAGCCACTAATTCGCTACATGTGTTAAAGTGAAGGTTATAATAGGTTATCAATTCTCATAATAAACGGTTTGTTGTTTTAATATATACATAAAAATCGAGTTAATTACAAACATCGTCAATTCCTTGATGTACTGTTATCATTTTTATTAAACCCGTCGAAAATTGTTCTGAATTTCCAGTGTCACAAACACTTATGGATCTAGGATGTTAGTAATTAATTTCAATGCAAAATAGGCCGTGAGATCATCATTTTACTCTTTAAATTCGTTTACACCCATATTCTAAAATGGAATTTTAGGTTGCAGCAGTCTAATTAATGGTTTTACCAAAGCGACTGCGCAAAGATGGATTCTAACATAAAGAGAAAATAATACTAACAGAATTTTTATGTTTGTTCATCATTCGTTAACAATATTACCTTAAGACGCAAAAAACTAAAATAAAGATTAATAATCCTTATAAAGACAATAACAACAAAAACAATTTAAGTTTAACCTTTTTTAGAAACTACAATCATTTACTTTACTTTATTTACATTACAAACAATTACAAAGTTATACTACCCATTTTCATAAAAACCGAAATTAGATGCAGCTAATAAATGATATTATAAAAAGCTTTTACACCTTAATAAAAAGATCATTATTGTGTCAGCATAATGGATCTTAAGTTAGGAAAAGTATAAATTTCAAATAACATAGATTTTTCTTTCCATACGATCGCGTCAACTACTTAGAAGATAATTTTTTTCTATATTCGTAAAGGAATCTCACAAGAATGAACATTAACCTCCTTTGAAATATGTATGAGCTTTCAGCTTTTGAGAATTGGAGACTTTACTTATCTAATTTTAGACATATCCGGGTAATTAATATAAAATTTAATTAACACACTTGAACTTCTTTCCTGTGTATAAATCACACTGTTCTCCAATCTATTTGAAAAAAAAGTATAATATAATTATTAATTAAAGCACGTTTTTATTCTAAGAAAAAAGTCCTGGATTTCTTTTTAATGTATAACCAATTGAAAGATATTTATACTCAAGCACAAATTTGACAGTTATTTCCTTATACATTTGATCTCATGTTAAGATATTTATACAAGTATAAACATTAAGCAATAGAATCAAATGACTCCTTAACATTTTACACGAATTAATTATTGTAATAATGATGATCCTAATAATAATAAGATACTCGTACAGTGTCCAATGTCTATTGACGTAAATCGTGTGCGGGCAAAACCCGATCCGTTCTTTGAATTCCATAGAATTCAAAGAATGGATCTACCAACAGGTACAAATACCCATAGGGTACCATTATAAAACATTTTTGTCTGCTACAAATCAACCAACAGTGGTTGACGTTTCCTAAAATTTACTACTGCTTCGAATTTATAAATACTACTATCCCTTTAAAGTTGTAACAAACACTGCTTGTAATTATGCAATTCGATTTTTTCTACTTTAATTTCTCTCTAAAAAAACAATTTTATTATACTACAATTATATATAAGGAGCATAAAACAATAAGAAATGACAGAAACAAAATTATTAATTTATAATATACTAGCTGTCCCGGCAGACGTTGTCCTCCTGCTCTGAAAAAATAAAATCCGGAACCCGTATGCAGCGCCACCTACTGGGTCCAAATGTACATTGAAACACAAAAAAAATTGGCAAAATCCTGGAACCCGCTTTTAACGCCACCTACCGGATCCAATTGTGAATCTAAACCATTCTCGAATCCAACTGAACACACACACAAAATTCACCGAAATCGCTCCAGCCATTTAGGAGGAGTTCAGTCACATACACACGCACAGAAGAATATAAAAACTATAACAAGATAAATATTTCCACTATAAATGTATAACCTATAAAAATCAAACGTAACTTCCGTGCAAATCATCATTATTACTAAGACTTTGTTTCTATTTACCGAAAATAGTATCAAAATTTAATTTAGACAGAACTAAAATACCTAGACTTCTGTCTATATACTTCAAAGTATCACAAAGTACGTAGTATTAAAGAAAGCTTTCTGTAATATCATTTACCAGTATGTACTTATTGATTTACAAATTGTTTTAGTTCTTAAAAGTAGTTTCAACAACTAGAAATAGACATTTTATTATTTTTATTCCTTTTACTACCTACTTTCATTTATCCTCTAGTCTGGGGGACTAGTGAGTTGTACAATTTTAAGTGGAATAATATATAATACACTGACAACACACTACACCTACACTCATATAGGGCGCACACTAACACAATTACTTATAACAATTATTTTAGTTTTCTTTCTTAATCTTAGTCATAGCTAATGGGTTGGTCCTGGTGACCTGTACTACAAAATTATTTTGAACCTAATTCAGGGACCAGCCTCTCATTCAATGGTATTACTAGTTCTAAGTTTTACAATGTATTTTATGGACGAAATAAAGAATTAATATAAATATATTATTATTTTAATTATATCATGATCCCTAAATAAAATATTGTTCATCATAAAAATCCATTATTTAACTCTCTTATTAATACAAGTCTTATAAATTGGTTAATATATCTTTTTAGTGGGCTTAAAAATAGTCTATATACACTACAAAAGCCAATTCACTGAAATGATAGTCGGCTTTCTTATCAACTTTCTACAGCCATTAGGTTTATTACAGCCACGTTTTTAATGCATGATAATCTCACTGAAAACCTACGTAAAGTTGTTTTATTACGGACTTAGGCTTTATACCAGTAACAATAATTATTATTAACCGAATCGCATGATTTATACATTTATAATACATCATTACACATTTTTATTCTCTACGAAGCTAGTACATACATAAGTACTTATTTGTGGAAAATTGCGTACCAATAGACTTTCATTATAATTTCACAACCGCCCGAGAGATGTGCTTATTATAAAGTGGAGAGTCGTCTCATATTTATTTGATAATTAGTAGCACGATACAGTTGTGCAATCACTATAACGGACCATTATAAATGGAAAAAATATTACAATGTATATTGAAGCTATATAATAGTTATGGTTTATAAAATTCAAAACAAGCAATTCCTTTTGTTTTGAATTTTGTTTTTCTGTTTTTGATTTATGTTGCCTGGAAGAGATCGCTTTGAGCGATAAGGCCGCCTATTGTATCGCCTAGAAAATATTGTAAATATGGTCTATTTTTGTAATTGTATGTTTTGGTGTGCAATAGTGTTAAATATATATATATATCTCTCTCTCTTTCCTTATATAACCTATACCTTATACAAATAATTAACTGTTATTGCTTTTATCTAATAATCGGACCATACAGTATACATATAGTATTGTTTGCTACACGCGGAAAAATAGCTAAATGAGAGTAATAAAGTACTCCATATGGCGTAACTTAATTTTCGATGTTGATCTGTTTCAAGTCGATTCATAATTTGATCATTATGGCACCAAAGATGATAACCTGATAATATGTGTATCGGTTGTTATTAAATCATAATTTTGAATAATGGCTTCTGTACGCAATTAAAATTATCTGTGACGTCTCTACAATTGTTTTATGGGAAGTTGTAAAAATGCTATCTTTAATCTAAATATAAATAAAACATAAATGCATATTAATTGCCCACGCTTAGCACTATCTTCAATGTCTACAATAATTTGACATGTGAAACTTATTTTATCATTAATGATGATAACCATCATAATATAATTGATGCCATTTTTGAAAAAGTGGAGCAAGATCGGCATATTAGTAGTTAAGATGTAGCTGGAGAACTGGGAATTGACCACAAAACGGTTTTGGCGTATTTGAAAAAATCTGGGTACACAAAAAAGCTCGATATTTGGGCGCCTCATGAGCTCACTGAAAGAAACCTTATGAACCGTGTACTCATTTGTGATTCTTTATTACGACGTAATGAAACCGAACCATTTTTGAAGAAGCTGATAACTGTTGATGAAAAGTGGATCACGTACGACAAGAACATGCAAAAAAGTTCGTGGTCAGAGGCCGGTTAGGCTTCACAGACTGTGGCGAAACCCGGGTTAACTCGCAACAAGGTGATGCTGTGTGTATGGTGGGATTGGAAGGGCATTATTCATTATGAGCTGTTATCGCCAGGCAGGACCATCGATTCTGAATTTTACTGCGAACAACTGATGAGATTAAAGCAAAAAGTTGAGAGAAAGTGGCCGGAATTAATCAACAGAAGGGGTGTGGTTTTTCACCATGATAACGCTAGACCTCAAACATCTTTAGCCACTCAGCAAAAATTACAGATTTTCACCTGTTTCGGTCTCTGCAGAATTCCTTAGGCAGTGTCAGGTTAACATCACAAGAGGACTGCCAAAACCACTTGTCGCAGTTTTTTGATCCGAAGCCCCAAAATTTTTATACCAATGGGATCACGTCCCTATCTACAAGATGACAAAAAGTTATCCAACAAAATGGCACCTACATACTTTAGTCAAATGTAAATAAACTTTATAAAAAAACCTTTTGATTTTTTATATAAAATGCGAAGAAACTTTTTCCCCGACCTAATACAATAATAATTTTAAACGACCCAACACAAGGGTATCTGATATTAGATGATTTGAATGTGTACTTAACCTTAATTCGTCGTACTTGCTTGTCATTTGGAGATCATATTATTATACATTACATGCTTTTATTCCATATCATTTGTTAAAACGTTGTCCTTATCGCTAACACTATTATATTGTTTTTAGATTTAAATCTATAATTTTGCCAACGCTAAAGTTACTCTTTCTTACATATAATGAACGTGTCCATTTTTCGCAATAACTAAACGGTAAAATACACTGATAATTGTGTTGTTAAATATTTGAACACAATAAAACGTATCTAGCTGAATTTTAATTTTCTTATCTATATTTTTATTATAACACACACACATTTGTGGTGTGACATGGGATGTATGTCAGAATAGAGGAGTATGGAGGGAATACATATTGTGCCGACCCCAAGTAATTGGGAGAAGGGGAAAAGAAGAATAAGATATTTTTTATTATTAGAGCAATTAGATTCATCTATTTGTTTTACATTTGTTCAATTTCATGAAAAAAATCCTGTTATTTCTAAAGTTAATTTTATACAAAACACCAAGTAGTTCGTATTATAATCATTGGTGCAAATTGAAATAAAATTACTATACGGATTACCATATTATAGGAAAAAAAATTGTTTTTTTTCAAAACCTTCGTAACAATACTCCATACGTTTATTTTTTTAAGGACTTTTGGATTAGCGTCCATATCAGTTCGTGGAAACAGAAAAACTTACAATCACATTAATAATTACATATGTACACTTAAAAAAATATCTCAGCTGAATGCATGCCGGCCGGTCTTCATTGATTTGTAGTCTTTTTCCTATTCAATTATCCCATTTATTTTCTTTCATTTACCTCTATTATGACATACAATTTTTTTTATATTAAGGTGCTCCCTCACCACGACCACTGTAACGTTACATTACAGGCGAACGCTCGCGCGGTGGGGAGCTCCTTTATATTAGTTCATAAACGAAAAATGTAGTAATGGTCACTCGATTTAATTTTATAAAATACTAATTGTCCCGGCAGACGTCGTCCTGCCCGGAAAAGCTTCAATCGATATGCCGACAGCAGCGCCACCTACCGGGTCCAATTGTGAACCAACTCAGAAACCTTCTTTGGCTCATGCACAACAACTTTGCTAAAGATCATCACATGATCAAATGATTAGTTTACGATTCTATAAAGGACAAACATTCATTTTTATACACAAAGAAGACTAGGCAGTCCCCAGCGTGCCTACTACCTACTCGAGCTACCATGTCACACACCTTCACGCAAACGACAACAATAGTAACAAAAGTACAAACTTTTTACTCAGTCAGATGAACGAACACACAAACATTCATTTTTATATAGTATATGTTGTACCTATGTATGTACATACGTTAAAATAGGTTATACTGTATAACGTTTTTTAAATGACAATTCTAATCATATATTTTATGGAAAATTAAATGACTCATTCATAATTAATAAACAGATCTGAATCATTTATGTTCATCGCGATAATATTTAATTCGCAATATCTCATTAGTTGAAAATTGATATTCTTAAAAAAACAATTAAGATAAATACATATATCAAATTATAAAACAGCAATTATGTAGTAGCGCTTCAGGAAAGAAACATAATTTCTAAATTACGGATTTAAAATATTTTACTATTTATTACACTAAAGTATTGATTGTTTGGTTAAAATATACTTGCTTTTGTTGCAAAAACATGTATTCTCTCAAAGTTAATTGTCTCTTTCCACTCTAAGGCTGGTGTGCACCGAAATTTAACTGACGGTTAACCAAAAATAATCACTGTTTTTCCATACATTTTTGGCGATTATTTTATTTTGACCATCGGTTAAAAGTCGGTGCACACCAGCCTTAGGCTGATGCATAGATATTTAACCGACGGTCAAAATAAAATAATCACTGTTTAGCCATATATTTTTGGCGATTATTTTAATATAACCGTCGGTTAAATGTCTATGCACACCAGCCTAAATCAGCCCTAGGAGGCTGGTAAGAAAATAATATTTAAATGAAAATCTGTCCATTTCTAAAATCGACTATAAAATTTGCGCCTAATTAAAAATCTAACCTAAACTTTTTATAGAGTGACGAAAACTAAAGTAATGTTTATCTACATACATAATATACCGTAACCAAGAAAAGTTGTACATTCAAATATCAATATTAAGATAAACATTCTGAAAAAACTGTTGCCAAATTCTAATAAAACATTTTTGAAAAATGGACATTTATATACTCTCAAGACGGCATCAAAAGCTCTTGAACCCGATGCTATAAACGGACGTGGTAATGTTCTAGACGCATGCTTTGGGCACATGACTCTACCAGTCACATTGCTGTCATATACTTGTTTTATGATTCTGCTTCATTCATTCTCTCTATATGCCCAAACCACTTTAACAGTCATTTTTCAACTCTAATCTAGTTTATATTATATTTATCTGTTTCAAGATGAAACAATGGTAAAGACCGAAGAGTTCATCGTCTAACGACAAAAGAGTCATGTAACGTAGTGTCGAAACTATTTGCACAAAGTCCACTATCAACTGATAAACAGCATATCTAGTCAAAACATATTAGATTATAACTATAACCAATATGGCTTGAACATGAAACTCATAAAATAACTGTGAAAACATATTTGTTTGAAATAAACCTCTATTTTTAAACAAAGGCCGATTAATGAAAAATAATCTTTTTCCATAAAAGCCCAGCCATACAATTAATAAGTTTTGCTTTCCTACGTCTCTAAATTTTTCCTTTCACAGCGGAGTCCGGTATTGATAAATCGCAGTGAGAGTTTAGTCTTATAGGCTTACACGGGATAATATGCAAATTTCACTTTGTTCGTTGCGATCATCGTTTATCGGATCGAGCAAATGTTTCAGAAGCCTTATACTGTCAAACCTCTTTCGCCGTTCGTTTTTTTTAAATATTTAAATGCAATTTATAATATACTAGTGGTCGCCCGTGCTTGAAATTCGACCATAATAATTGGTTCTCAAAGACACTCTTCTCTCTATATATATATATATAAATATTATAAACGCAAAAGTTTGTAAGAATGTATGGATACATATTTGTTACTTTTTCACGCAAAAACTACTGAATGGATTTTGATGAAACTTTACAATAATATAACTTACACATCAGAATAACACACTCTGTTAATTTGACTTGAACAATAAACAAGAGAGTATATATGCGTGTGGGTGTGTCAAATACATAATGTTTATTTTATTGATTTAATGTATTTTTATGCATAATTTTTTAAAAATATTAGCATTCGTCTCTTCTTCTCGATATAAACTATAAACTTATAGTCTTGTCCGCGCAATTTTCGTAAAAAGGGGCATTACGTTTTTGCTTCACGTATTAATATTATAGATATTTTATATTGTCTATATTCCATTTATTTTTGGTTTTTATATATATATATATTTCATCCTTGCAGTTTTAAATAGATAATATGTTACTTCTTTTTAAAATGTTAGTAAATTTTTCGGGCGGTACGGATGCAAACGAACGACGAAAGGTGTTTTGAGATTAGAGCCCCTGATACGATTGTAACATAACTTACACTACAAATCAATGCTTTGCAAGTTAGCTACACATGCGGGTGAATCTTCTGAAGGCGGGCACATTGCCCGTAACCACGCTTTTTTTCTAAAATCGTGCTAGATCATTCATTTTTCGGCCACAATATCCCTGATTAATATTTATTATTGTTAACATCGAGGCACTTAAAACAAAAACTTCATAGAAGATAGGACTTTAATAAGATCTGGATGCGCCCAATGATCCGCTCACGAATTCGGATAAATGTGTGCAAATTATGCATTATGTACATCAAAATATGCAATTGTAAATTAATATTATAAATGCTTCAATAATTATCTAAATGAAATAACTTGCCGCATGAATTACAAGAAGCATACAATGTTGAAGTTAATAATGACGCATATTTCTTCAAAATCTAAAAATAAAACACCACTAATAACACCTACTGATTCGGAACTCAATTTGATTCAATTCAAAGTCAGTACGCAACAAATAACAACTTGTAATTTAGCGTTACGACGCACACATAATAAATGAACACTATTCGTGAAACTTCAGCCGTAGCGGGCTCATTGTTACTTACATTCATACAACAATCAGAATAACTATTGTTATTCAGTGAAATAGAACTGAAAAGGAGGCTTTACACTACACTCGATGAAGTGATTTAAACTAACTTATTTGGTAAAGAAAAACAGCTACGCAGAACAACTTATTACCCATTTTTAATATTATAACTTAAGTAATGCCATTTCTTATAGCTGCAATAAAAAATGTGAAAAATATACTAATCGTCGAGTACCATTACATATACCTACATAATTTTATTATTATTGGTTTATATGGTATATTTTATTATTATATGGTATTTTTAATGTTTAGTGTTTCAATATAAAAACGTAACTGCTTTATAAAATCATAGAATATAAATAAAAAAGAATCGTAGAAATGTAAGTACGCACATAAATTGATTTGATGTTTTTTTGTGTGTGTTTGAGTGGGTCCCCGGATGGTTTAGATTCACAAACCGGAAGAATAGGTACTAGAATCGGACCCTAGATTTCTATTTTTTTAGGGCACGACAACGTCTGCCGGGACCGCTAGTAATATATGAAAACGTTTCTTGTTTATAACCAAAACAAAAAATATTTACTATTTCATGGTGTATTTCACCATTAGTTGGTTAAAATAAAGTTATATGCGACAGAAAAGCCAAGTTCATAGTTCTGCATTTCAATAAAAAGCTTTTTCAAATACAAGTTTTTCTGTTGACTACCGACTATTTTACCTACTAATGCTATTATAAGGTAGTGAAGTGTTAATAATAGAACAATTTAAATAAAGAAGGTCATTCATGGCTTCTGTATCATTTATTTGTCACCAAACTGACTAACTTACAACGTAAATACTTCACATTATTACATTACGCGAACAAAATCGCAGAAAAAGCTAGAAATAAAAAATATCACGAGGAAAATAATAATTAATATCGCATCTACAAATACAGTCGTGTAAAAGCTCCGTTCATCGTTAACATACAGTGGCAGCTTGCGTCACCCACGAGGCACAGTCGCGCGGCGGCGGCGGCGACGCGGTCGTTCCGCGGCGTCCCGCGCCCCCACGCCTCCCACCCCGCACCGACCTCGCACACAGGTCAAACAGAAATAATGAACGTTTCATAAAAGAATGTCACATACAGCTAAATAATCTAAACTATCAATTTTAATACTAAACGCCATTGTCCAACTCCCAAGACCTCGTTTTAAAGACCACGTTTAAAGATGAAATCTAGCCAGTAAAGCATTTATCAAACGTGACCAAGACTTTCTATAACTTTGAAGTTAATAACAGTTTTATTACAGTAAAGCAGTTATTATAAGTAATATGTTTACTTTTTTTTATAATCGGCAGACAAACACGCACATTGTATATCCCCAAGCTAAGGAAGTTACGCTTGTTTTATGGGTGATATACAACGGACCGCTCTGGGGCCGATCCCAGACACCCAGACCATAGTAAATAACAGAAAGTTTGTTGCTGAAATTTACCTTCCGGGAATCGAACCCGGAGCCTAAATGCGTTCCAACGAGTTCGGCCGGCTATGACAGCCCGCTCAACCACAGCGGCCGCAAAATTACCTATTATCAATATAGATTACCTATTATCATTTTTTTAGTGTTTGAAACTAAGTGTTCAATAACTTGAGAGGTCAGCATTCTTTATGGCAAATTTTAGATCAGGTACAAGATAATCATAATAACCATATATCATCACCAATCATATAAATCATAATACTTTGCTGATTAAATTTGTTCCATATTATATTTAAATGTCTTTGCTGCAGCGTAAATTAAACCGCTAAAATATGCATTTTTTTGGTGACAAAAGAAAGATCTGAGTGAGTGAGCTGAATGCAACAAAGCCATAGACGAGTAATAGTCGATAACAATAAATTCGTGTACGGTACGATGATTGTGCCAACTGGCATTCGGCAAGCGTTCCTAAACTTATGTATGTTGTCATTATGTATGCATTTGATACAAGATTACTCTTATTGTAAGTCTATAATTATATGCATGTCCTTTCTTAGATGTGAAAGAAGGATGTCAATTAGTACACATGTACATGCCTATAAAGAAACTACCGGTGGTTATGGCTCCAGAGACATGAAACTCCTCACAATCCGTGCTGTGTCCAAGAGTGTTGTTACCTTCTGTATCTGCCCTTCACCGAGTTTCTTAGCGAAAGCCTCTCTAGGTGACGGTCGAGGCTCTTCGCTATAAGACCGTTGACGGTGAAAACTACCGGCCGAATGCTCGTTGACTCCAGACGACACATAGCGGTAACGTCGTGAGCAAGATCTAAGTTTTTACTTAGTTTTTCTTTTTCATTCTTCACGAGGTTATCGTCATGCGTGATACTGATGTCAACGAGTATTGCTTGTCGCGCAGATCGATCTATTATCACGATATCAGACTTATTGGTTACAATAGGTCTGTCTGTGAGATCCGTACATAAAAAAGTGACATTACGTCAAATTTCTACCGATATAAGGCAAGTAAGTGGAACGAGTCAAAAGCGAAAAAATAGACATTACAGATGAATAATATATTATTAAAAACAAGTCCTTACGTAGTTCGGAAAAGATATAATATAGAGCTGGTGTGTATTTCAATAACTATTTAAATAGACACATGTCTTGTTAATACATATTATCAGTCATTGTCGAGAATGTGAAATACTAGAGTGGTTAGAAGTTTCCATGAGTGGTGATAAGACTCGATAGCGCAGCCGATGTGGTCTCCACGGCACTCCCATACACGTATGGTTTAAATTTACAGGAAATTATTTTATATTCCTCATTATTATTAAGTTGTTTGCGCGCTAACTTGCCGTTTAAACATTATTATTATTATTTAATTAAAACTGCCATAACAATGTACAGGAAAATGTGTTATATAAATATATACCTACATATATGTTTTGTAATTAGAAATATGTATACATATACTAGTTTTGTCAAACCCTAAAAATTGGGTATATTTTAAGAACATAAAATTTAATTAGGTATTTTTATGTAGCTATATAAATCTTCAGTGAAAAATTATCTATTTCATGGTGAAAACCGCTTATAAATGCGTTGCGCGGTTTAGGAAAAGTTAGCAAATTACAATTCAGACAGACAGACGTGGAAGTGATTTTGCTTTATGCTATGTAGCACGTGTTGATGGTGATGGAAAAGTCAAAAGACAAACTTGGCGAGTATACCTTATTGCCTGCAATGACGAGGGCTGTCCCTAGTGATCCCACCACTTGGCAAACCTCGTTAGTTAGTTTATTATTATCTTAAGTTTGACTGTTTTAAGCGCGGTATTTTATTTGATTTTTATTGTAACGTTGCGGCCACTTTTAGAAGCCGTGATCACGGAAGATAAACACAGAAACACTAGTAATAATATGAATAAAACCCGTAAACTTGCATCTATTGTAAACTTGTAAACGGGTTTTAACTTCAAAAAGTGTTCTCCAGTGGAACTTATTTTGAATAAAAACTTTTTAATTTGAATTTAAAACCAATGAATGCATAGCGCTTCTTAAAGGTAGGCTATGGGGAATTGAGTTGTATGATTTCCACGCCACAGATACATAAGTATAAAAATGAATTATGGAAGCATACCTACAATTAATAACTGGAAAACCAAGAAAGAAAACTGCATTTAGAGTTTCGATAATTATGTCGCCTTGAAATATTAAAACTTACTTATATTTTGTACATTAATAGATTTAAATTACACAGTTTTGGTTACCAACAGAAAGTAAACATTTTTGACAACTGCAGTCCATGAATTAATATTGTGTGGCATTTCGAAAGTAGTAGTACCGCAACTTTCCAAATATATTTATTCAGTAAGTAATAAAGTTGAATCTATCAAGGTTTTTGATTTTGAACCATTTACAATCGGTCTAACCAGCACCTTTATGTTAACTCGATGAAACTATGAATGTCAAAGGAAAAAATTAGAATACTGTATATAATACATTCTTGAAGTTTTTTTATATTTAGTAAGTAATTAAATTTATGATTATGACATCGCATTGAAATAATTATAATTTGGTTTTAAGTATTAAAGAAGCGCAACAGTCTTCTTGTTTAACATGTTCCTATAATATTTTTTATTTTTAGACAATAATCAAACCAGAGTAATGAACTTGACACAAAAATACGTATTTTTAAGGTGACTACTAGCAATTAGTTACAAGTATGAACGGAAGGGCTACTCAAAATCAAATAAAAAATTTCGTGATAACATGATGCGGCCTTACTTATAATAATATATATAATAATCGTTAAGAAACGTTTAGGCACCTCTTAAGTAAGGAATCAGTATCAGACCCTAATCAATTAATATCTTTTTTTTCACTCATAAACATGTAATATCTGTTCTTTACCTAAGAGGAGCACAGATAACGAAATTTGAATGATTAACGTAGGTTGTACCCAAAATATTCGACTAAAGAGGAGTTTATGGGTAAGATTTTCATTAATCAGTTGCTGAGCAGTTTCTTTAAATTTAAGAAACGATTATAAGTAAGGCCATTGTTATTCAAAATAAGCTGTTTATCCTTTGTGTTTTAATTTGTTGTTTACAAGTAATACAGTATTTTACCTAAATTACAACTTAAATAACTTAATAGTTAATAGCGATCGCATTATTCCCAGTCAGTGAAAATCTTTGTTTAAATAAAAGTTGATAGTCTAGTTTGTTGTAGCGTGTGTTGAAGTCGTGGTAGCGTAATGGCTAGCGCAGGCGTCCCAAACTCAAAGGGCGCGGGTTCGATCCTGGCCGGAACGCCACCACTTGGGCTGTTTTCTAACCTAATGTGCATATTATAAAAATTACCACGTGCTAATAACGGTGAAGGAAAACATCTGTGACAACCTGCACATCGAGATAACCGATGTGTCAAACCTGCCCAGCCGCCATACACAAGCGTGGTGGGTATACTGTCCGTTCCCCAATAATGGGAGGGCCGAGCCCAGCAGTGGGGCATTTATGGGCTGTTGTTACTATTACTAGTCTAGTTTGTTAATTTTATTTGTTAAAGGTTTTAACGTACATGGATATTTCAAAGAGCTTACGATTGTGTAATTTATTCTTATGTCAACATCGTTGCATTCATTCATGGGATATTCGAATCGCATTCAAGCTACATTCAAGGGCTAACAAATCACTCGTTTACATTTCCTTACACCTGCCTCTCACTATTACCATACGTAGTCCCCTTACAGAACTATTAAATAAATTAACTACGTTTTCTACTTTTGTGTCATTAAAAAGATCTTGATTATCATTTTCCGGTAGAAATAACGTGACAAGTATAACCGATCAGGGTTACTTTAAAAAATAATAGGAAAATTGTTGACAGTAACTCATTATTAAATATTTTTTGTTCTACTAACAAGCTCAGTATACAATATTGTTATCTTAATAAGTAAACCTTTCCATCGTCGGTATTTTAAGTCAAGGTGCAAAGATAAACACGTCTGTACTGAGAGCTTCTACGAAAGCATTAAGGACAAAGAACTTTTACGGGAAATATTTTAGTTTTACTACTACAGATATCACATATTACTTTGTGATGACATGTACGCTGTAATTCGTGAAATAAAATATTTATGTACTCACTGGCATATTTTATGCTTAAAAGCTTCAAAAATTTATGCGACAAAATCGTCTTTGACTGTCGCACTCTGTTCGACTGTCATTTTGTTCGACTTTTTCGCCTATATTTTAGACTTCATAAAAAGTGCATCTAATAGAAACCACATAATTTTCATTCCATAAATTAGGCCTTCGGAGTGATATTGCAAATTTCTGAAAAACGTAATTCTTTATTTCTTGCCAAACGCCTAAATATAAATGTTCATAACCTCAAGTAAAGGAATTGATTATGAGAGATTTTATGCCTTTAAGGATAGTTTTTTTCTCTATAGACAAAATATAGTCTTTTTTACATAGACTACAATCTATCAGCTTGTTAAATTTCATTTAAATCCATTAAGCTTTTTAGTCTAAAAAGAGAAAAACAGAAATAATATTAGTATATTAGTAAAGATATTAAATAATGAAAATAATATTTGTATTTATTAGCTATCATTATCGGCTGCCAATATATTGGGCGAGTAATGATCATAGCCACTTAGCACACTTGTAATAATTTGTGAATTTACCAATTTCATCAAATCTCAAACCAAAAATTTGTGCGTACAATAACCGACTTTTGTCAAAAAGATTTAGTCGCGCGCTTAACCGATTTTCGAAGAAACACAAATCTGGCTGAGTGACAACTTGCCAAGTGTTTGCTGTGTTCAGTCCCAAATTAAATATTACTTGTGGTAGTTTATTTTTAAATATGTATCAATATCCGCGAAAGCAAAACAAGGATCAATTTGCTGATTGCTGACAGACATTATGAATTTTGGTAAAATATTAAAATTCTAAAACTAATTGGGAGAAGTTTATACTTAGTGTATTATTTTGTAGTCATACTAGCGCAGCGGTGCCCACTTCGCTGGGCGTCATTAAAAAAATGTATTCACAATCATATATAACCTATGCCACTCAGGAATACTGTAGTTTTTTTTTTGTGAAACAATTTTCAAAATCGGTTCAGTAATACAAGATATTACTTCCTAAAAACAAACTCACAAACATAATTATATAACATATATACCTCTTATTAATATAAATAGTACTTATAAACTACTAATATGTAATTCCACAGCTTCGATCGAGTATACCTATTTCAGATTCATAACCCTTGGAAGCTAATTTAGCGGGATATAAAGCGTCCTGTTTTTATCTTAAATACAAGTTCAAGTACATATACTATTCTGGCTTAAAACACGTTCATTTTTCTTAATCATCATCCTCTCACCATAATTATTATATTAGGAATATCACTTTCATTCAAATATATGTGTCTAGATTTTACTAACATATGAAATCATTTCTTTGGTTTCAGCAACCCTTATTACCGCAACAGCGGGAACTTGCTACGGTTGGCCGTCTCCAACGTTACCTTATCTACAATCGTCTGAGAGTTCGATACCGACCTCGAATGATGAGGGATCATGGATAGTCTCAATAATGATCCTATGCTCAGCGCTAACTCCTGTCCCGTCAGCCTATCTCGCAGACCGCTTCGGAAGAAAAACCACCTTGCTTCTCGGGGCGTTGCCGTTCATCCTTGGCTGGGTGCTTATCATCTTTGCGAAGTCCGTGCCTATGTTGTACGCGGCACGGATGTTCTCCGGGCTGGGCTACGGTATTGTGTACACCGTGGCGCCAATGTATACCGGCGAAATTGCAACAAACGAAGTCCGCGGTGCTCTCTCCACTCTCATCACACTAATGAATAAAGTGAGTATTCTGTTGAGAGGCTTTTAAGTTTTGTTTTTATTTCGAAGCCAGCAAATAAGCAGACGGTCCACCTACTGGAAAGTGGTGACCGTCATCTATAGACGTTAGTAAGGGATACAGGAGATAACATGGTAGGACTGGGATAGAAGGGTGGAATTGAAGATCTGAGAGAAAGAATGGGTTTTAAATTTTCCATCAAGGTTACAACTTACAAGATTATTATAAAATTCTGAAGTTATGTGGTAGTGGTGACCTGTAATGTTTTATATTGTTTTATTATGTCTTTGTCTTATTTTCTTTGCTACAAGTCCATTAATTCTTCAAAAAGTAATTGTATAACATACCCCAGTCTGTAATATTATTAATTAATTATTTTTAAAAAAGAGCTGGTGATAAATAAATAAGACGAAAAACAATTTATAGATAGACGTGTTGCTGGGGAGTTTCTTGCCGTTTTTTCTCCTTACAGCAATATATGACACGTTTTAAAGCCATTTACATAGAATGGGAAGTAAATTTAAATTTTGACTTATATGTATGACCTTCAAAAAGTGTTCTCAAGAGGAAAATATTTTGAATAGAAACTTGAATTTGAATTTGGAAAAACCCTCTATGCTTTCAATAAAAGATAGCTTACGAAAAGCAATTGAGATATGCGGTATTTTCAAATTAAAAAAGCAGTTCTTTGCAACTACTTACGCAACTCTTCTTGGTGCGTGTTCTGATACGCACTTGGCACTTTTTCTATAGTAAACAAGCCGAGATTCGGCAATAAAAACTACTTGATCAACTTCTCATGATTGGTTATTGTTGTTCAATGTCACTATCGTTATAATTATCCACTTGAACTGATTACTTCGGCAATTGTACAATATCCTCCCAGACGTCCAATGACGACTACTTTGGAAAGCTTTTATCTGATAATTTGCCTCGTCAACTAGTTGTGCGAGTCACTGAACGACTTATGGCTATTTCCGGTTCGTAGGATATGATATTTTTAGGTATAGTTAAATAGCCATACCATCGACTCTTCATAGAAGGAGAATAAAAATATTTAAGAAATATAAAAACATCGAAACCCAAGATAAGAAAGAACTGCAGCGCCTACTAGATAGCCTTGTGTTCTAACTGATGATTGTCATTTTTAGTACTTTTCTTTTTACATTTATATAATTACAATTAATACTTATTATAATTATATTATGCATAAATCCCACTGCTGACAGAGCAGAAGCGGATGGTATAATACCTATCATACGTCTCCATGTACAATTACATAATATAATATGCAGTAGGTTTCTAACATTAGTAATCTCGATGTACTGGTTTTTAAACTATATTTCCATCACCTTCAGGTCGTGGTTAGTTTTACAATTATCTGCTCGAACAGACGAACAATGTATGCTTCTCGGCGAACATTCGAAACTAAGCCATTGTAATTAAATACCTAGTCACTAAGCTCCCACAGTTTAGTATAAACCAATTAAAAACTTTAACTATACAATACCATAAATACATTTAGATTAACCAAAACCATTAATAAGTTGCGATTAATTTATTTTGCTATACTATGTAACAGAATTGTTATTATTACGATAATTTATTGATACTACATTATTGTAAAAAGTCATTGTGTCGCCACTTATCAGAAAATTCATTTTTATTTATTACTTACGTACATTATAACTAAACTAGTATAGCGAAGGAAACTTAACGTAGAATGTATTCTACCTATTATCCCTTAAGACTCTAAGAGGTAGAGGGCTTAATAATAATTTCAAAATATGTCCATGTTGTATGTAGTCCTGTGGTGGAGGCTTGTATGTTGTGGCAGTAATTTATATCTCATTGTCTCTAATCTGCTCTGTAATTACGGTGACAAACCCACAAGCCAACAACATGAAACGTGACTCATTGCCTTAATTGCACGGTATACAATGCCGCGTGTGGATTTCTACATTCGCATGTGTGTTTGAAATGCAAAACACGCAAGAATTCAGTTCATAAATGTCTGTTTTATCTGCCGTAAAGTGATAACCTCAGGAACCCATAATCCTTTAAACAGCCATGTACAATGACGCAAAAACATTTGATAGAAATTCTTTATCTCTCATGGTGATCACTTGAATAATGTTTATCTTATCATTTGTAATAAACATATAAACACAATTAAGAAAAAACGTTTACGTTGGGATGTTTACTCTTAATGTCTTCTAGAATATTAAGTGCTTATGATAATTTTAAATTAAATTCTGTAAATACTGCAATTTAAATATTTGATTTTGACGTACGCACTTATCTTGGAAGAATACAAGCAACAACAATGATCTAGCAAAAACCCTGAAAATTTTTATATATATTATATAATCTTACATTATAAGCGCCATAAAGTTATGCTCTTTTTAATATGGAACTTAAATTTTGTTATTTTTAGATCAAATTAGTAATATTTCTTTTTAAATTTGTTTAATCTAAATATTCTAAATCAATAAGTATCTATCTATCTATCTTTTATACGTAAAATTACCAAGAATAATAAAATAACTGTAGTTAGTGTTCTGAACAGCAAACAAAGTGAAACTAACCATAAATGCGACAGTACGGCAATTGTTTTCTTAGAATTCGTCTTCAGCGGCATATACCACTATTTTGCTTTGATGTGTTTTTTATTAAAAGATTATTTTTCTCCTTCCAGGTTGGCATCCTTGCCCAGTATTGCATCGGACCCTTCGTGACGATGCGAACATTAGCCGCTATCAACTTAATCCTACCAGTCACGTTCGTCATAACATTCTTATTCTTGCCGGAATCTCCATACTACTATTTAAAATTCGAAAGAAGTGAGAGAGCAGAACGATCCCTTAGAAATTTAAGAAGTGGTGACATAAGAAATGAACTTAAAAACATAGAGTTGAATGTCCAAGAGGACATGAAGAACAAAGGCACGTGGGGCGACTTGGTCACTGAAGCGACAAACAGAAAAGCTATGTGGATAACACTCGGAATTTTTACCATACAGCAACTGTGTGGTAGCGCAGCCGTTGTTGCGTATGCTCAAGTTATATTCAACTGTACAACAGGTGGAATTGCTAACGTCACTGCGGCGAATGGTACAGCACCCGCATCGGCTCCCTTGACACCGTATCAAGAATCTATCATATTGGGGAGTATGCAAGTAGCAACATGTATCCTATCAGTAGTACTCGTAGATCGTGTTGGTCGAAAACCTCTGCTATTACTATCAGCACTTGGCGTGGGACTCATGAATGCTGCACTTGGAACTTACTTCTTTTTCGACGTGATGAACAAACCCATCGTAGCTAGCCTTCATTGGCTCCCGTTGGCGTCATTATTGATATACATCTTTTGCTACGCAATTGGATTATCGACGGTGCCCTATGTCATCATCGGAGAGATGTTTCCTACTAATGTCAAATTATATGCCTCTTGTATCGCTCACATCTACACGGGTGTGTTTATGTTCGCTGTCCAAAAGCTGTTCCAGGTAATAGACATTTATTTACACAACACTTTTTACTTTTTTTATAGCCTGAAACAGGCAAACAGGCAGGCGGCCCACCTGATGGAAAGTGGTTACCGTTGCTGACGAGGGGTGCGGTTGTAAAACTGAGGCGTTTGGGATCATCGACGATACGAACGACGCGACGCTGGATGGACTCGAAGGGGTCAGTCTGGTAAGCCGGTGTTCCGGCCCATAGATGTGAACAGTACCCCATATGCGGTCTGATTTGCGCTAATTACATTAGACCACCTACCTTAACTAATTACATCAGACTACCTATCGTGTTACAGCTATGTAGTTGTACTATTGTTGCTAATAACTCAGTGGAAAAGCTATCACAACTTACCTGTAATAAAAAATCATTATACTATAGAACTAGCTTCTACCCGCGACTTCATCCGCGCGGAATAGTTCAAAAAAAGAAAGTTTAAAAAAAACCCCCCGCTTTTAGAACCATTCTTCATTAGTGCTCCGCTATTGGTATTAGCGTGATGATAATAATATGTAGCCTTCTCTATAAATGGACTGTTTAACACTGAAATAATTTTTCAAATCAGACCAGTAGTTCCTGAGATTAGCGCGTTTATTACTAGCGCGTTCAAGCAAACAAACTCTTCAGCTTTATATATCAGTATAAAATATCCAAAAATGCATATCAGTGTAAAAGTGAGTTTATTTGTGTTTTTCTTTGTTCCGACTTCGTTGTCTTAGGTAAAACAGAATATTTTTATCCCGGACGTCGACATGATTTTTGCAGATTACAAGTCCGAAGTTTAATGAAATGAGTTAATTGAATGAAAGCGAAGGCATGTGAAAAACATTCGTTTTTTTAATTTAAAATCTTACTAAGACTTGTCGGCTTTAAGGATCGGTAGCTTTTTTGGCAAAATTTAGTACATAATGGTGTAGTAAAATTACAAAAAGTAATAACTAAGGCCTCCTACTACACATTGGCGCACGTTATTCGTTTATTAACCTTTATTTTATATAATTTCCAGGTCGTGAAAGACGCTTGTGGAATCTACACAGTATTCTGGGGTTTTGCTGCTTTCTCCTTTATGGGACTGGTGTTCATGCTAATCATGCTACCAGAGACCAAAGGCAAATCTTTCGCATGCATCCAAGCTCATCTGAAGAGGGAAGTTGCTCGCGACAACGCAAAGAAACTAGCCACTGTCGAATACTGAAGCGAAGTCCGCGCAAAATCGGATTCTTTTCTCACTAATGCTTAGCATTAAGCTTAAATTTATAAGGGATCAAGTTGAAATGAAACTTAAAGTTATTGATACTTAAACATGTAATGTAATGATAGTTTAGTACCTACAATTTTATATACAGAAGTATTTTGTTCATGGCTAGATAACTAGCCTATGTAGGGATAGTACCGAGACGAGTGTAGGGACGAATGTGACCCCTGCGCTGGTGAATGCGGTGAAATCTTGAGGATCGTAGTTCAGGGGCAACCTCCTGGACGATATCACTTTCGAATATAACTTCGCCGAGTCCTTAGCTGTTCTCGTTTTGTTCGGGCTCTTAAAATCAACCAGGTACAGACCGAAGCGGGACCTGCAAATGCATTTACAAACATGACGAGTGAAATTATAGCGAGAGTGGTCACTGATGATGTGTTTTATTTTTCTTCCGACCTATGGGACTCCGATTGTCCACTTTCCTGCTCGACATAAATTGTGTAATCGTAATAGAATTCACTTCAAATTATATAGATATGTGAGTTAGAATGAAGTGTGTTTACTTCATTCTAACATTACGGCATAATTTAGAATCACTCTTAATACATCATTATATATGTAGGGTATAACATTAAAAATATAATACCTATAAATTACGAGCACCTTGTTGCCTTATCCGTTACTGATTTTCAATACCAAAAAGAAAAGACTGGGTTCTGGCGAGTAAAGGGATTAATAAATCAATAAGACTTGACTTTGTTGTTTGTTATCAATCCCTAAGATCCTCAGAGCGAAAATTTAAACGAAACTATGATGTTGCTTTATTCATTTTGAAATTCAATATTCATTTGTTATAACGCGAATGTGTGATTCAATTTGTAAGATAATGTTGTTTCTTTAATAGTTATACATATCTATGTAGTTTATAGCTATTTCTGATACAATTACGTACTTCAATAAAAGACAAGTAATGCAAATCTAGCCTTATTATTGTTACTGACTTTTTATGATGAACATCCCATGTATAATATGACCTAATAAATTTGTTTCTGAATCGTTCAATTCACACAAATCAAACAACAAAAATAAGTTTCTAAGATTGAGAATAGAGTTAAAGTTCAAAACTCTAGAGTATTGGCAACTAAACTGAATTATTTAGACCTCAAGGCTGATTTTTATTTGCACTAGTTAAGCCCTATTATCGCCTGGACAGATATTTACTTATGAGCGGTTCCTACACTACTATTCAATCACTTGCTAGTTTTAGAAATTTAGGATTACTTGTGGATCTCATGGAAATTTTAAACAACAGTATAGCCCGGTTAAATTAGCCAAAAAAAATAGGTATAGTAGTAGTAGGTAGGTAGTAATAGGTAGGAAATTTTAAAGGCACGTAAGGGATACCACCGTAATGAAATCCTGAAAAGTCTCCATCACAGCAAAAAAAAAAATTCACAGTTAAAGGTCGCAAAAATGGGTGTTCTTTTATTTTTTCGGCCAAACGGTTAGTTTTACGATAATAGTTCAGACCAAAATTGTAGATCAGATAATTATCTACAAAAATTGTTCTTATACTTTTTTCTCTAAAATTTACCATTTCTGAGAAAAAGCCATTCGAGAGTAGGCTGGAGTTGTATTCTCCATAAAATGCACACGTTTCCGTGTACGAGTAGCGTCTTTTATTAGATTTTGTTTTTCACCCCAGGGTTCATTTAATAGATCATAATGATTATCAATAAAGCATATAAATGTTAATTGACGGGTGTTTTCTGTGATAAAAACCTTATCACCATATTATAACTTTAATCGCAGTTTAACAGTTCTATTATCAATATTTGAATTTTTGCAAAAAATAATTAATTCGTAAACTGACAGTCATCACTATTTTCGATGTATGCAACATTTTTTCCATGGCCAGATTCAATGCTTCATTTTGGGGACGGCCAGTTTGACCCCCCAGTGGGCCGGTTTTAAAAAGAACACACGGGATCAGGGGCTTTTCAGGATTTCATTAGAGTGGTATCCCTTACGTGCCTGTTAATTTTCAACTTGTTGTGAATTTATGCAAGGGTCAATGTCCATTTTGAACGGACTAGTAAGCAAGTAAACGGTTATTAAGACATAGGAACCGACCATTAATCAATAACTTATTATTTAACCAGTAAGATTTTGTCCAAACTGTGTTAAGAGCCACCTAATTAAATTTTAAATCAGATTTAAGAAGACAGACAATACTGAAAATGGTATGTACATGAGTAATTTCAGTTCTTTAAAAAGTTTAAAATTAAATGTTCTTCAATAAGGTAACTCGCGGTAATATTGGAAGTTTTGGGGGAACTTGAAGGGTAGTTTAACGAGTCTACAATTTTATTTTTTAAAATTATACTAAAGTAATCATTGTATATCAATAACTGGCTTATTTCAGTGAAAATCTTTATCTCAAAAGTCTAATTTGTTACGCTCATCAGGTATTGAAAGTGATGAAAAATACAACATTATCAATCTGTGAAATCAACCTACGCTTTGGACGGTTATATATTATGCATAACCTATTCCAGCAGTGAGATTTCAATGTACCCTAAGTAACCAATAAATTATAATTGAATAAGTTACATATGAGAATATCGACAATAATTAGCCAAATATGCAGAAACTGCAACAGTTTATGGCTCAAATATAATGCTATCCCAGAAATGTAATACATTTGCTGAATATGATTGTACAATAAAATATACACAATGACTGTTTACAGCACTGCGTATTTCCCGGAAAGAGTATTGAAAACTACATTACATTCCATTCTCATTTCTTACAAGCGACGCACGCAATCTTTCCAGGAAAATTGATAATTTCAAAACAACATAAAATATATGTATCTTATAATAATGTCGCCATCTTTTGGCATTTACAGAAAGTTACAAACTTTAGTTCGACATGTAGACATGTGACATGTGTAGTTTATAACATTTTTGTTAGATGGCGAAACTATTTTTCTACGGCCGTACAGTGTACAATAATAAGCACACAAGTATCTTCATCTCTACCAATAAATAACATTTAAATGTTCGTCATTATCACCATATTTTTTCAATTTAAGCCCTTTTTGAAAAATATTCAATAACCCTATTGTTATTCCTACTTGCATTATTTTTCTACATGGGTAAAAATAAGGTAATTTAGTCGTCATAACGAACTCAACAAAACATATATAACCTGGTTTACTAATTAAACTCTGTACATGTTTCTTTTTATACATGATAGACACATAATTTATCAATTATTTTTTTAATTAATTAAAACTTTATATTCATGTTCTTTTACCCTTTGATATGATATAAAGTCGTCCAGAGCGAATGTCATGGTGGAAAAGTTAATTATAATTGAGAAATACTCACACATATCCGTCGTCCCATTCCCAATTGTCCATTAAGCTCCAAGCAAAGTACCCGTGTATATTACATTTATCCTCATGGATCGCGTGAAGAAGAGCATTCAAATAGTGGCTATAGTAAGACACTCTCGTTTGATCCTGAAGTCCATTGAAATCCGCATAACCGTTCTCTGTGACTATAACCGGCACATTGTCGTAAGTATTTTTAATCCAGTTGAGGAGTTTACGAAAACCGAATGGCACTACCTATAAAATAAAATATTTTACAGCATTCATTGAAAAAATAATAGTTTCGATAATCGTTTTGCTATCTATGGATTCAATCCATACTGAAAAAATATCGATAGTACAGGGGCCCAATTCTGCAATCCCAATGTAATTCAAAATCAAAGTAAGATTCCATTGCGAGTGTCAAAAATAATATAAAATTTTAGTACTTCACCTCATTATTATAGCTATACCTAATAATAGTTTTGTTTCTTTTTATTGTGTCTATGTCTTACTGAGTATGCACTGTTTTGTACAAATCCATTAATTCTTCGAAAAGTAATTGTGTTACATATATCTGTATAAAATATATTTGAAAAAAATTTAAGCTAGATAAATAAGGGGAAAAACAATCTTTAGCTAGTTGTGTTGCTGGGGAGTTTCTTACCACTTCTTTTACTTAACAGCAATAACATGTTGCGAAGCGGTGTACATAGATTAGGAAGTAAAATTAAACTTTAACTTATATGATATGAGCTTCAAAAAGTGTTCTCCAGTGGAACTTATTTTGAATAAAAACTTGAATTTGAATACATTATCTACTAAATCCACAATATCTTCTCGATATCGTCGCGGTGGAATAATAGGAGAAAAAAATTGGTATTATTTTTATTAGCAAAAATGACGATTATAAACGTTTTTTTTCGCAAATTTTCGCTTATAAATATTTATCAATGGGCCTGACAAGACATACGTACCTACTCAGGCCGAGTACACTTTAAGTATGTCTTTTGTATATTTATAACACTTGTGCGAAGTTATTACTGCAGATAAAAGGTAAGTAGTAAGTACTCGTAACTCGTAGGTACTTGTAAATAGAACATCAGTCGGTGCCAGTGCAGAATCTTGTAATTACATTTTTAGTGTAATTATTTTTTTCCTTAAAATTATTGCATAATAGTAACACATTGTCGAATAAATTAATTTCACCTATAATGTTGTATAAGGTCCTTCACTAACCTTCACCAACGATAATTGTATTTAAATAAGTATACGAAACTCATAGAATAATAGCAAATACAGTTAGAACATAAAGTCAAATTGCATAATATAGTTTAATGAGTGAGACTGACCAGTCTTGATTATGCAGTAATAAACTAACCAAAATTGCTGTTATAGTATCAAATCGCCTCACCTAGACCTCATGTCTCGTAGCATTCCTAATTGCAACTCTGACGAAACAGACACGATTCGTTTCATCATAACATTTAAAAATATCCGGTAAACGTGAAAATATTTATAATACAAACTTGAAGACCTTGTGGTTTAATCAACAGGTCACTTTTTAATGACAAACTATTAAACCTTACTTATACATGAAACAAGGACCATTACGGATGATTATCATCTAGCATAGGTATATTAATGAAATAAATTAAATATTGAATTTTAATCGCCTACGTATTTAACGCAGGTAATGAATAAATTATTCAGGCTAAATGAAGGCCTTTTACTGATGATAATGATATATTACTAAGTACACAAGCAATACCATTTTAACGATTGGAGCATCATTCGACTGTAGACAACAAAATGATAAGTTTGTTAATTTTTAGGCACACTTACGGAGATTATTACTCAGACTACAAAATGTAAAAGAAATTAAAATATAGTTTTCAGTGTACAAATGTGCATTTTCATAATTTAAAAAGGTTTCAAAGAATATAATTGTCGCAAAATACTTATGTAGTACATTTAATAAGAATGAAACGAGAAAGAAGGCGGTTAAACTTTTATACATTGTTGGACCCAGATTGTAAAAAGATGAGAGTAACGTTAATATTCCATTTTATTATTGTATTCTTTTAGTGGGTTTAGTTACTTTGGGTGTTGTCTTGTCATATTATTAATAGTTAAAATTCATTCATATAAATCGATTATGGTAATCGATAACTTATTTGGGACCTTATTTTTAGGATTTCTCATCTTTCAGATACAATTTAGGGCTGATGTCTTCCATTTCGTAATAGAAAGAATATATCGATTTTTAAACCATAACTCGACTCTTTACATGTGCAAAAATTTTTGGCTCAAAACTCATTTGGTTATTATCTGTTTACGAGAGCCACTGTAAAAATATGAAACTTAGATGGAAAACTCACCTTAAGCCAAGCCGACGAAGATTCAGAAGGCCATTTAGGATCTTGCACTCTTACAATCCCAACATCGTTCTCGTGTGACGGTATTGCACCAGCTTCTTTCTTCGCCATAGTTATTAGGTAAGTTGTATAGTGATTCAAACCAAAGAAATCAGCTGTACCTTTAATATATACAACCTCTTCTGGCGTAAATTTGGGCAAACGAGATCGTGTGTAGTTTTGTGCCCGACTTTTTGCATCAACTCTTTCAATTAACTCGACGGGATAGTTGCCTTCTTTAGAGAATATCGGATGTGCGTACCAACCAACCTTTAACAAATTAAGGTTTTTTTATAGCTGGAGTACATAAGACAGGCAAACGGCTTACCTGATGAAAAGCAATTACCATCACCTATAGACGTTTGTGATTCCAGAAATATAACCAACCCGCTGCCGGCCTTGAAGAAATTTTATGACACCCTCTTTGAAAAGCTCCATATCGTAGCACTGTGAGGAAACTTTAGCTGTGAGCTCATCCTAAACCCCAACCCTCATAGTGCGTTACTACTATTAATATAAATAAACCTTTCTTAAAATACATATTAAGCTTAGGGATAATTTTTCAATCATCAGATGAAAGTATCAGTCGAATAAATGATAATTTGGCCGAATCCAAAACTGAAACATTTCGAGTGTTTTATTCACGCAATAGTTCTTTTTAAATTTTCCATTTTGTACTTTATTCTACGAATACCTTTTATCCGATGATTGAAAAATCGGCCCCAAAGAAATAACGCTAGGCATGTGCTTGTTTAGTGGAAAATAAGCTTCTGGCCATGACTATTTAGCTTGGTCGTACTGAAAACAGTAGGCCCAAGAAATGTTCTCCTGGATATTTGTGGATAATATGTATATGGTTTCACAATAAAAGATTACAAAGGTCGTATGAAATGGTGGAAAGGAATTAGTAAAAACGGTCTTCGAAACGACAGAATGTAACAGGTATTTCTCAAATAATGGTACGTATATATTTTAAAATTTCGCAAGTAGGTGACAGCAAAATAAAAGGTTCCGCATAGAAAACAAATGTTCGCTGTTTTCGTAATTCGGCTTCGAAACTATAAAGTATTTAATTGAAAATACCCCATGTCTCAAATAGTATTTTTTTTAACGAGAGATGGATATTTAACGTAAATGCAATATCCGAGTCTTCATTTTCGTAACATTTAAGCTAAGTTAAGCCAATAAACTAGTTCCTATACTACACAGGTAATAGAAGAAGAATTACAAAATACAGATAATTAAATACAAGGAATACGAACACGTAGATAAGGTTAAGTAAGTATTACAAATCTGGTTTACACTATTAATAACAATAACTTGTATTAAGAAATAAATATTTAATCAGATTTTAAATTAATATATAATACTATACATAATTATGTGCTTATATTACCCCATTAAAATGCCTTCTCTTTAATTTATTTAATTTATAAATTGTTTAAATAAATTATTCAAATCAAACGTTATTATCTACAAAAGCAACTTCAGTCACAGGTATAATTGCTAACAAGTTATATAAGTACTCATGATCACTACCACTGTTCAATAATAATTGAAAGGGATAATAATATAAAATAGTAGTGTCCCTACTGCCTGTATGTATCTATCTATAAATAGGATTTTTATTCGATTATTATTCGTGTATTTCGATATTTTGTAGATTTCAGAAGATATCTATAAATAGCTAAACGTGAAAAATTTTCTGATTATATTGCTTCTTCACCGTGGGCTTAGAATTTTTTTATATAACTTATAATATAAATATACGTAGTCTCAATATGATCGCGAGTACATACATACTACCATAAGGAAAGATCGAAGATGAATATAAAATACTTTCGTCTCGGAAATGGGATAAGCAAGCAAGCAAAGAGATATTTAACATAAACTTGTAGAGAAACAAAAACTTTAATATTTTTAAAGTTTGTAAGTAAACTGGCAGACAGACCACCAGATGATGTGTGCCTACTGTCACCCATGGACATCAGCGACGCCACAGACGCCGATGTGTTGCCTACAAATTAAATTATTAAATACTAATCCTTTATCCTTTTTAAAACCGTACCCTTAGATTTTCAAACAAATAGATAACTAAGTTAATTGTTTTATATTACTTGTGATCAGAATTTCATTTTGATTATATTGGCACTTGGGAGGAGGGTAGTTTTAGTAGAGTATTGAGTATTCGAGTCTCCACACATGCGGGCGATTGACTCTGGTGGCCACTGGCGTGGCTTCCTCTCATCGCTTTGGTCCAATCCCTAGCAAACGATCCGGTAGTGTGTGAAATGCATTTCCCCCGCCTTAAAAAAACTAGCATTCTTATGGTAAAACATTTTGTTTAAATCTGTCCAGTAGTTTTTGAGTTTATTCGTTACAAACATGCAAATCTTTCCTTTTTATAATATTAGTATATAATTATGTGTATATAGTAAGTAAACTTATGTTATGTGTGTATAGTAAGTAAACTTTAAGTAAACCTTGCAAGAAATAGAAAATCCCTATCCCTATTAATATTATAAATGCGAAAGTAACTCTGTCTGTCTGTCTGTTCCGTTTTCACGTAAACCTACTGGACCGATTTGGCTGAAACTCAGTATATATAATTATGTTTTCGATACCGAGAATGAACATAGGATACTTTTTATCCCGAAAAGTGGGATAGTTTCCGGGATAAAAATATATTTGTCTTTCTGTATGTTATGCTTTTACGGAAGAACTAATGGGCCGATTTGGCTGAAATTCGGTACGTATGTAAATTAAATACTGAGGGTGGACAAGGGATAATTTTCATTTTGGCCTTTTTGGTAATTTTGGCCTATTTGGTCCTTTTGGCCTTTTTGGTAATTTTGGCCTATGTGGTCATTTTGGCCTTTTGGTCATTTTGGCCTTTTTGGTCGTTTTTGCATATTCTGGCATTTTAGCCTATTCGGTCATTTTGGCCTTTATGGTCATTGTGGCCTATATGGTCATTTTGGCCTTTTTGGTCATTTTGGCCTATTTGGTCATTTTGGCCTTTTTGGTCATTTTGGTCTATTTGGTCATTTTGGCCTTTTTGATCATTTTGGCCTTTTTGGTCGTTTTTGCCTATTCCGTCATTTTGGCCATGTCGGTCACTGGGGTCTTTTGGTCATTTAGACCATTTTGGCCTTTTTGTTCAAGTTTTGTAATTTATTTTGTTGACAGATAGACGGGGGATGTTATAATTAGCGATATAAAATGAAGTGAATGTTCCGTGGGCAAATACATAAAAATGTAATATAATATAACCTTTAGCACTTGCTCTATAAACAAGAGACACGCACTAGAGGTTAACCCGCGGCGCAGCCGCGGGGTAAACTCTAGTGTTATATAATTGAACAATTTTGCTATTAGCTGCTATTTACACGAACGAACAAATTAATTAATCAAGTTAGATTTTACGTTCAGTGACTTAATAATTAATCGACTACAACATAATAGATCTAGCGATTTAATAAAAAATATTTTCCTTAATCTAGTAAATACTTTAATTTTTATTTAATACCACAATAATACCTACGTGTGTTTTTAAGTATAAATCAGCGGCTGCTATATCTTCAGGAGTATTGGTCATAGGTTCACCCCAATTTGAGTCAAGGGAAATGCCGATTTGACCTGTAAATTAATAAGAAGAAAATATATGTATGTATAAAATAAATAAACTATCACTATGTAAACTTCTATAATATAATATGTATATATATATATATATATATATATATATATTTCTTCGAATGCTTGCATATTTATTCTTTCTTCTTTAGAGGCTTGGGGATGAACTAATTATCCTTAAAATTTGCATTTTTGATGTCGGATATCTTTAGATTTCTTTTTATCAAAAAAAAAGAGAAATTTTCTCTAGATGTGGATTGAAAATTTGCTCGAGCAAAGTTATGTGTATATAGTATACTATATTACAATATACTATTTTAAAATAACAAAATATGACTTAATTTACTCACCTCCATACTTTGGCCTATATTCTTGTTGATACAAATGATAGACACTGGCATGTGCTTTCAGTAGATTATGAGCGCAAAGGTACTCCGCGATACCATGACGATTGATAGCCGGTGCTCTGTAAGTTCCACCATATCCTTCCAAACAGACTTGCATCGGTTCATTGAACGTTACCCAATACTTCACTTTGTGACCATAATTTATGAATAAAATTTTGGCATAATCAGTGTAATAGTCGATGATATGAGGGTTAGTCCATCCACCTATATTTTGCAACTTTTGTGGTAAATCCCAATGGTATATTGTGACCATTGGAGTAATATTACGCATTAGTAATTCGTCTATAAGATTATGATAGTATTGTATTCCTTTTGGATTGATTTCGTTTGTCATCCCTGAGCGCAAGATCCTTGGCCACGAGATGGAAAATCTGTATATATCTACTCCGAGTTCCTGAACCATTTCAGCGTCTCGCTTGTAGAGGTGATAGGAGTCTGCCGCTTCTTCGGGGGTCGACCTGTCTCTCACGAAACTTCGGTTTGTGTGGACCAAATGATCCCATATGCTCTCCGATTTACCTGTAAATTAACATTGACAAAAATTACTGTATGAAAAATATTATTTGTTTTCCTTCTCTCGCCTTTGGAATTAATTTATTTATCATAAAAATTGGTATATTGTTCAGATAGATTTCATACGTGCAGGAACGGAGAAAGAATACAATTTCCTGCGGCCGGGCGGCATGTCGTAAGAGGCGACAAAACAACCCACAGCTAGGTGGTAGGGCTTTTGCCCGACTGGATGGCTACCACCTCTGGTCTAAAATATGTCGCCATAACAACCTTGAGTTGTGTTCCGGTATTAGTGACCAGGTTACAGTCTCCCTTAAGAAAGCAGCAGCGCATTGGTAGCACCTTTGGTGGCGCAAATGTCCATAGGCGATGGTACCCGCTTTCCATCAAGTGGACCGTCTGCCTGTCTGCTGAACTCCTGCAATAAAAAATAAATAAATAAAAACCTAACAATGGCGTGCATAGGACATTCATAGTATACATATACATAGTACATTTCAACCCTGAATTAACCGATTATCATCAAATTTGGTGTGTGTGGACTTTCAATAAACTTAAGAAAAATACTTTATATCTCAGAAATGGGATTATTTCTGCGGAATAAAAATTCGTAATTCATCTTAGCAAAGCCACGTTGAAACCCTTGGTGATTATGTATATTATCCAGTGGCCTTCGATGATAAGTGAAAGGAAAGCGGACTGTGATCGGCTGACGGTGCTATATTACCAAGGAACAAGTGTTAGCAAAACAAGACATTAAAAATTATCACAGAAGAAACCTTCTATCTAGAATTATCTTATGTTATAACCATAAATAGAAATGCATTTCATTTTAAAAAAAAAGTATATTTTTGCCTCGTACCATCTATATTCCATGCCCCTTCAATCTGAATAGCTGCTGTGGAAACTCCAAACAAAAAGTTTGATGGGAAAGTATAATTTGATTTCGGCCCACCGGCCAAGTCTTTTATTTCAGCATTTCTGAAACCAAAAGAAGAACTTTAATTAAAATGTGATAATTAACTTCAAAAAAGTTTCGATAAATCCTCGCAACATAGAGTTTAAACTTCGGTAATAGGAAAAAACATTGTGTCCTACATATAATATACCTAATGTAATGTCAAAAAAAATAGTGCCTGGAGCACAACTTATATATTACGGTCCCATAGAAGTGACGAGCGCCCACTGCTTTTATCATTTCACTACGGAACCCAAAAAACCATATAAATTAGATTACTCCATACCTCAAAAACTTTTACACTGAATTTTCACTGACGAATTTTAATTAAAAGAATATTTAAATTATACCACCACATACTTTTTAAAGTAGTTTAGTAGTAATAGATTTCACTACTCCCTTGTGTAGCGGCATGCATTTGCATATAAGTTTAGTAACATCTATATTTTATAAAAATAGTTTGTCGTTGTTTGACCTGATAAAACCCAAAAGAGGTCGAAACTAAGACAACATTGAACTGGACCCATTTTCATAAAACATGCAAGAGCAGAGCAAGGTTAAATTTCTAATGTCCTTGAATACTATATAAGTAGATTATAATCATATTATGTTCAAATTATAGTTTTTTTTCCTTGTACGCACACAGTAACATGTAATTCAAGTTTTAATGATAACACTTTATTAAATGGTGGTGATTTCATTTGATTTGTTTCTTTATTTTAATTAAAAACAAAAAAATAAGTTGTGGTAATGTAATATGTGTATTGTAACAATTATCACATGCTAACAACGGTAAAGGAAAACGTCGTGATGCACCCTACATATCGAGATTACCTAAGTGTCAAACCAGCCAAGCTGCCTTAGATAACCGTGGCGGGTGTACTGTCCGTTCCTACTATAATGGGAGGCCCGAGCTCAAGGGTGAGACATTTATGAGCTCATATTATATTAATTATATAATATCAGCTCATAAATTTTTATATAATGATTATATAATTTTATTTACAAATCTATAATTCAAACATGTCTTTTTAGTCATAATATATACTTTGTCATTAATCATATATTATTATTGTTTGGGACGCCACGTCACGCCAGATTATTGGAAACAAGGTAATTATGGAGCACACAGTATTTTTTATGGAATGAACACGGGGTGGGAGGCATTCTATTTCGTGACGTCACATTTCATATATTATATCGTTATAATAGAGTTCAGCTTTAAAACATGAAATTTGAAGTATTAACGAAAAAAATCAAAATGTTTCCAATTCTATATGCATGAGTATAGTTTTTAAATTATTACATATAATGTATACTATCTCATTCTCTCGCAGGCTTATTCCTATAGATATTGTTGCTTTTTCGTTTCATCGAATTTCAAATCACAGCGATGCTAAAGAACTTTCACTTCAAAAATCTTAACCATACATAAGCATTGCCCATAATGTGCAATTATGGGCAATGCTTATGTATGTAAAATTTTATGACACAATAACAAATAAGGTTTTTGGTTTGACTGTGAGCTCAACAGGTGTTTCCTTTGTGATAATTTTAATATTTTTAATTATAACAACTGCGATTCTTGGTCTTGATATCCGCACCGGGTCCACTCATGCAAACTACGCAGTACACCGTACACTAAACTCATTTCATGCAAAACACCGTACCTACATTAAATAAACTCTTTGCTAATAAAATTTAAAAATGAAACAATAATTATGTCATCACAAAATCTGAGGAGCCCGAGATCCGCTTTTTTATGTTTTCACGAAAAATTCGAAATACCTCCTTATGAAACTATTATTCATTGTATATCTCTATTGAAAACCGACATGAATTGTGGTTAAATCACCACTTCATCAAGTTTTGTACAACATACGTGTAATTATTATTCCTAAATTAATTCTTGTGCTGCTGCGACGTTAACCGCGGGTATGTCCTCGCTAGCACCACATAATTTGTCAAGTATAAGACAAGACGAATGAAACATAATTCAAGTCAATCACTTTTTTTAATTAATGGTGGGCTCTGATACTATTAATGCTTATTGTTTCTATATAGTCAAAGGTCGATATGCTCTTCCCGAAACGACTAGTTTACCGCAGGTTTGACCAAGGCCTTTTGAACAAAACCCGAAATAAATTCCAATTGCGGCTTTTGACTAAAGTATTTTCAGGCAAACCTAGAGGTACCTAACTTTTTAGTCGAGCGGAAAATAATCTGTTTTGGGCTTTACCTAGTCGATCCTAGAGGCGACTAGCAGACTCAGTCAAACGCCGATTCGTACTGCACTATGTGACTGTATAAATTACCCTCTCTTATCTATACATATAATAAAATTGTATAGGTCAAATTTCTGTACAATGAAAAAAAATGCTAAAAACCGAGTCAGGGAGATGTAAGAAGTGAAATAGAACTAATTTAGATATTTTTCATTTTTTTGTTTCTCTGTTTGTCTGTTTATCTGTTTGTCTGTTTGTTTGTACCGGCTAATCTCCGAAACGACTCGGCCGATTTACAAGAAATTTTGTGTGGTGATAGCTTATATCCCTGGTCAACATATAGGATACTTTTGATCCCGAAAAATTAAAGAGCTCCCGTAGGATAGTTAAAAAACCGCACCACGCGGACGAAGTCGCGAGCAGAAGCTAGTGTTAAATAAAAATTCGTTATAACAAATAATAAAACTACGTTTTAACGTAATAAAACTACGTTTCAACGGTTTTAAGCGCGGTAATTTATTTGATTTTTGGTTTATCCGACGTTTCGGCCGCTTTTCAGTGGCCGTGGTCACGGACGACAAAGATGACATTTGTCCAGCAAGTATTAGCTACACAGAGTACTTTATATATACTGATTAGCTATATATATTATTATTTTTTAGCCTACCGCCAACTTGTTCATTTTAATTAGTTAGTTTTAATTTTGTTTATGGTTATTATTTACTCTATGGGAGCCTAATCTAATTTGCCACCGCTTCACAACATGTTGTGGCTTGAAGAGAAGAAGCGGCGCAAGAAACTCTTCAGCAAACATGCCTAGTTCTAAAAAAATTATATAATATTAAAATGGGTGGAAGGAAAAATAAAAATTCGTTAGTCGAAAGCAGAAAAACGTCATATATTTGGACTTTGACCAAGATTTTATGACAGACCTGACCTTCGATTTTTGACTATAACATATAATTATATACTTGTGTCAGCCAAACTGCGATCAAGGAAGCATAATTAATTATCCGAACCAGTTTATCTCTTACGCCATTTGTCAAAAGGAAACCTGTTCGTCACAAAGTAATATTAAACAAATTACATGCTATCTGATTCTTGGAATTGTTTTATTATCTAATAATAAATTATCTCGAAAAATAAAGGAAACAGCGTATTGAAGCCTCGTGTCTTACTATTGTCACCAGATATTTTTAGTGAGCATTGGTGGGAGTAATTTACATATCTTTAACGATTTAGCTTAAATTAACTGGTATTACCCACGAGAAAACGTCGCAATCGCAATGTACTCAATGACGAGCCCGATAAAATTACCCGTCTCCTCGCAATTATGTAACCTCCGCCGCTCAGAACATCAGCCTGGCACAACAGATGCAGACAAAACATACGCCGGAGAGCCCCCGGCTCGGACACTCTCACAAAAAGTTAAGACCCACCAATCACACCCACTCATTGCAGACACAAGAAGCCATACACGATTAGCTTAGGCGTGTTGCTGGAGGGTTTCTTCCGCCGCTTCTTCTCCTCCATTTATAAAACGTTGCGAAGCGGTAGCAAAGATAGACTAGGATCGGCTCCGCCGGCGAAGTGGACATCGAGTACCCATTATATAAACACTTCAGCCTGTTGGCTTAGCTCGTTCAGCTTTTAACGGCTTAATCGCCCCACTCCCACGGAGTCGTGAAGCCCCCAAAGTCCGATATCGCTAAAACAGCCATCTGTGGCTATTCAGCAGGATCGTATTTAAAAAAAAATAGTATTATTCTGCCATGCTTACAAGTAGATACAAAGCCCAATGAAGACCTTTTATGGGTTAAAAGTGTTTGTGAATGTTATCTCTATACTTAATATAATTCTTGTGTATGCATGTAACTGAACTCCATAACCGCCAGACCGAATCTGATTACATTTATGTGTGTATTTGAATCCCGGATATTTTAAAAGTAACATGATAAGAGGTTTTTAACGCCTGTTCTTTTATGTGTAAAATATTAGAATCTATTGTAACGTGTGTCCACACCGCTATTGGTTCTGGTAGGTAGTACTGAAATCGGTTTCCAGGATTTTGATAAAATAATTTGTGTGTTTGATGGAGTCCCCATCGAAGCCTGAAGGGCGATCGGTCCTCTTGGTGAGGGCATTTTAACAAACCTATAAACCGCATACCCTTCGCCAGAAACATCCCGAGCCGATGGAGACTGAGTGAGTGAGTTCAAGTCTTGAAAAGTAAGGGCTCGGTGCAGGAGTGCGAAAAACACCGCTGTATAAAGGTATGAGTTGTTCGTCTCACACCATGAATCTCTTTGAGCGCATATTAGACTCTCGAATCCAGCACGAGTTGCACTGTCTCAGATTGTTAATATGGGTTTCGCCCAAGACATGGAACCACGAACCTTATTTTTTCCTAAGGATCATCACGGAGAAATACAAGTGAAACATACGCCTCTGCATTTCCTAAATGACAAGATCCAATGAGCATTGTTAAAGTTTTATTTAGCCTATCGCCAACTTGTTCATTTTAATTTTTTAATTTTAACGTTGTTTATTGTTATTATTTACTCTATGGGAGCCTAATCTAATTTACCACCGCTTCACAACATGTTGTGGCTTGAAGACAAAGAAGCGGTGCAAGAAACTCTTCAGCAAGAAGCCTAGCTCTAATAACTTTATATAATATTAAAATGGATGCGAGGTAAAATAAAAAGAAATTATCACTTAAGTTGGTTTGTATTCCGGTGCACTCAGAAATAACTCACAGTGTCTTGAGTTCTAGCGGTTGATTTTTGCTGATTTTGGGTCTTAATAGAGAAGATGGTTGGCAATTACCACCTGTTTGGCATCCGATCATCGAAACTTCGGTATTAAAACTACATTCAAACAAAATTAAAGCAAACCGATCCAGTATTCCTAGTAGTTTTTCCGTGAAAGCTTAACAGATAGACATATCGAGTTAGTATCACATTTTTTTATAGATTATGAATTTTATATCTATTATCTTGAGAAATGATTGGTCTCATACGAACTTTCGTCATCTATTACAACCTATTCTAGTTTTATTTATCCATCCTTCGTCTATCTGTCTGTAAACTACATAAATGACCAAAATGACCAAATTGACCGAAATGGCAAATCACAAAAAACCTATCCACTATCAGGGATAACGTTCACATCTGTCCCAAAACCCTCGGTATTAAAATTACATATCCACCGAATTTCAGCCAAATCGGTCCATTAGTTTTTCTGTGAAAACGTAACAGACAGACAGACAGTTACTTTCGGATCTATTATATTAATAGGAATAGTTATTCTTAGAATTAAGAATGCATAACACCGATACCTGATATTACGATACTGATATATCTAATTGACCCTTTGTAATAACTGTGTAAGTTTTATTACCTTAATGACTTTAACTTCAAGTTTTGCAACTCCCTTCACAATTTCGTCGGCTAAGGTTATGTTGTAAGTGTTCTGACCTACATACAGGTGTACGCTGAGTTATAAAAAGAAATATGTCAATGTAAGGCACCGACCGGAAGTTCCGCCAGAAAAACCTTTTATAGCAGCACTGCACTTCCAATAAATTAATTGAAAGTCAAGGTATGTAAGAATCATGTATTGTCCTATTGTTTCACATTAAACTTTTGTTCCGTTTTGTATTTTATACTCTGGTCGTATGAATTAAAATAACTTTCACTTCGTTTATTATATCCAATTTTATGTAATTGAAAATCTTCTTGATATATAAAAATGAATGTCTGTATGTATTTTACAGAATCGTAAACTGTACATCCAACTTTGATCAAATTGTGTGTGTGTGTATGTGTGTTTTTGAATGGGCCTCGGGATGGTTTACAGCCACAATTGGAACCGGTAGGTGAAGCTGAGATAGGGTTCTAGAATCCTCCTAATCACCTGGACCAATTTTGATGATTTTGTTTGTGCGTTTGAGTGGGTCCCCGGATGGTTTAGATTCACAGTTACAACCGGCAGATGGCGCTGAGATCGGGTTCTAGAATCCTCCTAATCAACTGGACCAATTTTGGTGATTTTGTGAGTTTGAGTGGGTTCCCGGATGGTTTAGATTCACAATTACAACCGGCAGGTGGCGCTGAGATCGGGTTCTCGAATCCTCCTAATTACCAGGACCGATTTTGGTAATTTTGTTGTTGTGTCGTGAAACAAAGTCTTTTAGGAATTCAGGAAATATGACGGTACGAAGTTCGCGGGATCAGCTAGTACCACATAAAATTGTATTTTAAATCCTTAAACACACATATAAATGTGGTTATAACTATTGTAGTACCAAATTTAGATTTTTAGTAGCTTTATATTTTTTGTATTTATAAAGTTATTATTTATAACATTGACCTATAACTGTAGGTACCAGGTTTTTTCGTTTTGTGGAAATAGATAAGATACTCCATACACGACGTTTTCCGTCCAGTATCATATTGTTACGAGTGCGGAACTCGAATTAAAATGCCGTTGGAATTACTATAGAATTTATTAGAACTATACAAACACGTATAAAACAGGTACAAATATAACTGGACGCAACCAGTACAAACTGCTCGATTCAATAACACACGTAAAGTCCGTCACTATACGAGTATAGCTTATCGAATGTACACGTCTTGCTCGTATTGTAATCCTCGCTTGACTGCCTCACCCCTCCACTCGACCATTGTTTTATACTAAACTGTACAATACAAGAATCGACCGCGTGGACTCAATTTTCCAAGAAAACGTATTCTGCACACAACAACAAGTGCTTATTGCAATAAAATTTCCTTCAGCCGGGCGGCCTGTCGTAAAAGGCGACAAAACAACCCACAGCCAGGTGGTAGGGTATTTGCCCGACTGGAGGATGGCTACCACCGCTGGTCTAGAATATGCCGCCATAACAACCTTGAGTTGTGTTCCGGCATTAGTGATCGGGTTTCAGTCTCCCTTAAGAGAGCAGCAGCGCATTTGTAGCACCTTTGGTGTTGCAAATGTCCATAGGCGATGGTAACCGTTTTCCAATAATTGGGCCGCCTGTCTGTCTGCTGAACTCATGCAATAAAATAATTCAAATCGGTAACATTAATATTACGTACGTAAAATTATGATAAATTAATACTTATAATTAAATTGATTTCCACAATAGATTAATGGTAAATAAATGCGTTAAAATATTTTAGTCATATGGAAAATTCTTATTATACTATAATAATCGTTATCGCTTGTAAACTTATAGAAAGAAGATGGTAACAGTGACAATGTTTTATTGCATATGCTCATACGCACGATAAGACAATATACGTGTACATAAAGCCTTTAAACTTAATACCAGCTAGTTATGCGTTAGGGGCTCGGAACTATTATAGATATTAGAATAATAAAGTAGGTATACAATATTGTAGTTAGTAATTACTGACACCAGTTAAATCCTTAGAATATTTGCGACGCATTAATTTTCCAGGTTTGATTGTGTTATGCTGTGGTTTTATTTTTATTATTTACTACTTTTCGCCGTGATTACGGTCAAACGCTAATCAGTACCTCTATGTTAGTTGTTTAAAATGTAATTAGGTTTCTTACATTACAAAAGCCAGTATATGTATGTGTGTGTATATATATATATATATATATATATATATATATATATATATGTCGCAGAACGGCCTCGTTCTCACGACATCATCTTTAGTTATTGCAGGTTTAGTGGGCGTCATCAGGATAAAATGCGAGCATAAAACACAATAGCCACGGTTTATACACTTTTAATTTAGATTTGATCAACATTATGACATAGTTTAGACCGAGCAGCGGGTTCAGGGCACCCGCTCATACTTTCAAGCTTCATTACTTTCTTTAAAACTCTCAAAGGTCCAACTCGACCTGTAGCCACCAACCAAATGTGTCACAAAAACTCCTCAGTCTACCCAAGTAGATATTACTCAAAGTATAGAGGGCGCTGACCCCGCTCCGCCATATGCTCTGCTCTGATTGGTCGTTTATTAAATTACAATATTCATAACTTTTATTACGTTAGAACGATCTTTAAGTTATAGAAACATTCAACAAATCAAATTAAATTACATTAAGAATTTTAGAAGTAATTAAAATGTAAACAAATGATATTGTGCGTTATACATCCAGTCAACGATACGTCCAATTAAAGCTTCTCTCCGACATATATATATATATATATATATATATATATATATATATATATATATATTATATATCTTTATATCTCTCTCTCTCTCTCTCTCTCTCGGAGAAGGCCTCGTTCTCGTGACATCTTTATTGATTGCAGGTTTAGTGGGCGTCATCAAGGTAAAATGCGAGCATAAAACACAATGGCCACGGTTTATACACTTTTAATTTACTTTTAAACAATATTTTGACATAGTTTAGACCGAGCAGCGAGTTCAGGGCACCGCTCATACTTCTAACTTCAACAATTTCTTTCAAATTCTCCACGGTCCAACTCGACCTGTTACCATCACCCAAATGTGCCACAAAAACTCCTCCGTCTACTAAGGTAGATACTACTCAAGTACAGATGGCGTCTTGAACCAGCTCCGAGGCATATGGTCTGCTCCGATTGGTCGTTTATTAAATTACAATATTCATGACTTTTATTAGGTTAGGACGATCTTTAAGTTATACAAATATTTAACAAATCAAATAAAATTGAATTAAGTATTTTAAAAGTAGTTAAAATGTAAACAAATAATATTGTGCGTTATACATCCAAACAACAATCAATCTGATTCATAGCTTCCCTCCGACATATATATATATATTCCTTCCTTCCTTCCTCGAAAAATTATCCAACTGATGGTGAAAACCGCTTAAAAATCCGTTGCGTGATTTAGAGGGAGTTAGCGGATATACAGACAGACGCGGCAAGCGATTTTTTTTATATAAAGAGAAACATAAAAAAATACAAAGTGATCTGATCCTCTCATCAGATCCTGACTTGGTGACCATGATGAGACTATCTCGGGAGTATACACTTACAAGTAAAGAAAAAGTTTGAAAAACGGTTTACAATTGATGGAGATATGATGTTACGAAAAAGTTGGTTAACAATTTTCATAACTTTTTTTATTGGTATTCACTCATTAGATCCTAACATGGTGACAATGGGACTAATTCGGGAGTAGAATCAATTAAACGACAAATTTTGAAAATGGTTCCCAATTGAAGGAGAAATCGAGTAATGAACATACAAAAAAGATACAGACGACTTGAGAACCCTCGTTCTTTTTGAAATCGTTTAAAAAGGTGGTTCCACGGGGCAACGACGAAAACCCTACGAATTCTATAGTTGCGCACTTACCCGATTTTATTTTTATGAAAATTATTATACAACATAGCCTGTATTTAAGTTAAATCAATAATATAATATTAGCATTCAATTTTTATTAGTATTTTATGTATATTTTATAAACATTTACATTCATTTGGTGAAGGATAAGGTCAAACACTGCACCCATTCCGCCAGCTGGATTTTATTACAATACGCTTTTATTAACTTGATATGTATGTAACATAATCTTTCAACTTAATTTTGAACGACCTCTAGAGGTTAAATATAGACAGAGAAAAATTTAGGCTGGTGTGCATAGATATTTAACCAACGGTTAAAATTAAATAATCGATCGATTTAGCCATATAGTTTTACCGATTATTTGATTTTAACCATCGTTTATCTATGCTTTTGTCTATGCACACCAGCCTTGGACAGAGAAATTAAATGGACGGACGGAGATGATGAGGAGGACGATTTCATAAGACTTCCGTCTTTATCTAAAATGAATACGAAACTCTAAAAAGTTAGTATTTTTTATTATCTTATTTGTATTTATTTTCCATCTTCATTCGATATTCAAAGAGGCTTGGGAGGTTTGACACATCGGTCATCTTTTTTTTTTTTTTTTTTTTTTTATGAAAGTATAGGTTTGCGTTTGACTACTGTCTCACCTGATGTTGAGTGATGACGCAGTCTAAGATGGAGCACGCTTACCTAGAAGATACCTATTCACTCGTGACTTGAAGATTTCAAGATTGTATTTGTCAGGAAAAACAGACTCCGGCAAATTATTCCACTCTTCGGCAGTGCGCACCAGAAAGGATGAAGCGAAACGCTTGGTTCTGACTGGTGGTGTTTCCACCATGTAACGGTGGCGCAAACCGGTCCTTCTGGTTGTCCGATGGTAAAAAGGGGATGGAGGAATCAGCTCGTGCCGTTCTAAGGAACACTCCCCGAAATGTATTCGATAGAAGACAGTCAGCCCCGCGACCTTGCGCCTATGCTCAAGACTCTGAAGTCGAGCATCAAAAAGACGATCATCGCCGACCAGCTTCCTGGCTCTTTTCTGAATGATTCTGGATCTTTTCTCGATGTGCAGGTTGCGTCACAATGTTTTCCTTTACCGTTGCTAGCACGTGGTAATATGCATGCACATTAGGTCGGAAAACTGCCTAAGGTTGGTGTGCACCAACATTAAACCGACGGTTAAAATAAAATAATGGCTGTTTATGCATACAGTTTGATCAATTATTTTATTTTAACCACCGGTTAAATGTCGGTGCACACCAGACTGAATGATGCATGCGATCCAGCTTGGAGACGCACCGCGCCCTTTAAGTTTGGAACGCGTGCTCTAGCCATTACGCTACCACGACTCTATAACATATATAAAACTGATATTATACTAGTTATTCCATACATCCATTACACATACCGCGAGATTTGACAGAGTTTTTCACGACGTCGTCTGGGAAACTCTAGTTTACATAAAATACCACCACAAAAGTTATATCTACGTATATCTGTACCTTAATAGAAATTAATGCCTTAGACAAACTACACAATACACATTGTTTCAATACGCCTTAAGCAGTACCTTCAAGGCTATAACTATAACAATTAGAATAAACTCTTGAAAGAGTTTTCACCGAGATTGGTTATTTTCACGAAAACTAATATTATATAATTAAAACAATTTGAAGCAAAGAATAAGAGAACATAACGGTTAAATATTATGGATTTAATTTAATAAATTGTTATTATACTGCTGTTCACATTTATTATATTGGTTCAACACAATTATCGCTTTACCCTTCTAAGTTGGTTAATACTACTACAAACTCAAAGATCTCGAAAGTAGCATACCTATATACCTAATAGCTTAAGAGCCAGTGATCGGCTACCTGTATGTATTTGACCAGACCTGAGATTTTGTACATTGAAGCACCTATACCTACCATGCATGATACGGGGACTCACTAAGCTCTAAGTGGTGGACGCGACGAGCGCTGAGGTAAGACAGTATCGATTTTTGACGAATTTTAAATCCATTTGACCAGGGCTGCCGTTTTGATATTTGAAAATATAGGCTTATTATTATCGGAAAATAATAATGGCAGACCATTATTGCGCTGTTTTACTTTATGGCAGACAATTTTGAACATACTAAAAAAAATTTAAAGTAATTGACCAGATCTGCCATTGATATATTTTGTTTATTATAGTCTTAAAAACTTGTATTGATCGCGGCAGACGACTTTACGTATACACATAAAATAAATAATAAAATCTAGCTACTACCCAGTCAGATGTATATGTTTTCCGTTCGCTCATCAATATAATTTACTTGCGATTTACTTTATCACTGTATTTACAGAAATTAATATTTTTTATATTCTATATACTAAACCCGTACCATACATGGTAGGTATAGGAGCCTCAATGTACAAAACCTCAGGTCTGGTCAAATACATACAGGTAGCCGATCAGTGGCTCTTAAACTATAACTGTTATTTACAAAATGTTACAACAACATGATAACGTAATATTACTTAAAATATAATATGTAGTAGAGCTTGAATCAATATCTTGTTTACAGCACTTAGGTACAGCCGGCTCGATCGGTGTGATATCACTCTCTCACAGAATATCTGCATCTAACGGAAGGCTTTGACCTAATCCTGTATCCTTTCGTCTTCTTTCTCTTACTTCTTTTATTCTATCCCATCTTTCCAACCCATCCTCTATTCTAATACTATATCCCATTCATCTAACCTATTTTTCCTGGCTAATCCTTCTCACACCCCTAGCCCATTTTCCCTGTCTTTTTTTGTTAACGCAGGAGAATATCTCTTCATGCGACACATACTCGAAGCCAAATGCAGTACCTAGTGCCGCCTGCATCAAGTGCGTGTGGGACTCCCTTGCCTGACAGTCCCGGTTTGTCTTCCAATAAAGGAAGAGGACCGACGAACTACCAAATAAACCTACCTATATCCTGACTAGAGAAAAGTGTAGTACTTAGTAAGTACGACACAGGATGTACGACAGTCAGTGCACTGTGTCGTTCTAGTATTCCAGATTGGTAAAAACACCGACCTAAATACTGACAACGCGTTTTGCTTGCCCCTAGCGTTGCAAACGTTTATAGATGATAGTAACCATTTTCGATTAGCTGGGCCGTCTGCCTGTTTGCCAGGTTTGCAATAAAAAAGTCAACACGTCTCCTGTTTAATGAAATATTTTTTCGATATGCCACGAAAATGTTGCTGTTTGGAATCAGACATACACAACGTGGCTACAATGTGAGTGGATTCTAGTTTGGCTTAAACTTTGATTTCCAGATCATTATCCTAAACAAATAAATATTTATTGAATATTAGAGGTCCCGGCAGACGTTGTCCTGCCATGAAAAAATAAAATCTAGGACCCGATACCACCGCCGCCACCAACCAGTTACACTTGTGAATCTAAATCATTCGGGGACCCACTCAAATACATAAAATTCATCAAAATAGTTTCAGGAGATTAGGAGGATTCTAGAACCCGATCCACTTACCTGTTCCAATTGTGAAACTAAATCCTGGGATCCACTCTCAAACACACACAAAAAATTTCATCAAATCTATAGTCGTGCTCAAGTTATGCGCGCGTAAATGCTTTTATATTTTTGATTGTTAAAATTCATTCATGTACATCGATTATAGTCATCGATAACTTATTTTATTTATTACCTTATTTTTCAGATTTCTCATCTTCCAGATTGTATTTACGATAGATGTTTTGCATTTTGTAATAGGAAAAAAATAACGCTTCATTTAAACCATATCTCAACTTATTACAATTGTTGACCCAAAAGACCCCGTCTCCTTTTTAACCGATCTGTAGTAAATATGAAAGATTAAGGTATTTAAGTGAAAAAGAATAACTTGTGAGGTCTCCTAGCTATCTAAGATTTAGGAGCTTTTCAGTTACATTTTTAACTGCGTAATTATTATTCCTGGTAACCGTATTAAACATATTTCATAGACAAATTTCGCATACATACAACATAATTATTATTTGGCTGGTGTGTTTGTTCCGACGCGGATAGCTAGACGCATAGATTAATACTTAAATATAATTATAAAAGCTCTACGTCTTTTTTTCAAGTCACGTGTATGTAATCTAAATTATAAAACACATCTTCGTGTTTACTAAATACGGACCAATAATAACATTTTATTATTATCAGTATATAAGTGACTTTGCATCTAAAAATACATATAAAAAACAGACATGAAATGTTCAACAGACATTGACTTTAAACCGATAGAAAAATAAGTTACTAATATAAAAATTTTTCGTTTAGAGTTATAAAGTCTTATTATTAAATTCCTGACCTACGGGGCCTAGACAGACTGACGGCAGGATTGGTCCACAAGTTCCAAGTCGCTCAACGGGCTTTGGAGCGAGCTATGTTGGGTGTTTCTCTTATGGATAATATTAGAAATGAGAATAGCCGCAAGAGAACCAATGGAACCAACATAGTTCTCAAAATTAGCAAGTTGAAGTGGCAGTGGGCCGGTCACCGGAGGACCGACGACCTGTGCAAGGTCGGCGGTAGGTGCTAGATGAGGAAATCAGAGGACAGGGATGAGTGGCGCCGTCTTGGGGAGTCCTACGTCCAGCAGTGGATTGCGAATGGCTGACGACGACGACGGCGATAAAGTCTTATTAACTCAGTGGATTAGACAAATGCGTCTTATAAACGGCAAACGGTTTCTAATCCTGACAGAAACCCTATCCGTACAGTAACAGAGAATACAATGCGCAGGACTATGCCAGGCGGCCTGAAGATAAAACATTTCACAGCCAGGTGGTTTGGTATTTGACCTTCTGAATAGCTACTATCCCTGGTCTAGAACATGCCAACCTGTATAACAACCTTGAGTTGTGTTCCAGCAATAGTAGCCAGATTCCAGTATCCGTTTAGAGAGCGCCAGCGCGTTGGTAGTACCTCTGGTGTTTGTTACAAATGTCTACAGGCCATGATAACCACTTTCCATTAGGTGGGCCGTCTGCCTGCCTCTACGCTAAACTCACGCAATAAAAATAAAAAAAATAACCGCTCAAATGATTTTTTCCTGATCTCATCTTAATAAGCCAACATGTAATTATGATAAACTAGCTTCACGATAAATCTTGCATAATGCAATTACCAAAATATGAAACCGTATTTGACTTAAATTCTTAATGGTATTCCTCATTTCTTAGAGTTTCATTTCTGTGATCTTTGGTCACAAAATTTTCTTCTACAATTTTTTGCCATGAGTAACGATCAACGGCAAAATTAATAAATTAATAATCGACAGGCAAATACACACATGTTATATATCCCTAAAATTAAGCAAGTTACGCTTGTGTTATGGGTAATATACAACGGACTACTCTGGGGCCGATCCCAGACACCCAGACCATAGTAAATATCGGAGAAAATTCGTTTCTGAAATTTACCGTACCAGGAATCAAACCGGCATCCTCTGCGTTGTAGTGAGACAGCCGTCAAAGGCTTAAACCATTCAGCCCCAGAGGCCGTCGTAACATATAAATATGTAGTACATCGGACACGGAGCGCTTATGCGATGCGAAACTGGTCATATCAACGTCTCAGACTGCTGCAACGAATCGTTTTCCTGCTATTTAGTCAGTGACCATTAGTTAGTAAAGTCTTATTGCACCACTCAGACGGTGGGCGTAGCCTAGTTCAGGATTCTGACGCTCGTATTCTTATAACACCACCTCCATCTGACACTGATTTACAAAAAGCGTTCCAAAATCCGTTTAGCGTATCCATTTAAACAAGTGTCGTGGGTACAATATTCACTACCTATCACGAAAATTTAAAGTCTTACACTCGATAGTGGGATGTTTATAGGTTAATGTAATTTATGCGTAGACTATAAACTTATTACAGCTTACTTTGTAAGCGGTACAGCCTACAATTGACTTTTCCGGAAGATAAATTTGAAGGCCTTGATCAACGATCGCACGATCTAACAACTCACGTTTTTACCTCTCAAGTTAATCTAGTATTTTATAAACATACAAGGCAGGCTTTACCGGCTTCGATCATGTGTCCTCGGTTTCTACATCCTACAATTCATTATTTTATCTTACAGAAACAATGGCGGTGCTAGATCAAATGTTGGCGTCGACGACATCATCTTTGCGAGGCCTCTTTCATTTCCGAGTCCGGATGAAAACGACAAACAGAATGAGATATGAGATTTATTACTAATTAAACATTAGTCATCTTTTTTCAATAATCCTTTTACTGTACAGACTATTCGACTCTGGAATGCCCTACCTGTTACTGTTGGACAAGCTAAATCACTAAAAATACTTAAGAACATGACAAAAAAGCACTACCTACATAGTAATGTTTGATACTTTTACGTATATTTATGTATATATATATATATGTAATATTAATAAGTGTATACGTCTATTAAGTATAATTCTTACCTATATAATATTTTACATACTTGTATGTTTATTAATGAATAAAATATAATGTAAGTAACTGCATATATATATATACCGTTGACAAATATAATCTGTTTTATTCCTGCCACGGGTCGTCTGGAAGAGATCGCTTCTTAGCGATAAGACCGCCCATTGTGCACATTTAGAATATTTTTATGCTATAAGTTTTTCTGTTTCCTGTAATGGTGCAAAATAAAGTGTTATCTACCTATCTATTAAAATGTTGCCAAAAATTACATAAAAAATCACCGAATGTTTGAAAATTAAGTCATAGTTAGCACCAGCCACTATTATCACTTTAATTGACACTACTACTATGGATAAATACTAACTACTGTCACACGTATGGAAGGAAATATACAGCGACGTTCGAAAGCAGAATTTAGTAAGTTTACATGCAGAGCTACCCGAATTACCCCCATATATGTTTTACAAAAATTGTTAGCTTTTGTTTTATTAATTTTTGGGAAATCTCGACCGCGTCGGCTAAAATATTTATAATTTATTTTTTTCGTACGTTTCATTGGATTATTATTTTAAGTAAGTCCTTATTAAATTGTACTTATACATGTAAAATAATCAACACCCTAACATCAATGCAAGATCCAAAAATTATACCTAAATTGAAAAAAAATACTTACAGCGAGTCAGTCTCGTATTTTCAATGTTAAACAAAAAAATAGAAAAAGGCAATTCCATAGTTTCGAATCACCTTTTAAAACTGCGAAGAGTCTAAGAGTCTAAGCTTTTATAATAATACAAAAAAGTTACCCTTAATGGGCCATTTTTGCTTTAACATAAAACAAATATTGTTTTGAGCAGACTGTTTTTAAAAATAATAAGACTTCATTAAGTTGCTCGTGTCAACTTTTTAGGAACAGAATCACTCGAATTAAGAATAATGCTATCCTCTCGCACACGCACGGTTATTGGGCACTATAGTAGAATTATTTTCTCCGTGCAGTTTGGGTTATAAATAATCGGAGCGGTGAAGCGAGTATTTCGCTCTCTCTTCCACTCACGGGCCTTATGGGCAGGCACAGTGATACGCATTATTGTTGTCGATAAGCGTTATTGATAGTGTATTTAGTTTTGCCATTTTGTGGGTTAGTGATATAAATGAAAGAAAGAAATAGATAAAACAACGTATTTATTAAAATAAGAATAATAATGATTTAAAATAAATTATTAATTAGGTATCTATGTATTAAAAAACTATAAGTACAAAAGTTTAGAATGTAACAAGTTATATTAAAAATAAACATAAATACTATTTAAAATTAACAGCAAAAAAGATAATAATGATTTTTATAAGAATGATAATCTTTCTTTGATAAGAATGAGTTTCTATCGATAATGGCGTTGCGCCCGCGCAACATGCTCACCGCCCTAGCTGGGCTGAGGCCGAGTTTGATTTATGACCCAAACTGCATGGAGAAAATAATTCTACTATAGAGTGGTGTCTATGACTTTATTTTTATGTTGCGTTGTACTTGTAAGTTTTTTTTTATTAAATAAATTAAAACACTGTTGAGTTTTTTATTTATTGATTCTGAGGCGGTACGAAGTTTATCGGGTCAGCTAGTGTTTATATAATATTTATTTAATGTCACAGTGTAATGTTAAATTTAATAAATGTTATTGTGTTTACATTAAGGGAGAGTATGAATTGCTTCACAATGGATAATTAGCTTGGGGAATTATAATATCTTGAATGACATTCCATCTGTAACAAACTTGTTATTTTTTTTAAATTAAATAGTGTTGTGTAGTTACCTTGTATTTTCATGACAATATGTTTTCAATATTTAGTTCAACACGAGCCAATTATTAACAGGCAAATGCAACTTACTCGATAGTAATTTGATAATAAATTATAAATTGAAATCATATAAAAGTGTATTTTTTTTAGTCAGTGTCTCGTACGTTTCGTTCAATCTACATGTACAGTCGCGGAATGAAAATGTTCATCAATTTAAAGTCGACTTTTGCATGCACGAGTAAAAGAAGCAATACTACCAACATTTAATAAATGTTACGTTTATAATATAGAAACGTGAAGAAAGGAAATTGCGATGTTGACAATGACAGAAGCTGCGATTAACAATAAGAAACAAAGAGGATATAATCACTACGCTTTACATAAATATTAAAACCAATAAACAATCTTCTTAGACAAAATAGAAAAACAAACCACTTTGATCTAAGTAATTTTAAACCTTATTGTCAAATAATTAGACATAATTTTCTGTCGTTCAGTCTGTACTGTGACTTATAGCATGTGCTCGAGGAAAATAATACTATAAGTATGTATCATAAATGGTGAACAAATTTCAATACCATACTGTTTTTACCATAATCACTATAAAAACCTAAAAATTCTTAAAGTTACAGTGTCGGAATTCTGAATAAAAATATTATTTCTTTTTTAATAATAATTAATGAAATGTTAATCAAGTAATACAGACTACTTTATAGAAATACCTGTAATCTTACCAAGGTAACGCTGACAGTTCATTACGACAATTGCTGTCTTGTTACGCAGACCACAGCTAATTGGATTCAACTTTATAATAATATATATATACCATTCTTAAATGTTGAACTTTTTGCAAGTTTTCATTATCTTTTTCATATTAATAGAAAACTTTCTCTTCTTAATTATTATTTATGATATAATAATGTAAAAGCTAAATAAAACAATGTAGAAATAATATTTAAAAATATTGAAAGTGTTACTTACCCTATCGAGAATACTGCAAAAAATAGCGTAAAACATTGCAACGTTTCCATTATTGCATAAAATAACACAATAAATTAAATTTAAATTATCACTTTTGTATCACTGTTTTATTTTAATAAATTCAACTTAATTATAATCTAGAAATATATGTACATATTTTATAAATTGATACATGTATTGAAAAACGTGTATTGCGCGCGGGCTGCCACCGCGCACTGGTTGCTGAATGCTCCCGCGCAGCTCTTGTAGATAACACTGCAATGCAACCTAAACCAATAGCAATGATAGGATTAAGGCTGTTGTGTCATTTGAGTTCTATTATCAATGACACTGACCACGTGCGCAAGTGTTAGTGTGCATGTACACTTACAGAGCCCGCGATTCCTTCAGCTGAATCTGGATTTTGCTTATGATTAATATTAGCTGATTAATATTTGCATACTTGGTCGACGATGACTAGGTTTCGCCCGATAATAATAATAATAATTCATTTATTCCAGAAATTACTTCCACAGGCTTTGCCTAGTTTAGGTGTTAGTATACACTAATTTTATTAATTATTTTTAGTTAACCCTAGTTATTAATTACATTTACTTGGTTTATTGTAATAGAACTTTATAGCACATTCTGTTATTGTTGGTACAATGCTGTGGTACCTAATAAACTATTTTATTATTATTATACTATACAGTTTTATATTAACAACAACAACAACAACAATTTTAAAAACATCAAACTAGTCCACAACGACCACTACTAATTACTATTAATTAATGAAATAAATACTAGGGCCTTACACCCGCGTCACAATAATAACAAATATTCCTACTCCACGGCACGAAGGGACATGTATACCAAATGATTTCATTTATGGTCTATTATGGACTCCGCCACTGGGCCACGAGGCGGCAGACAAACGAACAAACTCACTCACACATTTAACTGGGTGTGCAGTTGCATCCATTTACGTAGCAGTGGCGAGTCCCATCGATCTACAAAAAGACTGAGCATGCTGTTGGGGCTGCCGCGGACGCGGGCCAGTAGGGATGCGCACCTCTTTCTAATGATGGCCGCAAAGCCATCGATTCGCGCTTCTGCGAACATCCCCGACGCACTGCACCGCCACGACAGCCCCAACAACACCCTCAGCCCATTATTATACTGGACAAGTAGGTCGCTGTATGTCCGCTACGTATAACTGACCCACAGGCTGCACGTGTAGAAGGACTGACAGTACGCTCGGAAAAGCGTCTTCTTTACCTCTTGTGTACAACGTGCGAACCTGCGGGCCAGCATGTTACATCGGACAGCCAGCGACCTACGTTCCCGGTCTATATCACAATTATCCTTTAAGTCTTCGGTTACCCAGTGCCCCAGATACTTAAACTTGGAAACCCTTGATATCGGTTTGCCACAGAGGTATACTTTAGGAATGATATCGTAAGATTTAGCGCCTGCTTTAAATATCATAACCTCGCTCTTCTTTAATATTAAGCCCCGTGAATTTGAAAACTTTAAACATAATATAGTATCTCAAGCAAGGTTTGCGCATGAGTGTGTTTCTAGAATACATGCCTATGTTTTCTTTGTCAACACATCAGCGTCTAGGTATTTCCAGTTTTTTTTAATCTCACCAAATCCCATAATTAAGTAAACAACTATCGGTTCCGGCAGAACTTGTCTGAATCTCTATTCGAATCTAAACTATCCCAGACCCACTCAAACATTATTTTTTTTCACCTTCGGTTACGTTATTGAAGTTTTAGTAGGGATCCCTATTTTTTAAATTTGCTCACGTAATATAGCATTCTAATGGTGAAAGAATTTTTGAAACGGTTCAGTAGTTATTGAGTTAATTCGTTACAAACATACAAAAATTCAAACATAATACATATCGTCCCTCTTTTTAATATTAGTATAATTATTGTTACATTAGATAATCATTTAACTTTACTTAGTATTTGTCTGTCAATGCTTAAAAATAATGAGCTGTATATGGGACACCTGGTTGGCACCAAGTTCTCGAAGACCATCAAAGACTACACAGAAGACCATCGAAGTGTACAATCAACATCAAAGTATAGTAGTATTGCGCAGAATCCACAGATGGCGTAAAGAGGCATACGCTACACAGCGGTCAGCATTTTTCACTTGTTCCTCTAACTCCCATCCGTCGAGTAATGTGCGATAAGGAATTTCGTTAAGTCGAGCGCCGTCGTTCGTTGGACTGATTTAAGATTTAAATAGTAAACAGTTAAATTTTCTTAAGTTGTCACAACTGGTACCTACATATAATCATAAGTAATGGTGGTCACATCCTGACTTGGTGGCCATGGCACCAGCTCGGGAGTACAAACTTACAAGTAAAGAAAAAAATGAGGAAATTAGTTTAGAATTGACGGAGATATCGTGTTACGAAGAAGTCTGTTATCAATTTTCGTAGGTTTCTCTAATTCCTTGGAATCTACTCATTAGATTCTGATATTCTAATTCGGAAGTATGATCTTTCGTATCGAAATTAAAATCAAATAAATGCTGCGCTTAAATCCGTTAAAGCGTCGTTTTAATAAAACATTGGTTGATAATTTTGAATGATATTTTCAAAAAAATTCAAGAACGGACTGGTGGCGTCAACTACGATTGTACAAGGTACCTACGTTATTTATAATTATCCTTTTTCCATCTACTACATAATAATTACTAAGCAAATTAAAGATAGCTCACGAAGTTTTTAAAGTTACAATGTACGTACAAGCAATGTTTCCATTTGGTACATAATGCTTACAGATTTTCTTACATGAATTATGAATATATTAATTTATAGTCTTACTAGCTGACCCGTGCCCACTTCGCTGGGCGTTATTCAAAAATACACATGCACCCACGCACACACACAGGCATGTCAAGGTTTAGTTAAGTTTTGTAACCTTTATTTAATTCATGAACTCAAACAGCACTCGCAGTGCCTCGTATGATGATGCGCCCTTTTCTTGCGTGGAACATTGTTGCTATAACATATTTGACAGACGTTTCCATCTCCACTTCGCTAAGCCTAAAAAAAATCCTTGTTTGACTTACTAATCACAATGAAATATAACCTATGTCACTCGCCAATAATGTACTTTTCTACTGGTGTAAGAGTTTTCAAAATCAAATCAATAGTTCCTGAGATTACCTGGAACATCCAAACTCACAAACTTTATATTAATATTAGTATAGATTAATGACGAAAACATAAGTAAGAAAATATTTATACTTACATCTAAATAACAATTGCCCGGTGGAAGGGTATTTGCCCGTATGAATGGCTACCACCCCTGGTTTAGACAAGGCTCACTGAGACAAGGTATGTCGCCACAACAACCTTAGGTGTTGTTCCGGCATTAGTGGCCAGACTCCGTATAAGATAACCTATACAAATAAGTGACTCTAGCACAAGACTGTATTAGCCGTAAGGACCAATGTATACTTTTAATAAAGAAAAGAAATAAAAAAACATAAAAAGACAAAAATAGTAAACAGAATATATATATATATATATGTGTGTGTGTGTGTGTGTGTGTGTGTGTGTGTGTGTGTGTGTGTTCGTCCGGAGAGGACAAATTAAAAATACCAGTTTTTTCCTCTATTATTCTTCCATGACGGTATCGTGAACATTTAGTAGAGTACGAATTATTGACATTATCGCAATTGAATTGTACTTTGAATGCTTCCGCAACACCAATATATTGAAATAGTAGAATTGGGCCACCCCCCTCCCCTCTGGTTGTACTCGAACCCTAGAAAGCTAACATATACTTGAGATTAAACTTCAGTAACCCTGTGTTACCGACTTAACATTTCCACATCGGTGAGTTAAATATTTAGAAGTTTAACCCTGGGTTTACTCCTAACTTTTGATGGCGCAAGATAAACTGTTTATTTTACCACCCTGTGTTAATTGAGCTAACCCAGGAACGTGCAAGTGAGCCTTAATGAACATATTCATGTTTCTGAGAACTATCCTCGTGCATATAGAACAAGGAATTAAAAACCAGTCTAAAATAACACGCAGGTTATCTATTGCTTTTGTATTAAATTTTAATATGTAGGACATAATATGAACTTCAAGTTGGCGTATAATTAAATAAATATTTTATAGCAATAACAACCTAAAATAAGACGTCACGACGTCCGTCGTAATGTATGATGATGTGATATATGATGAAGGATAGCAAAGACCATGCGAAATGGAGAAGAAAAGTCAGAAAATCACCCAGGGTCTAAATCAGATGCTCCAAGCGTAATGAAGATTTAATGTTAGAATTATAATCACTATCATGCATTGATATAAAAAGGTAACTTGGTATAAAAAGAAAGCAAGAAATGAAAAGGTGTCAATAATTATAGTTGCACATATAAGAAAACATCATAAGGAAAGACTGGTAAAGAAACTGATGATTAACTAAAATAAAGGGTAAAAATGTTTCCAAGGAAATCCCCGCTCGAGTAGATTTCATCGTTTATAACCTTTAGGAAGCTGAGTTGCATTGAAACTGCACTTACGATGACGTCAATAATAAGAGTGTTAGCGATTTACGAACACATGGAAACATAAATAAGTAACTTACTAATAAGAACAGTACTTACATTCTACGTCATTCATATGTCGAGAATTGACACATAAAAAGTACAATTCTACGTTCAATTTCCACGGTCCGGGATATTGAAGGAAGGGAGAAAAATGGACATAGCTCCCAGATGGGAGATCTGAGATTCTGAGATCAGGATTACCCAAATTATAGTTCTTTGAGTAACGCCAAGCAAACTTGACTAAATAATATTTTCTTAAGTTTTCGCGACTTGTACACATAATAAAACTACGTTTTAACGGTTTTAGGCGCGGTAATTTATTTGATTTAGGTTTATCCGACGTTTCGGCCGCTTTTCAGTGGCCGTGGTCACGGAAGAGTTTCTTGCGCCGCTTCTTCTCTTCAAGCCACAACATGTTGTGAAGCGGTGGTAAATTAGATTAGGCTCCCATAGAGTAAATAATAAAAACTTTGACAATACACGTTTGACAAATGTCACCTTTGTCTTCCGTGACCACGGCCACTGAAAAGCGGCCGAAACGTCGGATAAACCTAAATCAAATAAATTACCGCGCTTAAAACCGTTAAAACGTAGTTTTATTAAACTTGACTAAAGTAAACTACTTAATAAAACTGTACGGCTCCAAACTCTATGTACTTATGTTTATGCATCTAATGTATGTTTATCACCACCTGTAGTCCAGAATAAATCAGTTAAAGTATGCGTCACAAAAGAAGTTCCACAGAAAATAAACGAACTAAAAGTAGTAGCTCTGCTATTTGATAGAATTTTGTTCATAAAGTAGCTATGAAATAAAAGTACAATATTAATTATGGAATATTTTGAATTTATTATACAGTAATTCATCAATTTATGAATAAGCAAAGCGTGTAGCATGTCTTTTGAAGCGCTAACCCTACATGTATTTATTACTAAACCATGTTTTGAATGCGTGTATAAAACTTCGATTATATTCCATTTATAAATAGAAACTAAATGTGGTTCTAGATTCCACAATATGAACCTTATTTTAGAACAAGACATTAGCGTAAATCGCCATTGAAATAATATTTTTTTAAATTATATCATTATTCGGCTATGTGACGAATCGTACGTTTTAAAACATATTTTTTATTCGGGCGAATTATCATCTCCAGTATAGCCATAATATAGTAGTTTTTCCAAAAGGTAAGGCTCTAAAAATCTGTTATGTTCTTATCTTAAAATTTTTGGGAAGAGAACAGATAAACACATTTTAAGAATAGTTATTTCGATATAACATTTCTTGTCAATACTAATTAAAAGTTCTTTATTTTTCAATCATTGCCGAAATTAATGTCATAATGTACACAAGCCGTCAAAAAGACAAATTTAAACTGACGGACTCATAAACTGCATCAAAGTTCAGGACTACTTTGAAATGATTTTTTTAAATAAGTATGCAAACTTTTTAGATTAAATTATATAAATATGGAGAGACTGGCTCTTAATCTCAAAAAAAGGAAAATTTAAAAATAGAACTCCAGTAAAACAAATGAATATAGCCGGGCAAAAAAAAATTTACTCGTAGTATCAGATTTGCGTGTTATTTATAGCAATGTTTTAAATTGATTCTCATTGATTTTTTATTCTTTTGTCAATTGAATTATTGTTACCAACAGAATTGTTGGGTTAGTTTTTTAACTCATCGAGAGTTTTTGAACCATAATATGGATACTTCGTCCGAACAAGCGGCTCAAATTGTAGCATTGGTGCGGGAGGGCTTGGATCAACGAACGATTGGTAGAAATTTAAATTTAAACCAGTCTACGGTTTCTAGAATATACAGAAGGTTTGTGAAGACAGGTTCTTACAGAAGGAGACGTGGTACAGGCAGGACTCGAGCAACCACCGGTCGTGATGACCGATTTATTGTAACAACTTCCCTGCGAAATCGTTTCCTCACGTCTGTTAACATCAAAACAGAGCCTAATGAAGTGCGTGGAGTAAACGTGAGTGCACGAACAATAAGAAGAAGGTTAAAGGAAGCGGATATCACCCTTTTAGACCAGCAAATGGTCCAAAGTTGTCTGTAGCTCACAGACAAGCTCGCTTAAGATTTGCGCGTGATCACCTGAATTGGACAGAAGAGCAATGTACCTCCGTATTGTTCACGGACGAGTGTAGGACATGTTTATATGGTGCAGATGGTCGCAGAAGAGTCTATCGTCGACGTGGGGAGCGATATGCTCAAAGTTGAATTGAGGAGCGTGTTCCTTTTGGAGGCGGTTCGTGTATGGTCTGAGGTGGCATATCGATGAACGGGCGAACAGAACTTGTGTTCATAGACATGGTCCGTCAAAACGGTAATAGAGGGGGTTTGACTGCACATCGCTACATAACAGAGATCTTAGAAGATCACGTGGTGCCTTACATGGGATTCATAGGCGAAAATTTTACTTTAATGCAGGATAATGCCCGGCCGCACGCTGCTGCACAAGTTCGACAATATTGCGAAGAGGTTGGGATACGTACAATGAATTGGCCAGCACGCAGCCCGGATCTTAATCCCATTGAGTATGTTTGGGACAATTTAAAAAGAGCTGTATATGCGAGAAACCCTTTGCCCACGACAGTGGCAGCACTAAGAACAGCACTTTCAGAAGAATGGGACAATATTCCGCAAGATCTTTTAATAACCCTAATAAAATCTATGCGGAACCGATTAGAATCCGTAATAATGGCACGTGGAGGTAATACACCTTATTAAAACATAAATAAACCTTGCATTAAGTTTGTGTCTATTGTTAAAACCAATTTTTTAATTAAACCAATTTTCCTTAAATTTCTGTTTTTTCTTCAAAAAAAGTCTTAAGGTCCTTTCCAGTACACAAACATAAACTTCAGGATATGACCCTACGCTGTTTTAAAGTTCACGAACCAATCTAGAGGTTTCAATTTAAATCTGAATAGAAAGTTTGCATACTTGGTTAAAATATTTATTTCAAAGTCGTCTATTACTTTGATGCAGTTTATGAGTCCGTCAGTGTATATATATAAAAAAATTGTGTCACGATGTATGTTGCCAATAAACTCCAAAACTACGGAACCGATTTCAATCAAATTTGCACACCGTGTGCAGTTTGATCCAACTTGAAAGATAGGATACTTTTTATACCGTTGGAACGCCACCTGCGTTGAAATCGGGTTCTAGAATCCTCCTGATCACCGGGAGCGATTTTGGTGATTTTGTTTTCGTGTGTTTGAGTGGGTTCCCGGATGGTTTAGATTCGCAATTAGAACCGGCAGGTGGCGCTGAGATCGGGTTCTAGAATCCTCCTAATCACCGGGAGCGATTTTGGTGATTTTGTTTTTGTGTGTTTGAGTGGGTTCCCGGATGGTTTAGATTCGCAATTAGAATCGGTAGGTGGCGCTGAGATCGGGTTCTAGAATGCTCCTAATCACCGGGGGCGATTTTGGTGATTTTGTTTTTGTGTGTTTGAGTGGGTTCACGGATGGTTTAGATTCGCAATTAGAACTGGTAGGTGGCGCTGAGATCGGGTTCTAGAATCCTCCTAATCATCTGGACCGATTATGGTGATTTTGTTTTTGTGTCATGAAACAAAGTTTTTAAGGAATTCAGAAAATAAGGCGGTACGAAGTTCGCCGGTTCAGCTAGTATATTATAGTTTAAGAGCCAGTGAACGGCTACCTATATGTATTTGACCAGACCTGAGGTTTTGTACATTGAGGCCCCTATACCTACCATGCATGATACGACTCACTAAGCTCAAAGTGGTGGACCGTTTTGAAATTTGAAAATATAGGCTTATTATTATCGGAAAATAAGAATGGCAGAGCATTATCGCGCGGTTTTACTTTATGGCAGACAATTTTGAATATACTAAAAAAAATTGAAAGTAATTGACCAGATCTCCCATTGATATATTTTATTTATTATAGTCTTAAAAACTTATATTTATCGCGGCAGATACATCAATAAATAATAAAATCTTAGCAACTACCCAGTCAGATGTATATGTTTTCCGTTCGCTGTTTGACATCAATATAATTTACTTGCGATTTACTTTATAACTGTATTTACAGAAATTAATATTTTTTATATTCTGTATACTAAACGCTGCTGCTAGGCAATAAAATGAAAGTAATGCCTATCGCATTGCAGACCTCTACCATAGCGGTAAATTACTAAATAGCCTTTTTATAGACCCAGTAGTTTCCTAGAAAATGACTGTGACCTACAAAGAAGACGAGCATTCCGATTTATTTTTGTCAAAATGTAGAACCCTAAATATAATATTTTTATGGTTCTGTTATCATTATACGTTAAAAGAAAACACACTAACGAAAGGTTACATTACTAATTATTATCTTTGAAATTTTTTTTGAAGACAAAGACTTCAAGTGTCGGACGGAGCATAATAGATTTTATTTATTTTTACCGCCAAATTGTTCATTTAAATTATTTAGTTTTAATTTTTTTATGGTTATAATTTATTCTATGGAAACATAAACGCTTAGATCATATAAGACATGTTATATCTCAATGCGTAAACTTAATTTATTTTACCACCGCTTCGCAACATGTTGTGGCTTGAAGAGACGAAGCGGTGCAAGAAACTTTTCAGCAGAATGCCTAGCTTTTATAATTTTATATAATACTAGCTGTACCCGGCAGATGCTCTCCTGCCTTTAAAAAATAAAAATCTAGAACCCGATTCCAGCGTCATCTACCGGCACCAAATGTTAATCTAAACTATTCTCAAATCCACTTGAACAAACAAAAAATTTCATCAGAATAAGACCCAGCGTTTAAGAGGAGTATCGCGGCGCCACCTACTGGGTCCAATCGTTTATTTAAACCATTCCGGGAAAAACTTCACCACATACAACAACAAAAAGAGCACCAAAATTCTGGTACCCGATTGCAGCGCCATCTACCTGGTTCAAATTAAAATCTAAATCATGCCAGTAGAAAATTTTGAAAATACTAATATCGCTATTAAAAAATATGGGTTGATCGTAGAGGGTTGAAAATTTAGGGTTGTATGTATTTTTTAATAAATAATAATCATAAAGAAATAAAAAATTAAAAAAATATATAAAAATTAAAAAAGAAATAGGGGTGAACTACCCTTAACATTTAGGGGGATAAAAAATAGATGTTGTCCGATTCTCAGACCTACCCAATAAAAACACAAAATTTCATGAGAATCGGTCAAACCGTTTCGGAGGAGTATGGTAACTAACACTGTGACACGAGAATTTTATATATAAGATTAAAATTGGTAAAATAAAAAAGAAAATTTACAATAAAGTATAAATAAAGTTGATTTGCATTCCGGTGCACATAGAAAGAGCTCACAATGTCTTGTAGTCTGTCAGTTGGGTTTTGCTGGGCTTAAAAAAACTAAATAATTAAAAATGACAACTTGGCGGTAGGCTAAATAAAAACTTTAACATTACTCATCGGCACTTGACATCTTTGTCTTCCTCGATGACGATAAAAATAAAATGTTTACGTGGAGTAAGACATTTAGCATTAAATCTAAACCCATTGTTCCTGACCTTACATACAGTTATTGTATATGAATAAGCTATTTCATATGTAGTAGGTATGTGGTAATTAGAACAATGGGCTGTTCTCTAGAAACGTATGCCAATCAATAAGTGAACAAAAGAAGGCGATCATAAAAGGATTAGAATTAGTTCAAATGCCAAAAAGGTAATAAAATGTGATTTTACAGATTTGTACGTAGAATAGATGTCTTTGTCGGCGCTTAGGTTGTAACAATATTACTAGCTAATGACGATGATTGGAATTTGAATTAAAATGACATATTAGACGTAATTTAGTAGTACATGCCTTATCTACGCAACATTACGCCAACTAATTTATCAACATAGAAAATGTGATTTGGAAGATTTTTCCTGTATGACTGTGCAGTCTAAATACGTATAAACAAAATAATATTATACAAGTTCATATAATAAAAAGATCATGGTCTGGCAAGAAATATCATTCTCTGTCATTAAGGTATAAGGAAACACCCTTGAGTTTAATTTTATTTAAGGAAATAAATTCAGCACATTTAATTTTGGTTCACAAATTTGGTTCGACAAAAAGACAAGCAAGTAACAGTTAAAGTCTATCCTAATTTTCACAAAATGTTTGAAATTATTTATATCCAAACATAAAATAATAAATAATCTTCTTTCAGACTTGAGCCAACTGACAATCATATCGAAAAAAAAGAAGAACGGCATAACGAAATAGAAAATTAAAATTACCTTTTTTGGCATGAACTGTTGTCCTCAGTGATTGCAAAGTCAATGCACCAAGATTTTTTGGATGGAATCTGAAATACTAATTTGTGCTTAAATGCCTATCTGTGTAATCATACAGATTTGTATAAATACAAATTTATACTATTATGCAAAATAATCTATACTATAAATTTATAAGTATGCAATATTTTCCATAATGGTAATAACTTTACTTAATTTTATTTATTCGATCAGTCTCAAAGTTTATTTAAATACTTATTGATAATAAATAAAACTTTTGTTAAAAAGCGTTATGAGTATAAATAAAATAAAACAAAATGTTGAAAAACGTTATGACTTATATCTTACCAGAATTACTTGAATTCAATGTCGTGACATTGAGATAAATTAACGGCTAAGTATTCAGGTAAAATGTAAAGCTTTTATACAAGTATTTGCGTGACGACAAAAATAAGTGTAGAAACGAGTTATACGTAAGTACTAGGTGTCTTATAAAAAGAAGAACATTTCAGGTAACATTATCTGATTATAACTACCAACATACCAGTAAATATGTCAAAGTGCCCGAGACCTTAACTCGCAGATGATGGCTAAATTGTCAAGTGTCGCCTCGGCCGTGGGGCCACGTCAGGGTGCCACCATTGTGACAGGGACGACGAGGACACGGCGCAGCACACACTCCAGAAGTGTCCAGCCTGGACAGAGCAGCGCCGGGAGCTTGTCGCCCATACCGGACATACCGGACACCTCGCTCCCGGCCGTGGTACGCACCATGGTCGGGAGCTCTGCCGGATGGGACGCCGTCTCCTCCTTCTGCGAGCAAGTAATGTTTGCGAAGGAGGCAGCGGAACGGGAGCGTGAGCGTAATTCCCTGCTCTGTTCCCGCCAAAGGAGGACGCGCCGACGCCGGAGGTCGGACAATGACCTTCGGCCGCCGAAAGCGGGCGGCGCGGGTGGGGGGCCCCTTAGGGTATAGGGGTTCTCACTCACCCGCACATGCCGTAGAGATGAGAGCGCGAGTGTTCCGCGCGCGCTCATCTCTCTTCCCGTGGGCGCGTTACAGACCGCCCCACGTTCGGAATAGACCTAGTTGTGTCCGGGAAACTTTTCCCCTGGCATTGGAAGAGGCCCAGTGAGGGGAGCCCACGGCCCACGCCTGCCAAGCACGCAGAGTTGGGAAGCCCGCATTCATGTAGCCCTGGCATAAGGCGCAGGACGGAACACCCCGGGGTTTTAGTGGGTATCCCTAACTGGGGAGTGGCAATAGCGTGGCACCAGTTTTGACTGGGCACGCTAGTGCCACCCCCGATCTGGCGAATCAAACACTCACATTGGTCGCGAACATCCTCCCAGGCTTCTGTGCCTGTCAAATTGTTATTAGTTTATTAACAAATTCAGGTGGATGTCTTATAAAAAATTGATTAATACAAACGTTCCATTATCTAATTAATATGATATTACGCACTCTGTATTCCCGATGGAATGCATGTTAGCATGTTTCATATTATACTTTGTTTTTTATTACTTTGCGCCACAATTAGTAATAATAATTTAATTAATAATAGTTTAATGCCAACCAAAATTTGGGTTCCCTGTATTTTATGACTCAGGTTGCCTAAGAAGTTCTGCTTGAATATGCCTGGATTATGAAGGTATTTTATAGATTGTATCGTAAGTCTCAATTTTGGAGCTTAAAATTAAGACCTACGAAGCGAAAAATTTCGAAAGCAAAAAAAAAGAAGAATATGTATAATATATACACTCAACATATAAAAATACAAAAGCACAGAAAACATAAAAATATATGCCGCAATTTAAGAAATGAGTTTGTCACTCAGTATTTTACTGTGCCGAAATAATTTGTGACATATTTTGCGAATAGGAGGCTGGGAATACCCAGATATTTATTAGTTATTAAGATCCAAAAAATGTAGAAATAAGCTAAACCGGTTGTAAGTTTTTAGTTTACATAATCAAGTACTAACCGATAAAATATAAACAATCCTTTAAACAAAAGAATACTATTATCGCGAGTTCCAGTAGTTCATTGAAATCTTACAATTTAAGGACCGAATATTGCATTTTTTAGAGGACGCAATTTTATTTTTGGGGCATGTGTCCCCCACACATGTCCCAAAAATAAAATTGCGTCCTCTAACAAATGCAAAGCTCATGTAACATTTCAATGAACGACAGAAAGTAGCTGATTTTTTAAATTTAATTTACGGAAATGAGAATTACCTAAGCTACTTTTCACTAATGGTAATCTTGTTTTTTGTATTGTTTGTGTTTTGTTGCCAGAGAAAATTAGAAACTCTTACCAACGGTCTGATAAAAAAGAAATACCATTATTAGATAATTTATTTTTATACTACCTGACCCGGCGAACTTCGTACCGCCATATTTTCTGAATTCCTAAAAGACTTTGTTTGACACAAAAACAAAATCACCATAATCGCTCCAGGTGATTAGGAGGATTCTAGAACCCGATCTCAGCGCCACCTGCCGGTTCTAATTGCGAATCTAAACCATCCGGGAACCCACTCAAACACACGAAAACAAAATCACCAAAATCGCTCCCGGTGATCAGGAGGATTCTAGAACCCGATCTCAGCGCCACCTACTGGTTCTAACTGCGAATCTAAACCATCCGGGAACCCACTCAAACACACAAAAACAAAATCACCAAAATCGCTCCAGGTGATTAGGAAGATTGTAGTACCAGATCTCAGCGCCACCTACCGGTTCTAATTGCGAATCTAAACCATCCGGGAACCCACTCAAACACACAAAAACAAAATCACCAAAATCGCTCCCGGTGATTAGGAGGATTCTAGAACCCAATCTCAGCGCCACCTACCGGTTCTAATTGCGAATCTAAACCATCCGGGAACCCACTCAAACACACAAAAACAAAATCACCAAAATCCCTCCAGGTGATTAGGAGGATTGTAGAACCCGATCTCAGCGCCACCTACCGATTCTAATTGCTAATCTAAACCATCCCGGGACCCACTCAAACACACACACAAAATTTCATCAAAATCGGTAAAGTCGTTCTCAAGTTATGCGCTTACCAACACATTTTGCGATTCATTTTTATATATAAGATTAGATAGATATTAATTTTTTATTTTTTATTATTATATTAATTTTTTAGAAGATCTTAAAATAATATTATTTCAATCTAAAAAATAACACGTTATGGTAGGTATAACCGTCAAGTATAATCGTATAATATTTTCAAAATTCTTAATATTTACCCTTTAAACAGGTTCCAATGCAAGCAAAAATTGACAACGTGGCTAAAGACTAAAGACTATGAAGAAGTGGAAGAACTTTTTAAGATTTTAAAATTATTATTTCAAATAAAGTCTACACACAAATTCACAAAAGCACACACACCTTTTGCATACTTACAGGCACACGCACATGCACACGCACACATGCTTTTACACAAGTTAAAATTCACATAGGTTTTATTATTTTACACACACTCGCAATAAACATTTACCTAAGTTCCTACTTTATATAATCGCGTTAACATCTGTCTATACAAGTTTACATGGCAGTACAATATCTCACAAATTTTGTAACAGTTCTACCCACTTGTGAATATAAAATAAATCATTCTAGTTATACGCATTATATGAAGGAACTAACACCTATAGTACAGGCTTTGCCTAGTTTAGGTGTTAGTATACACTAATTTTATTAATTATTTTAAGTTATCCCTAGATATTAATTACATTTACTTGTTTTATTGTAATAGAACCTTATAGCACATTCTGTTATTGTTGGTACAATGCTGTGGTACCTAATAAACTATTTTATTATTTATTATTTTTATTTTTATTTATCCTCCTAACAATCATATAGTAATATGTATACAGTATTATACTTTAAATCATCCGCTCTTGGACGACGTCATCGATGTTCGGAAACTTTCAAACACCCACATACAACATATGAGTACAACAACACTTTAAAGTTCTATTAATAGTCCCAATACCTACTAATAAAGATTGATTTACATTGGTTAAGTCGTAAAAACTTAGCATAGCTTCTGTTTACAGAACTGCAGAACTTAATTTAAAATATAGTTTTTTGAATATAATAATAAATTAATTATTGTACGTATTCCCGCAATTTTGACGTGGCCACCTAAGTAGCGGCTTACTTAAGGAACCCATAAACGAGCCTGCAGAGCAGGCCTGCAAAGTGCTCGGGGCATGCAGGATATAGCTCACGCATGGTACTGCATTGTAGTCCGTCATTAGTATTGTTTCGCTTGTCTCTCGAGTCTGTTTTCTTAGTTAAAAAAAAAGAATATTGCTTCTCTCCTATATCTTTTTTATGATAAAAATAAAAAGTTGTTGCATTTAAATTAATTGCCATCAGACCTTGAGTACCGAAGCTATAGCAGAACTTCCTCAAAATCAAACACAAAATTTGTAGTGATTGAGGTCTTGTTTCAGTCGTAACTTATGATCCGATTTCAAACATTCGTATTCGGATTCAGTATAGTTTCCACTTATAAATAACTTTTCTTGGTTTATGAATATTGAATTCTGAAGATACGATAGAGAATCAAATAGGCAACGTGTAATAATTGAAACATTGTTAGATTTATGACAATCATAAATCGAATAGATACCTAATTATGATCAATAATGTGCTGTGCCTAAGCTTGATTAGGACTAGGAACGCGTACAATGGAAATCATTAACGAGAAACAGGACGAACGTGTAAACTAAGTTATGAGTTCTGTTTCATCTAGCTATTATTTTCGCATTCTAGAAGCTACCATAAAATGAATAACCATATGTGTAACGTAAAAGTGTAGCAAAAAAGAAACTGAAGAGCTAACATAAAGCAAATGTAAATATTTTTAGATATTGAAGTGCGTGCCAAGTAAAACATTCAAATTACTGCATAGATTTCTAAACATAAGATATTGAATAGCATAGTAATGTTCAGAATATTTTATTAAGTTTATTTATTTGTACTTTGATTAATTTAAATGGCTTATTCTTGTAGTAGGCTTATAGGCGACCAATCGCCTATCAGATTTTTCCACCGCCAATTCTAGCTCGGAGTAGCTTAAATGGTAATAAATCGCCAACGTTGGACACACTGATACAATCCAGTATTGGAATTCACGCTCCTGCTTACAATACTTTAGTCCGCCACGCAGGCCGCCAAGCCACTGACCGTGCTTCGCAGAGGATGAGAGGACTGTAAACAGTGGGCGGAGCTTGCAGGTCCCGCACAGGGCTAGAGAGGCATCCTGCCGGTGTTGCGATCCGTAATGCTAGGCTACAACAACATTTACAATCCTACATTACGTGGTGAACTGCCAGGTGGACTGTAATGTGGGGCCGTATATGGGCCATTTTACTCTGTGGTAGTGACCTGTGACCATGCACCATAACCATAGCACGAACGTATCGTACGACGAACGTATTTTTTTGGAATTATGGCACCAACGCTTTCAGCACAAATTTTGTCAAAAAGATGCTGTGTAACGAAAAGCAATTTATAGTCTGACCATTGAAAGCTGTTCAGAACGGCGGCAATTTAAAAAAAATAGATATTAATATCTTTGAAGTTGTTAATCATAGTAAATAGCAGCTTCCTTGTCGAACTTTTTATGGTTTTTAGCATTATTTTACGTAAAAGCAATAAAATTATGGTGCACGTTTAGACTAAAGATAAACAGACCAAAACAAAAACGTTGACAACTAACATTAAAATGTTGCCATACAAAAGTTTTTATAATATTCGTGGACAGCTTTCACTGGCCAGACTATTCTGCGTTGACTTTGATGACATTGGCAGTTGACATTTTTCAGTTGTAATTGTATTTCTGTGTGTGTTGTATTCTTCATAATTTGGTATCGACTATTTTTCTAGACGTAATGATTTCTTACGTATAATAAATTGTGTTATTGTCTGCTAATAATAGTCTCTGCTAAAAATTAATGGATGTGTTACTATCATTTTAATTTAGAAAATAGTGCTTAGTTATGCGATTTGAGATTTGGTGTATACAAAATTAACAATGATATCTGCTCTTCGTACTACACTTATTTTATTTTATTTACTAGCAGAATGCAAAGCTTCAGGAACAGACATCGCACTAGATGCGAAAGCGACTCTTTTACATCGTATAGACAGTTTAAATCTTTTAATTTATGTCTGCCTGCTAACATTAACAGTACTTACTATTTGGGTGTTCAAGCACCGCAGAGTCAGCTGGCTCCACGAAACAGGATTAGCCGTCATTTATGGTAAGCCAGTTCGATATTTTATTTTCCGTAATTGTTAAAAAAACCAAGGTCATGTGATCTCCAATACAGTACACAAGACCTTGAAACTAATTCTTTCCACACAGTGCTAAATTACTCGCGCCGGTAATTATTTACCTGCACATTTATACAAATAGAATAATCTTCAATTGTATGGGGGTGTGGTTTACATATATGTCCCCGGAATCATAAGTAATGAGGGGGAAGGGGGGAGGGGGAGAGAGGAAAACGTACCCCTTCTGCAACTCCCATGTGCCGGAAATGTATAGTTCCTGAGTTATTAATGTTTTTGTCAATCTTACCTCACTTCTGTTTTTCACTAATATATAAAATAAATAGTGAATGGCTACAGTCGGTTCTGGCACTCGCCGGCCGCTGCCGCGGCACGCTCGCTTCGCTCGCTCGGCTCGTGCGCTTTGGTCTACACAAAACCTAACCTAACCAACTGTTTAAAACTCCACATATTTAAATTTTCGGATACATACAGTCTCCTATTTCGATAAATCCCGTCAAAAAACGTAAAAAAACGTCTCGGCGACAAAATTACCAGATCATTGTTGTGAATTTCAAAATTCGATAATAAATTGAATATGTATTTTTTCCACTCAAAACCAATTTCAGTTGTTATAAATAAGTCTTAAATATATTCCTAAACACATTAACCATTAAAATCACCCAGGAAATCATCCGGGGACATATATGTAAACCCAACCCGCAATATTTTTATCACTGCCATTAAATGTGCAGATTTATTTAAAAAAAATATGTTTATCCAAGGCTGAGAGGAGAAAGACTTTCATAAGTAAAAAATATTTGAAGTATTAGTAGTCCTTATGCTACATTATTTTCTTGTGAATTTAAACAATAGATGGTGAAACATTTCACATCTGAATAGTTGAATGACTTCAAAACTTAACCAGTTATTGACTGTCTAATTATTATTTCCCCTTTATGTTTGGTCAAGCATAATAGATAAGGAAAACCAGTTTTATATCTAAATATAGGTATTTAATTACAGATTGTGTTCATATTTTTCGAAATGAGAAATAAATTACAATATTAAATTCTGTTTATTACTATACAAAGATTACATCCCAAGCACTAAAATTTACTGAATATTATATTAAATATATCTACTATTTTTCTTACTTGCTGGCGATTATTAATGCTGACTATCTCCTCCACTTTGCACAATTTTCTACATCCTTAATTGTAAATCTATTGAATTCAATTTAGTGTTTCACAACATCCAGGTGCCACTTTTTTATTTAATATTTGCCTTATTTATTTATTATTACATTCTTGCAATTACAAAAAGTGCAATTACCTTTCCGGTATTACAATTTTTGCCCAGCAGATTAATAAGGCCTGTTATTGTACATAATGAGATACTGAGTACTTTTATAGAAAAAAGTGTTTATAATAGCCAAGTGACACCCAATGCATGCTTCTGAAAATAATATCACCCCTCTGCATTATGTGGACCATAACCATAACATAAACTTTGTAGTACTCAACTCCTTAGCACCCATACACTTTATGTAGCTAGCCACATAGTTGCGTTTACTAAGAGCACTTAATCATTTCAAAGGTTGACTCAATTGTAAAAGATAGTTACAAATCCAATTTAAACATGATATGTAATAGATTTTCATATTTATTCATCTTGAGTTCATAACTTGAATTTAAAATGACACATTTCTTGAAAAACTTCACATAATTATCTTAGTAGGTTTTACTTAGGAATTCTATCTGCAGGGATGTAGTAGGAACAGTTTTCTCAACTGTTACATTACTTCAAGAAATTTAATTCACACTTTATCAAATTAATTTTTATGTTTTATTTTATTTGTTTAAATAATAGTTACTTAAAATGTTCTGATTCCTAAATTTAAAAATGAGCTCTTATGATCTCACTTTATTCACCATATTTCTCTCTATTTTGACTGGATTATCAAAGTCTTATATCCGTCCAGGCTTAATGCAAATTTGTATAAATATTTTTCAATTGGGACTCCAAAATATGTAAACATTTTAAAGTGAATAATAATTAAATGAAATAGTATAAAATAAATAATGAGATACAAAAAATTATAAGTAATAAACTAGTAGTTAGCACTCTCTATACAAGCTAAGTGCCAGCATGAGCATGCCATGACAGCTGTAGCAAGTGTACAAAAATCTATTTATTTTTAAAATGTTGTAAGACTTCATATCCAAATTGTATTCATATAAGAATGATCCCTGTGTATTATTGACAAACTTCAACATTTGCTTTCATTTTTGTTTTAATGATAATAATCTAATGATACAAGGTACCATTTTCTGTTCTACCAGGTCTAATAGTAGGAGCAATCATCCGATATGCCGGCAGTACAAACCAGATCACTTATATTGATGTGCATCCTGCACCAGATACCACTTATAACCAGTCTGTGCCACCAGACATGCTGCGCTTCTACTTCCCTGACAAAATCCAGATATCTCCTGGAGGTATGAAGTATCTGTAATCTACCATTTATGTACTAGGAAGTTAATCAAGTGTCACTGTAGTGTTATTAAATAGATGTAGGAATTTATAGTCTTATGCTGCTTCCTTGCGATCATTTAGTCACATTGTTTATCATTACATCATCACCAGACTAGGTATGAATGAAATGTACTGGTCTATACTGTTACCAAGCATTTATTTCTCTTTTGATATTTGCACATCTATCAAGTTACATATTTCTTGACAGTAAAGCCCACTGAAACAAATGACATAATTTTCGTACTTTATTGTTCTAGGTGACGTAATATTGATGTAATGCACATACTAAAATACCATCACACTATATGTGAATAAGTGGAAAGTAATCAATTTGAAAATAAAAAATGTTCTACTTTAAAGAAATAATATGGCAATTATTATAAGTGCTTGAATCGTTGAAATGTGGGAATGTTTATTACACGTTATAGTATTTATAGCAAAAATACATAGATATTTTAATAAGAGAAGTGTGAAAGAATAAAATTGAAAGAAGAAGAGTAGCTGACGGAGAACTTCGAGGCAAATACCAAACTCTTTTGGAGAGAGGTTAAGAAGTCTCGGGGTTGTTCGTCAGCTTCCAAAATGGAAAGAATAAAATCTAAAGCAGGGGACATTCTTGCTAACCCACAAGAGGTTTTAGCGCGATGGAGTGAATATTTTCGAGAAATGTATGATAATATCCCGGATGCTGGCACCACGACTGAGTCTATGACCGACTTCGAAGAGTCAGCATCCGAGATCACTTTGGAAGAGATCGAATGGTCGATAAGAAGTCTGAAAAATGGAAAGGCAGCAGGAATCGATAGTGTGTCTGCTGAGGTGATCAAATATGGTGCAACCTGCGTCCGGGACGCTTTCCTGTCCTTATGCAACTTGTGCTGGAGGACGGGAAAGGTTCCCAACGACTGGAGGCGCGCTGTCATCGTGCCCTTGTATAAAGGCAAGGGGTCGCGTATGGAGTGCGCCAGCACAGGGCCATCAGTTTGATCAGCACAGCATCTAAAGTGTATGCGAAGATTGTTGAAAGGAGAATGAGAGTGGTATCCGATGGATTACTGTGGGATGCACAAGGAGGCTTCAGAAATGGAAGGGGATGTATGGATCAAGTTTTCTCGCTCCGCAATATCGTGGAGAAGCAGCTGGCTATGGGCCGGAAGGTTTTCTGCGGTTTTGTGGATCTAGAGAAAGCATTTGACAGGGTTGTGCGGAAGGACCTCTGGGACATATTGCCCGGATATGGGATTAATGGCCAGTTGCTGCGTGCTGTGCAGTCCAATTACGAGGACTGTATAGCATGCGTGCGGGTGGACGGCAGCCTGTCGCCCTGGTTTGGACGTTTGTCTCCAGAGATTAAGATCGATGGATGTTGGGGTGCGGATGGGTGATCTAGTTGTTAGCAGCTTGCTTTATGCGGATGATGCCGTGCTTTTAGCTGAATCGCCATCAGAACTGCAAACACTAGTCACAATGATGAAAGATGACTGTCAGGCGAGAGACTTACGTTTGAATGCGAAGAAAACAAAGGTGATGGTGTTTGAAAAAGAAACAACCAGAACGAATGCAAGGATAATGGTCGATGATGTTATGCTGGAACAAGTGAATGAGTTTGTATATCTCGGATGTGCTTTTAGCAGGGATGGAAGGTACACCGCTGATATAGAAAGAAGAGTGAATTTGGGGAATAGTGTGAATGGAGCGTAAGGTAAACTTCTAGACGCTAAGAACCTCAGTCAGAAGGCCCAGCTCGCCATACACAACGCGGTGCTGGTACCTACGCTCACGTATGGAAGCGAGAGTTGGGTATGGAAGAGAGAGCATGAAAGTAGAGTAAACGCGGTCGACTGCGCAATATCTGCGGAGTGACGCTCGCGGACCGCGTTCGTAATACCGAAGTAAGAAAGAGAGTTGGTCTGAATGAGAGTGTCGGGGTGAAGGTAAGGAAAGGAACGCTCCGGTGGTTTGGGCATGTGGAAAGAATGAATGATGGAAGAATGACTAAACAGATATACAATGCAAAAGTGGATGGATGCAGAAGTCGCGGAAGGCCACGACACACCTTCTATGATCAAATTGATCGTGTACTAGCAGAAGGTGATGTCAGGAGCCTTAAGAACAGACGAGCGTGCATGACAAGAGCTATGAATGTCAAAGAAGCAAGTGAGGTGTGAAAGAATAAGCCTGAATGGCACTCTGTTGTTCGTGCCTACCCCGCGAGGGACCTGGCGTGAAGTTATGTATGTATGTATATTTTAAATTCGTTAAAAGTTATTTATAAGTAAATTTTTATAAGAAATTGAAACACATTAGGACACTTTGATCCGTCATTGAGCTGTCAAGAGTAAAATAAATGCTTGCGATGACTATAGAGTTTATTTTTTACAGTTTCTGACAATGTAGGTATTTGTAAGTCAATTGAAAAACACGATTGCAGCGCCATCGATTTTGCTAATCCCTCCATTCTAAGGAAACGACGTCATTTATTGGGCTAAAATGTATTTTAAGTGCTAACTCGGATTATAAGCCAGCACTATCGAGTTTCATTCATATACATTCAGTAGTTTCCAAAAAAGATGCGATCGCAGTACCATCTTCGCTATTTTCATCTATTTCACGGTTAACGATGTCATTTCGTCGTCGTCAGCCATTCACAGTCCACTGCTGGACGTAGGCCTCCCCAAGACGGCGCCACTCATACCTGTCCACTGTCTTCCTCATCCAGCGCCTACCGGCAACCTTGCGTAGGTCGTCGGTCCATCGGGCTGGAGGGCGTCCGACACTACGTTTACCGAGACGCGGTCTCCACTCCAGGACTCGTCTGCTCCAACGGCCATCGGTCCTGCGGCAGACGTGACCGGCCCACTGCCACTTCAACTTGCTAATTTTGCGAGCTATGTCGGCTACTTTGGTTCTCTTACGGATATCCTCATTTCTAATTTTATCCGTAAGAGAAACACCCAACATAGCTCGCTCCATGGCCCGTTGAGTGACTTGGAACTTGTGGACCAATCCTGCTGTCAGTGTCCACGTCTCGGGCCCGTAGGTCAGGACGGGGAGGACGCACTGCTCGAAGAGTTTTGTCTTCAAGCATTGCGGAATGGTCGACGAGAATACTTGACGAAGCTTACCGAATGCCGCGCAGCCCAACTGAATCCTCCTATTGGCTTCCCCCTCGAAGTTGTGCCTGCCTACCTGTATTTTCTGTCCAAGGTAGACATATTCCTGCACAACGATAACGATGTCATTTATTGGAATAAAAAGGACCCTAAGTTACGCCGTGGGATATGAGCTGAGCTGTTCAGTAGTTTTCACGGGATAATCTAAAAGACAGACCAAAATTCTATCAATTGCATTTTCGGAGTCTTTTATTTACAGACTTATTGTAGTAAAATAAAGCAGACAACAATATAAAGCATGAATTCTTTATTTCTGTAGTCCATGTGTAAGCATTCTTTCTGAATGTGCAGAAAGACCTCCATCTGTTTTGGAATTCCTATTAGTTGGATGATATTATAGCATCATTTAGCTGATTGTTATTTTTGTCTTATTGATACTAAACATATTACAAATTAAAATAATTTGTTACTTACTTAGCCTCAGACAAAGCAATTGATAGATGATGAAATAATTTAAAAAACTTAGCGATTTGGAAATATCAGCTTGAAAACATTTCATGAAAATTACTTTAAGTTTTCTCAGAATATTGATATTAATATTGCAATACTATAACAAGTTAACAACATCATTTGGTTCACAAAAACTGTATAGAATAAAACTATTCCTATTTGAAATAAATATCATTTATATTATACTCACCACATCATTGTTCTAAACATACCTATGCAAAAAATTTCATGTTACATTCAAAAGGTGCTTTTTGTTGACCAGTGTTATTACAATCATTAAATAATCATTAGTGCGCATGTAGACGACACTGGTGCCGCCTATGTTTAATCTGAGTGAAAGTTAGGGTAGGAATAATGTTACAGCCTAAATGCATACATTGTTCACTGAACTCCTCACAATGAGCTGGGTGTTCCCTACATCCTTGAGCTGCTATGCTGAATATACAATACTTCTGAAGTCGAATGACCTTACGCGTCATAATGATACGATATGATATGATAATGATACGAATGCGCTACCTAGCTGAGGTTTTCTTAGAGTAGCACAACATTGGGTTAATATAAAAAAAGTAATAAAATAATAATCGGGAGACAAAGACACACATTGTATATTCCCGATCTAAGCAAGTTACGCTGGTGTTATGATTAATAAACAACGGACCCGTCTTGCGCCGATACCCAGGCCACAGTAAATAACGCCAAGTCGGTTCCGAAAATTACCATCCCAAAATCGAACCCGGAGCATCGGTACTACAATGAGGAAGCCCGGCAAAGGCTTAGCCCACTCAATCATTGAGGTCGTAAAGTTTTTCATTCCACCAATAAAAATAAGTGCACTTTCCCAGATGCGCCAGTACCTAACAAAACATATGCGTATAGCTTCAGGGGCGAAATAGTCAATGTGGAACAGAATGAGATAGACCTGAAAGCAACATTCGATCCTGAGATATTCTTTAATATTATCCTACCGCCGATCATATTTCATGCTGGGTATTGCCTTAAAAGGGTAAGTTTTTTTTTATTTTATACTAAAAATCTAATATAACTTAAGCGATTAACTACAATTTAATGTTCGATAGAAATATAAAAGTTGATTTTTAAAATGACGACAATGGATGTTGAATAGAGTGACTTATATTTAATAGCGAACTCTTAAAATTTTAACTATACAGAATAAAATTTTATAATCATAGGAACTTGAATAATTTATAAGTGTAAATGTGATAGTGTTTGCATGTTTATTTGTTGCTTCTGCACAATTTTGACAATAGATTGATTAAAGGCTGGTTCCTATATCTTACCGACCGTTCATTTCCCTTACTATCGAATAAAATTTGACATAAGCTACAAGTAATACCAAAATTCATGGCAGGGCAATTGAATGTATAGTAAGATATAAGAGGACATATATGATAATTGTTATGGAATTTGTTCTGTCTATACTTTCCATGACAGCGGTTATTTTTATTACAAAGTATTCAGCTCCAAAGATCATGTGAGCGAATCCGCTAGAAAATTTCTAGTTTAAAATAAATAGTATAAACTTTTATATTCATATAAACTTGAACAATAGTGTTATAAAAACAGATGTGTTGCACACTATATATTATATTTACTGAGTTATCAAAAGATCTAATTGATATAAAATAGAACAAACACTTGATATCATTCATAAAGACAATAAAAAAGATAATTAGAACTCTTCAACACAATAGTTTGTTCAGTTAGTTCAATTACCTGCTTTATTAGCTAGATGAAATGTCAGATAATATTTGCCATATTTTATATTATGACCGATTCGAAGGAGGATTTTTTATCTATTTAACATTAATCCAATTAAAATTATCGGGGTAATTCTCAAGATTATTAATATGTGTATTAAACTTAAGCCAGTTTACATGTATTCTACTAACAGTATACTAATTGATGCAATTAAGATAATTGACACTTGTTATTAAGTCATGTGTAGGTCATGTATTGCTTTTCCTTCGAAGACTATTTTTGTACATTACACACGATTTAGGCAATCACTAAGTAGGTACACTTGTATTCTTCTAAGTTTTCGCGACAAGTACACATTAATTTGATTTTAAATTTTATTCGGACGTTTAGTAATACAAAATAAATAATCAAATAAATGCCGCGTTAGAAACCATTAAAACGTAGTTTGTATTAAGTACACTATTTACATACATACATAACTTCACGCCAGGTCCCTTGCGGGGTAGGCACGAACAACAGAGTGCCATTCAAGCTTATTCTTTCACACCTCACTTGCTTCTTTGACATTCATAGCTCTTGTCATGCACGCTCGTCTGTTCTTAAGGCTCCTGACATCACCAGTGTTGCCAACTCAGTGGATTTTCCACTAGATCTGGTGGTTTAGACTTACCTTTTAGCGGACAAATTTCGATTTTAGTGGCTAGTGGATTTTTCTAGTGGCTTAGGTTGCTTCATTTAGTGGTTAGGTACGACATTCACTCACTAGCAAGATTTACATACTTACAGGAAAGAATTCGAACATTTATGTTACTAGTATATTTTTTTTATGTGTAAGCAACACAACAAAATCTAGGTGGTTGTTATCGGAGATTTCCCGAGAATAGTTTGTCAATTTCTTGAATCATTATGATTATGGACTTTATTAGAATGATGACTGGGTCAAGTTTGATTTGAATGGGAAAGGTTTGTTTGTGTTTATTTCCTTTGCATGCACAAAAATATAAAAAAAACGGGTAGTATAGTTCGCGTCGGTACGACGGATGTTTTACACGTTTTACTTTATTAATTTTGTAAAAAGAATATGCCTAAACCACAGTACACCCAAAAGCACATATTGCTGCTGGTAATATGCTGGAAAATCCTTACAGGATTACCCGCTATGCCAATCTGAGGATTGTCTAAAAATTTTATCGAAATCGATCCAGCCGTTTCGGAGTCCGTAACAAACATACATATACACAGAATATTCAGGTAGTGTCTGTCTGGCATAATATATTAGTGGTTTTCTGTTGGTTTGAGGGATCGCCAAATTTAGTGGTTTTCTGGTGGGCTGCAACACCACAAATTGTGGATTCGTTGAAATAAAGTTGGCAACACTGGACATCACCTTCTGCTAATACACCATCAATTTGATCATGGAAGGTGAGTCGTGGCCTTCCGCGACTTCTGCATCCATCCACTTTTGCATTGTATATTTGTTTAGTAATTCTTTACTCATACATTCGTTCCACATGCCCGAACCACCGGAGCATTCCTTTCCTTACCTTCACCCCGACACTCTCTTTCTTACTCCGGTATTACGAACGCGGTCCGCGAGCGTCACTCCGCAGATTTTGCGCAGTGCTCGCATCTCGACCGCGTTTACTCTACTTTCTTGCTCTCTGTTCCATACCCAACTCTCGCTTCCATACGTGAGCGTAGGTACCAACACTCGTTGTGTATGGCAAACTGGGTCTTCTGGCTGAGGTTCTTAGCGCCTAGAAGTTTACCTAAAGCTCCATTCACACTATTCCCCAAATTTACTCTTCTTTCTATGTTAGCGGTGTACCTTCCATCCCTACACTATTTAATGACGTTTAAATTACTGAGTTAATTTAAGGACAATTTAAAGTTAGATATTAAAATAGAAAACATTTTAAATTAAACATTTAATCACACAATTTATCTTTAACAACAATGGACATTATGGTATTAAATGAGGAATTTTATATCATATGTTCATGTAGGTATTTCAATATATTTTAGGGTTCTGAAGATGTTAATATAAATACTTTTGATTATCATGACCATGACGTGCTGAGCCTAAACTGGCTGGAATACAAAGACCAGAAACTGACAGTTTGGTTTCATTTTATCAAGTCCCCTGCGAACGTAGTCGCGAGGACAGCCAATTCACAAAAGATCAGGGCCGTCTCAAGCATATTGGGCGCCGGGGTGCCAAAATAAGCACTTTACCGACGATTTTAAAAAAATGGGTTCAGAAACAAAAAAGTTATTGATGAAATACCTCAAACCCTACACATTTTTTAGCTGATCCCAATAAATATTATGTAATGGAAAATGTATATAGGACAATTTCGAAGCTTTATTGAATCCAACGCAAATAGAATAATCTAAATCGGTTCAGAACCAAAAAAAGTTATAGTTAGCTTATGCTTAAGAGACAATTACACCTTTATTCCTTTGCCCTTATGAATTTGTCGTTTTCGCTCGTTTGTTTATTTTTGTTTGCCAGTCATTTTTCTCAGAAACTACTGACTGGGTTTATATAGACGAAATTTATCAGAAAAATGTAGTGTATATGGCACTTTAGATTGGTGTAATATTTTAAGTGTCGTTAGTCAGTTCTTGAACAATCATAATGTTCCATAATGAGATTATATTGAAGCCAATCAACTTGGGCCTCTTAGATTCCCCCGCCTGCACCCCAGGATAAAGACGACCCTGATAAATATGCACATACAATGGCCTTGATATTCGTTTATGATACATGCCCATTATTACACGTCATATGTATTTCAAGAGTATGTATTAGTGATGTACCTAACATTCGCATTCGCAAATATTCGCCTGATTTTTGCCATTTGTATTCGCAAAATTACGTTGCGAGTTTTGGCGAATGTATTTGAAAAACGAAAAGGAAAACATATGGAGCGATATGCATTATTCCATATACAGATTATCCAACATCAATGGGACACAGAGGAAAACTATGCAATGTTCTAATATTCATGTAATTTAACCTTTGGTTTTAATTATACATTTTTAATCAAATTTTATTGAATGAATATGCGCTTTATTTCAAAGGTTAACGTATTCTCATTCGCGAATATTCGCATTCGTTACATCACTAGTGTGTACATTCTGTCAAAAAAGTTTAGGGAATGGGTAATTCGCTCATGGTTCCAAATTCAATTTTTTGTTTTCATTTCGCGCAGAGTTCGAGTTGCACCGGTCATTTAGATAAAATACCGCCGAACTTTCTGTGCCTCACGAGTCGATCCGTATCATTTTAAATAATCACTTGGGCATGAAACATGTTGCCGCTCGGCTAGTCCCAAAAGTCCTAAATTTTATCCAAAAACTCAATCGCATAAGAGTCGTTGAGGACATGCTAGAACGCATCAATTCCGACCCAACATGAATGAAACGCATTGTGAGATGTGGGTTTACAAGTTTGACATGCAAACTAGTCAACAAGCTTCGGAGTGGCGCCTCCCAACTGAACCGAAACCGAAAAAACCACGCCAAAATCTATGAAAATCAAAAGTCACGTTGACTGTTTTCTTTTACTATCGCGGTGTTGTGCACTCGAAATTCTTACCGGAAAGTCAACTTGCAAATAAAGTATATTATTTGAGTGTCATACGGCGTTTAAGATAGCAAATTCCACGAAAAAGGCCAGATTTGTGGAAAGAAAATTCTTGGGATTTGCACCACGATAATGCGCCTTCGCGTAAGGCCATCATTGTGAACGAATTTTTGACCAAAAACTCAACAAATACCATCGATCAACCACTTAGTGTGGTGTGCACCAACATTTAGCCAGTGGTTAAAATGAATTAATCGCTAAAAATATATGGCTAAACATTGATTATTTTATTTTAACCACCGATTAAATGTCGGTGCACACCAGCCTTAATTCACCAGATATGGCTCCAGCCGACTTCTTTCTTTTTCCTAAACATAAAGTAGAAGACTTAAAAGAAAATTTGCGACGAGAACTAAACTCAGTTCCGGAAAAAGCATTTAAAAAATGTTTTGATAATTGAATTACTCGTTGGCGTAAGTGTATCGATTCTGAAGGAGCATACTTCGAAGGTGATAAAATAAATTTGAATGAAAACTAAAACTTTGTGTATTATTTACCTTTTCCCAGTACTTTTTTGACAGAGTAGTATTTACTATGTATTATATTTAAATAAGTTTAATAGTATGTATATTTTAAACTAATATTTAAGTTGATCCGTCTACGTAGCCGGACATCCTTTAAGTTTTGTCTAGAAATAATGATGTTGTCTTATTTTGGTTAACTTTCCAGAAATACTTCTTCCGTAACCTAGGGGCAATATTGACGTTTGCGATGGTCGGTACAGCTCTCTCTGCTCTAGTCATCGGCTCTCTCATGTACGGTTGTGTGCAGTTGATGCCGGAGTCACTTGCATCGAGTTTCACTTTCTTAGACACATTGTATTTTGGTGCATTGATCTCACCTACGGACCCATTGACTGTACTTGCCATTTTCTCACAGTTAAAGGTAGGTATGAAAATTGACGACGCCACTAGTAGATTATGATAAGATAACATTATAAAATTACATTACTTTTCCATTTGCATATACAAGTTCAGGTTTATGCACATTTTTTTTATTGTAGGAGTTTAGCAGACAGGCAGACGGCCCACTTGACGGAAGCGGCTACCGTCGTCGCCTATGAACATTTGCAACACCTACAAATGCGCTGCTGCTCTCTTAAGGTAGACTGAACCTGGTCACTAATGCCGGAACACAACTCAAGGTTGTTATGGCGAATGCTTTAAACCAGGAGTGGTAGCCATCATGTCGGGCAAATACCCTACCGCCTGGCTGTGGGTTGTTTTGTCGCCTCTTACGACAGGCCGCCGGCCGCAGGAATTTGTATTCTTTCTCCATTCCGCACGGATACATACATACGTAAAATTTACTGTCAACATTAATAGCATTTTCTTCATATTTTGTATTGCTTGAAATGGGTAAAAAGTCCTTGCTTGGGAACGTGGATACATACGGCGGTGACTGAGTTATCAGTCAGAAAAACAAGTGCCTATAATTTTGTGACCGTGTACAGGTAATACAGGCCATTATAATTAACAGGACCGCAATTTTACGATTACCTTAGCTGGCACGAAGGAAAACACCGTAATGAAATATCCACATCGAGATTACCAATATAGAAAACCGCTAATCCATATTTGATAAGCGAAATGGGTATACATTATTTCCCTCTTAAGAACCCTACATGTCATCTCCAAGAGAAAAGTACGAGAAACGAATGTAGAGTGCCTACTGCGAAGTAAGAAAACGGCCTCTAGAGTCTCAGTTCTCACGCATCTCGAGTTCGCACGAGAAGTGTGTTGAGCACATTAGAGTAGAGAAACCTCAACCCAGCACTGCCCAGCATACTCGCACTCTTCTTTCATGATATTATACAGCCATTTGCGACTAGTCAAGTGAGATTATATATTAGATATCTATGGATAAATATGATAAAATTAATACTTTTCAGGTGGACGTAAACTTATATGCTATGATATTTGGCGAGAGCGTATTAAATGATGCTGTTGCTTTAGTACTTAGCGGGTAAATATATTTTTTATACATACACACTTTTCCACAACACAAGTTGTGATTACCTTGGTGGCTAACAAAGGCATCTCTTTTCGAGTTTTATATTACTACATTACCTGAAACAAGCAAACAAGCGTCTGATGGGAAGTGATAAGATTGAGGTTGAACTTTTTTATGAAAGTTTATGCGAACAAAGTCAAGTCCAAATGCTTAGTAGTAGTATTGCATAATTAATTACATACTGTTCTTCTTTTTAGGGCTATACAAAACTACGAGACAAGATACTCTCATGACGGTGGTTTTGAAATAACGGCCTTTTTAGCAGCTATTGGAGATTTCATAGGAATCTTTAGTTTATCTCTGCTCGTTGGTGCTCTTATGGGCTGTTTGACTGCTCTGATATCCTTTTTAAATCACATATACTATTTTTTGTAGTGGCTATAATCTTCTATGAAGTTAATTTTATGCAAAAAATACCACTTGACAACTTAACCATTTTTTTAAATAAAAGTGGCCTCCCATGGGAGGAATTTTTCCAAATTTTCGGTACAGCATTACAAAAAGTACATGTATACCAGATGTCATGTCTATCAAGACATGCAAATAATACATAAAAATGTATAACAACAAACTAACTTCTACTTGTATGCAGGTATATACTATACTATTCTAGTATGCATTGCCAGTCTGCATTAAATGAAAACTTATGTTGTATTTCTATTGCCGACTTAAAGATATTTTAAATTTAAGATCCTGAAATTATTTTTGTGAGATACTATTTTTTTACTAAACACAATACTAAATTATCTTTTACTAGGACGTTGGGAGATGTGTTTAATATTTATATTGTGTTCCTTAACTGCCATGCACATGACGAAATTCACTCACGTACGCGAATGGCCGTTACTGGAATCCGCACTGTTCGTGCTAATGTCGTACGCTGCTTTCCTCATCGCCGAAGTGTGCGAGCTAACAGGTTATTGAACAATTTACAATATTTTTATTATTAGGAAAATTAAATTAATAATCACATCATACTATTAGCTGTGATGGGATATAAATAAAATTGATAGATTAGAGGCAACACTTTATTGTACACCAAAGCATAGAAAAATAAAAGATATAGTACAACGGGTTACTAAATTGATTGAAAATGGAGATTTTAGAAAAAATATTTCTTTGATAGAGCCATGCTGGAATCATTGTCTCTATTTCAGCCGTTAGGGCAGGCTCGATCGGTCTCGCAGCGGAACGCTCTCACAGAATATTGGCCCAACTCCCTTTCTTCCTATCTATTCCATATCCCATTCTTCCTGTCTGATCCTCTGCCATCTCATCCCTTCCTATAAAGGCTGGCAACTTGGCTTCGCCCCTGGTATTGAAAAATCTATAGACGAGAGCAAGGGGCGTCTGCCTTTTACCAACCAGCTTTGCAATAAAAAAAAGTAAGCCAGCGTAGGACAATGTAGATCCACTGTCGGACGTAGGTCTCATCTCTGTAGGATTGTATGACTTTTCCCGGTTCTCCTTGTATATGATTACGATTACTCCATGTTGACGGTGAGTAAAATCATCATGGTGAAACTTGTATATCGATATTAGCAATGTGTTATCTCTTGGATAAAAAATATATAATTAATATGAATAAGTAAGGGAAGGGAAGGGCTTTATAATAACTTTAACATTACTCACTGACATTTAAAATTTTTGCCTTCCTAGTGATCAAGGCTCCTGAAAAATGCCTGAAACCTCAAAATATAAATCAAATAAAATGCCGCGCTTAAAACGTAGTTTTTATTATATTTTTATTTATTCCACTTTTCGAGTTATAAAAATCAACCGGTCCTATCGCCGGTTTAGATTAAAAAAATTGGAGAACTGGTTTAGTATAAGGATTCATTTTACTATAGAATCACTTAGTACTTTAATTACTCTTCATCATCTTCAGCCAAATTCAGTTCACTGCTGGACGTAGGCCTCCCCAAGTACGCGCCACATATCCCGGTCTCCCGTTTTCCTCATCCAGCCCCTGCCTTTGTCTTCCTCGTCATCCACCGGGCTGGCGGGCGTCCTACGCTACGTTTGCCGAGACGTAGTCTCCATAACAGAACTCATTTGCTCCATCGGCCGTCTGTCCTGCGACAGACGTGACCGGCCCATTTCAGCTTGCTAATTTTGCGAGCTATGCCGGTTACCTTCGTTCTCTTACGGATGTCCTCATGTCTGATTTTATCCATAAGAGAAATACCTAACATAGCTCGGTCCATAGCCCGTTGAGCGACTTTGAATTTGTGGACCAGTCCCGCAATCAGTCTCCACGTCTCGGTACCATATGTCATGGGTTATTATGGTTAATTAACTCGTATACTCTTAAATAAATGCGGCCAACATTTTGGGCACGTTCCCCGCCGACAGCGACCTGGGGTCTATTTTTACTTCTAGATTGTTATTTTGTGAATTTAGTTATATTTATATTATAGTTTATATTAATTTATTTAGAACTTAGTTTAGTTTTAAGTTATTATTGAAATTGAATAAAATTATATTATTCAATATCTTTTTCAGGCGTTGTCGCGGTCCTCTTCTGCGGCATATGCCAAGCTCATTACACATACAACAATCTGTCCTCTGACTCGCGGAACAGGACGAAGCAACTCTTCGAGCTTCTCAACTTTTTAGCTGAAAACTTCATATTCACTTATATCGGAGTATCGATGTTCACTTTCCCGAAACATCACTTCGATCCGTGGTTCATCATCGCTGGATTTGTATCCTTTACTCATAAATTTACGGTTTTATGTTATCTCAAGCTAATGCAATCTTTATTTGTAGTGTTGCCTTAAGGCCGCAAATTCGGAACGGCGTCGCGTGCAGCGGCGCGTTGCTTTGAGCGTGCACGCTCGACTACTGAACGTATAGTTTTCTGTCTTGGTGTATTCGTAGCAGCGTTTTTAGCGTGTAGTTAAGCAGCGTGATCAGTGTTTTGGCGTTTTAACGAGCGTTTACAAGTAATGTTTTTTTCAGTGTGTCAAAATTTGCCAGTAAAAGAAGTGGTGTGTTCGTAGCTATTTCATTCCATTTCTTCTATGACACAATCCTATTTTTGAACAATGGATGACTTGAAAGCAATAACTGCAGCCGTGATTGCACTTCGCTAATTATCATTTCGAATGACATTATGTTGATTAATTAATACTATCCCGGAAGGATCGTATTCGTAGATTAAACAAAACAAACAACAACAATTATACACGAATATCTCGTAATATCGTTCCTTTGACGTGTGAGACTTGCCCTTGAATGGCGGCCTCCGATTGGTCAACGTACTTGGACGCTCCGCTCGCACCCACGCTCTAGCGAAAACTATAGTAGAATTATTTTGTCCGTGCAGTTTGAGTCATAAATAATCGGAGTATTTCGCTCTCTCTTCCACTCACGGGCCTTATGGGCGGGCATAGTGAATGCGCATTATTGTTGTCGATAAGCGTTATCGATATTGTATTTGGTTTTGTCATTTTGTGGGTTAGTGACAAAAATGAAAGAAAAAAAATAGATAAAACAATGTATGTATTAAAATAAGAATAATAATGATTTAAAATAAATTATTAATTAGGTATCTATGTATTAAAAAACTATAAGTACAAAAGTTAAGAAAGTAACAAGTTATATTAAAAATAAATATAAATATTTATATCTAAGTTTAAAATTAACAGCAAAAAAGATAATAATGATTTTTATAAGAATGATAATCTTTCTTTGATAAGAATGAGTGTTTATCGATAATGGCGTTGCGCCCGCGCAACATGCTCACCGCCCTAGCCGGGCTGAGGCCGAGTTTGATTTAAGACCGAAACTGCACGCACAAAATAATTTTACTATAGTTGCGTGCACGCTGAACGCGACGCTGCACGCCCCGCCGTTCCGAATTTGCGGCTTTAGAGTTTTAGACTAATAAGTTATTTATTTTTTGAAGTGATAACTTCTTATGTGAGGGTAAAGCGCTTCGTTACGTAACGCGTTACGGCGGCAGTCTTTCTCGCTTCCCTTTCTCTCACGCATAGTGCAGGTAGGGAGGCTAAGTTATCACTTCTTTCGGGCGTCCCGAGACGCACGCGTTTTTTCTAACATAGAATCTGTAATAAAAGTCGTTGTTTTTTTGTCAGAAAGTTAATTTTCAAAGACTACTTGAAATATTATGTAAAGCCATGGTATATTTTTTTGCGCCGTGAATTATTATACTTACTTTGATATTATTATGCTCATTTACCACAGTATATTTTTAGGAATCTGTACGTATTTATTATTTTTCTGAACTTAATATGACAGATTACGTCAACACTCGGTCGCGCTATAAATATCTACCCGCTGTCGTTTTTGCTGAACTTGGGGCGGAAACCCCCCATACCTACGAATTTCCAGCACATGCTATTCTTCTCAGGTAAGCATTTATGAGATAAGACTGTATCAAATAAATGCGTTTTTATAGTTCCTTAGTCAAATGAAGAACAGTGGGCACTTGTCGCCTTTACGAAACTCTTCGCACTTATCCGAGCTAACTTTAAAATGAAACTACCCTGTAAAAGTCACTCTTAAAGCTCCTGCCAAAAAATACTTGTTCTGTTATAATAAGTGTTAACATTATTTATCTACATATAAAAAGAGGCTTCAAAGCACCATTTTATATCCCTTTTAAAATATCATGATAGAAGTCATTTTGATTACTGTTTAAAGAATAATAATTAATGAGCTATTTGACTCCTTTTACGTGTACCTACTTATGACGTCATAAGTACTCGAACAAAATGTATGAGGTCGCGACGTTCCGTAAAGCCGCGTACTTAACTGCAAGCTGTACAGCTCATTCACGATAACTTGTCCCGCAGGGTTACAAAATTCTAAAAATTTACATTACCTAATATCATGTTATTAAAGTTTATAAATAGAGATTATCAGAAAACGTAAATTATTCCTAATGTTTGTAAGAATTTTCTAGTACTTATCGCGATTTTAGCTTTGTTTTGCCTCTAGCTGTAGATGTTAATATTTTAGATTGTTGGTAACCCTGCGGGACAAGTTATCGTGAACGAGGTATAACCGCTCGCAGATGAGTACGCGGCGGCTTAAGTTTATGAAAACTGTCAATTTATTTGACAGTCCGCTCCCGCTATATGATAGATGCTATAGTAGAATTATTTTCTCCGTGCAGTTGGGCTCATAAATAATCGGAGCGGTTAAGCGAGTATTTCGCTCTCTCTTCCACTCACGGGCCTTATGGGCAGGCATAGTGATACGCATTATTGTTGTCGATAAGCGTTATCGATAGTGTATTTAGTTTTGTCATTTTGTGGGTTAGTGATATAAATTAAAGAAAAAAAAATAAACCAACGTATTTATTAAAATAAGAATAATAATGATTTAAAATAAATTATTAATTAGGTATGTATGTATTAAAAAACTATAAGTACAAAAGTTAAGAATGTAACAAGTTGTATTAAAAATAAATATAAATATTATATCTAAGTTTTAAATTAACAGCAAAAAAGATAATAATCATTTTTATAAGAATGATAATCTTTCTTTGATAAGAATGAGTTTTTATCGATAATGGCGTTGCGCCCGCGCAACATACTCACCGCCCTAGCCGGGCTGAGGCCGAGTTTGATTTATGACCCAAACTGCACGGACAAAATAATTCTACTATAGTATCGTATTGTTTTGTGTTGTGACGTCGAGGTCTCCGCGGCGCGATGTCGTTCGCGCTGGCGATCCGCAACACGGTGTCGGAGGCGCGGCAGGCGATGCTCACCACCACCTCGCTGATCGTGATCGCCACCGTGGTGCTGCAGGGCGGCGCCGCCACCCACGCCCTCGCCTACCTCCGCATACCCGTAGGGTAAGTGCATAACGACGATTTTCAACGAGCCACAATTACCGCATATGTAATGAGAAGGATAACATCACAAGGACATACTCTTACGAGTTGCGGGACTCGAATTAAAATTCCGTTGGAATTTCTATACAATTTATTAGAACTATACAAACACGTATAACACAGCTACAAATATAACTGGACACAACCAGTACAAACGTAATACACGATTCAATAACACGCGCAAAGTTCGTCACTAAATAGATTACCGAATGTTGTACACACGTCTTGTTTCGCTTGTAACTATCGCTAGACTGCCTCATCTCTCAGTTGGGGCATCCTTTTATACTGTACCGGAGCAATATATCTGCTCGGCCACGTGGAGGATTTCTTAGAACCAGCTTGTATTTTAAATACGAGACACCTGGCAATGATCACAATACAACAATAGGAGCCTAGGCAAGAGCCTTAGAGTTAATAATACACAACGGGCTATTTTTCAACCACAAATTTTAAACACAAAGTTAACAAAAGACTGCCATAAAAGCGCTTCAATGCTATTAGCTCAAACACCAACGGCGGGTAATAAATGTGCTTTGTTTAAAAACATGCAGGTGGCCCAATTGTAACAATACCTTAACACCCGCCAGCAAAAAATCTCATTTCTGAATGCACCAAAATTCCAAGGAACACCTTTTACTTCGTTCAGTAGTAGAATCTATGCGAAATGAGAACCGTCGTGGCGTAAAATGGAACTGAAAAAAAGATAAATGTCTTTAATATGGCAATCCCATTATTAATTAACTCAGAATTCGAAAACTTTATATTCTAACAAGTTTAAGATTTTTAATATCAAGATTTCATAACAAATACGGTAATTAAGCACAGCTGCACCCTCAAATCTAATAACGGTTGTCTTTCCGCACAAAGTATACTAAAATAACGAACAACATGTTGGAATTATCTGTATGATAAATGATTAATTATATTAACGCTAATAATGATATACTCGTATGGAATGAGTATTAGTGTTCACAATTAAGTTTATTTTATAGGTCATAAAAAATTCAACTTCGCTTAGCCTTAAAGATCAAATTTCGAAAACATAAATACTCGTATATGTGTATAATTTTACTTAAATTAAAGAGATATTATTTATTAATTACAGTGAAGGTCAAAATGATGAAAACGAAGCATTACCGTACCGTGACGTCAGAAGTGTAAGTAGAAAACAGTCTAAAATGTTATACTATAGTTAATTATTTTTCTGCACCTAACAATGTTAGTAACATTGATCAATTGGTTCACAGCTGTTTTGGAACCTAAACAAAAAAAGTCAAAACTGTATAACTTTTAAGTAAACATGTAGTTATTTTTATGTTAAGCTTATTAATAAATAATCGGCGAACGTGTTAATAAATTGTATGTCTTGCTTACTGTGCGTCTTGCAATTTTTCTTGCTAATATATTGCTTTTTTGTAGAAGTACTTCCATTCACCTATTTAGAACAACATACTGTTAAGATGGCCATACACCATGCTCCCTATCGTCCAATTGGCACGATGATTCAGGCTTGATCCAATTCGCAGTTCGTCCATATACACCACACACGATCAGTTTAAACTTTCCAATCAGCAGCGACGTTCAGTTGAAGCCATGGCATCACCAGTGACAGAGACGATCTTTTAGCCATTTTGGGCATTTTACTCGTGGTAAAGAAAAAAAAAAGTTCGAGAAGAGTGGTGCAAACAGTGGTTAATGAAAAGAAAACAGTTTACTCGTATAAGTTTATTAAAGGAATTGAGGATTACGCCAAATGATTATCGTAATTATTTACGAATGAATGAAAAAACTTACATGAAACTTCTATCGTTAGTAACTCCTCTAATTGAGATACGCCGATCCCCATACACGTCCCAATCAGCATGATCAACAATTGAAATTTGATTATGCCATCAAGTTTAACTGTCATGCCAATCCACGCCCACACACGATCACTTCTAACTGATCCAATCGGCAGCGTCATGCCGATTGGACGATAGGCAGTATGGTGTGTGCCAACCTTAAGTTAGCAAGCAGAAGTGACTTATATAATTTAAGGACAGAGCACCTATTACTCACAGTCATGCTTGTGCAGTTGCCAAGTTCAGGGCATTGAAAGGCCATGAAATATTACTGACTTTCTAAGTATTTATCAAATGCAACGAATATACAAAGCAATATTTGAAAAGGCTGGACTTCTTTGTACTGTAATTTAAAAAAAATACAATACTTATCAAATCGTTAAAAATAACTATCGATAAATATTTTATAATGACCGAAATCTATCATTAAGCTGTAAATGAGATAATTGTTACATAAAAACTACGACAATGGAATTATTATTCCAAATCTTGCAACACTCACACTGTGACAGTAATATAACATGTGTTTTGACTATGATGAATGTTGCCAGAGCGTAAAATATTATTTCTATTACAACCCGCAAGATAAACAATACTTTCTTTTGTACACATATGAGCAAAATGTCCATTCCATTGCAAACATGCTAAAGTCAGTTATATTTCCTTTCATAAGCCAAGGATTCGTCCATTCCATAGCAAACATAGAAATTCAGTTTTTCCTTTCACAAGCACTGATTACACGTTGCCAGTAAGCAACGAAGATCATTCAGCACTTATACTTAGTAAGATCACTCTATCTCGCCACTGTATAAATAAAATGCAATCACAAAGCATATAGTACCATTTAATACAGTGGTAATAGTCGCAGTACATCGCATTTGATTAATCATGGATTATTGTGGCAGCTCTACCAGTCCACGGAAACGGGCAATCCGGTACGTATCGAAGCATACACAGACCGTTATTATTAATGGAGCTTTATACATTGATGGTGCTTCTCATTTCATTTGAAATATTTTTTCTCAAAATAAACATTAGGCAGATAGATAACACTTTATTGTTCACCAAAACATTTTTTTTAATGCACAACTGACAATAGATATAGAAAAGTCTTTACTGGTGTACTTATTATAAAAATAGATATACTACAGAACAGTGATAGTTTTTCAATAAATATTTCGACTGATGTTTCTTTGAGAAAAAATCTATTCATGTATTTATTCATTTTGAATTACAATTCCATGTTGTACAGAATAGGAATAAGTGACACTATTGTCAGTTCTTATTCTGTCAAACAGAAATGTATTCTAGAGTGTTGCAAGTTTAAAAATATTTTCTTTAATTTAATACTTTGACTGAGTGGTTTCATTAACTTCTATAGTCTATATGTTTGCAATAAATACATACATTGGAATGCCTAAGCCAGGAGTAATCTTTAAAACAAGCTATTGAGCAGTATTAACTGTATTTGTTCTAATTTTTAGTCCTAAAAAATAATGTTTTGCAGCACTTATAATTCCCTTAATTTCATATCCGCAAATGCAAAGGTTCGACTCTTCGGGCCTTTGCGATTTAAACTGTCATTAACTGGATTTGTTATATATCTAGCCTGCTGATATTGGTTTCGGCCTCAGAAACTTGGATTCTGCGCAACCGGCCAGTTGCGACAGAGCAACAGTAAGATTAATCGTTAAAAGCACGCTATATATTTTTACAATGATTAAAGATATTTAATTTTTTGCACGGATCTAACATACTAACACACTAATTTTTATTTTAACACGATTTTTTTGTGGTAACTAATTTTCTACCTCTACAGTTCTGGAATCATATAGACTTAATGTGCATTATTGTTAATGTTTTTTATGTCATTTTTAAATGTGTAGTTTTTAGTCAATTGTCTGCTGTGATGAATTTTATTCGTGGTACCTATTTACATTTATTTTACCACCGTAAAATCTTTTAGACTATCTTAGTCTATAAACATTACTAGTTCAGCCGGCATGTTAGTGAGTTCAGAAAGATGTTGTAAAAAGTATCTATTCAGAGTTGAATTCTACCGTACATGGCCAGCTTAAATTTCTTCATATATGAATTAATACATTTCTGTCCGAATGTAGCACTGATGCATGTAACTTATTTTACCTTATGGCTTTGTTTGGTTTCCTTTTTAATATCTAGAGCGGCCGCATGGTAGTTAAGTGGTCTAATGGCGCGAAGGGAGTGATTATGCCTTGGCAACTAAACAGTATAGAAGTATGTATATTATTCTTTTTATTTATTATTTAATTAATTAATGTCACCATAACAATCGAGCATAAATAACACAAGCATGTGGCTACTAACGTGGCAATAAAAATGTTTATATGTACATATAATTAATAGTTTTTTTGAAAACTTTAAACACTGTAGATATCAATTTTTATTTCACATTAACTTCTACTTTGAAATCTAAACATTCCAGTATCAGATCATTTTATATTTTTCTTTGTATAATTTTGAAAACAATTTCAAATCAATTTAATTAATATACTATGTAAGGGTACGTGTTTACGTTCGACAATTATGAGGTTAAATTTTCGTTGCAATAACGGAAAATCAATGTGGTGTTAGGATACGCCTCATGGAGGTGGAGATGGTGGTAGCAGTCAGAAGGCAAGGTTGGCTCGTGTGTGGGGCGCGTTGGACTCGCGCCTGCTCAAGCCGCTGCTGACGCACGCGCGGCCGCCGCTCACCGAAACCTTGCCCTCTTTCATGGGACCCGTCGCCCGTGTACTCACCACCACGCACCAGTACACCCAGGGGGTAAGTATTAGTTGTAGTTATATCAGCATCTCAACTATGTCGGGTCATAATTAAACATCTAGCTATATTTTTTCTAGAAACGGGATTAGGAATTTATCATTAGAACACGTGTGAACTTCTTTTTTATTTCATCAAGCTGTGTAAGTTTATAAGGTACAGCTTTACACAAATTATAATTCCGATCGGTAGTTTTTGTTTGCGATGATGAGGCAGATCGGTTTCTAACAAGTAAATAATCAATATTGAACTTTATTCGCAAGCGCAAAAGGCAGTGTCGCTTCCTTTGCATTCTTAGCTTTGACCCGTTTACACGATTCGTACACTGTCGCGTATACTAAAATTGGTCTACTGCACAGTAGTGTTGGGTAGGACATGATGTAAGGCCCGGTTCACACGGCATTGTACTGCACGTTATTTTGCAGTATACGTCTTAACGAATAAATAGTGGCGCATACAATGTACATAGAACCATTCACGTCGTTTGTACTGCAAAAAAACGTATACTGTTGATACGTTTAAACAAATACGCAACGGACTTGTCAAGCAAATCGAATTAATTTTAACGTATTCGGTTTGCAGTGGCGTATAGTATAGATCAGTTTCGTTCACACGGCACGACGTTCATACGTTTTTAGCGAATAGCATTTATGTATTTAGCAATTCTTTTCATCGTTTCTAAGTTTATCGTATAACTTATCAAATAGTTTAGTACGCCCTGATTCTTCATTTATAGGATGTACCCAAAACCTTCTGCTCTGTCGGCGGCGAAACCGTTGGCGCCTTCGATTATACCAATATAAAAGGATAACCAAGCGTGGATCCATCACTGACGTCTACTCACTGTGACAACTGTGTGAAGACTGCAGCTATTCGTTTTTTACACGAATGAAAATCTACCGTATGAACACCGAGGTGATTGTACGTTAAAAAAACGAATTCAAAGAAAACGTACAGTACAATGCCGTGTGAACCGGGCCTTACTAGACATTTTGTACTGAACCAGTATAATGTACCACTTCCAAAGAGGCGAAGAAATTTGGATGATTTGTACTGCAGCAGTACGTTTGAAGCAATGAGGCTGGTAACCGGTAACCATTCCTCATCATTCCCTCATTTTTCCCGTTTGAAACTAGTTCGGAAATGTTCGTTAAGAATCGCGTATGATCAGCGTCGGTCACCTCATTTTACTAGCAGTCGTACGTGCATAGCATAGTATGATATGTCGTATTGTCCCTCTTTGTCATGTGAATATCCAAAGAGGCGTTATTTGTACTGTTGTAGCATGAGCCTCGTTCCGTCCATCCTCTTACGTTTGAGGCATGAAAAGTAGGCGCTACATTGGGAGAAATTATTAGTTGTGTAAAACTGTACGAAAGTCAATTTCACAAAATCTCATAAATAAAACTTAATTTTAGATGGGCGATAGAAAGCAATCGGATAAAAGAGATTTTTCATGCTACTCTTTCGTTAATTTACGCAATAAAATCGATGCGGTAAATAATAATACTTCACATGTTATTTAATTAATTAATTCACCCCCTTAAATCAGTTACTCATGGAATTATTTATTTCAGGATACCTCATTGCGTAGAACTGACTCGGACTCGGATCTTTGTATTGATGAAAGTCAACCAGTTCCTACAAATATTGACCCACAGGTGAATATTCATATTTGTTCATAAATTACAGTATTTTATGAATCTGGACCTATAACTTGAACATGCATAGAATGGGGAATTGAGTGCTATTGGTTGGTTGGTTGGATGTGAGGAATCTAAGGACTTATGGTATTTACAAATGAAGTCGTACATACGATAGCCATCTTTGTTTAAGTTATATGCCCATTAATATGCTGTATTAATATTATATTTTTTATTTCATACAAGAGTTTCTACTTACATAAGATTACAACTTTGTGCTTTACTTTGTAATTATGTATATGTTTGTATGAGTGTATACATAATTATATTTATCTGTTTTTGTTTTGGTTGCAGCTATCGATTAATATAAGGAATGGATATGGGAATGTTTGAGCTTTTTTAGCGTTACTATTCATCGGCTGTGATTTAAAATTGCTCTACATAATGAATTAGAAAGTAATTAAATTTGTTGATTGCACGCAGCAATTATGGCCTGGACTAGTGGATACGCGCATTTCAGTTGAGGGGATCACTGGAAGTAATATATAAGTCATTGTGTGTTATATATATATGAAATACCATACAATTTTAAGTTACTTTGTAGCGGAATGATTTTGCGAACGTTACCGAGCTACCCGTGTAACCATTAGAAATTTTATTTATTATTCTGGAAAAATCTTGTCATTGTTTTTAAACAATGTACTTACTATCATTTTAATGCGTTATTTGATATTTAAACTTGAATTCTTAGTAGTTGATTACACAGTGCTTAAAATAACTGAATTCAATGGAGCATATGTACAAGACCTATTTTAGCAAAACCTTAGGATATATATATTTTTCTTAGGTTTAAATAACTTTAGAAACCGTGGCTCTAAATTTTTGCTTAATGTGATCATAATTGTAGTCATAAATCACGCCGTGTCAAAGTGACTTAACAACAAAACTGCTACAAGTGCCACACTTTTATAGAGAATACATGTTGTAATACGTTATTCTTCATATTAAAATGATTATGTACATCATACATTGGCCAGTGTCTAGAACTATTTGAATGAATTTATTTTTTTGTAGTTTAGTATTATTTAACTAATTGTGATATATGTATAATAGTCTGTGCTAAAAATATAATAAAGTCTACAGACTATACCAACTCAACTAGAAATGTATATTATGTTGAAAACATAATTTGTGGTTGAAAAGGCAAATTTTGATTTCTGTGACAGTGTTTGTCAAAATAAGTGTGCTAAGATAATGATGATTAATAATTATTCTGAAATTGATTTTTTTTTATTAATATTTAATTTTATTAAAAATGTTGATATTTCTGAGCTATCTACAATACGCATATTTTGTGGGTAATAAACAACTGACAACACTATAAATGTACATATTGGTTTCATGTCGCACTATCCACATATTGTAAACAGAATTTTGGAGTATATAATAACGTTGTGATTCATAATAGCAATGCTTATTGACAACCGCGATTTTGTAATAATATAAAGTGAACTTATTTCAGTTTTTCCCGCTTTGTACAACTTGCTAAATTGATAATATGTCGACAAATTATGATGAAAAAAGTATGACATTATTTCGCGTAAACTCCATTCTAATAATTCAATAAAGTCGATAAGCGTGCTTTCAATGACAGCTGTCGCAGGAATAACTTTACATTTAACAAAATATAGGGAGTCGTATAGTTAGCACTCTCAAATAGTCAAACTCGTCAGTATATAGGTTCAACTACTTTTTTAAATATATTAATAATATGTTCTTGCTAAATTATACCATTTATAGCTATTGCACCTAAACTACTTCTCTTGTGTCCGCAATCTTCTAGTCTGCATTTTATGTGAATTTATTGTGTATTCATTCAAGTTGTTTGACATTTTAACCATTAAATGGACGAATTTTATTTAGAAATTAGGAATAATTTAGAAACTACGATCGATATATTAAAATATACGATATATTATTTTCTCATACACTAAAATTTTATAATGTTTTGGAAACAAAAGGTTTAAAACCAATCCGACTTTGTTATTTTCTTTGATACTTATTCATGTAGTACATAGTATGAAACTAAAATGAATTGTACTGATAATGGTTATTTTTTATTTTAAAAATATGTATTAATATAACAGCAATGTTATTATAGATCTGCTTATGTTGTTCCTGTAATTTTTTGAACTAAAAGCAAATCCTATCTTTATGTGTACTAATAAAATTATAATTGATTTGATATTTTTTTTATTCACCCTTATTGTAATGACATATTACATGCTTAATGGCTTATGGCTTAGCGTCTCATTTCAATTATTTTTTAAACACAAATAGGACACTAAGACGGTCATATCCCATAGAACGTAACTTGCAGCAATATCTTATACTACTACATATACATAGATATAAATTTTAAATAAATAGAAATAAGAGCATACTAACGTTTTAAAGTTATGAAAGGAAGTGAAAAGTATGCCCGTAGTACGTAACTTTAAAACGTCAGGTAAATAATAAAATGTTATATGAAAATTACGTGAAGAAAAATAATTTTATTAAAATGTAATTTAAATACGAAAAAGTTTTAATTTACATAATTTAAATTTGTATCTAATTCATAGTCAAGTATAAAATATTGATACAAGTTCTATGGGATGTGTAAGCCATACCGTCGCATTTGAGATAAACAGTATGTGGACTCGAATCCGAATATAGGTACATTAGCATGCAGTCCCGTAGGTATTGAATTTATATATATATATATAGGTATGGGACTGAATTGCATATTGTAAGAATGATCACATATTTAAGGTGATAAAACATACACATAAGTATAATCTCCTCCACCTTAGACAAGCCTATTTTGTGCGGGTCTCTGAAATGGTAACGCCCCAGCCCAGCAATGGGACGTTTACAAGCTGATAATATTACTGCAACTATTTCTAAAACACATTATGTACCGATGAGGGTCATATGATCTGTGCGGTATTTAAACATATCATATTTAAGTACTCAAAAGATACATAACTTATATTCCAAAACAATGCTATCTCATTTTATAGTGGACATAGGTGGGAAAAGTTTAAAATGTAAAAAAAAATGTTCTATAAAATAACCTTTTTTTATTCATTCCAGTGGTCAATACAATATTAAGCTGTTTAATCATAAACCCAAATCCCCATTAGTATCAGTAGACTGCCTTTTTAAACTTTCTCTTACTTCATTGGTAACTTCGAACTTTGGCCCATGTCCTGGTACAATCCAGTCTGCAATGTTGGCCACTTTTAACCTGTTTCTCATCTGTTGTATTGGATCTTCACTCCCTGCTTCCAGCCATATATTCGGATTTTCAATGTCTTCATACTTCTCAAAAAGGTCTCCTTCAAAAGGGGAAATACACTTATATTTTGAAACTGATTTTAAGCTGTATTTTCATCTCTAAATCTTTAAATGATAATAAGGAGAATAAACTAATAATAATTTTTAAAAAATCAAATGCTATGTAGGCACTAAGGTTAGCATGTTCAAAGTCATAAAGAGACTCAAAATTTGTTATTAAATTTTATTACAATGTAGACTATGCCTTGGTCCTCTAAATAATATTCAGGTTCAATCCCAGGATGAGCTTTATTAGAATAAAAGCAGCCCACTATTGAAAATAACTTATACCAAATTGAATCAAGATCCACTTAAATCCAAAATGACAATCAACGTCGTGATTATATATTTGTAAGAAAAGGATCAAAAAACTGAACACTGCCCAACCTACTACAGTTATGACTTACACTACTGACACATTAAAAGTAAGACTAAATTGTTATGGATAGAATCAAAATAAGTTAAATTGGCTGAGCGACACCATTCACATGGCCAGTTGAGGAGATGAACTCCATTCTCCTCATTTAAGGGGAACAGATTATCCATGCAGGAACGGAGAAAGAATACAATTTCCTACAGCCTGTCTTAAGAGGTGAGAAAACAATTCACCATAACTATGAGGATGTCTTAGCAACATTCAAATTAAACCAGAAAAAATATATGAACATAGCATACCCTTTGCTAGAATTCAATCCCACACTATTGCAGTGATACATGAGGGTTGTTTCCCCTAAGCATTATAATTTTTAGTCATCTATATTGGAATTAATTATTATTAATTACATTAATAATTAACTATAAATTACCTGTGACAGCAATAGTTTTTGCTTCATTACTAATTACAAGCACAGTAACATCAGACATTGTGTGTCCAGGTGTAGGTATTATTTTAACACTATCATTTATAATATATTCTTCACCTGAAAAATTGCAAAATATTATACTTAAAGAGGCATAACAAGCTACTGCGCTAAAAAGTTTTTATTGCATAGATTATTGAATATTAGATTCAAAACTCTAAGCAATATAACACCTCCACTGCCAAAAAAACGCCATAAAAGTTAATCAAAATATAGTATTTGAAAAACTGTTACTAAATACCTATGAGAAGAAATATCTGATTTCCATTTAATTCTTGGTTTATTAATAATTGAATTGAAATTATTTTATGTATAAAAATAGAACACAACTTTCATTTGAGAAAGAAAAGACATTCTATGCAAATAATAGAGTAAAGATAACAAGGGAGTGTTGAAGTATAAATTATCATACTTGCCTTTATCAAAAGGATGTATAAAATATTTATCTTCATAAGATATGCTGAACCCAACAATATGTTTAGCTTTTAGGAATAAATTATTATTTCCAATGTGATCAGAATGCCCATGTGTTGATACCACATAGTTAATATCATCAGGTGTTATTTTTTGCTTGTGTAAGGCTGAAATAAGTATGTTAGATTGTTAGTTATATGGTGAAAATCATAAAAAATATTTTATTACATGATAAATAAAGGTAAATGTATAGCTTTCCGGTACACGAATTTTAAGTAGCGGGGAGGTGAAATGGGGAGGGGGAGAGGCATACTTACCTTTACTATAACCCCTGAGGTCCGGAGACCTTGTTTTATTTTTAATAAACATAACCTCAATTATTTTTTCGCCAAAGTTGAAAAATCTTTTCAAACTCCAAAAAAAAGCCAGTAATCAACATAAAAAGAACTAAAAACCAGTTTAATTGGATAAAAGTGAAGAAAAACACAATAGAGCACATTCACATATACCACAAGAGTAACCATTCAAAATGGCGAAATATAAAGATGATTTTTCACGTAATCCCATTTATTTATATTTAACCAATATTAAAGAGAAAATGTTCTGCAATGTACTTAAAAAATTATGTAATTAATATATTGATTTATTGTGATATTAAAAAGCACAGTGCTAATCGTCGTAAATTGATAAATAAAACAAATGTTTTATATGAGACAAAGCTTCGTACTGTTTGTGTGTATAAAATAAATAGTAAATGGTAACCAGTCGGTTCTAGCATGTCGCTGGCGCGGCACAGCGGCCGACGTATCATTTCTACATTAACACGTTGAACGCTTTACGGCCCACCGGTGAGCCTAGCGTACTATTCCGTTTGAGCCATGCCAAATCCATGAAATCGCAATTTTTTATCAACTTCAGATTTTCATCCCAAAGTTTATAAAATGCGGTAATATGTATAGAAAATAAAATTTAGCGCCTTTTACCGTCTAGTTTTAGTGATATAGCAAAAGGCTCACCGGTGGACCCTATGGCCTCCTACAAAGGAATGCCGATTATCCGTTGGCGGGGGCCACAGGGTCACGCCGTGGCCCACCCGCGCGTGCTTCGTCCGCAGCGATGAACTTCGGCCGGTCAGTATTGCGCGTATAAGTACCTCTCCTCATACTCATCCTCGGATTAGCAAGGTCTTTACTTGATAATGAAACCCATTTGGTGGGAACAAACCGAAAAAAGAGGAGGCACCTGCCAAAAACTGTCGTAAGTACTAAACTCAAAAAGGATAATACCATCACGACTTTCTCTAGCAATGGCTAGAGAAAGTCGTGATGGTATTACTGTAATGAAATGGACGGACAAAAGAGAAGTGTTGGTTTTGTCAAACAAACACACAGATCTATTAGCAAAAATAAGAAAGCGTCAGGGTAATGTAGTCATGAAACCGCAGATTATTAAGCCAAAGGAGCAGTCGATTTATCATATTATCAGATGTCTGCATACTCGTCGCCATTGCGGAAATCCGTAAAGTGGTACGAAAAGTTAGCTGTTGACTTACTACTTAATATGGCGATGGTAAATGGTCTGACTCTGTACAAATCAGTAAGTAAAAAAAACATGCACATGGTAGATTTGAGAAGATTTATAATGATGAATCTCTGTATAGTGCAACAAAATACTGCGGCTGTAGAGAGACCGAAGAGAATCAAACGAACTGGAAAAGAAAGAGGGATTAGCTAGAAAAGTTAGAAGAACATGTCGCCAATGTTACGCAGAAAACGTACCAGTCATGGGCAGCAAAAAGGCTAAAACAAAGACGAAAAACGTATCTACTTATTGCCAGAACTGTCCAACTAAACCTTACCTTTGTTTACCTTGTTTTAACAAAATTCATCATTGATTTTTTTATGTATTATGACTGACTAGTTGAAGAATTGTTAATGTGATAATATAAAGAAGTGCCATAATTGTGATTGTTAAGACTTTATAAATATTTTAATATGAACCTTTGTAAACGTTCAATGCGAGATTTTTATATGGTGAAGAAGAAAATGTTATGTTCTTTTGTATTCTAATAAATAAATATTCATAATTATTTATTGGTTTGATTTACACTATATAATCAAAATAACAATTTCTACTGAATCTTAAGACAACCCTAGCATCTTACAATAAACTCAATTTTTTTTACAAGTTTCTGTAGGATTTGAAAATCACGCCGTCCGGCTACGCTACAGGGCCACGCGGCTCATTTCTATGTACGTTTTGTTTGATTGCTGCAATCTGTGGCTCGTAGGAAGCGTTTTTGTTGGACCCGTCGTGCGGCTCACAGGTGACCCACATGGCTTGAACGGTACAGTAACGAAAGGCTCACCGGTGAGCCCTGTGGCTTGTACGGAAAATCTCAATTTTTTATACGGCGTTCAACGTGTTAAAAACAGTTTTAATTTTACAAAAAGTTCTAGTGGTTATATGTAATTCGTGAGTACATTCAGAAACTCAAATCACGCTTTGTTATTATCAAAAGTGACATAATTTTACAACAAAAATAAGTGAGGTTAAGTTTAAAAATTAAAACCTCCGGACTTTAGGGGTTGTAGTGGGGGTAAGTATACCTCCCCCTACCCACTACGCCCACCCACTACTTAAAATTTGTGTACCGGATTGTTAAGTCGCAGCCTAAATAAATAAAATATAATGAAAGTGGTTTGTTGGAAGCACCTGATATAATTATTTTAGAATCCCAAGCAGTCATTGTGTCAACAATAATATTGTGTACGCCTTGTATTAAAGTGCAGCTGCAGTTTGCTTGCATTTGATCGCTGTTTATAATTTTAGAATATCCATCATATAAAACAATAGCTTCACTCATTTTTAACATTTTACTCAGTACAAGTCAAGTGCATAAGGTATCAGCTAGGAGTGCACGATATATATCGATATTGAATAAAATATCGATATATGTACACGATATATCAATTCTTCCCGATATTATCGAATAATCTAGTATCGATATGTACAATCGATACATTTTATCCGATACATCAAATATCGGTAGAAATTATAGAATAAAGTTTTACTTTTTTAAACTGATTTATGGTTGGTAACTTGAGTAAAAATAAAACGTAAAACCCTGAATTATTGAATAACTAGCCTTCCCAGTAACGAAAGTTTCGTTGTTAACAAAATACTCTAAATGACTTCAAATTAAACTCCACTACATACCTAACCTACAATGTATATTCGTCTCAACAGCTAAAGAGCGATTTCTGAGTTTCTCCAATAAACTCTGTTTTATTTTTTTGTATATTTTCAGCGCTGGTCGATTATGAGATATATTAATGAAATGATTCGATTATAAAATAAGTAAGCTACTAATTTCATAATCGATTTTCAATATTAATATTCGAAAATAATTCGATTATGACATTAGTCATAATCGCCCCCCGCTAAACAACATACTACTCCTACTCTTAGTAAGGGCAGCACTAGTATTAAAAATGGTATAATCTGTGTCTGTGGGTACTCGTTTCGGTCTCAGTACAAAATAACTTACAAATAAAAGCTATCTGTTTTGATTGTTTTGTTTGATACATTTTACGAAATGTAAATACAGTTATATAAAAACTAATAAAAATAAATAGCACAATATATAAAAGCGGCTACAATTCAATTGTATAGAAGAAGCAAGCTGTGGCAATAAATTGATTACCTGTTTTATATATTACATTTTAATTTAAATTTTGTTTAAGCAAGGTCTCGACAAAAAGTATTGGGAATTATAAATAATTAAACTTGATTTGTTTCTTATTCCCAGCTATTTTTACTTATATCAACCTGATCCCTATCAAATACTTAATATTAAAAACTAACTAAGTAAGAAAATTACATTTTGTTACGATATATCGAAGATATCGATATATTTCTACGATATATCGCAAAGTATCGATACAACATTACGATATATTATATCGAAAATAATATCGATATTTTTTTTGTATGAACATCCCTAGTATCAGCTTTTTTTTGGATTTTATTGCTTGGTTTCTAGACCTTTAAGCCAAGTCTGTTTTGGATATTCGGCACTTCACAGGTTTTTCACAATTTATTAAAAGTGTTTTTGATATATTTGTATAACGGGTAGAAATACTTTTTGTATTTTAATAAATCACAATGCGACCTCAATGTCTTTTGCCGCATATTTACACAGTAAAGCTTTAATATTAAAAATCAAGTAATTAGTCTTAAAATCTAGTTTCAGATTAACAAGGCATTGAATAAACTTAAGGAGTCTGTAAGAATAAGAAAATATTTACAATTATTAACATAATCTATGCGTTTCAAAGCTTCAAGACCAGCATAGGCTTCAGCTGTGAATATAGAACACATGGAGCTTAAGCTGAAGCTTTGAACAAACTTTATTTGAGGATCATATACCTACTGCACTTCTCACATGTGAGTCTGTTTTACTACCATCTGTATAGAATCTATAAAATTTCTAATTTTGTTCCAAAAACTGTAAATATGTAGATAATATAGAATATATTATCTACTACTCTTTCTTCAATAATTTTAACAGAAAATATTACACTATTATAAGATGTAAGATAACATGGCCAAGTTCTGCTTGTAAAAATATTTGCATATTTGTTTTGAATTTCCAGATATATGTGACTCATTTTTGGAAAACTACCTTCAAGCAATTTACTACCTGAAGTCAGTGTTCCCTCAGGATGGACAGCATGTGGGAAAATTCTTTTTATAACTTGCAAATTACTTGAAGCTGTAAGTTTTACACAAAATCTTTCTGCAATCAGTAATCTTCTCAAACAAAGCAGCATAATCATTGATTCAACCTCCATTGCACGAATGGGGGTTGAACACATAGCGCCTAAAATAATTCTCAAAGCTTTATTCTGAATGATATTTAACTTATTTACATAGTTACTATTTGCATATGCTAAACAACTGTAGTCAAAGTGACTTCTTACAATCCCTATTAATATTATAAATGCGAAAGTAACTCTGTCTGTTCCGTTTTCACGTAAAAACTACTGGACCGATTTGGCTGAAACTCAGTATATATATATTTTCGATACCGAGGATGAACATAGGATACTTTTTATCCCGAAAAATGGGATAGTTTCTGGGATAACATGATATTTGTCTGTTTGTTTGTTATGCTTTTACGGAAAAACTACTGGACCGATTTGGCTGAAATTCGGTACGTATGTAAATTAAATACTGAGGATGGACAAGGGATAATTTTCATTTTGGCCTTTTTGGTAATTTTGGCCTATTTGGTCATTTTGGCCTTTTTGGTCATTTTGGCCTTTTTGGTCATTTTGGCCTATTTGGTCATTTTGGCCTTTTTGATCATTTTGGCCTATTTGGACATTTTGGCCTATTTGGTCATTTTGGCCTATTTGGTCATTTTGTCCTATTTGGTCATTTTGGCCTTTATGATCATTTTGACCTTTTTGGTCATTTTGGCCTATTTGGTCATTTTGGCCTATTTGGTCATTTTGGCCTATTTGGTCATTTTGGCCTATTTGGTCATTTTGGCCTTTTTGGTCATTTTGGCCTATTTGGTCATTTTGGCCTATTTGGTCATTTTGGCCTTATTGGTCATTTTTGTTTAAAGTTCAAAATTTTGGACCATATAAAATATTATTATGTTTAACATATACCAATCTATTAGTTAGAAAATTATATATCCACTTACAAAGTAGGCCAGGTATACCTAGTCTCGATAATACTTTCACCAATATTCCTGGCTGTACATTGTCAAATGCTCCTTGAACATCCAAGAAAGCACAGACAATTGATTTGTATTTTTCCCCATATTCCAGGTCTGACACAAGAGAGATGAAACTATCAGCACAACTCCTGCCTCTACGAAATCCATACTGTAACATTTGGAATAATGCTGTTGGACTCAACAAACCAATCAAGACGAATCTTGATCATATTTTCAAATATTTTACCTAAACATGATGACGGTGATATTGGACAATAAGAATTTACATCATCAGGAGGTTTATTAGGTTTAAGTATAGGTATCACACATTGGGTTTTCCAAGATTCAGGTACAATTTGTATTGCATTCAGAATTTCTAAAAATAATTTTTGAATTGATGAATGTAAGTTTTTAATCAAGAGATAGGGAAAGCCATCCAATCCTGGAGTAGTGTTTTTACGTGATTGTAAACTCAATTTGAACTCTTGAATGGTAAATGGTTCTAAAAGGAATTTAGATTTGTCATTTGTATTATGAAGTTCAAAACAATTATTTAATCCTTCCACTGTCATACAATTACCTGACAATTTGTCTAAAAAACCAGTAACAAACTTATCTGTACAGGACTTGTTTTGAGTCTTAATGTGTTTAAACATTTTGATGTAATTCCAGATTCTACTAATGGGAGTAGTTCTACTAAAACTTTCACATAATCTATTCCAACCATTCTTTTTTTCTTCTGCAATTATCCTCTTTTTAACTGCGTCTAACCTTTTGTATTTGATAAAGTTTGAAACACTTGGATTATTACGATAAAATTTTAGTGCTTCATAAGAAGCAATGACAGCTTGTTCGCACCTCCGGTTCCACCAAGGAGCAGGTTTACTTTTGAATGAACTGGTTTTAATAAATGTTGGAACACACTCCAGTTTCAGATTGTTCAACCTATCACAAAAAGTATTATATGCTTTTAATGGATTACACATATCCACAGTAATGTTTTGAAAATGCTTTTCTGAAAGCTGACTATACAACTTCCAGTCTGTTTTATTGTAAAGAAATTTTTCTGTGGGAGGATTATACTGATACCTATCTACCTTCAAAGTAATATCAATAATAATTGGAAAATGATAACTACCCATATTATTGTCATACACAGACCAGTTACAGAGTGGAGCTATACATGAACTCACAAAGCTTACATCAATAGCAGATGGATTTGTATTTGGGTAGTGAATTGTAGTTACAGTGCCATCATTAAGTATACATAAATCTAATTCATCTATTATGTCATATAACTGTTGGCCACGTCCTTTAGTTGTAAGGCACCCAAAAGCAATATGATGTGCATTGAAATCTCCAGCTACTAGAATAGGTTTGGGTAAATCTTGTATTATGTTACGCAATTTGTTTATACTAGTATTTCTAGGAGGACAGTAGCAACATAAAATTGTCACAGCACCACATTGTGTTGAACCCGATAATGCAATAGTTTGAACATCTTCATGGAAATTAGTCTGCAAGAGTTTGTATTTAATAAAGGGTTTAATCAGTATGGCAACACCACCATGTCCATTACTGGCATTTTTACAATAAATGTTATACCGAGGTATATGGAAAGAACTGCTTGAGTCTTTAAACCAAGTTTCGTTAAGGAGACAGATATCAATATTTTCCTCCTGTAAGAATTTAATTAATGACACCTTTTTATTTTGTGCACTTTGTATATTGTATTGAGTAATACGTAAGTGTGATTGTATGTGGGATGTACAATCCATTATTTAAGATATTTGACAAACATATCTTGTATACTGGCAGTCGTGATTGGATAATCATCACGTTTGTTAGCCAAATTCCTTATCATTTAACAACTGTTTTTTAATATCCTCCAACTTTGATGGAGATGGTTTATTTACATTTTGTACAGATGAAGAAGTATTTACACTATTAACAGAGGAATTAACATTATTTACAAGTGATGGTTTGTGCATCGACTTTACCGGCTTAGTTGTCATTGGCAGAGGGGGAAATCAAAATCATTAGTAACCTTTTTAGTATTAGCAACAGTAGCATATGTAATCTTATTCTTTTTTTCTTCAATTTTTTTCGTTTTAATAGGACTTAATTTTGAAATAGTCAGATGTGGGCCACTGCAATTTGCACAACAGAGGTCATTTGGTCGATCACATTCTCGATATATATGCTCACCGCCACAGCAGCTGCATCGTTGTTTGCCATTACATATTTTTGCTGAATGATTGAACTTTAAGCACCGGTAGCATTGCTGCAACGTTGGAACATAATCAAACACCCTGTATGAAAATAGATCATAATGCACAGTATCTGGTAGTACATTAGATAAGAAAGTAATACTGACAGTTTGTATAGGTACTCGTTGGTTATTCACTTTTTTAATAAACCTTCGGATTGCTATGAATTCAAATCGAGATGACAGCTTAGTATATGTCTTTATTCAAAATATTCACCGGGACAAAGCGTATAATGCCCGTTTTTTCTATTAGCCCTGCTGGAATAAATGCCTTTATGTTGTGTCGCTGAAGAAAGTCTGTGTTAATTATTTGCTGTATTGTATTGTTTAAATATAAGAACTATTTTATTCGCATTCACTCTATGAATAGATGCAACACCTTTTATTTCTGGACAAGAACTAAATATATGATTTAAATAAATTGGGCTTTTATTTCCAATTTTTTCTGACCTCAATCCTTGTACAAACACTTTAAACTCTACTTGAGTTGAATTTTCTGGATAGTCTCTTATAATTTGGTTTGAGATATGGTAAAAAAGAACTTTCCTCATCACCACTGCCGGGGCTGGCATCAGTCCCCACGTCTAGTCTTTTCCGTTTTTCGGGATTGGGAGAATTACCCCCAATCCCTTCGTTGCCAACCATATAAACAACTTTTATGGAACACACGTAGTATGTTTATTTACTGAACTTGGCTGTTTGTTATATAATTTTCATAATTTGTTTACTTTTTGTGAAGCAAAAGCCGTCTGCGTTCCAATCTGAGTAAAAAATCCCAAAAACAAAATTTAGAAACTAGGACAAACATTACTTTTGTTCTCCATATATCAGTGTCATAACAGTCAGTACAATTATTTTTTCCTAGAGTTTTTTTGCGTTCTATTAGTAGGTACGTATTGCAGTAGATGCCACTGTTCTCAAATTAAACACCAAATGAAAGAAAATAATGTTTCGTTATACGCAGTTGTTTTAATACTTGTTTAAGAAATATTTGATATGTTATTATGTTTTTGCAAGCCATATCAGCTAATAAATATATTTTAAAGTATATAAATTCTATTCCTCACCTTTATCAAATTATAAAGCTCTTTTTAACTTTAATTACTGGATTTTTGATGAATTGTCGATTTACCAAAAACTTATTTCAAAGATGTCAATTATGTCAAAACCAAAACGACATTCCGATCGATACGAGTCACACTCGTGAACGTATGTACTTTGTTGGAGTTTTTGGCGGGAACTGAAAGGCGATGTTGTGCTGTGCAGTTTAATTTTCTAAAAATTTGTAAAATTGCTCTTAAATGAACAATAGTTGTAGGATATTGATAGTTTTTGAGTAGTAATTATGTGTTTTGTGAGAAATGTGAACTGTATAGTCAAATGTGGCCTTTTGAGTTGTCACAAGAACTCCGTTGAATGGCACTAGCTGATTACCTACAGTTCAGCTGTACTACACATAGGCTTAAGAAAATGAAGAAACTATATTGTAAACTAAGATCTGGCTTAAAGGCCTAGCTGCCAAGCCATAATGCTAAATAATAAAAAAATAATAATAAAAAAATGTACTTTGTTTGTGTTTTGATTATTTTTCGACAACTTTGTTTGATTCCTGGACTCCTAAGACTTCGCTTATCACGTTTACTAGTATTCTGTGATCACGTTGAACTTACGCATGCACCCTGAACACCGATTTGCCTAACGATTTGTTCTCTGGTGACTTGGATTATGGCTTCTTCTGAAAGAGGTTGTTGTGTGCCCTGATGCGGTAAAACTTGTGAGTAAATCATTCTAACGGCACCAGATTAGATGTGGATACAAATGATGTTATGAAAATGTATGCCTTTGAATATTTAAATAAAAGGAAACATAATAAATCAAGTTACCGCTAAATTGTTGTTTTATTTACTAACAAATAAACATTTTTTGAAAAGGCTTTTGGGAATTGCAGGAGTTAAATAATTAACTCCCGCAATTTCCAAAAGTCTGATATAAAAATCAAAATAATACTAGACGCCATGTTTTCGCCATTGAACAGTGTCGTATACCGATAGAGTGCGTTAGTATATATATTATGACTGTTGACTCTATACCAGTATATATAAAGTACTCTGTGCCATATATTCAATGTACTCCGCTTATTGTACCTTGACTTTTGACAGCAACAGCTGTCTTGCTGTGTATGCAGGGTTGGATTTGGGTAAGCTGAAAACAATAGCATAAAAAATTTAAAAAGATAGTATTTGTAAAAAGTTATAGAACACTTTATTATTTTGAATAAAAAATATATAAACATTAAATTAACAGGAGTTTACAAAAAATTTAGTCTTCTTCCATGTTTATCAGTTCTTCAATATTAGTTTCATCCTCAGAAATCTTAGAATTATCTTAGAATAGAATAGAGAGCAAGGTAAGCGAATGCCTGAATATTAAGATATAGGATCTGGCCATGAATGAATAGTGAAATATGAAAACTGGCCATCACTTGTCATAGAACATAAATGATCGTTGTGACTCCACAATGATCATTTGTACAAATTATCAAATGTATTAGGACGTAACTTCAAAACTCAACTTTATGGACAGTCAGTACTAATCATTCGTTACCTTCATTGGGTCGATCTGTACGCACCATAGAAATGAATTTTTTTTTTTAATGAACTGAAATATTAACGTTCTGAAACATTCTCAATACTTAACGTAAATGAAATAAAATACATTATAATACAATTGTACAAATGTGTAACATTTCGTATCAGCTTTATTTGTGGCTACTCTAAATTTCGTCATAATTAATAAATAAATATTAAATTGAAACTTTTTAAAATAAATATACACAGTATAAAGTCAAGTTATTTCTGAACATGGGAATCCCGTTCGTAATTTTTCCCGTCTCCCGCTTCAGCTGTCTTCGCCGGTTATTTTTAGGTTAAATTCTAAAATAAATTGAAGAAAGCTGTAGGGGTACATACTTTAAAACGTAGGTTATTTTAAATTTTCAATGTGTGCCAAAGATTTCCTTTATTAAATTAATCTACGCTTTTGGATTATGATATGCCTCGTGTTTCTGATTAATTAAATCCTATATCATTGTTTACTCAGGGTTATGAAACAGTAGAGTGGTTGCCTGTCGCCTACTGTGCGCCAGATCGCTGTAAACCATGTCTGGCGACGTACAACCAAGGAAACGTAAAGATAAAAAAAGAAAGAAAGGTAAGCTATTTTTATTAGAATTTATAATTAGGCTTATTAAAATTCTTTGTAAGTAAAGAATTCCAGGCATTAGATTTAAACAATAAACTTTGTATTTTATTATGTTAGCAGGTATATATGATATGGAAGCTGATCTACTTTTTAATAGTTTTTACATTTTGACGTATCAAATTTCACCTATTTTGTAGATGACTTGGGTGTTGAAGAACCTCGTGGCACCGCGGCGATTTTTGGAGAAGGCGACGTGTTCATGCACTCACACCATGACCATGGAACAGGAGGCCACTGGTGTGCTAAAGTCATTTTCTTCTCTTTACTTGCTATACTTGTTACTCTCATTGGATTGATTATACTGGAGAACAGAGGTCTTACTGAGTGTGAGTATGCTATGGTAATAATTGTACCTTCATTTATATCTTATTCACTTTTTAAATGTTTGTTTAAGATTTCAATTCGAAGCTGAATAATAGAATTCTTCAGTAACATGTGAAAGTTACTGAAGAATTCTATTATTCAGATTTGAGACCCTTGGAGGCTAGAATTAAAACCAGAAATAAAAGACACAGGTTTCGATTGAACTCATTAATTACAATTAAAACAATAAATTGACTATCTTGGTCAAGGTCAGCAACCTATTGTGAAAATATCTATTGATTGGTGCCAACATTTTTATTTTTATTTATTGTATTAAAAAACATTTTTCTCATAAGTAAAATATCATCAATGTCAGTGCAGGACCTTGTGACTATTTTTTTATATTTTTTGCCTCAAAATAGTGATGTGTATATGAACCTAACAATTTTGATAAAAAAAATTATGTCAACAAAAATATGTAGTTACACTGATGCTGAGCATATCATAATACATTTCTTTACACTTTTCTTTAGCAGAAATGCTTAATTAGAAGTAAATAAAAAAAAAGCTATTTTATGTTAAAAGCAAATCTAAGTCACAAAAGTTAATGAAAATAGCTAGGTTTTCAAATTGGACAAGTACATTAACAATCAGCCTGTAACACTTCAAGTTACATTTTTTTTACAATTCATTTTGTCACTTGTCAGTTGAAGATTTTCCACTTGTCCATTGCGATTTGTTTTTCCATTTGTCTGTTGCGATTTATTTTTCCACTTATCTGTTGCCATTCGTTTTTCCACTTGTCCATTGTGATTCGTTTTCCACTTATCCATTGCCATTTGGTTTTCCACTTGTCCATTGCAATTCGTTCGTTCACTCATCTGTTGCCATTCTTTTTCAACTTGTCCGTTTTTCTCTTAATTCCCAAAAGTTATATTAGATACACATCTATAGCCTACACTGAATAATATAGCTGCCATTAATTACTGATGTTTATATAATATTCAAATTTTCACATGAAAATATTTGTTTGTGGCAGCAGTTTCATTTAGTCTGTACATTTTTGTGCTACACCACATCGCATGTTTAATAAAAACAAAGAAATATCTTAAATTTTCCATTTTTTGAAATGAGAATTGAAGTTTAGGCCTATTAGTTGTTCTTTGTATGTTAATTATAAATCAAAATTATTTAATATATAATTTATTAATGGTCTTTTACTTTAGCTGAATGTGTAAGGATTAAAAAGCGACTGGTGTTTATCACTCTCTTTAGTAGTTAGTAGAAAAGTAGTACAATTGTTTATTTTGCCAACCAACGGTCAAATTGCAAGGCAGTTGGGGCAAATTTATTCTTTATGATAATTATCTCCAACTTATGATTTATTTTGTTATTTTATTCATTGAACAACATATCCATTCATAGCCTTACATTATGTACAGTCATTGTCAACTGCTTGGTTTGTGTTTACTTCAATTCACATTAATACTTCATAAATGTATGTTGCAGTAGAAGCAAATTCAGTAGAGTCAAGATATTCTGGTGTATTAGATGGTTGGTTGGAAGATGCTCCTGATCATGATCACCATGATGTTCACACTCTCGAGCTGAAGCAACATGTGAGTTCATGTCATTCAGTTCTCAGGCTTTATTTATATATCGAAACTATTATTAAGCATTTTTATTTAGTATTTCAAATAAAATTTCTATTATATCAACATATTCACCCTATATCTAATAACAGAGTTAACAGGATTATTATTAAATTTGTAATGTAGGAAGATGAAGATGAACATGATGATGTCAGCAATGAAATTGATCATGGAGATATGAATGATGAAGAACATGATCATGAAGCTGAAACTGATGAAGAAGATGAGGATGATGATCGTAATAGTAATTTAGAAAATGATGATGAAGCAGAGAGTGAAGAAAACGAAGATGATAATGAACCTGAAGATACTAATGAATATGAAAGTCAAGAGCAAGATAATAATGATGAAAATGAAAGTCAAGAACAAGATAATGAAGATGAAAATGAAAGTCAAGAGCAAGATAATAATGATGAAAATGAAAGTCAAGAACAAGATAATGAAGATGAAAATGAAAGTCAAGAGCAAGATAATGAAGATGATGATGATGAAAATGAACAACATAACCAACAAAACATTGATGAAGATGAAAGTTTAGAAACTGCTGATGAGGTTTGCATTTATCCAAAATTCCTTTAATTTTGACATGTGTATTCAATATCTTTAATTATATGCTTTTAACAGGACAATGATGAAGTTAAGTATAAAAAATATTATGAGAGATTTACATCAGCACACGACGACGATGATGAAGATGATGATGATGACGACGACGACGATAATTTCGATACTGACGACCTACATAAAGTAGACGAAAACGAAAATGACGAAGAACAAAGTGTTGAGAAAAATATTTCATCTGAGAACTTAGATAATGAAGACAATCAAAGTCAGGAAGATGATGATAATAATGATCAAGATGATGACAAATATGAAAAGGAAAATGAAGAAGACAGTAATGAAAATGATGACACTGAAGAGGTGCAATTCAGTAGTGTTATGTTTGTGAATTGAAAGTGATATGTTCTTATAATTGGTTTTGATTGGCACTAACAATTCTAAAGCTTCTCAGAAAGTAATGACTGTTGTAATTTTCTATAATAACTAAATCTCACAAATACATTTTCAATAGCCATGTTGATTGGCTATGAACTTGAAGTCTTACCACTAAGTTTTATTTTCTTAAACTTTAAATTGATTATTCTTTATTTTGTGTGTGATATCTAACTCATTATCATTTAGAAAATTAAAATTTTCTATTGTAGAAAATTTGACGATGAGATTAGGAGAGGACTTATTTTAAACAAGTATGTTATGTATAAGCTATATTCCATTTTAGTTGAAGCTTTTGTTGTCAAAATTAAATTTATACATCAATGCGATTTCATGTTATATAGTCGAAAATATATCAATTTGTCACCCCTCCAGAGATTTTATAAGTATTCTTAAATTTTGTAGCTGTACAAAAATATTGTTATTATTGCTATGAAACATTAAGATTAATATTTTCAATTAATTAATGGGGTACCAATCATTGGACAGGGTTGCCAACAATATATACCCTACCCTATATAAAAAATAAATATCATGAAACATGAGCCCTATTTTATTGACATTAAAGCATGTGAAGTACCACTTTATGGCTATTTTTGTACATTTGGTGTTAAACGGATTACTGCATGACACCATGGAGTTAGAAATAATAAAAAAAAGCTTTTAAATTATTTTTCTTTATATTGTGTTCAAAATTAAAATCATTGAAATAAATATTTCATTACACTTTAGGATGGTGAAGAACATGATGATGATGAAGAAAATGATAACATTGAAGTGGAGAGAATAGAAAGAGAGGTCTCTGAAGAAGGTGAAGAAGAACCGGCGCCATATTCCGAAGAAGTGGTATCACGAGTAGAAAACAATATAAATGATAAACAAAGCCAAGAAGGTATTAAACTTTTCCAATAGTGTAACTTTTAATCTAATTATGTAAATGTTGGTCCTACCAGTTTAATGAAATTTTTACTGCAGAAGAATAAAAAAGACATCATGCTTTAATTAACTTGACGGCCTCTGTGGTTGAGTGGGCTTTGCTATGTTTTGCCTTTGCCGGCCTACCTCACTGCAACGCAGAGGCTCTGGGTTCGATTTCTGGTATAGAAAATTTCGGAAACATATTTTCTCCGTTATTTGCTATGGTGGGGGTGTCTGGGATCGGCCCCAGAGTAGTCCGTTGTATTTTACCCATAACACAAGCGTAACTTGCTTAATTTGGGGATGTACAATATATGTATTTGTCTGCCGATTAAAAAAAACTTTTTGATTTTTACTCTCCTGTTAATAAAAGTTATTATACAAGTCACTAGCTCTTTTGGTTCTAGTTTCCTACTATAGACTATAATACGTTAATCGGGGCCTGTTCCTCGATGCATTCATATATAGCTTACAAGGTTAGATGTAACGTGATGTAATGGGAATTAGTTGATACTTCTCCATAATTGGATTAATTAGTCAAAGAGTTTATATTTGCCTTCACATAGCCCAATAGAAACCTTTTAAAAGTAGCATTTCTATGTTTCATGAGAAAAATATTGTACAACAATAAAATCTTTATATTCTATAAATGTGTGGGAAGAAAATAAAGATTAAATATGTATTGGCGTAAATGACCACTTATAATTGTAAGGCAACATTCCTTAGACTGTTCATAATCGATTAGTTTTAGTTAGACTAGTAGTGTCTTAATAATTTGGAGTAACTTAAAAAGCACAATTTCCGTAGTTTCTATATAAAATCTAACATACTGTCACTATATGTTCCTTAATATTGTTATCTATTACAGAATTGTCTAATGAAGTTGACCCTGGAGATAGTGAAGATGAAGAAGTGGAATTTCTGGAACTCGATGATGATGTACCTGCTGTAGTAGAACAGATAACGGCACCTGCAGGAAAACCTTTAGTTGAGGTAATTTCAATTCGTAATTGTTATATAATTATGTAGGAAAATTCTGGAAGTTGGAGTCCTTATAAAGGTTACTCTGCGAAAATCCTGTATTGCGGGAGTGTTATACAAATATTATAAAGACTCATGCTGAACTCCATGTCTGTTATTACATTTATATCATAGGCCAAACGTTTACCGGATAGTACCTAGCGTTTTAAGTTTTGACTGCCTGCAGCTAAAAATAAATGGTAGGTTGAGCAAAAAGTTTTAAAGCTGATACATGGTGCTTATTTTTGCAATTCAATAGTACATAGTCAGCCCCATTTTTTAACGTAGAGCAGTGTCACATTTATATGCCATGCAAACATGATTTGATTACACTACAATTATATGAGAATGTAGTTTGAAAAGAGCTGTAAAAATCATATTACAATAAGAATAATAAGCTGAAAGATTGATGAACTTGTGAACAAAGTTAGGCCATAGGCCATAAAAGAGGTAGACAATTCGGTAGTTGTCAATTTTTGAGAAACAGGTTTATTTTGAGCCTTATGGTCTATTTTAGCCAAAATATTAATATTTCAGTAAAAAAACAACATTTACATATTTAATTTAGCAATTTTATAAATATTTTGACATTTCGTGACAAAAACGCGTCAAGCTGTCATGGCGTCTCGCATGACGTCACAGTGTGCAAAACAAACATCTGTTTCATTGAAGTGTTATCTGAGAAGTCATTGATAACTTCTTGTGTTTTGCACATTATGACGTCACGCGCTCTGATCGGCGTTCATTGTCACGTGGCTAATGGCTGCAATATAACAATTTTATTTCTCAAAAATATCAATTAGTATTTAAAATTTTAGTTAAAACAATTTATTTTTGTCATATTTAGATCGTAATGTACGATATATATTAAAATCAGCCTATATTTTTCGTCAACTACCGAATTTGTGTAAAGGATAGCATGAAGATGAAGTACGAAAGGAAAAGATAGAGTGTGTGTGACCTTCAATTATTGAGAACCTAACTTGAAAGGAATGCAATTTTTTTTAATATGCTTGATATTATTCATATTTTTGTATAGGTTGAAGAAGAAACATCATCAGAAAAACCTCCAGACACATTGGCTGAAGAAGAAGAATATGAAAAACAACAGGAAGAATTACGTCGCCAAAAAGAAGAGAGTTCACATGGTAAGTAACTTATATTTTTTTAAATTTCTACCCTATACATTATACGGGGCTTTTTTGTGGGGCCAGGGGGGGGGGTCACGCAGTGCCCTTAAATTTGCCAAAAAAATGAAAGATTTTGAAAAAAATATATAGACTTACACCTTTCGATAATTAGCGTGCCCCCAAAAAAGAAGTGACAAAAAAGGCCTGCATATAATAATAAATACTCTAAAAAAATTAAAGAAAAATTGAAAACAAATATATTATAGACAACATCAAAGTGATTTCGCCTGACATCATTATGCCTTGTTTCCATTTTAATCTTTTAACATTTGCTTGTTGAATGCTAGTAGCTTTATAATACCCAAAATTGAAATGGTCAGCCAAAAATGTATTGTGTATCCATCATTGTATCACTTTCACATATGAAAGTGATGTCTATAATTTCCTCCTGAATGTCTTTTAGTTTCACACAATGTGGCAAAAGTCGCAACAAGTGCTATTAATGGTTATATATTTTTATAGTATTTCACTATTAACTAGCATACAGAATACATATACATTCTGTCAAAAAAGTAATGGAAATAGATGTCTTGTTAATGGTTCCAAATTCCATTTTGTGTTGTTAGATTAGATAAAACTGTTTTTCGTTCTTGTTCTGTTCTTGTTTTTGGCGCGGACTTCGAGTTGCATCGGTCATTTAGATTTAATACAGTGCTGATTTTAGTTAGATCATATCTAGTGTGTATTGCGATTTTCATAAGGGACAAACACATAAAACAAAGATTTTGTCCTTAATTTGCATCGCCATCGTGTTCCAGACACTGAAAATGTTACAGAAGGCTTACAATGAATCAACTTTATCAAAAATGCTTATGAATGATACAATGCGTTCAAAAGCGATCTGGACGATTTGCCTCGCCCTGGTAGGCCATCAACGTCTTCGATTGAAGTTAACATCGCAAAAGTGAAGGAAATAGTGACTGAAAATCCTCTTTCAAGTTTGAGAGAAATGGTCGCTTAACTTTCTGTGTCTCACGAGTCCATCTGAATCATTTTAAATAATCACACTTGTGTATGAACATGTTGCTGCTCGACTAGTTGCAAAAGACCTGAATTTTCTCCAAAAACTCAATCGCATAGTAGTCGCTAAGGACATGCTAGAACGAGTCGATTCCGATCCAACATTTATGAAACACAGTGTTACTGGTGACGAGACGTGGGTTTGCGAGTTTGACATGCAAACTATTTAACAAGCTTCGTAGTGGCGCCTTCCAAATGAATCGAAACCGAAAAAGCCCACGCCAAAGTCGATCAAAAGTCAAAGTCATGTTGACTGTTTCCTTTGACTATCGCGGTGTTGTACACTCTGAATTCTTACCGGAAGATCAAACAGTAAATAAAGTATATTATTTGAGCGTTATGCGCATTTAAGAGAGCAAAATCTACGAAAAAGGCCAGATTTATGGAAAGGAAATTCTTGGATTTTGCACCACGATAATATGCCTTCGCACAAGACCATTATTGTGAACGAATTTTTGACCAATACTCAACGAGTACCACCGAGCACCACCTTATTCACCAGATATGGCTCCAGGTGACTTTTTACTTTTTCCTAAACTCAAATAACCACTTCGTGTGACCCATTTTCTTTCGGTAGAAGACATAAAGGAGAATTCGCGACAAGAACTAAACTCAATTCCGAAAAAAGCGTTTAAAAAATGATTTGATAATTGGATTATTCGTGGGCGTGAGGGTATTGTTTCTGAAGGAGCATACTTTGTAAGTTATAAAATAAATTTTAATGAATAACATTTTGTGTATTATTGATCTTTTTCCGGTACTTTTTTGACAGAGTAGTATTTTGTGGATATTATATGCACATACAAGTTCTCTAAAATGACATTATCTTTAGTTTACAAAAAGCTTAATTATCACTTTAATGAATCATCTTGATTCTTCTTTAATTAACTATTTTGAAAAAAGTCTTGGTTGAAATAATCATATAATAAACTTTCCGATATATTTTTAGCTGACCCTAAAATTCTATTCTCTTTCATTGTATATCTTGAGGTTTTCTTTGCTATGACAGTAATTTTAGCTTTTTGATATGTAGAAGATTTTACAGGTAAGTTTTATAAAATTCTTTTAAACCAACTAATATTTATTTTTGCTAACACGAATATCTAACAATATTTGAATAAAGTATACTGTTGTTAATATCAATAAATGTTTTTGACATTGTATATGTTTTATTTCACCCCATCTGTTTATTATATTTAATCATTTTTCATAACTTTACTCATAAACAGTTAGTTATACTTGTTGGCTTCTGCAGCCTAATTTATTAGATATATTATTTCGCTTCGGCTTACATTCGTTATTTGGCTGCATTAATCGTAAAGATCACGAAATTGGATAATTTAATTTACGAATATTATTGTAGGCCTGTGATTTAGGCTTTCGTTGTTTGTTGTTTTTGGCATTACTCACATATTTGATGTCAAGCAAACAGATAATTTTCTATTACATACTGAAAAAGATACTAGGTTTTCCACTTTACCACGTAATAAATATTTTTCAGCAATTTGTGTACACAACTGTCTAAACACGAGACATTAATTACATTGTATGTGGGCCATCGTGATAATAGACTCTGTCTACTATCTGATGTCTCTGAAAGCGAAAGTTTTGCGATTAGTATCTTCTATTTTTTAGGAGATATTCACAACGAGATCGATGCGTTAAATGTTTTGCTCCATTATCTCGTTCGACAAATCGACAGGTTTCAGTATATAATACGTTGTTACTGCGCCAAATATCCCTACATAAACCATAAGTTTAAGAATGATATGTAGCCTTAAGTCAAAACATAAACATAGATATGTATAATATAATCGATATGTCACGCTGCCCCGTATGTGCCACATTCGTTCAAAGCTGCTTTCTAGTGATGATTGCTCAATTGTCGATTCACCACTGAGCATTGTTCTAAAGTATGAACCTAAGAGTGTGGCCCGTGTGTTGCAGTGTGGCTGAAGTTGGTGGTGGGCGGTGCGCTGCTCGTCGCCACACACGCCGTCGTACGCCGGGCCACCGCGCCGCGTGGTGCGTAACAATTGTATAACGTAACAAAATACCTGATGTCTGTACATTATTCCTCTAGCCAGCCGCTTATATTTTTTTCGAGAATTTAAACCCCCTATTTACATTTTTATACCTATTCTGGCTACGGGTATTTTTAACCGCATAGAACTAATTAGTGAGTAGTTAAAAACCTTGTACAAAATTCCATTGCAATATGATCAAATTAGAAAATTTCAAGGTGAAGTTGTAAATACGATACCATAAATTATATTTGATGAACGTTGTTCAATTATAGTATAGTGTGCATCATTCCATGTAAATTTCACTTAACTACCTGCAAAATAACTGTTTTTTCAGTAAATAGATTATTTGTCGAGTTGCGTATTATGAATTAAGTTTTTTTTCGACTAGGCTACACCATAAATATTTATTCCCATAACAGATACATCAACTAGCTCAGAGCGTGTTGCTAGAGAGGAGACTCCAATAAACGATCGTCGTATGACTCTGATACCAGAAGAACCACCCGTGCATCCTGGTAGGATCATTTCTTAACACAATAATTGCAGTGCTCTCAATACATTTTTTATAAAACAATTTGCTTACTTCAGCTGCGTCAAGGATTGTGCCACAAGAACTGTCGCGACCAATAATTGAAACTGAAGTACTGAAATCGATTCCTGTTGTGGAATCGGCAACAGAGCCGGTAGAAGAAAGTGAAGAGGAAGTGGAAGAAGAAGAAGAAATAGAAGACATCCCAATTGCTGCGGAGGTATTAACCCTAACATATCATAATTAAGCATTGTTTCAACATGCGCAAAGCAATACTGAAAATGTTTTTCCAGGAAATCAAACCTATAGAAGAAAAAGACTCTGAAGACAAGGAATTGTATAGTGATGAAGATTCTGAAGAGGAAGAAGTTGTTGAAGAAAAACGAGAAGTACCAAAGACGGTTGCCCCAATACAGAAGGAAAAAACTCCAGAACAAGCCCCTGATCCAGATGACGTAGGCGAAGATGTGGAAATAATAGGTGATGAACAATTAGAGGATGAGTTAGAAGAAGAAGTTGAAGATGAAGAGGATATATCCGATGTTGATGATGCAGAACTTCTGAGTCGTTTAGAAGCTAAATATGGAAAACTACCAGCACCGGAAAGACCTGGACCAAACCCGAGTAAAGATCGCGTTGTTTGCTCGCTTACGCGTGTAGCTACTGCTGTTGGCTTGTTAACTTAACACATTAACACTCGATTGGCATGATTAACCCTGACAATGTGAGTGTAATTATTTATATTAATATATTTATAGTCCATTGAAATTTTACATGAGCTTTGCATTTCTTAGAGGACGCAATTTTATTTTTGGGACATGTGTGGGGTGTCAATAGAAGCTTAACCTCAATTTTGTGGGGTCGCCACCCGGCTTCCATCTTGGAAATAGGGGTGAAAACACTTTTCGCGATATCTCGGAAACTATGCGTCTTACAAAAAAATTGTAAAGTCATATGTAGCAAATTGTATTGCCTACAAATATGTTTATATAACTTTTTGCCCTAAATTAAAAATTAAAGAATTTATAAGCAAAAAAGTGAGAATTTTTTTATTCATTACCAACTCTTTTCTTTACCATAGAACTTACCAAATTTAACTTATCGAATGTTAAGCAGGTAGAAAAGGTCCCCCATTTTCCCCGCCACCTATGAGGTAGAGCCCGGTAGGCGCGTTTTTTATGTCTGTTCTGGCGAAACACGCAGCAACATTATGGAGATATCAAAGTTAATGGAAGAAAATGAATTTGAAGATGAACTTCCAACTATGAATCCAATTTTAACTCCTGTCATTCCTCAAACTTTCACAATTGACGTTGATTTAGATTCTGAGCCACAGCCTGGACCATCGAAGAAAAGTCGATTAGAGTAGCTAGCTAATAAGTGATTAAAAATATTATGATGTCGAGGATTACCTTATAAGCAAGATGTCCGTGGAGTAGGCCTACCTACTGGGAATACCACGTAAAAAAACGCGCGTTCGGACTCTACCTCATAGGTGGCGGGGAAAACGGGTGACTTTTTCTACCTGCTTAACATTCGATAAGTTAAATTTGGTAAGTTCTATGGTAAAGAAAAGAGTTAGGAATTAATAAAAAAAAATCTCACTTTTTAACTTATAACTTCTTTAATTTTTAATTTAGGGCAAAAAGTTACATAAACATATTTGTAGGCAATACAATTTGCTACAAATTATGACTTTACAAATTTTTTGTAAGACGCAGTTTCCGAGATATCGCGAAAAAAGTGTTTTCACCACTTTTTCCAAGATAGCGGCCGGGGGACAAGGGCGGTGACTCCACAAACTTGTCGTTAAGCTTCTATTAAACCCCCACACATGGCCCAAAAATAAAATGCGTCCTCTAAAAAAGGCAATATTTAATATTTGGTCGTTAAATTGTAAGATTTCAATGGATTATTATAGATTTCTATAATTCTTCAATTTTACTATTTATAACAGAACTGTACTATATACTCGTACATACATATTGTTATCTAGGTACGTTGCTCATTTTACATCATTTTCATCATCATCAGTTGTTATAACTTTCTAGATGTTGATTAAGCAATATAAATAATTGTTTATAAGGTTATTTATTACATTGGGAACTATTTGATGAAAATTTAGACTATCTCAAGAACAATGAGAGAGTTCGTTTTTGACGTAAACTGTTTAATTTATTTTTAAAAAGCGTCAAAGAATATCTTTTTTTATAGAGGATGGTGGAGAAAGTCTGGAAGACGACTGGCCTGGCGAACCCAGCGACCCCTACTGGAGGCGACAGCTGGACCAAGCTGAAAAAGACTTCCAGAAGGTATAAGTAGTTTAAGATTTATCTCTATTTACATTTAAACAAACTTTTACCTACCAAATGTCATTCTCATTGACATTACTTACATTTTCCGGCCTTATCAATATGAGACAAGATCTGTGTATTGTCTATATATTAAAATATTACTGTTCCACTCTTTCGTTCCTTGATTATACATTAGCTATTAGACATATAATAATAATCGAAATATGTAGCACAACAATTATTACTTCAATCATACTAGTACTTCCTAAAACGAGCTTATTTATGTTTACAAAAAGAATCAAATAATTTACTATAGACATCGTCAACATGGAATAATTTGAATGTAAAACACCCATTAAGATATTGTTACACGCCGACAAAGTGAATGCAGTTTATTACCTTTCCCGCATTTGGACTTCTTTTGTTTACTTTGTGTTTAAAATGTGTAATTAAGAAAATCATTCTATTACTGTACTCGTTTATGGCCGTAGGTGTGCGTAAATTCAGTCGCTCGATTGTTGTATTGTATAGTTTAGTATAAAACAATGCCCAAAAGGAGGGGTGAGGCAGTCAAGCGAGGATTACGATACGAGCAAGACGTGTACTTTCGTTAAGCTATATAGTGACGGACTTTGCGCGTGTTATTGAATCGTGCAGTTTGTACAGGTTGTGTCCAGTTATATTTGTACCTGTGTTATACATGTTTGTATATTTCTAATAAATTCTATAGTAATTCCCACGGCATTTTAATTCGGGTCCTGTAGCTCGTAACAATATGTTAAAGATCATTCAGTTGGTGTAAGCAAGTGGTACATTTTTTCTTGTGTGGTATTAAATAATATACCATTAATGTAAATAATTCTAATTTCTTTTTGCATGACATTAACATCACATGATTACTCCATGACCATGTCCATGACCTTTAGCAATAAGCGCATGACTCTTTAGAAGCCAAAAGCTAATCGTTCCTTTCAGTGCCACAAACGTACATCAACTATTTATGTTTGAAGCATCATTTAATAAAATACGGAAAAAATAATATTCATAAGAAAATATTGATCAATTGTTTGTATATAAATTTCAGGAGTGGCTCGACTAACATTTGAGTTTTTGCCCCCTTCCCCCTTATATTTAGATCATACTTTGCTCGTTGTGCCATTTACTTTTGCTTCGTCAGTGGCTTCGGCTGGCAGTCGGTGCCCGCACCCCGCACCTACCCCTGCCGAGCTATTGATGGATAAACCCCCTAGTTTAGGAGCGTACCTCTTCACGCAGTACTATCACATTTTCTATTTTCTTAGGATTTAAAATATTCGAATTTATTAAAGCTACACTAGATTTATCCCTTGCATAAAAAGGGACTTATTGGCGCGAATTTGAAAAATGTTTATATAACATTGTTTAATTATTTTTTTTAAGTATTGGATTTTCAAGTGGAAAATCTTAAGTATTTAGTAATATGTAACTTTCGAGATGCCACGATATCTTTGTTTGGCGTCAGTCAAAGATCTGTAATTTGGCTGAGACTGGGCTTAACAAATGAAGTTGAAAATAAGTATCAGTAACAGGCATAGAGGAGGTACGCGCGTGTGTGGTGCGTGTATGTGAGTTTGTTGTGTACTAACGCGAGGGCGAGTGGAGTGCCGCGTTGGAGCGCGCCGGCGCCGAGCGGCTGCGCGCGAGTGCGCGCGGCAGGTGGGTGGTCGCACGCGCGGCGGACGCGCTGGCCGAGGCCGAGCGCGACAACCGGCTGCTGTCGCGCGCGATCGCCGCCTACCTCGACCTGCTCAACATGAACGAACGCCTCTCCGATAACAAGCTGCTGGAAATAACCGCTCGCACGATCAACAGGATACAGTTCAGAGGCAAGTTTAGCTCTAGGACTAGCTGCGCCCCACGGTTTCACCCGCGTGGTGATGGATCCTTATATTTTGGATAATTCACACTATGTCTTCATAAATTAGAGCCTATGTGTTATTCTGATGTGTAAGCTATATTATTGTAAAGTTTCATCAAAATCAATTCAGTAGTTTTTTCGTGAAAGAGTAACAAACATACATCTATGCTTACAAACTTTCGCGTTTATAATATTTAGTAGGATTTTCAAATACTAATCGTTACTAATGAAAAATGTCTATTTTTACAGGAGAGTAAATTGTTTTTTTTTTTTAAATCAATATTCTTGTTTTTTGTTCAAATAATGCTTTAAAAACGTAGACTACTATACTGATTACAGTTGGTCTTATTCGTATCGAGTTAGAGTAAATTAGTAAACTTCTTTAAGAACTTTAAAGAAGCCTACCAAAAAAGGGGAAAAGCAAGTTTGCGGTAGGCTAAATAAAAATGTTAACATTACTCGTTGACACTTCACTTAGTCTTCCGTGATCATGGCTTCTGAAAAAAATCAAATCAAATACTGCACTTGAAACCGTCAAAATGTAGTTTTATTATGAACTAGGTGATAACCTGCCGTTTCGCGTGCCGTAAAATCCTTTCTTTGCTGACCTCTACTTGGCAAAAGGAAGGTCCATGCCAAATTTCAATATAGATAAGACCGTCATTTTCCTTTACTAAAATGTGATTTCATCTGTTTCTTACAGGAAACTATTTAAGTGCGGAACCAGTCTATAGATTACTGATACGCCGGTTTCCCAATGATGTGAGCTACCGCAATAACTTGACTGTCTCGTTCCTAATGGCCAATAGGTTTGTTAATGGTGTTATATCAAAATAGACGAGTTTTCGTTTTATTATATACACAAATTAACTAACATTTCTTTCAGGGCCGATTTAGCTGAAGAAGCATTGAAGGAGACTCTGAAACTATGGCCCAATGATCGTGTTGCTTTAGCCCACTTAGGCTTCGTTCTTAAAACACAGCACAATCGTTTAGAAGAAGCCGTTGAAGCATTTCAAAAAGCGCTAGACGGAGACACCGGTCCAGCGACCGAACCCCGCTTCTATTATCATCTCGGAGATTCCTTACTTTTATTAGGTCGTTTTAAAGAAGCCCACGAAGTCCACAAACGTGGGGCAGCTCTGGGTCACTTCTTATCCCCGGCGCAAAGATCTCTGTACAACGTCGATAGGCTAAAAAGCCATCCATGGTGGAACGTCGAGGACACGCCTTATATGAGGTTAGCGCGTGCCTTAGAGAAGTCTTGGAAAGAGATATTGAAGGAAGGTGAAGCGGCGCGTGCGCTGTACGAGAAAGAGAAGGAAGGACTGAAGGAGCGCGGAGAGTGGTCGCAGTTGGATTTGTTCATCCGTGGGAGGGAAATACCCGATAGGTGAGTAATTTTCACAATAAATAACTGTTATAATGTAGAGGTTCCAATAACTGATTGACTTGTCGGACTTAGAAATGTTGGATTTGGTTCCCGATATGATTTGAACTAAGAAATGTTCTATTATTTGCTTTACCCTGAGTGTTACTGGGATTAGCCTCAGAGTTAATATAATACTAAAACTGTATCATAATATATATACACGATGTATTAGATTGTTGAATTTTTAGAACATCTAAAACTTGTTTTTAGTTCAAAATCAAATGTGTATTAAACAATTTAGTACAAAACTACCTATAGTCTATAGAAAGGCTGGGCTATTATTTAAGTTCCTGACTAAAATGTTTAAAATAGAGGTAGTTATACTTAAGTGTAAAATTATACATAAGTTTATGTAATATATTTAAAAAAATGTAAAATTGCCATCACCTATGAGGCTGATATCATCACTAGTCACGAAGTTTCAATAAATTAAAAAAAACCTATAGAAATGGCTATGACGTCATCAAATTACCGTTAAAATCATTTCATTCCCGGGATGTGAAGAAGGAAGAAACAAACGTCAAATTAAAGACATTTTTACGTACTGAATTATTCGTATAAATTTGATTTTCGAACGCTATCAGTTTGTGCTGTTTATACGAGGACTTTGTCGTGAACGGTTCAGATGCAAGCGGGCGCCCGTGACGTGCGCCATAGTGAAGGGCGAGCCGGCGGCGGCGGGCTGCCGGCGCGGGCAGGTCAAGTTCAGCGCGATGGCGGCGGGCACGCACGTGCGTCCGCACGTCGGCCCCACCAACTGCCGGCTGCGGATGCACCTGGGCCTGACCAATACCAAAGATACCTATATAAGAGTCGATCAGGAAACTAGGTAATTTTTCATATAATAAAAATAAAAATGTATTTATTTCAAAAATATAACAATACTTTTAAATATAATAATAACATTTTCATATTTCATATAATAGAGGAATAGTTATTTTCAACACATTTACGAAGCTTGTATACATTGTTCAAAAGTTAAAACATACACACCACACAATGAAACGTGTCAAAATTGGAACTATTTCTTTCGTCTCGTTTTCTCTTTAGTATTAAAGTGAGACAAAAGTATTGATCAATAACGCTTCCAAGGAAGTTCGATCATTCAGCTTATTTATTCACGTAATGTGAAAGTTGTTCTTGGAATTCTTATATATTTTTATGGAAATTTAAAAAACCTTAAGGATTCGCACGGCGCTATACAATCAAGTATGCGATAAAAGAGGAAATTAGGTGAGAGTAACCATTTTACCGCACGTTCCGTTGTAACTTTCGAACAATGTATACAGGCTTCGTAAATGCACGCGTTGAGAAAACATTTACAATGTATTGTTTTATTTTCAAAATGTATATGTTACGGCTAATACCCGAAGTGTAGCTACACCAAGTTCTAGCCGGCTAACTAGGTGTAGCCGCACTTCCGATATTAGCCGTAACATATACACAAAATAACTGTAGATTGAACTCTATTCCTGCGGTTTTCCCAGAGCGCTACAACATGGGGCTGTTCATAAAAGGCGTAAACAGATATTTAAAGTGTCAATGACATAGGCAAGGCATCGGCTCCCCTGCTATTGCAGATATTCTTGGGCAACGGTAACCACTCTCCATCAAGTGGATCCATTTGTCATTTTATCTACAAACAATCATAAAAAAAGCTGTGTTAATGTATAAACAACAATATTTTCCAGATTAAGTTCTACAAACAATTTAACTAGACATCTACTTTTTAGTGTTTTGAATTGATTTGGTAAAACCATAAATATCTGTCTCTCTTTTTTCTCAAACACTATATAAATAAATTTTACAAGCAAGTGTAGTCTCTGTGCAGGTAGGGAGAAACAATACAATATCCTGCGGTCAGGCGGCCTGTCGTTAGAGGCGACTAAAAAACCCACAGCCAGGTGGTAGGATATTTATTTGTCCGTCTGGATGGCTTGACCACCCTTGGTTTAGACTCTAGTAGAATATACTGCCATAAGAACCTTAACTTGTGTTCCGACATTAGTGTCCAGGTTCCCTCCCTTTAGAGAGCAGCAGCACATTTGTAGCACCTTTGGTGTTGCAAATGTCCATAGGCGATGGTAACCGCTTTCCGTCAAGTGGGCCGTCTGTCTGTCTGCTGAACTCGTTTAATAAAAATAAAAAATCTAGCATGAATGACCAATTTGTGTTTACTAATTAGGTGGGCCACTTTTTATTTTTTTTTGAGGCGAGGGAAAATGCTAACCGATTTACGCACTCTCTGGGCCGTCACTAGGAAACGATTGATTGATTTTGCAATCTAAATTGCATTTATATTTCCAGGCAGTGGCAAACTGGAAAAGTTTTGATGTTCGACGATAGCTTCGAGCATGAAGTATGGCACAATGGTACGGGCACGCGGCTAGTCCTCATCGTGGATGTGTGGCATCCCGACTTAACACCCGCCGAGAGGCGGCAGCTCCCAGCAATATAGCTCACGTGTTTTAAATCTTGTTGTTTCATTAGAATTATGTTAATTTTATCAATGATAGTACATTTGGCTGGCTAATAATTAGCCTAATATTTTATTTAGGTTGTCTTTTGGTTGCGGTCATAAAACTTAAATGAATAATGTATGGTTTGATATTAACTATAAAATGTTCCTGTATATTTGTGACTTTGTCATTGTCATGAAATATAGTCACAAATATGTATAGACCAGGGGTAGGCAACCTTTTCAGTCGGAAGAGTAAAAAAAAAATTACAATTTACGAAGTTTCAGTTTTTAAACCACAATTTTTTTTTCTTGCAAACAATAAAATATTACTTGCATTTAAGTGTTTTTCACAATAAAAAGATAATATGCTTGTGACATTATTAGATAATTAATTATTATTATTAAATTAAAAAATGAAAACAAACATTTACTTACAACACTAACTTATGCTTCAATAACAAACAATTGAGCAAACAAATTCAATGAAAGCCTTGTCTTTTTTTAAGTATATAACAAAAGAGCCGCAGCTTTACATCCCAAAAGCCACATGTGGCTCGCGAACCGCAGGTTGCCGACCCCTGGTATATACCGTGCCAAACTTTATATTTACTATAACGCAGTTGTAGCTTTGACTTCTACAGTTAAGTCAGAGGAAATTAAGTTTGGCACGGACTATAATGGAGTAAAACGAAAAGTGATTCTTTGTAGTTATTTTAACATATGCAGCAGTTAAATGTTAGATAGTAATACTTTATCAATTACTGTTTAAATTTATTTTAATATTCAGTGTAAAGTGTATCGAGTAATTAAAGAGGCAAATTATTTTAACTGTTTTATTTAAGAAAAAGAAATAGAAATTTGTAAAATTGTTTGAATTGAGATTAATTGAAAATCAACAATACGACGAATGTATTATATAGGCTATTGAACAATATTATAATTGTGATACGTTTCTCATTTTTATTTTTATTGTTTTTTATTATATAAAAATATAATATCAATGCTCAGAGGTTGTCTTTTATTTCTGTCCTGTAGACACCTGGACTCGGTTCAACTTTACGTTTTCGACGATACTTACTCAGGCGGTTTATTATATCGCTTGGCTTTCGGAGACAGCGATTTTTACAATCTGCAAAATGGGATGTGTACCACGAAACCGTTTGGAACGCTGCCATCATTATCTTTACTTTCGCATTACAAATCGGTTATCTCGATATGCAGGTTTCATTACGATATATTCCTTCACCTTTAGCACGCAATAATTGTCACAATATACTTACACATTAAGTCAGAAAACTGCCAAATAGTACATGATTCCTAGCCAGGATTCGAACCCGCGTTCGTTGAGTTCGAACACATGCGCTAGGGAGACATGCTAAATTATTCTAAAACTTCATAACTTGACAGAAAGCATACAAATTAAAAAATATTTCTTTGAGCCCTTATCCGCAACGACGCAAGCTTCTCCAAAACGTTCGTATTGCGTACTCTAGGATTTCCAAAATAACAAGCAGAAGTTTTACCCTAGCATCACCTTAAGCAACAAAGCCTTTCCCATAGCATTACGACAAGCCTCTTTTCAAGATAAAATACTGAAGAATAACAAACAACAACCAATCTCGTTTTGCAAAAGTAGCTATAGTAATTTACCATCAAGGCCCCAATTCTGCTACTACAATATTGTCAGAAATGTCGACCACTGGCGTCATAATGATTACTTTTAAGAAAAACAACCATTATGACGCCAGTAGTTAACCAGTCTGATAATATTGTAATAGCAGAATAGGAGCCCCCAGATGGACTTACTATACGCTACTCTCCAGGAATAAACAAAGGTAAGGTGCAATAAAAGTACCAGTATTCAGTAGGTGTATATTTGGTGTAAAAAATTACCTGAGAAGTTTGGTTCAAATAAAACCTTATAAACTATCTAAAAAAACTTTGTTTCTGATTAAACAGATGTCCATCATTCGAGATTTCAAAAGTATTACGAACTACTTACTAATCAAGATGTAAGGGTTCAATCACATTGACCGGCTTTCTTATTGTAATATAATATGAAATTCAATAATAATAACTATTTCAAATTGCTGCCTGGTCTAGTCTATATAATTAGAACCCCTTGGGAATGATTCTTTTATGCAAATGGAATGTGTAAATAAATATACAAAATGATTATTGTTGAATTTCTGTTCTTCACGTCTAAGAAACTGAACTTGTGCTAACGTTACATATAGGTAATGTTACCAAAAAAGTAGTTATTATAAAAAATTTAATAATAAATGAATAAACTACGTCTTAATGGTTTTCGGCGAATTTTCATTTGATTTTTCATTTTCTATCATCTTACCAAAGTGATCATAATCCCTGATCACCTTAGAATATAAAAAACGAAATTATAACGCCTTTTAAAACTTAACATATTTATAGTTTTTTTTTACAGACGCGAAAACCTTATACAAGGAAACGATGACATCGTTGATGTACAAAATACATATATTTGATACACAGTTTACAAATTTCACTTCAAAAACCGTCGTAGATTATCTAAACAATAATATTAAGTAAAAAAATCACAACTTTTAATTATATAGAACACAATTTGAGTCTTACACACATCATATCGATACCTCGGTGCTCAAAGGGCGTAACCGCCATTTCGGCGAAATTTACTTTTTAATGCAGTCCTACTTAACTTTGTCTCCTCTATCGATCGGTATATCGGTATAGTCTTCCAATTCGCCAAAAAATTGCGTTTACGACCCCATTTTTTGTAGAAAATAAATCATATATTTTTAGTTTTTGTGTCGTAACAGCAACCAATGATAATGATCATAAACGCGAGGGTAGTAAGCGACACCGTACATGATACAAATGTTTTTACGCCTAATATTTTACGTTGAAATAGTTTTAGTTTTGGGTCGTATGAGCAATCACTCATATTGATCAATAAATGTGAGGGTAGTAAACGACATACCTATTAACATAATGGTGCTTACGCCCGAATATATTCATTTTTAAAGAATCAACTTGCCCGATACGCCGTTAATTATTTCTGTACTTTAAAATAAAATGACACACGTCGTGAGGTTTTAGCGGGAACTGAAAGGAGATGTTGTGCTGTTCAGTTTTATTTACTAAAAATGTGTAAAATTACTCTAAAATGAACAATATTTGTAGGATATTGATAGTTTTTCAGTAGTAATTGTGTGTTTTTGTGAGAAATGTGAACTGTACATTCAAATGTGACCTTTTGAGTTGTCACAAGAACTCTGTTGAATGGCTTTAGTTGATAACCTACAGTTTAGCTGAGCTATACATAGGCTTAAGAAAAGCAGAAACTATATAGTAATCTAAGATCTGGCTTAAAGGTCTAGATGCCAAGCCATAAATAATAATAATGACACATACGTCCAACAATTAACTCTAGTTTCTATGCGCCATTTTAGTATTCAACATACGTATAGTTCGATGCGAATTTTATGACGGCTACGATATTAGCTGCAAGCAAAGGCGTGCGCAGGTACAGTCAAGTTGAGACTTCAAGATGTTTTAGATAATATATACTAATAATAATAGCTTTAGAAATAAGTTATTTTATACTTTTTAGTTTTTTAGTGTTTTAGTTTTTGAAGTCGGTTTTTTAAACGAAGTTTTTTTTATTTGTTACTTTTTAGTGTCTAGCTATGTATGGATAGACCTACGCTCCTTAAAAAATATAGATCCAAGAAATGGGAACAAAAAAATGATCGTAAAATGAAAAATACTGGGCCACACTATGTTAAATTTTTAGGTGACCAAATGGCAACTATTCCGCATCAAACTAAACAAGAATCACATAAATCGGATCATAAATCTCAGCGTAATCGGTGTACATACGGAACAGCACGGAAAATTTTTCATAAGATATGTTCATAAAATGAAAACTACTGGACCAAACTATGTTAAATTTTCAGGGGACTAAATGGCAGCTATTCTACATCAAAATAAAAAATAATCGGTGTACATACATAAAAAAAAAACAAACATACCGATCAAATTGAGAACCTCCTCCTTTTTGGAAGTCGGTTAAAAATTGAAATTAAATAGGCAAATAAAGAAAGAGTTTCTTATTTTCTCTCTTTACTTGATATTTAATTAACTGAAGAAAACAAAGCAACAGTCTACAAACTGGTAGAATTAGTAGGCAAATTGTCAGTTACAACCATCTCTGATCACACATCCATAGAATTTTAGGATGTAAACGCCCCAAACATTCAATTTTCCGGGGCGTATAGGAAAGCTGTTTTTGTTACTTTTAAATATATTTGAAATACAATTTAACAGTGTTTTGCATCATAGAATTTTAAGACTTTAAAATTCTATGATGCAAAACACGGTTTATTTAGGCCAAGAATCAAAAAAGTTATATCCGAAATAATATTTTATATTTTGTTTTTCGGCTCTCCTGAAAAGTCGAATTTTGGTGCTTACGCCCTCTGAGGCCCGAGGTATCGATATAGAGTATTTATTTATACATCAACGAACGTTTTGTGACGTTTTTATCGTCCGAGCAGTAACTAGAGTGGTGCGATATTACTGAAATGAGCGCACAGTGGGCTTTTTGAGACGCTGACTGTGTATCTTGGGTTTTTTGGTATGTCAATGTATGACATAAATAACAAGATTCTAAACAACAGAAACTCAACGTCTTGCAGGTCAAAATTAATGAATATGTTGTGAAAATGGAAGTGAATTGATAAATAAACCTACACATTGTTAGAACAACACTGAGATTTCACTGGACGGATACATTACACGTGGAATACGTCAACATTATAACAGAAACAATCTTAATACGTATTTCCATATTTTACAACAACATTAGTCAATAATTGATCAAAATAAAAACTAGAATGTATGGTGGCACCAACAGCGCAATACTAAAACGATTTTATACATAAGATGTGATTCGATTCTGATTATCGTTATACAATTTGGACCTAACAGTACAACTAATTAAGCTCTTAGTCCCCTTAGTCTAAACATTAAACTATTTCATCCATGTCAATATAAAATACAGTCGTTTTATTTATCTCTAGCTTAGAAAGAAGTGTATTATCCCCGCAAATTGCTAATGCGCTGGATGCTAACAGTACTGAGTGTTCAGCTACGGTTACGTCACCAAAATGGCGGCCAGGCGCATTACCAATTTGCGGGGGATAATACAGCATTTATTGGAAGTCACTTTCTAAAGATTTGAAATTAAATACAACACATATATGATATAGCAAATATGATAAAAGTAATAATTGCCAGGTTAAAACAAAAAAGCGATTAAACCAAAGAATTGCTGGCTTAATTCAAAAGAATACAATGCCAAAAGTTAAAAAGTCTCGAAGAATACACATAGTAGACGAGAAAATGTAGCTAGCGAACCCCAAATAAGAAGCCTAAGTCCCAATCTAGATATAATGCTGAGAGAAACAAAACTTGCTTATACACTTATAAATATTATATTTTATATGTGACGTTTGATTAACATAATATAAATTATGCTCAGGATTCCATAGACCATATTACTGTATTAACACGGGTACATAAATATTATATTTTATAAGTGACGTTTGATTAACATAATATAAATTATGCTCAGGATTCCATAGACCATATTACTGTATTTTATATAACACGGGTACATCTTAAACAGTAATCATCCCATTTTATGGCAAAATTATTCGATAGGTGCCTTATTGCACATTTACTCTATTAATTACTATTAAGTAAGACGTCTTGCGTAACTTTTCCTATAAAAATATTTCAAGCGGTGGAATGTTTCAAAAGTTTGCAATCAATCAAACCACTTAATTCACAAATATTATTATAATAATATATCTAAGAGGAAGTCAACTAAGGCTACGTTCCATTACGGACTCCCAACGACCACGTTCACGACCGGGATTTTTCCCGTTCCACTTGCTTATTGGCGTTACAATCGTAAACCCAAGTGGAACGGTTATTCTACACCTCTTGACATGGGTCGTTGTGTGATCGAAAATTATTACGTCATTAGTGACGTTTTCGCCACGACCCCAACGACCGCGGTCGCCAGGTGGAACGAGAATTTTGGGCGTTGTGAGCTACAAGTGGAACGCGTTATAATTCTTAATAAATTTCAATTACAGATCTATGCTGCATCGGCAACTTACCTTTTTCAAATTGTAACAATACCAATATTATAGTCCGCATCAAATTAGATGTTTGTTTGTAGAAAATCAGCTATAGTCGTCCTTCAATTAATTTGAAAAAGGCTATGATGCGAAATATAAAATTACTCATTTTCGATGTAAACAAGAAAAAAGTACTTCAAAATGTCATAAAACTAATGTCTTGTAATGGCAATATTTTTATTTACTAAACTATTGATTAACCTAACATTTAAAGCTTATAAATCTACATACGACTTAGTAAAATAAGGAAAACTTTCCCAACAATAACATATAACTAAGAAAGTCATAAATTCGATTTGGGTGATTTTTATAAACTCGGAAAGAGTAAGTGAGCATCACTGGAGCAAGGCACATAGATTGAGTACGTTTTCATATTCATTGCAAATATGAATGAGGTCCATAATGTTTGTATTAGATTATTATTACAATAAAAATAAATTTGCACAATTGGCCAAATATACCCGATTATTTGGAGTCTTATTATTTCTAAGGACTCCAAATATTGTCATTGTCAAACAAAAGTCTATTACACTTTTGAGATTTTTAATATTACAATAGTGACTAATCAAACTTTTGTATACACAATACAACGTGCTTCTAATGTTAAACACTATATAACGAATCATGAGCACCTTATAAAATATGTGGAAACAAAAGATAAATCTTTAAATAAATACTCTCAAATATCTCCAAGAAATGCTATATAGATATCAAATCATGTCTTGATAATGAGTGATTTTTTAACGTTATAATGAAGTCAAACCTCAAGGCGCCATGTCGTATATGTCGTTTGTAGGATGATATGCGGGCGGGCCGGGGGCCTGGGGGGTGGCTCGGGCGGAATACGGGGGCGCGGGGGGAGGGGGCGCCTGCCACCCCCCCTCCCCATAAGTGCCCCCATAGCCGTACGAGGGAGACTCGCACGGCGTCACGTTATCGATCCGGCTGTCATAGTTCGACGCCATCTCATACCCCTCTATGTTACCATAGGAAGGAATATTCTGCTCATACTGTCTAGACGGGTTGGGTTCATTGTAGGGACCCACCACATCATACCCGCTCGACTTCAGACTGCTCCGTCCCAAAGTGTTATATCTATTTGTTACTATGGGCACCGATTCAATAGGTGGTGGAGGCTCGTACATTTCAGGTTTAGGTAAAGTCTCTTCGTTTTGTGGAACGTGACAAGAGACTGACCGTGCTCCATGGAAATTTGAATATGAAGAATGGGCCGAAGTTGGCCTCGACGATGTTCTGGCTTCGCGTGGCAGCGAAGCGTTGGACGCTAGATACCCCGCGTTTCTATAAGATCTGCGCGATCTACGCACTGAAGAACCGTTACCTCTAGAACCTGATCTGCGTTTAACGCGACGAGGCGTCATCGGTTTCGTTGAGCTTTCATTGATATTTGTCTCGGCGGGACTTAACTCTATTGTGTACACTGGGCGTCGCCTTGACAATGTTCCCTTATCTGTAAACCGAAATATGAATATAATAATCTGATAAAAGAATATAATAATCCTGCTGAAACAAACAAGCGTGTATTCAACTGTATTTGCAATTTAAAATACACTAATAATTCATATCAACCCACAGGGAGGGGGCCTTGTGGCGAAGCCTTAGGTGAATAGTAACATCTTCGTGCTTGCCTTGGCCAGCCGGCACGGAGATCGCCACAGCTAAGACTCAATCTCTAGGATTGGAAGTGACAAATGACATAACGTCGAAGCAGCTTCGGTGAACCTGCAGCCCACCTCTCAACACCCCTTAGCCACTCACACATATTGCCCCTCGCCAATCTTGTACTTCATTTTTAGGGGCTCATGCAGTAAGTCGCGACTGGCGAGTCACCGTCTGCCAATTTTTCAATGTTCCCCGAACATTGTGACGGACAGACGCGATAATCCCCATAGTCCCCGATCTGTAGCTCCTCTAGCAATTCGGTAGTTGACAATTTTTGAGAAACTGGTTTATTTTGAGCCTTATGGTCTATTTTAGCCAAAATATTAATATTTCAGCACAAAAATAACATAAACATATTTAATATAGCAATTTATAAATATATTTTATTTTATTGCAGGAGTTCAGCAGACGGACAGACGGCCCACTTGATGGAAAGCGGTTGCCATCGCCTATGGACACCTGCAACACCAAAGGTGCTACAAATGCGCTGCTGTTCTCTTAAAGGAGACTGGAACCTTTTGAAATATTTTGACAATTTGTCACAAAAACGCGTCAAGCTGTCATGGCGTCTCGCATGACGTCACAGTGTGCAAAACAAACATTGATAACTTCTTGTGTTTTGCACACTATGAGGTCACGCGCTCTGATCGGCGTTCATTGTCATGTGGCTAATGGCTACAATATAACAATTTTATTTCTCAAAATTATATTTTATATTATTAATATTTTAGTTAAAACAATTTATTTTTGTCATATTTAGATCGTAATCTACGATATACATTAAAATTTGCCTATATTTTTCATACTGTCAACTACCGAATTCATACCAATAGTCCGGGACATTTTTTTCTCATTACCTGGTTCACTCCCCTACATCAGGTCCTACGATTACTGCAAGTGGAACTAGGGGTTCCACTTGCAGTTCATCCCAGTAACCCGATACCTTTAATTCTCATTTCCTACAATACAGTGATCAGGGCTTGTCCTTGGGTGCATTTTTATATAGTGTAGGCAGGGGCAATCAGCATAGGGCCTCAATGTGTTAGCCTTCTCATGGTCCCATAGAAGCCCTCCAAAATTCTGGATCCATTTTTATGGCCCATGGTCTTGAAAGACACAATTCATATCTATACAACATGGTAAAACTTTTAGGTCCCTAAAGGGTGAAAGCAGGGGACAATATTGTTATTTATATTAAAAAATGTATTCACCAGCTTTAGGTTTTCTCTTCTTAGATGACTTGTAGGCTAAAAGAATAGCTAGAGGCAAGGCCAATGCTGTAAATAATGCCCCAACAGCTGACTGCCCTAACTCGACCAGATGCCATTGAAGGAAACAGCCATCCACTTTCGTCGGTCGCCAAATGCCTGGGCCATCGACCTCGCCCCAAACTGACTGGCACCCCCAGCCATTGCCTTCCCACCAACTTACACTTCCGGTACCAAGGGATAAGAGGCCACTTTCCTGAAAATAAAATGGACTGTTCAAGGCAAACCACCTGACATCATAATTACACAATATAACAAGGATTATAACATTGTTGTTATAACCCTAAGGTCCCTTTCTGTTTTGTTGATGCAGCAGGGGCGCAGAATAACCCTCTTGGAAATATAGGCGTTCATTAACCTTTTGGTACGGTATATCACATGTACAAATAAAAAACTGTCTACATAACATAATAAAAACTTTAAAAGATGTTAAATACTCTTCATTTCTAGAGTCAGTCTAGCATCCTTATGGAAATATAGGTATTTGTTACTAAAAAGAATTCTCCTCGAGATAGAACTAAACGGACAAAGGCATTTTAATTAATTTAAAATTAATATATTATAAATACTTATATAAAAGTTTAATGTACAAAAAAATGCTGATCCTTCATACAAGGATTATTCTGAAAGCACTATGTTTGCAAAAAATACATTAATTACACACAGTAAGTTGGCTTAACAAGTCCATGCTTAAAAACATTATTTAGATCTAAACAAAATTATATAAAAGTAGAAACCTAACAATGGTATTCCAATATAGTTGCATAAGTAATATTTCTTCAAGTATAATAACTTCAACAAAGCATTTGTTTAAAGTAGAAAAGATACAAATATATGTTATAATCAAATTAGGCCAGTATACTAACATCAATCACTACATTATTGTATTAATAAGATATTTCACAAAATAAACAATCAATATTTGCTAGAATAATGTGTGTGGTTCATAGGTTCAATTACCCATATTTAATGTGCGCACATTATAAAGATAATAGAATCCTAAATAGGAAATAGGACTGATAGCTGCAACTCTAGCAACTTTATTAGGATACCAGTTAGCCTACTCAGCGCAATAAGTATTGTAACTATTTTTACCTTCTTGTTGTTACTTATTGACAAGAAATAATTTTTGAAATTAAATAAAAAAACACATTATTTTTATACGAGCCGATATTGCTGGTACTGCATATTTTACATATAAATATGCAACAAATAATATACTAAAACAGATGTATTCACATCACCATCATGTGCGGCACTTGTGTACTGCAAGTTGTGCATTTCAGGTCAAACCTTACAATCTTTATAAAATAGAATTTTACTTTTTACTGACCCATACCAGTAAGTAATCTATTCATTCAACTGATGGTTAAGGCGAGTGAATGAATAGTAAGTTATAGGAGCAGCCCTTATTATTATTTAACAATTAATTTCTTCACTGAAAATTTAATCTCCTAACAACGATAAGAACGTAACTCACCAGTCTTACAAGTCAACTGCTTAGCTATTTCAAATATAAATCAGATTTAGGGAATGCTATTTTAACACAACATTCATATATATAGCCATTCAAGAAAAAATGATTTACTTTATACTCTTTGCAAAACTTTATGATTACTCTCAGCAATAGGCAAGTTTTCATAAAACAACCATGAACAGAATCTTTTCCAAGTTATGTATATAAATAACATAGCTTATCTTGAATTATAATATCCTAAGTTTTCTAATAAATACTAATGTTAAATAACTATGTCTGATTATTTGAATAGTCAAAACTTATTAGCTACCAAAAAGTTCTTAAACAATGTTCCTATAAAAGAGACACCCTCTCTTAGAATAACTTTCATTTTAAAATATCATGGTAAAAATTATTTTAATCATTGCTTTTACAATAATAAATATCCTATTTCACTCATTATAGTTACTATGTCTTAAATTGCAACATATACAAAATCTAGGAGGTTGCATGGTTTTGTACGATCATAAAGTATCTAAATTGATTGTTGACTGTCTACCTAACCAACTAACTGTAACCTACCCAATATTACAATTACGCTGATATGTCGAAAACTTTATATTTTCACTTTTTTAAATGTATTATATAACTTTTAACTTACCCTATTCAAAGTACCAACATTAAGGTAGTAGCATATCAAAAACACATTCCACATCAGCCATGCAAGGCTCCATATTGAATACTAAAACAATAAAATAACAAATGTTAGAAGGTAAATAAGGGAAAAAATTTAAGGTTGACAATATATATAAGTATACTAAACTTATAATAACATTTTATAATAATAAGTAGGATATGCCAGTGACTCATGCTCAACTTGAAATTCTCGCAGGATTCCTAGGACACAAAGATCCACAGCATTTTTAAAAATTTAAGATATTGTTTTGATGCAAAGTATGCCAGAATAAGCTAAATTTTAAGCACCTACAACAACTACAAACCATTCCTGAGAAAATTGTCATGGGATTCCCGGAATAAAAAATATCACACATTTTGTTACATAATATTTATTGGTGAGAAAATCACATTGGAATTCAATTTTTTTTTAAGTAAATTTGCTGTTGATCAGCCAACTGCAACGAAATCGGCCCAGTAGTTTAAATGTGAATCTCGACCAAACAGACAAGAAATATACAAAAATTACATACTGTTTCTCCATTACTTATATAGTCTATTTCAGTAAGGTTTTTTAAATAGCTTCATTGTACAGACACAGCATGTTTGAACTGTTAGAATATCATAGATATGCTCTATTCCCTATTCAATATGACCAAAGGAAAACAAGACAAAGGAAATTCTTATAAATAGTGGTAGGTTTTACTTTTATTATTAGATTTAATATAATTTGTAGTTGATGTTCTGAAAGTCTTACAAATAGTCTTGGTGAGATCACTATTAGTGAAACAAAATGTTCACACAAATCTCGATACTTCAGTGATGATTTTAACATTGAAGTCCAGTATAGCAATGAAAGATAAAATTTTAAAAATGCAGAATAACAGTTACTTGATCATTTTCTTGGTTTATCTCGTTGTTTGAAGCACAGAATAAAATAATTAATAGTCCACTACAATAGGTTACTTAGGGTGACACAGGTTCTTTTGTTGAATAAAAATATTCCTCAACATTTTAGCGTGTAAAAATACAAGACCTAAAACTATTTGTTTATAATTAACATTCTTTTTTGGTTCCATCAAATTATTCAAGAGTATTTACAGTGAAAGCTTTAAAAAGTAGGTCACTTAGAAACATTACCTAAATTGTGATTGTTTAACTTAAATAATATACTTACAGCAATGAGATACTTCGTAATATATTGGACGGCTCCAAATGAACCGAAAATTATTAGCAAGATGTTTAGAAAATTGGCTATAATTGGTAACCACATAAAACCCAAGAAGTCAAACACTTGCCTTTGTACTGTAATTATCTGAAATAAGAAAAATATCATAATTTTATTAATAAACAAACAGATTTATATATTTACTTTATTTACATCAATTATGTAAGGTTCTTTACAAAAACTCGGAACCTTAGAAATCTTAATAATTTGCTTTTAAGTTCACCATAAAAAATGCAATGTGTTATAAAACAAATATAATTTGAACGTACTAGTAATGATAGACATAAAGTAAATTATGAGAAAATAACGTACCAATTCTAATATACACACAATAAGAAGCAAAGTTCTGAGACCACAAACAGCCATTTCGATATATGAATAAAAATTCTTCAATAATATTCATTGCCGCCAGTAAAATGCAGTCTTTGATTTCTATGACGACTGATGACTCACGTGTAAAGTTAATACAACAACCATTGCACTATCATATAAAGTTATAACAAAATACAAAATTTGTAAATAATAAACAGCTTCGCCGTATTTTAATTTGTGTTGCAACTTGCAATTTGCACACTTGCGTAAACGTCAGACAGTTCAGAACTTCAGACACTTGTTTTTTTTTTTAATTTAATTTATTCATGACCATAGAATCAAAGTCTTCAGTCGGAAACATGTTAATTAACTGCCAGTGTTATTTGTTTTAAAATATAATTTATTTCGATCGGTTTAATAGCGCCCACGGGCCTTAAAAAAGTTTTTCAATGAAATATTGAATAAAGCCCAGCACCAAATCCAACTTCATCAAATAAACGGCTTGGGAATTATTTTAAGTAGTCCAACTTTAAACATTGCTGCTAGTTTCAATTTATCGCCTTTCTTTAAAGTTGTATAATTATTTATACAAGCACATATTTGAGGTTTTTGTGCGTGACCAAGCAATAGTGCTAACAAAAACAAAATGAACTTGCCTTTTCATCGAGCACATCGTTGAATGTGAAAATTAATCTTAATTTATTCATGAAGTCAACGATTTGTGTTGTTATGATTATTAAAAATAGATTCTTATATTCTATATTTGCTGCATACGTAAAAACTTAACATGGATCTGAGATGAAAATTTAAGTCCTTCTAATAGGTTGACCTTTGAGTTATAATAAGGACTACCATGGTTTTTCTAATGTTTTAAATAAATAACAATAAAATAAACCTTTTAAGACTATTAAATAGACTTTTAATTTTGATATTTTTGAAGATAATTTAAATAAATTGATGTATGATGTTTGATGCTTCAAGCCTAGGGCTTTTGACTCAAAAGCCTACCCTTTGGTAGGCTTTTGAGTAAAATCTATTTTTGTCCTTTTTTTCTTTCCCCTCGTTCACCTGATACAAGAGGAGGAGGAGGACTTACATCTAATATGAATATCTGTAGGACAGTTTTTGAAATAGTAGTATTTGAGCAATTTTTTTAACGGTATGCGGTATTTCGTAAATACAATCTGGAGACCCTGCAACCTGCAAGTGTCTGAGAGTTTTTGGCGGGAACTGAAAGGAGACGTTGTGCTGTGCAGTTTTATTTTCTAAAAATGTGTATAATTACTCTAAAATGAACAATAGTTGCAGGATATTGATAGTTTTTGAGTAGAAATTATGTGTTTTTGTGAGAAATGTGAACTGTATAGTCAGATGTGATCATTCGAGTTTTCACAAGAACTCCATTGAGTGGCGTCGGTTGTAGCCTGCAATACAACTGCGCTACTATACGAAGACCTATTAAACCTATTGTTGATTTGATTATTTTTATCTCTCGCTACCTCATTTCACTTTGGTTGGCAGGATCTTCAGTATTACCAGGATTGGGTTTTTTTGCGGTTAGGGTTTTTGGGGACAAGAATTTCTTGGCTATTTTTGAGGTGAGAGTTTCATTTCAGCGCTAGGGAATTTGGGAATATTTTATTCATCTAAGCTAGGCCATTTAATTAATGCCATAAATATTCGAAATAGTATGATATGCTAATAAAAATTAAATCCAAACATATGTGTATACAATAATTGTAATGATTTTGATTACGTCTCTCTTTTGGTGTAATGAATATAGTCAAACTGGATTTATTAAAAAAAAACAACTGGAATCTATAGAAACGGTGGAGAACATGATACTTTTTTATAGATTTCTTATCTGTTTGTCGGTTTGTCTGTAAATACTACTGGGTGGATTTCATACGGTCATTCATACGGGTTTAATACGGTCGGTTTTCATTGGTCAACAATAAATTCCTAGACTTAAAATCTGTGCTACTTATTATCCTCGGAAACTCGCGGGAACTATTTAAAATCACCAAATTTAAAAATCTCGCACCCCAAAGTAAATATTTTACTGATCGATAGCAAACTTAATGTAATAAAATTTGTGATTTTTTATCCCAGGAATCCCACGGGAAATTTTCCAGAAACGGTTTGTAGTTGTTCGGGTGCATAAAAAATAACTTATTCCTTACATGTTTACACCATTCAACCAACTTACATGCTTTTTCAAGTGTTGTGGTATTTTGTTTCTCGGCAATCCTGCGGGAATTTCATGTCATGTATATTCTAGTTTATAATAAAAGGTCACTCTGCAATTTTTTTGCTTAAAACGTAAATGTTTAGGGTAGGTTTAGTATTGATTTGAATTTTTTGAATATGTTATGATATACCTAAGAAATTAAATAAAGGAATTCATGCTGCTGTACCTAAATTGTATTTTTCTTTTTAAATAAGTCAAAACTAGCTCTCTTATCTACATATTTCTTAAATTACTATATTATTACCTGATAGAGCATGTTATGTGGTACGTAATAATAGTAATAATAACAATCTTTAATCGTCTGACTGCTGCGTTTGGGCCTTATTATATTATAAGGGAACGAGTATACCCATCATGCTCGTCTAAAGTGGACTGGCAGAATGACACAATTGCCTTCATTTGCTGATTGAATTACGACATGGAAGACATTTTCTTCACGATCATCTTCACATAAAGTACTTAACGATATCTATATTCTGATTAAAAAAATAAAAAGAATATTGAATGGGTTAAAAAATAACAAAAATTTGTTGACTAAGAAATTCTTCGAACTTCAATGTGCGTTGTCCAACGCGCTCTTCCCAATTTTTTCATCTAATTATATGTATGGGTGTTTGTTTTTTTGGATGTATGGGATTTCATAAATTAAATCTGGACACCCTGTTCGTAGGCCTTCTCGAAAGTTTTCGTTGAGTCATTTTGTCTTGTAATATTGATCGAAGTTTTTATAGATTTCGTAGGTCTTCCTTTCATATCTTTCAGTTGTTTTAAGGATTTCTAGTACTAAGTACGTTTTAAACATGTTAAACTAAAAAATGATGTTTAAATTCAAATATGTATAATCATTTTTGTCGGCGACTGCAAAAAATTTGCCGGTAACCTATATATTTTTTCATTTTTCAGAATAACTTTGTAGAAATGGCGGCGGAATCTTTGGTGCCACTTGAGTCTAACCCTGAGGTCATGAACAAATTCCTGCAGAAGCTTGGAGTTCCCAACCAATGGAATATTGTCGACGTAATGGGGCTAGAACCGGAGATGTTGTCATGGGTTCCCCGACCCGTGCTCGCTGTCATGCTTCTTTTCCCTACATCAGATGCATATGCAGAACATAAGCAGAAGGAAGAGAGTGAAATCCTAGCTAAGGGACAAGAAGTTTCTAGCAATATATTTTATATGAAACAAAAACTTAGCAATGCATGTGGCACTGTTGCTTTAGTCCATGGAGTTGCTAACAACACTGATAAGATAGAGTTATCTGATGGTCAACTGAAAAAGTTTTTGGAAGAAGCTAAATCTCTGGATGCAGCTGCTCGTGGTGACCTCTTTGTAAATTCAGAGGGCATTATAACTGCTCACAAAGAGCTGGCTCAAGAGGGCCAGACAAATACTCCTAGTGCCGAAGATCCAGTCATTCATCACTTTGTTACTTTTGTAAATAAAGATGGGACTCTGTATGAATTAGATGGACGTAAGGCATTTCCCATTAACCATGGACCAACAACTGCTGATACCTTGCTTGAAGATGCTGCTAAAGTCTGCAAGGAATTCATGGCCCGTGATCCTAATGAACTACGGTTCACTGTCATGGCTTTGACAGCTGCTGATTAAGAAACATTTTCAAGATTTGTGAAATTTTCCATGTTTTATAGCACTGCTGTGCTATGATTAAAATGTGTTAAGGGATTGAATTGTCAGCATTTTAATCATAGACCAACAGACTAATCTTACAGCCAGCCACACAAAAATATTTATGACTGTAGTGTGTCACGCTGTGCTTCAGATTATAGAGCTTATAAGTATTCTTGTATTTGATGCAAAACCATGCATTGCAAGCTTTTGTGATATTATAAATTATTTACCTTATCACTCTTTTATTTATCTACTCTTAAATTATTTCATTGTACTTAAAGTAGCATCTTCAGTAAATGAGTAAAACAATAAGAAAATTGAATGAATGCTTATAGTTCTTATACCTAGAGGTAAAAAAAACACCCTGATGTCTGACTTTTGTAACCGCTGATTATGTTAGGAACTGCATTGTAAAGCTAGCCATAAAATTGACACACGAAATTTTCACATGAATAAATGCGTGTCAAATTTGTGAATATAAAACAAGTGATACTTTGACACATTTTCGTATTTTACGCGCGCCCAAATCTACACAGCAATAGCAGCTGAGTACCAGATACCTATATGGTGTATTATCAATGAGTAGCAGTGCCTCATTAGTTGTTCAAAGGCCTAAGGCCAGTCACTCAAATTCATAATAATCGGTAGACAAATACATATTTTATATTCGCAAGTTACGCTTGCATTACGGGTAATATATAAAGGACTACTCTGGGGCCGATCTGAGACGCTCAGACCGTAGCAAATAATGGAGAAAATTCGTTTCCGAAATTTCCCATATCAGGGATCACACCCGGAGCCTCTGTGATGCAGTGTGGTAGGCCGTCTAAAGCTTCGCCCGCTCAACCACAGAGTCTAATTTTAATTGAATTGTTTTTTAATTGTGCATGCGAAATTGTAAAACAGCAGTAAAGTTTAATTGAGTTAGACTTAATACTCATATTGCTAGTAATAAGCACTTGAACACGACTAATTTTAAATGTGGAGAATAGCCAAAGTAACTTATATTTTACTCGACTCTTAGTTTTTCTTCATAAATGTCTATACAAATAAAGACACCACACCAGCGTAAGTTTCTCATATACTTAAATAATTATGAAGGTCACAGAATACACTGTCTGTATATAGGTTTCTTTCTAATAGTCCTGATACAAATATGTTGTATTGAAACTAATGACAATTTAAAAAAAGATTCTACGATTGTGTATTGTTGGCAATGGTTAAATTTTTACAAATAAAACAACATCAGTTCTAAACACAGAATTATATTTTGTTGACTGTACCTTATTATAGTTTACGAAAATTTAACAAATAAAATTAATAACTGTATGTATACAATAAGTGTCATTTTGATAAAATATATTTAAAAAGAACAGGATGAAAATATACAAATAAAACGTAATTCAAGCTAAACCGAATATCACAGTAACGCTTTTATAAAAATAGTGAAAATATGGGCAAATAACTTAAGTACAAATCCATTACACGGCTGAATGAAGTAATTCTCCATTGTTTTGCTCGTCGCGCCCCTACGTCGGCGCTTTGACGCAACGACACACCATCAGAGATCAAGAAATCGACTATTGCACAAGTTTATATTGTTCCAAATAATGTGCCCACTATTGAGCATAAACTAAAATCAGTTTGCTAATTAATGATTAATTTAAGATAATTTTAGGGATCATAGGAATTTTATTAAGATTAAATTTACTATAAAATATAATTATAATCTCAATTATGCAATCTATTTGATATTGTATACATTTGATTTAATTAAAAAATAAATAATTATCTACATTTTAATATCATTGTCATTTTGTTTAAAAATATAATTATTACATACTAATACATAAACACTACACTTATGTTATGTGGATAATCTGGAGATATTATAAAGTTAGGTGTGTGTACTAACACCTGTAACAGGGATATGGACATTAGACACATGTTACAAGAAACTAACAACAATTTTAGACATAAAAGAACAGGAGTTAAAAAAAACATTTTATCATCTAATTTTTAAAATATCATTTTAATTACTTTTCAAACAATACTTAATGTGCTACTTGACTCCTATTAGTTGCGTATAAAGCTGTTACATTTTATAAGAATCATAAAAAGTATCTCAGTTGATTTGACAGTCCTCTTCCCTGTTAACCTGTTTTATATCTTGCTTCAAATCATGATTGTATAACAAATAATAACAATTATTTCAGAACTTAAGATAAAAACTTTACATTAGTCTTAATTGCACTAAGTACAACATTGCCATTACTGTCGCTATTATTGTTTATTAATCTAGCTTAATTTCTCTCGTTTTAAAAACTGGAATGTACACTTACATATTATATCATAACCATCGAATATGACTATTATTCCGTGGTTGTACCCCCCCCCCCCCCCCCGCGCGCGTGTTATTCCCTGTAGATAATAAAAAATGACTCCTAAATTAATTTGAATTTTATATATTGTCTGGGGATGCAGATGTAGCATCTTCCGTACTATTTGTTGATGAATCGTCTGGAATAAAAATTGTAATAATTAATTGTCATAAATAATATCATGCTGATGACATCATTCGATAATTTTACACTTTTCAAATTATTAAGGGCCGCTTGCATAACGTTCCTTAAATTTATTTAAGAAACACAGAAGTATTTAACACCCTTAGATACGATTAGCGTCTTGCACAACTCAAAATTTGTTTGTATCGCCTCATTTCTACAACGGCACAGCTCGCCTACGAAGGGATGTTCACTCCCATTTCCTTGCGCTCCCACGCTCAACTACGCCGCGCTTCTCCAGTAAATGGACTGAAGAAGCGCGGCGTAGTTCAGCGTTCCGAGTGCAACAATGATCTGGAGGGAACCTAACGCGGCGGTTTTCCCTTTGCGCTATAGTATGTGGTTTTTAAAAAAGGACATTATAACATTTCGTACAAATCGGCAACGCGTTGGAGACACCCCTGGTGTTGCAAACCACTATAGTAGAATTATTTTGTCCCTGCAGTTTAGGTCATAAATCATAGCTCGGCCTCAGCCCGGCTAAGGCGGTGAGCACGTCGCGCGGGCGCAACGCCACTATCGATAAAAACTCATTCTTATCAAAGAAGATTATCATTCCTATAAAAATTATAATTATCTTTTTTGCTGTTAATTTTAAACTTAGATATAAGTATTTATATTTATTCTTAATATAACTTGTTACATTCTAAACTTTTGTACATATAGTTTTTAATACATAGATACCTTATTAATAATTTATTTTAAATCATTATATTATTCTTATTTTAATAATTACGTTGTTTTATCTATATTTTTCTTTCATTTTTATCACTAACCCACAAAATGACAAACTAAATACACTATCGATAACGCTTATCGACAAAAATAATGCGCATCGCTTTGCCCGCCCCTAAGGCCCGTGAGTGGAAGAGAGAGCGAAATACTCGCTTCACCGCTCCGATTATTTTATGACCCAAACTACACGGACAAAATAATTCTACTATAGTGTTGGTAGTCGCATCGGTAAAGTCCTGGTCGGTGCTAAAAAAAGCGCCGACGTGGCATTGGCCAAATTAAAAAAATACGCAGGAACTTCTTATTCGATTTTTATTACTTTTTATCAAAGTACGACTAAGATATATTATGTAAAGATTTTCTTGGAATAAGTAATTGTGATTTAAATGTTTAGTTTGGATAATTCATACTTACTGATAGGCACAAACGTATCTTGCGTGAATTTGGGCAGCAATAAAGTGAGGATGAGACCGCAAACAGTCGCAATACCGCAGACCCATGAGAGCGCGTTCCGATAATACGTTGAGTCAGATTCGTCTGCACTGTAATTGTATACTGTTATCAAAATATGACTCAGCGTTGTAAAAACAAAACGAGGGCAATGGTTTTTCATCGAATTGTATTTTATAGAAAATAGTCATGCCCTATTATTGTGTCTGTATTTGCTTTGTTTTAACTTAACGATTAACGATTGCCATTTTTCATATTATGGACATTGTTGTACTCCTTTGTAGAGTGGCCGGATTTAATTAAGACAAGTTTTCCGCAAGAAATATGCTATCCTAATTATATTCAAGGAATATCGGGATCGATTTTAACGAAAAAAAAATCCAACAAGGGTTATATGTGTCACGAATTGATTCTGCTGATTTTGAACATACTATATTATTATAATTATCAAAACAATCTAGCTTGCAAGAATCAATTTTTATAAAGGAATTTCGAAGGGCAAACGACAATAAATAATTGACTTAAAAGTTAAACGTTTTACTCACTACAGTTGTATCAGTGCTATAGCGACACCGCATGCAAGCTTATCGGTGAAACTCATTAAGCCGTAGACAAATGCAGACGCCTCTGTTTTATCGCCAACTAAATCTGCAGTCAAGGCGAGGCTAGTTACCAACATCACTGCTCCTCCAAAACCTGACAAAATGCACCGCTTTTATTATTAACAAACTTTTGCGTTTTTGGCTGCTAGAGACGAAAATCTCGCAGAAATAAGTTTTCCGGAATACAAGTATCATATGATTAACATCAGTTAGATGTATATATATCACTTTATTGTGCGCGTCATATATTACAAGACATTAAACACTTCGATCATCAGTTCAATCAGACAATCACTTAGAAGCATTTTGTTTCTATACAAATATATCCAAATATTAACATATGCAAAATTGGTTAAGCAGGTGTATGTACCTACATATCGACACACCATCTTATGTAACTATCTTTTGTGAATAAATAGTAATTTCATTCCAGATTTTTTATTTTAATTTCACTTCCTGATGAACTTGTAGGTATACAACATATGTGATTAAAGGGTTTATTTAAAACCTGTCAATATCAAATGTCAAAGTTGCATCATGTGACATACTTGTCCATATTGATTACAAAAATAATTATTTGCCTAATCAATACAGTAGTTGATAAAATATGGGTTATTGTGCAAGGTTCTAAATTGGTTGAGAACCTACACTTGTGTTCTAATACTAAGCAAATATTGGTAACATGTCAAAAACTAAGTAACCATTACTGTTGATTTCAGCTATCAATTTTTTTTTCTAAAGGTAATGTAAAAAATTTCTTTAAAGGAACTAGGTACATTAAATATAATGAAATACCAAAAACCTTGAATACAGAAGAAAGGAACAAAATTCAAACTCATTTTCACCTTTTAATACAACACAGTATTTGTTAGAACAGTAGTTATTTAATTAACGACAGACACATAAAGGTTAACAAAATTAAAACTTTAATATCAATAAAACACACTCACCTATTAAAACTGCAACCACATATATAAAATACACTTTATAATTAACATCATATCCAAAATAGATCCAAAAGAAACTGGCCAAAGCACACGCTGAACCAAGCGAATACGTTAATTTTCTCGTAAAAGACCTCGGAGCCAGTCTTTGGACTCCAGCAGCTGTTAAACTGCCGAGGTACATTGCCAATGGCACGACGGCTAGGGCACGTGCCGCCAAACCCAAAGTGCGGTGAAGGTACAAAGGCACCAGCACTTGGGATATGTTAACTACTAATCGTGTGCTCATATATACACCTGCTACCTGAAACAATTATGAACGAAATAATTAATAGTGGATGTTAACCTACTTAAAAATTTTAAGTTTTTTATTTGTTACGTAAGTGAAAGTGTAATGCGCTTACAAATAATATTAGAGCTTCGAACACCTTTACTTGAGTTAGATTTTTGAAATATCAAGTGATGAAGGAGGTATGTAAAAAAACATTATTGTACAAAACTTTACTCCCTATTTTCTTAATGTTTACCTTTTGTATCATGCCCCTTTTATCCACTTATGTCTACAAACACTGGAAGGCTTTTTACCTGATATAGAAGAGGTTTTCGTAAAAAAATATTGTGAGCCCCAGCTTCATTGGGTTCTAGAAGTTGCTCCTGTCTTCTATAAGAATATTTTTCGTTTACACTTAAATGAAATAATATTGAAGCAACAACTCCTAATCCTAACACTACATACACAATATGTCTAAATTTCCATGCGTCTGAGGGCCCCACTTGCTGAAAGTAAAAAAAGTATATTCATTACTCAATCTCAGGATGTGTACTGTCTCGCTGAAAATATGACATGTTAAAACAATTTAATCGGGATGTGGCAATAAGTTAATGTGGCCAACAGAGTACAAATTTAACCACTAAAGAGGAATTCTACATTTATGGCCCACAGACATATTTTCAAGTTTTTACAAATAGCATAATATTAATACTCTGAGTTGCCTTACTCTATGTTGTTTAATGATTTATTAATTTTAAATAGTGATAATAAGACAAAGAATATGTTGATAATTTTAATTAGACACAATTTAAAAGATTTAAAATGTATCAAAAATATAAATGTTTGGTGACTCTTTATGGTGACATAAAAAATATTTATTAATCAATACATAATAAACTAGCTGACTCGGCGAACTTCGTACCGCCTTATTCAAATAAATTAATAAACAAACAAATTGAGAAAACATGGGAAAGGGCTCATAGAATTTGAAAAATATATAGCCTATAACCATCTACGATTAATTCCGCGTCGACTGGTTGTGGTTTCATGATGATCGGTCCAGTAGTTTTCGAGTATCTTCTATATATATATAGATAAATAGCCATAAACCATCTAGGAAAAATTTCGCATCGAATGGTGGTAGTTTCATGTCGATACGATCAGTGGTTTAAGCGTGATTGAGCCTCAAACGAACACCATTTTCATTATATATAAGATAAGATATATGAAATATATGAACATACATGCTTATCACACTCCCCAGTAATGTGTAATGTTATCCATGTAACAATGTATACAAATAGATTTGAAAATACTGTAAATCCATACCTGCAACAGGAAAATTATTATACTAATAACAATCATATTTAAATTAAATATATAACAGAGAGTTCTAGTTTTACAGAATGCATTCACAAAGATGATTTTTATGAAATAAAAATATCCCATCTCTTATAGTAAAAGGACAAATAATTCATAATAAACAATTCATTCGCACATAATATATACCAAATTTCATGTATAATGGTTTTTAAGAATAATTTAGAGATATTTAATTGGAAAGTAAGTTATTTATATTTCTTTGCACATTGGGGTATAAAAAACTTTTAATATTATTAAGTGTACCTAGAATGATAGGTATCATTAACTAGTTTCAAAATAGATGTAATGTTCGTTCTTTTCATCTAATGGAGAGTTCACCAATGTGAACGAGTGATGCCAACACATTACCAGTGTTTAAAGTTGGTGTAAATGTCCAATAACAAATCTAATGCACTTAGGTTTCAGATCTATATTTTTGAGATTGCTATAAAAATTAGATTGCATTAAATAATTAAGATATAAACATTATTTTCTTTGAAAATGTTTTTTATGTTTAATATTCAAAACAATACTGTTAAATGTGGAAATCGAATGTTATATTTAACTTTCAGTCAACATTCAAATATACTTTACCGAACAGCAGTAAGATGTGTCCTTGTATGGTCATCCTGTGCCAATTCAGGTATTAAACTTAAATGGGATATTTGTACTGCAGCCCAGCCTATTTGAAATATGATAATGAATGCTGCAAAGTAATACATCTGCGCCCATCTGTGAGTTGTTGAACATCCAATACATTCCGAGAAAATAAATGGGAATGATGTCAAGACACATGCAGTACCTAAAATATTTATATACAAAGAATAATTAATCTATTACAAATAGAAAGTTTCACTTGACAAGCTCGAATTACTTGAAAAACAAGTAAAAACGAAAAATCTACATAAATAAAAATGAATCGGAGAAATGTTGCATGCTTGAGAATGTCTTTCCCTATTTTTCCGGATGGTTTAAAGTCACGGTTGGAATTGGTAGGTGGCATTGGTATCAGGTTCTAGGGTCATCTTAATCCCCTGGACCGATTTTGATGTTTTTTTATGTTTGACTGGGTCCTTGGATGGTTTAGATTTTAGACTCACGATTGGAACCGGAAGGAGGCACTAGAATTTGGTACTAGTTTTTTATTTTTTAATAGGGCAGTGCAATGTCTGCCGTGGATTGCTAGTGTTTTATGATAGGGAAGTAATACTTTCCGAAAACCTCTATGGTCCGGAGTTTTGAAATATTAATAGGTAATTGGTAAACATAACCTCACATATTTTTTTATTAACATTATAGTGATGGGTGATGAAAAGTCACAACCAGTGACTAAAAAATTATTTAGGTTAGGTCAGTTTCAGACCATAGTGCACAAACCAAGCGAGGAAATCGAGTATGCCACAGCAGCGTTGCCGAGTGGCAGAACCGACTGTATCTATTTACTATTTATTTTATATATAGGAATTATAATTTCATCTTTACTGGCTGCCATTTTTAATATTTTCATGCTTACGCTTAGTGTCTGGTGCTCTGTTGGTTTTTCTTCATTTTTGACAACATACACTGATTTTTTATTCTATTTCTGTTCATTACTGGCTTTCTTTTTGACTTTAAAAGGATTATTCAACTTTATCAAGTGCCATATTAGTGAAAAATAAGTAAGGTCATGTTTATTAAAAAAAAGTGAAGATCTCCAGATCATATGGGTTGTAGTAGGGGTATGCTTGGGGAAGCCCCCTCCCCATTCTACCAACCCGCTACTTGAAATTTGTGCATCAAAAATCTATAGTTTTACACTATTTTTCTCTATAATAGGGCCTTACAGGGCAGCATTTTGACACATAGTGGCATGATATTATGGGTAACGTACACCTGACTAGACCTGTCATTTGGTTTAAGAATAAGATTTTAGGGACCACAAACAAGTTTTGCATGAATAATGGGAAAAACAAGAATATGTTCAATTAACAAAGCTATGCCACTTTTTTTGATAAAAAAACTGTTTGCATGCCACAGTAGCAATAGAGTGCCAGAACAGATTGGTCACCGTTATGGCAATATAATGAAATGGACAAATGAAAAAAATTATATCTATATATCTCAAGAACTATATGTCTTCTAGACATTATGGCGGGTTGCAGAAAAGACAAGTAGCAAGTATTCCTAGACCCCCTGTTTGTGTTGTGACCACTAATCTAAAGTTTAACCCATTACAATAGGAACTGAAAGTAAAGGACATACCAAAAAGGTGCCATAATTTCCTTCTTCCATATCTTATACTCAAAGCATTATCTGTATGATCTGACTGATATCCAATAAATGGTGTAGCCAAAGCATCGACTATTTGTCCAATCAACATTAAGTTTCCAGATTGAGATGCACTGAACTCAAGTACCAGGTGAAAAAACACCAAAAAATAAGTGAACCACAAACTTGCACACACATCGTTTAATATGTGACCTACGGCATAGCCTAGCTGTAATCTCAAACTCGTTGAAATATCCACAAATTCGTTATCCATTGTTTTGATAATTTAAACTCAATGCCTCAAACTTTTTACGACAAGTTGTGTTTCTCAACTGCTGGATCAGATATTTTTGTCCTAGTAGCCTGCAGCTGTTAAGCTGTTATTATCAGTGTCATAACAGTCAGTAAATTTATTTTTTCTTAGAGATTTTTTGCGTTCTATAAGTAGGTACTTATTGCAGTAGATGTCACTGTTCTCAAATTAAAGAAAATATGTTTCGTTATACGCAGTTGTTTTAATACTTGTTTAAGAAATATTTGATATGTTTTTATGTTTTTGCAAGCCATATCAGCTAATAAATATATTTTAAAGTATGTAAGTTCTATTCCTCACCTTTTTCAAATTATTAAGCACTTTTTAACTTTAATTACTGGATTTTTGATGAATTGTCGATTTACCAAAAACTTATTTCAAAGATATCAATTATGTCAAAACCAAAACGACATTCCGATCGATACGAGTCACACTCGTGAACGTATGTACTTGATTTGTACATAAATTATTTTTCGACAACTTTGTTTGATTCCTGGACTCCGAAGACTTCGCTTATCACGTTTACTAGTGTTCTGTGATCACGTTGGACTTGGACACGTTGGACGCATGTACCCTGAACACCGATTTGCCTACCGATTTGTTCTCTGATGACTTGGATTATGGCTTCTTCTGAAAGAGGTTGTTGTGTGCCCAGATGCAGTAAAACTTGTAAGTAAATCATCGTAACGGCACCAGATTAGATGTGGATACAAATGATGTTATGAAAATGTATGCCTTTGAATATTTTAATAAAAGGAAACACAATAAATCACGCTACCGCTAAATTGTTGTTTTATTTACTAACAAATAAACATTTTTTGAAAAGGCTTTTGGGAATTGCAGGAGTTAAATTATTAACTCCCGCAATTTCCAAAAGTCTAATATAAAAATCAAAATAATACTAGACGCCCTGGACGGTTTTTGCCGTTGTATTGTGTCGTATACCGATAGAGTGCGTTAGTATATATATTATGACTGTTGACTCTATACTCGTATATATAAAGTACTCTGTGGTTATTATAACGGCATGATTGGATAAATTTGGTTGACGCTGTCACTGTCATTACTGTTTTTTTTTCTTCTCATGGCTATTGCTGCTAGGGCGACGTTGCCAATGTCAAGTAGTGAAAGAATCACATGTCGATGTAACGACAGCAAAAAATTACAATAAAAATTTGAACAATCTGAAATGTTACCTGAAGCAAGTACAAACACAAGCATTTATCACAGACACAACATGAACACACAATTATTATAATCTAATTCGGTTAGTATCAATAAAGCAGGCCAACAGAGACAAAACATCGTGGGATGGGAGACATACAAGCGACAACAAATTAGTAGGGAGAGGGGTTTTAGTTTTGGTGAGTAAGGAATATAGAGGAGGGCAGTTATTGTTAAGTAGCGATGCGCAAACTAAATCACCAATGAGATCAGTGATTTATAAATCTTTTTCCTTGAAAGATTTAAATCTTTAAATCACTCTTTTAAATCTTTGGTTTCGAATTACATTATTCATTCAGTTGACCGGTTTTAAGCTTAAAATTAACGCCAGAGAGTCTAATTTACTGTGTATCATCATTGTATTCATTAGAGTGCGCATGTTATCTCATTTTAATTCACAATATCCTGTATCTACTGTCTCAAACTACATCCAAGTATCTGATTTGTTAGTTTTCATCATTCCATGTGACTAAAATCAATCTTAACGTAGTGAGTTAAAGATGTATTTCTAAAATCAAAGATTTAAAGAGTGATTTCGAATTTTGAAGGATTATACATCTTTTAAATCAATCACTCCTGAGTTACACATCTTTATTGTTAAGGGGACAGTTAAAAAATTTATGATCCAGGGGGTATTCTTTATCTTAAGTTTAAATAAATGTACAGGGCTGCAAGTGTGGCCAAGTCGTATGCGTAAAGCTAAATGCTAGAAGCCCTCTTACTGAATCCTCTAAATTAAAAAAACCAGGGAATCGATGAAACAACTGGTTGCACCTTAGAGTACTGGACAGATACGGTTTTCCAGTCACTCTCCCAGCTTGACTTTAATGAAATTGACCTCTCGTCACTCAATCTCTTTATAATGCTCGCTGTCGCTCGTTCTTTAAGCTGTCAATGACATGTTGTTCTTACTTCTTATAGACTGCAGCTGTCAATGCTATGATTCAAAATTCATGTATTTCATGTTCAGATCAAAGTTTCAAACAAATTATTATCGTATTAGTTCTTTTACAATAAAACTAATAAAAGAATGATTATAATTTAGTTTGTCGATAAGAAATCTACAACTATCACTTCTAGTTTCAATGTAAAAATGAAACGTCTACGATCATCTTTATACTTAGTTGTGTTAACAACAGTGCTATTTTACGCACACGGCGATGAATTCCATGAAGAATTATATATCAAGCCATTACCACCAGCACATTTATACACTTATTTTCAGTTTTTAACCTTAGTAGACAGTGATTCATCCTGTAAGTTAGATTTTATTTAGATTTAATTTATTTGATAGTCATGGAATTTCTATATATTTATTACTTGTTATTGCAGTGGAACATTCGCATTTATCACCAAGATCTCTAACTGAAATAATATCGCGATTTGAAATTGATGAAATGCACTTTACACTTACTGAAGGACAATGGAGGCATGACCAATGGGGGTACCCTGTATTAGATTCTGCACCTGGTGCTGAACTGTATGCTTGGTTTTCACCTGAAGTTTTAGATGTAGACACGCAGTGGAAAAAGCTTAGTGCAACCCTATCAGGATTATTTTGTGCATCCCTAAACTTTATAGAAAGTTTTAACACTGTTACACCTCAGATGGCATTATGGCCTACTGGAGCTGTTCAGCACTCTAACAAAAACATTACTTCACAACTGAGGTATGCTTCACTACCTAGAGAAATTGTCTGTACAGAAAACTTGACACCATGGAAGAAACTTTTGCCCTGTGAATCTAGTTGTGGATTTTCAGCATTATTAAATTCCAGAATGATCCATAACACGAACTACCATTCCATTGGTGTACATTTTAGAAAAGTATGTGCCAATGAAGACTGTTCAGAAATTAAGTTTGAGATCAAACAAACAGTGGCATTGGTGTATGATTATAAGATAATAGGTAGTATTGATTGGTCATTTAAAAAATTATTTGGACAAGGATTGCCTGGAGCATGTCCTTTAGCATCATCCAGCAAAGTGTATGTTGATACCACAACAAATGTTACACAACCATTCAAACTAGTTCCCCCACCTGATTCTATGATATTGTCCCAGAGAGGTGGCAGTGATACAAATATTGCTGTTTACAATATAAAAGCAAATAGGCAGATGATTAATATTGGTGCCAAAAATGAGGTAACAAACAAATTAACTGTAACAGTACCTCCACCATTACATTTTAACCGTTATGTATTAGGCTATGGTAAAGAGTTTGGTGGAATAGTAACTGAATTAACAAATAATTTTTGGACACCTATAAATGTTGTTTTAATGGAGAATGCGCCTTGGTGGCTACCAATACAACTGAGCTCCTTAAGGATTAATGGTGAAGCAGAAAGTGATTTGGTTATTTCACAGTTTTATTTACCTGGCCGCAGCAGACAAAAGCCTTACCATCTAGAACTATTATTAAAACTGCCTCCAAGATCAACAACTACAATCACTATAGACTTTGAATTTGTGTTTTTGAAATGGCAAGAATACCCGCCTGATGCTAACCATGGGTTTTATATTGGATCTGCACTCATATCTGCAAATCTACCTACAGCAAGGAATTATACCAGCCTGCCTGTTACAGGCAGCACATTTTCTTCAGTATTTAATGCTTCAAAACCATGTAAGTAAGAAGAAATTTAATGAATTATTTTATTCATATTTACTATTGAAACAGAGCCATGTAGGATTATCACAGTCTAAGACAAAATTAAACAGTACAGGCCTTACTAAACTTATAATTGTCTCATAAATTTAAAGAAACTGCTCAGGAACTGATTAGTGAAAATCTTACCCATAAAGTCCTCTTTAGTCGAATATTTTTGGTGCGATGTATGTTAATCAGTCAAATTTCGTTTATCTGTGCTCCTCTTAGGTAAACAACAGGTAATACACATTTATAAGTGAAAAAAAAAGATATTCATTGATTAGGGTCAGATTCTGATTCTCTCTTAAGAGATATCTAATAGTTTCTTAACGAGATTATTATAAGTAAGGCTGTAATAATATAAGTTCAGTTACTTTTCTAGCAATGTATACAATGAGAATGTACTCAATTATAACCACTTTTGTGGTCTAAGCAATTTTTTTTATTAAGAAATTCATTATGTAGTGTTCACATAGTAATGTATAAATATATAGCATCCCTTACAAGTTTTTCATATTTTAATTTCAGGGTATCCAGCTGTGTTACGGACAAATGGCGCTATGGTGTCTCTGCCGACTCCTGACTTCAGCATGCCTTACAATGTGATCTGCCTTGCATGCACAGTAGTAGCATTAGCATTTGGTCCCTTACACAACATATGCACAAAAAAACTAGTCCTAAAACCAAATGGAAAACCACTCTCATTTACTCAGAAAATATTAAACTTATTCAAAAAAAAGAAAGATTAATATTATGTGATGTTCATTCAAACCAAAAATGTAGTCTAACTAAACTTAATAAATGTTTTATATTCACAGTATTGAAATTTTTATTTTTATTATTCACAGAAATGCCATTTACGCACAATACTGGGTCCTTTGCAAGGGATTAGACCGTTATCTCATGTGATGGGGTTACTCGATTTCTCGTCGTAACCCGCTCGCAATCAATCAGCTTGTGTGGAGACTCCGAGAAACTGCACGGGCAGCAACCAATACCCACTAAAACCACCCTCCTCCCATGTGCCCCGCGCTTTTGTGAAGGAAAGGCTGAGACTTAGAACGTAGTTACGCCCAGCAAGAAAAGATTAGTATTAATATAACTCTTGACAGCCTCTGTGGTAGAGCACGCTAACTAAGCTTCAGGTTCGATTCCTGGTATAGTAAATTTCGGAAACGTATTTTCTCATTTACCATGGTCTGGGTGCCTGGGATCGGTCCCAGAGTGGTCCGTTGTATATTACCCATAACAAGCGTAACTTGCTTAATTTGGGGATATACAATGTGTGTGTTTGTCTGCCAATTACTTATTAATTCTTATATATTTACCATGGTCTGGGTCTCTGGGATCGGCCCCAGAGTGGTCCGTTGTATATGACCCATAACACAAGCGTAACTTGCTTAATTTGGGGATATACAATGTGTGTGTTTGTCTGCCGATTACTTATTAATTCTTATATATTTACCATGGTCTGGGTGTCTGGGATCGGCCCTAGAGTGGTCCGTTGTATATGACCCATAACACAAGCGTAACTTGCTTAATTTGGGGATATACAATGTGTGTGTTTGTCTGCCGATTATTTATTTATTCTTATATTTACTGATTCATCACCATCCAGTAAATTGATGCAACTCAGAGTTGGGCAGATAATTATGTTTCTATTATTGTATGAATGTATTAGAATTAGCTTGGGGAGATATTAATTTAGAAAAATATATTTATTTTTGATTATATTATGGAAAAATGTGTACTTTCGTTTATTACAAGTCGTAATTTCCACTATAGAGTAAAGAGGTCTATAAAATTGGTGTTGCACTTTATTATTAAAGGTTTAGATCTGTTATAGGTCTAATATCTATAATATTATAAAATTTTAAAAATGCCTTGTCTATACGTTGAAGCTATTTAAAACCAAACAACTGGAATCTATATATATATATATATATATATATATAAATTGCATGTCACAGTGTTTGATGGTGATGAACTCTAAAACGACTAGACCTATTTTGATGAGATTCCGTATTTGTTCCAACTTATGATTAGGATAGGTTTCATTATAATTAATAATTAAAAAAAAATTGTATTGAAAATTTTTCTAAACTGATTATCAGTCGCTAATTATAAGTTTGCTGTCAACTAAGTTACATAAGCGTCAAATCATGGTACTATACATTAAGTCCCACCCTTTCTTTGATTAATTGCATGTGAATGACTTTACCGATTTTGATGTAATTTTTTGAGTGGGTCCCCAAATGGCTTAGATTCACGATTGGAAACAGTAGGTGGCGCTGGAATTGGGTTCTAAGAACCTCCTAATCTCCTGGATAGATTTTGATGATTTTTGTGTGTGTTTGAGTACGCCCTGGATGGTTTGGATTTACCTTTGGAACAGGTAGGAGGCGCTAAAATCGGGTCCTCGATTTCATTTTTTGAGCAGGACAAGTCTGCTGGGACAGCTAGTAGGTACATGCTTATTTATTTATTTTTATTGCAGGAGCAGACGGCCCACTTGATGGAAAGCGGTTACCATTGCCTATGGACTTTTGCAACACCAAAGGTGCTACAAATGCGCTGCTGCTCTCTTAAGGGAGACTGGAACCTGGTCACTAATACCAGAACACAACTCAAGGTGGTTATGGCGACATACTTTAGACCAGGGGTGGTAGCCATCCAGTCGGGCAAATGCCCTACCTGCACCACCTGGCTGTGATGTAAAATTATAGTCCTACTAATATTATAAACGCGAAAGTTTGTAAGAATGTATGGATGTAAGTATGTTTGTTACTATTTCACGCAAAAACTACTGAATGGATTATGATGAAACTATACAATAATATAGCTTATACGTCAGAATAACATTATATAAACGACAGAAAACATGATGTAATTTTTTTTTCTTGTTCGGGGTTCAAATAAAAACTTCTGGGCCAATTTTGATGCGGGTTTCGCTGATCGACAAAAATCTTAGATTTTAAATCTGTGCTACTTTTTATTCTGGGAACCCCGCGGGAATTGTCCTGAGAATGATTTAAAATTCCCAGTTTATAAAAAAACGAAATCATGTGTGATTTTTTCACTGATCGATAGCAAATTTTATGTAGTAAAATATGTGACTTTTGTACTTGGGAATTTATAATTTCTGTTATTTATAAAACTACACTATGAAATTATGGGGATTTCCCACATAGGTTTTCTCTTTGTGCTGTGATGTAAAGAAGGTCAACATGAATGTTATTATTCTAAAGGCTAGTAACAGGTTGGAGACGCCCCCGTTATTGCAAACGTCTATAAGTGGCACTGAACATTTTCAATCAGTTAACCCTTATTTTTTTAACTGAAATAAAAAAGTGAATAGGCGTTCCGACTCTCCGCCAATCTGCTAGTCAGTAATGGAAACATAGGTAATCATAATAAGACCTTGGGTGGGATCTTCAAAATGTTTAGTCTTTATGAAATTTTCAACAAATTACCTACTGACCTAAAGCTAAATATATATAAAATGCAATCTTTTAAGCATAATGTTAAAGCATTCCTCCTTAAACAAGCTTTCTATTCAGTTGACGATTATTTTTGTGCTTAAATTAATAATATGATTATATAAAATACCTTTCGAGTGACATATTTTTGTAAAGTTAGCAATGTTTATAGTAAATTAGAAATTTTTATAATTGTAATTATGACTATGTATGTATATTTCAGACACAAATGTTTTTTGTTAATGAATTAATATAAATAAATAAATATGCTTGAGTGTATAATAGTTTTAGAATTATTAAAGCAGAATGAAAGAATTCATTACACAGGTAATGAATTGATCCTGTCTTGAATCGGTTTGTGGTGTGATTAAAAAGTTTATTCTTTTTTATACAACACTGTCATTCGAGAGAATTTTGATTAATTGCGCGTCAGTGTAATATTTTTATATAAGTAAGCGTTTACCCAACAGTATTTTATTATATTTCATTTTAGTTATATAATTTTTGGATTCAAAATGGGAGTTGATGACAAGTAAGTATCTAGTTGTAACATTTGTATAAAAATGTAAGGTGTGTTGACGGCCTCTGTGGTTGAGCGGGCTAAGCCTTTGCCGGCCTACCTCACTGTAACACAGAGGCTCCGGTTTCGATTCCTGGTATAGTATATTTCGAAAACGTATTTTCTCCGTTATTTACTATGGTCTGGGTGTCTGGGATCGGCCCCAGAGTATTCCGTTGTATATTATCCATAATACAAACGTATCTTGGTTAATTTGGGGATATACAATATGTGTGTTTGTCTGCCGATTATTTTATTTTTATGTCCTCAGGTAATCAGACTTTCCACTCTGTCTACCAATAAGCTCCCACTTTATAATATAACTAGAGATTTTTCCGAGAATACGCCGCGTTAAAACCCTAGTTAGTAGGCTCTATTTCACTCACATAAAAACTAAATTAGGTTTTTTTTACATAGATTAGGTAGACCTAAAACTTTACTGTTTCTTGTTCAATTCATTGAACTAAACATAGAAACTAAATCCATATACCTAGTTTAAACAGGTGCCCAGCAAAACATACAGGTGAGTCGAAGCCAACCTGATTTGAAGTAAAACAAAGAAGGACTATTTCCTTTATCAACGTATTTGTTACTGAATTGTAAAAAAAACGCTAAGGCAGTGCTATCTCTTTAGCTTATCTATCTATTTTAAAGAAACGACTTCATTTATCGGGATAAAATGTATCCAAAGTGTTCACAGGGGTAATAAGCACTACGTCCAGTTTCATTCATATATGTTCAGTACTTTCCAAAAAAGATGTGATCGCAGCGCCATCTATTTCGCTATTTTCGTCTATCGTGACGTCGGCGACCTAATTTATCGGGATAAAAAGTATCCTACGCCCCGGGATATAAGCTAGTTCCTTTTCCAGTTTCAATTAAATCCAATCCGTCCAATATTTTCACGTGATGGTCTAACAGACGGAGGATAAAAATTCTTAAAATTACATTTTCGGAATCTCCTGGTCCGAATTATCCCCCTTGTTTTTTCCAAATTTTTAAACGCATTGTACAAACTCGAACCATTAGATTTATTAGAGTATAGATAGATTATACATTCGTAGTATATATTGTTCCAGGAAAGAGCTTGACACCTGTGACTGTTGCAAAAAGCGTAGAGATAGTTACGACTTCCAAAAGGTTGTTGATTTAAAAAATGCTGGACTCGTGATCTTTAAATATATAACCGGAACTGAGAATGTTAGTATCATTCCTCTTGTCTTAAATTAAGATTCGAGAATTATATTACTTAACATATTTTAACAGATCAATCGAAAGAGCGGAATATTAGAAACTACAGGTACTAGTACAACAGATGTCTTCGTCCTACAAAACACGAAAGACGTTGAAATAACATCTGCTGATTTTATTCCGGAATTAGGTTCGTGAATTACTCTTCATAATTCTCTATACTAAAATATTTTTCATCATCCATTAATAAAAGATTTAATATAATTTCAGAACAAAAAAATGTACGTTGCCCAAAATGTCGAAGAATTCTCGAGAAGGCAAGGCGCTTATTGGACAAAGTATCAACTATTGATAAGAATGATGTTGCTGGAATATGCGATCACTGTAAAAGAAGAGAAAAGGCTCACAAATCGTGCGACCGGTGCTATGAGACTACTAAAAGATTCATAAATAGTAGACAAGAAGTAAAAGATCATACAAAAGACAATTGCAATAGGTGTTTGACAAAAATTAAGTATTTATTAAAAGAGATAGCTCTTTACAACCTTCCAATGCATAAACTGAAAGGACGTGCGCATTCAGAGAGTCACATTGATAAAATTCTTGTAGAATCACAATTAGTTACAGATCAACGAGACTCTCATACAAGTTTACAAAAACTGGATGTTTCAGGACTTCCAACTAGCAATAAAATGCGCATGCCACGTTTCGAATATGACAAATCTTTAGTTCTTTTAGATTCTCATAAATATCTGGATAAAGACTTAAAAATAGTTTCTAGGCCAGGTACATCATTAATGCAACGAATGCAGTATACTTCAGAAGATGACAAGATTTCATTTAAAACGAAATCAACTGGTATAGCACACGCTAGTTTTCATGGTACTAATTTGTCTGATATTTCTGCTGGAGCTGAAATTTTTCGCAATGTAAACCAATTTGTTGAAACAAACGAAAATTATTTTGGGCGGAAAAGTGATATCCCGATATTGGAAACTATTGATTTAATACCTGAAATTTACAATTATATAATTGGTTCTGATAAAACTAATGAGATCAAGCAAGATACTAAATCTGAAAAAATTATTTGTACAAAAAAAGAGCCAACATTATTAGTAACAAAATTAAAAAGTAGTAACCGTTTACATTTCAGTCACGAGGTGGTAGATAAATCAGTACGGGCGCATTTACCATCTAAAACGGATAATAACCTACCTGGTGGTGATAAGCCTGCTACGTTAAAACTTGAACCTGATAAATTTCGTAGAGATTATCTTACCGATTTCGAAAAAGAATACATATCCAAACAAGAGGCGACAAAAATAGTTAAGTCAGCGATCAAATATGTAAAGTCTCGTTCTGAGGAAGATCTTCGTGGAATAAAAATGGTGCCTAAAGCAGATTTTGACTTTAGTTTTCCAAAAACTCATGAAACAAGTAAATCCAAACATAAACTCGAATTAAGTTCCTCTGAATTAATTAAAGAAACTCAAAACATGTTATTAGCTAGAGCCAAAGAACAAAAGAAAAAACTTGAGGAAGAACGCCAAAGAAGACAAAATGAACACGAGAAAAGAAAAATTACACTCGGTGAAAAAAATAAACGAAAAGAAGAAAAAAGAAAAGCTGGAGAAGAAGTTGAAAAAAGTGCTGCTGTTCAAGGTAAGACATCTTCTAGTCAGCAGAGAGTAACAGATGAGAAATCTACTCACTCAAAAGTTAAAAATAATCTTAAGATAGATAAAGAAACTGGAAAAGTAAGAAAAGAAGAAGAAAGAAAAGGCAAGCGAGACTATTTTCGCAAAGAAAAAGAAAACGAGCAATTAAAAACAGACAAAGATATTTCAAAACAACACAAAGCAAAAGAGAAGGAAATAGGAAAGTACACTGAAGAAAAGATGACGGAAGCGGTGGAAAAAACGAAACAAAAGGTGATTACAAAAAGTGAAGAAGGAACACAGATAGACAAAGAAAAGTTGCTAAAAGAAAAAGGTGACAAACTAAAACGAAAGGAAGAAAAACCAAAACAAAAAGAAAATAACAATAAATCAATACAAGAAAAAGACAAACAGATAAAAACTGAAATAGAAAATGCTACAGAAAAAAGAGAAAAAACTCAAGTTAAGGAGGAAAAATCCAAAGACAAATATGAATCAAAAGAAGATGCAAAACTAAAAAAAGTCAAAACAACGGATAAGGAAGACATATCAAAGCCTAATGAGAAAAAAATGAAGGAAAATGCTGGTAAATTAGTGGATCAAGGAAACAACCTTTTAAATGAACAAAATAAACAACGGGAAAATGAAATGAAAGCAAAAAAACAACAAGAAGAAGATGAAAAAAAGGCAAAAGAAGCAGCAGAAAATAAAACCATACAAAATGAAATTCTCGCTATGAAACGCAATAAAGAAGCGAAATCAGAAAAAAAACCTGAACCAGTAAAAGAGCAGCCTAAAACATCGAATAAAGAAGCAGAGCCGAAACTGAAAGAATTAAGAATAAGCGACATTAAAGTTAGGAGACCGTCTCCAGATGATTTAATACTACAATTAGTTAGATTAAAACAAACTGATCCGAAAAAACTAAAAGAAAAGGCACAAGCGCTTAGTAAAGCGGAGGCCATTGAAATGATGAAAGAACATAATTTGCATCACGGGCACAGACTAACATTAACTTGTCTTATGTGTATAAGTTCTGATTTGGCAATGGATATTGAAGAGAAATTTCGACACGATACTCCTCAACCAATAGAAGATATTATAGTCGGTCAAAAAATTTTCAAATACAAGCCACCTTACATTCCTAAAAAAGAGGAGAAAACTATAATTCCTATCTTATTTGAATCAGTTTTTACCGGCGACGTTACAGACGAGAACGTGAATAACATTTCCGAAATCCCTCAAACTATTTTGCCAGATCCTGTAAAAGCAGGCAAATATGTAAGTACTATAGACGTTTATTTATTTATTGCATGGTTAAAGAGAGGAAGACACCTATCCACCACCTGATGGGAAGCGGTTACTATCGTCAATTAACATTTGCAACACTAAATGTGCTACCAATGTACTGCTGGACTCGTATATGGGACTAGAACCTGACGATTAATGCCGGAACATAACACTAGATTGTTATGGCGCCATGCTCTAGACCAGGGGTGGTAGCCATCAAGACAGGAGATTGAAAGACTCTTTTTAGAAATAATTTACGCACACAAATTAAGGGAGCCAACAATATCCAAATTTTTGGGTGATTTACAACAGGCCGTAACTTGAAAAAAAAATTGTACAGAAATTTAAAAAACCGAATAATAAAGCTCCACGTGAACCAGATAATTTGTTTTTTCAACTTCAATTTCTTTTAATACCTCGATACGAGCCCGTCGCGCTGAGGTTATCGGTCTTTGAAATAGAAAAGGATGATTTTGCGTTTGATTATACGTATTATATTATACGTATCTCCGCAACCAATGATCGCACAGAAAGTTCAAGATGGGTTTTTAAAACTTGAATAGTCTTTACAAGTATTAGTTATTGATTCTGCGTTTTTTTTCATTCCTTACATGAATTTGAAAAAGCAATGAAAAAGGACTTTTCGTATTTTTTTGTAAAATCAGACGCCTAATTAAAAATATCGAAGAAACTACTTCTTTTACAGTTCAATTTACTCACAAAATACTACAGAGCCAGCCGTTCTTTTTTGTTCTACTCCATTGAATTTTTGAAAAACTAAAGGACCAGATTTTTGTTTTGAAATGCTCATAATCTTTATCAAAATGAAAAAAACAACACAACTTTTTTCTCAATTCTGCATCTTACTTTGCATTTGACTTACATAAAAACTTAATTCGTTTTTTTACATATAATATAATAATAACAATAACTAAGACCATAATCTAAACAACTGTCCAGAAAAACAGAGGTGAGTCGAAGCCAACCTAATTTGAAGTAATATAATGAATAATACTCCCGGGAAAATTCCCGAAATATAAAGTATCGCATCGCTTAAAAAAGGACTTAAGCTATCGTTGTGAAATCGTATCAAAATCAGCAAATATTTATGCAATCTAACTAATTTGTAACACACCCGGGAAAATTCCCGCGGGATTCCCAAGCCACAAAGAATTGTAGCATTTAAAAAAGAATGTAAGTTATCGTTTAAGTGAAAACTTTGTTGGAAGAAATTTATTTTTATGCACCCGAACAACCAAAACGCTCCCGGGAAAATGCCGAGATAAAAAATATCACACATTTTATTACATAAAATTTGCTATCGATCAGTGAAAAATTTCATTCGAATTAGATTTTTTTAACCTAGCCATTTCATATCATCACCCAGAACAAATCCCGCGGGATTCTCTGGTTAAAAAGTAGCGAGATTTTAAGTCTAAGAATTTGCTGTCGATCAGCGAAAACCGAAATCAGCCCAGTAGTTTTTATGAGAATCCCGAACAAATAGACATGAAATAAATAAAAAAATGCATCGTGTTCTCCAACGTTTATATACCTACTCTATTTCAGTTGTTTTTTATTTAAATAGTTTCAATGTATACACACGAGAGAGGCACGAACTAGAAGAGGTTGACCCGTGGCACGGTTGCCAGATAGTCTAGTTACATATAAACCGAATTTCAACCAAATCGGTCCAGTATTTTTCCGTAAAAGCATAACAAACAGAAAGAAAAATATACTTTTATTCCGGAAACTATTCCATTTTTTGAGATAAAAATTATCCTATGTCGATCGACATCGAAAAAAATTATATACTGAGTTTCAGCCAAATCGGTCCAGTAGTTTTTCGGTGAAAATGGAACAGACAGACAGACAGAGTTACTTTCGCATTTATAAAATTAATAGGGATAGGGATATACAACACAATCGCATCAGCCTTAATTATTAATCATAATTTTTTAAGGAAATCGTTTTCAGATTGTGGGGTCCATAACGAAAGGCTTTTATATTTTTTTTATAGATTTGCTTTTTGCTATGAGACATATGCCTACTCCTTTCTATTTAGTTTTTAAAATTAAAATTTATACGATATGATTAAATTGACTTCATAATGACACTTGACTGTTTATCGGTAACATTTTTATGTCTTTCAAATATTTTTTTATTTTATTACATTTTTTGATTACCTTTTACCGTTGATATGATCTAAGCCTTTTATTTATATTTTTGAGATGTCCGAAAGTAAGAAAACGGATGTGGTAAGTCGAAAATGAAAATATGCCTGGAAATTCCTCATATAACTTAGTAACGCTGGCAACCACAAATCATAGACTTCACAGGCAGAAGGTAGCTGAGGTTATAAATAGCTAACGGGCCTAATGGCTTAGTATTGAAAGCAAACGAATATTCAATTTATCTTTCCCCGACAATTCAAACTTCTGAACCCTTTTGCGAATTAAAAGATAGATGTAAAATCCGGTACACGAATTTTAAAGTTTTCATTGAAATTCATTGTCACTGAAAAAAAATTTATAAATGGCTATTTAGGTATGATTTATATTTTCTAATTAATTCGAACCCTCAGACACTCTAAGTTTACTTACTGGTGACGTGCGTTTATTTAATCGGAAACTAAAAAAATGGTTTTGCAAGGAACAAACTTGTCAATTTTATGTTTCGATGTAAAATAGCGAAGTAAAGTGCCTCACAACAAAAGAAGTCCCGTGTTTTTAACCGACTTTAAAAAAGGAGGAGGTTCTCAGTTCGTCGGGATCTTTTTTTTTATGTATGTTCACCGATTCCTCCGAGATTTATGATCCGATTTACATGATTCTTTTTTTGTTCGACGCGGAATAGCTTCCAAGTGGTGCCCTAAAAATTTGACATAGTTTGGCCCAGTAGTTTCCATTTTATGAACATTTTTTATGAAAAAAAGTCCATTCCGTTCCATATGTACATCGATTACGCTGAGATTTATGATCCGATTTACGTGATTCTTACCTATCATATAAATATATGACCTATATTTTTTAAGAAGCGCGGCATCTTTCGTTGGTCTACCCATATATAGCTAGACACTAAAAAGTAACAAATAAAATAAAAAAAAACGACTAAAAAACAGACTTCAAAAACTAAAAAGTATAAAATAACTTATTTCTAAAGCTATTGTTATTAATATAATATCTAAAACCTCTTGAAGGCGGTGCAAAGTAAAACATAAAAATTACTATATTTTGAAAATGATTAAGCACCGACTTTAAGATGTTTAAGATATTATATATTAATAACAATAGCTTTAGAAATAAGTTATTTTATACTTTTTAGTTTTTGAAGTCGGTTTTTTTAAACTAAGTTTATTTTTAATTTTTAATGTAACTGTTGCATTATATTTTTTTTTACTAATACCTACCATGGAAGAATAGTATGCTTTTTGCATGCTAATACTATTAAATCGAAATGTTTCTAAAATTATTTTATCTTTCTAATGTCCCGTTGCACACACGTATAGCTCCGTCTGAAGCACTTTTTTGTGATACAGAGTCTACTTACTATTTACAATTATACACAATGTAAATTCAAAGCATATAATTTTATATGCAAGAATAACTTTTTTTTAAACCTCTCCTCCCGTGGAGCAGTACCAACTGCCCCACGTGAGGAAAGGTGGGCCTGCGAAATACGTCGCACCCTCGTCTCGAGCGCATTAAGCGGATGAGGAGCCCTAGAGGGCCACCTGCTGACGAAGGCTGAAGGTCTAGGTTTAGGTGTAGGTAGGCGCCGACGCGTCCTCCTTTGACGGAAGCGGAGCAATGAAATCCGCTCACGCTCCCGTTCCGCTTCCTCCTTTGCAAGCATGACAATCTCGCAAAAAAAGGAGATTGCATCCCATCCGGTAGTGCTCCCGACTATGGCGCCACCACGGCCGGGAGCGAAAGGTCGAGTACGCTAACGGCAACGAGATGTTGGAGCTGCTCTGTCCAGACAAGACACGCCTGGAGGGTGTGCACCGCCGTATCCTCGTCGCCGATGACACAGTGATGGTACCCTGAGTTTGCTCACGACCATGGATGGCGACACAAGTACCTCCCAAAGCAGCCGTGCTCCAAAATGACCTGTGTCAGCCGGAACGTCACGGCGCCGTGACATCTGTTTTTCCAGTCTTGCAGGATAGGCCTTACTGCCTTTATAGTGGCGAGGCCCGCGATGGGTGTCCGAGGTGTTCTTCCCAGACCACCATGGCGACGTTGCGGAGCTCTGAACAGCAAGCCTCAGTTTCCTAAGTCTGATGCCCGTCGCCAAGGCCTCCTTGCGCCACTGATAAAGCGACGCAAGGATCCCGGCTTCGAGCTCCCATGGTGGGGATCTGGCGAGGCTGTTTCGAAGAACACCGTACGGTATCCCCTTAACGCCCTGAATGCAAAAATACCTAGTCTTATACATTGTTTTATTACAGGTTGAACAGGAGCCTCCTAAGGGAATAATTAGATATGCCCTTTCAGATCGTGCATTTATTGATAAAGGCTGGACTATGCTACCGACTGAGAAAGTAGTTCGAAAAGTAATAATTACATCTTAATATTAGATTTGAAATATTAGTCCTTGTATTTCGTTTTAAATCTCCTTTTCATTTTACCTAGATGAATGTGTACCGCATGCGCCCAGTGCACCCAGAATTCGATTGGTTTGAGCACAACAAAATTAGGAAGTTAATGGTGTATGAAACTGGTGAAAAATTAGCTGAATTCGATGAAAGTGGACGTGGACGCTGGTATTATCGGAATGGGAATTTAGCGCTTGATTACTATGATGCTGAAGGTAATTGTTTATTAGCGTTGTTATAAATATGAAACTAGTAAACTGCAAACGCAGTTGGACTGGTAATGATGGTAATTAACAGCCTTCGTGTTTTTTCATAGCTACAACATTTTGAAGTTGGTGCCCAGTAAAACATGTAAAACAACAACAAATGTACAAATATAGTAATTTTTATGTTTTACTTCTAACTAACTTCAAGATGTTGTAGAAAGGCGGTTAAAATATTTTTTTCTTTTTAGTCTGAAGTCGGTTTAATTTTGTTAAAAAATTTGAAAGTGGTCCATATCGCTTTTTATACAGAATCATAAACACATACTTTTTAAAATAACAATTTGTAATGGTGTATTGTTTTTATCCGACTTTAAAAAGGAGGAGGTTCTCAATTCGTCTCAATGTTTTATTTTATTTTGTATTAGCATCACTCGATTTTTCCGTCAATTGTGAACCGACTTTCATAATTTTACTTTTATTCGAAACGGTATACTCCCAAATTGGTCCCATTGTCACCACGTCAGGGTCTGACAAGCGGATCCCAGGGAAATCGAAACATACCCCCGAAATTTGTTAACCACTTTTTTTGTTACACGATATCTTCGTAAATTGTGGAGCAATTTTGAATTTTTTTCTTTATTCGTAAGTTTATGCCCCCGAGATGGTGCCATAGTCACATCAAGACGTTGTAGAAAGATGTCGGTTAAATATTTATTTTTGACATTTTAGTGTGAAGCCGGTTTTTTATTGTTAAAAACATTTTGTTTCAGAGATGAATGCACAGCAACGATTTGTGATTTATAGTAGCGGTGAACCTGACGAGAGAGGCCGCACACACCCTATTACAATTCTTGCTACCTTTGATTATTTAGGCAACGGTGTAGTATTTGATCATGGTGGGAAAATTCGGTTAGTAAATACTTCATTTATTTACTAGCATTTGACCGCGAATTTGTCCACATTGGATAGGTAACAAATATTATAGTTATTTTGCTTAATATAAAATCCAAAGTTATCTTCAGCTGGGTAATGGATTTTTTTAGTATGACAATATATGAATCCCGGAAATTCACGTAAAAACTCGTTTACTAAACGCATAGAAAACTGCAATTGTTTTACTAAATTAGATTTTATCGTTCAGTGTATATTTCTCATCGAAATCATTTTTTTCGACCTGGCCAGTGTAAACCACTCCCAAGAGAATTCCCGTAAGATTATCGGTATATAAAGTACCGCAGATTTTAAACCTGGGAATCAACTATTGATTAGGGAAAACCGCATCGAAATCGGTCCAGTAGTTTTTACGTGAATCCCAAATAAACAGAACGACTATAAAGGACTACACTTTTACAATATTACAAGGATATATCATTGACTTCTCCACGCTTGACTTGAAATTCCTGGGGGACAATTGGACGTAGTTACGCAAAAAGGACGTAGTTACGCAACCCACAAAATGTTACTTTTGAATTATTAAAGATTAAAGTTTTAGGTAGCTGTATTGCATTGATGTACTTGTTTGTGTCTATGGGTTCTTAGGAAAATATAAGCGTAAATTATCATTTTTATACAAATAAGTTTAACTGCATCAATGCGGAAATACAGGTAAAATGTTTAATCTTTAATCATTCAAAAGTAACATTTTGAACCGCTCCCGAGAAAATTCCCGCGGGATCCCCGGGATAAAAATATCAAACATTTTACATACAATTTGTTATAGATCAGTGATAATATCACATTGTTATTCGATATTTATTTCAATCTGACCAACTTAAATCTTTCCCAGAAAAATTTCCGCTTGATTCACAGTATAAAAATTACCACAGATTTTAAGTCTATTAATTTGCGATCGATCAGCGGAAACTGCATCGAAATCGGCCCAGTAGATTTTACGTAAATCCCGAACAAACAGACAAGAAATCTAAAAGAAATTGCATCGTGCTCTCCGTAGTTTAGTAAACCGGACCCACTCGAAAAACTTTTTTACACCTTGGGTTACATAATTGAAGTTTTAGTAGGGATTCCTAATTTTTCTAAAATAATGTAGAATTCTAATGGTGGAAGGATTTTTGAAATTGGCCCAGTAGTTTTTGAATTTATTCATTACAAACATACAAAAATACAAATCTTTCCTCTTTATAATATTAGCATGGATTTCAGTTGATTTTTTAAAATAGCTTCAATGTTCTGTACACTGCAAGTTTAGAATTTTATAATATTCTTAGATCATATTATACCTCAATGATATAATAATAGATAGATATTTAGTCATAATACATTTCTTATTTTTGTAATTTACTGCAAATAATTAATTGTATTACAGATTAAAATACAATCAAACAGAGGGGGTTGTACTAGATAGGGGAATAGGCCCAGTTTCGCATTGGCAATGGCACACATTGAACGACCCACCCGTTTTGCAACAAGTTATGATAGACACCCAAATGGCACATAAAGATCCGGAAATTATAAAATTAGGAGGTCCCGGAGATGACAAACCTCGTCATGATAACGAGGAAATGTTGGCAATCGAATTCGACAATTTCATAAAAGAGAAAAGCAAAAAGTTGTCACAGACCTTCAAACCTTTTCAGATAAGGATGAAAGCATTGAAAATAAATGAGCATTTTTCATTAAAAGTGCTGGACCAAGCGACGGTCTATTTGATTTTTAGAGACGGGTCGGCAAATTTGAAACTAAACATAGGAATGATACTGGATCACAAAGAGATAGTTGACACAGATACCGCTGATGTGGGCGATGTCTTCAATAGCTTAGAACGTTTTCCTGCGCGCACTGAAAGTCTTGCTAGACTTCAACGTAGTGTAGCATATGCTCAACGCTTTGAAAAGGCAAGAACTGAGAGAGAACGTCGTCTGAAGCCGCCTAAACCATGCAATAGTGCGGATGAACTAACCGCTGCCGTTGCTAAACCTTTGCGGCCACCATTTTGTACCGTACCTTCTGGTTCTAGTACGAGGAAAGATTTTGAATGTAAATGTAATAGAAAACCATCAGTTAGCAATTTATATTATGATACTCGATTTGTTTAACAATTATTTTTAATTTGTATAAATATAGTTTTATTTAGATATCGTATTTTCTTGTTATTAATATCCAACAGCTCGTGTTGCATTATTATAAGACGATTATGGTAGCTTAATGCATGCTCAATGGAATTAATTACACAATAGTCTATTAACGGTCCGGCATAATGCAATAGTATTTAATTTCAGTTACTACCCATTTGATTTGAGTGTGCTGTGCGTCGACCGTTACAAAATATTACCATAAGCACTCGTCGACTATGCATGGCCAGTTCCTGTATCTTAAGGTGACGCATGACGCGTCCGTCAGCCGTAGCTGACGAACACGTCCGAGCAATGTGCACACCTAGCTTCGGACGCATCCGCAGTAAAATGCGGGCTTGCACCTCCACGGTTCGCTATTAGTATTCGGTATCGCTCGAACCAGAGGTTCTTCGGTCCGTGATCGACGGACTCTTTCCGGACCCGAAAGTCTTTACTCGCCCTGACATGGGCCTATGTAATACTGCTACCCCAGAGGTGGTGCCTAACTCAATCTCCGAGAAAGAGCTTTAGCAGCTACGGGAACTGTTCGACGCCTGCGTTAGGACAAGTCAGTTCCCGTCGCAATGGTAGGAGGGCTACCATTCCTGATTCCGAAGTAGGGTCGACCTCCGATGATCCATCTGCCTATAGGCCCATAGTGTTGCTCAATGAGGTAGCAAAGTTCTTTGAGTAGCTTTTGGCATAAACGCCTATTAAGCATTTTAATACCGTAGAGCCGGGGCTCGCAAAGACACAGTTCGATTTTCAGCGGGGGCGCTCAACTTTGGATGCCTTCGACGCAACGTCAGGGACTATCCAAGCAAGGGATAGTGCCTTAGCGGTCTCGTTCGACGAGTACTATACCGTACCTCACGAGTGTATTGGGCACGTACCTCCAGAACTGATATATCCTTTGGAAGGGTGGCCAGACTGATCACGCGATAGGTAGGAGACGCGTCGCGTGCGGCGTTCCGCAAGGGTCGGTCCACGGGCCTATTTTGTGGAACGTTGGTTAGACTGGCTCCTTCGGGAACCATTCATGCTCGGGGTACGGATAATCTGCTTTGCGGACACCCCTACTCACGGCACGTGCCACATCGTACGCGGAATCGGTGGCCCTTACCAATTCCGGCTTGGTGACCGTGGTCCAACTTAGTCGTAGGCTGGGCTTGCGGGTCTCCCCTGCGAAAACGGAGTCTCTCATGTTCCATAGACCTTTTTGGAATGTAACTGCGGACTTGCGCGTGACAGTCCATGGGGTTTCCATTCTCGTTAAGCCCCAGATGCGGTATCTGAGGCTTGTTCTCGACGGAAATGGCTGTTCAAAACACATTTTGAACAGGTTACTCCCAGGTTGGTTAGGACCGCAAGCGCCCTCGCCAGACTTGTCCCCAACGTGGTGGTCGCTCGGAGGCTAAACTCCGGCATCCTCCGAAGTATGGCACTGTACGGTGTATTCGTGTGGAATCACGCCCGCCACCGCCACAACAGGTCTCTGCTGAGGAGAACTCAGCAGACCCTTGCAGTGAGGTCCAGTCGAGGGCATCGTACGGTATCATGGACAGAGGTGACACTCCGCTGTCCCTGACGGGAGATCCGCCCTGCAAACTCCAGGCGGGCCTGCTTGCCAAGGTTCGACGCTTCCGGCAGAATGCCAAGCTATAGTAGAATTATTTTCTCCGTGCAGTTTGGGTCATAAATCAAACTCGGCCTCATCCCGGTTAGGGCGGTGAGCATGTTGTGCGGGCGCAACGCCATTAACGATAAAAACTCATTCTTATCAAAGAAAGATTATCATTCTTATAAAAATCATTATTATCTTTTTGCTGTTAATTTTAAACTTAGATATAAGTATTTATATTTATTTTTAATATAACTTGTTACATTCTAAACTTTTGTACGTATAGTTTTTTAATACATAGATACCTAATTAATAATTTATTTTAAATCATTATTATTCTTATTTTAATAAATACGTTGTTTTATCTATTTCTCTCTTTCATTTATATCACTAACCCACAAAATGACAAAACTAAATACACTATCAATAACGCTTATCGACAACAATAATGCGTATCTCTATGCCTGCCCATAAGGCCCGTGAGTGGAAGAGAGAGCGAAATACTCGCTTCACTGCTCCGATTATTTATGACCCAAACTGCACGGAGAAAATAATTCTGCTATAGGAGCTAGGAGCCTGGTTCACTGCCGGTCAAAGATCAATCGAGGCGATCAGGACGCGGGAAACCGCGATCATGATCCAAACTTGGCACAGAGATTTAGAATCTCTTGAGGTCTGCACTAATACAGTGGATGCAGTTCGTCCCTACCTACTGCGATAGGTTGCGTGGAAACGCGGGTCTCTAACCTTTAGGATGGCGCAGATATTTACCGGGCACCCGTGTTTTGATAAGTATCTGCATCAGATTGTCGGGTGACTGCCTTCCCCTCAGTTCCGCGAGTGCGCAAACGCGCTGCATGGCAACCTCAAAGGTTCGAGCTCGAGGCCATCGTAGGGCCGATCGATTCGCTGAGAGGACTGGTTGAGGCCATGTTTCACAGCGACGATCACTGGTCAGCGGTTTCTTCCTATTGCGAGGCAGTAATCTCCCGCAAGGAAGCCGCTGAGAGAGTAAGAGAGAGGGAGCTACGCTCGCGGTCCCCGGACGCCGTCGTCAGACTGGCCTCCATCCGGATACAGGTATGCGTAAAATTTCCTCCCATTATTTCCATCGCAAGGGTCCGCGCATCGTGGGGATGCGAAGGGTTCATACTCTGTTGGTGAAGTGGGTCACTCTACATCCCAGGGTCACCTAAGCTTGTTGCGCGGTTGAATGATGGGAGCTTCGCTCGTCATCTCATGTTCTTCTACACAAGCGCTGGGTATGGGACGCAGGTTTAGGTTTAGCGGAGTAGTTGGTTCCGCCCAAAGTATTCACACAAGCTGCGCGGCACTTATCGCTGCGGTCCGGTCCCACCCCCACAGCTGAGAGGAACTCAGTATGGTCGAAATGTATTGCGCAGAGTACATTAATGGTCACAGAACAAGTAATCACTACGTTCGTCATATTTATGGTAAACTGCAACGGTGCCGCGAATAAAACCGCAATCTGAGCGTCATCTTTTCAGAATCCTATACATTTTTTTCTCGATGAAAGTGACCCTATATCCAGGGTCGCCGTAAGCGGGCCAGCAAGGCGTGCATTGCACACGGGCGGCACACCCAGGGGGGCGGCAAATCGAGCGACTCATCACGTAATTTAAATCATTTTCATAATACCCACCAGAAGTATAATATATATATGTATAATGGTAATTCCGACATCTATTGGCATCCGTTAAAATTAAGATGCAAGTAGTGAATCAGACATTGACTGTATTGATTCATTTAATGAAATCATTGCATTAAAGTTACATTTTGCAGAAAACCAGTCTAATGATCCACAAACCCTACTACAATATTTTTTACCAATGGTTTAATTTCAACATTTCCGAACACAGCGATAGCGCCAAGAATATTACTAACTGAAACCGGCAGTGTTTCAGTTCCATCTAGTGAAAGAACCTTTTCAAAATAAAGAAATTATCAAAAACTATTTAAGATCAAAAATGCTTCAGCAAAGACTAAATTTATTTAGCTATAGTTTCAATTGCACATGAAATTTTAGACTGTTTGTACACAAGAAACTCGGTAGAAGATTTTGCAAATATAAACGCCAGAAGATTTAAATCTTTGTGTAGATAAATATTTAAGTAGGTATATAGTTTTATACAATAGTAAAAAAACTAATCTAAGTACTTAATTAAAATAAATGTTTTATCTTCATTGTTTTTCTTTTTCCCACCATAATGAGAAAACATTACTAAATCCTTTTTAATACGCTTTTATTAGCTTCATACGTATGTTAGTATGTAACGGAATCTTTCAAGTTAAATTTTGATTCCCGGTTTCCGATTGAGCTAAAATTTTGCACCTCGCGTGACAACACAATTACATGGTACCATGGAGCTGGCCATAGGAACTCCTGTACTAAACAAGATAGATCCGTCGTGTTTGCAATCGTTTTACTTGTCTTGGCTAGCAATGCAATGATATGGTGCCATGGCTGATCTGATGATGGAGTCGGAAGGTGGCCATAGGAACTCCTGTACTAAACAAGATAGGTCCGTCGTGTTTGGAATCGTTTTACTTGTCTTGGCTAGCAATGCAATGATATGATGCCATGGAGCTGATCTGATGATGGACTCGGAAGGTGGCCATAGGAACTCCTGTACTAAACAAGATAGATCCGTCGTGTTTGGGCTCGTTTTACTTGTCTTGGCTAGCACTCTGCTGCTACATGATATGCAGGATCTCAAAAGCTTGTATTTAAAACTTTTTTTAAAAGCTTATTTTTACATAACGTTCCATTTTATCATAAAAGTGTATTTAATTCTTTTTTCAAAGTTTCCACGGATAAGAGAATTAAAACACTAAAAAATTAAAATAATTAATAGGTTAAAAAAAACTAAAAAAGCTTTTATAGAAAATCCAACAATCAATTGAAAATAAATTTGAATAGTGTAAGAAAAAATGATTTTATTGTAAAAAAGTGTGGGGTGCTTTTTAGGATATTATCAAAATAACCCTTCTACTTATATCTATTGATACCATGCACACCACACTTTTTTTTTCAATAAAATCATTTTTTCTTGCACTACTTTTAATACAAATTTATTAAAATGATTTTCTATTTTTTAGTTGGATTTTCTATAAAAGCGTATTTTTTTTGACAAAACTCAGAGCTAATCATAGGGCGGCATAATCGGTATGGCACGCGGGCGACGAAGCACCTAGCGGCGGGCCTGCCTATATCCCATTCAACGTGTATGTAAAATTTAGAGACGATATGTTGTGTAGTTAAGGTCCGAAAACGTCACAAACAAACCCATATTCGCATTAATAATATTAAATTTTAAAATATCCTTATAAGCATGATTAAATATGCAAAATTCTTTATATATTCAATGTACTCTTTGTGCAAAATGTGTGCAACCATAAAGTACTAAATCTCCATATATTCAATATACTCTTTGGTACTAAAGTACTCTGTGAATCACAGACTGTGATTAAAATGGCAACCGATCAGTGTCGCCAGATGACCATGTCAATTAATCCCCAATTTTTTTCCTAAAACCCCAAAAATAAGCTATTTGAGAAAAATACCCAAAACAGTTTTTACTTATTTTAAAGGAGAAATAAAAAAGCAAAACCACCGTCGTAGCGAAAACGTCACTAATGACGTCATCATTTTAGCTCACGGGGCGCTCACAACGACCCGTATCAATAGGTGGGTTAAATAACCATTCCACTTGAGTTTTTTTATTTTTTTTATTGCAGTAGTTCAGCAGACAGGCAGACGGCCCACTTGATGGAAAACGGTTACCATCGCCTATGGACATTTTCAACACTAAAGATGCTATAAATGCGCTGCTGCTCTCTTAAGGGAGACTAGAACCTGGTCACTAATGCCGGAACACATCTCAAGGTGTTATGGCGACAACTTTAGACCAGGGGTGGTAGCCATCCAGTCGGGCAAATGCCCTACCACCTGACTGTGGGTTATTTTGTCGCCTCTTACGACAGGCCGCCCGGCCGCAGGAAATTGTATTCTTTCTCCGTTCCTGCACGGATAAAAAGTTTACGATTGTGACGCCACCAAATAAGTGGAACGGGAAAAACCGCGGTTGTGAACGTGCTCATTGTGAGTCTCTAACGGAAAGTAGCCTATGAGATACGACGCATACGAGTAGAGACGGCATAATAAATAAATAACGAACGAACGAAGGAATTGAATTATTAAAATGAACTATTGAATTGAAGTATGATTCACTAGTAGAGTAGAATTCTAAGATAAAGTAATAATACCGTATTGTGACTTAGATATAATAATTGTAGTGATGAGAATTGTGTTTGTAGATGAATTATTGATACTTAAAATATCTCTCCAAAATTTCTCACAACAAAATATTTCCCCCGAATGTCCCCCCGACGTCAAAAAAACCCCGAATTGCATTAAATTCCCCCATCTGGCAACAGTGCAACCGATAATGTCACTTGACATATAGATATGTCCTAATAACATTTGACATTTATATTGTTGTCATTCAAAAATATAATTATGTAGCCTATGTCATATCTGTCAAAACAAGTAGGAGTACTACTTTAAAAAATATGAAAGCAGCAAAAGTGGGTTAAAAACTAAAAATTATACTACATTCTCAAAATAATGTTGTAAACTGTTATGATAATATAGTATAGTTATGATAATATAGTATATTTGTACATATTTTTTTAAAGATACTGCCCTTTTTATATTTTAAATATGGTAAGCTAACTGTAGATTAAATTGCATAATGTCAATGATTTATTTTTCAAACATGTCTTTGTTACAATTGATACAGAGTTATCAGGAAGACTCTAGTCGATACGTTGGGTCGTTTCCCAAAGATTTCAGTTATGGACCGTTTGAACAAAACGGAGATGGAGACAATACGTCATTGCAAGAAGACCACAAACCCAGGATACTTCTAATGGGTTTAAGAAGGTAATTGTTACCAAAAGAAAATTCAAATCAGATTTCATAGAACATTTAATTAAAAACGATTGTTATACATTTACACACATATATTTTTTAGGTCTGGAAAATCATCAATTCAAAAAGTTGTGTTCCACAAGATGTCACCAAATGAAACCTTGTTTTTAGAGTCTACAAATAAAATAGTAAAGGATGATATAAATAACAGTAGTTTTGTGCAATTCCAAATCTGGGATTTCCCTGGACAAATAGATTTTTTTGATCCTACATTTGATTCTGATACAATATTTGGAGGTTGTGGGGCACTTGTATTCGTTATTGATGCACAGGTATTCTTTTCTGGGCTGTGGTATAGTTATAGGGCACATTTATTTATTATTTGAGGTATAAAGTGAATTTTGGGTGGTTATTAATGAAATAAGCATGAAGGTTAGCCTTTAACATATATTAAAAAAGGTCAGAGCTGTTCATAATAAATAAATAAGCCCAATGACTATACCCCTCCCTATTTTTGACCATGTTTCTATACTAGTCTCTAACAATTTTGTGACTCATTTTAAGCAACATTTGTTTTAAGAGCTCTTTCAAGTACCCTTTGTCATCATATGTAAGATAAGATGGCCTTGTTTATTTAATATTAATATTGTCTCTGCAATTCTATTATTACAAATATTTAAAATTCTTTATACATTACAGTAGGTACTGTCTAAAAAAAAATTACAAACATTTAATTTGAAACTCAAAATTCAATTACTTTTTTCTTGCAGTTTAGATTTTGTAATACTTGTGAGTTTTTGAATTTGTCCTTCTTTTCCTTTCTTCTTTTAATATTATGTATGAAGTTTGATTAAATCACAAAACATTTTCAGGATGATTACCAAGATGCTTTAGATAAACTCCAGCTAACAGTAACAAAGGCTTACAGAGTAAACAGCAATATTAAGTTTGAAGTGTTCATACATAAGGTACTCACATAATATAATTATTGTTATATGTTATAATAAGTTATCTTCTATACTTATAATAAAATTGTAGAGGTCGAATTTCTGTACAATTCAAAAAATGCTATAAACCGAATCAGGGGATGTAAGAAGTGAAATAGAACTAATTTAGATTTTTTTGTTTCTTTGTTTGTCTGTTTGTCTGTCTGTTTGTACCGGCTAATCTCAGAAACGACTGGACCGATTTACATGAAATTTTGTATGGTGATAGCTTATATCCCTGGTCAACATATAGGATACTTTTGATCCTGAAAAATTAAATATTTCCCGTGGGATAGTTAAAAAGCTTTAATTACTTAAACAGCTTATAACAGACTAAAAGTAATTTCTCTGCAACGTAACATAATAGAAGCGGGTAATTTGACAGGGTGTGGTGTCAGTGAGAGAGTTTTATCTTATATATATAATATATAAAGCAGATGAGTTTGTTTCTTTGTTTGTTTGCTTGAACGCGCTAATCTCAAGAACTACTGGTATGATTTGAAAAAAAAAATCAGTGTTAGATAGCCCATTTATTGATGAAAGTTACAGGCTATAAACCATCACACTAAGAGCAATAGGAGCGGAGCACCAATGAAGAATGTTTCAAAATCTCGGGTCTATTTAACTTCCTTTCCACGTGTACGAAGTCACGGGCAGAAGCTAATCTTATATATATAAACGAATCGCAAAATGTGTTGGTAAGCGCATAACTTGAGAACGACTTTACCGATTTTGATGAAATATTGTGTGTGTGTTTGAGTGGGTCCCGGGATGGTTTAAATCCACAATTGGAAACGGTAGATGGCGCTGAGATCAGGTTCTAGAATCCTCCTAATCACCGGGAGCGATTGTGGTGATTTTGTTTTTGTGTGTTTGAGTGGGTTCCCGGATGATTTAGATTCGCAATTAGAGCCAGTAGGTGGCGCTGAGATCGGGTTCTAGAATCCTAATCACCTGGACCGATTATGGTGATTTTGTTTTTGTGTCATGACACAGTCTTTTAGGAATTCAGAAAATATGGCGGTACGAAGTTCGCCGGGTCGGCTAGTATTTTATATGTATATTTATTGACCAATACCAATTATTGTTTACTCAGTTTAATTGATATGAGTATTGAAGTGAAACTTATATATAGAGGGGGTCTTATGGAGTTTTGGCTCACGAAAAGATGTCACAGTCACGTGATCACCGTCACTAATTCTTACATTTTTAAACTCGTGATATCTGTCGAATGGAATGTCCGAATTGAATAATTCAAAAAGTTATATAAGGGTATTGAAGCAGTCTTGAATATGAAGTAATTTATTTTGATAAGGATTAATATCAAGATACAAATAAAAAGCCTTTTCTAGCGGCGGCATTTTAATTAATTTTTTATAATAAAAAACGCTTATTGTGGCATAACTATAATAGTTAGATATATGTTGTCGCGATACTTTTTGTAAATAATGATGTGTTCTACAAAGTCGTAGTACATTATTTTATTTTATCATCAATAGTTTTCGCAGCGCGCGCGATTTTAGGTATTTTTTTTATACCTTGGATTAAATTATTGGAGTTTTAGTAATGATCCCTAATTTTTTTGTAAATATAATATAACCCTATGTCACCCGGGGATAGCGTAGCTTGCCAACAGTGAAAGAATTTTTCAAATCGGTTAAGTAGTTTTGGAGCCTCTTCAATGCAAACAAAGAATTTAATCTTTTCTCTTTATAATATTAGTATAGATATTTATATATTTATTATAGAATTAATTAGATATTTGCATATTATAAAAAGCGCAAGATTTTGCGCTGGAAGTTGTTTAATAAAATTGGGAGCTGGATTGCCCTAAAAAGCGCTATATCTAGCTCCTAAAGCGCTAAATTGGCAGCTCTGGTGACCCGAGCGCCGGGGAAGTCTCGTAAACGAGAAAGTTAGCGAGAGAGCGAGCGAGGATATACCGCGTCCTCAGACTACCTCATCCCTCTAATACCTAAAATTGCGTTCTGCGCATCGGAAAGTGCGGTGTTCCGAGCCGCTATTAATGGAGGCAAACTTAAGTTTGCATCGAACTATAGCTCTGCTCTCCACGTGACAAGGCATCACTGCCTCTATTTGTGGTATGTGTAAAAAAATATAAATAAATAAATAGAGTTTGTTGGGGAAAAAAGAATAACAACAAGAAAACTTTGCCAACTGTTCAGTTTTTCGAAAGTCATAACAAAAGTGAACGACAACGAACGACAAAAGTGTTGACGTAAAAAATGGTCGGTGCGTGGGTAGCGTATTACATACACCATTAAAATGTACTTAACCTAACCAAATCATAATTTGCAGTAAACCTGCGAAAAATCGAAATGTGTGCTGGGACACATATTAGAAGTGAAACTTCAACGGACAAGTGGAAAAACGAATCGCAACGGACAAGTGGAAAAACGAATAGCAACGCATAAGTGGCAAAACGAATCGCAACGGACAAGTGGAAAAACGAATGGCAACGAATAAGTGGAAAAACGAATCGCAACGGACAAGTGGAAAAACGAATCGCAACGTACAAGTGGAAAACGAATCGCAACGGACAAGTGGAAAATCTTCAACTGACAAGTGATAAAATGAATCGCAACAAAATTTTAACTTGAAGTTTTACGGGCAGGTTTTCAAATTGGACAAGTACATTAACAATCTGCCCGTAAAACTTCAAGTCAAAATTTTGTTGCGATTCATTTTATCACTTGTCAATTGAAGATTTTCCACTTGTCCGTTGCGATTCGTTTTCCACTTGTACGTTGCGATTCGTTTTTCCACTTGTCCATTGCGATTCGTTTTTCCACTTATTCGTTGCCATTCGTTTTTCCACTTGTCCGTTGCGATTCGTTTTGCCACTTATGCGGTCGGTCAGGATTTAAATCAAGATTGCCCAAGTGGTCAATATCAACCCCGTGGGGTCAAATTGGCTTCCCAGAGCTCGACATAAAAAAAAGTGATTTGAGGGGCTTGATGAGGTCAAAAACTTGACCCCTGTTATTTAACATAATATCAATCAATCAATCAGTCTTTATTTGGAAAAACATAGGTACATGAATAGGTGTTACATAATATAAAGTTTCCAGTATGTTTTGTCATTTACATGACATGCAAATACTTACACTCACATAAGTTCTTATTTGAACTTTCAAGATACTGTATAAGTTGTTTTATGTGTACCAATGTGTGTTTTTTTTAAAATGATGTACCTACTTAAGTATTTTTATTTAATTTGTCTTAATAATTACACTTGATATTTATTGAATTTTATAACTATTTACTTTGTTAAATTTTAATGAAAAAATTATGTCAAGTTTACTCACTTAACCGACTACAAAGATTTTTAAAGTAATTTGTCTGAGGAATCAGTTCATTTTGAAAAAGGGGTCTTTTGCCCAAAATAATATGGGAATCCCTGGTTTAAATAAACTCACCTTTAACTCAATATTCCAGATCAATAATCATGCAGAATATGATGTTGGAGATGTTGAATTATTTACAATAAAAAATATTTTATCTCTGCTTCACCTCATGCATGTAGAAATAAATACATTTTAGTTCCAATGGATTACACCTTTAATGTCAGTTTGTGAATGATACACAATTATTTTTTCATTTATTTATAATGATTTGATGCAGATAATTGAAATGCAGAAAAAATTTTGTTCCTCAAAAATTACAGTGCAGAACTTATCTATTTTTTCTTCTTTTGCATTAAAAAATAGTTATTTCTAGAATACTTCTAATTCTGTATGAAGGATGATTCTATTTACGTAAGGCTTCTAAAAGTTTATATTTTTTGTTTTTAGGTAGATGGGCTGAATGATGATTACAAAATGGAATCCCAAAGGGATATTCACCAGAAAGCAACTGATGATTTGGCAGAAGCGGGCTTGGAGCATGTTCATTTGTCTTTCCATCTTACATCAATATATGATCACTCAATATTTGAAGCATTCAGTAAAGTGGTACAAAAATTGATTCCTCAATTGCCCACCTTGGAGAACCTTTTAAACATATTAATATCGGTAAGTATAGGTGTTCTTATTTTATTTTTAATATATACAACAAAGTGCTCTTAAGCCCCTGAGTTAGTGTGGCAAGAAAGCTACTATATATTTGGGAAAGCTGTGCTATTTAACATAGCCTAAAATACAACATAAACAAGACACAGCTGATTTGTTTTTGGGCAAAAAACAAATCCAGAAAGTACATTGTCTGTACTATGGGACTGGACTGAACTCAACTATGTAAGCCAATTCAAGTATTAAGAATACATAAATGTCGAGAATTTCAGTGATAAATCTAGTCATCAAGCATGAGCATAGAGCTCTGGCTGTTAGTTGTGACATGATTTTGGACAGATTTTTATGTTAAAGTAAACTTTATATAGGGGAAACCAAAAAAAGAAGGTTGTAGCATTCACTTAGTATAAATTGACTTGATTTGGGTTTTATGAGTCTTATTTTTCATGACATAAATGTTCAACCCCAATACTGAAAGTAAGTGTGTACACTTTTATGATAATTATGGTCTTGTGGAAGGGAACAAAGGTGCCTTCCGAGAGTGGGATGCTCCGGACTATTGTAGCCAATAAGCCTGATATTGTGATAGTAGATCAATCTGTATGATAAGCAATTCTTATTGACATCAGTATCCTGCATGACAATAGCCTTGTGGAGAAAGAAAAACAAACGAACTATCTAAACATCAAACTGCACAGGTCATTTGAACACACCTCATTTGGATGCTATACTTGTTTACCCATTGACTAATTTAATTAATTTGGGTAAAATACCGACTATTTATAGTATTAATTTATAGATTTTTTCTAAATCATTTTCATGTTGAATAAACTGAGATGAGTTTTAATTAATGTATGAAAAATAGAACACTTTGTTAAAAAACAACCATTCCTTTGGTTTGCCATTTAACATTCCTTCACAGAAATTGATCCTTACCAGCTAAACTATGATTTGGTATAACAATATAAGTGTGTTTATTCTTTCAAAATCAGCTGAATCAATTCCTGACAAGGGTAATTGATTTTACAAAAATCTAATAATACAATTTTAGTTTCATCGAAATCCATCTCGAGATTCCTATGAGTGTTTTTCACTATCTAGCATAGTTTAGAATTGGGCCCTTCTTCTTCTTCTTCTTCTTCTGCGAGCGGGCGGTTTCCGCAACTCGACGACAGAGCGCCTATTTTGCGTGCGAGGGTGGATGAGGGTTTACTCCATCCAGCCCAGCTCCTCCAGGAAGTCGACCAGCTTCTTGACGTTGCTGAAGACTTCTCGGAGGCTACCTGGGGCGTCCAGATACTTCGCCCTGTATTGGGCCACCCCTCCGCATTCAAGCAGGACATGGGCGGCTGTTTCTTCTGCCTCCAGGCATGCTCTGCACAGGGGGCTGTCGGTGACACCTATATTGAAAAGATGTCTGTTAAAATTGCCATGTCCAGTGGCTGCGCTAATAACTAGTCTCAGCCTGGACCGACTGAGCTTTAGGATGTTCCTGGAGAAACGCAGGTCTACTCGAGGCATAGCCAGCTTAGCTTGCCTGCAGTCCTCCAAGTTGTCCCAAAGTTGTTGATGTAGTGCCCTTGTCCTTTGGTTTATGTGTTTTCTGAACCAACTGTGTGGCAAAGGCAGGAAAGGTTCCGGTCCAACCGGTAGGGTTTCTGAACCTCTCCTTGCCAGTTGATCCGCCGCATCGTTGCCTCGGGCACCACTGTGTCCCTTGATCCATTGAAGGGTCAAGGTATTGTTCTTACCTGCCGCCTCATTTAGAGCCGAGTGGCATTCGTAAATTAAATTTGAGTAAATAACCCTGCTACTAAGGGCTTGTAGTACCGATCTGCTATCAGAGAGTATTCTGATACAATGATCATTGACATCTCTGGCTACGATTGCTTTAGCTGCAAGCAGGATTCCCATGCTCTCTGCTTGATATACTGTATTAAACTTACCCAGGGGCTCGGATATGTTAATATTTAGGTCTTCCGAGAAGACTCCCGTGCCTGAGCCCGAGCTGGTCTTTGACCCATCAGTATAAAGGTTAAGCTCATGATGGGAAAGAAAACTGTCGTTACCTTCCTCGAGTTCAACCTTGTATTTTTTATCGAAAATAAAAGCCTTCTCTATTCTGTCACTGACCGCTTCCACCAGAGGTGAGTTTGACCATGCTTCCGAGAGAATGCTGTAATGTCTTACCTTGTCAAACTTGAGGGTTTTCAGGTGTTTTAATCTTAGGGCCGCCATTGCTGCCTCTTGTTGTACGAACAAGTGCAGTGGAGGTATGTTAAGAGCTACTTCTAAGGCCGCGGTGGGCGTAGTCCTCATACATCCCGTCACAGCACAACACGCTTGTCTTTGTAGTCTCTGAAGTTTGGTCGTGCAGGTTGTAAGCTTAGTCCTTGTCCACCAGACCACAGAGCCATAAGTTAGCATGGGTCTGACCACAGCTGTATAGAGCCATAGGAAGAGTTTGGGGTGCAGTCCCCAACGCTTACCGATCATCCTACGGCATTGCCATAAGGTCACACTAGATGCATTGACTTTGTTGTCAACATGACTGCTCCAGTTTAACTTGTTGTCTAGGGTTATCCCAAGATATTTGACCTCATTTGATAATTGAAGTGTGGTTTCGAAGAGGGTCGGTAGCCTGTAATTACCTAAAACTCTCTTGTTTGTGAAGAGAACAACCTGCGTTTTCTGTGGGTTGGCAGAGAGTTCATGCTCGTTGCACCACCTCTCCACTACTCGCAGGGCTGTCTGTAGTCTATCACACACCATGCTGGCATTATTACCTACATTTAGTATAGTGATGTCATCAGCGTAGCCAACTGTGTAAAAGTATTGACTGTTTAATTTGGTAATGAGATCGTTCACAACCAAGTTCCACAGAAGTGGGGAAAGTACTCCTCCTTGAGGACAGCCTCGAACCACATGGGCACCTTCCGTGTCTTCCCCCACCTTTATAAATCTGTTGCTTAACATGTTAATTATCCAGTCGATTAGCAGGGTTTCCACTCCGTGTCTGCGGAGCGCTATATCGATGCTGGTGAAATTGGTTTTGTCAAAGGCCCCCTCTATGTCTATAAAGCAACCCAGACAGACCAGTTTGTTTTGTAAAGCCGACTCAACTTTACCTACCACCTGATGGAGTGCAGACTCGGTAGATCTGCCAGGACAGTAAGCGTGTTGGTGCTTGTGAATGGGTAGATTGCGTAAAGCATTGTCTCTAAGATGCCTGTCGCATAGTCTCTCCAAAGTTTTAAGGAGGAACGACGACAGACTTATGGGTCTAAACGACTTCGGATTAGTGTAATCACTCTTACCTTGCTTAGGTATGAAGATAACCCTGACTTCACGCCAGGCAAGGGGAATGTATTTATGTGCCAGGCATGCCTGAAAGATGTATGCCAGGATGAAAATCAGTTTTTCCCCGCCCCATTGAAGTAGCGCCGGGAAAATGTTATCATTTCCTGCTGACTTAAAAGGCTGGAAGCTGTCAACCGCCCATTTCACCTTACTGAAGGTAACGATCTCGTAGGCAGTTTGCCAGCAGTGTTCTGTAACTGAAGAGTTGATTTCCACACACCTAGGAATTTGTTCTATTTTACACCCCGGGAAGTGTGTTTGTAAAAGTACCATATTCGATTCCTCCTGGCTCAGGGTCATTGTGCCATCGTCCCTGCGTAGGTTGCCAACAGCACAAGGGCCCTGTTTGGCCAGTAACTTCCTAACACGGTTCGCTTGTGGTGTGGAGTTAATGCTTTCGCAAAATTTTCTCCATGAATTTGATTTCCAGTATCTGATGCGCTTTTTATATAGAGATTTGACTTCCTTGTAGGTATCCCAATCCCTATCCGCACCTGTGTTCATTGCTTTGTTAAAGGCTCTCCTGACCTTAACGCGCAGTTTTTCGAGTTCTTTGCCCCACCAGCCATTTTTGTCAACCTTGGCACAGGGTGCCTTTAAGGGACAGGCCTTATGGTAGCAGTTTATGATGGTAGCGTTCAAGGTGTCTACCTGCTGTTCAATCAGCGCCGTACTCCGTAGAATTGGGCCCTAAAAGCCCACTTAAAAAAATTCACCCTGCATCTTTTCAGTGAAAAATTACCTTATTGTAAAAACCGCTTAAAAATCCATTGTGTGGTTTTTAGGAGTTGTGGGTATATAGATACACGTAATTTATACTATGTAAAGAAGACGGGTATATGGATTTCCGTACTTTTAAAATTTATGAACTAAATTTTCAGAATTCTGGTATTGAAAAAGCATTCCTCTTTGATGTTGTTTCCAAAATTTATATAGCAACAGACAGTTCTCCAGTGGACATGCAAAGTTATGAGTTGTGCTGTGACATGATTGATGTTGTCATAGACATTTCATGCATCTATGGGTATGTATTTAAACATGTTTTATTTAGTTATTAAATGTCAGTTTTTTAATTTCAAGTGAATTACAATTTTCTTTAAATAATATATATAAAAAAATAATGTCCGCCGGCAGTGGGGTCTGGGGTCCAAACTACCGGTGTTTAGGGCTCCAGAGATAAGAACCTCCTCACAATTTGTGCCTTGGCCTTTCTGTGTCTTTGTGTCTTAAATTATTATTAGGGAAATAATTTTAAGTTGTCCAGGGAACATAGATTTACAGAGAAATTTCATTGTAAAGCTAGAAAAAAAAATAATGTTTTCTATAAAACCGACAACATTATGTTAACATTACAAGTTTTTTTCTAACTACTAACTAGTGCAGTGAAGAGAACTTGACTTATATTCTACCTATAATCCCTTAAGACTATAAGTAGAATACTGAGCCTAGGACATCAAAGTCAATGGGAAAGGTTCCTAGAAGGCTGGCTACGTTCTCTCTTTGGATCGCCATACAGATCCATTGTCCGTTTTGAAGTTATTTTATCAACTTCTTTTTGCATAAGCATACATAGACATAGGAAGCAGAATTTTATATTTTAAGTTAAGGTGGACCACGGGCACACTAAACTATTTGAATGTGAATGCTTTTGGCAAAAAGTAAACAAAAATACTGAATTAATTTTATAATGAGGGTGATATAATGCTAGAAGTGAAAGGTTTGAGTGTATTGTTTTTTGTAATGGTCTAGTTAATTTTAATTATTCATTTTCTGCTAAATAATTCATGTTACAAGTTTGTTAAGTAGAAGTACTTGATCTTAAATTAAAATTGTTGAGTAATTATGGCTCTTTTAGTGTCTTCCCGTACTTATGGTAGTACCTACCATAATCTATACATATAATAGAACTGTAGAGGTCGAATTTCTGTACAATGAAAAAAAATGCTTAAAACCGAGTCAAGGGGATGTTAGAAGTGAAATCGAACTAATTAAGATTTTATTTAATTTTTTGTTTCTCTGTTTGTCTGTCTGTTTGTACTAGCTAATCTCCGAAACAACTGGACCGATTTAAATGAAATTTTGTATGTTGATAGCTTATATCCCTGGTCAACATATAGGATACTTTTGATCCCGATAAATTAAAGAGTTCCCGTGGGATAGTTAAAAAACCGCACCACGCCGACGAAGTCGCGGGCAGAAGCTAGTTTAATATAATATTTGAATTTTTCTGTAAGATTCCAATTTTTCTAAATAAATATCATCTTACTTTAATCACTATCTTTAAATTAGCGTCTATACCACTTATAAATATTGTTATACATTCAAGGTAGTAAATGCATAACATATCATAAAACACATGCATTCTGCAGTCTTCTGCAGCTAACCTTATGGCTCTTCGATTCCTCAAAGTTTGGCGCGAACTATAAATCACAATTAAAACAACTTATTGTTTAGGTTTTTGTTCATAATAAATAGGCCAATGGCATATACAATTGATGTAATTTTTTATTTTACGTTGTATTTTTTATGTATTACCATACAATTCTTACTTTTACAGCATAGTTGATGAAAATGAAGTAAACACGTTTAATAATCAAAGTTCAAGCCTTATAAAGTTAAATAATGGTACTGTTTTGTATCTGCGAGAGGTTAATAAATTTTTGGCGCTAGTATGCATACTCCGAGAAGAAAATTTTCAGAAACAAGGTATGTAACTTTAATTGCATCATTTAAAAAGGTAGATAATTTATTCATAAGTAACAGATTCTTTTGCAGAAGTCTATAATATCTGGGCGACGGAAGTTTTTATTTTATTTGTAACTTTCTTAATTCCTAAAAGACTTTGTTTCATGACACAAAAACAAAATCATAAAAATCGGTCCAGGTGATTAGGAGGATTCTAGAACCCGATATCAGCGCCACCTACCGGTTCTAATTGCGGATCCAAACCATCCGGGACCCCACTCAAACACACAAAAACAAAATCACCGAAATATCTCCAGATGATTGGGAGAATTCTAGAACCCGATCTCATCGCCACCTACCGGTTCCAACGGGATAAGAAGTACCCTATGACCGTCACCTGGATCTAAGCTACCTCTCCACCAATTTTGCAGCCGAATCCGTACAGCCGTTCTCGAGTTATAAATAGTGTAACTAACACGACTTTCTATATATATAGATATATCGTGTTTTTCCGATTAGATATTTAAATATGAATCATATACTGGTTACATATTAACAGTTCGCAATTGGCGTATATCGCAGTCCACTTTGTTTTGACCGTTAGGTTATCATCCATAGGCGACAATGCAAGTACCAAAAAAATTAACGAAATGGCGTTATGGGGGTATAAGTAAAACTCTTGGGACAGAATTCTTTTACGCGGCTTACAGTCGAGGGAACTGGCAGAAATCATCACGTAAGGAAAAGCGTTATCCCTCCTCTAGGCGAGTCTTAACGTAAGGTAATTCGTCCCTGATGGGGATCTTGCAATTGCACAATTTAAAAAAACATCCATTTATTATATATAAACTGTAACAGTCTTATTCTTATTTACTTAGATTGAGTTGTAACTCAATATGAATAAGACTGTATAAGTAAAAGCTTACCTAAATATATAATTTCATCCCAATATTAGAGCCATTTCTGAGATACACGAAATAAATATATTTCCTCAAGGAAAAAGAACACTTGGAATTATAATCATCCAGTAAAAAAGAGCTTTGCAACAGAACCTAATATCTATAGTTCTCGAGGTTTCCATAAGTCTTTTTTTCTCTATTAATGCAGACAAATTGTCACATGTTTTATACATTACAACATTACAATTTAAAACAATTAAACATTACAATTTATCATTAGACAAGGCCATTGTGACTTAATTCGACTTGCCTACCACTGTTGCAAACTGAACAATGAAGAAATAATTAATTAATACTGATATAACAATTTATGGTCTTTTTCAGGTGTTATAGATTATAACTTCCTCTGCTTCCGTGATGCTATAACCCAGGTGTTTGAACTTCGCAACAAATGTCAGAACGCACTCACCAATAAAGCTATGTCCGGCACTCCAGAGCCTATGGCAAACAGTGCTGTGGGTTCCACGGAAAGCGAGTTTTGATGAATCAATACCATAGCTGCAACTAGATAGCACAACTCGCTTTTTATATAGTTAAGCTTTGTTTAAATATGTATAATATAACATTAATATTACAGATTATTATTCATAAAAAAATTACATATCTAAAAGAAGTTTTATTATAAATGAAAAGTCATCGACACGGTATACATATATACTGCATACATTAAATACAGGTTGTATATTCGCAAATCTTTATATATAAAAATGAATGTTTGTCTGTATGTCCTTTATAGCATCGTAAACTATACATTTGATCATATGATGATCTTTAGCAGAGTTGTTGTGCGTGAGCCAAAGAAGGTTTCTGAGTTGGTTCACCATTGGGCCCGGTAGGTGGCGCTGCTGTCAGCATATCGATTGAAGCTTTTCCGGGCAGGATGACGTCTGCCGGGACAGCTAGTTAATCACAAATTTCAAGCTTGAAGTTATATGCTATAGAAGGCCTCGAGCCTGTGTTTTAAATATATTGAAATCGATCCTACCATCACAAACATCGTAAAAGAACACAAAAAGTCGTTCCTAAGATCTATCTTAGAAGTAAAACTCGAGAATTCATCTCTGCGCTTTAATGAGGCAACAATAAGATAACAGTGGTCTTCATTTTTTTAAATCGTTCTATCGCGAAGCTGGCAATTAGGCAGACGGTCAATCTTGGACAGTGGTTACCGTGGCCTATAGACATTTGCAACTAGGGCGAAGCCAACGTGTTGCTAGCTTTTACAATAAGATAGAGGGATTAAGCACGAGGCATGGAGTTGCAGAACGCTTCGTTAAGCATCTAAATATGGTGGCGCCGGAGCTCGCTGAGACGCAGTTCGGTTTTCGGCGTGGGCACTCCACTCTGGACTCCTTCGATACAGTCCGGTACAGTCATGGACGAAGTAATTTAAGCAATTATAAAAGCCTTATGAGACGATCAGAGCGGGAGTCCTGTCACGCGCAGTCCCCCCCGTACTTCACGAAGCTGTTGGACGCGTACCTCCAAGACATTCTTTGGGATGGTGGCCAGACTGGACATGGTTCAAGGATTGGTCCGCGGGCCGATATTGTGAAACGTTGGTTACGACTGGCTCCTTCTGTAACCAGTCATGCCCGGGATAGGGTTAATCTACTTCGCGGATGACACCATATTCACTGCGAGTGCAGCATAATACGCGGAATCCTTGGACTCAGCCAGCGCCAGGTTGTCGACCGTGGTCCAACGTATCGGTAGGTTGGGCTTGAGGGTCTCCCTCGCGAAAGCGGAGGCTCTCATGTGCCATAGGCGTTTTCGGAATCCACCTACGGACCTGCAGTGCGTGGTAGTCCAATGTGTTTCCATTTTTGTTAAGCCCAAGATGAAATATGTGGGGCTCGTTCTTGATGAGAAATGGCTGTCCAAAAGTCATTTTGAACACCTTGTTCCCAAGTCGGTTAGGACTGCGGGCTCGCTCGCCATACTTCTCCCTAGCGTGGGGAGACCCGGCGGGACGGCTCGGCGGCTGTATTTCGGCATCCTTCGGAGTATAGTATTATACGGTGCACCTATGTGGCATTCCACATAGGTGCACCGCAATGACGCACTTCATCGATATATCACGACTCTGCTGAAGAGAACTCAGCGGATCCTGGCGGTGAGGGCAATTCGGGGGTATCGTATGGTGTCATGAACGACGGTGACACTTCTGGCGGGAGATCCGCCTTGGGAACTGTAGGCGGACGTCCTTGCCAAGGTTCCGAAAGAGAAGAAGTTCCGACGAAGGTTCAATGCTTCCAACAGGATGCCCGCGCTAGAGGTTTGGTTTCTTGCCGGGCAGAGTTTGAGGCGATCAGGACGCGGGAAACCACGATCATGATCCAAACTTAGCAAAGAGATTTAGAATCTCCTGAGGCCGACACTGATACAGTGGAGGCAATTCGTCCCTACCTTCAGCGATAGCTCACGCTGAAACGTGGGACTCTGACCTTTAGGATGACGCAGATACTTACCGGGCACGGGTGCTTCGATAAGTATCTATATCAGATCGTGGGGTGTCTGCGATCCCCTCAGCGCCGTGGGTGCGGCGCGCTAAACATTGCGTTTCACACGCTCGTTGAATGGGCTGCATGGCAACCTCAGAGCCTCAGGTTTGAGCTCGAGGTCATCGTAGGGCCCATTGATACGCTGAAGGAACTGGTTGCGGCCATGCGATGACGACGCGGTCTCTTCCTTCTCCAAGGCAGTAATGTCCCGCAAGGAAGCCGCCGAGAGAGAGAGGGAGAGAGCTGCGCATGCGCTACCCGGATACTCTTGCAGGAGTGGCCTCCGGAGAAATGAATATGCGCTAAATCTCTTTCCATGATTACATCGCCGGGGACTGCGTATTTTTGAGGATGCGTCGGGTCAAGCCTCTGTTGGTAAAGAATGTCGCTCTGCATCCCGGGGCGACCTAAGCCTGATGCGCGGTTGAACATGGGTGTAGCTTTCGTCATCTCATGTTCTTCCACTGAAGCGCGGGACGCAGGTTTAGGTTTGGCGAAGTAGTTGGCAATGTCTGTACCAGTCTTCGTACACGCTGCGCTGCGCTTATTGAAGCAGGATGGTCCCACCCCCACAATTAGAGGACTCAGCATCGTACGAAATAGATTCCCCCTGCGCATCAAAAAAAAAGAAGATAGAGAACGTGGGCCATCGGAACCCTCAGTTGTCGCACGAAACACCATTAACTCAAGGATGGCCACGTTTCACGTGGATATTCGCAACGATTGAGCCGGCCATTAAGAACTATAATCATGATAAAGATATAAGATTCCAGCTTTGCTCTACTACGGTTTGGAAAACTATCCCAGGACACCGACTAATACCTAGCGTCTTGTTTTTGTATAGGAAATTAGGAATTGGTTTGTTCTTATTCCGCGTAATTGCCTACGTATATATCAATTAGCGTATTATTAGATCGATACTTTTTTTTTTAATCGCATGTCTCTATTATAAGTTAAAGCTTGGAAGTAGCCTCTCCATATATTCAATGTACTCTTTGATATAGCCTTTTTAAATATAAATGTTTTGTCACTGGGTAAATAAATATATAACTATGCAGTCAAGTACTTAACGAAAAAAATAACTATGCAAAGTGAATGCGTCAGTGTCAATATATTAAAAAAAAAATCCATTTAAGGTGACCACATTTAGTACAATTCTGCGATTTTGGCAGCATTCAACTAGTAATTTAGGGTTGAACAGATCATGTCGCAAAATAGATTTAATCAGCAGATTTTAACAGAATTTTTCAAACATCAGAAGAACGCTGATGTAATATGAAAATAAATGAACGCTCATAATGTATCGAAAATTTTGCTGTTGAAGTTTTAAGAATTTAGTGTTTACACGTTATTTGTCACAATATTTTTGAAAACGTTAAACTTTTTGTAAATACTCAGCCATCGGAAATGGCTACATATTTGCGGCTTTTGGTGTCGAGACCCTGTGATACGTAGTATCCCTAGTTTGTGACCCTGTGAGCATGGAGGCCTGATGCACATAAGCTTTACCGAGACATAGTCAAATGTCTGGTGGATGTCTCACGTGACCAAAACACTGGTTTATACCTCTGGCAGCACATTAGCGTTGCCATTCAGTGAGTTTCAGTTTGAAAGTGCTTAAAAGACTGGCCATGTAGCCAGTCTTTTAAGCACTTTCAAACTGACAGCGGTCTGGTACTATATTTTATAGTTTAATTTTATTTTATGTGTATAGTTTGTTTGTTGTTTTCGTGTGTTTCTAATTTAGTTATATTTTTTAAAGTTAATTTAGTATATTTTAAAGTGTAGTTTAAAATAAGCCATTTTTGTAATAAAGTTAAAAAATTACAAAAATCGGCAAAAAGTTTTGTAACGCAAAAAAATACAAAAAGTCATAAGTGAACATTGAGGTTTTTAAAGTCTGATAATAACATCTGATAAGTAAGTAAATTCAAAAAAAGTCTTGTTATATTTATAAGGTCGTCTCTAATGTTTATTTTTTATTTCTTTAAAAAATCTTAGCACTAGAAATACGTGACACGGACATTTAAGCATTTACAGCGACTACATAAATAAATACTAATTTGTTAATCAATGATTAATCAGCAAGTAACATTTTTTATTTATTTGTTTATTTTTATAATAATCCATCTATCATCTGTAATATTTATATCTACTCTACCATAATTTTGGTTTTGTTTTCAAAGGATTATAACCGGAGTTTGCAGAAAGAGGCTTGCAGAATCCTTTTATTCAAATTTAACTCTGGTCACCCTGAACCATTAATTTTTCGAATTCTCCATTCTGACAATTGACATTTTAACAAACAGCAGTTTTTCGTTTGCATTTCTTTGTGTAAATTTATTCTTGAATTTCTTGATTTTACTGCACGCAAAGTAGCCTTGTATTGGATGTTCGCAATCATACGAAGCAGATGGTTGCCGTTTTGTGATAGCTGATTATCATAATTTTCTGTATTAGTGAGGTGGTAACAATTTGGTAAGTTTTAAATTTATTTTTCAATATAAAATCTTTAATTTCAATTCTAAAATTACTTTGGTTTGTATATGTTAGGTTTAGATAGTTATAGACCTCTTAAATATCAATAATACGTAGGACCTAGCACAAAGAAATTGATGCAACTAATTTTTTGATGCTGTTTGTCTGTTTTCATTTTTGTAAACAACAAAAAATCGTAAATCATTTTGGCCACAGTATAGCTCCTCTAAATGTTTTATGTTTATTTTGTACTTGACTTAAACTTTTTACAGTTTTAATTCGGTAAAAAATATTTCATTTGTTGTGCGAGAGTCGTAAGAGTCATTGTAAGATGATATTAATTCATAAATTTCCTCCTCTTGGGCTACAGTTTCCTACTTCTGCAGAAGATGGAATATACTTCATGTTTTCCCAAGGAGAATTGATGGATTTCACAAATCAATAATCTCTAGTAAATAAATGTTTTGGAAAATAACATACACAGTAAACCACAAAATTTGCTTAAGTAGTATATGCTGTTTGCTGTCTATAGCTATAGTTTTCCAAGCCACCACAATTTTTTTTATTTAGGTTTATGGCTTGGCAGCTAGGCCTTTAAGCCAGATCTAAGTTTATAATATAGTTTCTTCATTTTCTTAAGCCTATACTGTAGCACAGCTGAACTGTAGGTAATCAGCTAGTGCCATTCAACGGAGTTCTTGTGACAACTCAAAAGGCCACATTTGACTATACAGTTCACATTTCTCACAAAACACTTAATTACTACTCAAAAACTATCAATATCCTACAACTATTGTTCATTTTAGAGTAATTTTACACATTTTTAGAAAATAAAATACCTATAACTACTATTTTATTTGTTTTTATGGCATTAAATAATTGTACTTTCATTTGGATAATGATTATGACTGATTACTTTAATAATAAGTTCTACAATGGAACTGTATTCTTTGTGTAATATATATAATGCATTAATGCTTGTTGAGTGGAAATTTCAAAATATTTCTATTAAGTTATTTATGATGAGTATATTATGCCTATGAATTTTTTTCTTTTTTAACAACTCTATGGACCTGGGTTCCTTACCCTTTTTTTACAGCTGTAGTAAGTAAGTAAGTAGTTGTATAGTATCCGTTTATTGACTATAATATATGATAGTATAATAAAGTATTAACTTTAACTATATTCATTTACTACAAAACATTTAATAAAGAACCAGAAGGTATCCGCGAGCGACACATGTGTTTTAGTCGAGATGCTACGACCAATGAAGCAAAGGACTAAGACGCGGGAGCAACCGGCGCATGCCCCGGCCTGTGTTACTAATTGATCTAATAACTACGCACTCACTCGGCGATGCTTGTTTAATATATTTTAAATTGATTTTATTTTAAACATGTGCTGAATAATTTAGTTTTAAGTTGGTTATGAGTTAAATGTTTGTGTATCTAATTTAGGATTAATATGTCAGTCAGTCAGTCAGTACTTATGTAATATTCCTACACAGCTTAATTTCTAGATTTAATTATTAGAATTTAAACACGCTTATTAGTTATTTTAGTTCTTGTGTGTGACATTAATTTAGTGATTTTTGTGTTGAGGTGTACCTTACGAATAACTTCTAATGTTAATACTAAATTTATACTAATGTAGAGTGTATCTGTTACATGCTGGTGTTGTGAGGAAGTGATTGTGCAGTGTGTGCCTTATGTCTTTACCTATATATTATTATATTATCCTATCTAGTGCCATGTGTGTTGTTTTTCCTTTCTGTGCCTGGGTTATTAATTTTTAGGCTCTTTGTGTGTCTTGATTTGTTTGTGAAGTGTGCGTGTAATGCAATGCGGTGGTAGTGTGCGTTGGTTGGCCCATGACTTCTTCCACTCTTGACTTAAAATTCCAATGAGATACCTAGGATACAAAGTACTGCAACATTTAAAAAAGAATGTAAGTCATCATTTTTGTGAAAATTGTGTTAGAATAAGCTAATTTTTATGCACCAAACAACTAAAAACAGCTCTAGGGACAATTCCCAGGGGATTTCTGAGATAAAGAATACCACACATTTCATTATATAAAATTTACTACCAATCAGTGAAAAGATCACATAGGAATTAGATTCTTTTATCTGGCTATTTTAAATAATTCCCAGAAAAATTCCTGTGGGATTCCCAGGATAGAAAGTAGCACAGATTTTAAGTCCAAAAATGTTCTGTTGATCAGCGAAAACTGCATTGAATTCAGTCCAGTACTGTTTATGGTTGTCCCAAACAAAGAGACAAGGAATCTAAAAAAATTGCATCATGTTCTTCATTGTTTATTGTGTATTCTAGTTGTTTTGTTTTTAAATAGCTTCAAGGTACAGAGACACAGCATTTCTAGAATTTAAAATGTGATTTTGATCTTTTCTTCAGTGAAACTATGTATTTCAAGAGATCATTATTATTCAATTTAGCTTTGTCCCACAGTTTTTATTTTTATATGAAATATATTGCAAAACCATCACAAATATGTCATGTTACAGACAAAAAGATTTATTAAGCAAATTGTAATAAACAATCATTAATGTAACAAAATGAATAAAAAAAAAATGTATTCTTAGTGTAGCCCCCTTTCCCCCAGAATACAATTAGAATACTATAACTAATCTGCCTTCCGTATGTAATATATAGGGAAAACATGCTATCATTTTATATACATTAAGATAGTAAAATACTGTTCAAAGTTCAGGTACTTTGAGATCATGAATGTTAATAAAAAAGATTTGCTTTGTCATGTATATTAACAATCTTTCTTTAAGATGAATATTACATTGCATTAAAATTATATTGAGTGAAGTACCCTGATATATTATCTATATATACATCATACAAAATTAATATGAACATTGCTGTGTTCTTTATGTTTGTGTTATTGCAGACAAATCGAAAGGTAGTGCCTATGTAGGTATGACTACGTTTTATGAAATCAGGCTAGAATATATGTCTATATATATAGTTACATGTGTAACAAATATCTTGCCATCCTATTTCCTTTAAGTCTTAGTAGGCAGTATTGGCCTAAGGAATAACTTGCTTCATACTGGGAGGAAAAATTGCATGACCATAGTATTACCACAATAAAGTAGAAAAAGTATAAGCATGCATACCCAGGGATGATAAAATAGCTATGAGAAATTTCTGCAAAAATATCAAAGGCTGTAAGGCTATTTTAGGCTACTTGTATCAAGTGATATTTTGTGATATACTGAACATAATGGATTTTTTCATACTAAAGTCTGAACTTAGGCAACACAAAGAACCTGGGGAAATATCCTATTAAAATCAATAGCACTTTTTCTTTGTCTCTTATGAACATTATTTATTATGCATTTTGGGGCCAGTTGAAACTTCAAACTCTTCTCCTGACACATTTTCAAAATGAGACAAATAGCCTATCATCTCTTGAATGTAAATATTTGTTTGTATAGGGCCTAAGTCAGTGCAGAAGCCTTTAGGCATGTTTTGCTTTGTAACACATTCTAGTCTACACAACCGCCCAGCAAAACTTGAGGCAAGTCGAAGCCAACCTGCGCGTGCTAATGTCTCCACCCGAGGTCGCCGGCCTTCAGCTGGCACCCGGAGAGGCAGGTACGCGCATTACTTCCCTCCCTGAGTTAGGTTCCGGTACGAGGGGCCCCTTGCTACTAGGCAACGCAAGGGATACCATCTGCCCCCGTTTCGAAGTGGGGTGTGTTCTCCCAGGGCACACTCCAGGCACTTTTTTGCGCTGGATCGACTGTTGCGTAACTATGTTCTATATCTCAGTCTTTCCTTCACAACAAAAGCGCAGGGTCGACGGGAGGAGGGGGTTTTTAGTGGGTATTGAGGTTGCTCGCCCGTGCGGCATCGCTCTGAGTCTTCCACACTCCTCAGTGTCAAGCCATCGCGGACGAAGCGCAAAAAAGCATACTATTGCTAGCGTTATCGCCCCCGGTGGATGCGCGCCGTTTCCTAGTGACGGCCCTGAGAGTGCGTAAATCGGTTAGCATTTTCCCTCGCCTCAAAAAAAAAAAAAAAGTCGAAGCCAACCTGATTTGAAGTAATACAATGAATGACATGTTTAAGGAACCGACTTTATTTATCGCGATAAAAGTATCTTAAGTGTTAACTCGGGTTATAAGCCACCATTACGTCGAGTTTAATTCATATACGTTCAGTAGTTTCCAAAAACGATGCAGTCCGCAGCTCCACCTTTTTCGCTATTTTCGTCTATCCAACGGCAATGACGTAATTTATCCGAATAAAAAGTATCTTAAGTTACAACCCGGGATATAAGCTAGGTCTATATCGAGTTCCATTTAAATCCGGTCAGTAGTTTTCACATGATGCTCTAACAGGCAGACAAAAATTCTAAGAGTTGGATTTTCGGAATCTCCTTTTTCCGAATTATACCACTTATGGATTGGAAGAAAACACCAGTTTTTAATCAAACGCTTTTATTGACTTACACAGCCGCACGTAATAACTCTTTACAGGGTTGCCCCTATACGCACGACTTACGATGCACTGTCCTAACGATAAGTTGTCTTACTCGCAGTACCGTCGCCGATATTACGTAGACCACCTCCGATATTACCGCGTGTAGCTCGCTTCTGGTTCTTCTCTCGAACACACCTCCTTCACGAAACTGTCCACTAAACTTCAACACTAAATCCACCACTTTACTCGTCACTGTCTTCTATGAAACCTCTCTTCCAACTCTTCCGTATCGCACTTGTCGCTTCACCGTCTTTATCTGAACTCAACTCTAAACTGCCCAGTAGGCGCGCCTTACGCTGTTTATATACCCGGAAGAATTTTCTGGAACCCATCTATCTATCTCTGTCTCTTCCTTCCCGAACCTTCTGTTCGGGAGGTTCGGGAACTTTCCTTATACATCTATCCCTTTCTAACATCTATCTATCTCGGTTTTTCGTTCATCGTCTATCCCTTTATAAAATATATCCGTCTTTTCCTTCCAGAATCTTTTACCTTTTTCCAAGTCTTGCGACTGGTTTACGCTGTCGGAAAGTTCTACTCTCGGTCGCCACAATAATTATTGTTTAACTAAGTATCTTTCGTAAGGATATTTTTTCAAATGAGACTTGTTATTGGCATAACAGATGTACAAACTGTTTTTTTTTTAATTATTACATAGATGACATCAAACAATAAAAAATAATTCTACTAAGTCCAATCTAGGTCTCCTCTTGTAAAGAGCTAAAACAAAATGTAATTTTAGTCCATGTATTCCTTTAACCTCATAATGTTTATACTTATTATTAGTCATTTAATTAAATGGTAATTGCTAAACAACTGTTCTAGTTGATGTTTCAGTTTGCACATTGGCTTACTTACAGTTTTTTTTAACATATTTCAATTTTGATATATGAGTGTCAAACCTTTGGTCTAATGAAATTATGGACTAAACTGAATTTAACGAATAACTGATGTAAATACTTACAGAATAAGGAGTATCAGTGAAAAACACATATATCTGTGTTCTGTGGTTCCTTATTTAATGAAAGTCTAGTGAGCATTTTTCTTACATGTTCTTTATCTGACTTCTGTAAATGGGTTTCTCCAGATTTAGTACCTTCACTCTTCAGTGCTTAGTAAGTATTTGTTTGCTCTCTTAGGAGATAGCGAAGATGCACCTATAACATATAATATATATAACCTAATAATTACATAACCGCCTCGACTATGTGTAACAGCTATACTTCAATGTGATACTGAATGTAGCCTGATTCTATTTCCTATATTTCACGTTTTCCCAGTAATTTCGGGTCCCCGTCACACCACTAAATAATAATTTTATCATAGGGTGCATCCATTTTTTTTGTCTACTTTTGCTCTTATATATATACTAGGATTTGCCCGCGACTTTGTCCACGCTTGACTTAAAATGCCCGCGGGATTCCCAGGATGGAAGTACCGCAGCTATCGTTTTAGTCAAAAGTGTGTCGGAATAAGCTACCTAATTTTTACCCACCCGAATAACTTCAAACCGATCCCAGGAATTTTCCCGCGGGATTCCCGGGATAAGAAAATATCATACATTTTATTACATTAAATTTGTTATCGATCAGTAAAAAAATCACATTGGAATTCGATTTTTTTGTAATCTGGCTATTTTAAATCCTTTCCAGAAAAATCTCGCGAGATTTTCACGATAACAAGTAGCGCGGAGTTTAAGTTTAAGAATTAGCTGTCTATCAGCGAAAACCGCATCGGAATCGGTAGTTTTTATCAGTAGTTTTTACGTGAATCCCCAAAAAACAGACAAAATGGCAAACAGACAAGAAATCTAAAAAAAAAATTCATCGTGTTCTCTATCGTTTATATAGTCTCAGGCAGTACTTTTTTTTTAATAGCTTCAATGTACGGCTTGTTTAGCGTTTTTTAATATTATAGAATCTATCCAAAAATCTTCCGGCTTAACATTTTATTGCCACATGATTTTTAACCTTTTTCATTACATGCTCATACCATCGTAGTTTTCTTGTGGAGTCATGCAGAAGGACCGTGTTAGAATCTCGCGTCCGCGGCCGCCTCCCTATCCGTGACATGCGGATAAACTTCAAAAGTGTCGCCTACGTTGGTACGGCCACGTTTTACGGAAACCGGCTACTTATGTGGGGAACGAAAAAGTAAGGCCAAGAAATGCTGCCTAGACGTCATAAAGTATGACATGCGTACCAATGGTCTCACAAATAGGGATGCCGAAGACCGGCGAAGTGGAGAAGAAAAACTAGAATATCGAACCCCGGGCTTCGAGGCAGACGCCGCGAACGCAAACGGGATTTAACGCTAGGATGATGATGACCACCGTAGTCTTTGATTTCTCTATTATTTTAATTGCACGTGCAAAATTCAAACTTTTATGTACGCATACTCATTTCTCACTTTATCTAATTTTGTAACACCACACATCCAATCTACACATTCGCCAGCAAAACTCCAAGATTCGGAACTTTTTTCTTTCATCTCGTCCCAATTATTTGGGGTCTTCCTTTCACACTCCTCTATTCTGGCATAAGTCGTCTGTCATACCACATATCATTATATTATCATCTTTCACATAGTCCGTCCATCTCTTTTTTGGTATAGCTTTGCATTTACACCCATCAATCTTCCAATTTAACATTCTTTTCGATCCGTGATTTTCTTCCCTCTTTATCGCCGTAAACCTATAAAACTGAAAAAGAAAAGTATTTATGTTTTCTCTAGGGCTTTCTTTCGACTACCTATACCAAAAGATTATGGATAAATCGATCATTCTGTAGTTATTCGAGGATTTTGCCTTGATACTTCAAAATTACGTAAACTGATAAATATACTGTTATTTCGCAATATACCTCACATGATATTTGTCAACTTTAAGCTTTTAGATTAATTAGTCTTGTTTTAGTTATCAATTTCTTATCCTTTTTATGTTATCAAAAATATTGTTTAAATTGCTTTTCATACGGTTAATAAACAACGTTGTCCGATAATTTTGTAAATTTTGCATATGTAGATAACCGGTTTTACTCAGTTTTGCAGTTTACTAGATAGAATAAAAAAGTCGCCGTGTACGAGTTGGGCTCGCGTATGGAAGTTTTCCGTATCAAATACAATAGACATCATATAAAAAGTATTTATTGTACCTAATTTAGAATATATTTCAAATGAAGTTGGACAGCTTTATACGCATTGCAAAAGGAGAGTTTATAGCTCGAAAAATAAATTATATCCGTATTTAAAATTTACAAAAAGAACCCTGACATTAGATACCTTCCTTAATGGTATTATTACTCAACTTATAATAATTTGAATTTTCTCTTTAAAGGTCCCTTTTCAGTATAAAAAATGTTTGCGGAAAGACAATAATTTCATACATAAATATTACAACGCCTTTTTCTCATGGGGTTAAGCGGAGAGGACAGAGACAATGAATCACCGCGAGCGACGATCCTAAGAAACGTATTTCGCATCATCTACTTTAATTAATCTCTTGATACATACATGCAAGTTTATTTTCAATTTTATATGCATAATAATCCTAAATCTGTGCTTAACTTATTTCCTAGTATAGTATTCAGTTCCTGAGATAATCAGCTGTGACATACAGACAGACACCGAGGTGAGACCATAAAGGGTTCCTTTTTACCTTTATCTATGAAATAATTAAATGAAATGAATATAACACAAAATACATATTCCATTATGTTGAAATGTATTATGTTACATAGCCTTTTATTCTTGGAATTTATGACTATATTAAGTTGCGTAATGACGCAATTAATTGCATTGTATTTGCGTGGTTCTGGGGACTGAAGTGGGGCTTAATTTGCGGAAAGTTCCGCAAGTGACCGCGAGAAACAGGACTGCGGCTCTACCTTTTAAAGCCATATATATATAAAATCCCATGGCACGATGTTTGAGCGGTGATCTTGACTTGCGTACAAGTAAAATTACGGATCTTTTTCGAAGTATGAGGCAGGACGCAAGAGCGGAGCTCCACCGGTCTGATTTAGCGATTGATGACCGGTTCCTATATCTAACCCAGACCGTTAATTTGCCTCACGAGTGGTTAACATTTGACATGTTCCGTGTTCAAAGATTCGAATGACTTTTTTATACCGTTGAATTTTATTCAGAACTGTATATTTAGCCTTTGACTGTAAGGATTTTGTTTAGGAATCAAGAGTAAAATTAAACCAAGTACGTGTCAGTCTACGCCCACTAAAGGTTTATTTATTTGCCTACAGGACCATAAAAAACAATATAAATATTAATATCATATATTACTATTTATTTATTAATTAATAAACTAAATTATTGTCCGAGTGCTGGTTTAGCAACTGCCGACTTTTGTTGTCCTTCCTATACTTCATCCAAAGGTTGTCTGGAAGAATTCGCCATAGGCGATAAGACCGCCGATTGTACTTGTATTTAATGTTCTTGATTTTATGTAGCATTTTGTACAATAAAGTTTACTTATTCTATTCTATAAAATACCAATATCTCCAAAACTCTAGTCAAGGGAGCCTGTTCAAACCAATTTTCTTTCACAATATTTTTTAATATTGAACTTGTTCAGCCTTTAGTTCGAAAATTAAAACTACATTTAACTTAAACAAAAATTCAGTAAGCATGTTTCTTAGTCATTTATGATTTTTGAAGATCTGTAGATACCCATATACATAAAGCAATAAAGCATATAGGTATACTCAATGTATTTTCATTCTTCCATTACATGTAATATGATGGCCGTCCCTAATTATTGTTTTTGTGACTTCTCTACACAATTTTATAGCAGCTAGAATACACCTTCCTGCCAAATAATCCATATATAATTTACCAGAAGTTTGTGAGGCAAGCTGTGAACAACTGATAAATGAACATGAGGATTGGGAGGATTAGGATTTAATAAAAAAATCTGATTTTATCAAAATGACCACAGAGCCTAAAAAGTAAAGATGTAATAGTCTTTCACTAAGATTGGAAAGTTTTAGATATTTGTAACAAATAGGTATGTATGTGGCTTTTGTATGTAATCTTACAGATTTCAGTTTTTTCTTTGTTATATCCTTACTAATAGTCATGGTAGCGAAATAGCTAGCGTACGCATCCGAAACTCAAAGAGCACGTTCAAATCCTGGGTGGAACCCATGCACCACTTGGACAGTTTTCTGACCTAATGTACATATTGTTACAATTGCCACGTGGTAAGAACGGGAAAGCATCCTGAACATCGAGATACGTATATATCAAACCTACCAAGCAGCCTTGGATAAGTGTGACAGGTATAGTAACCTTTACCCGTGTATAGTGGGAGGCCCATGCCCAGCAGTGGGACGTTTATGGCTTATTATTATATCCTTACATAAAGGTATAATATGTTTAAAGAGAGAGCATTTCTATCACACAACACCGCAAATAACGGGTGTTTCCGTTTTCTACCCACTTTTTCTACCCAAAAGTCTAAAATAATTATAATAATTCCGTTTTCAACCCAGTACAAAATTCAATTCCGGTTTCTACCCAGTGAACTCAGTACAGGCAGCAGAAAAAGTTAATTCGATTAAAAATATTGATTTAAAAAATAATAAAGTCAAAAAGATTCTTATACATACTTTACAAACAACTAAAACTATCATTTAGATTATAAAACATTATTACATAGATCACATAATTAACGTTTGGTACATAACATTTTCAAAATTCACAACCTCATCAAAATATCAAATAACACAGAGTAAAATATCAAATAGACTTTTAGGAACTATAAATTAGTTTAATAAAGAAAATGTTTGTAACTATCGTTGAATACACTGGATGCATTTATTGCTTTTGGAATCATAATATTTAAAACATAACTAAAAGTTAAGTAAAATTTGAATAATTGGATAGATTGGGTAATACTAATAATCGACGTTAAAAGTATGAAGTATTAACATAAATTATGTGATAGTTTTTTTTAAATTTAATATATAAACGAGCTAACTTTTCCTAACAGTGGCCTATGCAAATTTTGCTACAAGCTAAGTCATTAAGCGCAGATTCTATTTATTGTCTCTCTCTAACACATCATGTTTTTCGATTCCTTGATATTACAATATATTTTCCTTTGAACCGTCTATTTTGTTTTTTAGCGTCATTGATAATATTTGAAAGGAACTGAAGCATGTTTAGTGACTTTTTCTTTGCCACAACGCGGTTTACAGTCACATGCTAGCTTTCAAGAGCGGTAGTTGTTCTGTGTCGACATCCGCATGAAGACCATAATTCTAGGGGATATTTTCCGCCAAACATATGTTTTGACAATATAATAATTAAATCTCACTGCATCTTTATGCGTTGGACTCTGTTCCATAATATAGAGAAAAGAGTCATCCACCATATCTTTTGGTATTAACCCTAAGGCAAGCAACAAAGATATATACATACATGTTTTTTAAAATGCCTTTTTTTGGTCATATTGATTATATATCCTTTTTATATATCGCTTGGCAAAAGTGAAAGTAACAGGCTCTGGTTTTACTTTCAGGTGAAATAATTTTGAATAAAATCTGGTTTTTTCATTTGTGTGTTGGGTTATTATTATCCAGTGACGTCATACACACTTGCAGCTAAGAAGTCGTTCGTGAACTAATATTGAGTAGATTTAAACATTTTAATATGGTGAGCTGTTTATCTTGCAATGAGTAAATATTTAAAAGCAAATAATGTTTCTGACCGTACTACAAAACAATGAAAATTAGTAATGGGTTGAAAACGGAAAGTTTTTGGGTAGAAGACGTAAAAAAATATTATATTTATTTTTGTAGGTTCAAAACAGAATAGATTTTGGGTTGAAAGCGGAAAAAATATTTTTGGGTAGAAAACGGAAATACCCCAAAAAACGGCTTCAATAACTCGTAGCGTTACTATGTTCGCTCTCCAAAAACTATCAATGTGTACGTGTTTTGGGCTATCAGCTAAAAACATTATCTGTTTTTTATTATTTAATAATGTATATGTAAGTGAAAAGTTTAAATGATGCTACGTACCTTTATTTGTTATACTTTAATATTGCCCAGAGGTTCTAATATTATATACGCAAAAGTTTGTTACTCTTTCACACAAAAACTATTGAATGGATTATGATAAAACTTTGCAATAATAACTTTTTTTAAACCACCCACTGGGGGTAAAACTGCTCATCCCCGAGATGAACCATTGAATCTCGCCATGGGCGAATTATTTGCGTATATCGAAAATAGTGATGACTGTCAGTTTACAACAGAAGAGTTTAAAAATGTTTACAAAAATTTAAATTGATAATTGAACTGTTACACTGTGATTAAAGTTAAAATATGGTGATAAGGTTATTATTACAGAAAAACCCGAACAATTGACATTTATATGCTTTATCGATATGATCTATATTAAATCAAGCCTGGAGTGAAAAAGATAATCTAATAAAAAACGCGCCCCGTACACGGGAAACGTGTGCTTTTTATATAGAATACAGCTGCAGCCAACTTTCGAATGGCTTTTTCTCAGAAATGGTAAATCTTAGAGAAAAAAAGTATAAGAACATTTTTTGTACATAATTACCTGATCTACATTTTGGTCTGAGCTATTTTTATCGTAAAACTAACGCGTTTGGCCAAAGAACCCGTTTTTGCGACCTTTACCCTTAAATAAAAAAAATTGCACACGGGATCAAAGAGGGGTATCCCTTACTTGACTGTAAATTTTCAGCTTGTTGTGAATTTATGCAAGGGTCAATGTCTATTTTGACCGGGCTTAATATATTCAATTATAAATTGTTATTCATATTCGATTTTTTTATTTAAACTAGTTCGGTTTGCTGTCTGCGTTTTATTAGATTTTTATAAACTAAAATTAGTTTTTAATATATTAAAAACAAAAAAATGGAAATTTTACTCATATTTTCATATAGAAACCACGAGGAAAATGTTAAATTTACCGATGAAATGAGATTTTATCTTTTCCTATTTCGACATTATTTCGATACATTTTAACAGCATAAGACGGCATGTTTGTTTTCTCAAGAGCACAACGCAGTGGCCGAAACGACATGGGGAGCAAGTCTACTAGTTTAGTAGAACACTTTTTGTGGCCGTTTTTTTGCGCTTCATACGTTATCTAGACGTTATCCTTATTATGCTACTAGATCTTTGGTGTGGTACGAACTTACAAGGCGACCTAAAGGAAATTCATTCAGTCTATTCAAACTAACACGATTTACAGATTAGATTAGGAATTGAACTACTACCCCAGTCAACGAAGCAAAAATAGGGGAAATAATTCGTGTGGAAGCGAATTTTGGCACAGTCGTAGAGGAAGGCGTCCTGAACAACATACTAAAAGTACTGATGGGTAGGGATGGAGCTAAGGAAGGGGGTGGCCCATAAAGGTCCCTTTTTTCAGTTTTTGGCGAATAACTCAAAAGCTATAATCGACAGCAAAAAGTATCCTATGACTAAATTAATCTACATAAAATTCTCTACAATAAAAATCATGTAAACTTTTCGCTGAGATCATGATGCTTAAGGAGATATGGAGGGGGGAAAATGGGGGCAATTTATAAAAATCGAATTTTACTGTTAAAAACGATGGCGTAGACCAGAGCCCTTGTGGTCCGAAGATGGAATGGTGTAGGGGGAATCAGGTCGAACAGTTCCGCAGACTCTCCGGAAGGAATCCTGTAAAAACCGGTGGACTAGCAACCCGGCGTCGATGCTCTATAGGCTTTGAAGCCTTGTATTGACAAGCTGGTCGCTACCAATCAACCTCTTGGCTCTTCTCTCAATTGAATCTAGCGCTTCAAGCTGGTATTTGGCAGAGTCGTCCCAAAGGTGAGAACACTACTCCATGCAAGATCTTACCTGAGCACAGTAAAGATGGAACAGTTGCTCTGTAGTGAAGTATCGTCTCACCTTTGAAAGTTTACTCAGCTTTTTAGCAGCCAGCTGAGCTACACTTTCAATATATGTAGCAGCCGAAATTGAGTGTGAAACCCACAAGTCACAATACAATGGTGTCAAAGTTTATTCTTACGAAACAAAGCCTGGCTTCTGACTATTTTTGAAACCATACTGTAATGCAGTGTGTATAGTGTCCTATTAATTTGGTCGTTGGTGAGTTAATAAATGGCAGAAATATTACCAAACTTTTTTCTTTGTTAATAACTATACTCACTAACCCAACTATTCCTTTTTCTCCAACTTTACAAAAATCATTATTAACTGCACCCTGACAAATTAAACACTTCTCAAACATAGTTACAGACTTACACATTAAAAATTAAGTAACTAACTCACGAATCGGTGCTGGTGCAGCAGTGGTTTACATCAATCTGCTAAGCGCATTCGCGTCTCGCAAGGCCACCCCGCGCCGGTGTCGTCTCAAGTCTAAAGTACTCGAGTCTTCCGTCTCCTTCTCTTCTGCTTCTTTTCTCCTCTATACATGACACGATTACACTTGCATCCTTTAAATTCACTAATACGTAGTCTGAATATAGTTAATTCATAATTGAAACTTGATTTTTAACAGTAAAATTCGATTTTTAAAATTGCCCCCATTTTCCCCCCTCCATATCTCCTTAAGTATTGATCTCAGCGAAAAGTTTACATGATTTTTATTGTAGAGAATTTTATGTAGATTAATTTAGTCATAGGATACTTTTTGCTGTCGATTATAGTTTTTGAGTTATTCGCAAAAAACTGAAAAAGGGACCTTTATGGGCCACCCCCTCCCTTAGCTCCACCCCTACCCATCAGTACTTTTAGTATGTTGTTCAGGACGCCTTCCTCTACGACTGTGCCAAAATTCGCTTCCACACGAATTATTTCCCCTATTCGGCCATTTTGTGTCTTCGTTGCTTAGACTATACAGCAACGACATAAGTATGTGCTGGTAAACTAGATGTTAATACTATTATGATTATTTACCCCACTCAGAGGGCTTAGTGCAAGATAAAATCAAAATTTATTGTTATTCCACGCGGGTCTTTGATTTTATTTTCATATATTTTTAATCCAGCGAGAAATCGAAAATTTGACACGAATACGAAAGTTTAAGGTCAAATTTTTGTTCTGATTCCTAGCAGTTCATTGATTAATTCTAGAATTTTCATTGGAATCCGTTGAACTGTTTCGAAGTCTATTTATTGCAGCTAAATTAGACTGTCAAAATTCTTTAATCGGTAATTTATGATTAGGCATAAATAAGAGTTTTGTAATCTATACATATAATAAAATTGTAGAGGTCAACATAATATTTTCTTAAGTTTTCGCGACTTGTAGACATAATAAAACTACGTTTTAACGGTTTTAAGCGCGGTAATTTATTTGATTTTGGTTTATCCGACGTTTCGGCAGCTTTTCAGTGGCCGTGGTCACGGAAGACGAAAGATGACATTTGTCTAAGGTCAAATTTCTGTAAAAAAAATGCTAAAAACCGAGTCAGGGGGATGTTAGAAGTGAAATAGAACTAATTTAGATGTTTTCAAATTTTTTGTTTCTCTGTCTGTTTGTACCGGCTAATCTCCGAAACGACTGGACCGATTTGCATGAAATTTTGTATGGTGGTAGCTTGTATCTCTGGTCAACATATAGGATACTTTTAATCCCGAAAAATTAAAGAGTTCCTGTGGGATAGCTAAAAAGCTTTAATTAATTAAACAGCTTATAACAGACTGAAAGTAATTTCTCTGCAACGTATTGTAATAGAAACGAAGATTTTGACAGGGTGTGGTGTCGGTGAGAGAGTTTTATCTTATATTATATATAATATATAAAGCTGATAAGTTTGTTTCTTTGTTTGTTTGATTGAACGCGCTAATCTCAGGAACTACTTATCTGATTTGAAATTTTTTTTTTTCAGTGTTAGATAGCCCATTTATCGAGGAAGGTTATAGGCTATATACCATCACGCTAAGAGGAATAGGAGCGGAACACTAATGAAGTATGTTTCAAAATCGCGGGGTTTCTTTAACTTACTTTTTTTTTAACTATTCCACGTGAACGAAGTCGCGGGCAGAAGCTAGTATGGATACTAATACTACAAGATAGTATACTAGTGGATAGTAATACTACAAGAAAAAAATGTATTTTTAATTTTCAAATGGTTATAATGATCACAACCTTTTTTTTATCTACGATGCTACTAACTCTAGACTAGTAAACAAGTGCCTTTTGGACCAACGTTTTTCAGCAGTCTCCGAAAATTATAAATGAGGTGTCATTCGATACGGAATGGCATCTAGATGATTTTTGAAAAAAATGAAGTTCCGCTTGTAAAAATTGTAAAAGTTTTTAACAATTAACTAAAAAAGGGGGGGGGGGTTTAGGTTTTTGCAAATATCTCAAAAAGTAATTAAGATTTTTCAAATTTGAAAAAAGATTCGAAAAGAGGAGGAAATTCCTAAAAAAAGTCTTGACTCACGAAACTGTAAGATCAATATTTATAATTTTCCCAGAGGGATGAAAATACGGCCGAAAACGGGTACTCTGGCTTACGCAAGCCACACCCACATCGGCCCTTTAATGAATAAATATTATTTAAACATACTAAATATGAAAATAAAAAAATTGAAAAAATTCAGGCACTAACTGAATAGATGAATGAACAATCATCTGCTTGTAAATTTTTTTCATAACAATTTTTTTCATAACATTTAGTTATTCAATAGTTAATTAATATATTTTTTTTGCTTGAACATGAACATTGCAAGTGCGATAATTGTTAAACTATAAATTTAAGATTTTTTCCTTTCTTGGAGCAATTCTTGAAAGGCTTTAGAATAGAACCCCGTTGGAAAAATTAGAAAATGTTTTTTTTTCATTTTTTTATTAATAATTTTCGTTACAAAATTAAAAGTTTAAAACAAGAAAGAAAAAAATCTTAAATTTATAGTTTAACAATTATCACACTTGCAATGTTTATGTTCAAGCAAACCAAAAATATTTTGTAACAACGAAAATTATTAATAAAAAAATGAATAATAAACATTTTCTAATTTTTCCAACGGGGTTCTATTCTAAAGGCTTTCAAGAATTGCTCCAAGAAAGGAAAAAATCTTAAATTTATAGTTTAACAATTATCACACTTGCAATGTTCATGTTCAAGCAAAAAAAATAATAATTAATTAACTATTGACTAACTAAATGAAAAATTGTTATAAAAAAAATTTTCAAGCTGATTATTGTTCATTCATCTATTCAGTTAGTGCCTGAATTTTTTCAATTTTTTTATTTTCGTATTTAGTATGTTTAAATAATATTTATTCATTAAAGGGCCGATGTGGGTGTGGCTTGCGTAAGCCAGAGTACCCGTTATCGGTCGTATTTTCATCCCTCTGGGAAAATTATAAATATTGATCTTACAGTTTCGGGAGTCAAGACTTTTTTTAGGAAATTTCCTCCTCTTTTCGAATCTTTTTTCAAATTTGAAAAATCTTTATTACTTATTGAGATATTTGCAAAAACTAACCCCCCCCCCCCTTTTTTTTAGTTAATTGTTAATAACTTTTACAATTTTTGCAAGCGGAACTTAATTTTTTTCAAAAATCATCTAGATGCCATTCCGAATCGAATGACACCTCATTTATAATTTTCGGAGACTGCTGAAAAAAGTTGGTCCAAAAGAAAAGGCATTTGTTTACCAGTCTACTCATACAAAATATGACTTGTGTAAAAGTATCAAACGCAGTTTTAAGGTTAATGAACGTCCAATTATACTACTCTGAGTGCGGCGGCTTTTCCTCTTCCCCCAGAATTATTATGTTTAGTAATCCAATTATTTTATATCCGGGCTTATTTATTGCTGTACTTAGAATCAACTCTAACTTTTACTTATAACAGCACCCTTCACTTTGCTAAAGTGACATTAATCCTTCTATTTTTACTGATCTACTGATCTAATTATTTCTTAAAAAAAACTTGTATACTTGATATGTAATAACGGGAGTAGGAGGTATTTAAATATCAAATAGATAGAGGTAGATATAATATTCGCAAAACATGTTTATTATTTGCGTGACATTCTCGTACAGCTTCAAGCTGGCTCATATCACAAGCATGCGCATTAGTAGAAGGCCGTTGTGATAATGTTAATACGCAATTTATATTTCACTCTTTGGAAATGGAAATATAAATACACAGGTGTATGGTTCAAAATTAAAATTGCGTTGTTTTCGACAGTGTGTTCTTAACCTTGAATTTTTAAATAATACGCAACAGGCTGCGGCGCCACCGCACCGTCGACATTGATCGTAAACACACGTCACGACACACCCATTCTTAGACTAATAAGGTGGCTGTATTCTGATACGTTTGATGGAGTTTTGTTACGATTTTATGGGTGTGTCTCGTTAATTTATTTTAATTAAAGTTCCTCGTTGGTTTGTTCAAATTCTTTTTAACGTATATTTTTACTTTACTTATATTTTTGTTCCTAGGACATCAGCTTCTGTATTTATTAGATGCGCTACAGGTTATGTTATGTTCTTGAACATTGGTACCAACCAGTGTTCAAAAACACAACATAAACCTATTCTGTGCTAATAAAAATTGTAGAGTTTAATGGTTAAAGATAAGTGATTTGTACAAAAGATTATTGCGCGAACTATAGACTCGAAGAGAATTCACATTGCATTGATTGGTTTAAATAACACTGTGCATGTATCATAATGTGATATCAAAAGTTACTTTTGTATTTTAAAATATCAATATGAATTATAACATATCAATGGCATCATAGTTATAAAACGTAATAAGGTGTTAACACATTTGACAAAGATTATAAAAGAATGAAATTGTTTGTGCCGATAGAATAGGGTTGCCAACCGTCCTGTTTTCATAAGACATGTACTAGTGTTTTTAGTGTCAGGACATCTCACCTGGATAGAGAGCCCTGATAAGGTCATGTACCTTAAATTTTGCGCGCCACTTTTACATTTCTTACGTTACAGTCGGCCTCACGGCTCGCGAGTGTCGAACTTTCAAATCGTATTATTTCATTTAAATACTGTTATTATTAAAAAATATGATTATTATCATTACTTGAATTTCATTTAACCTAATTTTACTGCATTAATAATTAATTTAATTATTGCAACTCTATTAACCGCGTCCTGTTCTTTAACTGAATTGTCCTGTTTTTCCACCTTTAAATCCTAGTTTTTTTTATATTTGGGGTTGGTAACCCTAAGATAGAAAAATACATTTACATAATTATAGAGTTAGCTCGAATTTGTTTTTGTTAACAATTTTTGTTAATCACTAGCTGTCACCCACCGTAAGCGATACGTATATTGTAATAGTAAACAAGTGATTAGCGAAGCTCAAAATATTCTGTTTTTGTTTGTCTAGTCAGTTTGGTATAAAATATGTAGTTTTACGTGTTTGATTGTACTATGAAATTTTTGCAATGTTTCTATTGTATGTAAAGGTTATAATTTCTTTAGAATTGTAAGTGGCAAGTAGTAAATGATGTAAGGAACTTGGACTTCTAATGTGTTATGAATTCATGCCGTTTTATAGAGCTGCCTCACGTATAAACTCCAATTTTAGAAATTAATAAAGTTTAGTTGCTTTCCATTAAATAAGTTCTTGTGCTGTTATTGATCATTTATGTATTGGGCCATCTTAGTTTTAAACTGAATGATCGGAGTACACTCCGATTGGAGTCATTTTGATCATCAGATGTCAATAAATTAGAGCGAACACGCTCTAATTTATTAAAGGACTAGCTGTGCCCGCGGTTTCACCCGCGTGGTGATGGGAAATCGTTATATTTTGGATAATTCACACTATATCTTTATAAATTATAGCTTATGTGTTTTTCTGATGTGTAAGCTATATTACTTTAAATTTTCATCAAAATCCATTCAGTAGTTTTTTCGTGAAAGAGTAACAAACATACATCTATACATCCATTCTTATAAACTTTCGCGTTTATAATATTTATAGAGATATAGATATTAACAACATAGGTGATACAAACTCTTTCGTATTCTTATTTTAATTTGTATTCTAGATAAAGTAATGAAGATTTTCTTGATTTAGATTTAGATAATCACCAGAAATATATGAATTCATCATCGTTGTCCAGCGCGTTATTGATTATTTCCTCTAAATTCATACAGTCCCTAACAATAGGTATGAAAATCATGAATTATTTGAAAGTAAAAATAGCGATACTATTAACATTGATATTGCCTGTAAATTATTGACAGTTCCAACTATTAAAATCGTTTTGCAATTGGTTTAACAGTTAACTCAACCAGAAGTAAAACTTTCGCAATGTGCGTGGTGCTACATCACGCCATACCACGCGATCGGCCCATTGAATGTGAGCTGGTCCCTTACCACAGAGTAGGCATAATAGAGGTGCAAAAACCTGTATGTATTTACTAAAACCTCTTACATGACAAAATTCATAATCATCTTTTATTACATATATACTTAAAGACATACAACCTCTTACACTGTGTTTTGTACGAGTATAACGTTTTTATCCCACCATACTTGTAAGGAATATATGGAGATATGGTGCAAAAAAAAATAGTACGTCATGTCTTTATATTTATAACTGTAATAATATTTTCTATCCTTTTATTGCGTTCTGTCTTATTGAATATGCACTGTTTGCTACAACTCCATTAATTCTTCAAAAGAAGTTCTGTAACATACTTTTGTATTATAAAACTTAAAAAAAAAGAACTTGAAATATAAATAGAACAAGAAATATAAGGAAAAACAATTTTTAGCTAGACGTGTTGCTGGGGAGTTTCTTGCCGCTTCTTAAAGTGTTCTCCAGTGGAACTTATTTTGAATAAAAACTTTTGAATTTGAGTTTGAAAAGAATATTATTGAAATAATTTTAAATTGTGTACATAGCATCAAGGCAGTTTGTACATGTATATGTTTTAAAAACAAATTAAACTTTAAATACTATTATATATTTTATGCCTGACAAAGCTCAATATGCGGTTCTATTATATATAAGTGTTAGCAAATATAGTAACCGAAACTTCGTCTCGCCAGCAATGTTTGTTCTTCACATTGAAACATTGGTTTCTTGCTAAAGTAAACTTATTCTCGAAGACCTTGTACGTTTATGCAATATCTATGTATACTCATTGCTTTTCAAATAGGATTCGTTTTAAATGTGCTGTGCAATATGTTTTTTCTACATGTGGGTCAGCAGGTTATTGAATAGGGGCTCGTATCAGTTATAAATATACTATGTATGTTCTGTAGATACTGTATGTCTGATGTCGGCGACGTCACTCGACGTCAGCCCATGGTCGGCCGGTGGTGTTTCGTGTATCAGTCCACTCAAACCAGCCACTCACAGCCGCACTCATACATACTACTCAGTTATTCTGTACTCGCACCACAGTTCAGTTCACAACACTGAACAGTTTGTCGTTTGAGTCGACCCGTTCTACACGTTTCGAAGTCACACCTCGCTGTTATTATTTTGCGTACTGTTGCCGTATTATTTTGTTGACAAAGTCTACGCAAAATATTTTTGTGTGTTAGAAAGTCGGCCGTTTTGTGAGACAGTTGGAAAGGAGGTGTCTTTGTTTACCAAGGTAAACATAAAATTCTATTATTTGTTTTCCTGCACATGTTTTACAAAACTCTTTGTCATTTTATTTTTATTCAATGGAACATTAATCATAATCAATTACCATTAATCATGCATTATAAACAGCTTATAATTATAAAATTGTTTCTACGTGAAGACATGATGAAAAGTCTGTAATTTCTGTTGTGATGTTTTTTTTTTGTTTGTTTACTTTTTTGCTGCTAATAATATGCTTTGAATATTATTTTCAAAACGCCTTCACATAACTTTATGACAGTCAGTTTTATTCAATTGTTTGTGCAGGATAACTCTGGATTTGCCAATCCAATTTTAATGACATTAAGAGCTATCTTACGTCTACATTTTATTTATTAGACATTGTTTTCGTCTATTCATACACAAATAATGACGTAAGCCGATGTTCACAGAAAATAAATAATAGTTACAATGTTCTCGTTTAATAAATTTCCAAAATTAGGTTTTAATTGTACCATTGGCTGACTACCAGTTTTGAATCCAAAGTGAAAATTATTTAGCAAATATTTGCACTATAATAAAATGTTGCCTCCACCAAAATGAATTTACGGTGTATTTTATGAAAAATAACTTCAGTTGATAAAGGTGCGATTTTTGCTTTTATAATGTTCAAGTATTCGTGCACTTGAACATATTGCATGCATTGTAGTTTTACATTGCTTCGTTTTGTGAAAAATTATTATGCAAATTCATACAATATTCATGAAATATTTAAATTAATTTTTCAGACGAATAGTTTCTCTATTGTTATATTTTTAAGAATATATCCTATTTTAAATACCTATTTTCTTGTTGTCTATTCGATTTTCTTTAAATGAATAATGTTTATTTAAAAAATTGCAATCTTTATTTTATGTTATCAGATAGTACATATACCTATCACCCTGGAATATACAGAATATGATTGTGATTAATTATAATTACTACCGTATCTACCATTAAGCAGTTCTTACCTGTACTAACAATAAGTCGTTGTCGACTATAGCAATTTGTAGTAGACTATAGCACTGCTGGACGTAGGTGTCCCAAGTTTGGACCACATACCCCGATTCTCTGATAAATGAGAGAATGAAATTGTTTATTTGTTCTTTTCTCGGGATCTGATAACCGTTCTTCATAATATTGTCTTTTATTGCGGAGCTGGCAAACAGGCAGACGGCTCAGCTCATGGAACATGGTTACCGTCGCTATAGCTGTTTGCAACACCAGAGGCGAAGCTAACGCATTATCAACCATAGAGATAGAATAAACAGGATAAGATAGAGGATAGGATAGGGGGAGGGGAAACTGGGTCATCAAAACTCTCACTCTTACATGTTTCATACAAATAAAGATTTCATTTCACTCATCGCACGTAACACGATCAGCTCAAGGCTAACCGTTTAACGTCGATATTCTGCGAGAGCGTGATATCTCACCGATCGTGCTGGCCCTAAGAGTTGTAATCGAGATAATGATTCTAGCATGGCTATACTACGATAGTTTCTTTTATTTCTAATAATGAACGAGTTCCCGAGAATAAACTTACTTGGCTTTGGTAAAATTCAATTTAAATGATTGTATATTTATTGAGCATTATGCATACTATAATGACGCATAACTAAAGTATGATTCACTAGCAATTATTTATAATGTCACAAAATATTGGTAATTTATATAATGTAAGGGGAATACTAGGAGTGTCAATTGCTCAGTAAAAACGTTACTCTAAAAATCTTCTAAATCAAATTTTGAGACTTAAAATATGCACTATTTATCCTGGCAATTCTGCGGAAATTTTCCCGGGCACGGTATGTAGTTGTTCGAGTGCATACAAATTATCTAATTCCGACACAGTTTTTACTAAAACGAGAACGTTTTTATTTTTTGAAGTGATAACTTCTTATGGTAGGGTAATCCGTTTCGTTACGTAACGCGTTACGGCGCCAATCTGTCTGACTTCGGTTTCTCTTTCGCATATGGCAGCGGTAGGCAGGCTAAGTTATCACTTCTGTCGGGCGTCTCGTGACGCACAGGTGTTCTTTTAATGCTGCGGTACTTTGTGTCCTGGTGATCCTGCGGGAATTTCAAGTCCAGCGCGGATGAAATCGTGGGCATATTCTAGTAAAATAATAGCCCAGAAACATCCCACTCCCGGGCTCGGGCCTCCCATTTGTAAGGGATTGGTCAGTATACCCGCCATATTTCTCCAGGGCGGATTGGCTGGTTTGACACATCGGTTATTTCGATATACAGGTTTCATCACGATGTTTTCCTTCACTGTTACCCACGTGTTAATTGTAATTTTAGCAACGTGCACATAAGATGAGAAAACTGCCTAAGTGGTGTGTGCTTTCCGGCCAGAATTCGAACCCGCGCTCTTATGACTTTAAGAGGCGTGTGCTAGCCGCTAACCTACCACGGCTTTTATACGGAGAATAGTTATCTGAAAAACTCTAGTAGGTAAATATGTTATTAAAATTATCCATTTGTGACATGGAATGTGTTACTAGATGTGTTACAGACGTTAAAAGCTAAACAGGTATTATTTTATTACAGTACCTATACTAAACTTGTGGGATGTTTTAGTAATCAATAAATGACGGCTTCATTGTTCTCAATTTTACTATTTTTTATTTAATATCATCGTCCGATATTATATAACAGTGAAGCAATTATCAGTCAATATATTGATCGTATGACGTCTATTGATAATTTAATTATCAGCCATCACATGAAATTAGCGTTGTCAAGTATGAGAATGTTTAAAATAATAATTTAGGATTTTTCCTTTATAAGATTTAGTTTCAAAATAGGTAGATATGTCTGTTATAGCAACAAATAAGCATGGATAATAGGGTATATTAGTTTTTTTTTATAGATGATGAATTTTTATATCTATAAACTTGAAAAATGATTGGTCTCCTGTAAAAACTGTCATCCCCTATTTCAACCCGTTCTAATTTTATATTTGCGATTGAAGTAGCAGCCTGTGTGTCAAGTTTCGTCTACCATCTGTAAACTAGAAATAATATGACAAAAGTGACCAAAACAACCAAAATGACAAAAATGACGTTACAAACAAACAAAACTTATCCTACTTTCTGGGATAATCTTTACATATATAAATCTATACCTTGTTTAAGTGAATAGTCTATATCCATTACTGAACTTGAACTTACATATACGAATACACTGAGTTTCAGCCAAATCGGTCCGATAGTTTGTTCGTGAAAGCATTATAGGCAAACCGAATACTTTTATCCCGGAAACTATCCCATTCTTCGGGATAAAAAGTATCCTATGTTCACCGTCGGCATCGAATACACACACACAGACACGCACACACAAACACACACGCGCGCGCGCGCGCGCGCGCGCGCACACACACGCGCACGCACACACACACACACACACACACACACACACACACACACACCCACACAAACACACACACACACACACATATTACATATATATATATATATATATATATATATATATATATAATATCTTAAAAATCTAAACTTGCCGTATTTGTACTGTACAAAAGCTATTAAAAAACGATGGAGACTGGAGACCACTATGCATTTTTTTAGGTTTATTGTCGGTTTGTAGTGTTGTCTGTTCAGGATTCACGTAAAAACTAATGCGCCGATTTTGATGGGGTTTTCGTTGATCGACAGCTAATTCTTAGAACTCTGCTCGTTTCTGCCAAATTGGTCCAAGTTTTACCGTGAAAGCGTAACAGACAGGCAGAGTTACTTTCGCATTTATAATATTAATAGGGATTTAATAGTCATAGCTGTATTATACTATCTGTTTACTTTATCTACATGAATATAAATTATTATCACGTTGAAGTGGCACGTTTTGTGTTAGACGTAGCACGTGGAGACCTATGCCACAAGAGTGTCACACATGACTTCCAGATAGGGTTTCTTTACTATATAAGTGGTAATAGGTTTGCCATTGGATCTGTCACGTGAGTGTGGTCTAAAGTCTGGTTTATATCGGTTGATCTTGTTAATCGTTATATCTAAGCATTTGTAATCTTCATTTACGTGTGCAATGATTAATAAAGGTTATAAATGACACACAATATCACAAGCACATGCCTAAAGAAATTGGTTCAAAATATGATGAAACATGTATTTGTCCATAAGCATTGATAATTATGAATATACTGGTTGTTACATAAATATAAATAACAATACTATGCTTGGGCTATTTCAGGGGAGTTAATTGTAAATGACGAATACTTAGATATTCCTTAGACGTTCCACCTTGATCGTTCATGAATACTTGACACACACCAGTTAGATTTACAAATCGTTCGAAGTCATATTTAGAAGGATGAAGATAAACTTATGAGTCCATTAAAAATGTACATAAGTCTCGGAAATTGCGTAGATACTAGATACACTCGATTTTACAATAATTACGGAAGTTCTGATAGCGATGGTTGGCCACAGCCCAATAAATTTAGGCCGTTGTTTTATCGTAGTTCGCGGCAAATGGTGGAATTCAGTTTCATGACTCAAAACATTCGCATGCAAGCGCCGCGATAGTCTGCTGTACTCAATTTAAATGAAAACATTTTACGATTTATAAGTCTGTACGGTTCGATTGCAATTAACGAGTCGTAATTAGCGTCTGTCTGTGCATTTATATTTTGATATGTTGTATAGTCGTTTGTGTCTTGATCTAGTGAGTTTTATATTACCTGAGGCTTGGATCTTTTATAATCCACCTATATTTAAAAATTTAAAATATTTTCGAATGCATCATGTTATACAGTTTGGTGGCGTTTTATCCATGTTCTCGAGTCCTTCTCCCTAGGCTATACTCAAACACATATTCAACGGAAGCTGTCACAAACTACGTGATAAAAATTATCATATGATCCTGTCTTATATCGAAAGTTTACACATACCCAAGTAGGTATCATAATAATCGGTTCATTCCCGAGGCCGTACTAAATGAAAAGAGATAGATACACGCACAATTATACAAACATCCAATGAAAATATTTATATTGACACGACCTAGGCGCCGATAAAAACAAATTCGCACCTGCATATCTGTAAAAACACATTTTATTACCTTTCGGCATTTGGGTTCTTTTGTTTACTTTGTGTTTAAAATTTGTGATTAGAAAACAGCCCATTGTTATATTGTAATCTTTTACGGCAGTCATCAGCCAGGTGTGTCGGATTAAGTGGGCTTAGATACGGAGACATTGCAGTTGCGCAGTATAAAACGATGACTTGATGGAGGGGGGCAATCAATCGAGCGCTAACCACGAGCGAAGCAAGACGCGTGTATCACAATCGGGAATCTTTTAGTGACGGACTTTGCGCGTTTATTGAATAACGACCTTCTATATTACGTTTGGACTTGTTGTGTTCGGTTATATTTGTACCTGTGTTATACGTGTTTGTATAGTTCTTATAAACTCTATAGTAATTCGAACGGCATTTTAATTTGAATCTCGCACTCGTAACAATATCTAGGATTTGCGGATCGATATTTTTCTAGAAGACCGTTCTACATCTGTTGTAGACTGTGATTAATTCCCTAGAATCGTCAATTTAAAACGTCTAGTGATGGTTTTAAGATTGGCGAATAAGAATAGTCAAACCGGATGTCATAGTATACTTTTATAACGGCATGTCGTCGCCGCTTATATATAGGCATTTCAATATTAATTTTAAACATTTCGTTTCAATATTTAAGATTGGTTCTAAATAACGTATAACTATGCAATTTTTTTAACAATAAATTAATGGATTGAGAGGTAGACATGTCAGAGTACCTATTTTAGAGACTAAAGGTGATAAAGCTTTTGTGTGGAAAGATGGGAGAGTTCCGTCAAGACACGGGATGAAAGCCAAACTTTTTGGCCAGCGATGCTGAATGGAAAGCTACAAAATGATGAAAAGGAGTCTTGTTACTGCTATTTTTGATATTTTGAACTATTTAGTTTATTTTTATCAGTTTACAAATAAAATTATTCACTCTTATAGATCATTCTTCACACAATATATCTAGCCTAAATAAACTCATATATCAGTCTATCTTACTTACTATATTACTTTACTTTTGATCTTTCTACATAACAGCTTAAACTTCTTACGCCGCAGCAAAATCTTAAAAAAGTATTTGTGATTAAAACAAAAATGTTACATTCTTGTAAAAGAAAATTTATTTAAATTTTATAACATAAGTACAGAATTAGAATGATATCAATTCACACACAAGAAATGCACAATGACCTACATTAGGTGATACCTACATCTGGAAATCATCTCATTTGATAGTTCATTCATCCTTATATAATATGAATTGAGCAATAAATTCTTATTGCAAGCCAGTTTATATTACTGTTAATGATAAAATGGCCGGAACGGTTTATGGTAAAGAACTATTCCTGTGCGTATTGAACTTGAAACCCATGACTTAAAATAGGAACTGTCGATCGTCACTCAGATTTCCTTGGATGCCTGCCACCAAGACCGTCCCTCGTCTGCTCTCCATGAAACGACGAGTTTACGACAAGTAAAACGTGCGAATATAATTATATATATATATATATATATATATATATATATATATATATATTGTTACGTGCTAGCGGGGGTACTCACTTGGGATTGGAAGGAAACGCCAGTTATTTTTAACTAAATGCTTTTATTAACTTACACAGTCGTCCGTGATGCTTCTCCGCAGGGTTGCCTTTACATACACAACTAACGACGAAGGTAGATGTCGCACTCACAATACCGTCGCCGATATAGCGTAGACCACCTCCTCTTGCTGCGGTGCATACCTCCGAATTTATCTCTCGAATGGATCTCATCTTAAATTACGCTAAACTCCTCCAGTTCAGTGAACTGAACTGCCTACTAAACTTTGCACTAACTATTTAACTTCTCTTCTAACTCTCTCGAATCGCACTTGTGGCTTTGCTGTCCTCAAGTGAAATAACTCTTAGGCGCGCCTTACGCTGCATATATACCTATATATACCGGAAGAATCTTCTGGAAACCATAAGTTCGATCTTCTTTTCGTTATTCTTTTATTTACTATATATCCATTTCTAAAATGTATCTGTCCTTGTCTTTTTCTTCCAGAATTTTCTACATTTCTGGAAACTTCTTAAACTAACTAGAATGTTCCACCATCACTTGCCGCAATATATACGTTTTTTTAAATAGAATACAGCTATAAAAAATGAAATTTATACACGTTTGTTCGCTATTTTCAAGGTGAGCCTCCTCTCACATTATAATCTATTCGATTATTTATTCTACTGCACAAAATAGCAATAAATTAAACAATAATGTTTATTTTATTGAATTATTAATATTTTAGCTAAAAACAAATTAAAAGTCAATGAACGATTTAGTATTATGTGGCTTATCAATAAGGACAATAATATATAATAACATATTTCGTATTGGATTGGTCTCAGACATCACGTACTTTACATGTCGTTACCATGGCGCGCATGTGCTGTACATGTTCAACACAAATCATGGATAATCTTATCGATATATTGGTTGTATTGTAAACAGTAATAAATAAATGTATTGTCAATGCTCTATCCAAACTATGTTACACGCGTTTACGAAACGTCGTTGTCTGTCAGTTTTAGATCGCTTATATTTTGTTGGGTGATTACTCATTTTTCGATTAATGACTGTCTTTGAGCTGTGAATTTTTTTGTAATTTTCGTGTTTACCCTGTTTGGAGAAAGGAACGGAACGATTTTTCTTGATCACTTTTAAGTCGAATGAATAGGTGAGGTGTGAATTGATATTGGTTTTAAAAGATGTTATAAATGCACCTTTTAATTTTGGTAATATTGGATGGATAATTCTGAAAAAAAAACTCAAGGTAGAATTTCAAAAAAGGTTCAATGTAAATTAAGTTCACCTTTCAGTAATTTTTAAGACACGCATATTCCCTGGAAATGTTTACTGTTTTTTTAGAGTTTCGTAGTCAAACAATAAAAACAGTTCCTGGCCAATTTTATTACATACTTTCGGTTTAACTAAATGACGTTTAAGCTTTACTATCACGATAATTAAATGCAGTCGCAGTAAGCGAAAGTTTTGAGACCGGATAGGCCAAACAACCGTGTTCAGCGAGTCGTGATCATCTAGCGTGTCATATAGCGTAACCACGCTTAATTTTCCATTACATATTACATACATGAGGTGAAAAAGGAGTTACTATTTACATCTATTCTTACAAATTAGTCATTGTGAGAGGCAGAGTCCCCGGTGTCGTCAACGGCTCGACTCGAATCGCACGCTTCATTCTCGTGCATACTTTTTAGTCAACGCCATGACACTAAAATTGAAGACGTGAGTGGATGAAGGTGATATGTCGCATATTCTGTTTTTTGCTTTTTTTTGCGTAGATGAATGTTATAAGTCGATACCAAATGACTACAGACCTTAGACCATAGATATAAGGCATATTTAAAAAATAAAAAGTTGAAAAAGGTGTTAAGTTCAGTTCAGTTTCAAATAAAAGTAAAATGTTCATCTCGATTTACTCAGAATTGGAATTATGCGACTTATCACCTTCATCCACTCATGTCTTCAATTGTTTTTATTGGGGTGATTGTATTCATAGTCGCGTTTGCTCAGTGATTTGCATTGAAACTAACAATAAAATTAGAAATAGAGACCCTATCGCTATCGACAGATGAAGTTTATTGAATCTATATTTAGGTTCGTGACTTAGTAATTCTAAGCTATACAACATTAAGTAACATCCTGCGTGTGCATTCATGATTATTTGTTACAAGTATCACATTGATCTAGGAAGATATTTCTTATAGGTATATCACGTAATAATTTAAATGGTAATAATTGCTTCGTCAAGGGTAAAATTAGTTTTTAATAGTTAAAACCACATAGCGGTGCCTGTAGAAAGTTGAATTGCTTAAAGGCATTACGCTGTCTGTATCTACATTAGAGTGTGCGATTACCTAATAGTCTGACATTTTTATCTAAACAACTGAAGGAGTTCTTGAGCAATACTAAATGAAGTAGTCCGATATGTTTTATAGTACGTTTGTGTAAAACAACATCACTTCCTTCACTAGTTACTCGGTCATTTTCGAGAGATAATTTAAATCTGCTGTGGTCTGAATTCGTAATTCATTCAGTTATTAAGGTAATGTCATTCAACTTCGTGTAAATTTTAAAAGCTTTCGTGGAATTTTATTGCATTTTCAGATATAAAAACCTTTGATCCTTATTATCAAAACACCAAAAATCACCCCAAATTCCAAGGTAATCAATTAACTTCCTAGGCCGTAACAAAGGTACAAACAAATATCCAAAATATGTCACTATTACATTAGTCTTTCAATTAGGAGGGATGTTTTACGCAGTTTAAAACTTTAGGGTCTAATAATTGAATCTGTTTTTGTTTCAGGATAAAATATTCGTTATACCGACCCTATTTCAAGATGGGGTAATCGTTACAATTACGTTTAGTGTTCAAACGATTTAAGAACATTGACTTTATAGTTTGTGATAAGAGAGTGCGATAAAAATTATCAAAAATGTATTCTATGAACTATATTGGCAAATTTATTGCCAACTTTCGGGAGTTCTACAATGAGATCAATGGTGCGACGTTGACTGGCGCCATCGATGTGGTTGTGGTAGAACAACCCGATGGCAGTTACACCTGCTCGCCGTTCCACGTGCGCTTTGGCAAGCTGGGTGTTCTTCGTTCCAGATTCAAAGTGGTAAGTAATGTAAAACTTACAGTGGAACTTGCAGACACTTTAATATACATTTTGTTACAATCTGAATGCCGACAAATTCACACCTGCGTACCCGTAGACATTTTATTATCGTTTCTTCCTTTGGACTTCTTTTGTTTACTTTGTGTTTAAAATTTGTAATTATAAAAACAGCCCATTGTGTATTGTAAAACTTTGTTCACATTATCATTTTTTTTTATTGTAAATGTTTTTTATCATATTCCACGAACTTTGGTGGACGAGTTTATCTTTAAAGTATTTTTACTAGTTTATTACATTTCCGTGTATATGTATTCGTTACCTGACTAACAAGTATATGGTTGGTACCGTTGTAGGCGATACCAAGCTGAGGATAAATAAATCTATAATATTATAACATTCTAAAAATGCCGTGTCTGTACATAGAAGTTATTATAAAAAATCATCTGGAATTCACTACATATGGATGGAGAACACGATACATTTTTTTTTGATGTTTTGTCTGTTTGTTCGAGATTCATGTAAAAACTACTGGGCCGATTTCGATGCGGTTTTCGCTGATCGACAGAAAAGTCTTAGACTTCAAATCTGCGCTGCTATTTACCTCGGGAATCCCGCGAGTGTTTTTCTGGGAATGGTTCAGAATGGCCATATTGAAAATGAAATAAGTACAGTGCAATTTTTTCACTGCTCGATAGCAAATTTCATGTAATAAAATGTAAACTTTTTATTCCGGGAATCGCGCGGGAGTTTGCTGGTTTGAAGTTGTTCACGTGCATAAAAATTAGCTTATTCCGTCCGACGTAGTTTTCACTAAAACGATAGCTTACAAGATTTTTTTAATGCTGTCCTGGGAATCTCGCGGTAATTTCAAGTCAAACGTGGATGAATTTGCGGGCATTTACTAATATATTATGAATACTCACATAGGGTCACTGTAAAATCGCATGTTATGTGAGAAGTATCATAAAATACGTTATTATACAGTTAGTTTTATCGTCGAAAAAAATAATTCAGGAAAAACCCCCAAAATACCAAGAAAAAATTTAACCAGCGTTTTGTTGTTTAATACATTTTTTTGGCCGAAATCGTTTAAAAATTGAAAGTCCCGATAAGTTTAATTGCATAATTATATAGAGTATCAAAAATAAAACAAAAGTTACTACATGTGATGCGCAGGTACATAAAATACGAATCGATGAAGATTGAAGACTAAAAGGCGAATGTCGTGGCCCAAATTCGAATTTAATCTGTCTCGAAAAAAAAACTAATTTGTGTAAGAGGAAGTCGATTCTTTATGATTTTAATTTTATTTTATCAAATATAATTTAATAGTAGTCATCAAAATTAATGAACGGATCTGATGACACATGCTTAGTGAAAGAAATGACGATGGAGAACTAGCTACGTCACAAGATTCCATTCCACGTCGGTTACTACAGATTCATTCGCATATTATAATATGTAGTCAGTATGTTGACGGATATATAAATAATTATTCTAGTTGCGGCGCGGGGTGCCGCCAACGTGGCTCCACTGCATTGCCGCCGAGGGAGACTTCTCTAGAATCTTCCTGATAATAAAATCATATTCCAAAAAGAATCATATCATTTAGTAAATAAATAGAATTTCTTGCGAATCATATTTAATATAAGTTTTCTAAATATAGAAGCTAGCAGAATATTTGTAGTTCTATAAGCTTTTAAAATAATACTCTACACAACAACAGTTTTAGAGATACATTGCCAAATCGAGATGAGAAATATGCGTCTTATTCACAGCGTATGAAATTTGGAGAAACGCCAATGTGGGGTAAGAGTCTAAACGTGAATATTGAAGAAAATTTGGCACACAAGTTATCTTCATCCGGCCACCTGTTTTATTATTATGGTGTATCATACCAAAAGAAAGTTTGTATGTCCCTATTGTATTTCATATTCACCGTAGATAGATATTTAAAAACGTATCTACGAATAGTGTAATGCTAAGACAAAAGTTATTTATTGAATAGTTGAACAATAACGCTTCCGCATTTGTAATAAGTTATAGTCTTAATATGATTCACAGGTAGACCTGGAGCTAAATGGCGAGCCTTTAAACATTCATATGAAATTGGGGGAATCTGGGGAAGCGTTTTTCGTTGAAGAAGTGGGTGAAGATGAGGCGGAGTGCTCGGCGCATCTGGCCACCTCGCCTATACCCGCGGCACGTTTTGATGAGCTCTATGAGCCCCGGAGACGGAATTCTCTCTCGGCAGTCGAGCCTGATCATGGTCAAGCATCGGACTACACTAAAAGGAGGTGCGTGCTGTCGCATAATTTGATTACACATAGTTTTTAGCCATATTTTATGTTGAATTTCTTCAAATGCTGTTATAGAAGCTCATAAACCTTTTATGAAAACTTTTATAATGACTTGTACGTATATTACAATAGCAAAAGGAAATAATGTCTATTCATAAATAAAATTTATATTTATATATACTTGTAATTCGAAAGCGAACTTCATAACAATACATATGTGCATTATTCACATTGGCTAACCGCGATAATAGACATGGTTTGAATAAAAAAGTAAACACCACAGTTAATTATTTCAAGCACACAATTAGTAAGTCAACTTGCAGAACGATGTCTTTTAAATTTTTATGCTATTATGTTATTTATAGGTATACAGCTGACGGAAAAACAATGCAGAAACCTGATTTAAGTAAATTAAAAAAGCCTACAGCCACAGAGGATAACATAAACAATGATAATGACGCTTTGTTTGAAATGGAAGGATTGGACGAAGGCACCGATTGGACTGATGACAGGGGGCCAAAGACCTTTGCCGCGACGCAACTAGGTGAGGACGAAAGCGAGGCGAAACAGGCCGTGCACAAAATCAGCGCGCACAACGACTTCAGGCCGATAGACGCCGCGCCCAGTGACGAAATGAAACAAAATGGGAACGGAAAGAAAAAAAAGAAGACTAGAAAAGTCAGTTCCAAGAAGAAGCATCAGAGAAAGTCGTCGACAAGTTCTGTTTCTAGTCAATCTGATCGTGCGGGGTCTGAACAACGCGCCTCGCATTCAGTATCGGTGCCCAACTCGACAAACATAAGTTTCTTCAGTGATACTGAGGTCAATGCGGTTAGCCTAAGGTGAGTCTCGCTAATTTGTCAATACAGTAACGCTTGATCTAATGATGTTTGATCGTTTTCTTAATTATAAGTTTTGGGTTCATTGTTTTCTGTGTTTTTGAATTGTCGCCTGGTTACAGTGAAGAGATGTCCAATCTGAACCTGAATGGTGACAACCGTATCCCATTGGCGTTGTCGGACACTGCCTTTGAGGTGCACGCTGCCTCGAGACATGCGTAATAATCATTATCAATAATAAATACATCCGCATTGCTTTGTCGACTCACCATTTGACTGTGTGCTCTTAATTTGCCATCATTGTGACATAACAGTATTTTGGTATTTGATACATTGTAATAGAGATAAACTGAGAAACGGTAAAAACCCGCTTGTTATATACTCCTTGAGAGTTTAATTGTATCCTCAAATTTGGTATCAAATACTGAATTTAGAACTTGATGCTTGAGTAACCTTTGTATGAAATCACGCTTATCATAAATTTGAAATTATACAAGGCTGCGTATTTTGACTAACGTAATTAGTTTTGAATGTCAGCGTAGAATAGTTGCTATGCTTATCATCCACATCTAATTTGTGACATTTCAGTCTTATAAGAATTCAAAGAAGGCAGCATATTCTCTCATCATCTGTGTTTTCTGTAATGGTGTTAAAGTGTTATCTATCTATCATATTAATCATAATTTCGTGTTATTATTATTTATTGCTGACTAGTTTCTACTATTCAGCGGAAATAGGAAAAATACTAAATTATTATTGATTGACTGTTAAATAACTGACTCACTCTTATTTACAAGGAATTTTAATATTTGTTTCATTCTGATCCACACGCAGGTGAATTTTTCAAGTGGGCCTTCAGGGCCAAATCCTAAATTATGTTGAATAGTGTAAATACTTAAAGGAGAGTCTCGAGGCCGATTTTAGCGAAAACGAAACTAGTATTACTAGATTTAAAAAAAAACAAATTACCTTTGTCAGGTATCGAATGCTTTGATTTAGAAAAATTAAGCACACCGTATAATTATACCATAGTCTAGCTGTCTAAGGATCAATTTCTGTGAAGGAATATCAAACTGCAAATCAAACGAAAGATTTGTGTTTGAACAAAATGTTTTCTTCTCCATATTTGAACACACTTACATCGACTAATCTGACTGATTGAGATAAAATAACGTGCATTTCGAATATTAATTTAAAGAAGCATATTAATAATAATTTACCTTAGAACCTACCACGCTTTTTTTACAATAAAATATTTTTTTTCTTACACTATTTTTAATTCAAATTTATTTTCTGTTTTTTAGTTGGATTTTCTATAAAAGCGTATTTTTTTTGGGTTTTAGTTTTTTTTAACTATTATTAATTTTTCATTTTTTAGTTGATTAAAAAAAAAGGTTTTTAAATACTAGCTTTTGAGATCCTGCATATCATGTAGCAGCAGAGTGCTGGTCAAGACAAGTAAAACGAGCCCAAACACGACGGGTCTATCTTGTTTAGTACAGGAGTTCCTATGGCCACCTTCCGTTTCCATCATCAGATGAGCTCCATGGTACCATATTATTGCATTGTCACGCGATTTACACATACGTGCAAAATTTCAGCTCAATCGGAAACTGGGAAGTCGATAAAATTTAACTTAAAAGATTCCGTTACGTACTAACATACATACATACTAACATACATACATACTAACATACGTATGAAAGCTAATAAAAGCGTATTAAAAATAGAATAATGTTCATAATCTCCATATTGAATAAAATAAGGTGAGGTTTAATTAATGTATGGAAAATACAACAATTCGTCCAAAAAACCCTTTCTCCTGGTTTGTCGTTTGACATTCCTTTAAAGAAATTGATCCTAGTAAACTACACAATAATTTGGTATAAAATACTACAGGTTGTGTTTATTTTTCATAATCAGCCGACTGAACTCCTTATAAAAGTAACTTATTTTTTCAAAAATCTAATGATACCACATTAGTTTTCATCAAAATTGGCCTTGAGAGTCCTTTGAGTGTGTATTTAGTATAGTTTAGAATTTGGCCCTGAAGGCCAACTTGAAAAATTCACCTGTATGTACAAAAATAAATTTTTTTGTATCCGTTCTGGTATGTGAAGTTGTTACTTGATTTGTATGAAATGTAATACAGATTTCCTTAATAGACAACTTTAAAAAAATATCCCTCAAAGTGTAAGTAGCCCCGAAAATCTTGAAGACCACACCAAATATTGTAGTAATGAGTCACTGGGCTATAGACGCTTTATATAAAATCTGGTAACCATTATGCAGTCTTCTACAGCTATTTTGGAGACGGGCGCAAACTATAAACCTAAGTTCGTCCATACACAAAACATATTTTTATAGGAAAAATTAATAATTTCAACAATAATATTTGTCCACTAAAAATTGGAAACCATTCACAAATTATACCTATAGATAAGAATAAGAATAAAAACGAAGATACTAATAGTAGATAGTTACGCGAGAGGTGAAAGTTACCTACTTAGGCTCGAGATGGTGTGGCGCATGGGCGTAGCGCGGGCGCTAATAATTCGAGTGCCTAAATAGGCCTTTCACCCGAGGTTAACACTCTGCTTTTCATTTAATATATGAATGAATGGAATGTAAATAAAAACTGATTAGTTAAACAAACAATATTTCTTTAATCAAATCAGGCGTTAAATCGATATCTACATCTGATGAAACGTCATCACGTGCGTCACATATGAAACCTCAAGTAATTTTTTTATTCTGTGGCTTATAACCAGTCAGTATTATTTGTGGTCACTGATAATAGTAATAATACTAGCTCAAATTTATGTAAATTAAATAATAATTTGATGAAAGTAATTTATGAGTATAAAATGATATTACAAAATTTATGATTTTTTTTATTACACATGCCGCAATTTAACAGTGGCTATAAAAAAAGTTGTGACATGAGTCGCATGTATTATCTATGGTTTGCATACTTTTCTAAATGTTTTGACAGCAGGGAGAATCGTTTCCCATGGCCAAAAAGTGCTGTTTTTATCCCTGTGATTAAGCAACTCCAATCGTACTTTCAGAATATGAGAAATGAAATAAGTATTATACAGTAATGACTTTTGTTACTTTGTTAAAATTCTCCATAAAATGTGACTCACGTACTTAATTTATTTCCGATTAATGTTTCCTGGCCGTGGTAATGTACAATGCTCTTCAACTAAAACAATCTTCCTCTATAGTCTATATGAAAATTATTCTATCTATGTCGTATAAAATCGTTTAGGATGCAAACATTGTATGTATTCAATTTAGTAAAACCCATAAAAATGGTCATACATTATAAATCATTTTATCATACACACACAATATTGTTTTAGTTATTACTAAACTATATAATAACACATTGGTAACTTGCAATTTCATGCTTATCGTAATTAAGTAGTAAACAGTTTCAACCCTATTTTATAATATCACCGAATTGACTAAAAAGCTTCTTTAGTAAAAAAAAAACAGAAAATTAAAAATTACAAGACGTTTTACCTTAATGAATTGTTAGTAAACGGTTCTAACAGGTGTGGTTTCATTATGTTTGGAATTTAATTTTACATTTTAAGATACAATTTTATTTAATCCATTCCGAAGGTTAATTTACTCTTTGTCATGTAACGCTATTGGTTATTGTTCTCAACAAACGTACCAAAGTGGTCAGATTTTTTTATGGGTTATGTTTGTATTTTTCCATTTAATTTTACACTTTTTAGTGATGATTTGATCACTTTCCTGTTACTGTACTAACAGTCGCAAAACCCTATTAAAATATCATGATCACTTGTACTGGTACTTGACAAATTTTAAATCGGTTTCAAGTAGTGCAAATAATATCAACTACGTTTGGTAGTCGTATCGTTCATGTCAAACTTGGCTGCACAATATATATTTCTTATAAATGTATTTATTGCGCAGTCTTCGACGACTAATCTGGAAAGGGCTTTAAGTTTGACGCGGGCCATAAAACAATTATTTAAGTCAAGAAAATTCCACAGACGGGGTTCAAGAAGTGGTACTCCAGTGCAATCTGATACAGAAGTGGAATTATCAAGGACAACAGCCGGTGATAAATCGTCGCAGTCATGGAGGTGGGGTGAATTGCCGGGACCGCCGGTGAGAGGGGCCGAGTCGCCCCCGTGCGTGGACTCGCCATCGTCTCCCGCGTCACCCGCCGAGCCGGCGTCACCTACTGAACCGCTCAGTTCGGACGAGGAGCGAGCGGCTCGTCGCGGCGTGCTCAGTGGCATGTTCCGCTTCATGTCCTCCCGTGACCCCGCTGACGCCGCAGAAGGCGTCTATTTGGACGATCTTGACCGAGGGCAGGTCGACCCTGATCTCTATTTCCCCAAACACCACACAGAAAGATACCGCGCTGGTAAGTTTGCTTTTGTTAATATAAAAGTATATCCTTGTATTTCAACATACAACTCGTTTGACTTATTTATCAGCTAATCCAAGTTTTATGAAAATTTAATAAAAAAACTAGTATCTACCTATGAACCTAGTTTACGTGATCTGCCGTTAAACAGTCCATTCTCTGTAGGCCCACCAAATCAAACGCATCACGGGAACGCAGGCCCTACCGAGGAAGAGTACGAATCAGGCAACGGGCCGTCATTGCCTCAGTCGCCGGCTTCACTTGAACCACCGACACTCGACTCTGATGACGACGAGAAAATATTAGCCAAGTAAGTATAAAATTAATTAAGTTTTCCATATCCTTACAATTTTAAGTATTGCATATTAGTGTTTTTGTAAATGTTTTGCACACATTTACAAATCTTTCCCGGTAGCAGATTGAAGTGTTTTGGATGCATAAAAATTAGCTTATTCCGACACAGTTTCCACTAAAACATTAGCCGCTTACATTCGTTTTTAAATGCTGCGATACTTTTTGTCCCGGGAACCCCACGAGAATTTCAAGTCAAGCGTGGACGAGGTCGCGGGCATATCCTACTATAGAATTAAGAATAAACAAACAAATAAAATGATGAGATTGAGATTTGTGATTCAAATTTTGTTTTGTTTTTCAAGAACCATAAACAAGTCTTCTAATTGTGTAACTCAGTATGAATAAGACCGTATCTATCTATGTTACAACAGAGGCCAGGTGGGCATATATGTTCGCGAAGAGATGGTGTCACGAGCGCTGCCGTTCGAGGAGTTTTGCGCGATGGGCGCGTCGCTGGCGGCGGACGAGCGGCTGGTGGTGCGGATGGGAGACCGCTACATGCCTTGGCGGAGCGCGGGGCCGCTGTTGCTCTCGCTGCTAGCTTACAGGCGGCCGCTGCCAAATGTAAGTACATAGAGACATGGAAGAACAATAATCAACTCTATTCCAAATAGTACGGTACGGCTGATACGTCCATAAAACTTAAAATATAACGTTTTCGTAAACTTTCCTATATAAGTATTAATTTTAATTATACAAAATATATGTTTAATCCTGTTACTATTAGAATTTTATACTTGAATGACAATGTTTATTTTTCTATTTACGTAATTTCTCTCATACTGTTCTATTTGAAACGGACTTTAAGGAATGACAATCCAGTAAAAAACCTCATTCGTAATATATTCTTGCAACAAAAGTGGCCTTCAGTCCGTTTTTCTTTTTGTAGAATCTCAATGAAAACTTTCTACCAACTAGTTCTTGTTTGTAAAACTATTTTTTAAGCATAAATCAATATTAAATTGAAAAAGCTAGTTAGCTCATTTTCAATGACATACTTTTCATGAAACGAATAGAATAGCTTTTCTTGCAGATCGCAAAGGTACGTATAATCAAACAGTAGTGGTTTTTTAATATATGCCGGTTTTTTTACATCTTATTATTTTATATCAATACTTTTGCCATTGGTAGAAAATTCATATCACGTATCAACATTAACGTCGAGTTTGTGCATGGGATAAGGGTGAGTGGAAAGTGCTACTGGAACTCTCCTAACTCACAGTGCGCAACACTATTAACTCAAGGCTGAACATGTCACATCGATATTCTGTGAGCGCGTGGTATCACACCTTTCGAGATTGCCCAGCGGGCTGTAATCAGGATAATGATTCCAGCACAGCTCTATGAAGTCTAAACCTGGTTTTATAGATTATGAAAAATTTTATTGGCAGAGAGTACTAGAGTCGTTAGAAAAGAGTGATAAGGACGGTTCGTTGACCCATCAGCGGGTCTCGTCGGACAGCGCTTCGAAGCCGCGCACCTATTCCTGGTGGAACTGGCGTCGGTCCAATGCCGAAGCAAAGAGGTAGGTAACGCTTATTATTCTATAAAAAATACAATTATATTAAATCGGGGCGTTCTTATTCACTGTCTTTTCTTTATGCTCGATTTTCTGCGAATCTGATACTTATAGCTAAACAACAAAACCGACTTCAAAGTAAAAATCAAAAAAGAAATATTTACGGCGATATCTTGGAGTCGCTGCACTTTGCTATTTCGTTTTTGTTTTTTTTATGTGTTACTTAGCATCGACTTCAAGATGTAGAAATTTAGAATATATTTATTCTTTTTAGCTTGAAGTCTGGTTTGTTTTTGTTAAAAAACATATTTTTTACTTTGCTTGCTGCTTACTTACTGACACGCATATATATGAGTTTTGCCTTTCTAAGAGTATAGTCATACAGACCTTTTTTTAACATGGGATGCTCTAGATTTCCCTGATAGCCACTCTTCAGACTTCCTGACTTGGTGACAATGGGACCACCTCGGGAGTATACTCTTTCGAATAAAATTAAAAAATTGATCATCGTTCCACAATTGACGGAGAAATCACGTAACAAACATAAAAAAGCAGTCGCATTGAGAACCTCCTCTTTTTAGAAATCAGTTAAAATGGAATCATATGATGATAACCGATGTCGCAGTTCACTGTTTTAAATGTAAAATTTAATGTATTTATCAAAGAAGTTTTCACTGTTTATCTGTTTATATATAATGTCAAAGTACATACTTGTATTCAAACATGTTCCCGAATTCCCAATGAATAGTAGAATTTAATCTTTGTAAAGTATCGTCGAGCGAAATAACAAATTAAAGGCCATTTTTTGCATATTTATAAAATGGTTTAGTTATTTTTTATGTTATAAAGAATAGTTCATTTCAAAGTTGCCTTAAATCATACTATTAATATCAGCATTGCTGCTATAAAAGTAGAGGAATCTTCCCTGTCCGAATCTGACTCGCATAAGGCTATTTATTTTGTAGTATTAATCTATATAAACCACCTTGTATAAATTAGATCATGGTTTTCATGAAAAATTTAACAAATATTAAAAGTACCTGATATCAACTGAGATGGACACAAAAGATCCTCATCTTATCTATGATTCTCTATATCTCATCATTTTTTTGTTGAATATAGCTACTCTTTTTTAATAGGTGTTGATAGCTTATACAAAGATGTTTAGTAGTAATTTTTGGCAACATATAGTTTTCTTTCACACTTACAGACACCTCTAACAAACAGTTTTTCTTGATGAATATTTAATGTTCACATGCTAGTCACGAAGTTGAGTCAATTTTGCTTCTATGATGTGGGTTTTGTTAATAATAATATTATTTATATAGCTGCCTAGGTCATGTCCCTAGTGTGATTTTAGACAAAACTTATTTCAGATTAAATCAGTTAATATTTGAGACTTAATAATTTATTTTTAATTTAACTGAAAAGGAGGGGGGGGGGGGTTATATTTTCTTTCATTATTATAAAAATGTGTTTGCTATGACACTATATTTTTGTAGACACACAAGACTTCTACATGTGTGGCTTTTTTATATTAGAGTATATATCAAAGGCACACATGTATATATATTAGAGTGCAACCATAAGAAGTTCTTTTTACGTTTATTATTTAATTGAACAGCTGGCCAACAGGCAGACGGCCCACCTTATGGAAAGTAGTTACCTTCGCCTATAGGTGTTAGTAATACCAGAGGCGAAGCGAAGGGATGGGGTAGGATAGAATGGGATAAAGGAGGGGAAAATGGGTCATCAGCTATATATATTAGAACCCTTAAAAGCAAATAGCATTCAAGCATATTGTGACTCGCCATAATGTATGTAAAAATAAATAAACTTATTTATTATTAAATTAAACTTCTTTTTCACTTTAGAACTGATCCTTCTAAGTCAACAGACGAAGATACGAAACAAGTAAATCTACTAATAACAGAAACAAGCACAGAATCAAATACGATAAACCAAGAACCAGTGTCCTTAACCCTTGAAAGTGAGAAAAGTCAAACGGCGGAAGTGGAAGAGACAACAATGGACGAGAACAAAGAGGCTATGAATGTTGATGACGTCATCGAACCCTATGAACCAGTGATGCCGGAACCCGAAGAAGTGCCTGCAATGATCTCAGAAAATCGACCTAGTCAGGATCAAGGTATAGGGAGGTTTTGTTTAAATCAGAATTATGTATAAATATTACAAAATTCTAAACATGCTGTGTCTGTACATTGAAGCTATTTAAAAAAAAAACAAGTAAATAGACTATATAAACGACGGAGAATACGTTATGATTTTTTTAGATTTCTTTCCTGTTTTGGAGTCAAGTAAAAAGTACTGGGCTGATTTCGATCCGGTTTTTGCTGATTACAGCAAATTATTAGAATTAAGATCACACACACACAAACACATACTCACAAACTCACGTATTATTTATTATTTTCTTTTAATTAAATACTACTATAATATTATGTTCTGTGCTTAATGACAATATTTAAGCGCAGTAACTATTATTCTAACAATACAATATAATAATGTAATATAATATTTTGATGTGTTTATTATGTTTTGTACTTAATGAAAATTAATTACACTAACTTTATTTTCAATTAAATTACAAAATTTATAATAAGATAATTTTTAATATCAATTTTATGTCATGTATAGCGTGAAAATATTTTAGATACTTATAAATACAATAATATTTAAGGTATGGAAGAGCGGGATCTTCTGCTACAAGTAAATTTTGCTTAAAAGAAGATTCCAGCAACTGTTAACAAATTGTGCATGTGTTTTTCGAAGAAATAAATATTTACATGTTCAAGATCTGCTCTACTGTTAATCCCGGAAATTTCAACTCAAGCGTGGACGAAGTCGCGGGAATACCCTAGTTAATAATTATTTATTCAAGATTATTATTACAACTGTTTCATATAACTTCTTGAATTTTGAACGCTATATGAGAGGCTGGAGCAAGAGCTGAGGGCTTACTCTCAAACACCTTACAATGTTCGTTCTCGTCCAGTTCGTACCCTTACGAAAACGAAGTACCAAAGGCGTTTGAGAGTAAGCCCTATGCTACTGAATCATTGTGGCAGTCTGAATTTAACCACCTAAAAAATAATAATATACAAAAATACCTGACTGGCAAAAGGTGTGATTATTTAGTTACTGTATTTTAGTACATAATAAATGTGTGTATGAAGAATTAATGAATTATCAATGGAAGTAGATAAAGAAAAAGGTATATGTCAAGATCATATATAATAGGTGGAAATCCATTGTCTCTGCCTACCCTTATCGGAAACACGCGTGATAATATTAATGTATGTTACATATAATACAGTATTAGTATAGACATACTAATACTGTATTATACAATAACAATATTTTTTTATTTAACGGTCGATCTAATATTGAGTACAAAAATGTTATCGAAATTGAAAATTCAATAATAACAAAGAAAACGTTGATTTATAGTCGACCATCAAGACCTCAGTTCGTCGGACTCTGAACAAGACGTCCAAGTGCAGAAAAGGCCGCGCCGATACTCCTCTTTCCGGAAAACACTAAGGCTATCATCGGATCAAATCGTGAGTTGTATACAGATTATCTTCCAAATTTTCAAAGGTTTTTTTTATATTTTATTGCATTACTTCAGCAGATAGACAGACGGCCTGCCAGATGGAAAGCGGTTGCCATCGCCTATGGACATTTGTAACACCAAAGGTGCTGCCAATTTGCTGCCGCTCGGCGTACTGTTATTTTTATTTTATTGTAATAGGTATGAAAAAGTCATAAAAATGTCCCTTAATAAAGTTGTAAAAAATATGTTACTAGATTATGGGTTAAAAGTGCCTTAACCAAAAACTGGTTTAAACCATGTATATTGAGTTATTTTTAGTACATAAAGTATTTTCAACTAGATATTATTAGTTTTCAAAGCCAAATCCCAAAATTAGTTTATAGACGTTTATCATTTGTATGGAAACTTTTAATATACATGTATTGACGGACAGTTGACCGATTCGATTGTTATTAGATGCAAATCTTTTATCCGTTTTATTCATGCAAGATCGGAAAAAGAATATAATTTCCTGCGGCCTGCCGGCTTGTCATAAAAGGCGAGAATACAACCCACAGCTATTTGCCCGTCTGGATGACTACCACCCTTGGTCTAGAGTTTGACTCCATAACAACCTCGACTTGTATTCCGGCAACATCGGCCAGGTTCCAGTCTTCCTTTAGAGAGTAGCAGCGTATTTGTTACACCTTTGTTGTTGCAAGTATCCGTTGGCGATGGTAACCGTTCTCCATCAGGTAGGCCGTCTGCCTGTCTGCAGACGTTGCAGAACTCGTGCAATAAAATAATTAAAAAAACGTGCGCGTCTCGGGACGCCCGACAGAAGTGATAACTTGCGTGAGAGTTCGGGAGGTCAGACAGACTGGCGCCGTAACGCGTTACGTAACGAAGTGGTTTACCCTCCCGTAAGAAGTTATCACTTCAAAATGTTCTGACTGGCGGACTTCCTACGCCGATTATATAAACTGTAAAAAATAATGTTTAGTCTTAATATAAGCGTGCGTTTGGTTCGTACAGAAAAAGTTGAAGCTGCGCGAGGGCATGAACGAGATGGTGTTCAGCGTGACGACCGCGTACCAGGGCACCACGCGCTGCAAGTGCAACGTGTTCCGGTGGCGGCACGACGACAAGATCGTCATCTCGGACATCGACGGCACCATCACCAAGTTAGTCTACTCCCATCTCCGACCTCCACTAGCACCACTGCCATTTTAGATAGATCAAATCATCACTGTTCACCAAAATCAATCATTTACCTGGTGGAAACACCACCACTCAGAACCAAGCGTTTCGCTTCATCTTTTCTGTTTACCTTCCAGCAAAAACGGTTCTTGTGCTTTTCTTGTCATACACAGTCTCCGGACTAGTCCCTCATATGTACGGTATGTCTTTACAAATCTGATGGTTAAGATTGTAAAGCCTCATTTAACTGCCATTTTCCTACCTTTTATCACTCACCAAACATCGCCACTGTTACATGGTGGAAACACCACCAGTCGGAATCAAGCGTTTCGCCTCATCTTTTCTGGTGTGCACTGCTGAAGAGTGGAATAATCTGCCGGAGTCTGTTTGGTCTTTTTCCTGACAAATACTATGACGGTTGCGTCCATATGGCGAACTTTCAGGAGAAACGCGAACGAAGTTATGAGCTATGATGATGATATGATCGCTAGGTGTTTTATATTGAACCTTGTTTCGTTTCAGGTCTGATGTGTTAGGCCACATTTTCCCTCTTGTTGGCAAAGATTGGGCTCAGTCTGGTGTTGCACAGTTGTTCACCAAAATCAAGAATAATGGTTACCAATTATTGTATTTATCAGCAAGGGCTATCGGGCAGGCTAGGGTAAGTGAATTATAGAACAAAGTTAAGAAATTAATATTTGACATAAATTTTGTGAAAAATTTTCGTTCTTTAAATGGAATAATTATAATGACATATAAATCAATAAGTGTGATCATAACAAACTTACGAAGAATCGATACTGGTTAGATATAGCAAACAAAGAAGAAACTGTCTATCTATCATTGTTTTTGCTGGCAACACCTTTCGCATTGATATTGGCACAGTTTTTGGCGGGAACTGAAAGGAGACGTTGTGCTGTGCAGTTTTATTTTCTAAAGATGTGTATAATTACTCTAAAATGATCAATATTTGCAGGATATTGATAGTTTTTGAATAGAAATTATGTGTTTTTGTGAGAAATGTGAACTGTATAGTCAGATGTGATCTTTCGAGTTTTCACAAGAACTCCATTGAATGGCGTCGGTTGTAGCCTGCAATACAACTGCGCTACTTTACGAAGACCTATTAATTAACATGTTTCCGACTGAAAGACTTTGATTCTATGGTCATGAATAAATTAAAAATAATAATGATATTGGCATGTCATATGTAACAGAGGCAGAAGTTAATAGACACCAATATAATAGCTTTCAAATTGAAGAAATTTTTATTTCTTTGTCCAGAAACCTGACGACAAGACTAACTACTTTATAGGAATATATTGTAAAGTGATAAAAATTTACATACAATAAATATTAGGTCTACCGAGAAGTTCTGTTAATTTTTAAGTTAATACAAAATAATAACAAAAATGTACTATGAATAAAATTTATAAAATAATATAATTGATATCATTATTTTATTTAGGACTTTCTGCCAGCATGATAGCAGTTTTTTTTATCCCATTTATAAAAAAACGATTTTGCAAAAATTTGCTTCACCGCACAATTACTTTGGTCAAAAAAACACCCCATATACTGATTTATTACAATATAAATTTTGTAGGCGTATAAAGTATTAATTTATACTTGATTGTACCAGGTAACACGGGAATACCTCCGTTCGATCAGACAGGGCGAGGTGTGCCTCCCGGACGGGCCCCTGCTCCTGAACCCCACCTCCCTGCTGCGCGCGTTCCACCGCGAGGTCATCGAGAAGAAGCCCGAGGAGTTCAAGATCCAGTGCCTCGCCGACATAAAGGCGTTGTTCCCGCAGGGATCGAACCCCTTCTACGCTGGATACGGGAACAGAGTTAATGTATGTGCATTGCTTGATAATTGAATTTTACTATCCTAAAATAACTGGATTGTTTTTACGGGATGTGGATTTTAAGTTAATGCAAGTGAAGCCGTATGGAAAACTTTAATAAAAAAGTTTTTCTAGTAAAACTTCTTTAGGCGCGACTAGGAGGTAACTGGACGACAATGCAACGGAAGTCCGTTACGGCAATATAGCGTACCATCCGGTTTTCAAATATATATTTTTTATTGCAAGAGTTTGTCAGACAGGTAGACAGCCCAATCGATGGGAAGCGTTTACCATCGCCTATGGACATTTGCAACACCAAAGGTGCTACAAATGCGCTGCTGCTCTCATAAGGGAGACTGGAAATGAAAATTGAAAAGTTATCAACAATTTGAAACATGTATATCGCCAGTTTCGACTTATAAATATTTATAAAGTCGAGTGGCGTGCCACTCGATTGATGAGTCGAAAGTCGATAGATCGAGATTTAATATTTTCTTAATTTTACGCGACTAGCGCACATATAATTAAAATTACGTTTCAACGTTTATAAGCTACGTGATCATGTGTGCTGAATATGTTTGAAACGTTAAAATAAAATAAAGTGACACAGTGGCACGCCATTAGAATTAACAGTGTACCAAAATCTGGCAAGCTGCGATTGAGACGATAGTGTCCGGTGATCTTGACGAAATAATAATAGCAGAATTGCCCCCAGATCACTGGCCAAGGGAAGTGTGCGCAGAAGGTTGCCTACATTACCAAGCTTATGTTAATTACAAGCTTTTATTTTACTTGCAATGAATGTACCTATGTATGTATGTTCGGGTGGAATCTTGCAAGTTAAATTTGACCAGGTTTCCGATTGAGCTGAAATTTTGCAAGCATATGTATATCGCGTAATATGGTACCATGGAGCTGATCTGATGTTGGAGTCGGATGGTGACTATAGGAACTCCTGTACTTAACAAGATAAACCCATCGTGTTTGGGCTCGTTTTACTTGTCTTGGCTAGCACGCTGTTGCTACATGATATCCAGAATCTCAAAAGTTTTTTTATTTAATTTAATAATTTTTAATTGTAAAATTTTGTGTTGTGAATTTATATGGGCGTATTGTCTGAAATAAAGACGTTCTTAATATATTATACTAGCTGTCCCGGCAGACGTTGTCTTCCCCTGAAGAAATAATCGACTGCAGCACCATCTGCCGGGCTTATTTGTAAATCTTAACCATCCATCATCGAATCCACTTGAACACACACAAAAAAATTCATTCAAATCGGTCCAGCCGTTTAGGAGGAGTTCACTGTCAACACACGTACAGAATAATTATATATATAAAGATTATTATTATAAAAGCTTGTATTTAAAAACCTTTTTAAATTAGCTTATTAATACTATAATGTTTCCTTTATAGGATGTTTGCGCATACCAAGCGGTCGGCATTCCGATTGTGAGGATCTTCACCATAAACTACAAGGGCGAGCTCAAGCACGAGTTGACGCAAACATTCCAATCGACGTGAGTAATATTCCGATTCCTTGACAGTGCTCACATGATAATAGCTTCCCCTCGGCTTGTACGAGTCCGCTCGGTGGTGACGTCACTAACTCGCATTCCACGCACATTCCACGCGCATTGTAATATGTTCAATATTTCTATTTCAGCTACAACGTGCAAAGCGACATGGTCGATGATTTCTTCCCACCACAGAAACGTGAACGTGTGGTTAAAAGCTAGCACGAAATATAGGCGTAGTTGTGTTAATTGTTTGTTATAGCTGGCACGTGAGTTCGGTAAGCCGAATGGCATGTATTGTATGGCTTCATTCGGTCAGGCCACGCGATCATTCATCAACAATAATATTGCTAGTAATCACATTGGATTGTCATATAACTACACTGAGTGCAAACTTGTTTACTTACAAATAACATTTGTCAGTCATCGACATGTCGTCTGTCAGATTTGTGCTAATAATTCGTCTTTCTATATGAACTTGTATGTTCTTTGTATACTATAATAGTTATTACTGTATTAACTTATATATTGGACAAGGGCTATTTTGGAAATGGGTGTAAGGAATGGGTTTGGTGATTTGGTTCTATGTGGTGGACTGTTTAGTATAGAACTTTATAACTAAGAATAGAAATGGGAGAAAATTACTAGAAATGAATTGCTCAATAAAAATATATCTGAAAAGGTCCCTGAATCCCTTTCTAGGATTTGTCACAAATCTCTATTCACTTGTTTTCTGATATAGGAAAACAAAACTTAAATTGCAACCAACAAGTTTGTTACTTAAAGCAAATTTTTTGGATTAAACAAACTATTGGTTGAAAGTCAAGTGATGAGATTCTGTAATGTTGTAAAAGAGGGACTTCTACTATTCTCTAGAAATATAGGATTTAGAGGCTTTTTGAGAATTAAAATTGTTCACTGGGCAAGAATCGTTTAGGTAATTAATTTTGACTAATATTATAAATTTTAAAATGTCCTAACCACTAATCACAGTAACAACAGTAAATTCTAAATTATAACTAAACATTTGCAATCGGGTAATGATATACTTACCATTGGACTGTGTTAATCTGTTTTTTAAGAAAACTAAAATATTTGGTCAAGTAGTGAATTTAACCACATAGGAGTTGATAGTGAGACAACGTGTCGATCATCTATATGATTTCATATCTAAGTTTACATCTACATCAGTAAATGCAAAACTGATTTTAATTGGCTGTTTTACGGCCTAGAGAAATAACTAATTGTCATGAAAATTGATATCTCTGTTGCTTTCGGAGTGTTTTTTTTTCAAATTTATTTACGTATTTATTGAGATTCTTTATTGTGAGACCATTGGCGGCATAAAATTCCTCACGATCTCAAGCCAGCAGAGTGATAACAGAGATAAATAGTGATTTATTCGCGATGTAAATCGTCCATTTTTATAAAATGTAGATTCTCTTGCATTTTTTTAATAAAAGTGATAAATGTAGATAAGTTTTATCCTTAGTAATGGGATAATTTTTGCGCGATAATTATACGAACTTTAGCCAGGTGATGCCGCGTGTTAAAATCAAATCAATTCTTATTTGTTTGGAACATGAATGTCTTCGATGTTCTCATGTTGTCCTTCTTTTGTAACTTCTTTTTTGGGGCACGCTAATTCTCGAAACTTGTAAGTCTATAATTTTTTATTTGTAGCGCCACTCCAAATAATCTGTTAAAATCCTTTTTTTTAGCAAAAGATTTGTTTAAAATATTTGGTTTTTTATGACAATTTTTCAACATTTTCGAAATTTCATTTTTCTTCGAGCCCTGGTCTCACATAAAGGAGTACATGTAAACTTGTGGTATAGTATTTTGCATATTGTCAACAGGTATTCGCACATGTCGGTGTTGGTGGACCAGGTGTTCCCGCCGGCGCAGTGCGAGCCGAGCGACGAGTTCTCGCAGACGGTGTTCTGGCGGGAGCCTTTGCCCAGCGTCGAATTGCCGCCCGTCACCCCACCGCCCGTCAAGACTCATTAACTACATCAGTGAAAATGGGTATATTTTATACAGGTGTTATATAAACACAGGGGCCCGATACTGCTATTACTGCTAACTCGTCAAAATCGCCGGACACTATTATCTCAATAGTAGATTTGCTTGATTTCGGTATTCTGTTATTTCGCCACTCTGTATTTAAAAATATTTTAAAACGAAAACTCGCGAAATAAATGTTGAAAATTTTGATAGGTCTTCAATACTCATTCCGTTTAACACCATTTCTGCTAGTGGCAATACCAGTTTTTTGTCTACTATTATTACACGACGATATCGAAAAGATGTTGTTGATTTAGTAGAATATGAATTTTTGACACTACCCGCAATGGTATCGTCCTTTGAATTTCTTCGCAACGCCAAGATATTGAAATAGCAGAATCGGGCCCCAGATCGCCATGCTCGATCAGTTCGATCGATATAATGATCGATCTTTTGATGATTCGAAAGTTGACAGATGGAGATTTAAAAAAAAAATTCGCGACTAGCGCACATATATTTAAAATTACGTTTCAACGTTTATAAGCTACGTGATCATGGCTATTGACAAGTGTTCGAAACGTCATAATAAAATGCCACACTTATAACCGGTAAAACGTAGTTTTAGTTATGATCGAGATTTGATTATTCTAATCAACACTTTGATGTCAAGTGACTCTTTATTTTTACGTAATATCCACCTTTTGTAAGACATTTAAAATAACTTGTATTACTTGTACTGTCGAATTTTAATACGAGTTTTTTTTTATCGTCATACTATCGAATTGTGCAAGTGGCTTGCACGCCGAAACTTACAATATACCACTTATCTGATAATACATTTATAGGTTAAATTGTATGCCATTGTTCTAGATGAACAGGGTATTAAGTCGAGAAGAAAACTTTTCAAGAGAGAGAATTGACGTTTTCAAATTAATATTTTTCCGTTTCGATAAATTATTAGCTGGACCTCGTCTGTATCTTTATTTCAATATTTTTTTCTGTTTGTGTTCTGTCTGTACTCCTCCTAAACAGGTAGACCGATTTTGATGAAGTTTTGTGTGTGTATGTTGGTTGTTTACCTCGCTGCAACGCAGAGGCTCCGGGTTCGATTCCTGGTATGGTAAATTTCGGAAACGAATTTTCTCCATTATTTGCTATAGTCTGGGTGTCTGAGAACGGCCGCAGAGTAATCCGATGTATATCGTCCATAACACAAGCGTAACTTGTTTAATTTGGGGATATACAATATATGTGTTTGTCTGCTGATTACTGTTATTATTATTATACAATTCAAATTCATAAATTTGCTATTTTATTATGACCATTTTAAGAGAGATTGTAAGTTTCTAGTAGGACTGTATTTTTAGATTAAATATATTTTATTTTAGACGATACCCTGATCATCCAAGCAAGGGGTATAATTTTTGTTATACCAGTAATTTGCAAGTAAACGTTTTCTACTTGTGCTCGTGTTTAGATCGTAAGAAGCTCAATTTTGATTATAATTAATGACTGCTTATCATAAACAGTGATTGCTTATATTATGAATAGCAACTTGTAATCGCGTATTAAAGAACTATATTCCTACGCAAACAACGTTACCAATTTTACGAACTAACAATTACTTCGCCGTGTAACTGACTTGGCGAATATTATTGTTTAAAAAATCCGTTTAATCGTGAATATTGTTCTAATATAGGGCTTAAGTACAAGATATTATTGTATGTTTGCCACAGTATCGTAGAATAATATATACAATTTGGCTTAACAGGTTGATCGGTTCTGAAGATAAACAAAAGATAATTGTTTTTGTGTAGACCATAATGAGCTTGTTTGGCCCAACTGTATATTACTTCTCCATGTTGCTTCTTCTATTGCTTCAAGTAACAAGTGTGGTGCATATTATTTCTAGTAATAAAAGTTAATATTACCCGATATTCATTATTGACCTGCTCTCGACCTACTTCTGTATATTAATATATAGGCTAAATGCACCAAAGATAAGTTTTATCAACACATCGAGGGCTTCACATATAGGCGTATATGCAAAAAATGCCATTTTTTTGTTTACTAATAACTGTGCATGTTACAATTGAGAAAGTCTAACCAGTACGCAAGTGTACCCAAAAAGAAGAGTATTCCAAATTGCATCCTTATATTTATACAATCAACTGGTTTTATTTTATTCACAATTTTGGCCCTTGTGTAAAAACTGCACTTTTGTCTGTACGCCCATTTTTGTTAGGATGCCCTCGACATTCAAATAAAAAAATACCAATCAACAAGGTTCTACATACTATGTTAGGTATATGCTTATAGAACTAAATTCTGTCATTCTTTGAACACAAATCAGTCTTAAAACGGTTTATTACTTTTTAATTTCTTGATTAAACGGAAGTAGGTGTAAACTTGAGCAGCTTTATTCTGAATTAAGATTAGATTGTACTTGGTATTTAGTCAAGCAATACAATTTTCTAATATTTCAGGCATGCATATGCAATACATTATGGAAAATATGACGCTGTAAATTAAATTGCAACATTTTGCTTAAGATGTATTATTTAGTAGGTGCGATCTATAGACAAACTATTAAGAGTAGAGTAGGTAGTAGAAACGTGAAACCAAATAATTTCTAATTTAAATTATTTTGCATCTAATTAAAGTGATTGTTAATAAAATTAGTTTATTGTGTTAATACAATCGTTTCATCAAAACAATATTATCACACATAGGCTCGTAGTAGATTTTGCATTTCTGCGACTTTGTGGAACAAAGAAGTTGAACATTTTCATCGGCCACGCTACCCATTTGTGATCGCTAATATCTCGTTTGATCCCAAAACTATTACATTTCGCACAACAAAGCCTATCGGCCGATTTATATTTTTATAATATTACCTATGGACCCACTGTCGTAAAACTGTTATAAGGTTTTGCATGTCGATGTAGGGCGATTTGCCCAACACATATTTCGTGTTAGGCAACTAGGTATAACGCGGGGCAAATATTCCCTAATCAAAATGGGGTTTTAAAGTACATTTTTACACAACCAAATAATTCCTGATGTACCAGCGCTGTAGATAAATTCTATTAGTGCAGAAAACTTCGATCTATGTGTAGGCGGAACAGAGGTAAGAATGCATAGCAAATACCACTGCCATTTACGCTTGCGAATAAAATTCAAGACAGATTATTCACATGTCGGAAACCGGTCTGCACTTTTGTGTGCAAATGAAAACTGCCGGTCGGAATTATAAGTCGTGTAAAATTGTACCTACAGCAAGAGATAATTACATTTCAACGCTGCAGATGGAGTTCCGATCCAATTAATTGACGTATGATCTACATAATATACTGCTATTGAAAAATTAAATTTTAATGGCTTTAAACGACGATGACGATTGTCAATCGCCGCACATCATTAACGATTGCCATTAACCGTCTTGGTAATCATTTATTTATTATATCTGAATTTGTCATATGAACAGATTTTGTTTTGAATGTTTGTGTTTAGACATTGAACAAGTTTTAATAATTTCTTATAAGACCTAATATTATTTTGTACAATTTGTGTATTGATTCATGCCTAAGGTAAATAGTGGCGTGAATGCAATTTGATTTTAGCTGATTTCATGAAAATAAGTCAACTGGCTGTTTTGATTTGCCGATTGTATAAGCTGTGATGTCGTCGACTGATGAAACAATGCTTTATTTTTATACTGTGATTATCATTTTGTATGTATGGGCTAAGTTATTTGTGTCAAATACAAGGTCTTAACATAATCCAGGGGCTTGGCCTTTAATAGATTTTTAATTTTACATAACGTACTAGGACACGCCTGCGACTTTGTCCACGTTCGACTCGAAATTCCCGAGATACAAAGTACCGAAGCATATAAAACGAATGTAAGCTATCGTTCTAGTGAAAACTGTGTCGGGATAAACTAATATTTACGCATCTGAACAACTTCAAACCGCTCCCGGGAAAATTCTCAGGTTAAAAAGTAAAGCAAATTATAAGTCTAAGAATTTGCTGACGATCAGCGAAAACGGCAACGTAATCGGCCTAGTAGTTTTTACATGAATCTCGAAAAGACAAACCGACAGACAAGAAATCTAAAAAATGCATCGTGTTTTATAAACCATGTATAGTGTATTCCACTTGATGTAAAAAAAAAACAACTGGAATACAATATATAAATAGCTTCAATGTACACGCATGGCGTGTTTATAATTTTATAGATAAATGAAAGTTAAATCATTAGTTTGTCATTGTAAAATATAATTGAGTTAGATTTAATGCACGGATTCATGGTTCTGTTTAGTTAGAATTTGGTATATTTTATATGATAACTTATTGTTGTTTCTGTGATTGTTTTAATAAAATACTTTCGGAAATAACAATTTGTCTTTTTATTCTGATACTTATTGATTCATTTTACATTTGATATCTTCCTCCTATTTGAAAGATAGAATATATGTCTATTTCAGCTATACCCAACCCACAGCCCGCCGAGCTTTTGTATGTGGCCCGTCTCACATACTGTATTGCAAAAGTCCATAGAGGACGGTAACCACTATCCATTAGGTGTGCACAAGCCTCTTTTGTACTATAGCAATAAAAAAAAACAATAATTTCATGCCGTGGGCCGCAACATTATCTAATATATCTACGTGGCCCTTATAAAAAAAGGTTGAGAATTGCTGAGCTATTTCAAATAGGACGATATGCCTGAAACATCTATAAAACGTAATTTGTAGATACACAGACGTTTCTGCAAAATAAATATTAATTTTAATTATATAAAAATGTTTAATTCTGTTACTATTTAATAATAATCTTATGTTTGTTTCTCTATTAACGTAATTTCTCTCATAGGTATCGTCCTATTTGAAACGGACTTTAGTTAGTCTGCGTCAAACTTTATTTACGCTCTTAGCAATTGATGGTTGCGCCTCTTTATATATTCAATGTACTCTGTGGTTGCGCCATAATAGGTTTTGAATACAAAATCGTTACGAGAGGCTATTAGTTTTACCATATCATATCAGTTGACTGCTAATAATTATAAACAGATTTCTTCCGATCTTGTTTTGTATTCTTACAAGAATGAGGTTTTTTTATGTAGGTTGATCTTCAGATGTCAGCAAATCTCTCTTTAAAAAATTCTATTTAACAAGGTAAGTAGCTGTCATCCTAAATTTTATGGTCACAGAGATAAGGAGGCCTAAAGCGGCCGCTTTCGCAGATTCGTACTACTAATATAACAAGTATCAAAATATAGTGGAACTTTATGCTATGACTTGCAAGTCGTATATATATATATATATATATATATATATATATAGAGAGAGAGAGAGAGAGAGAGAGAGAGAGAGATGTATCTCTAATTATTATTTACCTAAATACGTAATATATATAGTGTATTTTACTTTACATCTGAAAAATGAAAAAACGAATAATAATAATGATAATATTTATTAAACTGTAATTCTAAAACTATGTTTCATCTTCTTCCATGGATTCATCTTCAAGAACTTGATTTTCAACTTCCTCATCATCATCACTCACTTCCACATCTTTTTGGAAACCTTTGCCTTTAGTCCAGTGACATTTTATAATCACTTTGAACTTTGCTATTTGAATGCCTAACAGTTTCAATATACTTGCTTGTTCAGGCGATAGAACATTTCCTTTTTTACAAACCTGTAAATCAGGGCAAAAGAAGCTCATTACAAAATTAAATACTATTTAATTGAAACTTTAAGAATTTGACAATGTTCAAGTAATAGAATATTATTATTATTTGTATAGACCTTTATTCAAGGTTTTATCTAAAAAAAAAACTTAATCATTTCTTAAATCAACTTTTCTAAAATAATTGCTTGCCTATTAGCAAGGGATATGCAGGCATATCATTTATAGTCAAGGAAAATATGAAAATGTATGATATGTCATTTTATTCCTTAACAGTGGGTTTTTCCACTTTCAGTCTATGATATTTATGTTTGTATAATCTCAAACTATAACATAATATTCTATTGTGATGAGGTGCTTTTCTAAAAACATAAGTATTAAACTAATTTACCTGATACTCTTTTATAAGATGAATAACACCCCTCTCTAGTGATGTGGGAAGGCCTAGCTTTCTCAAGTGTGGTTCAATTGTGTGTGAAAAGTCTTCAAGTGGCCCCTGTTGTAAAACTACATCTCGGGTAGCAACAAAACCTGATCTAGCATAATCGGGTTCAGAATATTCCTTGAAAAATTGCAAAACATCTGGCACATCTCTATTTGTCATTAGAAGACCACACTGACCTTTTATCCTTTTTGATAGCTGCACATGTAAAATTTGAAACTGCATTAATGAATAATGTAACATAACTATTTTTATTAATGGTACTGATTCATCTGAGATAATATTTTTCATTGCATGAATTCAGCAGACAGGCAGATGGCCCACTTGATGGAAAGCAGTTACCATCACCTATGGACATTTGCAACACCAAATGTGCTACAAATATGCTGCTGCTCACTTAAGGGATACTGGAACCTGGCCACTAATGCCAGAACACACCTCAAGGTTGTTATGGCGGCATAGTCTAGACCAGGGGTGGTAGCCATCCAGTCAGGCAAATGCCCTACCACCTGGCTGTGGATTGTTTTGTTGCCTCCTATTACAGACCACCCGGCTGCAGAAAATTGTATTCTTTCTCTGTTCCTGCACAGATAAGATAATGTTATATATAGAATTAATTACTGTTATGCGGATGTAGTGATGGGTTTAATGCATTATTTAGTATGAAATTGTGTTATTAATTGTTAATGACATTAAATATTGACAGATAACTTATGTATATAGACTAATATACATAACACACACACTAATATACTATAAATAAGACACTTCTGGCCACAGTCAATAAATATAACATTATCGCAGATAAAGCCCAGTTTCAAGATATAATCAGATCAATCATTTATTTGCATAAATATGGGTCAACATAGGTCTTAAAAAATTATTATTAGGATCTCCATTTTTTTATGCAAGCTTATTAAAATATTGACTTAAATTAACATGTCTAATTTATATTACAATAATATATATTCCTAAACATTAACCATTAAAATATCCAGTAAAAATCCGCGGACATATATGTAAACCCAACCCATTTAAAGTTAAAACATATATTTTTAGACTTAAAATCAGTTTAAGGGATTATTTGATGTTTAAAAACAGTTTTAGTAGTGTCATACCATACGTGAGTATATTTCTAAAGTGAATACACACTTCATTATTGTCAAAATTACCAGATCATTGTCGTGAATTTTAAACTTCGATAATTAATTAAATGCGTATTCTTTCTACTCAAAACCAATTCCAGTTGTTATAAATAAGTCTTAAATATATTCCTAAACATTAACCATTAAAATATCCAGTAAAAATCCGCGGACATATATGTAAACCCAAGCCCCAGTATTTAACATCTTTATCAAATTTTAAGGTAATTTTACTTTTTTAGTTTAGAAAGTGGTGTCGATAAACAGTTTCGTTTATGAATTCTCCCAGTGTCACTCACGCTCTGAACGGTCATCGTAGCAGCATCGCCTAGACCTCGAGATATTGCAAATTTTATGCCTAAACAATGCAATAACCCTAAACTATTACTTACCAAGTTCAATTGATCTTCTACTTCATCACTTTTTGATTTACCAAGGGCTATGGCCATAACTTTGTTTTTACCAAAAAAGAATCTTGAGTCCTTCCATTCATTGCGTAAATCCTTTAATTTTGTGTTTCTCATATTGTCAACAGTAAAAACAAAAATGTGCTCATATTTGTTCAGAGAGTTTCTCACATCTTCAATAGTCTTTTGTTTTAATAACAGTCCTTTTTTATTTGTTTTTGTGAGAGACACTGAAAGTAAACAAATTGAAATTAGCAGATGTTTTAAAACAAATAATGTGTTTAAAGCAAAAATTACCTTTTTTATCTCTTTTAGACTTAGGCATGTTGTATTCTTTTCCTAATTAAAAGTATTCAAATTCAAAAGTCACGTTTTAACTTTAATTAACACGGAAAAAGTAAGGTTATGTTTAGCGTTTAGGGATGCAAATAAAACATCGATGTTTCCAATCATCGATGTATCGTTCATTAAAATCGATGTTTTAACATCGATGTTGAAAGCAAAACATCGACGATACATCGTTGTTTAAGAACGTTATTTTATGAACGATGTTTTATCTATCATACATAGTCATAACGCGCCATCTTGCGCTCTATCTGTAATCTACATAGATTTCCACTATATCATTTTTTCAAAATATTTCTTATTGCCAATAATAAATTATAATGTAAAAGTTGATTATTATACCTATTTCTTTCATTTCTATTTAAAAATTACCATTTTTCTTAGATGTAGTAGTTATTCGAAATGGTGATAAGGATGTCTTAGTGTGTGCCCACGCGGTTGAATAGTAAGTACGATAGTGAATGTTGGATAAGGCAAGACATATAAATAGAATAAACATAATATTTAGAAGGAATTAGAGCATTGAGAAGTGAGTGTGGTATTTCTTTGAAAGATGGACTGACAGTGGTGTAAAAGGATGATGTTAGTGAAATCAGGAATTAAGAAAGGTTTGCTAAAGTGAACAAGCGTCAAAAGTTTATGTAAACGGTGATAAAAAAAACATCGTTCATAAACATCGATATATCGATCATAAACGTCGATATTTTTAACATCGATGTTTCACTTCTGAAAACATCGATGTTTTTTATGAGCGATGTTGCATCCCTATTAGCGTTAGCGATTTATTTAGGTTTAAGGGCATCACACACGGCGAAGATGCTATAATATTTCATGTTAAGATGCCTGGATATAAAATATTATAGCATCTTAAGGTATCACACACGGTTAAGATGCTATAATATATCCGTTCGAGTCATTCCATCAAAGGTTTATTTACAGGATTATATAATATGAATAACACAGCCTTATTATTAGATTTATTAGATAGCTCATCAGATGATAATTCTGACTTCGAATACAACTTAGAAATTTCTGCCGCACATTCTAAGTGTCGAAAAATCTGGGTAGAAAATCATATAAAATTTAGGAAAAACCGCGGTGAATTTAATCTTTACGAAGACCTTTCACCAAAAAATTTTCAAATATATTTTAAAAAGTCATTATATCAACATAATATCAACAAAAATCGAAATGTGTGCTGGGACACATATTAGAAGTGAAACTTCAACGGACAAGTGGAAAAACGAATCACAACGGACAAGTGGAAAAACGAATCGCAACGGACAAGTGGAAAAACGAATGGCAACGGATAAGTGGGAAAACGAATCGCAACGGACAAGTGGAAAAATGAATCGCAACAGACAAGTGGCAAATCTTCAACTGATAAGTGACAAAATGAATCGCAACAAAATTTCAACTTAAAGTGTTACGAGCAGATTGTTAATGTACTTATCCAATTTGAAAACCTATACGTAGTTCGATGCAAACTTAAGTTTGCCTCCATTAATGTCGGCTCGGAACATCGCACATTCCGATGCGCTGAACGCGATTTTAGGTATTATAGGGCCGAGGTATATCCTCGCTCGCTCTCTGGCTCGCTTTCTCGCGGGATTTCCCCGGCGCTCGGCTCACTGGGGTTTCAATAGCGCTTTCGGAGATAGATAAAGCGCTTTTTAGGGCAACCCAGCTCCCAATTCTATTAAACAACTTCTAGCGCAAATTCTTACGCTTTTTGTAATATGCACATATCGAATTAATTTTAAAGTAAATATATGAATATCTGGACTAATATTATTAAGAGGAAAGATTAGATTGTTTGTTTGCATTGACGAAGCTCTGAAACTACTGAACCGATTTGAAAAATTCTTTCCTTTTGGCAAGCTACACTATCCCCGGGTGACAAAGACTATATTAACTTTACAAAAAAATTAGGGATCCTTATTAAAACTCCAATAATGTAACGCAAGGTGTAAAAAATACCTAAAATCGCGTGCACTGCGAAAACTATTGATAATAGAATGAAATAATGTACTACGACTTTGCAGAACACATAATTATCTACAAAAAGTGTCGTGACAGCATATGTCTAACTATTATAGTTATGCCACAATAAGTGTTCTTTTATTTTAAAGTTTAATTAAAATGCCGCCGCTAGAAAAGGCTCTTTATTTGTATTTTGGTATTATTCCTTATCAAAATAAATTGCTTTATATTCAAGACTGCTTCAATACCTTTATGTAACTTTTCGAATTATTCAATTCGGACATTCCATTCGAAAGATATCACGAGTTTAAAAATTAAGTATTAGACCACATGACTGTGACACTTTTTCGTGAGCGAAAAATCGTACGACCCCCGTCTATATAGAAGTTTCACTTCAAAAGTACATAGAGTAATAACAAAAACTCGGGAGAAAAGGTAGTTGAATAAATAAAATATATTTCATTCCATTTTGCGTTGGATATTAAGTGCACACTCTGTATAAAGGAGCTTGCTATATATTTTGTATCTTAAGATACTTGCTATATAGCAAGCTATACTTGCTATATAGCAAGCTCATATCTCGGCATCTTAAGATACTTAATATGAAAATATATATCATCTTAACCGTGTGTGATAGTTCATACAAATTGTATAGTGAGCGATATTCTATCTTAAGATGAAATATTATAGCATCTTCGCCGTGTGTGATGCCCTTTATGGCTTGGCTTGGCAGCTATAGTCGTATTTAGACTACTACTTTAGACGTAATTAGACGAAGCCAACTGACAGTAACTAATGTCACTTTGTAAAATAATGTTGCCATATTTAAAGTAATAGTGATGCGTTCAGTTCTTGTTCAATCAGATGAATGAACAATGAGTGTGAATAGTTAATCATTTCAAACTATAAAAGAATATTATTTCTATTTTACAATACAATTGTAAAAAAGTGCTCTGATATAAGTTACTAGTAGTATGTATCAGTTTTTTGACGGCTTATTACAAAGCGCGGCGCGGCGACTAGTGCCAACACCGGTCGCCATTTTATTTGTAATTCGGCTTCTAACCTCTGGTCTGATAGCACGAATGTTTTTTCTGCGCTCACGTTGTTTAGTTATTGTTTTTGTTAAGTTTTAAGTTACGTTGTATTTGTTGTAATTGTTGTTTATTTGTTGCTATATTGTTTCGTACAAACGATATTGATCCTAAACCAAGCACGTCAAGCCAAAGCTTGTCTCCAAGAAAGAAGAGACCACGGATTGCTTTAAGCGTTACCGAAAAACTTATGATACAAAACGTCTACAAACACGTATTTGAGGAGAAAGCTGCTTCACTATTACCTATTGAGGCTCCCGAAAAAAAAGAATGTGTTTCGAAAACGGCTGACATTTTGGGAATTGGTGTGACCTCAGTTTACAGTGTGTTAAAAGAATACAAAGAAAATGAACAATTTAAGTCTCCCGAGAAACGTGGACCGAAACACAGTTTTAAAGATAAATTAGACGATTTTACATTTGCCGCTATAAGGCGAAAAGTACATCATTTTTTAATGCAAATGAGTCACCCACCATTATAAAGGTAACTTAAACTTTATTCATTCTACTGCATTATATTCTGTGTCCACCATAATGTTCTTTGTAAAACCAAAGTATTAGATTGCGTAGACTTCCTTACTCAAAAACTTTTTTTATTACTTTACAGATTCTTAAGGTTGTCAATGAAGACCCAGACTTACCTAATTTTTCTTGGAGTACATTAAGAAATGTTATGAAACATTTAAATTTCAAATATGTCACAAAATCAAGACAAAGCATTTTAATTGACAGACAGGACATTATTTTAAGGCGCCAGCGTTACCTTCGAAAAATTAAAGAGTATCGAAGGGAAGGAAGGTATATTTATTACCAAGATGAAACCTGGATCAACGAAAGTAATAAAAAATTTCTGTTTTCTTTACATTAAATTGTACTTTCAATAATTAATTGATATTTTTCACTATCTTGAAGGTCATGCACCAAAGAAGGCATGGATTGACCAGACAGTGTTATCGTCCCGCCAGGCCTTCCTAGATGGCTTGACCACTGGCTTAAAACAGCCTTCAGGAAAGGGCAAACGATTAATCATCGGCCATATAGGCGGGGAAGAAGGATTTGTAGAAGACAGCTTATTAATATTTGAAGCCAAAAAAAATAAAGAAGATTATCATCAAGAGATGAATGTCGATTCCTTTGAGAAGTGGTTTAGGGGGGTCTTTCCAAAACTAAAACCAAATTCCGTAGTAGTGATGGATAACGCCCCCTACCATTCCAGGAAACTAGAATCGCTGCCTAAAATGTCTTGGACTAAACCTAGAATACAAGAGTGGCTAACGAACAAAAATATTTTATTCGAAGCAACAATGGTTAACGCTACTCTTATAGACATTGTACGGCAGCACAAACAAGAACATTGCGATAAGTATGTTGTGGACGAGATGGCAGCGCAGCATGGGATAATTGTTTTACGTCTGCCCCCATACCACTGTGAGCTCAATCCCATTAAGTTGGTATGGGCGCAAGCTAAAGGATATGTTGCAAGAAATAACAAAACCTTCAAAATGACAGAAGTAAAAAAACTTTTTGAAGAAGGACTTCAACATATCACACCTGAAAAATGGAGTAGCTGCGTGTCTCATATAATTAAAGAAGAATACAAAATGTATGGTCTCGACCACATGATCGACAATGTTTCAGACAGATTTATAATTAATGTCACCGAAAGCGATAGTGATGATTTTTTATCTGATGATGAATAAAAATAAATTATGTAATAAGCTATGTTTTTTATTTTCATTACCTACCTATAATTGTTATATTTTATACATCTATAGTTTCAACTACATGATCTATTGAAAATAGGACAGTCTTACAAGTTTCCTCGCAATGTTTTCCTTAATGTTTAAAACACTCGGTATTTAGTATAGGTAGATATTATAGGAACATAGTCGTCGAAAACTCGTTGGTATGTACAAAACACGACTATAATTCGAAACCCCCCGCTATCGTCAGTTCGGCACATTAACTATTCACTAGACAATCGAGGCAATTTCATTCATTCAAGAGTTTTTTCAATCATTCACTTTGCTGCAACACTATTTTTATTTCATCAAAAACTGACAACACAGTAAACGTCAGTTGATGTCGTCTTTATAATTTTTTATTTGTGTCACACACTTGACTGCGCTAGTTTCCGTACATTTTTTAATTTTTCGAATATGTTGAAGAGATTCACTGGGATGTTTGCGACTTTTGTGAGGCTATGGATCAATTTCACAACATTAAAAAAATGACAAGTAATAACATAGACCTTTATAATAGGGACGCGACATATTGTTCACAAACTAATATAGATACTACGTATATATTGTTCTAGACGCACAATTGCTTATATAAATAGCATCCATTTTGAAGCCACACACATAAACATATACCTATCTCGTTCTTACTCAGCACTGTAACTCGTAGGAAAATAATATAACAGTATTTCAATGCGTACATAAAGTGAAACACATAATTATATACGTATAAATATACGTAAATACCTAATGAGGCCGAAAATCCGCCATGTTTAGCGCACAAAATGTCATTGTCAGTTAGTTCAGCCGGTACTTGTCTTGTCAAAAAGTCTTGGTATGAATAAAAAAAATAACTAATTATCTTTCAATATTTTGCTTGTGATTTAAAATAACTGAAGCCAAATGTAAATAATTACGTCGCAAATATGCCAGTGTGTAGTGTAATAGGGTGCGGCATAAGAAAAACACCAAACGAGCCATCTTTAACTATACACAGGTACGCTATCAATAACATTAAAAATATTGGTTATTGTTAATGTTGCCGGGAAAATAAAGGAAGATTTACATTATAATTAGCAAGGTTCTTATGTGCAGTTATAGTTCATGAATGGATTTGACTTATTTAACTATATTTTTACGCTTAAATAATATTAATTTATTAGCTAGGGTTGTACATTATTTATCGACTGTGATATCGATTTAATATGATTGCTTATATAAAATTTCTTATTTTATCATGCTACCCTGCTTAAAACATACAAAAATAATAATTAAAGCATATTTTATAGGATCCCAAGAAATGAGCGTAAAAAGAAAAAGTGGCTGGAAGCCATTGGAATGGAAAATATAAAGCCAAATGTAAAAGATATTTATATTTGCTCGCTACATTTTGATGATAAATGTTTCAACAAAACTCTGGATGTGACTTGACTACGAGATGATGCCGTGCCCTTCAAATTTGTAAGAGTAAGTTAATACTGTTTATACTTTTATAGTTAGTATTGATATTTTATTGATTTATTATATACATATTATTTTACAACAAAACGTGCTATAAAAGGATCCAAATTAATATACAAGTTTTTTTATGGTGGGACGATGATCAGCAGGATGGTCGTTGGACTGTCGGCTTATTATGTAATTCCTGATCCGTCTTCGCAGTCGAAGGCCTTAATATGTCTTCTCGTGCCTCTCACCCTCATGGAGACTGCTCGTATAATTGAAATTTGTACTTTTACATTTAGCCTTTGATATACTTGTTGCTGCTACATTTTTACTGATATGCTAGTTATAGTTGTGGTTTATGTCATTCGCATTCTATATAACTATTTCAGAAAAACCTATGGGTTTTGTGGCTACGATTCCATCCAAGAAACGTATTTGCCCAATTTGAATGATAATGTTATCATTTAAGCAAACTTTATTAAAAAAAATACTGGACACAATTATTCTAAACTAATATTTCAATATTTTGCAGCAACATGCCAGCCAACATAAAACTGGCATATTAAAAGAAAAGCAGTTGGAAACAATTCCTGTTTTGGCCGGTCCTGGCACCTCTACCTTGGTAAATGGTAAAATTTTTAATAATTAAGTGATTTTAGAGCGGAAGTCATAAGGAATGACGTTTGTAATTAAATAAATGTTCTGAAGGTGTTTTGTTTTTTTTTTATCACGCGGTCCCTTGATAAGTTTAAAATTTGAATCACTCTCACTTATGTTGCGGCGCACCTATCTTTAGGTGCGTTGGGGTAGTGTGTTACGGACTTAAGAGTCAGCAACACAATTAAAATAGATTGTAATAGAGAGGTAAGTCTAAGTAGAAAAACACGTACTCTTATTTTGATATCTAAAACAGCATAGCTAGCATGCTAACGTTTTATATCGCCGACATAAAGCTTCCATCCCTTTCCAGAATATTTGCAAGTGCGAGCGAGACGGCAACATACGAAACGACTATAAAATTTAGCATGCTAGAGATGGGCAGATGGCACTGTACTACGCCATATGTTTATGTTTTGCGTTCACTGGACACTGAGATATCAAACGACAACTTTATAAAATCAGTGCAGCAACTTTTAAAAATCATCATATCGTTTACTTGGCAAATTTGAAGCACGAACTTGTCTTAGATTTCACACATCTAAGTTAAAGTATCTTTGCACATAACAATATACTTACTTAATAAAACTACGTCTTAATGGTTTTAAGCGCGGTAATTTATATCAAATAAATTACCGCGCTTAAACCGTTAAAACGTAGTTTTATTGAATGTACTTACTTCCTATTAAAGTATAAATTCTTCAAATAATTAATACTCAAAATATTTAAAATAAAATGAACCAAGAACGTTTATCGATAAAACCTAATAACATTAAAATCTTCTGGACAGCACTAAAACCGCCATGTTTAGTGCCCAGATGACGTCACAGTGGCACGCACTTTTTGTTGACGTTTCATTTCCATAGGTTTCATACTTCAGTGACTAATAATAAAGCAATATTTGACAATTAAAAAAAATAGTAGGTATCTCGTAAAATTAAAAGCAAGCAAAGATCATAAACCTGACAACCTCGTCATATGTAAATTATAGTTTATTATATATATATATATATATATATATATATATATATATATATATATATATATATATTCAGTTTGTATTGTACTTAGAAATATACGAATTAATAATTAGCATTAGTCGTTTCTTGCCTTATAACAGACTTCGTTGCAATTTTAAAGGCCACATTTCACAGATTTTACACGAGAATAAATAATTATGGCATAAATTTTGGTCATTTAATTTTTAAGTTGTAATTCAACCAAAGTGATTAATTGTAAACATACACTTGAATATTTCAATATAGTCGTCGGGGGCACAGATTAGTAATATTCTTAGCAGTGATATATGTATTACACATAGTGGTGGCCTTCCAATATTATGCCTTTCAACCAATTTGATTCACTTTTGTAGAACTATCTAATATCAGTATATATTATATATAATCAGTATATATTATATATAATCAGTATATTTTATACTACTATTCTAACTATATATTATGTTATTTTATCTAAGCTGCGTATAGATGACTGTGCATTTTTCATTTGAGTGCCATAGTCATTTTTTCATATGAAATCAGGGCTCGAGACTATTGAGCAGACTTTAGCTGTAAAGTTTGAAATGACTATCAGTATGATAAATTTGTATTTTGGTTCTTTACAAAAAGTCGTTATAATAATTATGTAGGTAAGCCAGGTATTCTGCGTCACGAAAATAAAATATAATCAATATTATACTAAGTTATAAAATTCGCGCTTAAATTATACACTTCTTGTTGTGATTCAGGTCGTTACATTTTAAACTTTTAGAAATTTAGCATATATTTTCTATCCTTATCATAATTAGTAAACCAAAGGGAATTGTGTATAGTAGTGCATATTTTCTTAAGTGACATTACGGGTACTTCCTTTTCTAGTAATTCAATATGGCGACCTAGTATGTGAACCCCGTTCCGGTTTTGTTTCCCCTCTGGCCCCGCTGCCGTCAGTGTAATTTATCGTTTACCGCAAGAGAAAAACTGAAATTGTGTTGAATTTGCTGGTTTAATTACTTTTTTACCCTTCCGACAAGTAAGTGCATTAAAATTATACCGAGTGAATGTAATTTTTCGTGTTTATCTTAAAGTGTCCATGTTTAAACGCCGTATTTCCTTTAAATCTGTGACTGTGACGCATAGAAGGAGTGCCCCTTGCAGCAGCCATTTTGCCCGAACCGGCGACACGATTTCACGGCGCGGTTGGATTAATTCTAAATTTTTGTAATCGAAATTTATGTTGCCCTTACTATATTCGCCTTCGTTTGAAAATAAATAAATATTTTTTTAAATTATTGTCCCAAAGAAAAGACTGGAATTCTCAGTAAGTAGGTTTTTTGATCTCGTACCTATCCTAACGTAGTGCCCGCTAATATATTTTTGGATTGTTCTTCTGCATAGTGTATTTATTGATTTTAGGATATCATTATTGTTAGACTTTACTTAGATTTAGCGGAAACTATCTGACGCCGAGCTAACATTAGTTTATGGCGTTTAATCAATCAGCAATCAAACTAGTGCGTCTTAATTTCGTCGTGCGTAGTCATGCCGTTATCGTACGCGATTCGATAACGATGTAATGTCTGTTAATGAAGTAGTATGTAAGTAAAAAGGGGTTTTAGTAACTTTCAAATCTAAAGTTAGCGTTCGGCACTCCTTTCACCACATGATCCGCATCACTTGAATACATTCCTTCGTGATTTCGTTGTATAATGTCGTTACTTACTATAGGTTATAACTATTCGACATTAGCGTGATAGGACCTTTGCTTTGCAATGTCCTTTTAACGAGATAGACACGTGCATGACGACATTGAGTCAAAGCACACAATACACAATAGCACTATATATTATTACGTCTTTATGGGTTTGGTGCATTATTTGAAGCATAACCGGTCAGGGTCGTTTAAGTAAGAATAATATATATGAAAATGTTTAATCCTGTAAGGCAAGGAAAACCTAACAGATTGTTAGGTTTTCTTTGCCTTACAGGCTATTGACTTTTACATTTTTACTATAGTAGCAATTATTATTTAAATAATCTAAATATAATAATACTTCCCATGAATATATAATTTGGTGCATTGTCAAATTTATGCTGTCTGAAACTAACAACTATAATTAACTAATTTTGTAGATTGCTGCTAGATATGTCCCAGATAGATAGATAGTCAAAAATGTATATCTATAGATACTGATAATTTGTATCTAAAATCTGTGAATATGAATACAGACCTCTACTTTCAGCAATTTGGACTTGATCAATGGTTGAAAATTATACCAGTATGTGTTTTAATTAGTACTCTATGCAGCACTGCACCATGACCGTTTGTCAGTGTCCCATAGTCATTTTACAATTATTAATATTCATGTGACCTCTGTCAATCACTTTTCTCATAAACTACTTAGATTGCATAAGTTAAATTTGTCAGGAAGAATAGAATATACTTTTATTGTATAACAGTTTTAAGTATAAAAACAATAGGCAGTCTTATCATTAAAAGCTATTTCTTCCAGGCAACCTTTGGATGGATTAGAAAACGTGAAAAATGTGGGTTTTGAAAAATAAGTAGCATAGAAAGTATACTTGTTTTACCTATCACAGAGAGTTCTTCACATTTTCATTAAAAAAAATCAATGATGAGCATAAGAATATGATAAATCAGATATTTAACTATATAATGAATTAGTGAAAATTGAAAAAAATCTATAAAGCTGAGACTTATAGCTGCTAGAAAAAAGGGAAAAATTGTCCAAGGTACCACAGACATGATGTACCCTGGACTTTCTAAGATCATATAAAGATATACGCTTAGGGTTGCTGTAGTGAGTTTGATTTTTATTTATACTAATGATTATGATTAATAACTGGTCAAATCAGCACCTGTAATAGACAATGCACATTGAACACTAACATAAATAGCTATATTTCACAAAAGAACATTGTTCTGATCAACAGACTCTTCTCTATGTTCTCTATGTTACTTAAACATATTTTAATTAATTAAAAAAATCTTAAGCTATCTTTTTCCGCTATGTCCCCAGGACAGCAAGTCCTGGGGACATAGCAGGAAAAAGGATAGAGATAGGTTAATCCTGGTTTTTTTCCTTAGAATCGAATAATTGATATACCTTTTTTATTATATTTATGGGGCCAAGATACATCATAACAATTTCATTTAAAAACTTTACTACTACTATACCGTCTGTTACCTGCATATACTGACATTTGATTGTAAATAAAAAGTGTAATAAATATTATCCATATTAAATAAATACTAAGTGGAGAGAAAAAAGCTTCTTTTTGAGCAAGCAATAGCAAATTTTTATTATCAGCACATGGTTCCGGTGAATCACACATAAGTTTTCCTATGATCTAACCTGATGAGTATGACTAAGATTTAAACACAGAAAATGAGGAGTTTTGGCGATAAATAGTACATTATATAGAACAGTCAGTATATGAGCATTCCAGTGAAGAAAGACAGCAAGCCTTGAGTTTAACACAAAATTCTGTGACATGATCATATATATGAAAACCAAATATGAATTCGGATACAAAAGTTGTGGAGGTGACACCATAGTGATGAAGCTTGTTAAGTTGCCTTCAGTGAGGTCACGATAGCTATAATCTAAGATTAGGAATTAGGAGGGATAGTACAAGTTCAATTTAATAGTAGGTAGTAATCTATATAACACTACCTTGAGTTGTGTTCCGGCATTCAGGGCCAGGTTACTGTATCCCTTAAGAGAGCAGCAGCGCATTTGTAGCACCTTTGGTATTGCAAGTCTCCATAGGTGATGGTAACAACTTTCCATCAAGTGGGCCGTCTGCCTGTCTGTTGAACTCACACAATAAAAAAAAACTACAGTCATGTAATGAAATAGAAAATAAAAGATTAGAGTTGGCCACCAAGCAAGTACTTATAGGGAAAAAAAATGATAAAAATGAATATTGAAAAAAATATTTTCAATGAAAAAAATAGCAATTTTCCTTAATAACTTGTTTATCTAAGGCGATGGATGATGAGGTATTAGCTTTAAAAATTGTGTATATAGTGTCTCTTTCTCAAATTTTTAAACTATGGTGTGGATAAGTTTGAAGACATTTCTCAACTCTATAGAACGTTCATTGTGTGCCAAATACTTAACTAATTAGTTTATGGTTAAGTTTAGTGTGATGTGAAAAAGTGAACATTTTGTTAGTGTTCTTTGTTGTTACGATTATTCATATCCATCACATTTCAATTGTTATATTCCCAAATACTTAAGCTGGCAACAAAATGTTCATACCAGCAAGCCTGAACTTTTTGTGAATTAAATGTTTTGCTCCGTCATCTAAACAAATAAGTATATTATTTATTTATATATAAGACAAAATTTCTATATCATTTAATCTAATTAACAAATAAAATAATTGAAAGATTTAGTTTAATATGTCCATATTCTCATAATTACCAATTTTTATCATTTGGTTGTAATGTTAAATTATGACTTGACTATTATTACAAAATTATGTTAATAATGTTATAATAATAGTCAAAATAGGTGTTTTTATAATAATCCAAACATTAACTTAATATATACACATTTTTAAAATTAATATTTCAGTATATTTTTATTATTGATGTCTTTTTTGATAATTTGATGTCTGTCTGTGTGTTGCATCTAATGTACTATACCAGGAACTGCTATGACAAATATATGAAATTTGGATACTTATCTCTTCTATTTAACACGTGAATCAATAAGTCCCGGGACTGATACATGGATGACGTTGCCAACAAAAGTTCCGCATGATTTTTCATGAGTACCAACTTTCAAAAGATATCTGTCAAAATTTCATGACATTCTGATGTTTGGTCCACGAGTTAGAGTGATTTAAGGGACGCTAGTCTTGATATATCCAAAAAATTCATTGGAAACAATTTCGTGTGTTGATTTATCATTGCTTTTTGATGAAAAAAAACATAATGCACAAGCTCAGCAATGGCTTGAAAAGTGTTACGGGGACTCTGCTCCATCAAATCAACCATTTGTCGGTGGTATGCTGAGTTTAAACGTGGTCGTACAGACGCTGAACGCTCCGGCCGGCCAAATGAGGTGGTTCAACCGGGAAGCATCAAAAAACTCCGACAAATCGTTTTTGAAAATCGTAAATTAAAATTGCATGAGATAGCTGACATCTTAAAGACGTTATAAAGCAGTGTGTACGTTATTTTGCATGAATATTTGTGTATGAGGAAGCTGTGGTCAAAGAGGGTGCCGCGTTTGCTCACGGCGGATCAAGAACGACAACGTGTCGTTGATTCCGATCGCTGTTTGGAGCTAAGAATTAGGCTTTAAACTGCTTCCGCACCCACCATATTCACCGTATCTGGCCCCTAGCGACTACTACCTGTTTGCAGACCTCAAAAAATGCTCTAAGGAAAGAGATTCTACGCCAACGATGAAGTCATCGCCGAAACGAATGCTTATTTCGAGGCCAAAGATGAATCGTACTACAAGAAAGGTATTGAAATGTTGGATAAGTGCTGGACTGACTGTGTTGCTCTTGAAGGGAGACTATGTTGATGAATAAAGTGGAATTTTGCCAAAAAAATGTTTTTTTCTTGGTTAGTCCCGGGACTTACTGATCCACGTAATAAGAGTAGTATCAATATTACAAATATATTTTTACAAATAGAAAAGAGTGCATAGAGAAAATCAGTATCTAAAGTCATTAGCACTATTTAAAAATATAAAATGTTTATGGTCTTTGTAGAATTTCTGATTACCAGTTGTAACCAATTTCAGGCACATTGTGAAATCCATTTTTGAGGATTCCAATGGCTGGAGATATTTTTAAAATATTTTTTTAATTTATAAGAAGACATAGAATTTTTTATCTTTATTATATTAAATGCTATAGCAGATGTGAAGGATAAAAATCGCTCTATGCTATTAATCATTGTGTCAATATGTATACTGATTAAAATATAGCCGACTTAATGTTCATCACATGATCCACAATGGCATTTTTTGGCTTTTGATCAAATGTCGATCATCTGTACTACTAGGATATGCCCGTTACTTTGTCCACGCTTGACTTGAAATTCCCACGGGATTTCCGGGACACAAAGTAGCGCAGCATTTAAAAAAGAATGATTTAAAAAAACGTGTGCGTCTCGGGACGCCCGACAGAAGTGATAACTTATACTAATCTAAGTTGAACTATTTATTATTGAAATGATTTAAAATGAGAAAATGCTTAGGTTATTACTAAAATTTTACGTATATAACACGTGGGTTAGAGTGAGAGAGGAGGAGCCTGTCTACCGCTGCCGTATGCGTGAGAGAAAGGGAAGCCAGATTGGGGCCTAACGCGTTACGTAACGAAGCGGTTATATCATAAGAAGTTATCACTTCAAAAATAGTGAAAACTGTATTGAATAAGCTAATTTTTGTGGACCCAAACAACGTAAATCGCTCCCGGGAAATTTCCAGCGGGATTCCCTGGATAAAAAGTTATAGTTAGCGAAGATGTTAATAAGTCTAGAATTTGCTGTCGATCAGCGACAATAGCATCGAAATCTGTCCAGAGTAGTCTTTACGTGAATTCGAACAAGCAGACAAGAAATCTATTTACGTAGTCTATACCAGTGGTTTTATTAAAGAGCTTCAATGCACGCCAATTTTATAATTTATTATAGATTTACAAACTTCAGACAGATATAGAAAATCTGAATCATACTCATATTAAACTTTACTTGATTTATTTTGGCGTGTAATTTTATTATTTACATACTTTATCTCCAAATTAAAAAGAAACCAAAATCGATACATTATCCTCTATTGAAGAATAAAATGTTAGCTATAATAAGTATTAGGTATAACATTAGGTATATTAAAACGAGAAAACTATTTTCTCTGTGATCTGAGGTTGGATGTGCTTTTTTTCACTATTCCACTTCATCTTCCCTAGGCCCAATCTTTCTTTGTGGGGATGATGGGGATAAGATTGGGGGTTCACGTTTTTATAGTTTTTTAGCCCTCTGCCGATATCTAACATTTAGATGTGTGGATTTTTTGTTAATTTTCAATGTAATCGCCACGGTTAAACCCTTACGGTTTTTATCTGGTTAGTATTATCTGTTACTGTACGTATAACATATTATTATCTCGGGAATAAATGTTCAGTGTCAAAATGTAATGAATACTATAGGATTTTGATGAATAAGAATTAAATTATAAAGTACGAGATCCGGCAAAAGAGCCAACGCGTGTTGACACGCACCAATACGAGATAATTTTAATTTGATAATTTAAAAATATATATTATATTATAATATTATAAAAAATTGACAGAATAACTAACTACTAGTAGCTTTTAATATCCCTGTTGTATTTTAAAGATGAACCCTCCAACATCTGTTGTTAGTCAGACTTGCACACGAAAGAAAGGAAAACTCCATATGGTATTGCAATTATTTGTGCATGTAATTTCTACGGACCCGGCTCGATTGGAATAACATCTAATCATTTTAGACAATGTTTTCTTTGGTTATCTTTTCGGAGTTTTTGAAGGCTGGTCCTGTAGACATAAATTTCGATTCACACCAGTTTTTAAAATTCTAAAACAGCAATTAACGGATTTCCCTCAAATAAATACGTATTACATTGATACCCCGAAGCACCGTATGTTAACACTGTTAAAATCAACCTTAAAACTAGTCTTTTTGTTCATTCATACAAATATATTATTAAATAATTCCTAATACGCAGTGGGGTTCTAAAGTACAAATGTGCGCGTACTAATTTTTAGGCTTTAATGAAATCAGCGGAGCTGTATTATACGACAACAAGTTTTTCCGATAAAACTACAATATTTTACGGCTTTTCTCATACCCAACAGGTAGAACAGCATCCCCATCTATATTTTTTGAACACTTATTGATCGTCGTAGCAGCGAGTCGGGTGTGGACGGAATCGTGACTCATTTAAATACCAAAAGAAAAGATAGTTTACATGAACTACATTTTCTTTAATGATTTTATTTCGATTATTAAACATCGTATTATTTGAAGTTGGTAAATTAATAAACATTTCTTATATTAAGAATAACTTTTCCGTCTATTAAGGCTAGGTCGTGATAAGTTGATATATATATTTTTTATTTAAGGATCGGTTTAGTTAGGCCGTCAATGTAAAAGAAAGAGCTATAGAATACTCAGCGGGATCTATTCCAAGTTCCCCTTGTAGACTTCTGTTTAACAATGTCGTTTTTTATTTTCCGCTCGTGCATACGATGTCCAAATAAACATATTTTTTTTTCGAATTTCATTGTAATGTTCGGTTCGGTGTCAAAAGCTAAAAGACAACATGTAAGAAATCAATAAATACAAGTCCTATCCTTTGATGCTACAAAGGAATTTGAGACGTTGAAATGAAAATAGATGAACACACAATTCTGGCAGCAAGTGTAGCTAAAAGCTAGTATCTAGTATGTTCTTTTGTGTAAAAGTAAAAGTAAATTTAAAGATGGTTAGATTTAAATATTAAGTATTAATATGTGTATAGTGGAATACATTAAATGACGAGTGCATTGCCTAGCAACAGCGGTATTGAGTAAAAGGGTAGCTAGCTGGCGTGAGGTAGAGGCGCCGGGCCGACGGGCGCGGTGCACACGGGTTGCGCGAGTGCGGGGTGGGGTGTGGGAGTGGGCCGGCGCGGGGGGTGTGTGCAATCGTCGCGCTAGTCGTATTTCGTCTGGAGTGTTTATCCCGCGTCGCTGGATCAATACCGGTGGCGCAGTGGCGGTGACCAAGCGGCGGCGCGGCGACTCGGCGCGTGCCTTGTTCACTGGCTGCTCTAGGCGAGTCTGTGAGATGCTGTCACACCGAGCGGACACTGCGTCGATGTCGCGTTTTGTGTGAGAGCTGCTCTTTGAGCTTCGTTGGGTTTTCACTTTGCGCTAGTGCGCTCGTGGGCCTCTAGCAAAGGTGCGTCAACCATGATGACACAACCCCATCAGGGATTCACTTCGGTGAACATGATACCAAACGATTAGTCTTTCTGATTACGAGCTTCTCTTTACATTTAATAGTTTTGTTTAATTCTTCTAGTTTATGTGGATCCTAATTGATTGCAGGGGCATCAGTGAAACAGTCCTCTCCCATCGTCCACGATGTCCGTCGATAAGGAGGAACTGGTGCAACGCGCCAAGCTTGCGGAGCAGGCTGAACGATATGACGACATGGCGGCTGCGATGAAAGAGGTGACGGAAACCGGCGTCGAACTCAGCAACGAGGAGAGGAACCTTCTTTCCGTCGCCTATAAAAATGTAGTAGGCGCCCGACGGTCGTCGTGGCGCGTTATCTCCTCCATTGAACAGAAAACCGAAGGTTCCGAAAGAAAACAACAGATGGCAAAAGAATATAGGGTTAAAGTAGAAAAGGAGCTCAGAGAAATCTGCTACGATGTCTTGGTAAGATGATTAGTTTTTGTAGATTTTGCACTTTATTTGTGTTTGATCTTTATTTAATAGGCAAGTTAGTGGAGCGGATATTATGGTAATTTATTCCAAATTGGTCATTGGATATTGGATCATCTATAACTCGTGCTGCTACCTACGCGCATGACGTCATAGCATTGCCCGTCGCCAATTGGAGGGGGCAATGCAAAAGACCAGTGGCTACTACCATTTTCTGCGCATTTAGAATGCTTTGTTAATAATGGGCGTGATTACGGTGGAAGCACGTGCGAGGTGATAGGTGCGAGCGTGGAGGGCGCGGTGCGGCGTTTTTGCAAAAGGGGTGGGGTGACGTACTGCGCCGCGTCACTGCGCGCGCTCCTATCCCGTTTTCGTACATTGCCCCGTCTCCTTAATTTACCTATGACTAATATGATAATGCATCATTAAATCACTATTGAATATAATATAATTACTTTTTACTGATGTTGACTGAAGGACAGTTATGCAGTTTAATATTTTCTGTTACAGGGTTTACTTGACAAACACCTTATTCCTAAAGCTAGTAATCCAGAAAGTAAAGTATTTTACCTTAAAATGAAGGGAGATTACTACAGGTACCTTGCAGAAGTGGCCACAGGAGAAACCAGAAATTGTAAGTTTTCTTAAGTTACATAATTCACTACAAAATTTTATCTTTGGGTCATTTAGTGATTATTTACTTTTACTTTGATTTTTCAATGCCCTAGACTCCAGTGTCTTAATATGAACTTATATTCCAGCTGTTGTAGAGGATTCACAGAAAGCATACCAGGATGCTTTTGAGATCAGCAAGGCGAAAATGCAGCCCACACACCCAATAAGGCTGGGTCTGGCGTTAAATTTCTCCGTCTTCTATTATGAGATATTAAATTCACCAGATAAGGCGTGTCAGCTCGCCAAACAGGTCATTATTTGTGTCAGTTATGCATAGGCTCTGTGCTGGCTGGCACGAGGCAGGTGCTAAGGCCAACTAATGTGCTCGCTTGTCCCCAGCCGTCGTGGAGGACTCGCAGAAAGCCTATCAGGAAGCGTTCGATATCGCCAAAGCGAAAATGCAACCAACGCACCCCATCAGGCTTGGTCTAGCGCTCAACTTTTCCGTCTTTTATTACGAGATTATCAACTCCCCAGCGAGAGCGTGCCATTTAGCGAAACAGGTTTATTTTAATTGCACAATTGATTTACAAGTGTGTGATTATACTACATAACCATACTAATGTAGAGTATCCAAAAACAGTAATAGCATCCATTTCCTCTACACTAGATGATGCATGAGGAACATACAAATAATAATTATATGAAATATTCATTAGTTCCTAAACCACTAATCCTGTCAGCATGGCCGTGTGTTAGCCATTAACAATTTAATACTCGATCCAGCCAGCATCAGAGTGTTTATAATGTAATAAACGTTATAATTGTTGCTTAAAAATTTTAGCACCATTGGGTGCTTGTGAGTGAGTATGGTGAATAGAGATGTAAAGCGGCTCGTTGGTGTTGCAGGCGTTCGACGACGCGATCGCGGAACTGGACACACTTAACGAGGACTCATACAAGGACTCGACGCTAATAATGCAGCTGCTGCGGGACAACCTGACGCTGTGGACGTCGGACACGCAGGGCGACGGCGACGAGCCCGCCGAGGGCGGCGACAACTAAGCCGCCGCCGCCGCCGCCGGCCGCCAGCCGCCGCGCCCCAGCACACGCGCATTTCTCATTGGTGTTTTATAAGGAAACGAGTAACATTCGAGAAGGCCGCTCCCGGTGCGAGCCGTCGCTTGTAAAAAATGTTAAAAATGTCGTTTGCAGCGGACCTTCACGTTCCGTCTAAAATTAAATGTTATGTGTCATCTTTGACGGTTTTGTATTTCTGTATTTACACTGGATTACAGATATCGAGCTGACCTGATGAATATAAATATTTATAACTTAAGTTATTAAAATTACGGTTTCTTAAGTTAAAAGTGTTTTCCTTTCATGTTTAAAGTCGTTGAACGGTCGGCCCCGAAGTTAACATTCCTTTCGCCGCATGTCCGCAGTGAAATGGAGATCATGATGGTGAACGTTGTTTTCAAATTATGCAATTAGTTATTTTTTAAATTTGTTAAAGTGCGCCCAATGACCCGATTTAAATATAGAATTTCTTATTAATAAATCCACAAAACTGTAATGGCCGTCTAAAAAAATTAGGGCACAAAAAACTTGTTAGTGTCTCATGTTTGTTTGTAACGTCCTCAAAATTAAACAATTACCAAAGGATACTTTATTTGTTGACATTAACCATTTTGTTGTGCCCGTCAGTTATTAATAATAGAATACTGAATTTTCAGGCATTTATTAGCGAAATAGTTTTTTTTGTGATGGCCAATATTGTAACATTCTGCTGCATTTTATCAGCCATTAATCTATTATATTTTTCATGTTTTCACCAATAAACTTTTGTATTAAATACAATTTTTAGTTTTAGACATCAATATTTAAATAAACTACCACCTAATCAACCCCAAGAGATGTTTTAACTGATATTAATCGATAACACTTAAAATGTGAGAATGCCAAACCCGAAAGGCGCACCTTGGTTTTGTACAAAAACCTTAACCGTCGATTAATGTCAAAGTAAACGTATTTAAAGGCAAATTCCAATATCCCCTTTTCCTTAAGAAATTATTGAAATTCTACGGCGATGTTGTGTACAGATAACGTTTAAATAAAGATCCCGTGTAGGTATTGTGGCGCTAGACATATATTGGTACCATTAACTAATATTAGTATGTTAAACTACAAGATGGATGGGTACAAATGTAAAGGTAGACCAAAAAAAGATGGATGGATTGTGTGAAGGATGATATGTGGCTTGACAGAAGATGTATATCAGAATAGAGGAGTGTGGAAGGAAAATACATTGTGCACACCCCCCCTATAATTAAGATACGGTGAAAGAAAATGGAGATACCTAATTAATTCTGTGGCGGCATGAACGAGGGAATTGTTGCCACAGCAATCTATTTTCCACATATCCATGAATTTAGACCACTTAAGACGACCTATAAAAAAGCTATCTAGTTAGGCTGTCTTGAGTATTCCACTCGTTTATATCGACGGTTATTAGATAATCAATAGGTAATGTCATTGCATAAAATAAATCCACAGCAGACTGGGTCATTGGGATCGAGAGTAGCTAGATTTAACATGGATAGTCTAGTTCTCTGGGTAGTTGGCCATTATGATAAATTCAGCTCACCACTACCTTATTAAACGAATCTTACTAGAAGAGAATGATACCCTGTCTGATCAAGGCTCGTAGTAGTTGTAGCCAACTAAGTAGATGTTTTATTGAGGAGTTCCACATTTCTAATACCAACTATAATTAACAACAATTAAATAATAAAGAACCTACTCCAAGGTCAAATCGAATATGTCTGCTTTCATGTACCATAGGAAACTTCATACAGGCAGGTACTGCTGCGCACAGCACATAAATATAAAAAGATGTAGAAACTGCACTAATTAGTCATGAGGTCGTCGTTATAACCAGACAGGAGTTTGAAGGTATGTTTGAACACTTAATTAAGTAAAACTAGTAAAATAATATTTCATAAGCTCTTTACTGATAAAGGTTACAGATTTTTATAGTTCCCGGTATGGCTCTTGAGCGATCGGCGGAATAGGGATGGCTTTACAAATCTAGTCTAGCCATTAACATATCTATATATCGTATTAGGTACTATGATATTCCAAAACATGCCCTGTCTGTACACAGAAGCTATTTAAAAAAAACAACTGGAATATAATTTATAAACGGTGGAGAAAAGATGAAATTTTTCAAAGATTTCTTGTCTGTTCGGGACGGGATTCACGTAAAAATTACTGAGACGATTTTGATGCGGTTTTCTCTGATCAACAGCAAATCTTTAAGACTTAAAATCTGCGCTACTTTTTAACCAGGGAATCCCGCGGGAAAATTTCTGGGAATTATTTAAAATGGCCATTTATATAAAAATCTAACACTAATGGATAGCAAATTTTATGTAATAATTATTTAATCCCAGGAATTTTCCCGGGACCGGTTTATTGTACGGGTGCATAAAAATTACACTGACATAGTTTTCTCTAAAGCGATAGCATACACAATGCTTCAATACTTTCTGTCGCGTGAATTTCAAGTCAAGCGTGGATGAAGTCGCGGGCATATCCTAGTTGTTAATATTATGTTTTGTGTTTTTACTCTGAAAGGACTCTTGCCCGGCATCACAAATCATGTTATAACCCAAATAAAATAATAATTAAAATGGTATAGTTATGTATGTATTATCACTAGTCAAATAATAATTGCAACTGGAGATAGTGTTTCCTTACTAAACTGGGCTTAATCTATATCTGGGGGTTTGTAAAAGGGGGTGTTTATAATATGTAGGTATAAACTAGTCAGACTTATCACGAAAGAAAAAACGTATTTTTGGTTTTCACAAAGCGCGACACATGACAAGAGATTAATGATGAGATGTAGGTATACACAAATCATACGAATGGAGTACAAAATAAGATGAGGTGAGTTGTTCTCTATATGTAATTATTGCTTAATTTAACATTAAACTTAAGACTATATACAGAAATCTTAACTCCTACGTGAAACTATGTAAAGCCTAAACATATACATAGATTCATCTCCGAAGGTTTCCGTTTTCTGTATTGACAGACTTTGGCACGTCCATGGACCACTCAGTTATAATCTTGCTAATTATTTAGCAATAAATTATTCCAGATGTAGGTATACACCAAAAAAGCCTGCAAGTAAATTATACTTTGAAGTTAGCATTTAATTCGGGAATCAAACAGTTATTAAATAACAACAACGTGTCTGTTTATGTCATGGACGTAGTTGGTGTACGTATGAGGTAGGAATTATAAACTAAATGCCCCTATACAATTGGCTAGTGAAGTAGGTAGAGTCCCGTAGCCAAAGAACAAAAACAATAAACGTTCTTTACTACGAGTTCGACTTATCATTGAACTGATACGCAATTGGCCGATGTTAAGATTCCGATAGCTAAGGGTAGATAAAAGGAACCCTTACGAGAATCAACAGCATGAATCAATTTGAGTTTGAATATGCCGTTTACATACATGGTTTTATAAAATTGATCTGCTTAAGACGGAAAAAGGTGTATGCAAGCGGGATCGTGCTGTGACTTCAGTCCAGTATATCTTACCTTAACGCAACTTCGCTTCCCGCTGATATTGTTACTTTTTAGTTGTTTATTCACCAGAATTAGCAGCTAATTTTATAGATAAAATAATAGTATGTATATCAGATAATCTGAAAATGTCTAGTTTAGTCTGTCCATGGGTCCATATGTCTGTAGTACGTCGCAGTTATTTTCCATAGAATCTGTGAGGTCTATCGAATCTTACTGATTATCTACTCTTAACTCATGATTCTGTCACCGCTTCCAAAGCAATTTTATACTGATAAAGGAGATAAATCCGCGAAAAAACTCTCATCTTATCTCTAATGCAATCCTGGCTTGTGTTGATTAATTTTTATTTAATAATAAAAATTAATCAACACAACTACATATGTAGGTGTTTGTAATATTGTCAATAAAAATTACACAAAAGTAAAAAAATGTTTAATGCTACTAAAATAAGGTAAAATATATAGACAAAAAGAACACTTCACGATAACTCAATCATATTTTTACACTTCGTTCGGTTCATCAACTCTTACTGCATTAAAGGAAAATATCTTTCGAACACGTGGTAGTAAGAAAATACAAAGTAATGGGTGCAGTAATACCGATACCAAATACGCACAACTTAGACATACTTTCATTAAGATAAAATAGTCATTTTGGTGAGCCGTTTTAATGAAGGACAAGTCGTCTCGTTTTAACGATGTCGAATAAATATCGTACGCGGAGAGAAACGATCGAGGAGCGCACAATATTATATAAATAATAATTAACCATAGTGATAACTTCAACGATCCTAATATGTTGCTATTTTCAATTCGCGATATCTTTTTAGATCTTGTCTTAAGAAATACTAAAAAGCCAGCTACTAACATTATGGTACTTGGTAACAGTAAGTTAATAAGGGCTAGTATCGAATACATGTAAAGTCTTTTACCAGAGTCAACTATAGTGCATAAGATGATACCGTGGTCCAAGTGAAGTGCATTGGCTAACACAAACTCCGGTATACTCAGTGACATTGAAAGAATCCAAACAAAAATTATCGGTTGATTAACGGATACTCTTGGTTCGGTAAGTCTGTAGTCCACATTCATAGTTCGAGGTGGAGTAGAAGAATCACTGCTTGTGACTAGACTGTGACGTGACGATTTAATTTCTTCATCTTCGTCTTGATTTCTTCTTTTACTTCGGCGCAACAACACTTTCTCTTCCAAATTTATTGTAGCTAGTGTATGCAACGCTGTTGTAGCCACGAAATAAGAGGATGCAGTCGTGGCAAAAACATGAAGACCTCTATATATCACACATCCGCTGTCACTAAAGAACCAAGTCCTCGCGTTAGAAGACCATAATTCTAAACTTACTGCAATACCAAGAAAAATATCCGCTATGGCCAATTGCAGGATTATGCAGAATAAACCTGTAACCAACATGTTTTTATTATTATTTACCCGCCTATTTTTAATTACCAGACTGCATGTTTTAAATAGATACATATTCAAATAGTCACCGTTTCTAGTAGACTTCAGTATTGCGGCCACTACCGAGAAGTTAGCTAGGATGCTACTACCAGCGACGCATGCGATGTATGCGGCGATCGCGAGTAGCGGAATTGGTTCGGGTAATTGCGCGCGCTCCGACATTGCGTCGTTAGTCCGGGAGCGTACAGGGATCAATGACTCTCGGACACTGCGTCACCCGCGTTCTCCGCCGCGTCCCTTGTTTTTTTCTTCACTTGTGAATCATCGCCGTATGAACATGTGCAGCAGAGAGTGCAAAAGAAACACACGCACAAGGTATTATTGATCTTTTTACATAAGTACCAATTTAATGACACTCATATATTTATGCGTAAACACGGCTGAGTCCTCCAGGCCAGCCTACTTCAATATCGCGCACAAGTCGACTGCAAAATTAAATACTTTCTTGCTCAGTGGACGTCGCCAGCGTGTCCACTGTGCAAATTATTGTACTAAAAGGGCCATGTGTGTTTGTATGTGTGCAAAATGCAAAGGCATTAATATTCCAAGTTCGCAACTCACTACCGGCATTCGCACATTCATAACTATTTACTAACTCCTCAACTGTTAATTGACTGACACTTAGCGTTGACTTTCTTGAAATATAAAATAATTTGGAACAAAATGTTGTAATTATAATATGCCTCTTTGTTGTTAGGTAATAAGTAAAGCATTTTCTTTCGCAGAGTGATAAGGCGATTAATAAATAGCCATTTCAATTTAAGAATAGATACATTTAAAGAATATCAGCCTAAAAAGTCTTACTACTGAGCGAAACTCGGGCGTCCCTATTTTATAAAAGGAAACGGAGAGTATACCCGCTACGGTTATCCAAGGCGGATTGGCTGGTTTCACACATTGGTTATCTTTCTACAGATTTCATCACGATGTATTCCTTAACTGTTAGCAGGTAGTAATTGTAATTATTAAGTCAAGGTAGGCGTAAACACTGCGTAAGTGGTGCGTGCTACCTGGCCATGACTCTAACCCACGGAATTTGAAACGCAAATTCGAGTCGCGAGTGCATGAGTTACTAACCTGCTACAAGAATAAATTTTGTGATAGAGAGTAATTGACACTAGTATTTTAAAATAATTTGCACCAAAGCAATGCTCGTAACTTATTATCTACATTAAAAACATGAATTATCTACAGAAAAATGACAGAGAGAATCTGAAACTAGAAGATTAATTGATAGGTATACGAATAAATGTAGGGCAAAAAGTAAGATAGTAAAGGTGATTTGATGAATTTTCCTGTAACAGGACCTGCATATTATTACGCCAGGTGAAAGGAGTATGGAAGAAAAAACACCGGCTTCAAATGATTGTCAAAAGGTGACAAGAAAGTTAGAGAGAGAGAGACATGTCTTCGCTATTGAGAGTTACTGGATCATCTTCGGCTGGGAGTGCGGCAGCTTGATATCTATTGTTTTTTTTACTTACAATTTAATATAAACTACGCACAAGTATCAACTAATGTTGCATCTATCAATGCTAATGTTACATTCCGACAAAGGTGAATGCACACCTGCCTGTCATAAAGCGCAGTTTATTAACTTTCCCGCATTTGGACTTCTTTTGTTTAAATTGTGTTTAAAACTTGAAATTAGACCATAGCCTATTGTTATTGTACTCGTTTATGGCCGCACGTCTGCAGATTACGTTTTCTTGGAAATAATCCAGTCCGCGCGGTCGAGTGTTGTATTGTATAGTTAGTATAAAACAATGCCCGAACGGAGGGGTAAGGCAGCGAGGATTACGATACGAGCAAGACGTTCATTCGATGAGCAATATAGTGACGGACTTTGCGCGTGTTATTGAATTGTGCAGTTGGTACTGGTAGTGTCTAGTTATATTTGTACCTATGTTATACGTGTTTGTATAGTTCTAATAAATTCTATAGTAACTCCAACGGCATTTTAATTCGAGTCTTGTAGCTCGTAACACTAATAAGGTTATTTTTCAGCGAGGAGAAACCTGATCGAGATGTAACCGCCTTGGGGAACACGCGGCGGGAGCGTGTGGGATTCGCTATATTGCTTAGTCGAGGAGACCTACTAAAACTTGGTATTCCTTCCTTCGCCTTGTGCTAGCGCTACGGGTAAAGCGGAAGATCTCATTCGACGTGCCCCGGCAGGCGGGGATCCCGAGGGCTGTATACACTGTCAGCGAGGAGCACAGCCCCCGGCGTCATCTTTCCCAATTCCATCGTGGTGCGGTTTGTAACTTGCCCTACGAGAGAAGAGGAGACCGCGCGCGGAACTCACCGCGCCCTCTAATGGACGGCATAACTAAATCAACATTTTGGGATTGTTTTCACACTCAGAATGAATATCGACAAAGGATTACTAACATTAGAGGACCAATTAACTTACTTAGTTTTCCGCAACTTCTGTTACGTAAATATTACTGTATATTTTATAGTACCGCAGCCATTTTTCAAGAACGAAACCGTTATGTAATACTCTTGGTCGACTGTTATTGTATATCACAGTTTTCTCTAAACTATTGCGTTTAAATGTGGTCTAAAGGGATAACATTTTGCAGAACGATCTATTTTATATGCCGCTATACAATGGCGTGTTAAAAATATTGAAATGACAAAATGTTAAGCATCTCCCCATATACCTAATAATGAAACTGATGAATGATTTTTTTTAAGTATAATTATTACATGACGTTAATGAGAACTTTAGTCAGGTCTTGGAAAATATCTACGTTTTTTTATGCCTTTTTAATTAAATAAACAGGGTCTCCATTCTGCTATCACTATCTCGTCAAAATCACCGTACACTACTGTCTCAATCGCACATTTGTTAGCGAAAACTCGCAAAATAAACGTTTCGAATGTTTGTAACTTTTCAATATTTACACCATTTCTGCTAATGGTAATAACATTTTTTTTCTACTACTACTATTATTCTGTCGCGACGATTTTGTAGAATGCGAATTTTTGACACTATTGTATTGTATACAGGACATTGAATATCTTCGCAACGCCAAGATATTGAGATAGCAGAATCGAGTCCTTGGTAGAGAGATATTGGCTATCAAAGTTTTAAAAATATCCCAGCAACTTTGATTTATATTACGGGATGGACAAACAAAAAAATCAAAGATCCGTGAATAATTTTGGATTATTGGTTATTTGCGATTAAATATAATTTTAGGGTCCTGTTGGAAGATGTTAAAACTCAAACACTTGAAGTTTATCATCTCTACCGAATCCTCTAATGTACGTGGGCTGGCAGACACTTGGCTAGTATTTTAAAATATTTTTATACATATAATACACGTTGAGATCTTTTTAGTGTATCATAGGCTGGATTCTATTGGATATAGAATTATCTGTATATAACTGAGTCTTGTCTTGCTTTTGTCACCAACACTCTCGTAGTTATAAGGCGCTGATTGGATCATTGAATATATTGAAAACCCCGACAAAGATAAATTCCACGTAGAGATCTGTAAAAGCACATTTTATTACCTGTCTGCATTTGAACTAATTGTAATCCTTTTGTGATCGTCTTCTTTTATTTACTTATTTATTGGCATACGTTTCTAAGTTATCGTGGAGAACAGCCTATTGTTCTATTGTACTTGTTTACGGCCGCTTGCAGGCTCCATCATTAGCCAGGTGTTGCGGATTACGATTACAAGCTAATTGTTTCGAAGTTGCCGGGCGGGCACATTATCATTTGTGAAGTATAAAACGACGGCCTGATTGAGAGGGGAATCAGTGGAGCTACAACGACGATACGGGCGTGACGTGTGTGTTTCTTTTTAGATGCGGAAATTGTCTGATCAGTTGGGAACGCCGGAAACAAACTTGTGTTGCACTAGCGTCGACTGCAGACGAGTATGTCGCGTTGTCAGAGGCAACTAAGAGGCTGGACACTTGCGGCAGCAAAATTCGTTTGTAAGAGGTGATGATCTGTCTATTTGTATATATGTTGATAGCCAGAGTGCTATCATCTATCAAGCTAGCATATAACCTTCTAGCGCATAGCCGTACTAAAAATAGTGATTAGGGCACATTATGTCCGTGACTGTATAGCTAGAAACGTTGAACGTCTGGAGTATATATGCACGGAAGATAATCCAGCAGATATTTTAAGAAAGCCTTTAGGTCGCTGCAAATTCAAAAAGTGTGTGTGCCATCTGAGCCTGGGCATTAGGTACCTACGATGTGATTGTCTCATGTTTGACTAGTAGTTAGATATGCCTGAAGATGGATGGTATCGAATGATGTTTGAGGGGAAGTGCTGAGATATTTTTAGTATACCACAGGCTAGTTTCTATTGAATATAGAATGGTCAGTGTATAACTGACTGTGTCAATAGACTCATTGTAAAAATTAATCACTTCGTCTTCTCTGTACAAACACCAACTCGTTTCTCTTCGAGCTTCCATCTAGGTAAACCAAACATACATGTGCTTTTAAAACCTTTAGGAAAAGGCAACTGTGACGCGCACCGCTAAGGGTTAAACAAGTACATATTTGATTTAAATATTCAAGTAAAACATAACGGAAAAAGGTCCTTTTGTTTTATTTGGTACACGTATAGAAACATATTTTTGTATGAGTCACGGAATGACAAACGCGATTTCATTACAAATAATGTGTATAAAGTAGGTTATAAAATATGTAAGCTTCTTTACCTTTTATCTTCTAAGAAATACATTTAGATCAATGATCAAAAATCAGTTCTCCCACACGATGATTCATATACAAAACAAAGATCCCAGTGAAGGTTTCTGTTGCGCAATGAATTGTATTAGAGATTCGGAGTCGTTTTCACAAGACTGTTATTCAAATCCTGTGAAATTCGTCCGTTTTTGTTTGGTCGTTGTATATCATAGTAATTTCTTTATAAATACATCGTCGCCCCCATGTATGCCTATGCCGACGCATCCAGTTTTCGATAAACTCAAATTTTACATGCAAAAATAATTTGTGTTTTTTGGACAGTTGGAAAAGTTCCGTGCAATGAATACGTCATGACGCTATTTTTAACCGAATTCAAAAAGGAGGAGGTTCTCAATTGAAGTTTTTTTTGGACGTTCGTTACTCGATTTCTCCATCAATTATAAACCAATTAAAAAAAAAATGAAAGACTATACCCGAATTGGTCCCATTGTCACCATGTCAGTGTCTGATGAGACGGTTCCAAGGAAACAGAGTAACCCGCGAAAATTAATAACAGACTTCTTCGTATTCTCTAATTTTAAACCGATTTTCAAAGTTTTTCTTTACTCGTAAGTCTATACTCCCGAGGTGGTGCCATGGTCACCATGTCGGGATCTGGTGACTGGGTTCCAGAGAAATGGAGACTAACCATTACTTATTAAAGAACGTCGTGCGCCAAAATCTCGAGAAAAAGCTTGTATACGCGTGTAGGTATCACATTTTCTACAGGCGCTTAATTTCAAACTAAAAAGCATAAAATGAATATTTTACCGCCTTCTTTCTACATAGTATATAATCGTTTGCCGTATCTTTAGCCATATCTTGAAAAATTATGACGATGTTCTTTAATGATTTTTATATTAGTCAACAAATAGGTGGAAAAATGTTTGCTTCGACGGTCGCAATACAGTGTATTATACTTTAATTGTTTATCTATTAGGTTGAGAATTTAGAAAAATTTGAAATTTATCTTTCAATAAAAAAAAACTTCGTTTAAAAAAACCAGAAACTATAAAGTATAAAATCACTTATTTTTAAAGCTATTTTTAATTATAATATCTTATTTTTAATATATATTATCTTAAAGTCGGTGCTTAGTAATTTTCAAAATACAGTATTTTTATGTTTTATTTTGCATCGACTTCAAGATGTTTTACATAATATATATTAAAAATAAGATATTATAATTAAAAATAGCTTTAGAAATAAGTTATTTTATACTTTTTCGTTTCTGAAGTCGGTTTTTTTAAACGAAGTTTTTTTTATTTGTTACTTTTTAACCGACTTCGAAAAAAGGAGGAGGTTCTCAATTCGTCGGGATCTTTTTTTTTTTTGCTTTTTTTATGTATGTTCGCCGATCACTCCGTCATTTATGATCCGATTTACGTGATTCTTTTTTGTTCGACGCGGAATAGCTTCCAATTGGTCCCCTAAAAATTTTACATAGTTTGGCCCAGTAGTTTTCATTTTATGGACATTTTTCATGGAAATAATTTTCACTCCGTTCCATATGTTCGCCGATTACTACGTCATTTATGATCCGATTTACGTGATTCTTTTTTTGTTCGACGCAGAATAGCTGCCATGTGGTCCCCTAAAAATTTGACATAGTTTGGCCCAGTAGTTTTCATTTTATGAACATTTATCATGAAAATAATTTTCACTCCGTTCCATATGTACACCGATTACTCTGAGATTTATGATTCGATTTACGTGACTCTTTTTTTGTTCGACGCGGAATAGCTGCCATGTGGTCCCCTAAAAATTTGACATAGTTTGGCCCAGTAGTTTTCATTTTACGAACATTTTTTTGTTCCCGGTTCTTGGGACCTATATTTTTTAAGAAGCGCGGCACCATTCGTAGGTCCACCCATACATAGCTAGACACTAAAAAGTAACAAATAAAATTTAAAAACTTCGTTTAAAAAAACCGACTTCAAAAACTAAAAAACTAAAATGTATAAAATAACTTATTTCTTAAGCTATTATTATTAATATATATTATCTAAAACATCTTGAAGTCGGTGCAAAGCAAAACATAAAAATTACTATATTTTGAAAATTACTAAGCACCGACTTTAAGATGTTTTAGATAATATATATTAATAATAATAGCTTAAGAAATAAGTTATTTTATACATTTTAGTTTTTTAGTTTTTGAAGTCGGTTTTTTTAAACGAAGTTTTTAAATTTTTAGTGTCTAGCTATGGGTAAGCCTACGAAAGGTGCCGCGCGCCTTAAAAAATATAGGTCCTAAGAAACGGGAACGGAAAAATTTCATAAAATAAATGTTCATAAAATGAAAACTACTAGGCCAAACTATGTCAAATTTTTAGGGGACCAAATGGCAACTATTCCGCGTCAAACTAAAGAGGAATCACGTCAATTGGATCATAAATCTCAGTGTAATCGGTGTACATACAGAAGGAAACGGAAAAATAAATAAAAAATGTTCATAAAATGAAAACTACTGGGCCAAACTATGTTAAATTTTTAGGGGTCCAAATCGCAACTATTCCGCATCAAACTAAATAAGAATCACTTAAATCGGATCATAAATCTCAGCATAATCGGTGTACATATGGAAAGGAATGGAATTGTTTTTCTTAAAAAATGTTCATAAAATGAAAACTACTGGGCCAAAGCATGTTAAACTTTTAGGATACTAAATGGCAACTATTCCGCATCGAAATAAATAAGAATCACGTAAATCGGATCATAAATCTCAGCGTAATCGGTGTACATACGGAACGGAATGGATTTTTTTTTCATAAAAAATGTTCATAAAATGAAAACTACTGGGCCAAAGCATGTTAAACTTTTAGGATACTAAATGGCAACTATTCCGCATCGAACTAAAAAATAATCACGTAAATCGGATCATAATCTCAGATTAATCGGTGTACATACATAAAAAAACAGACCGGCCAAGTTGAGAACCTCCTCCTTTTGGAAGTCGGTTAAAAATACTTTCACCGAAAATTGGTTTTGTTATTAAGTAGTTCTTGTTATATGAGATAGTTTCAATGAATGATGAAAACAGTGGACGGTGATCGTCTACGGAATTCTTCACGGTTCGTTGGCTGACACGGACTTGCCATTTTTTTTGGACAATTATAGACATAAGTTAATTAGCTAATCTTGAATAACAAATTAAGATTAATTAATTGTTTCAGTTGTTATGTCGATATAAGACTTCACGTCTGTTTTTTAATTTAGATAAATAAACTTGATGATTTCATTGGTTATCCCCTTGTCCTTTTAGTTCTGTACCTTTCAACCAAAGTAATTAAATTTGATCAATCAGCTTTATAAACATAAACTTGAATCATTCAATGTCATTGAAGACCGTTGTGTTTTTTCAACTTTGGTTGATCCGTCTAATATCAACATTTGATAATAATCGTGTGTTACTTACCTACGTATGTTTCAAATCTAACCTTGTCGTAACAGAATTTATTGTCATTATTTATTCATATCATAATTCACGCTTCTTTGATAAATGTAATGCGGGCTGTAAGTCTTTGTCGTATCAGTGAAATTGATATGCAAATCGCTTAGGCAAAGGGACAGGTGAATAAAATATCTAAAGTGTTTACAATGTATTCAGTATTCTTATATTCTATATCCTCAATATGTCTTATAGTCTCTCTACCTCTACAACCTTCTTGATTCTCCATTTTCCAAGAACCAAGCAGCAGCCAGCTGAAGCTTTGCCAGCTGGATTCTGTTGAGGGCTAAGAAGGCTTGGTTAAATAATACGAGAGATGTTCGTTGTTTCAAGATATATTTTCAAGTGTAACTTCATCAGTGGCAGAAACAACTCAAAAGTCAGCCACTCATTCCAATATTAAATTTAAATTTAATATATACAAAAAGTTTGTATATCCATCAGATTCTTGTTGTAATTTGTAATTAAAAAATATGTAGAGGAGCACCTATGTTAGTTTAAATGAGCATCCAATGTTCAACCTATACTGCGTATAGATATCTAATTTTTAGGAATCTAATTTAATTTATGACGAACAATTTAAATTATTTATTTATAGAAATGAATGTGAAATAATTTTATTTGTATAATCACTAGTAGGTTTCATTGGGGGAGCTGATTAGTTATAATTGCTTTTGATAGTGTAGTCGTTATTAATTGCATTTAGATTGGATAGCGAAAGAATTATAGGTACAATATACATACTAGATCAATAAATGAGCCTTTAACAGTCCTATCACCTGAATTAAAATTGCTGTGACAATATTCTTTATTTAAAGTATCTAAAACGATATTTTAACACGTGTTAAAATGTTAAAATCTCTTAAAAAAATTAAGTTTAACCAATTGAATGCTTGTTGTAATAATAGTTGTTTTAGGAATTTATAAATTGATGTACTCTTCTGGTAATATAATGTTCGTAGAAGAATGGATGGATGGAATGTTAATGATTTCGTGGCTGTTATACGAGTCTAAAGAAAAAGATAAAACAAATAGGTAGTTGTGATATGTTAACTTATTTGTGTTCCTATGTATGTACATACATATAAACTACGAGCGGCTGACCGCGATCATCAGTGAATACAAGCATTGTGTTTATTTGTTTTGATTAGCGACGGCGGCGGCAGGCGGCCGTCGGTTGTCCGTAGGTCGAATGATGGATGACTCGCGACAAGGCTCCTCCGGGGACGCGTGTAGGCGGTGTCTTGACAGTCAAAATCTGCACTTTCCTCCAACTTTCTCTCGGAGGTGCGAAAGGTGTACATTTTATTCCGGGGGCTCGCATTGCTTATTCGGTAGCTGGCGCCTCATAAGTGTACGACGCGTTCTAATCGTGCGCAACAGTGGTCGATCGGTTGTCACGGTGCATCACTCGGGCTCCGATATTCAAATCACCTGCATGCCACTTCCGAATCGGTGTTTATAAGCAGTGCCGCGATTGTGAAACAGCAATTCAGCCTTTGGCCGAGTGCGATGTGATACGGCCATGGCGCTGACAGCGGGTGTTATAGTTGTAGCGTTGCTTTTCGTGCTACGAGCCGGTGCGCCTGCGCGATTCCCCGTGAGTACAGCTACTGCCTTAATGCGAGGGCGGGCGCCGCCTAAGCTTTCGTACATTGCAAATTAACATATTTACATGAAAATGAATGTGAACTAAAGTTATATATTTGACAATAACTTTATAAAATAGATTTACATAACTGACCGTCGTAACTCCTTAAAACAATATATATTTTTTTCTATTTAAATACTTATACTTTCAAAAGTTACAGTTACAGGATTATCGAGAATAGAATATATTTTATTGTACAATCTTTTTCAATTCAATTCTAATAGCATAAAGAGTTTAAAGAAATCGCTTATAAAAAATTTAGATTACATAATTTAAAGGAGTACTTTAGCAATATTAGCGATCATTGGGAAGTGTCTATACGTACTAGCAGAGGTACGTTAAGCAACTGGAGGATGTCCTACAAAGAGTGGGAGAGCGAAATCCGGGCTCCGAAGTAGTTGATCTAGGTACAATCGAGATTTAACGTCAAGATAATCATAATAATAGCATGGACGAAGAATATTTTGTCTAATTTTCTATTAAAATAATTATACATATTGTTAACATCACGTAAGTTTGAAGGGTTTGAAATGTTATATACCGAAAAAGATTTTTTATGAAATCTAACACTAGTACATATTTGTATTTGTACATAAAGAAATAGCTGAATTCGTTTAACAGATTTTGATTGTTTACAACACAATTTTCTTCATAACAAAAATATAAAATAATAATATGTGTGCGCAGTTAAGGCAATATTTTTTCAAATACTGTTTAATATTTATTATTTTAATATCGTTTAATATTATTAGTTTTAGCCTATAAAAATATATAAAAGAAATAGTTTATTTATTTATGAGCTGACAGTACACTACTACAAACGCAAAAATGTCTCGAAGCTAATTTACCAGTACATAATATTTTTAAAACTTCCAATTATAGCAGAAGTAATTTGTAAACACCTTATTTAATTTTCTAACATAATTTCGTAATATTTTCACATACATACTACATACTACTTATTTTTTCTTATAAGATAATTTTTTGGATAAAATTTTTATTAAGTTATGTTAGTCAATGATTCATATAAAAAGTTTCTACTCTAATATGTAACTGCAGATGTGGCTTTAATTGTCAAAGACATTTAAACAGCATTCAATAGTGCAATTCATTGCAAAAATTCTGTTTGTAATGTACGAAATTGATCTTCTAAGGAAAAACAATGTATACGTGTGACATTGATTTTCTTGGAGGGAATAGCTAATAGCGATAAGACTGCTTATTGTAATCTTTTCATTTACGCTTTTATTATGATTGTGGTAGAATAAAGCTGTTTGTCTTAGAAGCAGATTGACTGACGACAATGTAGGCTACGCATCTACCAGATTCATTGATTTCAGGCCACTTATGTCATAATAAGAGCACGTGCATGATTGTCGTAGTACAGAATGACATGTTTCAACTAAATGACTGGTTTTAAACTTTCACAAAATTATATAATTAACAGTTTAAAGTTTTATTTTGGCATTTACATTACATAATATAATAGTAAACCGCACTCGATCACGTAGTAAGTTACACAAGCTTTGACATCACGTAGTCTTTCAATCGATTTGGAGTGATTCATAGCTGGTGCTGGGGCTGGCCGCGACGTCGCGACGTGCTCGCAGCCTCCATGTAATTTAGATCAATACCGGTAACTTTCATCATCAGCCGCATGCCAACGTAACTTCCACTTTAGTTCGAAAATTAAAGTAATTACACTTTAAGGTACTACTTTGGTTGCGAGTCATTTGTTCAGCGGAACTCGCTCTGTGACGCGCCAAACAAAAGGAAAAACAAATAGTTTTACTTTCCCCTTGACTTCACTCACATTCACTAATGTCGAACCTACGGTGACTCACGTGGTGTTGATTTCGGTTTCACTTTATCAGTGCTACTGACACTGAATCTGTGAACTACGACGCGGTCACACCATAATCGATGCCTCCTATCTGACTAAACAATCACTCGTCTAACCAAACACACTATTTACATTAGCTGAGTGCTGATTTGTCGTATAATCAATCATCCATTTGTATGTAGTTTTTGAAAATATGAAAACAGCAATAAATTAACCTCGTCTTTGAACATTATGTATGGAGGTCAGCCGTCGTCAGCCTTAGGCGTAGTTACCTACATACTAGTTTGTAGTCTCTTGTTCTACTTGATTTGTATAATATTTGCCTATTTTCTATTATGTTTATTTTCGTGTCTACACATAATTCAATTTATATACCTATTTAAATATACGTTAAGTCCATGATCTCGTAACTATTTTTATTATCCAAGTCTTATAAAATAGAATATACTGAATATATCTTACACCATATAAATGAATTTTATAAAAAAACTTAAGAACTAAAAGTATAATGGGCATATTAATGAATATGCCTATATGTTTAAAAGTTATATTTCAGTAGACTGTATTTAGCTGGTGTAATGCGCGTACATGTATGAAATTAAAGCAGCACTTCGTTTGACAATAGTTTGTATTAATTGAATACCAAATAAAATTTCACATCAACAGTTCAATAGCAACTGACTTAAAATTATTAGACACATTGCTTTACTATTATAAAATATTTAGGCTTCCATGCAGCCAGTGTCTATGTAGGTTTCCTACATATTTATGGTGTATAATAATCCATCCATACTATTGTAATATTTTTCTCCGCTCCGCTTCTTTTGCCGTGTTTAATATACTGTATACTTGCATATGGAGATATTATTAATCCAGGATTCACTTACGTAAAGACCATACACTTTATATCCCGCTAAATAAAATAGTTTCCATGAAACATACTTTGCGAGTAAAAGTGCGTGGAATGTCTTCTATTTTTGTAATATAACGTTCTGTTCCTGTTTTGGACTGTTTTATATATTCTAATGTAAACATACAATTTCAAGCAATTAAAGAGGACGAGCATAAATTGGTGTCACGTCGTTATGATTATTAAATGATGCCAATATGACTGGCAGAGTTAGTCATTAATAAAAGCAATGTGGGAATGTGGCGTGGCTACGGTCTGCGGCACCAAGCCTCTAACAATGGTGTGAAAGCGCCCACGAGATGGCACGCTCCTTGTCACTCGTCCTCCACTTGACCCACTTTGCTATAATTATCGCTTTTTTCTCCTTATTTCTTCGCTATCCAAACATCCTTTGTTGAATACACACATTGATACTAATGTTATCTATATAGACACAGCAGTTTGAAGCAGAAAGCGATGTGAATATGTGAAAAGAGAATATTTCCACATATTCATGTCGTTTTCTGCTTCAAACGGCTCTATGTTGTATGGTTTTTAATTTTGTCAAATCTATACAAGGCCGATTTGAATGAGGTTTACGATCTATATAATTTAATAGAATGTTTGTTATACATTTTTGTTTTGGATATAGCGAATTTATTATATAGCATAGGTATCCGAGATAATAATAGTTAGGTTTATGTAAAAAATAGTATTATTTTATAATATACAGACTACACCATCCTGTAATATTTATCCCTGTAGAGACAGTTTCTAAAATAAATGAGTGTAGCCCTAAGAAGTTACTTGCATATTTTAAAACAATACTGACTATTGTACTATTGGCGCCTTGTGATTCAGCCTCTTCTATAATAGATTATATGGTTCGTGTGTTACTGATTAAATATATAAATAATTAGTTTGTACAGGTAAATTAAGACGTTTTTGCGTTTGTAGGAGTATTTGTATATTTACAGGAATTCTAAACTTGTAATTAAATTTCCTAAAAATTTGTTATTAACAATTATGTTTAATATTATTATTTACTATTTTAATATCGTTTATTATTACTTTCATATAAGTACCTGCCTAAAAAGTATTGATTTATTTATTTACTAGCTGATGCCCGCGACTTCACCCGCGTGGTGCGGTTTTTAACCATCCCACGGGAACTCTATAATTTTTCGGGATCGAAAGTATCCTATATGTTGACCAGGGATATTAGCTACCACCATACAAAATTTCATTTAAATCGGTCCCGACATTTCGGAAATTAACCGGTACAAACAGACAGACAAACAAACAAACAAACAGAGAAACAAAACACTTGAAAAAATCTAAATTAGTTCTATTTCACTTTAAAAAGTGAGGAAGAAGTGAGTCTCGGTTTTAAGCTTTTTTTTTCATTGTAAAGAAATTCGACCTCTACAGTTTTATTAAATATATAGATGTGCTGACAGTACCTACATAAATAATAATATAAATGAAAAAAAAATGCATGAAATTAAAACGTCTCGACGCTATTTTATCTGTACTAGCGACTTCGCTCGCGCTAATCTACATTTGGTGAATCAATTACAATTAACTAACTATACTACAATTGTTTGTATAGCCATCGTCTAAAAGCTATTTTTGTATCCCTCGTGAGAAATCACATTTGTAAGGTCCTTTGTCCTCTTCATTCTCCTTTCTTTCCTTTTGAGCAATACGGTAGTTGACAATTTTTGATAAACAGGTTTATTTTGAGCCTTATGGTCTATTTTAGCCAAAATATTAATATTTCAGCAAAAAAACAACATTAACATATTTAATTTAGCAATTTTATAAATATTTTGACATTTCGTCACAAAAACGCGTCAAGCTGTCATGGTGTCTCGCATGACGTCACAGTGTGCACAACAAACATCTGTTTCATTGAAGTGTTATCTGAGAAGTCATTGATAACTTCTTGTGTTTTGCACACTATGACGTCACGCGCTCTGATCGGTGTTCATTGTCACGTGGCTAATGGCTGCAATATAACAATTTTATTTCTCAAAAATATCAATTAATATTTAATATTTTAGTTAAAACAATTTATTTTTGTCATATTTAGATCGTAATCTACGATATATATTAAAATCAGTCTATATTTTTCATACTGTCAACTACCGAATAGCATAACAAACAAATTTAACATTTGCATGTATGTTATTAATATAGTTCCCGGCACGACTCTTGACCTGTCACCTTGGCCTCGATATATAACATAATAACATAACTTTGGCTACGTTCAATAAAAATATTTATTCTATTCCGCCTACTGCTTAAGATATGTGCCGGTAAGTATATGGATAATTTTATCTGCTCCAAATTACGTGCGATAGGATCTATTTCCTGTGCATGGCTGGTGGACGGGATTAGAGGGCCGGGGCTCAGGATCCCCGGGGGACGTGCAAGTAGTCTACCTGCCGGCATTGCTGCCGCGGGAAGCGCAGTCGGCATCTGACGAATCTTACGATGACATCCCCTTGCCATACACTTTCGACGCTTTTGGACGGTGAGATAATGTTTTTTCAAAATATATTTTATATACCATATTTTTTATATATATTAGCATCAAATTTTTTTTAAGTTTCGCGTCTCTACTAATACATAATAATAACATTGCAACAATGTTATTATTATTTATTTAGGTTTATGCCTTGGCAGGTAGGCCTTTAAGCCAGATCTTAGATTACAATATAGTTTCTTCATTCTCTTAAGCCTATGTAATTCTCGCCTATGTAATACGACTAAACCTTAACCTAGTATTGACTATAAAATATTTGGCAACTGTTTTTGTGAATTTATGTAACTACCAATGGCTAATGTAATAGAAATAAATGAAGAATTAGAATCTTTTACTAAAGGTAACTCGTTTAGTTGTCTGCCAGAAGAATGTGGTGTATATGTAGTTAACCACGCTATGTCTATAAATATTTTACATCTTAATATAAGAAGCATTAATAAACATTTTGACGACCTTCTAGTTTTGCTAACCACAATTAAAATTAAATGCGATATAATAGTTTTAACTGAATGTTGGCTTAGCAAGGTTCACAAAGTTCCAACTCTAGATGGATATACCTCGAATTACACTAAGCGTACCTATAACCAAAATGATGGCATAGTAATCTATACTGGTAATCATTTAAATTGTAATGTAGCGGAGCCAGACCTAGTAGATGCTAACTGTTTAACATGTTGTATAGATCAAAAACTAGCAGTTATAGCCGTTTACCGATCGCCTTCCTACCGGAATAGAGATAGTATTACAAGTTTTTTAAGTACGCTAAATGATATATATGCATCTATATCTACATACGAAAACGCTACCCTTATAGGAGACATTAACATTGATATTAAATCTGACAATTCAGATACTCGAAGTAACGATTATCTCATAATAAATGCCTTGCACGGATTCATTCCAACTCATTTGATTCCCACTAGATTAAGTAACTGTTTGGATCATATTTTTCTGAAATCTAATCTTACATACACTGCCTTAGTACTAAATACTTGTATCACAGATCATATGCCCATAATGCTATCGTTAGAAAATACGAACACAAAAGCTAAACCATGCAAGTTTGTATCGCGAATAGACTATGAAACAGTTAAAACGGAGATAGAACTTACTGACTTTACAGATATTATGGGTATAAATGATGTAAACGAAGCCACAAATAAACTTATATTATTTTTAACGAATCTGATAGATAAGCACACAAACAAAGTAAAGGTCTCAAGACGGAATACAAATTTAAAACCCTGGATTACACCAGGGCTTTTGCGATGTATCGCGCACCGAAATAAATTACATTTGAAATTAAAAAAGGACCCCGACAATTTAATTCTTAGTCTTACCTATACGAGGTACCGAAATTACTGCAATAACCTACTCCGCAAATTAAAATTAGACTTTCAAAAAAAAGAGATAGATAACGCTGGAAAAAATCCAAAAGCTTTGTGGACTGCAATAAAAAGCATAACTAACACAAATAAAGCCCCCACTATAACTACAGAACTGTTAAAAATTGCTGAAAATGCCACTGAATCTATAAATCAAGTTTGTTCATTCTTCACGAATATTGGCAGTAACTTAGCCGACAAAATAATTTGTAACACCCAAGACAATATTTTGGAGTCTTCTGTTAGAAAATCTACTATCTCACCAGTAAATTCCTTTCTTCTGGCAGAAACTGATGAAGCAGAAGTGGATTATATAATTTCACAATTACGCAATGCTAGTGCGGCAGGTTGGGACAAAATTTCAAGTATTATTTTGAAACAGTGTCGAAATAAACTAACCCCCGTGATTACACACATATGTAATAGATCTATTCTGACAGGAGTATTTCCTATGGCCTTTAAAAAAGCTGTTGTTTATCCAATACACAAAGGTGGAGACAAAGGCAGTGTCAACAACTATAGGCCAATATCTGTTCTACCTGTAATATCAAAAATATTGGAAAAGATCATAAATTCTAAACTAAATAAGTTTTTAGACAAAATGAACATTATAGCATCGAATCAATATGGATTTAAAAAAGGAGTTTCCACAGAGGATGCTGTCTTAGATTTATCTCAGACTATTGCAGGCCACCTTGATTCTAAAAACAAATGCTTAGGTATCTTTCTCGACATGGCTAAAGCGTTTGACACTGTCTCTGTGCCCATTCTGTTAAATAAATTAGAAAACGTAGGTATTAGAGGTTTACCACTGCTTCTGTTTAAAGATTACTTAACGAAGAGGACACAACAAGTTAAAATTGACTTCTTCCTCAGTAATGAACAAGAAATTACATATGGGGTGCCACAAGGGAGTGTACTGGGTCCTACGCTGTTTAAAATCTATATAAACGATCTTTGTAAAATTAAAATTCCTAATATGGCTGTCTTTACTTATGCTGATGATACCGCTTTAGTAATACATGGTCCTAGCTGGAATTTTGTTAAAAATAAGGCTGAGGAGTGTCTTTCTACCGTTATAGCTTGGCTAAATTATAATCTACTCACGTTAAATTTAAAGAAAACAAACTACATAGCCTTTGCTCTCAGAAAAAACCTAAAACCTAGTAAAGATTTCTTTTTAACTGCTCATACATGCTCACAAAAAACAAAAAACTGCAACTGTCCGTGTCTAGCATCAGTAAAAACATTAAGATACCTTGGAGTAGAGATTGATGAATATTTGAGATGGGACACACAACTTAACAATGTAACAGCCAGAACCCGGAACTTGATATATATATTCAAAAAACTAAGACATTGTGCACCACTAGAATTGTCGAAAAAAATCTACACAGCATTATGTCAGTCCATTTTGAGGTACTGCATTTCAGTATGGGGTGGAGCATCTAAAACTATGTTTCTGAAATTGGAAAGAGCTCAAAGGGCTGTGCTAAAAGTCATGACCAAAAAACACTTTAGATACCCAACCCAACAATTGTTGGCAGAATGTGGGGTGCTTAGTGTACGTCAGCTCTACATTCTTGAACTAATTATTAGAAAGCACAGAAATGTCCCTTTACCCGACACTACCAAACGTCAAACCAAAATAATATGCCCCTGCATCCCACATAATACTAGTTTTGCCAAACGTCAATTTTATATCATCAGTTGTTTACTGTACAACAAGGTACATGATGCATGTGACATCATATATTTAAACAGACGTGAAACCAAAGCAACCACCCAAAAGTGGCTTATGCAACTAGATTACCAAAACACTGAAAACTTATTATATAACATCATATAAATTAACCTTATTATATTATATATCACAATATTGTAATCCCTCATTAGCAAACATACACACAGACACACGCACGCACACACAAACACACACACACATACACACACACACGCACGCACATACACACGCAAACAAGTTAACATTTATCTTAAAAATTAATTTTATACATAAATTGTTAAGTTAGTTACACACGTACTTGGTGTTCGCGATACAGGCTAGTCCTAGTGCGGAACCTATGGAAACAATATTTCTGTGTAATTTTTTGATAATAAATTGATTTTGATTTTTTTGATTTTTGATTTTGAACTGAACTGTAGGTTATCAACTGAAGCCATTTAACGGAGTTCCTGTGACAACTCAAAAGGCCACATTTGACTATAGTTTACATTTTCACAAAAACATAACTACTACTCAAAAACTATCAATATCCTACAATCATTTTAGAGTAATTTTACAAATTTTTAGAAAATAAAACTGCACAGCACAACATCTCCTTTTAGTTTCCGCCAAAAACTCCCATTGCAATGTTTAATTAATTATGCTACAGAACACAAAATTCTCAATGCACAATTTTTAAATAGATATTTGAATTCTAATAATAAAAGTTTCAAACATTTGTTTATTTTGGTTCATTTCAAGGTTCATTGTTTATGTTTTCTCTCATATACGCCTATGTATATTTAGGGTTAATATATAATAAAATGTTTTGTTATTGAATACACATGATACGATACATTACTTTGTAGATTAAAAATGTTTCTCACAACAATTGGTGCAATTGCCAATCAATATCGTTAACTTTACACGGGCAGTGTAATATCCTCTTCGAGACTGCGCGTTTGTAAATGTTAAATACGTACAATGCTATGGTGTTAATTGCGAAGTTTGCATTTAGCACCAATTTGCTAAAGGTTTACTTGCGTTCAATCTCTCCAAATATTGGTTTCAACTGTCTGTTTCGTATACCTTTTCATAAATACTTATATTAAAAGATAAACTGATTTTTATGACAACTGTACTAAAACCTGTAATATATAATTTCTCATATAGTATTACTAGAGGGCCCAGTAGCCGTTATCTTGCTCTAAAAAAAGAAAATGTAGAACCCAATTACAGCTCCACTTATTGGGTCCAATAGTGAGTCTAAACCATCCCGGGACCCACTTGAATACAAACAAAAAAATCATCATAATCGGTCCAGGGGCTTAGGAGGAGTTTAGTGACATACACACGAACAGTTTTTTTTATATATAAAACAGATATCTGTTTTCTGTAAGTGCGTGTATGTAATAACGTGTTATTGGTAGAAATTTCGACCTACAATTGGTGCCAAACCGACGTCTGCTGTCTCCGGAATTCCGAGTATGGTCGGAACGCGGCCAAGAGGCGCCCCTCTCGGCTGTGGATGCCTCTTGCCACTTCCTGCATTCAGGACCCGGCACCGTGGCAGCATTCTCCGCCTGCAAGGATCACGCATTGGTAATTTTATCCATTGTTCATTTTATTTGTCAATTGTCTCTTGTTGTGACTAAGCCGATTTATTACAAAGATTCGCAAATAGCATTAGTATAAAGTTACTTAAGTATTTTTTCGTCAGATATGAGTACAAGTTTTGGTAATATGTGACTCCAGAAGAAAAGTAAATTACAATTTTAAACCATAAAAGAATCGCCCGATAAGTGTATGTTAAGTTGATTCGGACAAGTAGTGAGAATAGACGAAAGAAGACTATCAAACTGACTCGGTAGATGGCGGAGTACTGACCATGATCAAAATTAAGAAATTAGAAAACTATACTGAAAATATAAAGAGTGCATGTACTATATATATATATAAAGAGGGAAAAAAAGAACAGACAGGAAACGTCCTGCAACCAGGATCGGCAGAAAGAATTAGTTGAAAGTTATACCATGAAAAATAGTATTCTTCTTTCATGACAATACTAAAATATTTTAAACAAAGAGTAAGTAAACACAGTTATTATTATTATTCGACGTACCTACTTTCCCCTGCTTACTCTAGTTTGGGTATATGGAATCGGCCTTACTCTGTTGAATATTAACCATAACACAACCATTATTCAAAAAAAATTACATATAATTATGTATTTTTTTCATGAAGTGTATTTAGGATATTTTTACACCGTGTAATCTGTGTAGGACATAGATTGTGCTACTTAGATAAATGCGTAATACATAAGTAGTTACTCAAATAAAATGTAGACTGAAAATTAGTGGAAAAGCTTAACGTGCTAGAATTCTACAAATAAATATAATGAAATTGGTTTTGAAAAAGACCATTTAAATAGTTTTTGAGATGTGGAGTGCTTTCAATGAAATACTTCTTTTATCGTATTATAATAGTATTTTCTTCTATCCATAGTCAAGCGACGAAAACAGTGTACGTTTGTCAGTAAGAAAACTCTTCATTGTACATAGACTAACGCACGTTTGCTCAGTGTTTATACTCGATTCCTTTAATGCTTTCAGCATGGCCTAATAGTCGTGGAGAACTCGACGTACGAAGTCCGTCCACTGCCGACTGGTGTCGGGCGAGCAGAGAACCTCAACGGGCGCACTGCTCATGTGATAAGACGAGCGCCACCCCCTTCGCCGCCGGGTGATGACGCGCGCCCCCTCCGACCCCTAATCAGAAGGCAACCGAGATCTAAACTACCCAAAAAAACTGGACCCGTCAGCTACACTATAGAACTAGCGTTGTTCCTGGATGAAGCTGCTTATAAAATCTTCTACCCCTTTCTAAATTATAACGAAGCCGATTTGAGGGATATGCTACTTGCTTATATTAACGGTGTAAGTATTGAATATTCATTTTTCTTTCCTTCTATTATGTGAATTATTGAGTATGCACTGTTTACTACAACTCTGTTATTTCTTCGAAAAGTAATTCTACAACATCTTCATTATTTATTAAAAAAAGGGCCTGAGATACATTAATGTGAAGACATTTTTTTGGTAGCAAAGCATATTGCTGGGGAGTTTCTTGCCGTTTCACGAAGTGGTGTAACTACATATAATATGAAGTAGAATTAAATTTTAACTCATATGTATGACATTAAATAAATGTTCTTCAGTGGAATGTTTTTATAATAAAACTTTTGAATTTGAATAATCATTTCCATTTTTTATCCGATTAACTAGTATTAAATAGTAGTATTTGGTAAATATCTCAATAGATAATAAATAATTATAAATTACAATTAATGGAGTGATTCTAATACAATTTTCAATATTCGATGCGGGTATTTTGGCTCATAAGCTACCACGACCATTGGAAATATGATAATAAACAATAAACTGTGTTCTATACATACAAGGCTATAATATATGAAAGAAGTCGTTATTAGACAAACATAAGACAGTCTATTTTCATTAAATTAATAAATTCTGTTCTACTCTTGCTTTATTAAGAAACAATTTTAAACTGTTAAACTGATTATTGTTTTTTACTAAAATAAAAATAAAACACAAACATTAAAAATAAACTTAAATTACTATAATTACTTAAATAAATGAATATGAAATGTGTAACAAATCGCTGCCAAAGGGAATCGTGACCAGAAGGCTGGCTGTATTGCTACGTTGTATGCCAATGCAGATTTGATGCGCCCAATACGTGATTTTGAATTTTAATTATTTTTTTCATATTCTTGAGATTTTGGCGGAAACTTGAAAAGTGACGTCTTGCTGTAGAATTTTATTTTTGATTACAATTAACAATAGTTCAAGGTTATTGATTACGTTTTGCATAAGCTAGGTACTTATGTAGAAAATCTTAACAACTTTAGTGAAATAGAACTCTTTCAGTTGCCACGACTTTTATTAAATTTCAGTTCCACTGAGATCTTTTGTGAATGTTATAGATCGATAAAGAAGTCTATTTTGTAATCTGTATACAACGCTTCGTAACGTGTTACTACTGGCTTTTGCAATGAATACTTTCGTAAAGGACTAAGGACTACATTACATATAGACTAAGTTCATCTGTGTTTTCTGTAGTGGTGTACAATAAAGTGTTATCTATCTATCTATATACATTTTTATAAACTCTATTCTGTTACAGGTTCAAGCGTTGTATCAGCATCCGTCCTTGGGCACTCATGTCCAGCTGTCCTTAGTTCGTTTGACGTTGCTCCGGGCGCAGCCATCAGCGTTGACCACCCACGCTGAGCGCGGTCGTCTTCTCGACTCGTTCTGTGCTTACCAGCGTTCTCTTAACGTGGAAGATGACGATGACCCCCAACACTGGGATATGGCATTGCTATTATCTGGGTACGTTTTATAAATTTTTATCTATCATCATTTGGCTCTTCGAGTCATTATGAGCTAGACACTAGAAGTAAATGTAAGAAAAAAAAATGGAGACCGGGGGTCGAAGTGGAAGCTTCGACCCCAACGAGAATTTAGAAATAGAATAGACATCATAACCTTAATAAAATGTCATGATAACATTATTGCAAATATAAACTCTTCACATTTATGGAAAGGTCCGTGTGTTTGTATCCGCAAAAATCATAAAGTAGTCGACGGATTGACGTGGAAAGACATAACATACATCGTAATGAAGAGTGTTTCTATATGCTTCTTCTTTCTTATTCCGTAGTTTCTGCGGAAACAGAAGAATCTAATCGTTCTGTGAGATTTAAATAAAAATAATGTGCTAAACAATTTACTGAGTCACGGCGAAATATGTTAAAATTTAGTTAGTCATAATTGTAGATGCAACTGTTCTAAAGATGGCAGTGAATAAAAATAAAATAAAATTTATTCTACCGTAAATTATATTTTTCAAATTATTAAAAGGTCTGTTCTGTGGCAGGTGGTACTATAAATCTATGTACAATATTATAAAACTCTAAATATGTGTTCTCTATATTGAAGCTATTAAAAAAATATAACTGGAATAGACTGTATAAACGTTGAGAGCATGATGCAATTTTTTTTAGATTTCACGTCTGTTTGTTCGGGATTCACGTAAAAACCGATTTCGATGCGGTATTCGCTGTTCGATAGCTAATTTTCAGATTTAAAATTTGCACTACTTTTTTCTATCCTGGGTACTCCGGAATTTTTCTGGGGATGATTTAAAATGACCATATTAAAAAAAATGTAATTTCAATGTGATATTTTTCACTGATCGATAGCAAATTTTATATAATAAAATGATATTTTTATCCCGGGTATCCGCGGGGATTTCAAGTCAAGAGTGGACGAAGTGGCATATTCTAATATATTTTACAAATTAAAACAGTGTCATTCACCGTTAATTATTATTAATAAGACCATTTGGCGTAGGTAACCTCGATCTAATTCTTAAAATCACTTTCTATGACCAATTTAGAAAAACATACTTAAACGAGTTTTAATGATATGTAATTAGACATCAAAGTTACAATAAAATACAACACCTAATTTTCACACGAAGATCTTAAATCGATACGTAATTTGATGTAATGATTTAATCATTAAAAGTAAAAAGTTTAAAAGGAAGAACATGTACTACTACTATCATGGAAAAGTAGTATTCTTCTTCCATGCTGCTACTAAATGCTTTTACTATCCTTTATGTCCTTGTTTCTTTTTTATTTCGAAGCTGACAAACGGGCAGAGGGCCTAGTTCATAGCAAGTGGTTACCGTCGCGTATAGAAGTTTTTAATACCGATGATGAGGTCAGCAGCACGTTGTTGGCCTCTAGGAGAGGATTGACGGATGAGATAGAGGGATCAGACAGGAAGAATGGGATAGGGACTAGGGACGGGGGAGGAAGTAGACTATCATAACTCTCACTCATCGCACGAAACATTAAATTAACTCAAGGCTAACCGTTTCACGCCGATATTCTGTGAGAGCGTGGAATCACACCAATCGAGCCAGCCCTAAGAGTTGTAGTTCAAGATTCGAAAACAAATCAATAAGTTAAATTTGACTTTGAAACGGCAAATTAATGTAATTTCAGTTTGGATTTCTACTCCATGGACAGCGGGCAACGTAACGGGGTGACCATGGGCCTGGCGCCAGTGGGCGGCGTGTGCCTGCCAGCCCACTCTTGCGTGGTGGCAGAGTTCGGCGTCTCGGACCTGCTCGGCAGACCTTACCCTTCCGCCGGGTTCACCTCCGTCTACATACTTGCCCACGAGATCGGACACAAGTCGGTTCCCTAATAATTAATCACAGACTTCTTTATACTTTTAACAATAATGTTTTAGCCTAGTTTCTATCTAGTCATGGAAAAAACTCTGAAAATACTAGATCCTATATTTACCAGAGGGACCTACAAATATTTCTTTTTTGCGTTTTAATATCAGCAAACACTATTATATTTAAATCAATCTTATTTTTTTAAAATAATTGAAAGTTTAGCGGGGTTTTGTTAAGGTAATTTGTATCATTGTTACAATGATAAGCGCTCTCTTGATTTATTTTAAAACCTAATAAGTCGTAATATTGTTTTTTATTTTGTAGCTATAAAGTAATAATAACAACATGATTGTACAACTAAAAGATAAAACCCGTTGTAGCTTAGCTAGCCGGAAATCATGCACTACTTAGGCAGTTTTCTGACGTCATGTGCATATTGTTACGTCTTCCACGTGCTAACGATGAAGTAAAACATCGTGATGCAATCTGCACATCGTGGTAACAAATGTGTCAAACCAAGCCGACTTGGACAAGAGTAGCGGGTACATGGTCCATTCTCCCTATAATCATGGGAGGCCCAAGCCCAGCAAATATGACGTTGAGGGCTGTTATTATTTATGACTCTAATTCCCTGGCACCGTGGCAAGCTTTTGGTCTGGGATACGACCTGCGTGAACACGTTGGCAGCATCCCATTTACTAAAACGCCTAGATCATCCGGTTCGGAGACGGAAACAGCTAAATCACTTAAGCGCCGCAAATATGCAATCCTCAGTGAGAGTTATATGTTTATGCCGTTTGCTGTTGAAACGCTTGGACAGGGGGTACCCGAGGCCTCTACTAAAATTTAACAGAACGACTCATTGACTCTTCAGGTGATCAGAAGGCTGGTGCCTACCTCGGGCGACGGATTAGTATGATGATCCAGCGAGGAATCGTAGCCAGCCTTCTGGGCACTTTACCCGTAGAAGCCGGTGATTTAGGCTCAGTATTCTACTTATAGTCTTGAGGGACTGTGGGTAGAATACAAATATAAATAAATAAGTTTCGTTTTCTTTTATTGTATTGGATTATTCGATGTATGTATGCAAGTTAATTGAAAATCATATTAATTTAATAAGAGGGTAAAAAATATTAAGATATCTTAATATTTTGAATAAATTGACAGCATGACAATCCTTGGCTTGACAATGTTTGGCTTGCTGTCATTTTTGCCAGCCCAACTATTACAGGTCAACAGATCCTGGTATAGTTTACTCTATATCAAAAGGCAAGAGAAAGAAGGCTTCTGGTTTCGTCTAAATATATGCAATCTTTTGCTTTACCCATTAGTAGAAGATTGAAGTTGCTTGTACGGAGTTTATGTATTTTAACCAATAAGGTGAATTCACTCGAATCTAAAGTAATATACAGAAACTCGCAACAGTCGACAGCAGTTAAAACTGTGTTCTTACAAATATTACGTGTTTTAAATTGTATTTTCATTTTTAGTCTATAATCTACAGAAAATTGATCAAGATATTGGAATAAAATGTAAAATTAGGCATAGGCTTTAAACCTTCGGAGACGAAAATTGATAACATGACCTTAAAACCGTCATCATTATAGCTAATTCCTGTAAAATGCTGTGGTAGTTGTGACTTCATGTGGTGTACCCTTCCAGCCCCAGATCTTAAAATTTTTGAGGTGTGGGAAAAAACAAACAAAAATGCCGACCCCGCTAATATCGATATTGTTACCTTAATCATCGTCATCATCATCAATTCAGCCATCTGATGGACACGCGTTCGTCTGTGGTATTAAACCTGTCCGGGGCATGGGTTGGTATGGTTACTATTTGGTAACTATGTACGCTCACGAAGCTCTGGGTAAATGCGGGCTTATTCAATGACCTTTTATTAATAACGGTATAAAACTCCATAGTACAGTAATTTTGTGTTTTGCAGGATGATAACGGTAATTACAAAGTACCCAGCCAGCAAAAAGGTCTTAAATATGAGTTTCAGTATTGACTACAAACATAACACAGAATTTTATGCATAAGCATATAAGCAGAAAAAGTTTAAGAATTTCTCTAAATATTATTTTTTATATCAATTTTATTATGTTAATAATTGTAGCTTAGGAATGCACCACGACGGGTCTGGAAATACGTGCGCGCGCGACGGATACATAATGTCTCCTTCGAGGGGGACCAATGGAGAGGCTTCGTGGTCCAGTTGTAGTGCAAAAGTAGTTTCCGAATTACAGTAAGTATTTTCTAGAATAAAGCTTAATATCTACTATTACATACAACTTGCAAAGCAAACTTATATGACGAATCCATTAGGCTTTCACGGTGGTGTTTGTTAGTTACCTGTGGATAATTGGCAAAATTGCAGCCAATGTTTTAAATGCTTGCTTTTGCTTATTGTTTCTTTAAATAATAATTGAGGCATGATTATTATGGGAATTGATAAGAATACAAATTCAGGCGCATATCGATGTATAATAACGAAGGCTTCATAACATATAGGCGTATAAGCAAAAATGCCATTTTTTTTGTTTATTAAAAACTATGCATTTTACAATTTAGAAAGTCTTATACAGTATGCAAGTGTACTTAAAAAGAAGGGTATTCCAAATTTCAGCCTTATACAATCAACTAGTTCTGTTTTATGCACAATTTTGTACCTTGTGTAAAATTGCACTTTTGTCTGTACGCCCATTTGTTATGAAGCCATCGATATTATAAGTCGCTTTTTTAGAGAAAGGAAAAATTAACTTTCGACGCTTATCTAAGGAAGTTAAGTGAGTTTCACAGCTTGGTGTATGTGCTTTCATCTCACAAATTATAAACATTACTTAACAGTTACGAAAAATACTGGTTTGTGAAGTTTTCTAGAGATGAACGTGTGTGATCGTTTTAAATCATAGATGGGCTACTTGTTTGTATGACGGTGGCGACGATCTTGACGCGCCTAATGAGCTGCGGCACGAACGCTTCGGCGGAGCGCCTGGCACTATTTGGAATGCAAAGAAACAATGCGAGGTAAGTTTTCACCTAGTCGTACAGTCATCATTCATTATTTTAATGCAAAATATCTCTTAAATAAAGATCATTTTTGTACTGAATTATTGTGTCAATTTAAATTAACACATAATACTGTGCAAATGATAATTTAATTGAACAAGTAGGTTTTATAACCTTTCTTTCTACATGACGAATGATTACTAAATTGTCCTTGAAAGTAATTTACCTGTTTTATATATATCATTTCGTTTTATGGCATCAACGGGCGCTTGCCACATACCAGGTAATTTCATTTCAGACTTAAATAAACTTAAGGTTCCTAAGAAAAAAAGAAATATATAGATTAGTAAGCCAAGTGCGTCAATAGTGTTCGTCCCAAATTCGGTTTTTGAGCATGTAATAATTTTTTTATTGCTGGAGTACAGCAGACAGGCAGACGGCCACCTGATGGAAAGCGGTTACCGTCGCCTATGAACGTTTGCAACACCAGAGGTGTCACTAACATGCTGCCGGCTTCGAAGAAATATTATGACATCCTTTTAAAAAAATCCCATATTGTAGAGCTGTGGGAGAGCCACGGCTGGGAGATCATTTCAAATCCCCACGGTGCGCAAGACAAACAACCTAGATTAGTTCTAGAGAGAGAATTTCTGTTTGTCTGCGGTCCGCAGATATTACTGCGCGACGTGGATGCCGCTGCTTCGCCAAGTGAACCGGCAGCAGAGTTGTGCTCGCAGCTGGTGTGCCGCTCTCCGCACCGCGCCGGCTTCTACTACGCAGGGCCTGCGCTCCCGGGCACACTCTGCGGACAACATTTGGTATTTATTATACACACTTATATTTATTTAAAATTAAAAACAACCGATACTCGTTTCACCATTTCTTCTTTTTTGAATAAGATAGATAACTCTTTATTGTACACCAATACAAACATGAACTTAAAGGCTAAAATTATATCTAGTTACGTACAAAGGGATCTCTTCCAGACAACCCCAATATAAGTAATCTTTTTATTTCAGACCTTATCTAAAAGTCTATAACTGACTACTGCCAAGACCTAAAACATATGAATGCGAACATTAACGATACCATTTCGAAATTATTGTTGTAGCTTATTGAGAGTTTAGCATGTTTTAATAAGTACAGTATAGCACTGAATAAAAATTATTGAAATTGCACAGCTGTTTTTTCTCCGTGCAGAAACGGAGAAAGAATACAATTTCCTGCGGCCTGGCGGCCTGTCGTAAGAGGCCACAAAACAACCCACAGCCAGGTGGTAGGGCATTTGCCCGACTGGATGACTACCACCCCTGGTCTAGAGTATGCCGCACTAACAACCTTTTGTTGTGTTCCGGCATTAGTGACCAGGTTCCAGTCTCCTTTAAGAGAACAGCAGCGCATTTGTAGCACCTTAGGTGTTGCAAATGTCCATAGGTGATGGTAACCGCTTTCCATCAAGTGGACTGTCTGCCTGTCTGCTGAAAAAAAATTGTGTATAAATTATTAAAAAAATAAATTGTGTATAAAAAAATAATAATTAAGGAATATTGGTATGTCAGTGGTGTCAAGGTGGGGATTGCGTGTCTTCGGGAGGTGGGGCTCCTGGGCCCGTGTCCCCCGAGGTCCCCGGGGCTGCAGCCTGGTCCCCGTGGAGCGTGGGTTCGTGCAGCTCGGGCTGCTCGCTTCGCAGCCGAGGCTTCCGCGAGCGCCGGCGCAGCTGCCAGGCGCCCGGCGGCTGCCAAGGCGCCGCCTATGATGTCGTGCTCTGTGATGACACTAAGGTATTGTTACGAGTGCGGAACTCGAATTAAAATGCCGTTGTAATACCTATTGAATTTATTAGAACTATAATATACAAGTTAGTCAAGGTAGCGTAATGGTTAGCGCACGCGCCCCGAATTCGGTACTTGACAGTATGAAAAATATAGGCTGATTTAAATATATATCGTAGATTACGATCTAAATATGACAAAAATAAATTGTTTTAATTAAAATATTAAATATTAATTGATATTTTTGACAAATAAAATTGTTATATTGCAGCCATTAGCCACGTGACAATGAAGGCCGATTAGAGCGCGTGACGTCATAGTGTGCAAAACACAAGAAGTTATCAATGACTTGACAGATATTTGTTTTGCACACTGTGACGTCATGCGAGACGCCATGACAGCTTGACGCGTTTTCGTGACGAAATGTCAAAATATTTATAAAATTGCTAAATTAAATATGTTAATGTTGTTTTTTTGCTGAAATATTAATATTTTGGCTAAAATAGACCATAAGGCTCAAAATAAACCTGTTTCTCAAAAATTGTCAACTACCGAATTCAAAGGGCGCGGGTTCGATCCTGACCGGAACGCATGCACCTCTTAGTCAGTTTTCTGAATGTGCATATTGTTACAATTACCACGTGCTAACAACGGTGAAGGAAAACATCGTGATGCAACCTGCACATCGAGATAACCGATGTGTCAAACCTGCCAAGCCGCCTTGGACAAGCGTGGCGGGTATACTGTCCGTTCCCCCTATAATGGGAAGCCCGAGCCCAGCAGTGGGACATTTATGGGCTGATATTATATTATTTTTATAATATACAAACACCTATAACACAGGTACAAATATAACTGGACACAACCAGTACAAACTGCGCGATTCAGTAACACGCGCAAAGTCCGTCACTATATAGTTTACCACTATGTACGCGTCTTGCTTGTATCGTAATCGTCGCTTGCCTGCTTTACCCCTCCGTTCCGGCATTGTTTTATACTAACTATACAATACAACACTCGACCGCGTGGACTGGATTTTTCCAAGAAAATTTAATCTGCACACGTGCACAGTAACAATAGGCTAAAAATATTATTGTCTAATTGCAAATTTTAAACACAATGTAAACAAAAGAAGTCTAAATGCGGGGAAAGTTAATAAACCAGGTGTGCATCCACTTTGTCGGCATGTAAGAGTATAAAGTAAAAGCAATCCTGATTATAACTAATTAAAGATCTATTTGTAAGGACTTTATAATGTCTTTATTTATTTTTCAATAATTTTAAACGAATTTAAAGTTTGATAAATCAGAACAAATAAAATACTATTATAATATGTAGGTCTAATTTGAAAGCTACTAATGTTTTTTCAATGAAGCGACTAATTCGTCCGAATTCGTTTTTAAGTATGGAGGTAGTGGGGTTAATTTCGGTAGTAATTATATTATCGTTCAACTAATTTAAATTTAGCTTGAAATACGGTAACTTCCACTATTATAAAATGTGAGCGTAAAAAATATGGATTACTAATTATAATAAATACCTAGTTTCTTGTATTATTTTTTAGTTTTCCTTCCGTTATCATTGAAATCTGTGTTGTAAGAAATTCCCTTGAAATGTTTAATCTACTGGACCTGTGTATTAACTTAATAAGCCCTTTTCCTTTTAATAATTACATAGTTAAATATTATTTACTGACTGTGAATTTAGATTATTTTATTTAATAACAATTATTTGCCCGCGACTTCGTCCACGTTTGACAGGTAACGTAGACTACAGTTATTTTGCAAGTATTTAAAATCAAAGGGTATTTCCTTCAGGGCAAAGGATTTTTCCCGCGGGATTCTCGGGGTAAAAAGTAGCGCAAATAAATCTAAAAAATTATAAGGGATTACGACATAAAATTGGCGATACGCATGGGAGACAAGACGGTGGTCCAACGTTTAATGGAGGGTCAATAATCCCCCTCCTAAACCATCCATCGTCACTAACACTAACTAAAAACGTTTCATGTCACGACAATTATACAATAAATTAACACCACACAAAGTCACAAACACACAACCAACAACAAAACTTATACACTTACTCACACCAACGCGCACTACCACTGCATTGCATGACACGCACAATTCACAAACAAACCAAGACACACAAAGAGCCTATAAATTAATAACCTAGGCACAAAAAGAAAAAGCAACATACATGGCACTAGTTAAGATAATAATATATCCATAAGTGCGGGGGTACGCACTTATGGATTGGAAGAAAACACCAGTTTTAAATTTAAAAGCTTTTATTGACTTACACAGCCGCACGTAGTACCTCTCTGCAGGGTTGCCCCTATACGCACGACGGACGATGCACAGTCCCGACGAAAAGTTGTCACACCCTCAATACCGTCGCCGATATTGCGCGGACCACCTCCAATATTATCGCGCGTAGCTCGCTTCTGGTTTCCCTCTCGAACTACGCTACACACCTCCTTCGCGTATCTGTCCACCAAACTTCTCACTAAATTCACCACTTAGTTCGTCTCTGTCCTCTATTAACCTTCTCTAATATCGCACTTGTCGTTTCACCGTCTTGGACTGAACTCAACTTTAAACTGCAACTTTCAACTCTAAAACTGCCCGGTAGGCGCGCCTTACGCTGTTTATATACCCGGAAGAATTTTCTAGAACCCCTCTATCTATCTCTGTCTCTTCCTTCCCGAGCCTTCTGTTCGGGAACTTTCGTTTATACATCTATCCCTTTCTAACATCTATCTATCTCTTTCTTTCGGTCATCGTCTATCCCTTTTTAACATCTATCTATCTCTTTCTTTCGTTTATAGTCTATCTCTTTCTAACATCTATCCGTCCTTGTCATTTCTTTCCAGAAATGTCTAGTATTTTCTAAAACTTCTAGAACTGATTTACGCTGTTGGGCAGTTCTACCCTTGGTCGCCACAATATATAGGTATAGACATAAGGCACACATTGCACATGCGCTCTCTCACACCAGCTTGTAACAGACACACTCTACATTATTATAAGTTTAGTATTAAAATTAGAAAAAAATATATAAGTTATTCTTAAGATACACAACACCACATAAAAACCACAAAATCAATGTCACACACTATAACAAAAGATAACAATAAGCGTGTATAAACTCAAAAAATCAATATCAGTAATCAAGTTGTAAAAAGGGTACGGACCTCGAGTCCGTAGTATCGATATTAAAAAAAAAACTAAAAAATTGCTATTGATCGGCGAAATCCGCATTGAAATCGGCCCAGTATTTTTCACGTGAATCCCGAACAAACAAACAAGAAATCCTAAATTCTGCATCGTGTTCTCCATCGTTTTTATAACCTTTTCCAGTTGTTTTTTAAATAGCTTCATGTAAAAAACGGCATTCTTAGAATTTTATCATATTGTAGACTAGGATATGCCCGCGACTTCGTCCGCGCTTGTCTCGAAATTCCCGGGACAAAAAACACCGCAGCATTTGAAAAAAATTCAAGCTATCGTTTTTGTGAAAACTGTGTCGGAATAAGCTAACATTTTAGCACTCGAAGGTCTACCAACCACTTCCGGGAAAATTCCCGCGGGATTCTCGGGATAAAAATCACACATTTTATTACATAAAATTTGCTATCGATCAGTACAAAAATCCCATTGAAATTCGTTTTCTTTATTTGACCACTTTAAATAATTCCCAGAAAAGCAACTGTTTATCAGGAAAACCGCATCGAAATCGGCCCTGTAGTTTTTACGTGAATCTCGAACAAACAGACAAAACAACAAAAAAAATTGCATCGTTTATATATAGTCAAACCCAGTTTTTTTTAATAGCTTCCATGTACAGACACAGCATGTTTAGAATATTATAATATTATAGATATATGCCTAAAACAATATAAATACGAGTATGTATATACGTTCATCAATATTGTGGCGACCGAGGGTGGAATTCCCCAGCAGCGTAAATCAGTTTTAGAACTTTTAGAAAGAACTAGAAATTTCTGGAAGAAAAAGACAAGGACGGATATATTTAGAAAGAGATAGACGATAAACGAAAGAAAGAGATAGATAGATGTTAGAAAGGGATAAACGATGACCGAAAGAAAGAGATAGATAGATGTTAGAAAGGGATAGATGTATAAACGAAAGTTCCCGAACAGAAGGTTCGGGAAGGAAGAGACAGAGATAGATAGAGGGTTCTAGAAAATTCTTCCGGGTATATAAACAGCGTAAGGCGCGCCTAGCGGGCAGTTTAGAGTTGAGTTTAAAGTTGAGTTCAGTCCAAGACGGTGAAACGACAAGTGCGATACTAAAGGGTTATCAGAGAAGGTTAATAGAGTACAGAGACGGATTAAGTGGTGAATTTAGTGACAAGTTTGGTGGACAGATACGTGAAGGAGGTGTTTAGCGTAGTTCGAAGGAGGAACCAGAAGCGAGCTACCCGCGATAATATTGGAGGTGGTCCGCGCAATATCGGCGACGGTATTGAGGGTGTGACAACTTATCGTCGGGACTGTGCATCGTTGGTCGTGCGTATAGGGGCAACCCTGCAGACAGGTACTACGTGCGGCTGAGTAAGTCAATAAAAGCTTTTAAATTAAAAACTGGTGTTTTCTTCCAATCCATAAGTGCGTACCCCCGCTCGTACGTAACAATATTTTTGTAGAGGAAAATCCTAGTAGTATTATTAGCTCCAAAGCCGTAGTTCTGCTTATCACATTTTTAGGGTTCCGCTGCCATTTTGAAAAATCTTACATCTTTACACAATGCCATTTTCAAAAACCACGGGATTTATATGACTTTTAGTACGAAGGTTTATTGTATATACCATTACTCAATCAAATGGCGGAATCGCATTAAAACCAAAATTAGAGATGTAGCACTGGTTTAGACTAGATCTAGAAAGATTTTTGAGATTTGAGGTATTTTTCAATAAAGCTATTTGGGGTTCTGTGGCCAAGTGACAAGTTGCAAGTTGTTCTCCTCTACGGAACCATCCATTGTTCGTGACTTGTCACAGGTTTGCCCGAATTTTTCTTTCAAATCGCGTGGTTTTCGACATTGTGAGACCATTGGCTCCCAGAAAACCTCATGCGACTTCAAGTAACAATATTAATTTAACTCTTTCACCGGGCCAAGTGGAAGTGGTCCCCATATAATATAAGGGAGGGACACTTATGTAATTTTATTTTTGACTTTTCACTAAAAATAACTTCAATAACGCAGGTCCATCCGATAGGCTATATCCACACCATTGCACGCACAGGCATTAGCGTTTCAGGCATGAGTAAAAGAAAACGCATGATTAACATGAAAGTCGGTTGTTTACCTCTGTTACTCAATATGAGATCGATATGATTACTTGAATATTATTTTGGTCTTATTCTACAGGTCTGTGGCAAGAAAAGCAGAGTAGGTGCATCTGATTTGGCTTCTCGGAAATGTTCCGAATATGCCGCAAAACTAAACACACTAGACCCACGGGGAGGTGGACTACAAGCTCCTCATGATCCTAGTGAGTCATATTTTTATTGCAGAATCTAAATATCTTAAACAAAACATTTCTCACAAGATAAATAATAATAATCCCGCAGGGGGGCTTTGTGGCGAAGCCTTAGGTGAGTGGCGACACCTCGTACCTGCCTCCGGGGGCCAAGACAAGGCCCCCGCCTCCGTGCTTGCCTTAGCCAGCCGGCACGGAGTGGAGATCGCTAGAGCTAAGACTCAAGCTCCAGGGGTGGAAGTGATAAATGGCCTAATGTCGGAAGTAGCTTCGGTGAACCTGCAGCCCACCTCTCTACACCCCTTAGCCACTCATACCCATGTTGCCCCTGCCTTTTATGGCATTTTGTTGAGGCTCATGCAGGGAGTGGCGAGTCACCGTCTGCCCATTTTTCCATGTTCCCCGAACATTGCGACGGGCAGACGCCATAGTCCCCATATTCCCAGACCGCTAGTACCACTAATAGTTCACCCCAATAGCCCGGTACTTTTTGTCTTGATTTCCCACAATAGTCCTACACTGGCCGGGGCTTGTCCTTGGGTGCATTATTGTATGGTGTAGACAGGGATAATCGCCGGTCAGTGTCACGCCACATATTTACATTAAATTTGTCAAGGGGCCTCTACGTGTTGGCCTCCCCATGGCCCCACGCAAGTCCTCCAAAAGTCCGGGCCATTTTTATGGCCCGTGGTCTTGAAAGACATACATTTATAATAATAACCAATTTTAGTGAAGTGTATCTCAAAAAAATAAATATTTAATTTGTAATTAGAAAACTTAATTTGGTACTGCAGTTTGAAAATATTGTATCTACACTGTAAACACTTATTCATATTGAGTTAGAGTAAGTTTGAAGACGTCCTTATGGTTCTTAAAGAAGTCTTCAAACGTACTCTAACTCATTATGAATAAGCTGCCCAATTTTTCGTAGAACACATCTAGGACATCTAAGACTGTGATATTATAGCCTAATGAAGATGATGAACGAATGAACTTGAGGAAATACTAAACTAGACTATAATATAGTAACTCTGTCTATCTGTCTGTTACACTTCCAGGTAAAAACTACTAGACTAGTTTTGCTGAAGTTTAGCATACATGTATATGTGGTATCAATACCAAGAATGGACATACGATAGTTTCATCCCAGTAAATAGGATAGCTTCCGATATAAAATGAAATAAATTTTCCGCGGGCGAATTGAGCCTAGATAAAAGATTTTAGATAATAGATTTTCCACCAGCGGATTCGTCACAGATCAATTCCTAGTTGATTCTTGTTGGTTTCGTTTATGATTGGGCTAATTCTATTACTTTCTTTACAGCCCGTATGTGGATGGGTTGTGCCATTTTCTGCCGTCGTGCATCCGGGGGTGGCTTTTTCGCTCCAAGAGTCGAATTAAATGACGCAGGATTAGACCCCTATTTTCCAGACGGCACGTGGTGCCACAACGACGGCACGCACAATTATTACTGCTTGCAGCATCACTGTTTACCAGAGGTGAGTTAATAGATTAGAGTTCAAAACTATGACTTCCTTTTCCACTAAGGCTTGGTTCTATAAAAAAGGCGTTTAAAAACTTTTTCGGGACCAGCAACGTCTAGTGTTGCATATATCCAACACTAACCACTTCCCATCATGTAGACTGTCTGTTTAGCTTAACGAGTCATGACGTTACTCGTTCATGGATAGAAAGCCTTAATAATAAACTTTATGTAAAGAAACTAAGAAGGTGCAGCATCTCAGTGGTTTCTATTTCAACCCCATGGCGATCAATCCAGTCGCTGACCAAATCTTCTTTCTTCTTCTCTTATATATAAAAATGAATGTTTGTCTGTATGTCCTTTATAGAATCGTAAACTATACATTTGATCATGTGATGATCTTTAGCAAAGTTGTTGTGCATGAGCCAGAGAAGGTTTCTGAATTGGTTCACAATTGGTCTGGTAGGTGGCGCTGCTGTCAGCATATCGATTGAAGCTTTTCCGGACAGGACGACGTCTGCCGGGACAGCTAGTATAATATAAAACGCAACAAAAGGGAATAACGTTACAAAATATTTAAAAAATCAAAATTTAATTCATTAATGCCATAGGCAGTGAGTTTTCCTTGATTGTAAATATTATCATGACTCGACCTTTCGTTGACGTCGTTATCTTTAAACGAGTTCACGAGACGTTTTAAAATCAGATTACTATTGTTGCATTGTTTTCATTGTAAACAGATAACCGCGAATAGAAGTCTAAACCCATTATTTATTTGTTACCGCGGTCGAGCGATGTCACGTGCTTTACGTCTGCCATCTGCCTAATGAATACACATTCACAAATAAAATATCACCGCCAAAGTATATATTCGCATTAAATAATACACATGTAGTTAATAGATGAGCTGTAGTTATCATTTCCGGTTTTACTCGTCAATATTACCGTTTGTTGTATTGATAGTGTTGTGATTTTGAACTGTGTTTCATCGGCATTGCTGCAGTCATGGTCATAAACGCCCAGGCATGACTTGAAGTTTGCGCCCCTCACGACTTACGGTCTTATTCATATTTAGTTAGAACTCAATATGGATAATATAGTTATTTTATAAAGAACAGCAACATATCTCTGAGGTTGCGGTGTTTCGTGTGCTTCTGACAGCCGCCCTCAATAGTTACGCTGTGATATTACGTATTATTAGTTTGTTTCCTTAAACCCTGTTGAATATACACAAACACATGTGTGTATATATATGTATTAATAAATATTATATAGTTAGGTAATATATTTCTTTCGACATTCTACAATCCCTTAGTATATACTAGATATTTTTTTGTTATCACGCTACGACCACGTTGCTTCAGCTGCTTGTTACATTGTTTGACCGTCACATTGTTTAGCTGTCAAACAAGATCGCTCGTTATAACATTGGTACGTGCGTCATGCCAGAAGTATGATTGCTAATTTACCATAAATTGTTCGCTAATTTGTCATAACTTATCTAGACGTTTAAATTAGACCGTGATAAATTATTTTATATGACCAGGTGACGTGCCCCATCTCAAATGTTTGCCCAAACCAATGTGATTAATAAACATTATCTTAGTAGACTTATCACATATAGACTACGCATGCAGTCACGTCTATGCAAACAATTTTCCTAAGTCGTAGATTAAATAAAGAACTGTTTTAAGTCCTACTTCACTTGATTCAAGTGCGTATATAATCGTATCCGTAAAATGAACATACAATTTTCGTTTTACTATCTTTATCACAAGTTTATGAAAAAAATATTTTTTTTTTTAAATAATACTTTGAAAAGAAGTAGCACATAGTGATGCTTGCCAGCAAGTTTTATAACTAGATAGATTTTGTAGATTCTAGAAAGCTAATATAACAATATTATAAATTGTAAAGCGTGCTCTTTTGCCACTGACAAAACTACTGGGCCGATTTCTATGCGGTTCTTCGTTAATCCTTAGCAAATTGTCAGTTTTAAAATCTGCAGCACTTTATATCCCGGGAATCTCGCGGGATTTTTCCTCAGAGTGGTATCAAGTTATTAGGACACGTAACAATTAGCTTATTGCGTCCAATGTAGACGAAGTTGCGGGCGAATCATAGTAGTTGTTTTAAAAGTATGTGTGAGCATTGTTTTTTCTTTTAGAAATCCTAAAGCTGGGTATCCACTATGTTCGTGCGACAACTGTGCTCTGAGCATCTGAATCTGCTTTGAAAGAGACAGTATGCGCATCTCCACAACAAACACGCACGATCAGACTGAGATCCTCTTTGTGTTCGCACCAAAACTGCCTCCTATTGGAGCGCTGAGCTGCTGAAACTAGTGCTAAAGCTGAACATAGTGGATAACCAGCTTTATAATATCAATCCCGAAAGGTCACATTTCACAAGGTCACAAGACTTGAGCCTCCCATTTTAAGGCAATGAATGATTACCCTCACGCTTGGCTTGGACGAATTAGCCGCACTACATTATGGTTTTCTAGATGTACAGGTTTCAATACGATGTTTTTCTCCACCATTATCATTCGGTCGAAAAATGCTCTCCTAGCGGGTGCGTTAACCAATCGCGATTGACTTCAGTGCTAATACTTTTGACGGAGCCTTGGTATCTCCAAAAGTAGTTTTGGTCACATCTGTTACTTATTTCTACCTACCCATTTTGGGTATGACGTTAATCTTTACGAAGTAATGAAAGTGCAAGGACAAAGATCAATGTTTCTCGGTAAAGGCGGTTTATAAGGAAAATTTACATCTTTACCTGGTGTTATTTTTTTAAACTCTTTATATATATTATTTACATGGTAAAATCTTTTAACGCTTACGTTTACGATTGCCCAGCATTCAGGGACCACGGTGGGGAGTCTGGAACTCGCTTAGTTGGGGGTGATAATAGCTTATTGTCTGTTATGCTCACCTCAGCTGAATATACCTACTAAAATCTTAGCGACAGGCCTCGTTGGAAATACAACCTTATTCGTGTACAACTACTTAAAATTGTAAAGGATGTTCATTAGAAAATCACTTTATCTGATTCTAAAATTTATGTATTAACCCAACCCATACGGAGCTTAGAACCGCTTTTTCGAACCGATAAAATATTAGGCTTAGCTGATTGACTGAAAAATTAATAAATTACTATGTACGTACAATAAATCGCGTAATAATCTATCATTACATATAATAAAATTGTAGAGGTCGAATTTCTGTACAATGAAAAAAAATGCTAAAAACCGAGTCAGGGGGATGTAAGAAATGAAATAAAACTAATTTAAATTTTTTGTTTCTCTGTTTGTCTGTCTGTTTGTACCGGCTAATTTCCGAAACGACTGGACCGATTTACATGAAATTTTGTATGGTGATAGGTTATATCCCTGGTCAACATATAGGATACTTTTGATCCCGAAAGTTAAAGAGTTCCCGTGGGATAATTAAAAACCTTTAATTTCTTAAACAGCTTATAACAGACTGAATGTAATTTATCTGCAACGTAACATAATAGAAGCGGATATTTTGACAGGGTGTGGTGTCGGTGAGAGAGTTTTATCTTATATATATTAATATGTAAAGCTGATAAGTTTATTTCTTTCTTGTTTGCTTGAACGCTCTAATCTCAGGAATTACTGGTCTGATTTGTTTTTTTTTCTGTATTAGATAGCCCATTTATCGAGGAAGGTTATAGGCTATATACCATCACGCTAAGGGTAATAGGAGCGGAGCACCAATGAAGAATGTTTCAAATTCGCGGGATATTTTAACTTACTTTTTTTTAACTATTCCACGCGAACGAAGTCGTGGGCAGAAGCTATCATCTATATATATAAAAATCAATGCCACTTTTCGTTGTAATTTTATAACTTGCGACTTTACCGATTTTGATGAAATTTTGTGTGTGTATTTGAGTGGGTCCCGGGATGGTTAGATCCACAATTGGAACCGGTAGGTGGCGCTGAGATCGGGTTCTACAATTCTTTTAATCACCGGGAGCGATTTTGGTGATTTTGTTTTTGTGTTTAAGTGAGTTCCCGGATGGTTTAGATTTGCAATTAGAACCGGTGCGTGGCACTGAGATCGGGTTCTAGAATCCTCCTAATCACCGGGAGCGATTCTGGTTATGTTGTTTTTGTGTGTTTGAGTGGGTTCCCAGATGGTTTAGATTCGCAATTAGAATCGGTAGGTAGCGCTGAGATCGGGTTCTAGAATCCTCCTAATCACCTGGACCGATTATGGTGATTTTGTTTTTGTGTCATGAAACAAAGTCTTTTGGGAATTCAGAAAATATGGCGGTACGAAGTTCGCCGGGTCAGCTAGTGTGTAATAATAATGTGCATTTAACCGATGTTTAAAAAAATAATCGCTAAAAATTCGTCGCTTAAGCGTCTATGTACACCAGCCTTAGTTATTTTGCATTGTAACTTTGATTTGATAGTAAAAGGAAGATCAGCGAAACTGCAATTTTAGGATATCGATAGAACAAACCATTTACTGTAAATGCTTAATAATAGAGTTACGTCTTACAAATTTATTTTTCTGACTTACGTACACATAGGTCAGAAACATAATTTTCTTACTAAATTGAACAAATTACTACAATCAAATACATAGTACCTATCTATGTATGTACATACTATGTTATTTGATTGTACTAATTTGTTTCGTGATTTGTCTTTAAATGAATTTATACCATTAGCTATTAGTATTTCACAATTAAGAATGGACCAGTTATGAAAAATTACGAAAAAGTAAAGAACTTTGTAATAAACAAAGTTCTTATACTTTATGTTGTTATCACTATCCGGAGGCTTGACAGAACTGACTGGCCAAACATTTATATATAGAACTAATATTTACCAAGAAGAATAATATTATAATAATAATAGTACTATTCTTCCAAGACCACGGGCCATAAAAATGGCCCGGACTTTTGGAGGGCTTGCGTGGGGCCATGGGGAGGCCAACACGTAGAGGCCCCTTGACAAATTTAATGTAAATATGTGGCGTGACACTGACCGGCGATTATCCCTGTCTACACCATATAATAATGCACCCAAGGACAAGCCCCGGCCAGTGTAGGACTATTGTGGGAAATCAAGACAAAAAGTACCGGGCTAATATTAATATTCCCGCAGGGGGGCTTTGTGGCGAAGCCTTAGGTGAGTGGCGACACCTCGTACCTGACTCCGGGGGCCAAGGCAAGGCCCCCGCCTCCGTGCTTGCCTTAGCCAGCCGGCACGGAGTGGAGATCGCTAGAGCTGAGACTCAAGCTCCAGGGGTGGAAGTGATAAATGGCCTAATGTCGGAAGTAGCTTCGGTGAACCTGCAGCCCACCTCTCTACACCCCTTAGCCACTCATACCCATGTTGCCCCTGCCTTTTATGGCATTTTTTGGGGCCCATGCAGGGAGTGGCGAGTCACCGTCTGCCCATTTTTCCATGTTCCCTGAACATTGCGACGGGCAGACGCCATAGTCCCCATATTCCCAGACCGCTAGTACCACTAATAGTTCACCCCAATAGCCCGGTACTTTTTGTCTTGATTTCCCACAATAGTCCTACACTGGCCGGGGCTTGTCCTTGGGTGCATTATTATATGGTGTAGACAGGGATAATCGCCGGTCAGTGTCACGCCACATATTTACATTAAATTTGTCAAGGGGCCTCTACGTGTTGGCCTCCCCATGGCCCCACGCAAGCCCTCCAAAAGTCCGGGCCATTTTTATGGCCCGTGGTCTTGGAAGAATAGTACTATTATTATTATAATATTAAGACTCAAGCTCCAGGGGTGGAAGTGATAAATGGCCTAATGTCGGAAGTAGCTTCAGTGAACCTGCAGCCCACCTCTCTACACCCCTTAGCCACTCATACCCATGTTGCCCTGCCTTTTATGGCATTTTCTGGGGCCCATGCAGGGAGTGGCGAGTCACCGTCTGCCCATTTTTCCATGTTCCCCGAACATTGCGACGGGCAGACGCCATAGTCCCCATATTCCCAGACCGCTAGTACCACTAACAGTTCATCCCAATAGCCCGATACTTTTTGTCTTCATTTCCCACAATAGTCCTACATTGGCCGGGGCTTGTCCTTGGGTACATTATTATATGGTGTAGACAGGGATAATCGCCGGTCAGTGTCACGCCACATATTTACATTAAATTTGTCAAGGGGCCTCTACGTGTTGGCCTCCCCATGGCCCCACGCAAGCCCTCCAAAAGTCCGGGCCATTTCTATGGCCCGTGGTCTTGAAAGACATACAGTGATAATAGTACTAGTATATATATACTAATCTTTTTCTTACAAACTTTAATGTTACATTTAAGATTTGATACGAATTCTATTATAAATACCTGACTCGCTATTTTTTGATCCCATGAAGGAAAATAAAAAGAATTGAAATAATTATAGGTATCAAGGTAAAGTCAATAGTTCGTTATGTATGTGATACATGTGTTTCGTAATGTTGCTAAAATGCTGTGTTTTATATTAACCATAATTTAAAGACTATACCTACTACGGACTTTATAATGGGCCATTCAATTCAACAATGTGGAAAAATTATAAAAAATATGTTTATCATAAAGTGAATCAAGAACAAACGGATTAATGAAAGGAATCATTATAATAACGTTTTAAGCTATTAACATAAATACCCTCACAGTGTAGGCTCATTTCAAGACAGACTAGATATTGTTTTACGAGTGCGGAACTCGAATTAAAATGCCATTGGAATTACTATCATTGAATTAATTAGAATTATACAAACACGTATAACACAGGTACAAATATTACTGGACACAACCAGTACAAACTGCACGATTCAATAACACGCGCAAAGTCCGTCACTATATAGCTTATTGAATGTACACGTCTTGCCCGTATCGTAATCGTCGCTTGACTGCCTCACTACTCCGTTCGGGCATTGTTTTATACTAAACTATACGATACAACATACGACCGCGTGGACTAAAATTTCCAAGAAAACGTATTCTGCACACCTGCGGCCATAAACGAGTACAATAATAATAGGATGTTTTCTTAATTAACAAATTTTAAACACAAAGTAAACAAAAGAAGTCCTAATGCGGGAAAGGTAATAAACCAGTTCTGCATTCACTTTGTCGGCGTGTAACAATATTGTATATTTCTTGATTTCTAGAATCACTGTGTCTATATAATACAAAAATGCGTTAACAGGATTTGTTGTTCTAATTAAATAAACAAATATATTTTTCTTGTAGGTTTTAAGGCTCTGTTGCCAAATAACAAGAACGAAAATCTTATACATTCGTCTTTCCGTAATTTCCGTCGTCAGTTGTTGCCTTTATATTGGCAAGGCTTTAAGGTCGGTTAGTTATGTTATTTTTGGGATATACGGTGTTTTGCTTAGAAACTCAGTAAACATTGGACACCTCCGCAAAACCCTTACTGTATGTACGTGAACTCACACGCACATGGTTGTTTTCTTTGCAGTCTATTTATTAGGAAAATGGACATCGTATAGCGGCTTAAGGCTCATTTTTAGACACTTAAATGTTTATGCGATCACAGTTGTTGCGCCTACCAATTAGGTAATTGAGTTGATTCTTTTATCGAATTAATTAATTGAACTCTAGCAACTGATCCTCGTGGCACAGTAAATATTATCACGACCATATGTTACTTCTGCTTTACAATTACGGAGCTTTGTTATGAAAAACTTGATTGTGAAGACGTCAATGGTCGACTGGCTTTTGGTAATAAACTATTTTCGACTACACCGAAGCATTCAAATTTTAAAACCACTTATTGTTCTGGTATTTTGAAGAGCAGTTACGACCAATACACCTGCTACTTTATGAGTATTAACATTATTTTATTATTTTGTTTTGCACAGAACTTCAAAATGAACGCACAATGGCACATTTGGGAGTTACCGAGTGAGGACATAGGAGGTGCTTTTAACGCTAGAGCACTATCTACACCTGATGATGAGGTTGTGGCTGCTGCGATTCGCGCTTACCTATCTGTGGACGACAATGGTGCACCAATCATGAGATCAGCTCTTCCGCCTAGCATACCTGACGAGCCCGAAGACAACTGGGAAGTCGAAGACTACGTAGAAATACACCAAAATAAATCATCAGATACTGAATACCTAATGTAATTATCGGCTCAGTAGAATTCTTAGATGTAATGATAGCATAGAATGTCCTCTTGCCGAAATTTGTTTTTAATGCCCTCCTTAGATGTAGGTAATTGTCGGACACGGGATGTGTGTAATGCATTTATTAGTTCTGTAAGATTTTTTACGCAGTATTATTTAGTTATTAGTTTTTTTCTAGTATTATCAAAGGTTGAAATGTATAAAAGTTAGACATTCGGACATTATAATTGTATAATCATGGCAAATTTATAATAAATTGTAGACAAAGGCCGATGTACCGGCAAGTGTTAGTCTTAGTAGTATTTTTATGATTTGGCTACAGAACAGTTTTCGTTGAAAGTATTTTTTAAGCACCGTCTTCTAGAGATTGTGCAATTTTTTCCACCTCACAGAACAAAATTATAAGATGAGGGGTCCTACCTACCCTTTCTTTTTGTGACTTCAAAATCTTACTCCTAAAAACATTAAAAAAAAAATGTTATGGTTTTTAAACATTAACAGAATCCTAAAACGTGTATTGAAAAATATCATTAATTAACACATGTAACGGCCACCTCTATTTTTTTTTTGTAAATTCACTGAACCATATCGCACCGGTATATAAAATACCAAATACGAAATTTCATCTGTAAAGATTTAGTGGTAGAAAAGGGTTTCGATTTTATCAAATATTTAAGAGATTCTAAAAATGTATCATTCAACCATTAATATGATTTAAATTAGAGTAGTATATTTCAATAATGATATATTAATAGTACTAAATAATACATAATGAACTAGTCGTTTCGCTTAAGATGTGCAATTTATACGAGATAGTGTATTTATTTATTATCGAACAATGTTAATGCAATTACTATTTGTAATTTCCTTATACCTACATAGATAGCTTGTACTAGTTATTACGGGCTAGGACGGTTTCTACATAATTTATTAGAACTTGTATACAAAATTGCTGTTAGGATTGTCTTTACGTTTTCTATGTCAATTTTATACAATTAGTTTAATCCTAAGATATAAAATATAATTGGTTAAGATTTTTTATTTGAATATAAGTTGGTGAGCATATTTTATTGTGTTTTGTTATAAATTAATATGTAGTTGATCAGACTAGCTTGATCAAAATGCATAAGACAGACTTTATTATGTTCCTAAGAGAACTATAAAAATACTTAAAAGGAACACGTCGGTTGTTATAGCGCAAATGCGAATAATTAGAAAACCCATCATCAGAACTATCTGTTAGTTATTCGATGATTGGAGTTTTTAACAGACTGTACATTACCGAGGCGGCTTCCTGATAAATCTCCATAATTTATTGATTAATAAAATAGACGTTATTATGTTGTACGTCTCAATAAAAATGCGTAAAGCATCACTCAACTGTGATTGATACTTGATATCGCGACGTGCATGCCTGATGTGACGATTAACGTACTCATGTAAATTGATCACTTGATTTATCACTGTAGAGACAGGTAATCTTTCGTTTATAGCTTATACCTAGCTGCCTGCCACTTCGTTCTCGTGGACTCGACTCTCGACTTGGACTTTACGCTCAGTGCCGTAAATAGGGCGGTGCCACCGGTGTCCAGGCACAGGGCGTAGACTCCGGGGGGTGCAAGAATGGCCAGACCAGGCAGGACTATTATTTTTTCGGTCTGCTCCTGATAAGTTCCCGCTGCGCCGCTCGATTCCAACACATCGTACCTACATGCCAGTATCATCAAAAACGTCGGTTAAATAAGACAAAACACCGCGCTCATTATTTTGTCAGCGCACGAGCGTATTTGTGTTATAGTTCTTTAAAAAAAAAAAAAAAATCTTCCAACATATTAGGCGTATACATAGCATTGCTCTAGCTCTCGCTCTATAGATATTATATTTAACAAAACAAGGCCACAGTTATAGAAGCTCGCATAGGGCGCATAAAAGGCTATTTACGGCACTGTTTACGCTCATATCATCTGAATCCTGCAAGATTTTGAAAAAATATTTACACTGAAATTTAACATCAAACTGCTTATTCGATCCCTACTTATTCGAAAAATGAATCTCAGTGAAAACACTAAAATGCGTTTAGCTGTGTACGAGAGTATTCGAAACAACTTTTAGACAAACTGACAAACAAATATTCTAAAAACGGTCATTTATGGTTGGGCATGGTATATATATATTTTTTTCCTGAAGTACAGCTGACTGGCTGACTGATTACGTAGCCTATGAACATTAACAACACCAAAGGTGCCACGAACGAGCTGCCGACCTTGAAAGGAGGACTGGACCATGGCCACTAATGTCGAAACCCAACTCAAGGCAATTATGGCGGTCTAGACCAGGAGTGGTAGCCATGCAGACAGTCAAATGCCCTTCCACCTGGCTGTGGTTTTTTTTGTCGTATTAGATTCTTTCCGTTGAAAGAATATATTTTGTCATTGTTATTCTTTTTTTCCTCCATCCTGACGAACTAGATTTGTCAGGGTCTTTCATGTTTTATATCTTAATTCTATTACATTTTTCCTTACTTTTTATTGTAATTACTGTGCTATTTTATTTTAATATTTTTACATACGTATTTAATCTAAAAATAATTTATTACAGATATTTGTTACAGTCTTTTGTTACATTTTCCTTCTGTCGGGTCATTATGTACTTATTCTATTTCTTACTTTATCTATTACTTTTGTTATTTCTTAATCTATTACTTATTCTATCTGTTATTTTCTATCGTTGTTATACAATATTTTGGTTTCTTATTCATTAACAGATAATTTAACGCCTTGTTATACATATATATAATATATATCCAAGCTGTTATTTATCTATCTTTATTTCTTGCTATCACTATTTTTATCATTTTTATGCATAGTTTTATGAAATCTTTTGGCCATCAGATCTTCCATATTATGGACGCGACGGGAATCTTTGTTCTGTTCCATAGTTATTCTTGTAGAATCGTTACCTTATAGGCCCTATATTATACGAATAACCATGACAAAAGCTCTGATTTTTCACTTTAATTTTGGCAGGCAAAATCACAGGCAGACATTTTAATCTTATTCATTGGTACCTATAGATATGCTTATTTCCCCTGTTAACGATTGAAACACTCCAAACAAATATTCTAGGTTTTCTTGCCAAAATTACGAAGAGATAATTGAAATATGTAACAAGTAAAGTAGAAATAACTCTAATTCACACTCACTATCAAGAACGAAATGTTGGCTTTCAGATAATACTTGTAATACTTACAACATGCATTTTGGACCCGACGAATTTTATACTCTGCAACTGCATGAATGCAACTCTGGGAAAATATTTTTTACTGAAGCTATTATTAGTTGTACTTGACGATATAAACCTGATTGAAAACAATATGTTTATAATCACGAATAAATAAAGTATCTACTCTCAAATACATGATTAATTCATGCATCACGGCACGAAACTTTTCTATTGCACTACTTCTCTTGTCTTAAAAATAGATGCAAGTAGTATCTACTTATTTAAATATATTTTTTATGAAAAGAAGACTTTCCACTAAAATGCCAAGTGTGTACGCTTAGATCATATACCTGTAATATCTCAATGTGTATACGTCACCATGTTACATGAACATGTATACATGCTGAATTTTTCAAGTAGGCCTTCATGACCAAATCCTAAAATATGCTAAATAGCGTAAAACAAAGTGACCCATTTGAGTAATGGGTCACTTTGACGGAAACTAACGTAGTATCACATTTTTGAAAAATCAATTACTCTTGTCACGAATGGAATCGGCTGATTTTGAAAAAATAAACACTTACAGGTTGTTTATTTTTTCCAAATCACAGGGTAGCTTGTAAGGAACTATTTCTATGAAGGAATGTCAAACAGCAAACCAAGGAAAAGGGTTGATTTTGAACAAAGTGTTCTATTTTTCACACATTAATTAAATGTATAAGAATTACAGGACCTGTATGGGAGAGTAAAACTTCAGTTCAATTCTCTTTAATAGTACTAAGCCATCTACGTGTGGAGTCAACAGTCTTATGGCCGTTTCTATCTTACTATTCATTCACTTGCCCTGTCATCGGTTCAATTTTTAACATTACTATGGAAATTATGTTAAATTTTAACCGATGATAAGGCAAATGAACGGTCGATAGGGTATAGAAACCGGCTATTAAATTAATTATAAAGTTCTATCCATGTAGTAGTCAGGTCAAAAAGGTAAAGGGCATAAGGTATAAGTTTCGGCCTTATTATAGACGTTTTAGAAGCTTTATCAAGTAAAATAATCAACAGACTTGTTAAGCATTCTGCGTCATACATTATGAAATGACTGTATTCGTCCATTTTCCAGACATAATCAGGTATTGCGCAGCTTTCTGTAGCTAATTTTGAGAAACTAGTTTGGGGTGGAGTATATTTGAGTTTTTAGAATTTGCGCAGAACCCAACCTGCCATCCCATGACATACTGCATGCTTTGGTATAATGCCGAAGTATCAATAATTGAAAAAATCCATAGTATTCGATTTCTTCGAATCGAACTTCGATTGTTTACTCACAAACTGCTGAACTGATTTACACACAATATACCGAGAAATCTGCTTTTAGTGTATATGTTATAGTCAAAGGTTATATGCAGTTTCTTCCCGGAATAACTGGTTTATCCTAGGTTTGGCCAAGGCCTTTCGCCAAAGCCTGAAATAAATTCCAAATTTGGCCTTTGGCTGGAGTATTTTTATTGAAACCTAGATGTACCTAACTTTTTAGTCAAACGTCTAACGTAAAATAATGTGTTTCGGTCTTTGCTTACGGACTAAGGTAGACTCGGTCAAACCTCGATTCGTATTGCACTTGTTACATGTTTAACGACTCTATAAATTAGTCTCTCCTAAGTTGACAAAAATGTGTAAGTCAAAGGCAGAAAACGTCATTTATTTGGACTTTGACTAAGACTTTATGTCAGACCTGAGGTTTGACTAGTCAAAACTAGGAATACCAGAGCTTCGAGGTTTGACTATAACATATAGATATAACCTTTATATTCGAAGCACGCTGTTTTGTACACAATGGCTCTATTATTTGTAGTGTCAGTAATTAAAAAATAACGACCAGTCATTTTATTAGACAAAAGTGCAGGCAAGATTTTAGAAAATGTATTAGCTGTTTTGGTAAGGAATGGTGATTACATACGCCTAGGTTATTTCAATGTGACTTGTTTCATTGAAAAACAAATGAGATTGTTAATCTTAATACACAGACTGCTGTTTTTTTGATGTAAGTCAATAGCAGCCCTTTGTTAGACGTAGGTCCAGATAAGTCTGTTTCAACCCCTATCGCCAACCTTACACAGAATATCGGTCCCACTGGCCCAAAGAGTATCCGACACTAAGGTTACCAAGACGCAGTCTCCAGTTGATCCTTCGACTTTGCTAAAAGATTTTTTCTCAAGATTGAGTAGTTATGAATAACGAAAAAAACGAACGAAGCAACGAACAATGTTCACAGAACCCAAACTCTCGTGGCTTGCAATTTTGAAAAAATATCATGGAACCTAAAATATACCGGTCGGCCTTCATCAGATTGACTCTATTTGGTATTCAATTATCATCCGCCGAAAGGATGAGGAGTAGATCACGTCACAGTCGCCTAAACAGCACACAACTTAGCAGCACAGTCCAAATTGAATTATCAAGATGTTAGTGCAAAACGTGTTCAATTTATTTAAAAAATATACAAAAAAATGACTTGTACATAAAAGTTGAATTAAGTAGACACCTCTTTGTTAAGTGAATGGTTTATATAATCTTCGTAGGTAATACAAATTGGGTAGTTTTTTTTTTTACTAGATTTTGTTATTATAAGCGCTGATTCCTACAAGTAACATGGCCAGCCTTCTGGGAACTTTACTTCAATGTCTTAGGCTCAGTACTCTACTCCTATGAGTATTCTTAGGAGATTATGGAAGATTACTATATAATTAATAAGCATTAATTAGTTATCTTAAATTTTGTTAATTGTACTAATTTATAATTAATTTATGTATATTTTGATGTAAAAAACCATTTATAAATAAGTGTATTTTTAGATATAATAATATATTTAATTTTGTTATAATAACGACAAGACATTCTGTGAAACAAAAAATAAATAAGTATATTTAAATATTGCATATGAATAAAATAGCACAGGAATATATGAGAAGAATATTCAAGTATCACAGATGAAAATTACATATACATAATTTTCTACCCCTTAAAATTTATTTGTCTTTAACATGTCCGAAACAATGTAGTTTTAAAATTAATCAACCCCCTACAAGGGCTTATCACAGAATTTATTATCATATTTTATAAGTTAAAAACTTGTTAAAATATTTCAAAAAATCGAATGCAGATTATTTTGTAATTTTTTTAGTAACATTCCTGAATTTACTTATGGCGAATTGGCTTGATTCCAGATCATTCTTACAAAGCACGTCTTGAATTGATAGAACAATCGCGAGAAATAAAATTTATTTGCCAGCATAACTTTGGATACTAAAAAAAGTTAAATATATACAACTGTGATTTGCTTTCTGTGCGCGTCTCTGAGTTCAAGCATCTAGTAATCAAATTTAGATACCACTTACATTCTCGTTGTAACATTTATAATTTCCCAAAATTACTCAATAAATTTCATGTCACTACAATTTAAACCAACGTTTATTATTCTTTTTTTTGTAGTTATTGCATTCATTGCCATTAAATTATACCACTGCTCCATCTGGGATAATGTTATAGTTAATGACTGTTTCAACCCGATTTAGCAATGAGTTTAATGCGTAATTTAAGATACAATAGCGTTATTAATTGTAAATGACCTTATAAATTGACAGATAATGTATGTATATTGTTACGACCGACAAAGACCAATTCATACCTGCAGTAAACTGCAGGGAATAAATTCCCTTCCCGCATTTGGACTTCTTTTGTTTACTTTGTGTTTAAAATTTGTAATGAAAAAAAAAACAGACCATTGTGTAATGTTATGTTTATTATAGCCATTAGCCAGGTGTGATTCTTGGAAATAATTGTTATGCGGTCGAGTATTGTGTTGTATTGGTGCAGTGTAAAACAATGCCCCAACTGAGAGATGAGGCAGTCTAGCGATGGTCACAAGCGAGACAGGACGTGTGTACATTCGATAAGTTATATAGTGGCGGACTTTCCGCGTGTTATTAAATCGTGTATTACGTTTGTACTGGTTGTGTCCAGTTAAATTTGTACCTGTGTTATACGTGTTTATATAGTTCTAATAAATTTTATAATTCCAACGGCATTTTAATTCGAGTCCTGTGCAACTCGTATTAACCGTAACAATATATATTAACGCCGCTATTAGTTAACGGCGTTATTTTAACGCTTTAAATTAGACTCATTTGGCCGTAGTCTTTAACATTATCCAAGATGCAGTCCGAGCATATCAAATAGAACGAAATAACATACAACTTCATCAACATTATCTTAATGTTTCAATCGAAACGTGGGATTCGAAGACTGGGACCGCGTTCCTATATTTTTTTCGCCAACTCTAGCGCTGTAGCACGCATACTGGTAAACACTTCTTTAAATATCAATTTGTTGTGGAATGTAATTATTTTAATTATAAAAAACTGCACTTGCGTATATAATGACGATTTTAATGGATGGAAAAATATACTTACTGATAAAAACAAACGAAAAAGAACATCTATGTTCTAAATTCACACATTCAGTACATTTGGTGGTGAGAACTGCGCCGCGCCTTATTAATAATAATACCTCAGTATGTCAAGTCAGCATTTATTCGGTGAATGAACGTCTTCTTCTGCCGGTACCTAGCGGAGGAGGTATGGCGAGCCAATTTGTTCCTCAATTAACTAGCTTGTTTACATAAAATGTGCGAGGGATATGGCGTAGAAGACTTTCATGTGGTTATACACTATTTCACGAACATATACGCCGAAGTTCCTAACGTGGTCTTTCCACCTGCTGCCACTACACATCCACGATAGCATATTTACCTCCTTAATACAGCTCTTGTTTATGTCGCTCAAGCACAGGCCAGAAACTTTCATAGAAATAAGTTTAATGGTGGATTTATAAACAACGTTTGATATAAAACAAAAATCGCATGTATAGTTGACATCATACTTATAAATCATTTAGCCAAAACTGATGTGATGCTGACCGTCAAATCATAAGACTATACGTACTTGTAGGGTTATTAACTTTATACCTACAAATAATTATAGTGACACATGCTAATAAACTATATGGAATTAACCCAAGAAAGTTGTCTGCCGGGGACGTTCTCCCAAAACTAACCGCAATGCCGCTATGCATGACAACGTGAATGTTCAATTTTAATAAATTTTCATGAAACTACACGGAATATCTAACAAACTACTAAAACTCTTTGACGGTAACCCTAAAGTAGCGTGTTGAAAATAGGAAAGTTTAACTAGGAAACCTGGTTTTACATTAGACGACTTAATTGGTGGGGCTTGATGAATCTCGAACCAATTCACGTAGTTGTATAAAATAGGTATGCTAAGTACAATCAACAAACTTAGAGCATGATCAGTTCTCTAACATTTTGCTTTGAACGGCTCATAACGTATCAATACTCACGCACACACTCTCAAATTTCAAATACACCAATCAGGACGTTTCGAAAATTTTAAAATTATATGGAACAATGGCCTCTGTTTAGTTGTAATTTGCACTTGGCCAATTGACGACGCGCTTTTATTGTTTTCTACTCTGCTCACGACTCTCTTTGTTTACGGACTTCGATTTTATTGCCTTCTTGTTGACCTGTGCCTGTTTTCTGGATAATTGTTTGATATATCTTTAGTTGACCTGTGCTGTGTATTATTGGACTTAAACATTACGAAAATATTGAAAGTAATAAAAAAATTTATGGCTTTATTTTGTTATTGCCAGGTATTTTATTGTCAGGTGGTCATAATGACGCCGCCACCTACATTTTCTGTGCACCGAATTGTAATCCTTTATTAATTCTTTTTGTCTCATCAAGTTTAATTTAATAGACTACAGGTATCAATTGAATTCCGACTTGATTTCAGAATTAGTCGTAGCCAATTTTACTTAACATTATTATACAATAAAATTCAAATGTTCACATCTGTAAATAGCATTTTTTATGGAAATTTCTTAAAGTATTGGAAAACCAGAAATATCATTCAAAAGTTATTCAGACTTAGTGCCGCAAGACGGAAGAATGTTATAACGGGACAAGTAATCTTTAATAACTTCCTAAAATGTAATAACAAAATCTTTATTTAATTTTAAAACCTGTTTCAATAGGCTTTTCATTTGTAATATATTTTTTTTACATCACCACCATCCCCTTATGAGAACTATAACTAAATAAAGATATAACAGTTAAAAGAAATAAAGAACAAAAGTTTATTTCATGGACGACGAATATTAGAAACTTACTAAGAAAGACAAAGGCCCAGTTAAAAACAATTCTAAAAAGTTCCTAAATCTTACATGAAAATACACATCATTTTACAGATAATAGTTCAACTTTATCTCACTACTACATTATTTATTATTTAAAACACATTTTATCCAGACTAATGTCAAGTCTTGGACATGAACAGACTTATTCGAACTAATCTGATTTAGATATAAGCTAATTATATTAAGGACTACATATCAACTAATAATAATTCGATTTTAAATTAGCAAAATTTGAATTTACTGTAAAGATAATAATAACAACCATAAAAGTTCCAATATTGTTCTCGTGTCTTTTCTATTTTGAGGAGGGATCAGATGGTATACCCGCCACGTTTCTCATAAGCAGATTTAGAAGTTTGACACGGTATTGTCTCAAACTCCTAAATATCAATATAAAGGATTCATAGTGATGTGTTTTTACTGTCAGCAACAATTAGCTTAATTAATTGCGCATGGTTGAAATAGTATGCACATTAAGTCATAAAAACCTTGAAGTGGTTAATGGTTCTCATCTAGGATTCGAACCCACAATTAGTAAAACCGAGTTTCCGAACCAAAAGCGTTAACTAATTAAGCGTGAATTTTTTGAAAAAAAGGGCAACTAATAATTTAAAAAAATTACAGAGGTTATAATAGTTAATTATTAATACTAAGTCAAATGTTTTACTACGATAAATTTTGCTTAATCTTTTACTCTTCACTTTTACATCAAATACATAAAGTATATTATTTAGGTATTGTAAAACAGCGTATTCAAAAAAGCGGCTTGCTTTCTATTGTCTTAAACGCGTAAAACCCAAAACAAGTAACAATAAAACTCCGCCCCCAAACCAATGTTTTACTTGTGTGCGTGTTCTCGCGTTGTTAACGAAAGTGTTTGCCAAGCGATTTTAGTCTTATGCCTGGTTAACCGCCAGCTTTGGCGATTGTACATCCAAGCTATAATCGTGAATTTCTAAATGAGTTTATCATTATTTCTTCGCCATAATCATAACCATGGATATGGACTGACTTACATTTAATATTTTGGTTGTACCATACCAAGTGAAATTATACCTACCGAAAAATACAAGATTTCCGGTGTGATATAAATATATACAAAATTTGTCGGCAGTACTGTTTAGACACGCGCTAAAGTTTCGGCCTAAAATTACAGAAATAGTTTGAATCATGAATATTTTACATTGTTTAGTTTTATCACAATATTTTTTTTCTTTTGAACTTCGGATGAAAGAAATATACATTATATAGTTGCAAGCGTGTAAAACGTTTTTTACGATGATATCTTCAAACACATAAAAATTTACTTCATTCGCCTACGTATCGTTATCACGAAAATAGTTTAGTATCTGAAAGTTATATTTCGAAGTTTCCAGGTGAACAAAATATTATATAATGTAATGTAATATTTTATCTTGTCAAATTAATTATTGTAATATTAATTTTAATATTACCAGCGATGGATATAATTGAACGTTCAAACACAGTCATCGTATTTCCTCGACCTTTGTATATAAAACATAATCATGTATATGAGTAATAAGCATAAGTGCTATTATAAAGCATAGCTATTTATAAAGTACCTATGTCAAAAGTCAGTCAACAAACTGCTCGCTATTAAGATCTATCGGCCAGTCACAGAACGAGTATTATATTTGAGTTATTCATCCGCTAAAATATATATTACATCCGATGCAGTAATTTACAGGTTATCAACGAGGTCGAATACCGGGGAGTATAAATAACTATCGAATCTTTGGACCATCCTTTACATATAGGACTAAGAAAAGCACAGTAGGGTGATTCTTTGAAAATGTGCAAATCGCACGGCCCTTAACAAATAACATACTTAACTACCACTATTGGTGAACTTATGCTTGTTAATAGACCGATCTAAATGTTTTCTATAAAGTGCAAAATAAATTATATATGTATATTAAATTGAAATACTGAATATTAAATGATAACTTATTAAAATCTAATTACCATCAGTATCCCTTTTCCCAGATTTCAACAAGTTATTAGTCCAGTAATCAAAATGCAATTGAAGAACGAAGTAATGGTTACATAGTCGTAAAATAGGATATTTTAAGACTGTTTTAAATTCTAAACAATTCCACAAAGAACATAATTTAAGTAAGTTAGGGTACTCTGAAAAATGACTGTTTTTAAGTATTATAACAGCGCGATCAAAGATAATAAATGTACAGTCAGTAGTCGCTCACTCGTCCACCGTACGATTTTGTCGAAGAGTGTTGCATTCCGGCGAAATTGAAGATTATCCTTCGTCGCGAGCGTTTTGGTTCAAAATATTTCTCACTACTGTTTATGAGCTTTTGATGTAGGTAACATGTTTTTTTTTATAAAATGTAGGTCAGTAGATTCCGTTTAAAGGACTATTTTTCAATATTTATTTTAAAAATTGCATAATCTTACTAAATACTGAATTTTTCCAATAATTATTAGAAATTCTAACCACCATTTACCAAATTACCATTTTTACCGTTCGTATTAATAAAATGGTAATTAGTTCATTTGAATAGTAATAAGAAATTATTATATTAATTACTATTATATATGGTTCATGAGGGTATGCAACTCAGATTACCTGATCAAATGTTTGTAAGTTAATGTATAACGAGTATTTTCATCTTTGTGTTTCGTGATTACGACCACTGAAAAATGGCCGAAACGTCGGAATAAATAAAATCAAATAAATTACCGCGATTAAAACCGTTAAAACATAGTTTATTATGTATACAAGTCGCGAAAACTCAAGAAAATATTAAATTTGAAGGGAATATCATTACCATTTTGGCAAAAAATATATTTTCCTACAATGTCTACATTAACAGCTTTATCGCTGGCCAATTAAAATATATGGAAATACAACATAAGAAACTACCTTAAAAATTCATAAAGAACACTTTTTAAACACATTTTTGTAGTGTTCTTTGAAATGACCGAATATGCACATATTCAAATATTCACCCAGTAATGATATATAAAACACCAAAATAAAATATAGGCATACAAGAGATTTACACGCGGATGTATGGTCAACCATCTTTCTCCTTGATCAGTTCTATAACATTTTGCTTTGAACGGCTCATAAAGTTTGTATATCCCCGCACACACTTTAAAATTTTATATACACCAATCAGAACTTTTCTGAAATGTTTCACTAAAGGAAATAATTACTCGTTTTTAGATGTAATATGCACTTTGCCGATTGACTACGACCTTCTTTCTTGTATTCTAATCTCGCTTTATTTACGGACCTCAATTTTATCACAGTGCACAGTGTTCCCCCGAGCTCTGCCGTGCGGCAGTGCTCGGGGTGCTTATAATTATTCAAGGTAATTACATAATCGAATATTAATCAACGTAGATACTTTTCTACATACGTTTTGTTATCGCATCAGTGTTGTAAACAACAGAAACAACAAGTAACAGGCTTAGGTAAACTTTTTTCGATCACAGATACATATCATACATAACTCTTTATTGTACACCAAGTCACTAATACAGAACTTGATTAATTTACCGACTAAAATTATATCTGATTGTGCACAAAGGGCAGTGTTATCGCTCATCATTTTAACATGTTGTTTGTTTTATTTCTTGAGTTGTGTTCCGGCATTAGTGGCCAGGTTTCAGTCTCCCTTAGGGGAGCAGCAGCGCATTTGTAGCCCCTTTGGTGCTGCAAATGTCCATAGGCGATGGTAACCGCTTTCCATCAAGTGGGCCGTCTGCCTGTTTGCTGAACTTATGCAATAAAAAAATTCTCCGTGAATTTAATTGTCTTTGCCCGCGACTTTATATATATGAATGACAAAAATCAAAATCGTTATGGTAATTATATTCATAATCAGTGGTTACCCTCCCGGAATGCCATTGGAATTTTAATATACCTACCTATAATATTAATAAAACACAACTCCCGAAAACTCACATAAAATTTTGAGATAATCTAATTGATCGCATCTTCCACCAATACAAAGATTTCTTATGTTTATAAAAGTTTTATAATTAGTATAATAAAATATTAAAAAGCACGTTGATTAATACCATTGCATAAATTGATCCTTTGCTGCCATTTTATCGTAAGCGACATTTGGACCTAAGTATAGTTTTAATTGCAAAAGGTATTTTAATCTATTATTTTCTTTTAAGATTGTCAGTTTTAGTTACATTAGACCTTACTGAATCAAAAACTGAAAGGCTTAAAACAAAATAATAGTTTAAAATACCCTTTACAACAAAAAATATACTTAGGTCCAAATGTCGCTTACGATAAACAGGCGGTAAAGGCGCAGTATATTTTTCGTGATAAATGTATTGTAGGAAGCGAGAAAATCAATTCGCGATCTGAGAAAAGCATATGAAAATAGATCAACTAGATTTGATGCTCGAAAGTCCCGGAAAATTGTTGAAATTACTAGTGTACCTAGGTTTATTTTGTGCTGCCAATATTTTTAAGTGTGCGGATTCATTGGGACACGTTTATGATGAATAATCTCGAGATCATAAACAGACGGTTTAGTTATAGTATAATCGTATGAAGAAATATCTCATTGTATTTCTAATATCGCGTCTGCGTGGTCTTCCTATCATAAAGCTTAATAAATTATAATTGAAGAATTCTTTGTTATTAATATGCTAGATAAAATTATTAAAGATAACGTCATTTTCTGAATTATTCCTATTACTTTGTAAAATAAGAATATACTCATATTCAGTCTATTTATGTCACAGTTATTTTTTTACACCGGCACACAGATGCCAATTCTATAGATGGTAAGATAGGTATAGAAAATTGATGCATTTTTATGTATGGAATATTTTTTTCATAAACTCCCTTAAACCAATATTTTAGAAATTCTATAAATATGTATAACAAAACATTGTAATCGTCAAAAAATAGAAGTTAAAACCTGTTTAGTTCAAATATCATCAAGGAACAAGTAAAAGAGTTCAACGCATAGCAATTTCGGTATAGATTCGTCATCGAATATTAGGGTAACAGATTGCTAAGTACGCGATCGCGATTAATGTGGGGATATCCATTCTTGTAAAATAATTCTAATTTTTTTACAAGCAAGCAATAAGAGGAAATTAAAATGGCAGATTAAGTATATATCATTATTGTATTTAATATGTGAATCAAAAATTGAATGCAAATCTATTCGTTTAAATCGTCTTCCGTGAGACATTTCGCTTACGGTTGTTTTGAATGCATACAAAATTAAATGACACATAACTTTCAATTTTAACAGTTTTCGATTTATTTCGTTTAAAAAGGATTTTATTAAAACTTCTAAATATGGGCACTATATTTTTTAAAATATACAAAACATCGCAAGATTTTATTTACTTTTCGTATAACAGGTTTCATTAACACGAAAGTGTAATGTGTAAATATGTATTTTAATTATACATGGTAAATAGAAAGCAGAGGAGGTGGGGCAGCTTGATGTTAGCGGCACCATTCACGAGCGAAGCGATCTCGCCGCGGGCGCAGTGGCCTAGTAGAGTGGCGGCCGCTGGCAGCGCGCGGCGCCTCCCGTCCCGCGACCCCGGCGCTCGCCGACTTCTCGCTCAGCTCGTAGGCAGCACCCGCGCCCGCGTCCGCTCAGCCTGTCGTCCACCGTCACTCGTATAAAGTAGTCGCGTCGCGCGCACTCGCACGCAGTCACGACCCGACCACGCTCCCCTGTGCACTCAGTTGACACGCGACAAACATTCACCCCGACCCCCCCCCCTTCCAGTAACAACATAATTTGTGTATAATATCAGTTCAGTGATAATGGCCAATCCTGACTGGGGATACACCTGTGAAAACGGTGAGTTACCTTTTTCAGTTGAAAATTGTAGTATTGGTAAGCGCAGACCGGTTTGTTTACATCGTGGCACGTGACTTACGGCGTATGTAAATACGTAATTTTTTTTTAAAAGGTCAACGTTTAAATTCTGGTCCGCTCTTCCTCGTATAACCATGACAAAATAAGTTAATACGATCCATTTAGCCACATTATCCTATGTATATTATTGATAAGTAGAAATAATGTCCCTTTTCAAAATAAAATTTCAAGTATCATATTTACTGTGGATATGCACTTCAACAGTCCTTTTGATTACGTTCACATCGTTAAAATGCTCATTCATCAAAATTAATTTGAAAATAAGAAATAGCTAGCTAATTAGCGAATGTCTAATACCTATCTCTATTTTTATCCCTTGTACATATTTCTATAAAAACGTATATTTTATTGTAATACATAAGTAGTAAATATTAAGTACCGTTTGCAAAAAAATATATAAACCAATAAAATTCTTGTAACACTAAAACACCTGTCGATGTTATCTCTTCTAATTGTTTAAATTAATTCATTGTTCTGTGCAGTACTGCAGATAAGTCATTTTTCTCGGTCGCAGCTTCATTTATTATCAGCTGCCCACTTATTTTTACGAGTAAAACATGTCCCAGTTACACAAATTCATATTTAGTCTCTGTTCCAGTTACTGAGAGAAAACGGCTAAGACTAGATTATTTGTCTACAATTTCACAACTGTAACTTATTATTCCTGATTAATAATAGGTTTAATATGAATTTTAATAACAGAGCCAAGTATGGGTCGCGTGCTATCGTTGGCCTACTTTAATCCATTCTGTAAGCCGGTTTACAATAAACTTCTTCAATTGAACTTTTTTGTGAGATCCACCTACTCACTCCTACACTAAGCGCCTCTGTTAGCAAAAAATCTCATGATAGATATCAAATAACTTTCACTTTTTAATACGTAATTAAATATAAAATGACATTTCTATGTGACGTAAATATTAGCAATTGCAAATTAAGGTATTACGTAACATTGATCTTAATAAAAAGAATAATAAATAAAAGTGCCAATATAGCAATGAAATATAAACAACACATACATATTATTATATTCAGGTACCTTCTGCTTCTACTGCCGTATTCGTAGCCGCCTGCTGACTTTATCTCGGCAACAATAACTTCAAATGGGTTGAAGCTGATAGTTGTATTCCCGTAGAAGTTGATATTATGTGCTACTTGTACAATATAGCCCATACATGTCTCACAGTAGGTAGAGATCAAGCCTCTCCATTTTAGAAGAACGGACATCGTAACCACTACGCATTTTCAAGGTGGTTTCTCGCATTTTGCATATTAATAATCTTGAGGTGAAGGCTTTCTCTCTATGTATTCAACACTACCAGCACTTGATAACAGTAACAATATGCATATAACAGTAGAAACAGTGCCTAAGCGGCGTATGCTCCCCAACCAAGAATCAAATGCATGCTATTAAATTTGCACATGGGTTTCATATCCACTAATATAACTTCTACGTAAATAGTCGCATAGTTGTTTTCATCAAAAAACAAAACCAACTTCAAAAGTAAATAAAATTCCAAAAATAAATATTTTCACAACATCTTGAAGTCGGTGCGAAGTTAAACATAAAAATTATTAGATTTTGCAATTTTTTTGTTGATTTTTATGTTTTACTTCGCGCCGCCTTGAAGATGTGGTAGAAAATACTCGTATTTTAGTTACTTTTAAAATCGGTTTGTTGTTTGCATTTTTTTCTACTTTTAGATTTAGTTACGCAAATACTTGAATAGGTTTAGAAAAAAAACACGTACGTGGCTATAATATTCAAAAGTTACTTTCGATTTCCCTGGGATACACCTATCAGACCCTGACTTAAAGGCAATGAGACTCCAGGAATTCTTGCAAATAAATAAAAAAATCGGTCTGCAATTGACGAAGAATTCGCGTAAAAAATATATAATTGAATTTAGAAGCTCTTTTCAATAAACTTGTGAAGGATAAAGCTCAAATAACTCAAATTAAAGATGTAATAGTCATTGTCATATTTTTCTTGTCTTATATTTATTTATGTAAGTGTATTTTATAATATTTCATTTACATATATCGTATTAGTATAATATTTATATTTTTATTAATGTATGTATATTATATCATGTATGTATTTATAAGATATGTATATTTATAAGATACTGATTCGATAGTGAGAATAATGCAACATACCCGTGTTCTTATCAAATTTTTTGTCCATCCAAAGGTTGTCTGGAAGAAATCGCTAATAGCGATAAGACCGCCTATTGTATTGTAAAATTTTGTTTCTGTTAACTGTATCTTAAAAAACACAATAAAGCATATTCATTCATTCATGCAACCTCCTCCTATTTCAAGATGGTTAAAAATCTAGTTTAGTGACAAAGAAAATCTAGAAACAACAAACTCTTGCATTTAATTTTATTATTTAACTTTAAATTTTACAGTGAATAATTAGACTTTTGGCGACCGTCAATCGCTGAACTTCTGAATAGACCGACAACCAAATTGACAGCTTACTGTGAAGCGTTTCAAATAATTGTTAAAGAAACTCATCAGTCACACCATTATAATCAGTTTTGGAAAAACAATTAGTGCTATGGCTGTAAACACTTATGCAAAATTATTTAAATCTATGAATATGATATATGACGGAATGACCTAATTTAAATACTTTCATGGACTTACCGATTGACTAAACCAATGATAGAGTAGTCTTGAAAAGTTGCCATTGTTAATTACTAGATACAATAATGGAATTCCAAGCGGCTGCTGTCAATGAAATTTCATTGCGATGTTGATACACAATTAATTCCTATCTTGTTACTTAAGAACTAAACAATTATCTTTTATTCGAACTTTTATTTAACTTTTGCAGTAATTTAATTAACTTTCTAGTTTGTAATCTATACTTATAATAAAATTGTAGAGGTCGAATTTCTGTACAATGAAAAAAAATGCTAAAAACCGAGTCAGGGGGATGTAAGAAGTGAAATAGAACTAATTTAGATTTTTTTCAAATTTTTTGTTTCTCTTTTTGTCTGTTTGTACCGGCTAATCTCCGAAACGACTGGACCGATTTAAATGAAATTTTATATGGTGGTAGCTTATATCCCTGGTCAACATATAGGATACTTTTGATCCCGAAAATTAATGAGTTCCCGTGGAATGGTTAAAAAACCGCACCACGCGGACGAAGTCGCGGGCATCATCTAGTTAAGAATATATATGTCTGTCCCTGAGAAATTAAACCACCTCCTTATCTTTCATTATTAGAAGCATACAAACATAGAAGTTAGAATCGAGCTTTAGTATGTTTATCTCGTTGTAGATGTGTGTACAAAGAGCTGATCAATAACAAATGAATTATGCATTTAATACACACTAAATCCGTCTCTATATGTGTGTGTATGAGTCTGTGAGCCTCCATTACCTAAGTATTCTATCCCCCGCAATATAAAGGTACTTGACGTAGAGAGTATAATAACGATTACCATGAGAAATGTGTTGACACGACACTTTACTATTATTTTACTAGCACGCATAATATAATATAGCAGGTCGAGCGTGGACATTGCTTAGGTGTAATAAAATACGTAATTGAAAAACCTCAAAGTTTAAATATTGGGTTTTATCCATACCTATAAACTAGTATTATTATTATTGGTAAGACACAAAATAAATATAACCAACTGAACTTAAGGAAAATGTGTTGTACACTAATAAAAACTTCTAAACGATTGTACTACGCAAACGAAATTTTGCTTTTTCATCAAGTTACAAATCTAAGTAGTTTTTGGCTATTATGTAAGAAAATATTATAACCGTTGCATATAGAATATATTACTTACAGTGCTCGATTTACTATCAGTGACAAAAAATATACTGGCTGGTAGAATGCAACAGAAAAAAACTTGACGTTTTATATCTAACATAATGTGATGATGTTTTAACAGTTTTAGATATAAATTTAACCCATTATTTTTTATTTATTACAGAAGTAGTTGTTTGTTTGACTGAACACTTTTCATTTATTCTCCTCATATTTGAAATCAAAAGCAGTGTCAACCTCAGATGAAAGGCCTATTTCGGCACTCGAAGTATTAGCCCCCTCGCTATGCTCTTGCGCCAAACCATCTCGTGCATAAATATATCACTTTCACCTCCTAATCTATTATTACTGCATTATTGACAATTGGCATCCTTTTTTATAATTCCTATGCAGAAAAAATCTGCCAATTATCTGTTGCTTATTATTAGAAAAAATAATTTTCATTATCTCTACAATCAATTCAATCCCAAATATTTTTTTTGAAATCATCATAGTATAAAAATCCCGCGAAATTAAACAATGTGGTAAACGCGTTTCAATTTATAATTTAAATACTCATAACTTTGAATCTATTGACGTTAAGCAACCTAGTTCTAAATACACACACGCACTAAAATAAACAATCCATGAAGTTTGAAACGAAAATGGTTCCAGATGGTTAAATCCAACACCAACAACAAATAATGACTAACAATATTATTCATTTACTTCCATAGGGTAAAACATCTAATGCTTAACTTTGTTTTAATTAATGCAAGTAAAACATACTCATAAAAGGGAAAATAAGGTTAATCGAGTAACTTAGTTTTATTTCTTAGATGGTGATTTTATGCAAAAACAAATCTATTGAGAAGTTATGAGGAAACTCAAGAGTTCGTAGCAACAAATTCTAAAAATGATTAGTTTGTTTAATTGATATTAAATAACTCTCCAAGTACTTTGTAAGTCCTTGCAAATACTAATAGCAAAATAATAAACTTATTTTTATTTACCAATAATTAGAAAGGAAAAAAAAACAATTATGAATTATCAATAACTACTTACACAATCAATACAATCGAAGACGAACGTCACACGTGGTTTTCGTTCTAAATCCGTAATCAATATATGATCATTTCATCATTGCATTAATGACATCAGAAATGTAAAAAGAGGCCAAGTTAAAGAAACAATTGTATTACAGATGCTAATTGTTCAGATTTCCGATTTTTTCTACCAAATAATCTTATATGAATTATCGGTTCAATATGGATTAGGCATTGAGATATAACATGTCTAAGGGATTAGGTTAATGTTTTATTAAAATTTTAGTCGAATACCAATAAGTGAACTTGCAACTTTACAAATTGCATTTCATTTCAACATAGCTTCCATTAAGATCTTTAGTTAAATATTTTCGGATTATAAATATTCGTGATGAAACTGTTAGTGAGATCGTGATAAAACTAACTCAAAGATTTTTAAATTCATAAAATTACATACAAAAAATCAAATAGATTGGTGTTGTTAAAAATGTATTTATTTTTAAAATCATTATAGCCAAGAAATTACCACATTTTTAATATAAGTGTGAGTTATATAATATTAAAATTTATACCAATACAATAAAGAAAACTGAATAAAGCTAAGAACGCTAAGAAATTTATCAATGCTTTTAAAGATGCAGTAAGAGTTTATTACTATGATTTGTGAATTTTGTAAACTTTGTGCCTTCCTAAAAAAAGGACTATACGAAATGTTTTCTTTAGATAGGTTCAGATATCTTACTATACATTCACTTGCCTTACTATCTATTGAATTTTAACCGATTGTAAGGCAAATGAACGGTTGGTAAGATATAGTAATGGACTAAAAGTCATTCGTGGTAATATGATTTGTTATATGTATTAGGCCACTGCTAGGCAGACGTCTCTTTGGGCCGGAAAGAGTCAGAGCCCCCGGCTTCGTCTTTCTTACCCAGATGAGACGGTCGCCACCTGAGCGACACCACCTTAGCAGTCTTAATCTGCATTATGGCTGATGAGTGATGTCATACCCGAGAGTCATCATGCACGGGCCAAACAGAACTTCCGGCGGCATTTACAACACAGATCATACAGAAAAATTATTACAGGAGTTTTCAGAACCCGAATATTGACAGGTACTTACTTACACATGGGCTAAATCAATGAAAACTGAAATATATTTGTAATTAATAAACAATTTACACAGTTCTTATCACTAAAAATGTGAAAAAATGGTCTCAGAAAATTACAAATAAATTGACGGTGTTAAAATGATCACAATGAAACATTATAAAAATATATTTTCCCAACAAGTAGAAGAAAATAGATCCTTGTATTGACTGTGCTATTACTTTACAAGTACATAATAGCGTGTAGCTAATGACAGGTTTCATGATAGTGGCTTATTGGACAATGATGTGCAGTTGCCTTTATTATACCTACTCTAGGCGTTTTATCGTTCACTAAGTTAAGAAATTTATATATCAAAATATATACTCCAGTTTAATCAATATTTTAATTTGATAATTGATTTAAAACCAACATGTTGATATATGTATGTATTGTTACGAGTTGCAGGACTCGAATTAAAATGCCGTTGGAATTATTATAGAGTTTATTAGAACTATACAAACACGAATAACACAGGTACAAATATAACTGAACACAACCAGTCCAAACGTAATGCACAATTCAATAACACGCGCAAAGTCTGTCACTAAATAGATTACCGAATGTACACACGTCTTACTTGGCTTGTGGTTATCGTTTGACTGCCTCATCTCTCAATTGGGACATTGCTTTATACTGTACGGATGCAATATGTCTGCTCGGCCGCGTGGACCGAATTTCCTAGAACCACACCTAGCTAATGACTGTCAATAAAAGATTACAATACACAATGGGCTGTTTTTCTAATCACAAATTTTAAACATAAAGTAATCAAAAGAAGTCCAAATGCCGAAAAGTTAATAAAATGTGTTTCTACAGGGCTGCAGGTGTGCATTTGTCTTTGTCGGTCGTAACAGTATATTATGTTCGATCTTTTGTATACCTATATTTAGCATATAATCATATACATGCATGTAAATAATTTATCAGTTATGTCTTTGCCAAGGAACTAAGAACGAAATGTAGTGCTGCTGCTGTGGACCTAGTATCGCTCGTTTGTCTGTCCATGTACGCACGTATGCACTGTTTATGCTTAAAACATCATTTTCGTACATTACAAACAGGATTTTTGCAATTAATTACACGATTTAATTATGCTTAAATATCTAAAGTTGGATATTACAGTAGAAAATGTTTTATATTAATCATCTAAAGACACAATTTAAGTAAATTTTTGTCTGAAAATTTATCTTGCAAGATAAAACAAGGTATACCATACCTACAAAAACGGCTAAATAGTTATAGATAGAATTGAAAACTACGTTTTAACGGTTTTAAGCGCTTTAATTTATTTGATTTTGGTTATTCCGACGTTTCGGACGCTTTTCAGTTGCCGTGATCACGGAAGACAAAGATGACAATTGTCAACGAGTATTGTTAAAGTTTTATTTTGCCTATATATTGTATATATATATATATATATATATATATATATATATATATATATATATATTTCATTTCATTTCAGATTCAGTAAAAAGTTATAAAATAAATATTGAAGGTGGCCAGCATAACTATATTTGACTGAGAGACGTAAACAAATTCAGTACATGTATTTTTGCAGAGTATCGTAAAAAAAATATTTTGTATGTATACGCTATACATACAAAATAAATTTTAATTCAATAAAGTGACCCCCTCCCCCCGCCACTGTCTTGTTAACTAAAATACTAATAAAATACTAATCTTGTTAAATAAATTAGATATTTTTTTAATGTAACCAATTTTTGTTAACTGAATTTTTAAGCTATAAGAATTTCTCCAACGACAAATGGTTTGAACAAATTCTGGAGAATGGTTTTTAGAAATGAGATTTTTTTTCGATTACATTTTCAAGCTTTTTGGATTCCATAACCAAATAACAAAAACCCGATAAGAAATTGACTGATTTTTTAAAATATGTACTTTATACATGTTAAGAAAATCATGCTTGGGCTCTGACAATAAAGTCCAAAATAATTCGCTGAGTACTAATGAACTATGCAACCACCGCTCTGTTGAAGATGCCATTTAAACATAAACTAAAGTTGTAAGTAGTGAATATTACTAAAAAGTATTGTGTGACACAATATCACATTAATAGTAATGAAAACGCGTGTACCGTGCGCCCGCGCCTCTGATCGCGAGCTTACCCGTTTTGACCTCGTTCATGTCGTTCCACTACGGAAATGAAGGTTAATAACTGATAAAATTGACAGTTATTTTTTTAACTTCAATAAGGAAATAATAAATAACGATTTAGTTCCAAAATTGAAACATAAGCTTTGTATTCAGTTGTAATTTGATTTTATAGAAAACTGAAATATTTTAAGTACTTATAAGGTAAAACATAATTTGATACAAATGAGAATTAGAAAGGCTCGTTGTTAATAGAACATATATATCATATAAATAAATTTTCAACGTCATACCTACATAAATTCTGTAATGAATATCAAACATTATTTGCCCGAAACTGCTGATAAATAAATTAATCACAATTCAAGTAAGTTACTTACTCACTTTTATTTACTATGACATAGCAAACAAGCACCAGAAGTGTCGCCTAGGCTGGTAATATCCGTACGTTTGACGAATACTTGCGAGTTATCTGGGCAATATTTATCCAGTTATCCGTAGCGGCCAGGTCCTGGTAGGCTAAACAAATGCTTGATAAATGATATTTTATACAAATGGTTTAAAATAAATATAAACCGCGCGAAGTGAGGAAAAAGTAGGAAAGAGCGAAATAGTGCATGCTAGGATAATGAATAAATGCCGCGACAATCGAGACACTAATCTAGGTGATTACAATTAAATAAATAAATAACTTAAAACAAATTTAAAATTATTTGTAAAACTATAATTGTAATATCATGGAAGTAGTATTCTTTTTCCACAGTAATGTGAAAAATATTTATACTTTGATATAAGTACCCGACGTATGTACTCGTAGGTATTGCATAATCCATACAAGCCACTTAAATAAAAGAGGTTGTATTATACCAAAAATACACTTTCACTCATTTTTGTGTTTAGGATATATTGCGCAGTTACTTCCTTGTCTCATTAATACTTGTACAAACGGTAAACAATGTATTTGCAAGCTTTCTCGCCTTTTTAAACTTTTTTTATTACCAATTGTTTGTCTAATTCTAAAGTAATAAACTTAATATATGTACATACATATAGAGGTACTGCATACTTGCTCTATACATAAATAGGTATTCTATATCGAACTTTGCAGCGACAGTTAATGAATTACTAAATTAGAAGCATAATATTTTAACCATTTTCTTCCATGATTTAATCTAATGAACAATCATTGATTCCTAAATTTAAAAACTATTTTTTACTCTAAATATATTGTATTGGTTTGTAATGTCTTCAGATATCTATTCGATTATATTTTTGCTTTATAGAATAATGCAACGAAAGATCTATAGATGTATACACATATTCAGTGAACTACGTCCCAACGCTGAGGGCGGATCCTTTCAGAAGAATCGAAGTTATACCCACTAGGCTTCTTCAAGGTAGATTGACAAATTCTTCTATTCTCTATCCGTGCAGGAACGGAGAAAGAATACAATTTCCTGCGGCCGGGCGGCCTGTCGTAAGAGGCGACAAAACAACCCACAGCCAGGGCATTTGCCCGACTGGATGGCTACCATCCCTGGTCTAGAGTATGTCGCCATAAACCTGGAGTTGTGTTCCGGCATTAGTGACCAGGTTCCAGTCTCCCTTAAGAGAGCAGCAGCGCATTTGTATCACCATTGGTGTTGCAAATGTCCATAGGCGATGGTAACCGTTTTCCATCAAGTGGGCTGGCTGTCTGCTGAACTCCTGCAATAAAAAAAAACTACAATGTTGGCGTATAGAATTCCTTAAAAAACTTTCAGCAACTGATATACATATTATTAGGCTATAACTACTATCTAGGCCGAGTATTGAGGCATTATAAATTTAATTAAAGATTTTACATGCGAAAACTATGCGGTCAAAATTATAATCGAGTCAGATACAAAATATATTAATGGAGATTTACTGTCATTTGATCGCCTGCAGCTATTAGGTATTAATCTCGTAAATAGCTCATCGAGATCATTGGCACAAATATTATTTCTGGCAATTGTTATTGGTACTTACGCATCTGCCAATACAGTAGACGTAATTCGGTGAAAATACTGACGTTTTTTATTTCCGTACAAATAGCAGAGATGCGAAATAAATGATTATTAACTCCAGATGGCTGGAAGGTTGATGGCCTTCACTTACACCTTAACAGTGGACGGTTTATACACGATAATTTAAATAATATTGTCATTATCTTGTAATTTTTATAATAAATATTATTAAATATATATAACGACTGCCATAATAGTTGGTATTAATTGTACTTAATAACGAGTTTCTTTTCTGCATGTTAGCCAAAATAAAAATATCAAGTAATATAATTGGCTATTAGACGAAGAAAGTTTTCTATACAAAAATCGGCAACTAATTATTTAAAAAATTTACCGATATTAAAAATACTAGTATTATTTTGTATTTATTAAATTAAATGACAACAGGACACCTATTTGTGATTTTCGATGTCGTGTTGCGACTTTACGGCCATGGAGTCCGAAGGCTTTGTCGATAGAATTCTCATATTCCAATAGAACCGAACTGCATTTGGCGTAACGCGTAACAGCATTGTCTCATCCTAAAATGCGTCAACCCATTTGAGTAGGTACCTAAAAATATTAAAATATGCATATTTTATATTCACTTCCTAGTTTCAGTTTGTTAATTGACAATTGAGGCAGACATTAAAATGTCTCATATGTTGCGGCTTCATCTTATCTTATACTAATATATAAAGCTGAAGAGTTTGTTTGTTTGTTTGCTTGAACGCGCTTATCTCAGGAACTATACAGCTCTGATTTGAAAAATTATTTCAGTTAGATAGCCCGTTTATCGAGAAAGGCTTTAGGAAATATATCATCACGCTAAGACCAACAGGAGCGGAGCACCAATGAAGGTTTCAAAATTAGGGAGGTTTTTAACTTGCTTTTTTTTAACTATTCCACGCGGATGAAGTCGCGGGCAGAAGCTAGTCTGGGATAAAGTTAAAGGTATAGACCGTGTCACGCAGATGTGACGATGGGTGAAATGCGCAATTTGAGATGCGATATTGTTATTAACGTTGCATTACAAATAACTTATGAATATACACTAATGTGGCACGTTTTTTACATTAAAATCATTTTTTCTTACACTATTTTTAATTCAAATTTATTAAAATTTATTTTCTATTTTTTAGTTGGATTTTCTATAGAAGCGTATTTTTTAGTTTTTTTAAAATTATTATTTTTTAACGCTTTGAATAAGATGCATTCGGCCACAGTCTTACATCTTAAACACTAACGCAGATGAATCGACAAATCTTCAAAAAGCAGTCATATTATTTTACTTTGATATTTCATTGCATAGATGAGAAATTAAATTAATAGTTAAAAAATACTTCCCATGACCTCTTAAGTTCAGAATATGTACCTCATAGTGACAATACCTCTTGATAAATCTCCAACATAACATTGTTAAATCATTTGTTTCACTGATTAAATTAACGTAAATACTTAGTGTTAGTGCACTACAACAACGTATTTCGCGGTATTAAAGCAATAAAGCATGACGACCTTTCTTTAATTAAATTTTTTGTCAGTTTTTATGTGAACAAGGTCATTATATTGTAATTGCTAGCGATAGTGCAAAAACTCGATAATGGCATGAAAAACGATTATACAGGAACAATAAATTAATATACGTATACGATACTCGTGTCGGATATCCGGATGTGATTTTTGTAAACGATTGTGAATACTGAGCAGTTATTTCTCACTTATCTAGGAATTAATAGCCACACAGATGATATACAGATAAATAACACTTAATTGTACACCATTACAGAAAACATAGACAATCTTATAGCATAAAAATATAATAAGACATATTATATTGGTCAAAGCTGGTATACATAAATATTAGAGGATATGCAGTTACATACATATATTTTGTTCATTTAGAAACATATAAGAATATAAAATATTATATAAGCAAGAATTATACTGATATAAAACTGACATGATATAAAATTACATACTAGATACCTACTATAAAATAATTAAGTACGTTGTTAATTACTAACAACAAATAAGTTTTAATCCTAGATTAAAATAGAATAGCTAGATTATATAGATTAAAATATAAGTCAAACATTATTAAAATATTTAGGAGCTATGCTTGTCTTGACTTTGAGCCTGGTACGAAGACATGCCACAAAACCGCAAGAAATACACGTGAATACAGAATACATAGATATAACTCATGTTTTAACCAATAGCGTAGCTTACCTTAGACAGGCCCTGTAACAAAATGTGTTGGGGGGGGGCCAAAGGAATGGTAATTTTTTTTTATAAAAGAATAAAAAAACGCTTGAACTGAATTAAAATAATTATATATTGAAGTTATTACTTACACTTACTGTTCATAGGAGCTAAGTGAGACCAACAATTCAAATCAAAGATACAGTCTTCCCGCCTTGCTACTGGCAAACTTATTTATCAAATCATCTATAGTTAAAGACTTCTATCTTTTTTTTGAAGTTTTCTAAATTTTCTGCTTCTACCCTATAGATACTAATGAGAAGTCTGATAACCGTTTCTGTTGCCTCAGCAGTTGTTCTCAAAAATGTTAGTAATCTATAAAAGATTGTGGATAACATTTTAAGAATTTTTTCTTACACGCTTTCGGGCTTCCGTATCATTGATACGGCTGATACCGAGATAGCTAGGCCCCTGGTTTTAATACTATCAAATTTGTAGAATTATCCCAAAATTTATATTTTGTCGTGCCATAAATCTAGGAAAAAAAGCAATTTAAACTCTTACTTTATTATTTTGATACATTTTACTGTGACTTATTTTTTATACAGGCGACATTTGACAGTGTTTGAGTAAATTATAATATTACTCAATAAAACTTATTAAGACTAATATGAGTAAAATATGCTGTAAACAAATTCAACTAATATTTAAGGTAAAAAATTAGCCAAAGTTTTCTTCTACTATTAGGGAATTATAGCGAAATTCTGGCCGCGTGCTAGAATACCAAATACCGCCAAACTCAAGCTATCGACGATAAATTGCGCTTTACACTACAGAGCGATACATCTTCCTATTGTTAATAATACTGGCAATTAATGTAGGTAAATTGTAAACTATGTAAATCGTGAGTCAAACATAAAAAGTACGTTGTACCTGTAATTATTGAATAGGTGTCCATAAAATACTTTTTAAGATAATTGTTACCCAACTAAATATACATATTGTACTAGCACACGATTCTGAATGGCTACATAGTTGTTCAAAAAGAAATTTAAAACTGTGTAGCTGTCTGTGCTATGTGGAGTTAATATTTAAAGCATTATTTTTTTTATGTATTAATTTTATTTAAAGTTTTAGAAAATCTATGAGGAAATTAGGACCAAAATATTAGTTTGTGTTAATATTTACCTAGCGCGTCTGCAAAAATAGGTTTTTTAAGTAGTACTTATGGACGTAAATACAATAAGTTTTAGAAATTATGTACAGTGTTAGTATTTGATGAAATAATTGTTATATAATTATATTTGTCGTTTTCATTTTATAAATAGAGTAAATTTGTCTGAATTTTGTTGTACATGGAAACGTAATAAACTATTAACACGTATTTTAGCTTAAAAAAATATTATAATTGATACTTATAGTTCTTATGGTGTCAACTGATTACGAATGATTCAACCATGTTCATTATCAATATTGAATTTATAAAGCCTTTTCTTTGAAACAATTTATATATTCCGCAAGTCATACAGACTGTTTGATTTTGTACATTACGCCTAATTGTTTCATACTAAGTTCCAAATAGGCAGTGTTTTATTAAGATAAGATAATTGAAGAATTTTAAGCAACATTTATAAATTAAATAAGCTGTCACTCCACTAGTATATCAAGGATATCCGGCGCTTACTTGCTCATCTCGTGACACTTGACAAGTACGCAAATAAGTGCAAAAATACAGCCTCATTTGTTGTCTTACGCTTAACTTATTAATCTACGCTTGACACGTTTGCTTCCACTATATTTATGTTTCCTAGTTGCGATATTTTTTCTGCTTGTTTTGAGTTCTTCATATCAAACCAAACAATATAGCAGTGAGATCCTTTCATAGTCTTTGTAGAAGATAGAAGATAGAAGATGAACCCTGGTCAGTCTGTAGACAATGTGAGGAAGGAAGTGCCACCGCGTTTCTACTATCCTTTCATACAAAATGATTAAAAACTATAATTTATAAGATATTTGATTCGTTAAAATTATGAAGACAATCAACATCTGTACAAAATCAAGGAGGCATATAGTTTTGTATGCCAGTACAAGACACTTTCTATTCCAGAAATTTCTAGTGTTCTCGGGTTATACAGAACTGAACGTGATTGAAACCGCGCCCTAGTTGTAAAATAATTTATGTAAATTTGACTCTATGCTACATGTCATTTCTTTCTTGTGGTAGGACCAGCAACTTGGATAGAGAAGTTCCCAGAAGCCCGAGGGGCACGTCAGAGCCCTGTAGATATTGACACATCGCGCGCCAGTAGTGGTGGGTGTGCGCCCCCCTTGAAGTGGAACTATTCCGTCAACCACCCTCGCTCTGTCGTCAACCCAGGGTACTGCTGGAGAGTTGACGAAAATGGATATGATTCAGGTAAATAATACATTTTTTTCCAAATCAAATCAAATCAAATTTATTTGTTCAAAACATGGTTAAACAGTTGGTATATATGTGACAGTGTACACATGTTTTGCTCCCATAGGAGCATACAAATGTTCCAATTTTTTCATGTTGAAATCCTTATGTCACATCAGAATGCCTTGGCCGCGACGCGCTTAAAGTGTTCTCAGCTTTATACCATTAATTTAATCAAAGAGGAATTATTATCCAAAATTATATACAAAAATATTGATTATTGTACGTAGTATAAATGTACAAAATATTATAAATATTTGCTACTAATTTACGTGAATCGCAGATATAAATAGTAAAAGCTGAAATTCAGTGGTGTCTTAAAGAGACAACACTATATATAATGTATGTATTATCCGAATCTGAGGGCAGCGGGATATAAAGTTGACAACGTAAGAATCGGGCCAGCACGTTATCATGAATTCCGCACTAATGTGGGCCATTTGTAGTGAAAAATATTCCTTTTATTCTTCATTTTAAGCTAGGGCAACCTAAAAGCAAAATCCGTTATTTACTCTGGTCTAAAGTTACTAATAATTTTGTCCCTTTTATATTACCTATAACACAAGCGTAAATCACTTAGTATGTTCGACTTAAAAAAAAAACAGGATTTATTTAGTGTCTTCAGGACAAATATAATATAATTTTAATAATATCTACAAAATAAACTCGATCAGAAAGTGAAAATGTTATTTTGGTATATCGATGCCCATATGCAATTACTTTGTTTCCCAAATAGCGTGCAAACGGAAGTTGCAAATCCTCGTTGTGGTGTGCAGACCAATTTACATTTCCACCGAAACATACTCGGTTCCCCTCGTCAGGTTGCTTACAATGACTCATACACGCGCCAGTTTGCTGGCTCCCGATTACACGCAATGTAATTTATCGATAGTCTAAATTATGCGCTTAACTAAAACAAACCTGTCAGATGAATATGCTAATTGTATAGGTACCCAGGGCTTATCACGTGACTTCGCTCGCGTCGGGAACTATCTTCTAAGGCTTATGAACCTGCAATGTCACGAAATCGATCTATGTAAAAAGATATATAGGCATAGATGTAGAAACAAACAGATTCCTTTTCACATTTATAGTATACTTACTAGTTTTAAGGAAGTTTTAAGACGATAAAATCTTAGGAAGAGTAGCTCTATTTTACTTTGACGGCCTCTGGGGTTGAGCGGGCTAAGCCTTTGCCGACCTACCTCACTATAACGCAGAGGCTCCGGGTTCGATTCCTGGTATAGTAAATTTCGGAAATGTATTTTCTCCGTTATTAACCATGGTCTGGGTGTCTGGGATCGGCCCCAGAGTGGTCCGTTGTATATTTACCCATAACAGAAGCGTAACTTGCTTAATTTGTGAATAAACAATGTGAGTGTTTGTCTGCCGATTGTCTGTCTGCCGATCTGCCGACTTTATATTAATATGGTGACAATATCCTAAAATCCGTTGCGAAATTCTGCGTGATTTAAGGGGAGTTACCGGATATATAGATGATGCGGAAAACGAGTATGTTTTAAGACTAATTGTAAAACTTCATACACGTTTTAATTTACGTAATGATGGTTGTCATGATCTATAATAATATAGTCATAATATGCATACCTATATCTTAATTTATCCATCCCAGTGTTTGTTTGTCGTTCACTTTTAACTAATATTACATTTAAAGTATTGCAATGACCATAGATAAAACTTATATGGCAATGACAACACTACATTAAAATAAGGAGAAATGACAAGTTGCCACGGTGACGTCATTGGCGGCTTCAAAAAACGCGAACACAACGCCATTATTTTACTAAATTTTCCTTTCCCCCGAAATCGACGCCATTATCAGCAAAAAAGTATAGAAGCCTAGCTCTGTTTCGAGTTTTATTTAAACCTGTTCAATAGTTTTCACATGATACAACAGAAAAATGACAGACAAACATTCTAAAAGCTGCATTTTCGAAGTCTGTGGGTCCAAATTATAGGTACAATATACCTACTATGTATTGTTACGAGTTGCAGGACTCGGATTAAAATGCCGTTGGAATTATTATAGAATTTATTAGAACTATACAAACACGTATAACACAGGTACAAATATAATTGGACACAACCAATACAACCAAATACACGATTCAATAACACGCGCAAAGTCCGTCACTATATAGCTTATCGAATGTACATACGCCTTGTCTCTCTTGTGACTATCGCTAGACGGCCTCACCTCTCCGTTCGGGCATTCCTTTTATCCTGTACAAATACAATATGTCTCGACACAATACTCGACCGCATAACAATAATTTCCAAGAATTACACCTGGCTAATGCCTACCATAAAGGATTACAATACACAATAGGCTGTTTTTCTAATAAATAATTTAAACACAAAGTAAAAAAAGAAGTCCAAATGCCGAAAAGGTAATAAACTGCAGGTGTGAATTGGTCTTTGTCGGTCCTATCAGTATTTTGTCGCTTTAAACAATTTGTAAGAATTCGTAAAATACCTTGGAACTTACTGCCAATGAACGCGCGGCGACGAAATGAAGTATCTAACACCCACAATTGGACATCCATCCGTCATTACTGCGCCGAGTACACGGGATGTCTCTATTACTCTTAATGCACTAACCGTCCGGCTTTATGATAGGGTGTCACGTGCATTTTCCCGAACATGATTTTAATATATTATACTTAACCAGTGTTACAAAATTGCAAAAGGAAAGAAAAGGCTCAATAGAGAATAAATACATGGACCATTTAATCATCTCCCACGCCTCATCAAGAAGAGAAAATGATTATTTATACGCGTATATACGATCTGCACAATATGAGATTCATCATATCATATTGTATTAATTTAAAAAAAATTAGTTCATATGGAAGCCACTTTGTGATCGACGAGATTTTGTGACTCGGAAATTATACCTACAGTCCTGGCGAATAAGAAGCTACTGATCCAAATGGGCGAAGATTAAGTTATTTTATTTTTTTAAATTAGATTTTAAAATTAAATCATGATCATGATGATCATGACTAAATATACCATCTGAATGCGATTGGTTTAAAAATCCGTTAGTTGAAAGTTAAATACGAATACTAGACTGATTTTTAAACTTATAGAAACGCAAGTCTTATACATCTTATTATAAATTTATTATAAATTGTTTAATTAATTAGCAGAAATTAGTATTAATCGTTGTGAACTAATTTCATGTTTTAAAAATTGTTAACAATGTCATAATTTATAATATAAAACTGTACAATATGGAAATACTCAATTTCTGAAATAAATGAATTATTATTATTATAAAGGCTCGAATTACATACATAATAATATATTTATTATATAAGTTAAAGTCAGTTTAAGAACTCTGGATCGAATGTTACAGAATTGAAAGGTGGTCCACTCGGCAATGACGTTTACAAACTGCAGCAATGGCATTGTCATTGGGGAGCGGTGAACGGTGAAGGTTCGGAACACACGGTCGATGGCCGTTCCTTCTCAGGGGAACTGCATCTTGTGCATTGGAACACGACAAAGTACAACAGCTTCGCGGAAGCCGCTGGACAGCCCGATGGACTTGCAGTCTTGGGAATACTCTTAATGGTTAGTTGCATCACTATTATATACAACGCCAGTAACAACGCCTACGAGATTATGTTACTTGCTCTGTAATCTCTTAATGCACGGGTCACTCACCTTTTTTAATAAACAAAAGTTTTGTATATTCTCGTTCAAGAAACCTACGCATATTATCGATTTCATTAATTAAGATTCCAAAAACCTTTAGAGTGTGAAGTTAGAATCTGGATTCTAGGTATGGATGGATATTTCTAGTAAGGTCTAGACCTCCCTTGGACGGTGTTATTAAAAATATTTTTTCTAGCGGATCCTAAAACTAGCAAACATGTGCACAAGACTTACTAGAGTAACTTGTTATTATCACAATAAAATTAAATCTGTAATTTTTAAAATAAAAATAAGAAACATGCTCAAAATTTTGTATAAAATATGAAACTGACTTTTGTCATCATATTCAATCTTAGTATTTTATGTAAAAAAAAATATCTAAAGAGCCCCATCACATTCACATTCCTTCAGAAATGGAAAGAGTTAAGAAAATTGGAACTCACTATACATTTGAATGTAGTTGGCGGAAGAATCTTACGAACCAGGTTCATTAATAATAAATTATAACTATATGAATGGTAATTTATTTTTATTGCAACGACTATCTCGTACGTTACAAAGTTCAATGAAAACACCGACAATAATTTAATACATACGTTTTGTTAGGTAAAAATCAGGTTAGGTTAGAGTTGATAATATCAACATAGATACATATTATGTGTATATAAACATTATACTTATTCACATACATTAGAGATACATATAATTTTTCTTAAACATAGGAACTAAAAGAGCATCTTGCATATTCATTACAACGTCGATAGAAACATAATGTCATTTACCGCTTCTTCAATCACAAAAGGCCTGCGTGAAATCATTGACATGTCTTGCTTTTCGCTAAGACTCCTTCACATAATAAACACTGTTAATTGCTTCAAAATGAATCATACGTTTCTCATCTTCTCACTAATATAACAGTAAGCTAAAATTGTGTTATTTACTTCAAACGGAATTTCTCTACCTTCTTTCAATTCAGACTTTCTCCCAGTCCGGTAGCGATGTAGATGTCGTAAGATTTGACACAAAATATTCTTTAAAGATTAGTGTAAGTTCAGGTTAATAAAACCCTATATTAATGCATCTAATATGGAATTTGATAAAATTATTATAAAATGTGATAAGAATGAAGTAAAAAGAAATATTAGTGGTCGTGAAGTATGTTTCACTTTTCCTGTCTGATCATCGGAATTGTCTTTCTATATGCTACTTCAACGGTGGATGCCCTATAAAGGATTACCTCAACAAAAAAGCCTACATAGCATGTTTACTTATTAAAATGGCAGTAATTTTCCTCTTTTCAATTATATTTTTGTCTAATAAGATGTGTAGGCAAACACAATCGCTATCCCATTTAAATAAATAATAACCATCAAAACAGATGTGAATGTGCTATGGAAATTCAAATTCAAATTCAAATTCAAAAGTTTTTATTCAAAATAAGTTCCACTGGAGAACACTTTTTGAAGGTCATACATATAGGTTAAAATTTAATTTTACTTCCTAGTCTATGTACACCGCTTCGCAACGTGTTATTGCTGTTAAGGAGAAGAAGCGGCAAGAAACTCCCCAGCAACACGTCTAGCTAAAAAAATTTTTTCTTTATATTTGTTGTTCTATTTTTTATATTTAAGTACTTTTTTTAAAAAGATTTTATACAGAATTATGTTACAGAATAACTTTTGAAGAATTAATGGAGTTGTAGCAAACAGTGCATATTCAATAAGACAAAAGCGCAATAAAAGGATAGAAAATAATTATAGTTATAAATATAAAGACGTAACGTATTTTTTTTTTTGCAACATATCTCCATATATTCCTTACAAGTACGGCAAGATAAAAACGTTATACTCGTACAAAACACAGTATAAGAGGTTGGAGCGAGCTGTTATGTAAATGAAGTTTTGTCATTTAAATATTCTTCAATAGTGTAGTATCCCTTTTTAAGCAAGATACTTTTTATTTTAAATTTGAATTTAGTGAAGGGCAGATCTAACATTTCACTCGGAATCTTATTGAAGAAGCGTATACCAACCCCCAAGAAAGAAGACAATACTTTTTGTAATCTAAAAGATGGCAATATCAGTTTATTACAATGCCTGGTGTTGAAATCGTGAACATCCCTATGCCGCTTGTAGGCACTCAAATTATTACGAATATAAATTATATTATTGAAAATATATTGGCAGGCGACCGTCATAATACCGATTTCCTTAAAGCGTTCCCTAAGAGACACCCGAGGGCCGAGGTTGTAAATTGACCTTACGGCTCTTTTTTGTAAAACAAATATAGTCTCCAAGTCAGCAGCGTTGCCCCAAAGTAAAATACCATAGGACATGACACTATGAAAATAACTAAAATAAACTAGTCTAGCAGTCTCTTCGTCAGTGAACTGCCTAACTCTTCTGACCGCATATGCAGCAGAACTAAGCTTTCCTGAGAGACTAGATATATGAGCGCCCCACTGGAGTTTCTGATCTAGGTTAATGCCTAAGAATACAGTTGAATCTACTAGGTTAAGTCTAGTGTCGTTAAGGGAAATATTAACATCGTATTCTTTTACATTGGGCATAACAAACTTAACACATTTAGTTTTATTCGGATTGAGTGATAAGTTATTTACGGTAAACCACTTAGATATTTGGGTTAAGGCGTTGTTTACGTCGTCAAAGTTCTGTTTATTTCTGTCTACTTTAAATATAAGTGACGTGTCATCAGCAAACAACACTACCTCACACATATCATTAATAAAATATGGCAAATCATTAATATATATCAAAAACAAGAAGGGACCTAGAATAGAGCCCTGGGGCACACCCATAGATATGCCAGTCTCACGAGATTTGATATTGTTAATTTCAACGCTTTGGGATCTATTGTTTAAGTAAGACGACAGAAGATTGAGAGAATCGCCATAAATACCGTAATAATTGAGCTTTTTCAGGAGGGTCACGTGTTCAACGCAATCGAATGCCTTGGACAGGTCACAGAATACACCAATGGCATTCTGTGACCGTTCCCAAGCACCATAAATGTGTTTTAGAAGCTCAACACCTGCATCGGTAGTGGAACGACCTTTGGTGAACCCGAACTGTTTAGTATGAATTAATTTATTAATATTAAAATGTGAGAGCAGTTGATTTAAAATTATTTTTTCGAAAACCTTGCTTAAGGTTGGTAAAATAGAAATTGGCCTAAAGTTGGAGGGGTCGTTTTTGTTTCCACTTTTAAATATAGGAATAACTTTGCTAACTTTCATTAAGTCAGGAAATACTCCTTTATCTACACATCGATTAAATATTTGTACTAGTGGTAGCGCAATAGTGCATATTAAGTCACTTAATACTTTTAAGGATATACCCCAAAAGTCAGCTGTGTTTTTAATATTTAACGATTTAAACGTTTTTACAATATCATCTGTATCTATATGATTAAATTTGAATGTGATATTACATCGATCAACGCACTGTGTCATCAGCAGCTCAGCTTCCAGTGGTGATGATGACAAAGAGCTAGTTATTAAAGTTGGTATATCCCTAAAGTATTCATTAAATGTTTGTGCAATTTCAAAGTTATTACTAATGGTGTTATTGTTGATTACAAGTTTAATTGCATCATCTCGACGTGAACTCTTGCCGGAAGCATCATTTATAACACTCCAAGTTGTCTTAATGATATTTGATGATTTTTTAATTCTGTTACTATAATATAGAGATTTGGCAGCGATGCACACTCTTTTAAAGGTCTTAGAGTACTTTTTAATATATTGAACAATTGGAAACAAGGTATATTACAGTAAATATATGTGAACAAGGCCATGGGCTCATAGTTATTATGGTCTAAATGTGCGGTCTGCTTTGACAAATTTACGTCGTCCACATTTTTTTAGATGTTGAATTATTAAATATTACGATCAAGATATTGAGACTAATAAGTTATTTCATTTTAATGTACTACAAAATACCTAAGTTACCTATATCTAAGAATATGTCCATTGGCAATTTACTGAGTCATTGTCTGTTAGGGCGCATTCACATGTTTTCGTATTCTAAACATCACTTATTAAGTGTTGTTTTTATTTTTCACTCTACAGTACACTGTATGTACACTAGACTAACCCAAGTGGTTTATAGTCTTTTAAATCTTCGCTCTAGGTTTGTGGTGTCTAGCCTCAACATTCACATGATGGCGTAACCTCTTTTCTTGGGCTTCGGAATGTTTTTGACCGACCTATCTCTGTCTCGAACTCCATTTTCAAGTCCCGGTTGAGAACGTCAATCCTAATGTACTGTGTGGCATTTAAAATGATCCTCAGTACTGTATCTATACATATATATAATAAAACTGTAGAGATCGAATTTCTGTACAATAAAAAAAAATGCTAAAAACTGAGTCGGGGGATGTAAGAAGTGAAATAGAACTAATTTAGATTTTCTCAAATGTTTTGTTCCTGTTTGTACAGGCTGATCTCCGAAACGACTGGACCGATTAAAAGGAAATTTTGCATGGCGGTAGCTTATATCCCCGGTCAACATATAGGATACTTTTGATCCCGAAAAATTAAAGACTTCCCGTGGGATATTTAAAAAGCTTTCCACGCGGACGAAGTCGCGGGCAGGAGCTAGTTATGTAATATATAATTATATCCACCCAAATGAGTGCTACGAATTACTAAGGTGATTTTACCGGTGTAAGGCGATGTATAAAAATAAACATGTCACTGAAACCTTTTCAACACAATCCTTTTAAGCATAAGTACCTATAAGAGTGCATACAAAGCGCATTCTTTCATTCTGATCTTGTTAGACCGCCACAATAAACTCCTCCACCCACACAATATGGCCTCTGTATTGTGGTGTCAGCCCGTTTATCTCTGTAGGCTGCAAACACAAGAATGCAACTCATTATTACCTGGTAGGGTAGATTCCCGAAACGACTTTCTAATATTTAATTTGCAAACTGACGCTTGCGATTATAGTAATTATCCACACTCCATTTTTATCAAAATACAGTGTTTCAGGTAATTGGTTCAGATCTCTAGTGTTTATTTTAATCCATTTCAAAAACAAACTGTAGTTAACTTCGCTTTATTTCATGCTTTATACAAACCTTATTAGGTTTGTATAAATTAATCGGTTTTAAATATTGTAGTGACGTAACAAATAATTGAAACCATGACTGTAAGCTATTGATTGTAAAAAACTTAAATCTGAATACAATACCTACAAAATTTAAATGTTACTTAATTTGTTGACAATGACTGAAAAACAATGGTTCGAAAACCCTCGCCAAAAGAATCGTTAATGAATAGACGTTGTGGACAATGATTCAACTTAAGTACGATTAAGTTTATAATCATAAAACCGTCATTCCAGTTTGTTTTCCTTATAGGTAAAATGTTGTTTATTTCAGGTGGGAGGAAAACACGATGAATTAGACAAAGTTGTGAAATTGTTGCCTTTCATAACTCACAAAGGTGATAAAGTGACACTATCGGACGCATTGGATCCGGCTAAGCTACTGCCTCGCCACACTGCCTATTGGACGTATCCTGGCTCATTGACCACGCCACCGTGCACGGAGTCCGTCACTTGGATTCTATTCAAGCAGCCTGTTCAAGTATCCGCAGAACAGGTTAGCTAGATAATTAATACATCTTGTTACAGCATTGCAATTCTAATTTAACTCGCCATTTGTGTGGATATCAGCTTATCATATCTGAGTTGCAATCAAGGAAACGTCTATGAAGATTATTTATAACAAACAACTTTACGCAGCTTCGCTCTCATAGTTTAGATCAAGAAACTATCCCTTTTCCAAGATAAACAATATCCTATATTCATCCTCGTTGTTAAAAGCAAACGCACGTCAAATATCATGATAATCGGTTCGTTACCACCGTCGTACACAACGATGAGAGTGCTTAACTTTTAATGAAACATTATAACAACGGTTAAACAATAGCTTTGCGTTCTCGTGAGATTTTATGACGGTATTATAAATAAAACTTTGTATTCTATTTCAGTTGGCATTGATGAGGAAGTTGAAGTGTGGAGAAGCGTCATGTGGGGTTGAGGCCATGGAACTTCTCTACAACTACAGACCAACTTTACCCCTAGGCAATAGGGAACTGCGTGACTACGGAGGCAACTAACCTCCTGATCCGCAGCCTTACTGCGGCATCATGTGATTTGGAAACCCAGCAAGTGATAATTACACCTTAATAGACGGTTAAATAAGTCTTCAAGTTGTGACTGAAACAGCCACAACAGATCTTAAAGTATTCCTGTAATATAAAATTGTATTAAGGTAGCTTAAACAAAATAGTCATTACAGTAGCATGGTGGCAGCAAAATATAATTTTATGTATTTATTTTAATATCTACGTAGGAAGCACTATTATGAGCAATTGTGTTTGATTTAAGAAAATAAATTAATTTCTCTAATTCACCTATTTGTATTGACCGGAATTTATAATAAATGAACGTGTATAACTTATGAAATAGAAGTGCCTCTGTATATAGCCTTATGACATGTATTATATTTGATACAATATAATGTACTTATTAAGTGAAAGAGCTTAAAATTAGCCACAATTACGTAACATAGGAAACGTTTAGTATCTATTGTCGTTTCAATATAAAATCTATACTACAACAACTGTATAGTACTCGCAATTTGCTCGCAGCAATATCTGCATTCTCTTTGAAAATGCTTACTACAAAAAACCTGTCAATTAATTATCATGAAGAGGATCCGATTCCCAATGTTTTTTTTTTTAACCCAATGGTTAAACTAATGGTGCGACTTCATCTGGGTTAAAGTTAAAGACAGACTGGTCCACGCAGGTGCGGCGATATATGTAAAGCGCACCATGAGATGCGACGTGGATAATGACGTTAAATATTGATGGATAACGTACTACCAATGGGCAGGTTTGCCGATTGCCTCATGATGTCACGCGTCGATGGTCAGCAGGATTGACAAAAAAGGTTACATAAATAATTGTTGCAATAAATTTACTATTTTTTGTTTGTTGCTGTATACACTTTACATAAGTATATACAATAATAGTGAATAATAAAATTCAATAATAGTAAGTAATAAAGTACAATAAGTAAGTAGTCATCGGCAAACCTTCTGCGCGCGTCTTATATGTATATACACTGTCTAAAGTGATTGTGCGTTATTTTTAACGCTTTAAATAAGACGCGTTTTTGCCAAAGCCATACTAAGTTTGAGTAAGTTTGTAGGCTTCTTTAAGAACCTTAAATATTCAACACTAACGCAGATGAAGTCCCAGCATCAAAACAGCTGTTTAGTCTGGAAACATATTTTGTATAGAAAATGCAATTTCTTTTAAATGACAAAATCGATAACGGATTCATGTAAACTCGATCATAAAAACTATGACGCCGTTATAAGTATACGTAATAGTAACTTGTAAGTATGTTTCAACACTAATCCTAACGATCGGACAAACTATTAGACGTGTGAACAATACTGTTCGCAATACGCCAATTGGATAAAACTTATGGTAACAATTTTTTGGGACAATAATAATATAACAAAAAAATTAGGTTTTTTTTAACGTATAATATATATATTTCCGGTAAATATAACATTAATATTGTCCTAAGAATCATCATTAAAATAATACTAATTATGAAATTTCATCGAATATTGTAAACAATAAATATGTACGGGGAAAATAGCTCGTAAAGATGGAGGTTAAGAAGATACAGATTGCATTTGAATCTCATTTTGTATGGGAATATTAGTTCTAACTGTACATACTTAATAATCGTGTGCCTCGAATTAAACGCTGCAGTTATGTTAACTGAAGCGCGTTAGGATATTTACGAATGTTTGTATTTATTAATGTATTATTATTTAATGATCGGAAATAAAAAAGCTTTTAAAAATGTACACAAAATATATTTCGTTCAAAAATCCGTTGTTTTATTTTAATTAGAGTAATTGATTACATAATGAGTATTAGCCACAATAGGCACACATAAAATTATATTCTTTTACATTTACAATTAACACATTGGTGTTATCCCACAGTACATATACATAATATTACAAGAACAGTAGATAAAGATTACACAGTAGTTTTTTTTTTTACTTTAATAATACATTGGATAATTATTACACAAGAACAGAAGATTAAAACTTTTATTTTATTACAATCTTAGGCAAATTTTAACTCAAAACTGTTATACTAAATTTTGCTTAACTGATACTACATTTCTATACGAGAATGGTAAATTTCATCAGCATGCTCTAAGGCCTTCTCTTAATTGCCTTCCGTCGTTAGTTTTCGCCAGATTAGCCCGAAAGAGGCAATGGATGCAGTCAATTTTAGATAAAAGAAAAACATAACGAACACTTCTTTAAAACTACAATAATATAGTCCATATAACACAAAAATAAATGGACCATACATTGGAAAATGCATTTTAATATAAAAAACGTTCTGAAATGAAAATGAACGACGAAAAAAGTTTGAAAGTAAACCTTCTGAAACGGTTCAAATTTCCGAATAGGCAAGTGCAACCTATTTTACGAAACAATTAAGATAATTCAACCAAAATATAATGCTCAAAAGCCTAGTCCAGGCAGGACTAGTATTATTAAAAACGTATCTAATTCGAACGGGGCCATGTGTGGCCAAGTCAAAAGATCTTTTCTATAGTACATATTAGCAGTTAGGTCGCCTCGAAAGAAGAAACAATTTGCATATGAATATTTTTTGAATGTTACAAGTAGGCCTTCTGGGCCAAAGCCTAAACTATGCTAAATAGCGAAAACCACTCAAAGGAGTCTCGAGGCCGATTTTGATGAAAACTAAAGTGGTATCATTAGATTTTTGAAAAATCAATTACCCTTGTCAGGGATCGAATCAGCCGATTTAAAAAAGAATACCACGTTCAAAATTAATGTATGGAAAAAAGAACATTTTGTTCAGAAATAATCCTTTCCCTTGGTTTACCGTTTCACATTCCTTGATGGAAATTGATCCTTACAAGCTACACTAACTATGATTTGGTATAATAATACAAGTGTTTGTTTTTTTTAAAGTCAGCCGATTCGATTCCTTACAATGGTAATTAATTAAAAAAAATCTAATGATACCACTTTAGGTTTCGTCAAAATCGGCCTCGAGACTCCTTTGAATGGTTTTTGGCAATTTCGCCATTTGAACCTGAAGGCCCGCTTGAAAATTCAACCTAAAAAAAAGAAGTAAAACTAAAAAGTATTTTTGATTTACCAAAACACTTACAAAGGAGTAGAAACCAGTTTTATGAATTTTAGCTTATTATTACCGAAATACATGCTAGAATTCGTCGTTAAATTAAATTTATTAAGAGGAAGTTTTACCTTTCCGACAAATGAAATGTAAATATAGTTTGTTATTCGCACATTTTGACGAAAAACTTTTGTTTAAATTAATTTGGTGTACTATAATAACATTTCACTCTTACTGTTACGCCCCAATAGAGAAGGCGTCATCACACCATTCGTACATTTCGATGATGTTACCTCATAGCGTTTATAGCACGGATATTAAAATAGAAATATGTATGTAACTACTATAAAGTTATCTTGGTCAAACAGTTAAAATTCTGGAACACACATAACAATAAACAGCTTATAAGTATGTAAACACTGACAATATAAAAAAATAATTCATAAGCATTTTTTATAATTAATTATCTATAATACTATAAAATTCTAAACCGTGTCTGTACATTGAAGTTATTAAAAAAAACTGGAATACACTATATATACTAACACTACATACTTCATAATTATATATAAAATAATAAAGCAGATTTTCTGTAATAAAATGTGCGATTTTTTATTTCGGGAATTCTGCGGGAATTTTCCCGGGAGCGGTTTGTAGTTCTTCGGATGCATAAAAATTTACTTATTCCGACAGTTTTCACTAGAACAATAGATTACATTATTTTCAAACGCGACGGTATTTTGTGTCCCGGGAACCCTACGGGAATTTCAAATCAAGCGTTGACGAAGTCGCGGGCAAAACCTAGTCTGCTATAAAGAGTTACATTAATAAGAACTACAGTAAGTATATGCCACGTCAAACTTAAAAGCCACTCTTAGCAATATGATCTCATAATACATTTAGGTCGGCTTTACATAAAAACTCAATTACTGGGCTATACATTAAATCTACAGATTGACACGGTATATACCTTACTCCTAACAATTATTTCCGGTTCCAGAAAATATTGATAGTCTTTTTCATAAATCCAATTACTGAAACCTAAAATCTAATTTATATCCATATAACTTAAAATCAGTATCATTGTGTATGGATTTGCATTGCGGTCTGTTCATGAAAGAATATTCATATTAAAATTTCCTTATGTAAGTCTCCTATTATTGTATGAATTACAATTACTGTACTGTGTACTCTTTAATTGCGTAGTTAGGGCACTTTCTGATTTGTCGGTGCAGCAGCGATGCCGATTCGATGAGCTCGGTATACAAGGTACCGAAAACTTACCGAATTTCAATGGGCGTTTCCTGATTCACTTGGTATTGCCACTTTTTGAGACTATTCACTATTTTCATGGATAAGCTCCTAAAACTGCATCTTTTTATTTCCACCAGGCAACAATTGAGGGTAAAAATGCTTAAGTAGTTATATTATCTATCTAAAATAACTGCAAACTAAATTATAATAGAAAATACATGCTTACCATATTTATCACATTTTATATAAATAACAGAGGTCTGACATGATGTAATACACACATAATGACTTTATTATCTTACTTACACTTGTAACGCACTGTGGCAAGGTTTATACATGTTAGTAGGTGGGATCAAGTACTAGTTTCACAGTCCATTAAAACGTGATAAGATCGTCACTCGATGAATGTTGATCGTTATTGCTAGTAGTCTTTGGGTCATCATTAGTTTCAAATTTTTTTGGTGATATTTTTCTTCTAGGAGGCACTGGAATTTCGTCTAATAATATACCCGTTGTACCTAAAAATTTTCCATGTTCTGCTAATATTTTCACATCTTTACTGATATCTGCTCGCTTACTGTTTGGTGACAGTTTCTTCCTAACCGGTGGACTAGGCGCAGCGCGGGAATACGGAGGTCGATTATCGAATATAGTACTGTTAATAGGATTCAAACTACCAGGCAGTAGTGCCGATGTTTTACTTCTTTCCAATGAGAATACTGTATTTTGTTCACGTTCTTCTTTGGTAGTCTCACTATCATCTGTATAGAATGTTGTTTTACTAACATATTCTGCATGGAAATGTCTGTGAGCTTGAACATCTGATTTGCTTCTTTCTAGTGTGAAGGCACCATTTGTATGAAGATGGCAACTGAATGAACTAGTGTTGACAGTGCATGCTGGAGCTGTTGAAAATGGCACTGAAGGAGCCCACAAACAAGCACCCTCATTCCTTGGCACATGCAGCAAAGGATCCTGTGTACCAAAACAAAGTATTATAGTTATATAGTACACTGAATTTAGATTTTCATTGATATTTGTTACACCATTTCAAAGCCTATTCAAGACAAACTTTCAGATAGAACATTCATTTATGATTAGGTATCATATAAATAGCAATTTGCTATTCATTTTTAGCTTTTATTATGAAATATCAAACAGACCCTTCATTTTTATCATTAGAATAAATTTAGTTACAATAAATATAGCTAAGATAATAGGATTAGCAATAAGAAGAGAATTCTCATATTTTTTAATAATATCATACTACATATTATTATAACAACTCTTTTGATATAAGGTGGAATTTTTTTGCTGTGGAACAGCAAACAAAAGCACAAACCTTATGAATAATAATCACAGATTTACAAGTGATAAGTAATTCAGCATTGTACTATAAGTGCACAGTACTATAAATTATATTTTTTAGTATAACAAAGAATTTTCAAATAAAGCACGCATGACACACATTATAATTAAGATAAATTATAAAGTTATTTGTGTATAAAAGAATAAATATTGTGCCATCATTATAGGTACTTTTACTTTTAAAATGTAACAATAAAAATAATTTTGATTACTGCTTAAACACTAATCAATACACCATTTGATTCTTTAAATTATGACATCTTAATCTGCTATGATCATGCAAACTCTGCTAAGCTGCGGCATTTTCTAAGAGAATAAAAAGAAAGTGTCTCAATGTGACTGCCAACTATTCTTTTATGAGACATTTGTAATTCATTAACCTACCTTTCCAGTAATAGCATATATCTTGGACTGAAGTGTGTGCAGACGATTTCTAAGATATTCATATGAGCACTCTCTTAGTCTTATAACCCACTGCACCACATTGTCCTCTGCTCTAGCAGCGAAGACATGTCGTTTTTCAGGTTCATCTCTGTTAATAGCAAAAATGATCAATAAAGAATTAAAATATAATGATAACTCGCTGTCCCGGCAGACATTGTCCTGCCTGAAAAAATAGGGGTTGATCATAAAGGTTTCAGAAAAAAATAAAAAAATACCTAAAAATTTAAAAAAAAATTTAGGGTGGACTACCCTTAAAATTTATGGGGATGAAAATAGATGTTGTCTGATTCTCAGACCTACCCAATATGCACACAAAATTTCATGAGAATCGGTCAAGCCGTTTCGGAGGAGTTTAACTACAAACACCGCAACAGGAGAATTTTATATATAAGATATTCATTTCTAAAATATATCTGATAAATGATATTAATTTATAGGGAAATAAATTTCTTAGCTTCTAATATAAACATATAGAAAGGAGACAGATACACTTGCATACATTCTTGAGCCCAGATTGTACAAACATGAGAATGATTTCCAGATTTCTTTTTATTATGTTGATATTTTTTATTATTGTAGTGGGTTTAGTTATTTTTAATTAATCATGTTGTTTTCATATTATTAATTGTTGACATTCATTCACATAAATTAGTTATGGTTTTCAATACTTTATTTTATTTATAACCTTTTATATAGGTAGAATGTAGGACTGATGTAATAGAAAAATATAAAGCTTTTTTAAGCCATATCTCAACTCATTACATTACACTACTTTGGCCTAAAAGTCCCTAACTCCTTTTCTCATATATATGTGGGATCTGTACTGTATGGAAAGAAACCATTTTCTACCTCACTTATTTCCATGACTATTGATGTATTCAATTTTGCTCTTCTACACTTTGAATATTTAAAAAAGATCCCAATATCTAAGACAACAGTATTGTATCTTTATAACTATTCTAAGAATTGGTTCAGTCCTTAAGCTATTAAAAAGGAACAAATTAACATAAAAATGTGCAACGGACTACATTTACACATTTGTCTATAGTTACAAATACACTTTAAAGGTATGTTTTATAAAATAATTTATTTATAACTTGAATTTAAATATACATGACTAACAAACTGGTAAATGGATAAAAACTCAAAATAACTTACATGAAAGAAATGGAGAATGAGAAAGGTATGCTCTGCCCGTGTTCCATCTGTATTGATGAATTCTCCATCACAAATACTCCAGCTGGACATTTTGTGTCAAATTTACCCATTTCACTTATTTTAAAGTAAAATAAATAGTTGTTTATCAGTCGAAACCATCTTTCTTTGAAAACTGCAAAATATTAGACTCACAATCAATAATCTAGGCTTAAATGATTATTAACTGATATCGTAATAATGCAATTATGATTTGTTTTAAAGTTAATATAACAAAATGACATAAAATTTATAAGAATATTAAATTTAAAGCCAAAAATTTGTGAAATTACAGATTTCACAGATTTCCAAGACCATTCAGAAAATTCTTACAAATTGTTATATCTTTAAGTTAGTTAGTAATAAAGTTAGAAAAAGGTCTTGAATTCATACAATAAAATAAATTATTAATCTTATTTCAAATAAAACATTAAATAATTTTATCTACTATCTAAAACAAAGTACAATTGGTATCTATTTATAGAAGTTTATGGCTGATAACTATTTTATTTTGGCAGGGCAAGGAAAATGATGTTCAGAACTACACCTATAAATAAATGTTATTGTGGCCGTGAAGGCTAACGAAAATCGCGCACTTATAAAGAAAGAACTTACCAGCTTGGTGGCGATAGCTTCCATTGGAGATCTTTTTATAATTTAATCTTCCTTCCATCACACAGGGCTGGTCGCTCAGCTGAGCGAGTTCACGTATATTGCATTTCATTTGTAAACGATTTAAACAACACTTATTAACATGATTAAATAGCAATCAACTGACATAAACTTACATGAGTAGGTATTGAAATGATTTCAAATTCAATAAACACTAATTACCATTAAAATAGTTACTTTATTTTCTGATTCACATTTAGAAATAAGCCTAATTAATTTGGTCTTAATTTTTCATTTCACGTAAAATTTATCAGAATTTATTATCACAACTTATTTCCCTTGACATTGATATAGTAAATCATTTATTATTCTGACAAAAAATTAAAATGGCAACTCAGATCCTGCCTCCTGCACAGCAATCCGCCGCGTAATGCAGGATTGTGAATGTGAATGTTGTTGTAACCTACATTGCGTCTTCGCCAACGACGGGTTGGCGATCGTCGTAAATCGTATAGCTAGGTTGGGCTTGAAGGTCTCCCCCGCGAAAACGGAGGCCATCATGTTCCATAGGAAATTCCGGAATCCCCCTCCGGACTTGTCCGTTACAGTTCAGGGGGTGGCAGTCTGAGTAGGGCCCAAGATGAAATATCTTGGGCTAGTTCTAGACGGGAAATGGCTGTTCAAAGCGCACTTTGAGCAGCTAGTTCCCAAACTTGTCAATTCCGCGGGCGCACTCTCCAGGCTACTTCCTAACGTGGGAGGGCCGGGGGGTGCAACGCGGAAACTTTATTCCGGCATCCTGAGGAGTATGGCGCTGTACGGTGCGCCCGTCTGGTCCGATTCGCTTCACCGCCACAACGAACCCTGCTGCACCGCGCGCAGCGGGTTCTGGCCGTGAGGACCATACGGGGGTATCGCACAGTGTCGTGGACGGCGGCGACACTCTTGGCAGGCGAGCTGCCCTGGCATCTCCAGGCAGACGTCCTGTCCAGGGTTCGACGTACCCGGCAGGATGCCCTAGCTAGAGGACTGACCTTCTGACAAGTCGAAATAGAGACGGTCAGGAAGCGGAAAACCGCTTGCTGCCTCGTCGACTGGTCACGAGACCTCGAACACCCTGCGGCCGGCGGCTTTACGATGGATGCAATCAGGCCACAGCTGGAGAGATGGGTCACCCGCACCAGCGGAACCCTGACCTTCAGGACGACACAGATACTGACCGGACACGGTTGTTTCGACCAGTATCTGTTTCGCATTGTGGGCTGCTTGCCTTCTCCGGACTGCCGCCAGTGCGGCGCACCCGACACGGCGTTTCACACGCTGGTCGAGTGCGCTGCATGGACACCGCAGCGTTTCGATCTCGAGGCGCACGTAGGAGCCGTCGGATCGCTTGGCGACTTGGTAACAGCCATGTTGCAGAGTGACGACCGCTGGGAAGCTGTGGTTACTTTTTGTGAGGCAGTAATGTCTCTCAAAGAGGCCGCAGAGAGGGACAGGGAGCGAAGTCCTGCAGCGCGTGCTAACGTCTCGCGTCTCGAGGTCGCCGGCCTTCAGCTGGCACCCGGAGAGGCAGGTACGCGCATTACTTCCCTCCCTGAGTTAGGTTCCGGTACGGGGGGCCCTTAGCTACTAGGTAAAGCAAGGGATTCATCTGCCCCCGTTTCGAAGTGGGGTGTGTTCTCCCAGGGCACACTCCAGGCACTTTATTGCGCTGGATCGACTGTTGCGTAACTATGTTATATATCTCAGTCTTTTTTTTTTTTTTTTTTTTTTTTAATTTATTAAGTTTGCCAACAACTGATACATTGATATTATGCTTAATTAAATATACATGTTATTGGTATTATGCTAAATGTACAGTCTCTTACAGGCAAACATAGCTTGCTTAATATAAAGATAATACACAACAAAAAATCAGGGTAAAAGGCTAGACTTAAATTTTATTTATTAATTCTGAGTGAATGTATTTCTTAAATTTGAATAAGGAGTCATGATATATGTCTAAACCGTTCATTTTATTGTATAACCTGCATAAACGAGGAATAGGCGAGTTAAAACCAAGAGCTGTTTTGCGTAATGGCGGTGCAAAGGGCTTGATATGATAACGCGGAATCCTAGTGGGGGCAGCAAAATTTAAAAGTTCTAAGAGCTGTGGGCAATCTACTTTATTTCTGACAATTTTGAATAAAAACATCAAATCCAGTAAATCTCTACGTGATGACAAGGGTAGCATTTTGAAATGTCTAAGCCTGTCAAAATATGGAGTAAAACGATTTCCTACTGATGTTGTCCAAGAAAGATGCCTTACAAATTTTTTTTGAACGCGCTCGATCCTAAGCGAGTGAGTGGCATAATGCGGCCTCCAAACAACGCTACAATACTCAAGGTGACTTCTAACTAAAGAATTATAAAGAGAAATTTTTGTACTCGGTTTTCGAAATTCTTTTCCGTTACGACAGATAAATCCTAACATTTTATATGCTTTTCTAATACATGATTCAATGTGTGGTACCATGGTTAGTTTATTGTCAAGTATAATACCCAGATCTCTTACAGCATCTACCTTTTCAATTTTGTTGTTTTCTATAGAGTAATGCGTTACAATAGGTTTTGTCTTTCTAGTGAAAGTTATTTGAGAGCACTTTTTATGATTCAATGACATTAGGTTATTTTTACACCATTCTACTAAATTATTTAGATCAATCTGTACCAAATTGGCGTCAATATGTGATTTGATCTCTCTGCCAAACTTTAAATCATCAGCATATAAATAAGTTTCACAATGATGTATATAACTAGGAAGGTCGTTAACAAAAATATTAAAAAGTAATGGCCCTAAATGAGACCCTTGCGGTACTCCTGATGTGATTTTAAAATATGAAGATTTAAATCCATTTATTACAACGCAAAAGCTCCGTTCGCTTAAGTAAGATTCTATCCAAGATAACAAAGAGCCACCAATTCCATACGCAAACAGCTTTTTAATTAGTAGTTTATGTGGAACTTTATCAAAGGCTTTACTAAAATCGGTATAAATTACATCAATTTGACTTTGCGCGTCAAGAGCTTTAGCAATATGTTCAGTAAATAACACTAAATTGGTAGAGGTGGATCTAGAATTTACGAAACCATGCTGATGGAGAGTGAGATAACGAGAAAAATAATGATGAATATGGGGACATACGAGTGATTCTAGAACTTTTCCAAAAGTAGATAAAATAGATATGGGTCGATAATTAGTCACATTGTTTTTGTCCTCAGACTTAAAAATAGGCACTACTTTAGCTATTTTCCATTGATTTGGGAAAATACCCGTTTGCAATGCTTCATTATAAATCATACATAAAGGAATAGAGAGTGAGGAAGCACAGGAAATAATAAAATTGGGTGGTATTCCATCTAAACCTGCGCCTTTCATTTTATCAAGATTTTTTAATTTACTCTTGATCGTATCTCTATCCAAAACAAGGTGCGAAAAATGACCGCTATAGTTATGTGGTATAGTGCTAAGACATATAAATTCATCGTTAGGAACTTTAGAATCACAGATGTAAACAGATGAAAAAAAACTAGCAAACAAATTACAAATATCCGGACCCGTTGAAGCTGTAGTGTTATTAAAAGCCATAACATTTGGATAGCTATTAGTACTAGCACGTTTAGCTTTAAGAAATGACCAAAAATATTTAGGACTCTTAGGAATGTTACTTTCTACAGAATTTAAATACTTATCGTAGCATTCTTTAGCAAGTCTATCACAGCGTTTTTTTAAACATTTTAACGAAAGTTCATCTAAAGGATTTTTATAAATTTTGTATCTTCTTCTAAGATTCTCCTTTTCCTTAAATAAATTTTTCAAACTACTATTAAACCATATCGGACATTTTCTTGATCGCTTAAATGACGCTACAGGTGTATGCAATTTGATAGCTGTCCATAATATATCATAAAAACAGTTTACCATTTCATTTGTATCCCTACATTCGGAGAAAAGGCTACGCCAGTTGGTATTAGTAAAGTAATCATTCACTGCTTCAAAATTAGTTTTAGAAAATTGGTATCGACTATTAATATTATAGTCAAGTTGAATACAGTGTTGAAGGGATACGTCAATTACTAAAGGTGGATGTAGACGATCAATATTAGATAAAATGTCCAAGGCTTCACTAACTGCACAATTTAATCCATTACATAAGACTAAGTCGAGCATTTTACCTGAATAATTTTTAACGTTATTGTGTTGATGCAAATTATTTACCGAACAGAAGTCAATGAATATCTGTTCAACGTGAGACAGTTTGAGTTGCTTTGAATTATCATTAAATGTCTCCCAGTTAATACGACCAAGGTTAAAATCTCCTAATAGAATAGCGTATATATCATTTTGGTCCATAATTCTGTTACAATTGTCAATAAAATTGCCTAAATTAACTTTGTTTATAGGTGGAGGTAAATAAACACCACATAGTGATAAGTCTTTGCCTTTAGTTTTGGCATGATCTTTTATTACAACCCAGATGTCTTCTTGGTCGCTTTCCCACTCCCTCATACGCACAGAATTTATACTCTTTGTAACAGCTATTAAGACACCACCTCCATCTTTTTTAGAATTAATACTAGATAAGTCCCTATCCCTTCTATACACCACATAATTGTTGTTAAATAACTCAGTGTTTATAATATTATTATTTAGCCAGGTCTCTGATAAAACAATGACATCGTAAGAGCAATTACATACATTATTGTAAAACAAGTTGGTCTTAGATCTAAGTCCTCGAACATTTTGGTAGTAAATATTAAGTATATGTTTTGTGTAGCCTTTATTAGCCATAGTTTATGAATTAAAATTAAGAAAACACAAAAATAAGGCAAAAAAAACTATAGAAGCAGAGCTACTCTAGTTTTTCGAGGAATTCCAGGTTTTTTATAATAACATACTTAGATGATTCGGACTTCCGCATGAGAATTTGTCCATTCCTGACCCAAATAAATTTATAATTTAACTCTTTAGCCTTTTGTCTAGCTGCTGCATGAAGAGATTTATTATACGTCGATAGATGTTCAGTAACAAATATAGGTTTTCTTTCGCCGGCAATGCCAATATGTGAAGAGTTCAATTTAGAATCTGGGTTAGCTTTATTGAATTTTATAACAGAAGCCAAAAAAGAATCACGAATGCGAGGCGAGGAAAGTTTAACAACAATCGAACGAGGTCGGGTACTTTCTTTATTAAATTTTGCTATTCTAGTGCATTGCAATATATTTTCTTCTGTTACGGCACACTTTATTACTTTGGATAATTGAATAACAATAGAATTTATATTCTCAGATCTGTTCTCAGGCACACATTGAATCTCTATATTACTATTCCTAGATTCTTGCTCAAGCTGGTTCACTTTCGCGTTCAAGTTGTTAACCATAATTTGCATTTTATCATTGTTTTCCCTCAAATCCTTAACGGTTTCTTTAGTTGTCTTAAATTCTTTAAGAATATCATCATACTGCTTGCTCATGAAGCTGACGGAATCCTGTAAATCATTAATTTCATCTCTGACGACTTTGATTTCCTTGCTTATCGTTCTTGACACATTCTCGTTAACCTTCTCCAAAAAACGTTCGAAGTGAATTTCCATGACATCACTTATCATATCTCGTACTTTTTCCTCGGTCATAGGCTCATTATTATCTTTTGTTTCTGGAGGCGAAGATAAAGCTTGCCTTTTGGAGGATCTCTTCGCGGAATAGTTTTCAATATTTACTCGATCATAGGGTGGTAACGGAGAATTGTCCAAGTTCCGAGCTTTCCGTTGTGCACCTTTGCATAAGGGGCACACCCAGTCTGGTTCTAAACTTGCTCCTTGGGCATCTCTTGGTACAATGCATTCAATATGGAAAGCTTTTGAGCATAGTTTACATTTCACATAAGCTCCTGTTTCAGAACCCTTACAGCAACCCCAAGTTAAAACTATTTTAGACATTGTTAATAAATTCGACAAGTATAGTCACGGGTAAAACCAATATGTGTCAGCCCTATATATATTTTTCTTTATGGAATTTAATATTGTGTCGGTATAAATGTACTCAGGACTATAATTTACACACTTTATGTAATAACTAATAGGATCACTCACTAATAATAAAAATGTCTTTCCATCACAAACAAAAGCGCAGGGTCGACAGGGAGGAGGGGGTTTTTAGTGGGTATTGAGGTTGCTCGCCCGTGCGGCATCGCTCGGAGTCTTCCACACTCCTCTGTGTAATCGATCGCGGACGGAGCACAAACAAAGCATACTATTGCTAGTGTTATCGCCCCCGATCGATGCGTGCCGTTTCCTAGTGACCGGCCCAGAGAGTGCGTAAATGGGTCAAGCATTTTCCCTCGCCTCAAAAAAAGAAAAACCTACATTGCGTCTGACAACACCGAAGGATGTCTCTTGAGTTGAGGAGTTTTTGGCGGGAACTGAAAGGAGACGTTGTGCTGTGCAGTTTTATTTTCTAAAAATGTGTATAATTACTCTAAAATGAACAATAGTTGCAGGATATTGATAGTTTTTGAGTAGAAATTATGTGTTTTTGTGAGAAATGTGAACTGTATAGTCAGATGTGATCTTTCGAGTTTTCACAAGAACTCCATTGAATGGCGTCGGTTGTAGCCTGCAATACAACTGCCCTACTATACGAAGACCTATTAATTAACATGTTACCGACTGAAAGGCTTTGATTCTATGGTCATGAATAAATTAAAAAAAAAATATCTTGAGTTTTTGGCGGGAACTGAAAGAGGACGTTGTGCTGTGCAGTTTTATTTTCTAAAAATGTGTAAAAATACTCTAAAATGAACAATAGTTGTAGGATATTGATAGTTTTTGAGTAATAATTATGTGTTTTTGTGAGAAATGTGAACTGTGTAGTCAAATGTAGCCTTTCGAGTTTTCACAAGAACTCCATTGAATGGCGTCGGTTGTAGCCTAATACAACTGCGCTACTATACGAAGACCTATTAATTAACATGTTTCCGACTGAAAGACTTTGATTCTATGGTCATGAATAAATTATAAAAGCCTCTCTTGAGTTCTGCAACTTGCAAGGTTCGCCTACCGTAAAACTGCAACTGCAAGACTGAACAGTGCAGGGCTTAAAAAGACAAAAATTCGTCGGAGTCAGATTATTATTAATAATATTAAAAATTAATTTATTGTTTATTAATAAGTTAACTAACGTGATATTATTTAAGTCTATAACACAGAACACAAGTACTCTCGTCTATTACCTTATAAAAATCTTAGAGATTTTGGAGGGAACTTGAAGGCACCTTTCAAGTTCCCAAGTGCTTTGATTTTATTGAAATTAAAAATTAAATTAATTGTCTGATGTCAAGTTGTTCGAACATTATGCTAGGAGTTTTTGGCGGGAACTGAAAGCAGATATTGTGCTGCGCAGTTTTATTTTCTAAAAATATGATAAAAACGAACTATAGTTGTAGGATATTGATAGTTTTTGAGTAGTAGTTATGTGTTTTGTGAGAAATGTGTCACAAGAACTCCGTTGAATGGCCACCTATAGTTCAGCTGTGCTACACATAGGCTTAAGAAAATGAGGAAACAATATTGTAAACTACGATCTGGCGCAAAGACCTAGCTGTCAAGACATAAACCTAAATAAAAAAATTGCATTATACTAATAGGCGCTCTACATTTTCGGGAACAGATTTTCATGTTTTGGTGAGGATGTAGACGACTCAAATAACTTTTGAACTACGAGGACAAAGTAGAAATTTAGAGCCTGTCCGCACAGCGATTTTTCACAGCACGATTTTTTTCCCGTAATTCTGTAACACATTGAATACTATAGGAGTAGCCGCACTGGCGATAAAAAAATCGCGCGAGAATAAAATCTGTGACTTGATGCAAATTGATCGCGAAGCGGTGCGATTTATTTTCGCGCGAATATTTTGTACCGTATAGAGTAAGTATGGCTATGTTCGCACAGTGGAATAAAATTCGCGCGATTCGCTCAGTCGTGCAACGTGCAACGTCGATATTGAAGAGATGTCGTGCGCTTCTTCTCCTGAATGACGAAATTGATGTGGAGCAACTAATCTCGCTGATGCACAGGAGACCTCCCTTGTGGGATAAATTTCATAAAGCATATCACGATAGAATATTAAAGGCGAGATTGTGGGAGGAAATATATAAAAACATATACTTCACTTGGGAACAGTGCAATGACGCGGGGTAAACTCTAGTATATCTTCTTATATATGTATATAAAATTCTCGTGTCACAGTGTTAGTTACCAAACTCTTCCGAAATGGCTTCACCGATTCTCATGAAATTTTGTATGCATATTGGGTAGGTCTGAGAATCGGCCAACATCTATTTTTCATCCCCCTAAATGTTAAGGGTAGTCCACCCTTAAATATATATTTTTAATTTTTTGATATTTTTTTTCATTTTTATTTTTTTATGATACAGAATTAAAAAATGCATACAAACCTAAATTTTCAACCCTCTACGATCAGCCCCTATTTTTTAATAGCGATATTAGTATTTTAACAATTTTCTACTGAGATGATTTAGATTTTAATTTGAACGATTTTCATGAAATTTTGTGTGCATATTGGGTAGGTCTGAGAATCGGACAATATCTATTTTTCATCCCCCTAAATGTTAAGGGTAGTCCACCCCGAAATATATTTCTTTAATTTTTTGATATTTTTTTGCATTTTTATTTGTTTATGATACAGAATTAAAAAATACATACAAACATAAATTTTCAACCCTCTACGATCAACCCCTATTGTTTAATAGCGATATTAGTATTTTTACAATTTTCTACTGGGATGATTTAGATTTTAATTTGAACGATTCTCATGAAATTTTGTGTGCATATTGGGTAGGTTTGAGAATCGGAAAACATCTATTTTTCATCTCCCTAAATGTTAAGGGTAGTCCACCCCTAAATTTTTTTTTTTTATGATACAGCATAAATACATAAAGTTTAGTTTAGGGTTGTACACCCTAAATTTTCAACTCTCTACTATCAACCCTTATTTTTTAATAGCGATATTAGTATTTTTATAATTTTCTACTGGGATGATTTAGATTTTAATTTGAACCAGGTAGATGGCGCTGCAATCGGCTACCAGAATTTAGGTGTTCTCTTTGTTGTTATATGTGTTGAAGTTTGTCCCGGAATGGTTTAAATAAGCGATTGGACCCAGTAGGTGGCGCCGCGATACTCCTCCTAAACGCTGGGCCTGATTTTGATGAAATGTTTGTTTGTTCAAGTGGATTTGAGAAGGTTTATTAACATTTGGTCCCGGTAGATGACGCTGGAATCGGGTTCTAGATTTTTATTTTTTAAAGGCAGGACAATGTCTGCCGGGTACAGCTAGTATATATATTATATATCTTCATAGGTACATATGTTCAAGTTTAATATTGCGTCCTCTGTTGGATAATATTATTATGGCGGTGGCTCCACAATAAGGATTAGATTAAGAAGCATTCTTTGTGAACATTTTCTATCTCGACGGTACTAAATGAGAATATTGGTTTGTCGGGTAATTTATGTAAACTACTAAGAAATACTAAAAACTTTTTGCTTTTCGCAACTCTTGATATTTTATGAAGAAAAATCCTTTGATGGGTCTCAATTCCCATATATTCAATATACTCTTTGGGTCTCAATGCCGTAAGTGGGTGAATCCAATGTTCATGACATCTTTTGATACGTCTGCCGCCTTAGCATTAGATAAATTAAAATTTTAGTTCGGTTGTCCATTTCACACGTGCGTCTCAGCCGAGAACTGAAGTAATTCTGGTCGCGCGAATAAAAATCGTGCTGTGAAAAATCGCTGTGCGGACAGGCCCTTACACAGTGGCATAATAGAGTAGAAAATAATAGGGCCGCCACTTTAGAAATATTTATAGACACTAGACCTTTTATTTGGGCTAGGAAAGACGTTTTAGGGTCCACCAACAAGTTTTAAATGAATAATAGGAAAACAAAAATACTTTTGATAAACAAGGTTATGTTAGGAGCCAAGCGAGCGAAGCGAACGTGCCGCGGCAGCGGCCGGTGAATGCCAGAACCGACTGACACCATTTATTTATTGATAACTATTTAAATGATGGTTACAAATCGGTTGACATTTACTGACCGCTGTCGTGGCACTCTCTCTTCGCTCGCTCAGCTTGAGTAAGGGCTTTAGTCTGCGTTTTTAGACTGTTTTGAACGTAGATAGAATAGGTTTCTCTGTCTACGGTTTTGAATGTTTTTTTACATTGACCACTACCACCATTCTAATAAGAATAAGTAATAAGAACACTTTTAGTGAAAAAAATGGTAAATTTATGTTTACAAAAAGTATGTAAAAAACTACATGTCTCCTAGACATGGAGGTTCCAGCAGGGAGAATTAATTAATTGTTCTTGCAGATCTCGACAACAGTATAAAATCTATGGCCGGATTTAAAAACTAAAGATTATTTGAGTTGTTTTAATTATTAGTTGCAGGTCAAGCCCTGGGTAATAGTTCCATTTTACTTATATAAAAACTTAATCACGAACGAAGCCGCGGGCAAAAGCTAGTATATATAATAAACTTGAAATACCTGTGTTGACAAGTTATCTAACTGACGATGTTGAAAACCGCATAAGAATCGTTGCGTGGTTTAGGAGTTATCAGATATATAGAAAGTGAGACGCGGAAAGCGACTTTGTATTATACTTACTACTTCAATTAGTATTAATCAAGGAATGAAAGATTGTTTTATAATTACTCATTTATTTTTAACTTTTAGTACAAAATAAAACTAGTACACAGGGATACATCTCAAACCTAGCATTTGCAATGTTGAATATTCAGAGGCTTACGACGATAAGTCTTCTCATTTGTACTATTTTAGACACTATAACGTCATACAGATTAGCTCATATTCCCCATCAAAAATAATGTTAGTCACAACTGAATAATGTTATCACTCCTAAAGTCAATCTGTTCGAACAGATGCGTTTCATTATCGAAATAATTATACTATTCTATTGTTACCTACGTAAGAATCGAATTTTACAAGCTTACTTAAATTACAAATACACAAATTTTGAGGTTTGGAGCGGCATTGATGAGTTTTTCAGGCACAATCAAACCAGTGCATTCCTATGTTTAAAATACACCAAACGACGCATGCAAAAACTATTTTCGACTGCATATTATGTATGTTATTGTTGTTTGTTTGTCGTTTATGTATTTGAAACATATCATTACGTTTTCTATTTACATTATATCCCGATCTCAAATTAAATTTAACCGTGTTAATTATTATCACTTACATAATATTATTCCGACAATTTCTTATTCCAATAAATCGATTGTAAAAAAAATACATGAGAACGTTATTATCTAAAGTAATTGCCTACATGTTAGAAAATTTGTTTTGTAACCATTCATGAACAACAAACTTGATTTCAGGCGAACGTCTGATCGAGAGAAGTGTAAAAGGCAGTCGCAGTAAACGAAACAATGTATTTCATATTTAGTATGCGGAACGGTACACGTTTTTGAAACCATTACTATGTAGATATGTGATAAATAATAATAAAAAATAAGGAATAATTTGGTATAAAAAATTCTGCGTATGCCCGTAAATGAAAACCATTAAACCTAGTGACGATTTACAAACATTATAAAGCACTTTTATAACCACGGCGATGCGAATCAGTCTGAGGGCGGTGTGGTTAAACAACATGCACACCTTGCATAATTATGATTTCGTATGAAAAAGCATCTATTACAGTATCTGTAGCTAACTGAGAACGACTATATAATGACGAACGGAAATTCTGTATATAATCATTGCTCCTCATGAAATGCTAGGACTAAAAACGCAACTACATCATAAAAGAAAAAATATTAAAAAGGACAATCGCTCAATACATTCCAATCATATATTTTCAGACGGCGCCACAAAAAATTCATCTTTCTTTGTTTTGATACAGACAAATTATTCAAGATTTTACTACTTGAAATTAAAAACATTTTTCAACCATTTTAGTATAAAATGTAGTCATAAGTTATTAGTTTCTTTTCTATTTAAAATATTATATGATTGTGTTTTGAAACAGTTTTAAACAATGAAATATTAATTAAAAATTAACAGAAGATTTATGGCGCGCTCTTTAGAAAAGTACGATTTAAGAGTTACATATTTACTGAAAGATTGTCATTTTTAGTTTTTCTTCTGCTATGAACTCATATCATCTCTCTACGAACTATAACATCGGGGGAAACTTTTGTTTTATTCTATGCCCAAACAGTTTTGCAATCAACTTTCAATAAAATATGGTATTTCTCAACAAAAAAAGCAGTGAGGAAAAGCGACACTTAAATGAAAATTAATTATTAAAATTTCACAGTCGCTCTTTGTGAATTTGCATTTTTACATAAAAAGCTGATCTCGAATAGAGACGATATGTTCAACACACGAACATCAATTGTTTTCTGGCTTATATCAATAGTAAATGAATTTATTAACGTATTAATTATTAACATGACACAGTCTCGTGTTATGTATGTATAATTATTAATTTTTCAAATTAAATAACATATTTTGATTAGTTGGTTTTGCAATTATCAGTATCATCATTTTGTGTAAAAGTATGATCATTATTATATGTATAATATTATACATTGTGTATATTACCTAATGCTAGTAATCGGTAAATAAACTTTACTTAAATTTCGCTTATTACCTAATTTCTGACTCCGCCCTCTAATGACACACAACATCGTGAGTTCTAGTATGGTAACCGCACAAGGGCGCTTGTTCTCCCGCGGTATTTAGGCGGCAAGAAGGACGTACGTGGCAAGCAACGAGATTCGCCAGGCAGCCTCAACTGTCGAGTGCTGCGTAGACTACATTAATAGATACAGGCAGTGCTTCTAAACCGCACACGACATCCGTCAGGATGTATTCTGCCGATAACTCAAACGGTCAATAATATCACGTATAATTATTATTTTTTGCCTTAAGCAGGCAAACAGGCAGACGGCCCACCTGATGAAAAGTGGTTACCGTCGCCTATGGACGTTTGCAACACCAGGGGTGTCGCCAACGCGTTGCCGACCTCTAAGAAATTTTATAACGCCGTTGTTAAAGAACCCCATTTCATAGCGCAAAGAGAAAACCGCGGCGGGAAGTTCTCTCCAGATCATCAATTAAGGTATAATAATGTATTAGGCTTTTTCTCAAACAAACGGCGAATAACGAAAGTAATGTAAATTCGATAGGAATATGCCGAGTTGTCAAATTATAGAGTAATGCGAATTATAAAGGAAAGAATTACAACTTTGCATAGTTTGGGATATGCAAAATTTTCACCAAGAAATAAACGTTTAAAGAGATTGAAAACTGGAATTGAGGAAAGACTTGAAGTATGAGAATTATCGTTTTCAAAATTTAGTCTCGTGTTTTATGTTATCCTTGCATATCTCACGTGTATCTTGTAAATTGTGCTCACCTCAGGCGTTTACTGGCACAAGCGCGTAGGTTTATAATATTAACGAAATTTACCCACTCGGTGAAATAAGACAATTGCAAAACCAACCATAGAGCATTAGAAACAAAACCTTTTACATTTCATAGCAACATAGCATCTAACAATCGAGTAATAAGATTATTTCATGTAAGGCCTCGCTTTAAATAATAAAAAATAGTTATTGCATTATCAAAAACCTCATTTCTTAATTGCTTCAATTTGGTAATTAAACCTTATTCCTAAGAGGCGGATAGATGTCATGAGCGTAATTAATATCGGTTTTCTATATCTTACTACCAATCTTTAAAGACAATTAAAATTACTTGTACTGAGTTTAGTTATCTTTCAACCAGTAATGCATAGTAAGATATAAGAGATCCGACGCAAGTGACCTAAGTAATTCATTTACATTGTCAAATAACCCCAATTGATCTGGATTGATTTATTCCCACTGAAAAATGTACGTACGAAATTGTACATACCATATTATCTACTTCCTGAATATTTATTAAACAAAAAACTAACTTATCCTGACAAGTAGCTAGCTGGTTTTTATAATTTTTATTCAGATATGTTAATTATAACTAATGATCAGAGGATACGGCATATTTACCTAAAGTTTGCAATGTCACTCATTAAAAACACGAAAATATAATTGTTTTATACTTTTGAATTAATAAACGAAATGTCGATGCAGTTTTTATCTCTATCTTCATTCCAACTTTAGGTAAACTAGCCCCTTACATAGTTCACATTATATACAGTGTGGCATAGCCCTGAGACACGCGTTATAAAAATAGTAAACCACTTTCAAATACGACTATTATATATCTAAGTACGGCCTCCGTGATCTCTTAGTATGTGCATTTGCTCAATTAGCTACTTAGAAGCCAAACTCAATTTGTTTTTAGAAATTGGAGTGTCTTTTTGATCATCTGGTCTGTAAGTTACTGGAATAGGCCCTAAATTTATACTACATGTGTTATCTATACTACCCATAACACAAGCATATTTTTTTTGTAAATATACAAAACGTGTTCGATTGCTTATTTCAAAGTAACTCTCGCAAACACATTTACACGTAACGACCAGTTCCTTACAGTTACTTACACATTTGGAGAATGTTTACAATTTATACGAATTTTAATGTTCAAGGGTATATAGGGACAAATATTCAATTGCATAGTAATTAAATGCCAATGCAATGAAACAAGGAAAACATCTTAATAATTTTGGCACCATCGAACATAATTTCATACCGATGTACGCATCTTAATTTACAATGGATGTCGCGAGGTATTCACATTTTATTGCTATCGAGGATTCATCTTATGATTAGATGAATAAAAACACGCAAGCATTTGATATCTTAAACCGATATGATCTTATCTCAATTATAAAATTATTATCGATAGCCATGTAATATCTATAAGTGAGGGAGCACTTATAGATATTAGGAGCACAGCGAGCATTCGCAGTTAATGTAACGGATCAGAGCAATACATCTGTGAAGGAGAATCGAGCATTACAGTGCGCAATCTGTAATTTAATGACAATTTGTAATATTTTGATACAACTTGTAACATAACAACCGCTTCGTCTGACATTGTGGAATCAATGCTCAAAACCGAATCATAAATGATACACTACAGGCGAATTGCTCGGGGTGAGGAAGCACCTTATGAACAATAATCCGTGAATCTAAAGGCTATTTTTTAGCGACTATGAGTAGTTTACAAAACAAATATTTGCGCCGCAATTTACTGCTTCACAGATGGTCGAGCAAAAAAACGCTATTTCGTATAAAAACAAGTATTGCGCAAATTCTGCAGCTAACCTGAAGAGGGCACGATATTTGAAATAGTACCAAAGTAACGAAAAAAGGAGATGGATACACTTCCATACATTTGTATGATTGATTGCAAAAAGATCTAAGTTATTTTACGATCTTTTTATTATGTCTATATTTTTATATAATAATTATAGTGGGGTTAGTTACTTTAAATGAATTAATCGTGCGGAGATCTGTTTTCGTATTATTAATTATTAAAATTCATTCACATAATTCGATCATAGAAATCGGTAATTTATTCTATTTGTGACCTTTTATATAAATAGAATTTAGGGCTGATGTAATAGAAAAATATAAACTTTTTTTAAGCCATATCTCAACTCATTACATTACTTTGTCCCAAAAGTCCCCGTCTCCACGTATGTGAAAATTAGATTTGTAAAGAATTTCCCAACTATTGAAACCAATAGCAACATTATTGTTGTTCACAATAGCATAAGATTGTTTTACGAAATCTTAAAAAAACAAATGATAAGTCTCATGATAGAAACTATTGCCATTAACCTAATTTTGAAAGATATAAGATTTTGTGTTTAAAGATGTCTTAAACAAATCAAAAGTAATTTAAGTAATTCCAAATACGTAAAATTCATTTACTACAATACATTTAAATGGGTTTTTATCTGAATAAAAACTTCTAATGTCAATAAAAGTCCATAATAAAAAATAAGAATAATTCCTTGTCTGTGTTTTATGAAAAGTTATATTTCCATCATACTAAAATAGTAATTGGAAATTATCAGATAATTTATTTTCAAATTAAAGACAACTTCTTTACTTTGGTAAGTTTGTTTTGAAAAATATTCTACATAAATTTAAATTTACTAGTGACTTTGGTATTATAAGGCTTGTCTGGAAATATTAATACAGTTCAGTCGAGTTGCCAACTAGCATTACATTAATAGCCTCTTCCCAGCTCTTACTAGCTGAGAGTGAAGGAGTTTCTTGGCTTGAATCTAATATTATATTATGCTAAACACTTGCTTCATTGTTATAGTCCAATTAGCTATGATCCACAAGAGTATGACCATTGAATTCAACATCAAAATGTAATAAAACAGCAGGCAACTTGTTATTTATTCTCTTTTGCTTGCAGATAAATGTCATTGCAATCAAAACTAGATTAATTGGTGTCTCAACATTTTCACACTGTCTGATATATAATTGAAGACAGAGGTTGCATGCAAACAGTATTTGGTTTTATAACCATGCAACATAATGTTTGTCTTCTCTATTTTAAGTGAACTTGAAGACTAAAAACGCGCTCGTCATTTCCTTGTCAAAGTGACTATAATATGATAAATCGTACCTATATAATAACTATAATTTCTTTTTAATTAATTTATATGTTTATTTAAGACATTCCAAAGAAATGATTAACATTATTCAGACTGAGCTTTCTGCAACATCGAAAACAAAACATATAAAACAACAAACATTCATCAAACGACCGGCGCAAGAACGATCCGCTGCGTCGTCACCGAATTATGTATTTCAGACTAATACCTAAATGAACACATGAAATACACCCGTCGCGGCGCGAACTATTTCGGGGCGCTCGAACGGAACGGCGACATAAACCTATTTTTAAATAATTACACCTTAAACGTAAAATAAACTCAATAATATACATAATTACATTATATATTCGAAAAGATTAACAAAAAAGAATCGACAGTCAACTTCCGAGGAGGCGTGAACGGGGCCCGGTGCGAGCCGGACGCCCAGCGCGCGTCGGCCGCCGCTAGGAGCAGCGCCGGTGCGCGAAGCGGCACACGGCGCAGCGCTACATGCGCGGCCGTCACATCGACGGCCGCTCCCAGTCGACCGCGGCGGGCGGCGGCGCGCCGCTCCACGCGCCCCACCGCTCGCGCCGGAAGAACCGCTTCTTGAAGTGGTGCGTCTGCAGCGGCGACGGCGACCGCGCGCCGCCCGAGCCCGCGCCCCCGCCGCCGCCCCCGCCCGCGCCCGCGGCGCCCGCCGCCACGGGCGCCACCGCCGCCGCCGCCGCCGACTGGGCGCGCGCCGCCACTCCCGCCTCGCCGTGCCCGATGCCCGAGTCCGGCGACGTGTTGCACGCCTCGTCCGACCTACGCCTTTTGTCCTCCATGGCAGTGGAGGCGAACGATATTATCTGGTCGAAACGAAACGCAATCCGGTCCTGCCACTTGCTCTCGTCCACCTCTTCGCCGCCCTCACCTTCTGAAACGATTGCAACCGACGTTAGTCCCGCCGAGCGGCATACTACTCGATACGAGGTTTGAAATAGTTGCACGGTACCTTGCGGTCGCGCACCGTCGGGTAGCTCGTCTACTAGCGGCGTGGACGTGTTCGAGTGGGGGTCCGGCGGAGGCGTCCGGCGCCGCGCGGCTTCTTCTCCGTCGGCGACGCCGCCGACCGCCGCCCCTCCTCCCCCGTTGCGCCCGCGCCAATACTCTGATGCGAGGACGCGAGCTTGCAGGCAAGCCGCGAGTCCTGCCAATGATTAACATCAAATTAAATAAAAATGTCCTAAGTATGATACATTACATTACGTACCCTGTGGATAAAAGTCAAAACTCACCCTCTAAAGGTTGATGCGGCGCCACAGGTTCTTGATACCTCGCGCTCATGTTGACGGCAGCGTTTATGATGCTTTGATTCGATATCTCCAGCGTTCGTTCTATTTCGCCGTTGACGAGATCACCGATGGTGCGCACGCCCGGCCCGGTTAATCTCTCCTGCGACAAATGACGGCGGAGGGCCAACTTAGCCGGTGAAACCTAAAAATGGTCACGATCAAATAGGGTGCCAACTAGTTTTGGTAACCGCGTGTATATTTCGATGGGAAATAATGAATGTATCGTACCTGAGTGTAGTCGGGTTGGTGAGCGTGATGGTGGCGCGGGTCGAGGTGCGCGGGCGGCATCCGCGGCGCGTCGGGGCGGCGCTCCAGCGGGTAGCGGTCGCGGCGATAGTCGCGGCGGAACGAGGGCGCCACCGGCGAGGGCGGCGGGTGCGGGTGCGGGTGCGACGAGTGCGGCGTGTGCGCCCCGTGCAGCGGGTGAGCGCCGCGCGCACCGAACGCGTTGTGCGCCGGCGCCTGGCGCACATAGCCATTGCTAAATGTGTGAGTCGGGGTCGGCTGACGGGTCGCCTTTCGCTGCTCCTGGTCCTCGTTCAACACAGACGTTATTATGCTCTTCAATCGATCCTCAAAATTAATCACCTTCGGCGACTCTTGCACCTTGGCCACCACGTTGAGGGGCTTTTGCGGTTTCACTGGCGACTGGCGATGAGCGAGCGGCAGCGGCGGCTGCCCCAGCCGTTGCGGTTGCGTTCGCTGAATGGGTGTGACCGCCTTTGGATACCGATGGTGATCAATATGTCGATCAGCCTCTCGTGCATAACCATTCACAATGACATTGGGCTTTGTGATTTTACCTGCTTCAATTTGTCTGCCCGTCTCTAATATTTTTTGAGCGAGTATCTCTGGGTTTTGCTCTTCTATTTTGCCGACGTCTGGGACGTCAGGCCACTCTTGTGACCTGGATCGGTGTTCCCTGGATTTCCTCGGTTTTGAATTGACGGTGTGCGGCTTGACGGTGGCGACGGGTACTGTGGGCGCCACGGGCGCTGTGGGTGGCGCTACCTTCTGTTCGCTGGCTCTCTCCATTTGAACTATCTCACTTTGTAGGTGTCCCACTTGAGCGTGAAGTCTTTTTCTGTGGGCTAACGTAGCTGATATTTCTTTTAAAATACAATCATGAGCTATACTTTGTGTAATTTCAGTATCTGGTGGTATTTGACCGAGTTGTCTATATTTTTCAGTTATTTCAAATGTCCTTTGTTTGACAAGAATGGCTTGCTCTGCTTCAATGTTATTGACCTAAAATAGAATACATAATATGCGAAATCTATTTATTAACACGTATTATCACAGTCAAAATTTGAACAATCATGGTGAAACCAAAATTTACAAAGTAAGGAGCGCGCATATATTATTTATTTTGTTACATAGAATTAAAGTACAAGCGAAACTTAATTGCGTCCTTGATGTTCGTACACGTCATTGTGCAGCATACAACTATAAGATTCACAGGACACTGGAGCTGCACAAAGTCACGGAAATAACCCTCTCGAAGCGCATTTAACTTTTGCCCATACTGTACATTATTTTTTGTTTTTGTACGAACTTAAATCTGTAGTCATTTGTACTGGGAGTGTTTTAATATCAGTGCTGGATTCAGCATTATTGGCGGCCTGGGCGAGATTTTCTTGGCGCCATCTGTCAACTTTCTAATTCACACAAGTGTTAATTCAAATATAGATTAGTTCAATTAGGTATTTCAACTCAACTTTTTATTATAAGAAAAAAATGTCTAAAGGAACTCAGGTATAAAACAACATTTTAACGGCTATAAGAATTAACTAAAAATGAAATACATTTCAGATGTGAAGCCTGATTCTACGCCCTTGTCGCCCAACTATGTTCTACCCTAATGCCGCTATTACTTACAAGTGTTAGTAAAGAATAAAAATTATCTGCTTTGCAAATTGCTTCTATTCTTCGGTATTTAATACCGGATTTGGGTGAAATTTTCACCAGTCGGTAACTTATGTACTCATTTAAATTATTTTTCTCAGGTATTATTTGTAGTGAAAAATTTTGATGCTAATATAATATAAAAAAAATATGAATAAAACATTTCAGATTGGAATCTTGTTGAATAATGTTATCACTGGAAATATTTGTATGATAGATATGATGAAAATAATCCATGATCCATTTATAGTTAAAATATTAGGTGGAATATGAGATCCAACAACAAAAAAAGAAAAAAAGAAAGAAAAAGATACTTATCTAAGGCTTTTATGGGTAGATGGAGTTATGTTTTATTAATTTAACATATTAGAATGCCCATTAACCATTTTGTAAATGCATGTGATTTCAGACATTGACATTACAACTGCGCTTTAAAAAGAAGTAGCAAGCAAATAAAACAATGAATGAACAACAAATGATTTAAACATGTAATGAAATTGATTAAATTATAAGAATTTACCTGCGCTTGCAGTTTGCTGGCTTTGCTCTGTAATTCCTTGTGCCTGCCCACAATCTCTTTGGCTTTGGCCAAAAGGTCCACGGTATTGTTCGCATGAATGCCCAATTCGCTCATTCGCGCCTTCAAAAGAGCAACACTGTCACTAATAAGCACATTGATCTGTTTGTCCAACTGAGAAGCACGCGATTTCAACTTTTGATTCCTCTCCTGCAAACCGTTGTTGTTGATAAATAAAAGTGCTAAAGCCTGCTACTTTTGAAATAAGATATCTTACTTTGGTGTGCTCTGTGCTCCCTGCTATTGTTGCCTGGATAAAATACTTATTTGGTACAGAAATGGATGTAATATATTCATTTCATTTAGTTCAGATATATAGACTTTTGTATGAATATCTTCAGAGTTATTAAGAAGACCTAATATGTAATGGAAAGAAATATTTTACTGTATTTTCTAATTATTAAATAAAGAATAATATAAATTCATGAATTTCTCACAGCTAGGCACTGGCAGAGGAACAGACAGTAGACCCAACATGCTTGATTAGGGTGCATTGGCAGGTTTCACACGTTAGTAATCTCGACGTGTAGATTTATTCACAATTTTGGTATATAAGCACTTTCAATAACTAAATAATTTTCCTCTCAGAAAACGAATATTACTTTAGGCTATTGAAGCCATGCAGATTATTCTAGTGTATAACCGATTAAAAAAAACAGAATTCCTCGCTTTAAAATCGAGTAGGTTGCAAAGTGATGTATGTACTTAAAATAGGAACTACAATCAATTCGTGGTCACGGCTACAGAAAAGTGGCCGAAACGTCGGAATAATAAAAATCAAATAATTCACCGCGTTTAAACCCGTTAAAACGGAGTTTGTTACAATATTTTTTTAATTCACAAGATGATTATCAAAATGTTGGCCGCGCGGCACAATGGTGAACGGGTGCTCACCTTCTCCTTGTCGATCTGCTGGCGTATCTCGTGCGCGTACTCGGGCGTGTTCATGCGGTGGATGAAGGCGAGGTACTGGTCGCGGAACATGTCGAGCAGCAGCTGCAGGCTGTACGGCGTGTGCGGCGAGCGCGGGATCTCCAGCTCCGAGTGCAGCCGCTCGGCCGGCTGCAGCTGCACGCCCAGCGCCGACAGCCGCTGCTCCACGCAACCGGGGGGCGGGGCGGTCACCTGTTTATTCATTATATATATTCATTTATATAATACAATGAAAATAGCTTCAAAACTCCATACCGTACGTAGTTCAGGAAGAGTTACCGGATATAAACACAGACATAACCGGAAAGCGACTTTTTGTTTTACCTAAATCCTTACTGTTTCATGTTCAATTCACTATAATAACAAAGAAACTAACTGCTAAGTCCATATTATTGTCTAGAAAACTGACAAGCAAAGCATAGATGGGAGTTGAAGCCAACTTGGGTCGAAGTAATACAATAAATGACATGTTGTATATGACAACAGGGATTTGTTAGTGAATTGAAAAAATGCGTTTGCAGCGTCATCTATTTCACTAATCCGTCTATTCTAAGGAAACGACGTCATTTATCGAGATAGAATGTATCCTAAGTGTTAGCTCGGATTATAAGCTAGCACTATATCGAGTTTCATTCATACAGGTTTAGTAGTTTCCAAAACAGATGCGATCGCAGCGCCATCTTTTTCGCTATTTTCGTCTAACCCATGGAAACAATGTCATTCATCAGGATAAAAAGTATCCTAAGTTATGCCCCAGGATATAAGCTAACTCTCTGTAGAATTTCATAGAGTTCAGTACTTTTCATGTACAGACAGACAAAAATTCTAAATATGGTACAAATTCGATACCTGATTTTATTACAATTGAAACGTAGCATAAACTCGAACCATTCATAGATTTTTTATAGTATACATAGATTAAAATAATCACAAAATAAGAAGCCCACCCAAGTTTACTCCAAAACTTCAGATTATTATTTATACTAACACAATAATACATAATTGTACATATATGTATTGACAACGAAAACGATTGAATTAATATATATTTATTACACGGGTAAACTAATAAAAAAATTCAATAGATTAATTGCGATGTGGGATAAATGCATGCAATATGCAAAACCTGATGTGGGATAAAACTTTCGCGCTCCATATCAATTTTGTGAAGTATTTGTGTGACACAAAAAGTAATTAACTTTAAATACCTATATCAATAGAAAGCAAGGTATAGATAGATAGATAGAGGTTGTATAATTTTTAATTGATTTCTAGATATTCAGTTAACGATTTGGAGGTTTCAATCCCTAAATATGTTGCAATGAGAACTGTCGAAATGGGCTTCTTATTTTCTGATTATTATAATAAAAAATTCCAGTACGTTTGGTATTACGCCAAAAGGTTTGTACTGAAAATCAGCATTATAGATATAATTACGGCACAGCAATGAGCTGATTTCAAACCTTGTTTGTTGAAAATACGGCGTACAAATTCTCAATATACGCTTTTTACTTTTAAGACATATGTAAGCAATGAAGTACATGGGTCGTTATTTATTCAAAAAAAAAATTCTTTATTTCTTTCTTCATGAAATACTCACCGCTCCATTGTGTATCGTGGAGGCCAGGGTGGTGGAATGCAGCAGGTCGAGGCCGGCGATGGCGGCGGGCGCGGCGCGGCGGCGCTTGGCCCGCGCGGCACGCCGCCTCGCGCCGCCCGCGCTGGCGCTACGCTTGCTAGCCGGCCGCCGGCTGCGATCTGCAACAACGTCAAATGCACCATTACAGTACGCTAGTATTGAGTAGGACAAGATAATAAAATGAGTTTGTAAGTGTAACCTGAGTTTTTGTACTAAAGTAGTACAATGTTCCATTTCGACTGAATTGAGGCATTTTGTGCCGCGGCATTACATTTGAAGCAAAAAGCGCCATTTCCTCTTATGTACCACAATTTGTACCTATGAGATACTACAATTAAAACTTCCAATTCAGAAATGTTTGTAAGAATCGGAAATGAGTCACCTCATTTTACTTGTAGAATGTTGTCCCCTCTTTGTCATGTGAATATCCCATAGAGGGATATCGTACTGTCGTAGGATAAGCCTTATATTCCGTCCTTCCTCTTATGGTTCATATTATTTGAGGAGGGAGTCGTACGCACAACAAATTTTTTGAAAATTAACGTTTTCAAATTTTGAACCCTATCAGTACAAATGTATTTTGTGCCGGACAAATGTACCGGCTCATATACTACAACACTATGTACTAAGTTAATGAATCTCCAAATATGTTTCACAGGGCTACATGAACAATACCTATGTTTGTATGAGAAATGATCTACTTCTTAGCTATCTGTTGCTAAACACGAGAGTTTGTCTAGTTTAGTGACTGACTTACTGACTATGTATACTTGTTATTATTTTAAAGTTTTTAATATTCACTAGAAGTTATTATCTTTAGGACCTCAAAACTATACAAAACCTTAGTTTTGGAGACTAATAATAAAACAAAACAGAAATTACATACATTTAAGCAATTATAATTAAAACAATATTTATTATTAAATCATTTTAATCCGAATTGAAAAAAGAATAAAAACACATGTCCAACTGACCATGCACTCTCAAAGACTTCCAAACTTCCATGGTGGACTTTTATTTCAATTTGTGTACTTATAGTGTTATAGTATTGTATACTTATAAAACTATAAATAGTGTGAAACCAAAAATATACCATATCTCAAAAACACTTTGATAAACCATTGTCAACTATTTTTTTTAATGTTTTAAATTTCTACTACTCTGAATTTCTTTCAGAATTATCCACAAAATACTATTTTAAACCAAATTGTATTATTAAAGTAAAAAAATAAGTGTTCATAGACCTTTAAAGTAACGTTTATGGCACATTTGTTACTTTCGATTCTACAAAATGTTACTGACATTTTACAAAAATGATAATTAGTATTTTGTATATTCATAATTAAACATAACCATATATGCATATATAAACTGGCTGATATTGAAATACAGATAAGATAATGAACTATAAGAAGAAATTCAATTGCCTCTATTTAGGGTCACTAATATTCTCTTACTGGAAATATCACACGAAAATTTCAGCGAAATTCTTGAAAAGCAGAAGATAACAGAATAGCAGTATAGTTCGCGCCACGTAAAAAGAACACTGGCTCTGAGCCTGCGCAGTGAGCGTTTTATCGATCAAATTGGTGGTATGAAGGAGGCGAAACAGGGTGATACTTTAGGATACGACTGTACACCAGCGCAGACACATCCCCTCCACTACCGCTCAGCGTTCTAGTTACGTGGCGGGACCTATAATTAAATAGAAACTGTCTCGGAGTTTGTGGCGGGAACTGAAAGGAGATTTTGTGCTGTGCAGTTTTATTTTCTAGAAATGTGTAAAATTACTCTTAAATGAACAATAGTTGTAGGATATTGATAGTTTTTGAGTATTCATTATGTGTTTTGTGAGAAATGTGAACTGTATAGTCAAATGTGGCCTTTTGAGTTGTCACAAGAACTTCATTGAATGGCACTAGCTGATTACCTACAGTTCAGCTGTGCTACAAATAGGCTTAAGAAAATGAAGAAACTTTATTGTAAACTAAGATCTGGCTTAAAGGCCTAGCTGCCAAGCCATAAAACTAAATAAAAAAAATAGAAACTGACTGGAATCGGAAGAGGAAGCCCACGGCGCGCCCCATTCGCGCGGCGCTGGCTCCGGGCCCGGCGGCGCGTCGTCCGTGCCGCTCGACTCCTCGTCGCTCTCGTCGCTCGAGCGCCGCGCCACGCGCCGCTTCGCCACGGCCGCGCGCGAACGCGTGCGCCCGTTCTCACCCCTGATACAGTACAACTAATTATTAACAGTACCAGTTAGATATTTGACAACACATCCTATAACAATTTTTTACAAAATAAACATAAAAAGATAATACGTTCAAATACTTTACCATATTACTTTTAAAATTACATGATAGAAATATTTTTGATGACTGTTTGAACCATAATTAATAAGCAATATTTTTCGGAAAAATATGGGAAGATGGTCTCCCCAAAGACGAGAAGGGTGGCAAGAGACCGCACTGAATGGCATATTCTGGAGGAGGCCTGTGCCATGGAGAAAACTTGACAGAAAGACAGAAAAAAGGCTATTTTTATTTTCTGTTATGCCCGCAAATTCGTCTACGCTTGACTTTAAATTCCCGGGATAAAAAGTAGCGCAGATTTTAAGTCTAAAAGTTTGCTGTCGGTCAGCGAAAATCGCATCGAAACCGGCCCAGTAGTTTTACCTGAATCCCGAACAAACAGGCAGCCAACAGATAAACAGAAAAGAAATCTAAAAGAAATGCATCGTGTTTTCCACCGTTTATATATTTCAGTTTTTTAATAGCTTCAATGTACAGACATGGCATGTTTAGAATTTTATAAGCTTCTGGACTCGTTAGAATTATGACGCCAGATTACAAAAAAAGGACGGCATGACTTTTTGAATGATTATAAAAAGTACCTTTGTTGATTTGACTATCAAATATCCAAACACTGCTGTGGTGGTCTGAACATTAAGCAGTAGAAAATTACGCAAAGAGAAATAAACAAAATTTTCCTTATTTAGCCTGGTCTGAGTATTACTGGTATCCATCTCATACAATTTAATTGTATGCTATTCATAGCACAAATCTGAATTAGATTGGGAATGTAAAACATGTCTCTTGGGCTGCGCCTGCCACACACATTGTATATTTTTAATACATCAACTGTTCTGCATATAGATTATAAAAGATGGTCATCTCATCTTGGTTGAGTTTGTCTGCATACCAACTCACAGTCGAACAAAAGTCAAAAACACAATTATTAGTTTTTTTGTAACTGGGCATCACCGCTTAAAAAAAACCTGTACACTTTTAATAAACATGTTTTTTTTTTAATTGACATAAACAAAATCGACTTCACACTAAAAAGTAAAAATTTAACCGACTTCTTTCTACAACATTTAAAAGTCGGTGTCAAAGCGGTAAGTAAAATGTCTTGCGACCACTATACTGCAAAATTATAATAATATTTTAATTAATAGTTAATTTAAAATACATTTGATTTGTATACAGGTCTTATTTCTTGATTATTTTTATTTTTTTTAGTTTATCATGGTTGAAAAGTAATAATACCTGACAGGCCTAGGCCGTGGCACTTTGCGCCTGCGCTCGGGCAGTGAGCCAGTGCTGTGGTTGCTGTTGCCGTTGAGCAGATCAGGGGTGGGCTGCCGGGTCGGGGGCGCGCTCAGGTGCCTCTTGCCACTGCCCTCACCTTCCTCGCAACCATTAGTTACACCCTGTACAATGGCCACAATATTACATGCTTATATATAAAAGTTACATTATAGTTTACACAACTAATAATTCCTCTTGATGTACCTGGGCAGCTGACCAACTTTAATAGCGCACCACAGTGTATGAATCGTATAAGCGGGATGGAACTGAGAATGCATAGCAAGAAACACTTTGCCTTTTACGAGTATATAAATGCGAATAAAGTTCCAACGCAAACGAAAACTGCCAATCGGAATTATAATTTGTGTAAAGCTGTACTGATATTCTATTATATTTATTTCTCGGTTTGAATTAGATGAAAAAAATAATTAGAGGCATCAAAGTATTTTCTGTGCTTAAGAATTTACTGGACTTATCTTGCACCCTAATCTGTATTTGATATGATTTCATTTTAAAAAGTTAAAGTGATTGGAACAGACCCTTTTGCTGACCTTGAGTTTCGGATTTTTCAGTCTTTGAAAGTATCTCTCCAATTTGGTCCTATCTATAATGTGTAAATAGTACGACACTGGCTTGCCCGTCCACGAGACGGAGCCTTTTAGCGGCGACATCTCGCTGACGTGCATGATGGTCCCGATATCACTCAGGTTCCTATCTGTTATCCTGAAGTTCAATGGGCAAAAGCTTTTCGAGGACACTATTTTAGCACCATCTTTCAAATCCGCGAATCTTTCTTTCAGCTGATGATCGACATGCGGTCCAAATGCGAAATTGTTCACGAACACTATAGTCGCAGCGTTTATTTTCTCTCTGTGTTCATCTAACAAAAAATCCCCCTTAATCAATTTGTATTCTCCAAACTTTTTTCCATACCATCTCATCCACATTCTGAAATGTAAATCCATACTCTGAAAAAGAAAATAATTAAATATAAAATTAATATAAAGTTTTAACAGATAAATAAAATAAAGACTAAAGCATACCTCGGCATATTTACTAGGCACTTCCGCTTTTTCGACACCAAGACAGATGCGACAAGGGGTCGCAGCTGCCATTTGTAACACGACCTGCCCCACTCCGGAGCCCAGGTCGACGAACACATCTTCGGAAGTGATATCGATCTGGTCGATCATTTGAGACACTAATTCATACGACGTCTCGCCATACACCTGTTCACAAAAGTACAGTTTTATATGAGTAAACAAATACTTTTATTTTATTACTACTAAATGACAATACAGTGTTAAGGTTAATGTATTATTAGGTGTGCCCGTGAGTAAGTTTGCGAGGGACAAATATTCACATCTACTAATCCCGCAATATACAATAAAAATGGATCATAGGTATACATGAAAAATTTAATACATTGAAATCTGTTGAGCCATTACGGACTCTATTTGAAACAAACTTTCAGACACTGATTGACAAAAATCCTAAAATCGGCGATTAAAGAGTATGGGTCCAATAAGTAGCATTTATCTCTTAAATATTGGCATTTGTGTTGAAATCACAGACGAACATTTCTATTTTATATAGTGACTCGAGTTTGCCCCGCGGCGCGCCTAGCTTTATTTTACTTACATCAAAACTTAATTCGGTTTTTTACATATAATAAATATACCTATAATAATAACAAAGAAACTAAATCCATATAATCTAGACAACTGCCCAACATAAAGATGAGGCGAAGCCAACATGATTTGAAGTAATACAACGAATAACACTCCCGGGAAAATTTTAGCGCGGTTTCGGAAATATAAAGCATCACTTAAAAAAGGACTTAAGCTAACATTTCAATGAAATCGTATCGAAATCAGCTAATATTTATGCAATCTAATTAATTTGTACCCCACCCGGGAAAATTCCCATGGGATTTACGGGACACAAAGTATCACAGTATTTAAAAAAGAATGTAAGCTATAGTTTCAATGAAAACTGTGTCGGAATAAGCTAATTTCTATGCACCCGAACAACTTCAAACCGCTCCCGAGAAAATTTTCGAGGGATTCCCGGGATAAAAATATCACACATTTTATTACACAACATTTGCTATCGATCAGAAAAAAATCATTGATATTAGTTTTTTTTAATCTGGTCACTTTAAAACATTCCCATAAAAATTTCCGCGGGATTCCTGGGATAAAAAGGAGCGCAGACTTTATATTCAAGAATTTTCTGTCGACCAGCGAAAACCGCATCGAAATCGGCCCAGTAGTTTATACATGAATCCCGAAGAAGCAAACAAACCGACAAACAGAAAATAATCTATTGCAGTTGTTTTTTTTTAACAGCTTTAATGTACAAGCACGGCATGTTTAGAATGTTATAATATTACAGATACTGAATTATAAAATAAAATAAAATCTGTGAATACTAACAGACGCTAGCGTCGAAAAGGAAAGTAGTACTAACCTCTGGTGAAAATGGTTCATATTGATTAAGCTTATCAGGGTCGGAGACGGCTTGATTGTATGTTTGCTGTAGAATGTGCTTTAGTAACCCTCTTGAAGGATATTTGTTCAAACGTTGAGCTGGTAAAGATGTCCCTTTTTCCTGGAAAAAACATTTCATAGCATTGAAATAATTTTATACTGTGTACATACATACATACATAACTTCACGCCAGGTCCCTTGCGGGGTAGGCACGAACAACAGAGCGCCATTTAGGCTTATTCTTACACACTTATACTGTGTAATTTCTAAATAGTTTAATTATGTACATTCCATTATGTAAGTGTAGCAGAACTGGTTTTAAACGAAATAAAATAAATTAGGTAAGCGCTTGACAGTCCGCGCATAATGAAGGATTCCATGGAGTCGGTAAACGTTGATTGCTTCCGTTATTTGCCTACGTAATTACAAAAAACGTGTGCGTCCTGAGACGCCCGACAGAAGTGATAACTTGTGTGAGAGAAAGGGAAGTCAGACAGACTGGCACCATAACGCGTTACGTAACGAAGCTGTTTACCACTTAGAAGTTATCACTTTAAAAAAAACATTTAATCGAAAATACCCCACATTTTAAAAACTACTCCATGGATGTTGTTCTTAACAATATTCGTTAAAAGATTTTTTATGATATTTATCTTGATTTTTTAGAATTTTCACTTCACGGGTTGAAAGCTCGAGGGAGGGTGGGACAAATTTTCGCAATTTGGGAGCTAATATTTGACCACCTATTTTACGACTTCTTTAAAAAATCATCAAGGAACATGGTTATGTTTTGCTAAGATTTGACTGGCGATGGGGGCATCGCCAGTCAAATCTTGAAAAAACATAAAGATATCATTAATGATAACACGACTGTGTGGCTTATATTTAAGTATATTGAAACAAATCTGCCGGTAAATACACGTATGGCAGCCAACCCCAATCTTTATTTTCTCACGACTTCACTACATAACTTTTAAGTTCTATACAGTTTCCTGTAAAATATAATTTATGTAGTATCCAGTAGTGTTCGCGAAAAATGACTGCGACATGCACAAACAGACGGACAGTCCGACATGACGATGAAATAAGGGTTTTATCTACTCGTAAATAATGCCAAGCAGGGCGGAACACGCATAATTATTTACAATAACATGACAATCCGGTAATAATCAAAGTTCAGAGTCACTTAAAAACAATACTTACATTTTATGAAAAAAGATTACTTTTTACAAAATACCTCTCTTTGACTGTATCAATAATGTCGGACTTAGTATTTATCTACCTTATTATATTTAAATTATTAGTTTAAATTAGTAGTATATTTCTTTTACAACTCTTTATATCTATTACTTTATTGTCTATTTTTGAACAGTTTTCATCACATTTTTGTACAGTTAGTACGCAATATAAATAAGATTTCAACCTTCAAAGTAAAAGCCTAAGAATAAAGTTTGCGCCAAATTTTATGAGCGATCTTAGCAAGAAATGGCTGCGGCATAAACGCTTTTCCATACAAACGTAGGTACTGCGCAGGCTTCTGCAATTAATCTGGAATGGTCATAAAATTTGGCTCCGATTAAACACCACATTATAAATAATACATTTTGTCAGCATTAAGCTGAACTCAACTTATTGGTTTGCGATATCATCGTTTATTTATAATAATGATGACTAAATAAAACGCTATTTAGTTATTTTCAACCAAACATTCATTAGGCATAGGATGAAAACATTTGCAAGCCGAATTGTTCCAATACAGGCAATTGACCGGATAAAAACATGATCTATCTATATCTATAATTGTGATTTTGGAAGTTAATGACCGCTGCTAGTATTTAAATTGGTAGGTACCTACCTACTACTTGTAACATTAACAAGCCTTGAACCGAGCTCGGACTCAAGGCCGTCGACATTGCTCTTAAATGACGCGTTGCCTGTATCGATCGGTCATTTCACCACATTCGCAATGTCAAGGCATTCATTAATTATCCAGATTCAGTTTAAGATTAATTTTACACATTTTAAACATTTTACTAAACAGGAGTCATTATAAAAATTATGATACTGTTTATAATTTAACTCACATTTATTATAATATTATGACAACCTTGTTTCTGTCTAGCAAATGGGTTTAAATTAGTTATTAAAATATAGCAGTTTTAATTTAAATTAAATTTAAGAAGATCATGTTTGGAGGTCACAAATAAAAAAAGAAACAGACTATAGTATCTTGTACACCACTGGAATACTACGCGAAAAGTAGTAAGAAACACGGTTATTTTAACAAGACGCTTAAATATTTCAAAATATAATAAACCGTACATTATACCAGGTTTCATAGTAATAAAATGAAAGCCTCGCAGGCAGTTCTTCGATTGGAGAAGGTAAATAGTCTAGTTTGAGTTTTGATGATGCTTTCATACCTACAGACTAACATACCACGAGATTTTCTCGTTATTTTGAGACAGGCGCTTATGCTATCCATAACTGGAAAGTATTTGTTTACATTCAGAGTGGATCTTGGTCTATAAATGAGTCCCAGATAAGATATTGCATAAAAATAAACTGAACTTCGCGCAAAGATGTTCATAACTATGATGGTACAGGGGTATATATAAGCAAAATGATAATTTTTACACAACAAATCAATTTTATGTTTTAGTTATGTTCATAAGTGATTAACACAATAACTTATGTTTTGTACATATTATTATATATTATACTAGCTGACCCATGCCCACTTCGTTGGGTGTCACTCGAGATAAGTCATTATATAATTGCCCATGGGAAAAACACTTCATCCCGTGCCCACCATGCGGTATAAACTTAAAACAAATGATTGTGATTTTTAAAAAAAAAAATCGCTATTAACTTATAGATTTATGAATGAACATTTGGTGAATTACATGTTTTCAATTTCCTGTTAGTGCTTAGATCTTTCGGTCCTTTTAATTTAGTCAAGTTATTCGTAGAATGATCAAAACTTTTACATGACAGATAGCACTGCTAGCATGCTTAAGTTTTTGCTTCACATATATTTGTTTTCTAAGTTATTTATATATAAGTAAATATTTATAAAAACATAAATATTTATAATAAATAAATATTTTTTAATATATATTTAATATATTTTAGAATACATTTAATTTAGTCTCTTTATAACTAACCAAAGTAAATGGAATCATTGAAAAAATAAGTGACAAATTACGACAGTGTCAATACTTATTAATGTAGTTAGGGATGCTTAATAAGGTCTTATTAAATTGAGTTAATCGATACCTTGACGATTAATGTATCGACAAACCCTACGTAAATAAAATTGTTAAATGGAGTAAAGCATTCTTTACAATGATATGTGCGCTAACTTATGTAGTATACACATTGGTGGCGTCTGCATGGGTAACAAATGTTCCCAATATAAACTATTTCAACGTTATTACATATTTATGTGCTATATTTTACGGACTAAGATGTATTAATAAAATAATCTATTTGTTATATTAAGACATAAATTGGATTTTTTTTAACAACAACAACAAATCACAATGCACAAATATTCTTACCAATTTAAACATTAAGAGCTGTGCAACTTTTTTTAAACTGTACTGTAGTTTTAATTATTACTCAGAAAATCTAAGAACTAATCAAATATCAAAACATAATTTAAAACAATATATAATATTATTGGCAAGTTTACTGTTTGGGTCCAACAAACAGAGGAGATAGTAGTTGAAGGGTCCAAACCAACTCCGACATAGAAAACCTCGTGGCCGAGCCTAGAATAATTGAAGAGAGAAAGGCTCAGTATCTCCGCTGGCTCGGTCACGTGGAACGGATGGAGGAGGATTGGAATGTGAAGAAAGCATACTTGGGGCGACCAGTCAGTATCACTAGAAAGATAAGAGTGGATCACCTAAACGAACTTCACAACTGAGAAGACTAGACTAGACTTAAGCATATATTTGTATATGATGACATTCTTTTTATTGATAAAAAACGTTAATAAATATTACATCCTTCATTCTTTCAAAATATATCAAAAATATTATGTTTACGCCAGTGATATTATGATCTAGAATTTTGTCGTACCTACGTCTCACAACACGACTCGCTTTAGCTCTATAGGCTCTTGAATGGGCTATAGTGAGAGTTGTCGGCTCAATTTCTATTACGTGTCGCTGCTGAGCTAAAGGAGTAGTACAGTTCCTTAGAGCGAATGACCTATATCCCTCTTTACTTTTTAACCAGCCGTTTTGCAGAAATTAGCAGTTTTGTAGAAAGTAGCGGACGTGGGACGTGGGTCCGCTACTTCGGAGACTTCTGCATCTCATCATTGCGATGGTAAATCTTAATATGGTTTCATATTCCAAAATCGCCTTCCTTTAGATTTTATTATGGGAGATTCCATCTACCTGTTGTTAGTCATAAGACACCTATGCCTAGAATCATCCTTAAAATTTACAAATATCTGACAGGATTAATTCGATACTGAAATGGGTTCTACATTATGCAGTATTTACATAGTCGATAATAAACTCATTGTACCTGCCATAGACTGCAGCTCGTTGCTTAGCATTATTTTGTTATTAATGACATTATCAAAAAAACTCAAATGAAAACCATTTTTATTTAATCGAATATAATATTATTTAATATTTCTAAATAAACATGCATATTCAAATCAAGTGCCGACTTTCGTCATATTTTCAACTTATTTAACTTCTGGGATAGTTTTCTGTTTGTTTTATTAAGTGGATTATTATTAACGATCTATATGTAGTTTTGGACTCTGGCGAATCTATTAACTGCTTTTGGATATCGAAGTTACTGATTTATATTATGTGAATCTGTTTAATTCGACCGACCAAACACACTATTGGATTTTTATATCAACACAAAACTTGATGTGCAGTGATATGTATTAATGAAAATTATATACAATTTATAAATAATATGAAATTTTATTTTAAATACAGTTGGAATTCATGGTGGAAGAAATCTCCATACCTAAGCATACAATATATAGAATATCGGTCTTATTCATAGACAGAGTAAGTTTGAACGCTTCTTTAGGAACCATAAGCGTTCAAACTTACTCTCTCTATGAATAAGACAAAGTGTATACACAAACTCGCTATACGTACACAAATACACATGAACACACACACACACACACACACATACACATGCATATATTAGGTACGTTCATGTACGAGTTAGCGCCATTGTTATTCGCTAGATGTGCTAGTAGTATGATTCTCCCGACTGAAGACTATCTCCATATATTCAATATACTCTTTGGTGCCCACTTCGCTGGGGGCTACTCGAGATAAGATATAACAGATAACAAAGGATACCACGGCAAGGGTTACTATGGCAACGGCTACCATGGCAAAGTCTACCAAGGCAATGATTAAAATAGCAATGTTTACCATGGCAATGGTCACCATAGCAACGATGTTATCAATTGTGATGGTAAATAAAAAAATCTTTGATAGGATTTTCGTAAAATCCGCTCTTAATCCGCATCTATGTTGCGCAAGGAGTAATTAATTAATTATGCAAAATTTGAAGTCAATCGGACGTATGGTTTCGGCGATCTCGTAATGAGTCAGTCAGTGAATGGTATTTCGCTTATATTTATAGGTACCTAAGTAATGTGATAACAATTTGAAATAGTAAATAACAAATTTGTCCATTATTACAACAAACTAGTGAAGAATAACTAACGTGTTTTATGTATATGTTTTTATAGCTATGTTAATAATAATAAATACTTGGATTTACTGTACACCACCCAAAGGTCGCCTGGAAGAGATTGCTTAAAACAATTCTGCCTTGTGTATTACAAAGTTACATTAACGTTTAAATCTTAAAGCGTTTGCTTTTTAATATATTGGTGGTAATATATTCGGTCATTCTTCTTACGTAGAAACCTCGTTACCTCATTGTAATGGCTAATTTTAGCTTAGTATCATTTACCCTGTTAATGCTTGCTTTTGGTGTAATTGAAACTTGTTCCCTAAACTTTTACAGGCTTCTTAGGACCACACTAGAAGTTGTAGACTTTATCACCCAAATTGGAAAAATTACTGAAAGTTGAAATCAAAGTGGACGTCGTCATAAAAGTGTGAAAAGCCGTAATTAAAAAACAAAAGTACTTTCACTCAAACACGTTACCTGTAATCTTAAAACACACTTCAATCGATTAAAGGTCAGTCTAATTTGGAAAAAAATAAGATTCCACGCGTTATGACTCTTACGGGAACTACTATTTTTTTCTAAATGAAAAGTGTGTTATATTCACCTCAGGTCTCTCAGCTTTTAATGTATCAAACATGATGACCAATTTCTACAAAGAGTTAACAGACGAATAAGTAAAAGTCTAAACAAACTTACTTTCACGTTCGTCTTTATATGTATTAAATTATAACAAAATCTTAAAATCTTCATTTTAATACATATATACAAGAGAGAACTTATAATAATTTCGTTCAACCGGTTATGCAATATCTGCTCTCATGTGCACGTCGCTGACCAAACAACCCATATGGCGCTAAAACGTTGCGTCATTCTAAATCTAACTCGGTGAAAATTAGAAAGCGGCAACCCAAGTTAATTCATTGCGTTATACTGCATTTGCAATCCGTAGCATCGCGACCGCTGAATCAGCGACGAGAGTACATATGATATTTTATGTAATTAATGTCTATGATGGAGATTTTAAATCAAAATAGCTCATTACAATATTTTTTTTCTATGAATTATGCGTTGACCAGTTTCTACGTTCGATGTCCATTCGGAAATATATATTTTTGTGTACGTTTTGCAAATAATTCCTCACCTGTTTAGGTGTTGAATTTTGTCCGTTATTTGTCTGCAGCGATAGTTATGGTTACTACCCTAGTGCAAGGAAGTTCGCATTTAAATAAAAACATTTTTATCAGTATATATATAATATCTCTTTTAAGGTAGCTGAATCTATTTTATTCCAGTTTACAAAATCAGTTCTTTGTTAAAAAAAAATACTTTAAAATTTATGTTGGCTAATTATTATCCATCGTTGGTTTGTTTATAACATTTTTTTTGCCTTTAAGAGATCGCATATATAATAAATAGTTGCCTGTCGCTTAATGAGTTAGTGGTCGAAAATGTATACAATATACCTTTCTTAAGCCTTATAAAAACAGAATAGTACAAGTTAAACATAATAAATACATTTAACACAAATACAGGCTAAAACAATATCATTTCAAATGGCTCTGAGTCTCAAACTACTTGGTAAGGTAATAATAATGATTAAATTTGTGTACCATTACCTGAAAAGTTTTCAAAGATCTTTTCTAATAAAGTCGTGACTGCTAAGCAGCGACGCTGGCGCAGCCAAAAAAAGGTCATTAACACTACGTGAGACATTCGCGTTCGCTCAATATTGCGGTCATCGCCCCCACAAGTGGTCCGAACGAACCTCCCGCCACAACAATGGCATTCGTTTCATAGTCAAATCTCTCTTAATTTCTTAGGAGAACCAATTTTGCATATACGCTCTTGAATTACTGGTCAATTAATAACGATAATTTATACATTCTTCGTCATTATCATCGTCCGAGAGTAAGTTGCGGTCGAATTCGGCAAGCTTTCGCTTCGAAGCCTGGAGTCTGCTTTCCTAATTTTTCTTCTCCACTTTACGCGATCAGCAGCACATCCCTTGTTTTGAAATTATTGGTACACATGTCATCCAATTTACAAATTCTTTATGGTTTACTGTTAGCGTCATCGCAAGCACTATTGTAAATCTTCACTTAAATGTAGAAAGTTTATTTTTAGTACCTATTTACTATAAACAATGGCTATGTCTATTTTATTGTTCCATAACATTGATTAAATATTATGAAAGTGAAAGTATTTAAATTAAGTTTTCCCTTAATATATTTATAGCCTTACACCACATACACACAGACTTATTTTAATTAAAATAATTAGTCTTCTCGTTGGGCGCAAAAGTTGTGTTATATTTTGGAATGGAATGTTTTGCTTCGGAAAGAGTTTTTGTGAGAGAGAAAGAGAGAGAGAAGATAAGAATTTCGGTGTAACACAAAGTCTTATTTTTATAGCCTTAACCAGGCAGGTAATATTTATATCCATGTCAATAATGCCAGTAAGTTCTATGATTTCCTATTTAATGTAAATTTCGAATACTGGTCAGAAATGTTTGAACTAATTTTGAATATGGAACTCTTGTGCCTTCTTAATTAAACAATAAATTGATTTTGTTCTACTTGAAGAAATAAAGTGAGCGAAAAAAACAAGAAAGTCGCGGCTATTGCGCTGCACCACTGCAGTAACGCGCCAATTGAGATTTTTAAACTTCTGCAAAATTTGGAAATAACGCTAAGGTTCATTAAAGTATCTTACTATCAAACAGCACCAGCGGTCATCAAAGCAGTGCGGGCGCAAATACAAAAATCGAAATGTGTGCTGGGACACATATTAGAAGTGAAACTTCAACGGACAAGTGGAAAAACGAATCGCAACGGACAAGTGGAAAAACGAATAGCAACGGATAAGTGGCAGAACGAATCGCAACGGACAAGTGGAAAAACGAATGGCAACGGATAAGTGGAAAAACGAATCGCAACGGACAAGTGGAAAAACGAATCGCAACGTACAAGTGGAAAACGAATCGCAACGGACAAGTGGAAAATCTTCAACTGACAAGTGATAAAATGAATCGCAACAAAATTTTAACTTTAAGTTTTACGGGCAGATTGTTAATGTACTTGTCCAATTTGAAAACCTGCCCGTAAAACTTCAAGTTAAAATTTTGTTGCGATTCATTTTATCACTTGTCAGTTGAAGATTTTCCACTTGTCCGTTGCGATTCGTTTTCCACTTGTACGTTGCGATTCGTTTTTCCACTTGTCCGTTGCGATTCGTTTTTCCACTTATCCGTTGCCATTCGTTTTTCCACTTGTCCGTTGCGATTCGTTCTGCCACTTATCCGTTGCTATTCGTTTTTCCACTTGTCCGTTGCGATTCGTTTTTCCACTTGTCCGTTGAAGTTTCACTTCTAATATGTGTCCCAGCACACATTTCGATTTTTCGCAGGTTTACTGCAAATTATGATTTGGTTAGGTTAAGTACATTTTAATGGTGTATGTAATACGCTACCCACGCACCGACCATTTTTTACGTCAACACTTGTTGTTCGTTGTCGTTCACTTTTGTTATGACTTTCGAAAAACTGAACAGTTGGCAAAGTTTTCTTGTTGTAATTTTTGTTTACTCAACAAACTCTATTTATTTATTTATATTTTTTTTACACATACCACAAATAGAGGCAGTGATGCCTTGTCACGTGGAGAGCAGAGCTATAGTTCGATGCAAACTTAAGTTTGCCTCCATTAATAGCGGCTCGGAACATCGCACTTTCCGATGCGCAGAACGCAATTTTAGGTATTAGAGGGATGAGGTAGTCTGAGGACGCGGTATATCCTCGCTCGCTCTCTCGCTAGCTTTCTCGTTTACTAGACTTTCCCGGCGCTCGGCTCACCAGAGCTTCCAATTTAGCGCTTTAGGAGCTAGATATAGCGCTTTTTAGGGCAATCCAGCTCCCAATTTTATTAAACAACTTCCAGCGCAAAATCTTGCGCTTTTTATAATATGCAAATATCTAATTAATTTTATAATAAATATATATGAATATCTATACTAATATTATAAAGAGAAAAGATTAAATTCTTTGTTTGTATTGAAGAGGCTCCAAAACTGCTTAACCGATTTGAAAAATTCTTTCACTGTTGGCAAGCTTCACAATCCCCGTGTGACATAGGCTATATTATGTTTACAAAAAAATTAGGGATCCTTACTAAAACTCCAATAACGTAACCCAAGGTGTAAAAAATACCTAAAATCGTGAGCACTGCGAAAAATATTGATGATAGAATGAAATAATGTACTACGACTTTGCAGAACACATCATTATCTACAAAAAGTGTCGCGACAGCATATGTCTAACTATTATAGTTATGCCACAATAAGTGTCCTTTTATTTCAATAAATTAATTAAAATGCCGCCGCTAGAACAGGCACTTTATTTGTATCTTGATATTCATCTTTATCAAAATAAATTACTTCATATTCAAGACTGCTTCAATACCTTTATTATAACTTTTTGAATTATTCAATTCGGACATTCCATTCGAAAGATATCACGAGTTTAAAAAGTATTAGAACACGCGGCTTTGATGATTTATATTGACAGAAAAAAAGTATTTCAAAAAATATTTCAAATATACTTACACACCGCGGAGAATACCAACAGAGCAGATGTAACTCCTATAATATATATTTTGTCTGTATAGTGTAATACACTACACACGCACCGACTATTTTTTTCTGTCAACACTTGTCGTTCACCTCGTTGTGACTTTCGAAAAACTGAACCGTTGGCAAAGTTTTCTAGTTGTTAATTTGTTTTCTTATTGGAACATCCCACTTTCCGATGCGCAGAATGCGATTTTAGGTATTAGAGGGACGAGGTCGTCGGAGAACGAGGTATATCCTCGCTCGCTTTCTCGTTTGCGGGACTTCCCCGGCGCTCGGCTCGGCTCACCAAGTCTGCCACTTTAGCGCTTTCGAAGCTAGATATAGCGCTTTTTAGGGCAACCCAGCTCCTAATTTTATTAAGCAACTTCCAGCGCAAAATCTTGCGCTTTTTATAATATGCAAATATCTAATTAATTTTATAATAAATATATTTATGAATATCTAGACTAATATTATAAAGAGGAAAGATAAGATTGGTTTTTGCTTGCATGAAGAGGCTCCGAAATTACTGAACCGATTTGAAAAATTCTTTCACTGTTGGCAAGCTACGCTATCCCCGGGTGACATAGGGTATATTATATTTACAAAAAAATTAGGGATCATTACTAAAACTCCAATAATGTAGTCCAAGGTATAAAAAAATACCTAAAATCGCGTGCGCTGCGAAAACTATTGACGATAAAATAACAAATAAAATAAATTACTGAACCGATTTGAAAATTTCTTTCACTGTTGGCAAGCTACGCTATCCCCGGGTGACATAGGCTATATTATATTTACAAACAAATTAGGGATCATTACTAAAACTCCAAAAATTTAATCCAAGGTATAAAAAAAATACCTAAAATCGCGTGCGCTGCGAAAACTATTGATGATAAAATAAAATAATGTACTACGACTTTGTAGAACACATCATTATTTACAAAAAGTATCGCGACAACTATTATAGTTATGCCACAATAAGTGTTCTTTTATTTTAAAAAATTAAATAAAATGCCGCCGCTAGAAAATGCTCTTTATTTGTATTTTGGTATTAATCCTTATCAAAATAAATTACTTCATATTCAAGACTGCTTCAATACCTTTATATAACTTTTTGAATTATTCAATTCGGACATTCCATTCGAAAGATATCACGAGTATAAAAATGTAAGAATTAGTGACGGTGATCACGTGACTGTGACATCTTTTCGTGAGTCAAAACTCCATAAGACCCCCTCTATATAGAAGTTTCACTTCAAAAATCAATTAGAAATTCTGTCCGTAAGCAAAAGAATGTTAATACTTAAATTGGGGTTAAGCAGAACTATGGTCAAAAAAGTACTAAACGAAGAACTGAGCTTATCGACCAAAACCAGGGCTTTATTTATTTATGTTACTGAGCGAAAAATTAAGGTACGAGAGACGGGCTTTATTAAGGAGGTATACGTACAAATTAACGTAAAAACCTTTATTCAGTTGAAAAATTGCAATTGCTACAACAGTGAAGAAACTAGCAGGCCTACCCTGGAACCCAGCGTGGGCATTATCTTTCATCATTTATAGCCATGGATTTTCCTAGTAATTATCTTATTGTATTGCTGGAAATACTTGTTGATTTTAAATATTGCCAAAGCAACTTTGATCTTTGCTACCTGTCCAACGTGAACGAATTCGCGGGCGAGAAGATTAGAAAGTAATATAATTATTGTCTTTTATAGAAGAAACTCAATCTAACACAAGAATCTGTTATCCATATTATTATAAATATATAATGGAACATGTTCAAATCGAACATACACATCACGTGCACTTTGTATTTTAATTTATTTAGAAATTTAATCTTTTTTAAACATTAATGACCTAGTTATGTCTACCAGACACTCTACATCTGTCGCAATCGAATTTATTCACATGTTACACAGGAAACAATACCGTTACTTTATCATGGAAAAATCGGTTTATTTTAATGTTTTAATTTTGGTTTTTATACGAACTTCCTACAAGTTGATTTTCGTACTTTTCAAATAATCTCTCCAACGAATATAGGATATTTTTTAGAATACTATGCTAAAAGCTTATTAAAGGCTATACAATTTTAAAACATCCACAATTACGTTAATACTATTATTGACGTAATGAGTTCTTTTGTCCTGGGAGCAAGGTTAAGGCTGTTTAACATGCCAATCGTAACGCTCGGTGACATCATTTTTCGAACAGAAGTAATAAAGCTTACTTGGAGTGTATTACACGTACAGTCGTAATATTCCCGTAGGAAATATTGTGACAAAATTTAACTACTTAATTGTTATACATCCTGTGTGAACTCGTATAATATTTAGGGTATCATAGAAAATTTAACTTGAACATTTAAAGAAGTAATATTAGTAAAGCTAAAGAAGACATAATAAATAAATAAAAACCTATAAAAAAATAAGGGATTAATAGGTTATTCCCATTGTAATTACCACTGATTAAAATGAATTCTTTCTTTATGATTACTGATTAGTCAAAACAATAAGGCATCATATCAGTAGAGTTATGAACAATTTCCCTATGAATTTTTCCAAAGTAATCAAAAGACGTGAACTGGATGGAGAAAAAATCGTTGAAGTGTAGTACTTAGTAGGGACAGGTAATTTTTAATGAAAATCAAATCTTGTAAAATATTAAAAAAAACCGACTTCAAAAACTAAAAAACTAAAATGTATAAAATAACTTATTTCTTTAGCTATTATTATTAATATATATTATCTAAAACATCTTAAAGTCGGTGCTTAGTAATTTTCAAAATATAGTAATTTTTATGTTTTCCTTTGCACCGACTTCAAGATGTTTTAGATAATATATATTAATAATAATAGCTAAAGAAATAAGTTATTTTATACATTTTAGTTTTTTAGTTTTTGAAGTCGGTTTTTTTAAACGAAGTTTTTAAATTTTATTTGTTACTTTTTAGTGTCTAGCTATGTATGGGTGGACCCACGAATGGTGCCGCGCTTCTTAAAAAATATAGGTCCCAAGAAGCGGGAACAAAAAAATGTTCGTAAAATGAAAACTACTGGGCCAAACTATGTCAAATTTTTAGGGGATCACATGGCAGCTATTCCGCGTCGAACAAATAAAGAATCACGTAAATCGGATCATAAATCACGGAGTTATCGGCGAACATATGGAACGGAGTGAAAATTATTTCCATGAAAAATGTTCATAAAATGAAAACTACTGAGCCAAACTATGTAAAATTTTTAGGGGACCAATTGGAAGCTGTTCCGCGTCGAACAAAAAAAGAATCACGTAAATCGGATCATAAATCACGGAGTTATCGGCGAACATACATAAAAAATAAGCAACAAAAAAAAAAAAGATCCCGACGAATCAAGAACCTCCTCCTTTTTTCGAAGTCGGTTAAAAACGTCTCGTAGTTACCCTATCCTATCCTATATAATATATTTTCAGCCATCTAATCAAAACCTTACTACTAAAATTATCCAAAATATTGTGTATGTTGTACTCAATAGAATTAGAATGTGACAGTGGAAATGGTGCTTATAAATCGAGTCGTGTATAAATAGAGATAGCCTCGCGTGCGGCGTCTGCGGACATCGATCGTTGCGTCCTCGCCGCCATCTTGGCCCTCGTGCACTCCCCTCCGCACCCCGCGCCCCACTCTCTGCTAATGCCCCTCACTGCCCCACATTCACCGCACCGTTTCGCACATGCTACTCGACATGTCCGTTGTATATAAGTATACTGTATACCTAGCTGACTCAACATTTGGCTATTGGAGTTCTATAAAAATATCTTCAAGGGTGTTTCGTCTCTTCCGTATTCACACTTTATGTTCTACTATTAATAATGTTTAGCGTGATATTTCACTAGTCACGTGCAGCTCATATTGTAGAATTATAACATTACAGTAGGTACTCGTACATCGATGTAATAAATCGAGTAAATACACCAAGGCCAACGAAATATACAACTATTATAATTTAAAGATATGCGGTGAAAAATAGATCAACGCATTTATAAATAAATTCTGGTGACATTGACGAGTTTCCGCGAATGAAAACTATGCCAAGTTTAGAGGTATGTAAATGTCGTTAGCCAAGTACGTACATCCATGTATTATAGAAACATTTTACGATTCATAACGGTTTTTCATATTCTCGGAACTTTACTGGTATTATCCTACTTGGCGTTTTATGAAATACTACAATCACACGATAAAAATTCAAAGTAACTTCTCAACTGGCTGTAGGTACTTTTAATTAGCTAATGGGTCAGTATTGTCCACAAATTTAATAATGACATTTTAAGAGCGTGATAAGAGACAAAAAGCGTTTTTCATAGATTCCTCAGTCAAGATTACACACTTTGTGAAAAAATATATGTCAATCTTGATCACATTTCTGAGGAAAACACTATACCTATCTGTAATGCATTTTCGTAAATTTTTCTCGATAGGACAAAATTGCAAAGTTCATTCATTCCATTTGGTAAATGATTCTCCATATAATTAATATTACAATGAATTATATTCTAATAACGTTTAGTTGAATTTACCAGCACGAATTTTATATTTACAGATATTGATACAGTAGATGACATACACTTTTAGAATGACGAGGAAAATAATCATGATGATGCAGATTAAGGATAAAAATATTTATTATTAAAATTTTATGAGCATGAATAATACTCGTACATTTATTCTTTACAATTAACTAATTTTTCCCATCATGCATGTTGAATCTTTCATAAATTTCAGTTTTTATTATCATAACTAGAGTTTACCCCCCGGCTGCGCCGCGGGTTAACCTCTAGTGCGTGTCTCTTGTTTATAGAGCAAGTGCTACAGGTTATATTATATTACATTTTTATGTATTTGCCCACGGAAGATTCACTTCATTTTATATCGCTAATTATACCATCCCCCGTCTATCTGTCAACAAAATAAATTACAAAACTTGACCAAAAAGGCTAAAATGGTCTAAATGACCAAAAAACCACAGTGACCGACATTGCTAAAATGACGGAATAGGCAAAAACGACCAAAAAGGCCAAAATAATCAAAATGGTCAAAATTACCAGAGGCCAAAATGACCAAATAGGCCAAAATGACCAAAAAGGTCAAAATGACCAAAAAGGCCAAAATGACCAAGTAGGCCAAAATGACCAAATAGGCCAAAATGACCAAATAGGCCAAAATGACCAAAAAGGCCAAAATGACCAAATAGGCCAAAATGACCAAAAAGGCCAAAATGACCAAATAGGCCAAATTACCAAAAAGGCCAAAATGACCAAATAGGCCAAAATGACCAAAAAGGTCAAAATGACCAAATAGGCCAAAATGACCAAATAGGCTAAAATGACCAAAAAGCCAAAATGACCAAATAGGCCAAAATGACCAAAAAGGCCAAAATGACCAAGTAGGCCAAAATGACCAAATAGGCCAAAATGACCAAATAGGCCAAAATGACCAAAAAGGCCAAAATGACCAAATAGGCCAAAATGACCAAAATCTTATAATTATCCCTTGTCCATCCTCAGTATTTAATTTACATACGTACCGAATTTCAGCCAAATCGGTCCAGTAGTTTTTCCGTAAAAGCATAACAAACAAACAGACAAATATCATTTTATCCCGGAAACTATTTTTCGAGATAAAAAGTATCCTATGTTCATCCTCGGTATCGAAAATATATATATACTGAGTTTCAGCCAAATCGGTCCAGTAGTTTTTACGTGAAAACGGAACAGACAGACAGACAGAGTTACTTTCACATTTATAATATTAATAGGGATAATCATAATCTGATAATAATGTTGAGACTAACGTATATAAATATCAGACATAATGAAATAGTTATTTTTTTGTAACAGTGTCTGCCATGATGTTGCAACCGCCGTAACCGTGCGCCATTTTAATTTTTTAATTATAATATAATTTAAAATATACAAACGGCAACTTTACTGTAATACTTTCGAAGTTCAACTAATTTTTGTAGCTGATACACCTGCGCACTACTAAAGCTACCGTGATCGGGCTTAGCTAGTCCCCACATCATGTACAGTAAACTTAAGAGTCATTGGGCAAAATTCAGATTTTACTGAAATATGTAATGTCTACTTTTCACTGGCTCTTTAGCTATACCGCTATACCGTATATACTTTCAAATGCATTTAGCAATAAGCTGTTATTCTAACGTTACAGACAACACTTAGTTTTGTTTATTTGTATGTATAAATAGAAACGTGAAAAAAGATAATTGTAATATTGGCAATGACAAACGCTAAGATTAACGATAAGAAAGAAAGAAGATATATATATAATCACTATGTTTCTAATCAATATTAAAACCAATAAAAAGGTTTTACATCTCTAAACAATCTTCTTAGACAAGATAAAAAAACAAGACAACTTTTATCTAAGTAATTGTGACTTTTTGTCAAACATTGAAACGTAATTTTCTGTGGAACAGTCTGTTCTGTGGCTTAGCTTGAAAAGGTTACATGTGGACGCGTAACCTTAAAACAATAAATTTGAAAACTGGGGAACTTTTTTATTCAGCCACTATACATAAATAACATTAAAAACAGAGTAGATTGTAATATTATAATGAATACTAGGATATGCCCGCGACTTGATCCACACTTAACTTGAAATTATCGCGAATTCCGGGGACATAAAGTATCGCAGCATTTAAAAAAAGAATGTAAGCTGTTTTAGTGGAAACTGTGTCGGAATAAGCTAATTTTTATGCATCTGAACAACTTCAAACCGCGCCTGGGAAAACTCCTGCGGGATTCCCGAGATAAGGAATAACACGCATTTTATTACATTAAATTTGCTATCGATTAGTAATAAAATCACATTAGTATTCGATTTTTTTAATCTGGCCATTTTAAATCATTCCCAGAAAATTTCCCGCAGGATTCTCGGGATAAGGAATATAACACACATTTTATTACATTCAATTTGCTAACGACTAGTAATAAAATAACATTGGTAATCGATTTTTTTAATCTGGCCATTTTAAATCATTCCCAGAAAAATTTCCGCGGGATCCCAGAATAAAAAGTAGCACAAATTTTAAGTCAAAGAATTTGCTGTCATCAGCGAAAACCGCATCAAAATCGATCCAGTTAGTTTTTACGTGAATCCGGAACAAACAGACAAGAAATAAAAAAAATCGTGTTTTCCACCCTTTACAATGGAATAAACTATGTAAACTTTACATACTCTATTACAGTTGTTTTTTTTTAATAAATTGCTTCAATGTACAGCCATAGATAGATTTCTGACGTTTATACATGAAATTTTACGTTCCCTTCGAATGATGCGACGTTGTAGGTTTATTGACGCGCTGTTACCGGTTCCTGCAGATTGGATGGAGCTTATTTGAATCGAAAGTTCATGCAGTGTTTACAATAATAACACCTTTATTGGCTGTGGCGCGTTTAGGGTTTAGTGCAATTAATAATTGGCGCCAAAAATTGTAGCCCAAACGTTCTAATATTTATCTCACTAATGGTCGAATTTTCAATTACCAGATAAAAGTTATTATCTATACATATAATAAAATTGTAGAGGTCAAATTTCTGTACATTGAAAAAAATGATAAAAAGCGAGTCAGGGGGATGTAAGTGAAATAAAACTAATTTAGTTTTTTTTCAAATTTTTTGTTCTCTGTTTGTCTGTCTGTTGGTACCGGCTAATCTCCGAAACGACTGGACCGATTTACATGAAATTTTGTATGGTGATAGCTTATATCCCTGGTCAACATATAGGATACTTTTGATCCCGAAAAATCAGAGAGTTCCCGTGGGATAGTTAGAAACCTTTAATTACTTAAACAGCTTATAACAGACTGAATGTAATTTCTCTGCAACGTAACATAATAGAAGCGGAGATTTTGACAGGGTGTGGTGTCGGTGAGAGAGTTTTATCTTATATATATAATATACTAGCTGTACCCGGCAGACGTTGTCCTGCCTTTAAAAAATAAAAATCTAGAACCCGATTTCAGCGTCATCTACCGGGACCAAATGTTAATCTAAACTATTCACAAATCCACTTGAACAAACAAAAAAATTCATCAAAATCAGGCCAAGCGTTTAGGAGTATCGCGGCGCCACCTACTGATTCCAATCGTTTATTTAAACCATTCCAGGAGAAACTTCAACATATACAACAACAAAAAGAACACCTAAATTCTGGTACCCGATTGCAGCGCCATCTACCTGGTTCAAATTAAAATCTAAATCATCCCAGTAGAAAATTATAAAAATACTAATATCACTATTAAAAAATAGGGGTTGATCGTAGAGGGTTGAAAATGTAGGGTTGTATGTATTTTTTAATGCTGTATCATAAACAAATAAAAATAAAAAATATTTAAAAATTAAAAAAAATATAGGGTTGGACTACCCTTAACATTTAGGGGGATAAAAATAGATGTTGTCCGATTCTCAGACCTACCCAATATGCACACAAAATTTCATGAGAATCGTTCAAATTAAAATCTAAATCATCCCAGTAGAAAATTATAAAAATACTAATATCGCTATTAAAAATAGGGGTTGATTGTAGAGGGTTAAAAATTTAGGGTTGTATGTATTTTTTAATTCTGTATCATAAACAAATATAATGAAAAAATTATCAAAAAATTAAAAAATATATTTAGGGGTGGACTACCCTTAACATTTAGGGGGATGAAAAATAGATGTTGGCCGATTCTCAGACCTACCCAATATGCATACAAAATTTCATGAGAATCGGTCAAGCCGTTTCGGAGGAGTTTGGTAACTAACACTGTGACACGAGAATTTTATATATGTATATAAGATGAAGCTGATAAGTTTGTTTGCTTGAACGCGCTAATCTCAGGAACTACTGGTCTGATTTGAATTTTTTTTCAATATTAGATAGCCCATTTATCAAGGAAGGTTATAGGTTATAAACCATCACGCCAAGAGCAATAGGAGCGGAGCACCAATGAAGAATGTTTCAAAATTGCGGGATATTTTCAACTTACTTTTTTTTAAACTATTCCACACGAACGAAGTCACGGGCAGAAGCTATTATATATAATAATCAATGCCACTTTTCGTTGTAATTTTATAACTTGAGAACGATGTTACCGATTTTGATGAAATTTTGTGTGTGTGTTTGAGTGGGTCCCGGGATGGTTTAGATCCACAATTGGAACCGGTAGGTCGCGCTGAGATCGGGTTCTACAATCCTCCTAATCACTCGATCGATACATTGAATTTGAAAACTTACTTTGCCTCTTTAGTCAACATACTGATAAGTGATTACAAGTTTGTAACTGAATATTATGGATTGCTATCTTTAAAGTGCATGCGCATCAATTATTTTCAAATAAATTTTATTTGTTGAATTGAAATAAACATCCCTAATATTAATATATTATGTGTGTATCTGTAACTTTGCCAACGAAAATTTCAGCCTAGTATCCATCCAGTCGTGAGGAAGTTCTCGTATTTTTCGGCATGCCAAGTGCAAGTATACTCATTTGCGGGTTTTAAAATACTTAAAGCAAATTTAATGAGTATTGATTCAGATTCAATGCCGTTAATATGATAAGTATATAAACAGATTAAGTCGCTTTAAAATTAGTAACAAAATATGGCCAGAAATAAATTTTTAAAAGCATGAATAATTAGCCTCTTGCCACTTAAAATATTAATAAAATACACAATATTATCACGCCAACTTTTCGTAGAAGTCGGAAATATGGATCTCCTGTTCCACTTGCTATGATCCTGATATTTCTAAGTTTTCGTTAAGTACATCTATTTTTATTTACATCCTAAAAATACATGCTATTTATATATACATTGAGGATCATTAAGCGCTTTAATGATATTAGGCTGACCTTCCATCATGGTTAATGGCATAGTAAGATAATAAATAATATTAAATGTCGTCTTACCAGTGCGACGACGGAATCGATGGCGCGATTGAATCTGTCGCAAAGGGCTCGCATGCTCTCGTACGAGTGGGTGTCGTAATCGCTCAGGATATTGTTCTCCAATGCCGCCTTCATATCGGGCAGGTCGTCGCACACCCATCTGTTTATAAATAAATTTATAAATAATATATATATTCTCATACCCTATTTTTCACAATAATAATAGTAATTATTTTAGGTAACAGACCGATTGATGATTTACAACATATTATGTAAGATAATTATGTAAGTATATACTTAAATTTGCAAAACTTAAAACTACAAATTCCCAAAATAAATTCGTGTCATTTCTTATTCTGATTTAGGTGTACAGATTGCTTTCGTGAACCTAGTATCTTTCAGATTTAGCGAGACGACCTTCAAAATATTGTTATCAGCGTCTAATTCTTGTCCAAAAGGAAGCAATTCGGGTTCTCATTAGAGCGAAAGTCAGGCTCTCTTGCTTCAGAAAACATCATAGCTAACGCACTACAGAGCCTTCGCTTGGCAGGCGCATTACAATCCGGAATGCATCATTAAACTGAACCCTATTCGTTCTTAGCGTTTTATTACTGTAACTTGTCAAAAGGTCAGAAGTATACATTGAGAGAGTTTGCTCTGAACATATTAAATCCTGCCTAATGAACTGGATAAGTTATTTAAGAAGAAAAATAATTATGAAACAGTCATTTCATGTGTGTTCGCTAATGCTAAAGACAGTTAAAGCATATTTTTTTTATAAATTTAATGTAATAACAGCTCACAAACATTCCAAAGCTGGATTCCAGGCTACCCAGTTCGAAGTAAAGGATACTTGCCACGTTTGACGATCGAAGTTTGGCGAGTTTCATATATCGTTAATATAATAATAATCCTCATTTTCCACAATAGTCCTACACTGGCCGGGGCTTGTCCTTGGGTGCATTATTATATGGTGTAGACAGGGATAATCGCCGGTCAGTGTCACGCCACATTTACATTAAATTTGTCAAAGGGCCTCTACGTGCTGGTCTTCCCATGGCCCCGCGCAAGCCCTCCAAAAGTCTGGGCCATTTTTATGGCCCGTGGTCTTCCAAGACATACAAGATAATAATAATAATAATCGGCAGACAAACACACACATTGTATATCCCCAAATTAAGCAAGTTACGCTTGTGTTATGGGTAACATACAACGGACCACTCTGGGGCCGATCCCAGACACCCAGACCACCACCAAATTTACTATACCGGGAATCGAACCCGGAACCTCTGGGTTGCAGTGAGGTCGGCCGTCAAAGGCTTAGCCCGCTCAACCACAGAGGCCGTCAACGTAGAGGTTACTTTACGTCATTTTCTAGGAGACCAGGCGGCCAATGAAACTGTCTAGATTTGTCAGTTGACCACAGGTATTGCTTTTAAATAAACATTAAGACTATGTTGTGTGTGTGTATACAAGTTATGCGGAAGAAGAAAAGACCGCGTGTGTGTCGCGTCAATCTCACTGGCCGCGGCTGCCAGTCGTGGCGGCTTGTTGCTATATATAAATATACGCGGCGCGTGCGGTGTTAAAAATTTACTAATAATAGTTAGAATGCGCTCAGTGCGCTTCTAGATTAATTGCAACAATATGCACAGATAGGCAGAAAAATGATTAAACCATGCATTTCCGTATGAAGATTGGAACTTACATTATTAATAAAAACGACGAAGCCTTAGTTACTCATCCTTATTAGATTTCCGCCACCATTATGGCAATTTTTTTTTTTTTTTTCAATAAAAATAAAGTTACAAGATTAAACATACAGTTACTTTGCCAAACTGCTGCGCAGTTTGTCGGCAGCGTTCTCGCAGATTGCATTACATTATACCTTATAACTTTCGTTTAGTGAATTCATCGAAATTCGTGTAGAGAAGTACTTATACTTTTTTTTAATGTAAATTATAATATAAATTAATTTAATAAATGGATTAAGCAATTTTATTATCCCCGTTATCTAAAGTACATATACACAAAATCCATTGTAAAATCGTTTAAAACGTTTCCATTGATTCCTTAATAATAGTACCACATCCCACCGCGTACATGTATCATGACTATCCATACATATGCATATACATGCATACATATATATACACATACAAAATAGTCAATCGTACATATACGCAACGAGACATGGCACCATCATCAAGGACACAATGCTAAATAATACTTTCGTAATATTCCTTTTAAACTTTGTTTTGACACATTTTTGGTTAGTACGTTTTGGGTTATCTCATTATAAATCTTAGGACATACCCATCGCCTGGTCCGTAGCCCGTAATAATTGTTGACTTTAGGTAGTTCATATTTAGGCTTATTAGACACTTGTCGGGTTGGATATTTCCGCGACATTAATTTCTTGAGCTCAGTGTTCTCGTGTTGATCTAAAATGATATTTACTTTAAACTTATACTCTATGGGCAGTATTTTACAACATTTAAATAATTTTTGGTAATCATTTTTAAAATCTTCCTTTACTTTTCTGTCGACTATATTTTCAATATTCTTACTTGTAAATTTTTAATCTTATTCAAATGAGTCGGAAAAGCAGAACCATATCCACCCAACCCGTAACTAATTGTAGCATCGGCTAATGCGTAATAGTATAAATAATAAACTTCTACTAACTGTCCATTTCAGGTTACTTATTTTTCCTAAGATAGATCGTAATTTTTTACAAACTGAGTCGATGTGTATGTCCCAAGAAAAGCGGTTGTCTATCGTTAAACCTAAATACTTGTAATTACTGACATACTTTATTGAATCACACTCACAGTGTACCATACTGTTATGAAGACACTCGTATGTGTGCCCTTTTAAAGTAATATTAAGATTTTTAGCAATTGGATTATATGGGGATGATATTATCATATATTTAGTCTTACTCATGTTGATTAAAATTCCGTTATCATGTGCCCATTTCACAATGTTGTCAAAATCAGTTTGCATTATTGTTTGTATATGTTCGCAGTCACGGCCGGCGTAAACCAGACACGTGTCATCGGCGTACATATAAACTTTACAGTTTTTCACGACATTAACCATACTGTTCACATGCATGATATATCCCACTGGACCAAATACAGAACCAGTAGGTACACCGTATTTAACCTCAGCCAGCATACTGTCTGTTCCTTTTACCCTAACTAACAAATATCTTTCCTCTAGGTATTTTTGAAACCATGTATTTAAATCACAGACATTTTTTTCTGAAGCTACGGGGTCTAAAAGGATATTATACAGAAATCTGTAGTCTGTATGGATCTAAAAGACAAAGTTCGCGAAAAGATTACAGGTGGCCGCCATACGTGTAGCTAGTAGGGGTTGATTTTTTTTCAATGTATATAGTATATAGTATATAGTCGTGTTTGGGTATCATTAGTCAGATCTTGAAAAAAACAAATACGTTTCTTAATATCACAGGCACACAAAAAGACAAAAGTGACTTCTACATTCGACTAGACCCACTTGACTACATGTATTTCTATGCGCTGAATCCAAACCCTTTTGGCTAGTGCGGCCTGAAAATTTTGAGTAAAAGCCGCTATTTTCGATTGAATTATTTTTAACGCCCTGTAGCCAATAGAAAAAAGCGGGTTGGGTTTACATATATATCCCCGGATGATTTCCTGGATTATTTTAATGGTTAATGTGTTTAGGAATATATTTAAGATTTATTTATAACAACTGAAATTGGTTTTGAGTGGAAAAATACATATTCAATTAATTATCGAAGTTTAAAATTCACGACAATGATCTGGTAATTTTGACAATAATAAAGTGTGTATTGACTTTAGAAATATACTCATGTATGGTATGACACTACTAAAACTGTTTTTAAACTTCAAATAATCACTTAAACTGATTTTAAGTCTAAAAATATATATTTTAACTTTTAATAATGAAGCCACTATAAAAAATACCATAATGAAATGCAGTTGCGTTTTTTTTCTTTATGTTTCGATAACTCTATATGGAGATGTCACTGTCATAGACAAAGAGTAACCATTCACTATTTATCTTATATACACACGAACAGTCGGTTAGGTTAGGTTTTGTGTAGACCAGAACCGACTGGTAACCATTCACTATTTACCTTATATACACACAAACAGTCGGTTAGGTTAGGTGTAAACTACATAAACAACCAAAACTACTTCAACTACCACAACTGCTTTTGTTGTTTTATTTCATTGAATGTTGAGATGGATGTGTGATGGACAAGAATGGATAAGGTTAGAAATGAGTACATAAGGGGATATTTGAAAATTGCACCTGTGACTGAAATATTGAGAGGAAGAAGATTAATGTAGTATGGGCATATAATGATGAGGGATGAAAGTCATGTGACTAAAAGAATGTTAAACTACAAGATGGATGGGTACAAATGTAAAGGTAGACCAAAAAAGAGATGGATGCATTGTGTTTCGGAAGATATGATGATTTGTGGTGTGACAGAAGATGTTTGTCAGAATAGGGGAGTGTGGAAGGAAAATACATATTGTGCCCATCCCGAATAATTGGGATATGGTGAAAGAAAAGTTACAAGATCAAAATCTTGTAAAATTATAAGATAATATTTAAATAGTCATTCAGAAATGCTTCCAATTAGATTAATTGATTAAAACAATGCGAATGGATGTATTTATTTATAAGAGAATTATGTACACTGCGAGAGCGAATATATTTATTATATGTATCAATAAATCAAGTACTCGTATTGGGTCAATATCAAGGGCACGCACGACTGAGCGCTCGTTCGGACAAAAAGAGGTCACAGTGAAGGCTCCCGTGATCCCAACGATACTATCGTATCGTCGATAAAAGGACTTGTAGGACCTGTTCTTTTATTATTTCCGATAAAGCACGAAACAGGTGTGCGTTTGCTTTAAAAGAAAAAAAAAGCAAAAATGTTTTATCAATGCGGACATTTTAACACAATGTGTAATATGTATGGAATAAATATGTGAATATGAATATGTATGGTTTAAATGTACGTACCTGTATCAGTCTACGTTTTTATCGTTCAAAAAATTAGATCTTTCAAGCGGGCTATAGGATATAGCATATTTAGTCCAGGATCCAGGGACCATTTGTGCACTTGATTATTATCAAGCTAATTTTTCGTGAATAGCTTCATTCTTATGAGACTCCCAACAATTTCCTGTACGAAAACTCGATTGTGGTAGCTAACAGGGGAGCAGGGATAAAATATGTTGATTTGATGATTCTCAATAATTTATTACTAACTGGTTTTTTTTTGTTAAATCTGATGATAATTATCTAAATTATTCTGTGGGATTCGCCTCGTCGGGGTGGTACTAGCACTCCCGCAGGAATGTTATTGCCACACCGGTTTTGGCGGGGGGAGAGTGTGCTGGTCTGCTCCCTGTACCTGCTCCGCCGCCTCCTTCACAGAGATTACGGTCTCGCAGAAAGAGACAGCCGCGTTCCACGCGTCGGCGCTCCCGACCATGGCCTTGACCACGGCTGGGAGCGTAAGGTCAGCTCCAATGGCCGCGATAAGATCACAGCGCTGCTCGTCCCAAGCAGGACACACCTGGAGGGTGTGCAGCACCGTATCTTCGTCGCCGACAACACAGTGATGGCATCCCGACGTCTGCTCCCGTCTTATACGACACAGGTACCTTCCGAAGCATCCGTGTCCCGAGAGGACTTGCACACCGGGGCCCCGTAAAGGGCAATCGACAGCACGACTCTCTCGAAGAGCTTTCGGCACAACAGGTTTGGTCCCCCTATGTTGGGCAGCAAGCGCGAGAGCGCGCCCGCCGCCCTCTTGAGCCTGGGGGACGACTGCTGGAAATGTGCTAAGAAGTCCCATCGGCTGTCGAGGACCAATCCAAGGTATTTCATGGTCGGTTTGACGTCGATGCGGAATGAATGGCTGCCTCGGAGTACGTCCTCCCCCGGGCGACAATCAGCGTGTCGTCTGCATAGCACGTTATACTCACGCCGTGGAGGAGGACGCCCCGCAACGCCCAATCATAGCCAATATTCCACAGGATCGGTGCCAATACCGACCCCTGTGGGACACCGCATGACATTTCTCGGCTTCCCCAGTTGTTTTGACCCGGGAAGATGACGGCCCGGTCACTGAGATACGCCCCGACTATGCGGCGGAGGTAGATCGGCACCCCATGGTATCGAAGCGCCTCCCTAATGAATTGAACTATTTTTAATTAACTATTGAACGCGTTGGCGATGTCTAAGGATACCGCTAAGAGCACTTCCCCTCCTGAGATGGCTTTTCACCCGCATTATTGCATGTATCGTAGAGCGTCCTTGATGAAAGCCGAACTGGACATCGGCCACTTCCGGCCCCTCTCCTGATAGGTGCTGGACGAGGCGGGTTGCAATGACTCTCTCGAAGAGTTTGCCCACCTCGTCCAACAACACGATGGGCCGGTATGCGGACGGAGATTCCGCGGGGCGCCCTTCCTTTTTAAGTAGGACAAGTTTCCCGGTCTTCCACTTTTGGGAGAACTGGCCCTGCTTTAGGCACGTTGTGAAGAGCCCCAATAGTCGGGACTCCAGGGCGTCATATGAAAGAACCCACGCACGCCCTGGGATGCTATCAGGGCCGGGGGCAGTATTTTTGGCTCGCAGTCTGAGGATCGACGCCCCTAGCTCTTCCTGAGTCACGCCGGGCACGTCGCTGCTGTTACTATCCGCGCTGGACTCCCAGTTGGGTGGAACCATGGCGGGTGGCATATGCTCGTCTCTCGAGGGGAACAGGACGTGGATTATTTCCGTGACAAGTGCCGGGGACAGACTCTCAGTAAGCGGGGGGGCCCATGGGTGGAGTTTCTTCCGCACCATCCTGTAGGGTCGCCCCCACGGGTCTCGATCGAGGCTCTCCAAGAGCTCTCCCCATGCTGCGGACTTTGCGGTTTTGATCGCTAATGCAGTGTCTTCTTAGATGTTCGATAATTATCGTAGAGACGATCCTCTTCTTCGGCGAAGGTTGTCGATTGTGGTAGCTAACGGTAACAGTAAGTATGTCGATTTGAAGGTTCTCAAAAATGTATTACTAACTTATTTTTTGTTAAGTCTCATGATAATTATCTAAATTATTTGAAAAGTATTTGTCCTACTAAAAATGTATGGTTTGATCAATTCATTATAGCCGTGTGTTATTCTGATGTGTAAGCTATATTTGTAAAGGTTCATCAAAATCCATTCAGTAGGTTTTAGGTAGGAGAGTAACAAACATACATCCATACATTCTTACAAACTTTCGCGTTTATATTAGTAAAAAAAATACGTGCAGGTTTAATATTGATTAAAAATGAACAATGGTTGTAAGATAATGAACGTTTTTCATCAAAATTTCTGTTTTCGTAGAAAATGTAAATTGTTTAGTAAAATGTATATTTGTGCGTTCTCCCACAAGAACCTTTGTTAATATTTCTACGGGATTTCATAATCGTCGAAAAGAAGTCGAACAACATACACAGGGATTTATTTAAAATTAATGTATTTACACTATTTGTAAATCCACTTGCATAGATTACATTAATTTAATCCGCGGCTGGGCCGCGGGACTATCTCTGGTGTGTGCCTAGTTTTTCCGTGAAAGCGTAACAGACTTACTTTCGTATTTATAATTTTAATAGGGATATGGATGAATATATTGCCAACGATTATTATAACAATCCTTACACAATTTAATGTTTATGCGTACGAAGTTTCGCTGGTACAAGTAGTTATTTATGGCCGTTTCCTGTAACTAACTAAGTGTTCATTTGCCTTACGAGTGTTTAACATTTGTCGAAAGCTCTATACATACGCATATTAAATTTCTATCAATGGTAAGACAAGTGAATAAATAGTAAGATACAGGAACAGCCATTTATCTTTCGGGAGTGTAGCCGTGTGTGGAGACGGATAATGATTTTATTATAATAATAGTCGAACTGGGTCCCAGAACATCGTTTTTATTTCGTAGTTTGATAATATAGGGTATACAATTATTGACATATTTGTGGTTATCTCCGACTAAATAATATAATTTCATTATTTTAAAATGATTTAAATAAACTATTTAATACAATAACAGCCCATGAACGTCCACTGCTGAGCTCAGGTCTCCCAGTGTAGGGGAACGGACAGTATACCCGCCCCGATTGTCCGAGGCGGCTTCGCAGGTTTGACACATCGGTTATCTCGATGTGCAGGTTGATCACGATGTTTTCCTTCACCGTTATTAGCACGTGGTAATTGTAATAATATTCACATTGGGTAGCAGAAAATGCCTAAGTGCTACGTGCGTTCCGGCCAGGATCGAACCCGCGCCCTTTGAGTATGTGAGGCATGGGCTAGCCATTATACTACCACGACTTTTTTTACGTATAATAAACTTTTTATCTTTATATAATACCTACACATTGCATTCAAATCCATATTAATTTGTTGTATTGACCAAGGTTTAGAAAATATCGTACACAATATTTTTGATCCGCTCATACAATGCAATAATAGTTTTAATGTAATCCTACATTCGATGTATTTATATGATTACATATTGCAAATTACGAGTAGCGAATATTTGACTTGAAGATTCTTAAAGACCACATACCAGACCCCCCCCCCCTACGAGCCAAATGCACACAACATGTTATATTTAAATAATAAAACTGAGAAGCACAATATTTCAATTTGGTTGAAAGGACACGACATTATTCAATGACATTGAATGATCCAAATTTTGGTTTATATGGATCACTTTGGTTGACGCATCCAAATTGAAAGACAGAAATGGACCGTCACTTTAAAAATAATTCACGTTTTTCGACGGGAGCACTAAAGTACTTACTAAAACTTCTGCATTTATTTATTCTGCGATATAATCATTTCGAATTTAGTTTGTGGCGCTAAAGCTGTCTATGCATAAATATGCGTCCGATGTGCTGCCTCACAACTGTGTAAATAGTTAAGACACGTCTACAGTGGAACGGGCGCTAGGCCCGAATAACTTTAGTTTCGTTTCGGTTCAGGCACACTATATAGGTTACGGGGCCACATGTTTCAATTATAATACTGGTGAAACTAATAAAATAAACAATAAACTTTTCAATTGAGTCGCCCACAATTTGTAAACAATTAAAATTTAATAAGAGGAACCAGCAAACCAGAAAATATATACAAAACTGTACACATAATTATAAGAAACTAGCGTTTTCCCCGCGGTGCACCGCTACGCTGCGTATAAAACCCTAGGTGGTAGTAGCTCTATGTGTGTAACCTATATACAAATTTTACAGTGTTTTGTCTAAAACCTATTTCTTGTTCAATTCACTACAATAACAAAGAACTAAGTGCAGCTGCCCAGTAACACATATAGATGAGTCGAAGCCAACCTGATTTAAAGTAAAACTATTGTTATAACCTAGGCCCCGACAAATACAGAGCTGTAAAAGCGCATTTTATTACGTGTCGGGATTTGAACTAATTGTAATCCTTTTGTGATCGTCTCCTTTAATTCACTTATTTATTGGCATACGTCTCTAGTTATTGTGGAGAACAGCCTATTGTCCTATTGTACTCGCTCAGGAGCATCATTAGCTATATGTGGCGCATTACAAGTACAAGCTAATTCTAGGAAATTGTGTGGACGTTGCCTGGCGGGCACATTCGCATTTGTGAAGTATAAAACGACGGCCTGATTGAGAGACGAGTTAGTTGAGCTACGACTACGATACGGGCGTGACGTGTGTACATTCGGGAATCTAATAGTGAATAGTTCTAATAAACTCTATAATAATTCTAACGGCCTTTTAATTCGAGTACCGCTAACTCGTAACACTATGAATGACTTGTTTCCTATGACATCCATCTATTTAGCTAATCTGTATATTGTATGGAAACGACATCATTTATCGGGATAAAATGTATCCTAGGTGTTAATTCGGGTTATAAGTAGGGTTGGGCCAGCTTGAGCTGACCTTCGGCATTCGTTCGAAATTCGGTTTAAATACATAATATTCGGTGCAAGAAAAAAGCAAAATACCTACTTGCACAATTTTAACTGAAATTAATAGAAATTATATATATCATAACCGTAATATGAAAATTGGCATCTATACAAGTATGGTCATGGTTAGGAACATGTAAACTTTAACGTCCAATGTGATAAAAAATAAATAAAATTAGTTCTTGATCGAGTCTTTGCTTAATTAAATAAATATCAAATTAAAACAAAAATAAAATAAAGATAAATATGCATAAAATCGGAACCTGAAAATTACGCATTTTTTGGTATAATATTGATATAATAACGACATTAAAATCCTTGGGAAGCCATCATTAAAGCAAAAAAATTAATAAACAATACAATTAATTACGAAATACGTGCATTATATCGATAGAAATAATATTCAATTTTAGCGTGACCTACTAATTATAAAAAAACAATTACTTTAATTTTGGGATTAGTCTGCTAATGTAACATATATGACATGATCAAAATAATTAATACGGCCCTAACGGAAGACCAGCGCTGGTTGAGCCAATCAGCATCATGCTGAGTTAGGACTTATAACCTGCCCCGCCCCAGTCACGGAGTCTCAACCGGAAGGGGGTCTTAACAGAATCGTGGATGGGCTCTTCCCGGACTCAGAACCCTTTACCCCTCCAAGAATGTGTCCTCCTCGTGTAATACCCTCGGAGACTGATCCTCCCCCAGTCTCCGAGGAGGAATTGGAAGTGGCGCTGGATCGTCTCCGGCACCGGAAAACGGCACCGGGACCGGACGGGGTCCCGGCCAAGGTCCTGTTCCTGGCCGCCAAACACCTAGGTGGCCAGATTCGGGAACTCTTTAACGCCTGCATCAGAACAGTTGAGTTCACGAAGCAATGGAAAGAGGGCCGGCTGTGCCTCATTCCAAAAGATGGCCGCCCTCCCGAAGATCCCTCCGCCTACAGGCCCATCGTGCTGTTGGACGAGGTGGCAAAAGTGTTTGAAAAGATTCTGGCGAACCGCCTCGTCCGGCACCTGGATACTGATGGCCTCTCGGAGGCTCAGTATGGTTTTAGAGCAGGGCGTTCAACCCTAGACGCCCTGTTCTCGCTCAGGCGCCTCACGAGAGAGGCGGAGAGTATAAGGGAATCTGTCTTGGTGGTATCGTTGGACATCCAAAATGCCTTCAACAGCCTTCCTTTTGAAACAATCGTAGAGGCACTCCGGTCTCATGGGGTGCCTCACTATCTCGTTAGGCTGTTAGAGGCATACCTGCAAGACAGATTCATCCTCTGGGAGGGCGGCTTTGGCCAGATCTCTGGTAGGCGACGTGTTGTGTGCGGTGTTCCACAGGGTGCGGTGCTGGGTCCGATCCTATGGAACATCGATTATGACTGGCTCCTCCGCGAGCCGGTCTTGCCCGGGATGGGGGTGATTTGTTATGCTGACGACACCCTCATCACGGCCCGGGGCGGAACCTACGAAGAGTCCGTGGAACTAGCCAACGCCGCGACGGCGTTGGTCGTGGAAAATATACGACGGTTAGGCTTGAGGGTCTCCCCAGAAAAGACGGAGGCCCTCATGTTCCACGGACGACGTAGGCGACCGCCCCGGGACACGCACGTTGCTGTCCAGGGAGTGGCGGTAGCGGTAAAGGCCCAGATGAAATACCTGGGTGGGCCTTGTCCTAGATGAGAAGTGGAGTTTTGGGGCCCACTTTACACAGCTTGCCCCGAAACTGCTAGGTGCCGCTACCGCCCTGGCCAGACTTTTATCCAATGTGGGAGGGCCGGGCACGGCCTGTAGGAGGTTGTATACTGGTGTCCTGCGGAGCATGGCGTTGTATGGTGCCCCCGTATGGGTCGACGCGCTCCATAGGAAAAACAGGACCTTCTGAATCGTTCTCAGAGGGTCCTGGCGGTACGGGCCATACGGGGTTACCGTACAGTATCGTGGACAGCGGCGACACTGCTCGCGAGTGATCCGCCCTGGGAGCTCCAGGCGGAGGTGCACGCGGCAGTGCACCGCTTCCGGCAGGACATCAGGAAAAGAGAAGAGAGGCCGTGTCCGGCAGAAGTAAGGAGAGTCAGGGCCTTGGCGACCGAGGCCCTGATCGAGGAATGGGCTGATGACCTGAGGTCCCCAGTAGCAGGGAAGGAGACGATGGAGGCGGTCCGCCCCCACCTGTCTCGTTGGGTCTCGGAAAATTCGGGACCCTAACGTACAGGCTGACGTAGATACTTACCGGGCATGGCTGCTTCGGTAAGTATCTGCACCAGGTAGCGGGGCGGGAACCTACCCCAGAATGTGCAGAATGCGGCGCACCCTTCGAAACGTCGATTCACACGCTGGTGAAGTGCGCCGTATGGGGACCTCAGCGTCACCAGCTGGAAAGTATTGTGGGTCCTGTGTCCTCGCTACAGCAGTTGGTAGGAGCCATGCTGTCGAGCGAGGACGGATGGAATGCGGTTGCCTCCTTCAGTGAGACGGTAATGTCCCTGAAGGAGGCCGCAGAGAGGACCAGGGAGGAGGATGCCAATGCCGACCCCATCCGGCAACGGCAGACTGGCCGTCGGAGGCGTCGCTACGCACACCTCCTCCCTTATTGCCATCACAGGGGGCGGCGGGAACCGGGAGAACCCGCGGACTTCCTAGTTCTCGTGGCGTCCCGTAAGCGCTGAAAAGAGGCCCAGGTTAGGTTTAGTGGGTAGTCTGGCGGTCCGACGTCTCGCGACTGCTTCGCCGCGGGCGAAGCGTGCGTGCAGAGCCGGCCGCCAGGAGTCCCACATACCCCTCGGATCACCCCTTCTCCCGGGGTCCGAGGCAGTGTCGCAAGAAAAAACATTCTTCCCCTGGGTTAACAAAAAAAAAAGACTTATTTATAAGTACGTATTGGTGTGTATGTAGTTCTGAATAAATATTTTTCTTTCTTAATAATTATAAAATCAAATATTAGGGCATTGGTAAAAAACACGACATTTTGTAATTTGTAAGTAAAACCTCAGATTAATAATATTAAGAGAAAGTTTTTACTTCACTTTGCTAAATGTCAGGCAAAGGAACTAAATCCATACAGCATGAATATTAATATTATTCAATCAAAGGGAACATCTTTGAATGACATGAAAATACGGAATTTTAGATTTTTCGCATTATTGTGATTAAGTTAATTATTATATTTTTGTAGTTTGTATATATAGTTACCGACAACATGCAATACCAATGTTAGACAAACAAAATATAGGTGTGAGGGGTGTCATGGAGGTCATGACAAGAACAGTGGGTTATGTCAGGTTATCTGCAGACCAATGCCAGAACCGACTTTAACTTTTGTTTAAATTATCAACGAATAAATTGAAACCAGTCGGTTCTGCCACTCGCCGGCCGCTGTCGCAACACGCTCGCTTCGCTCGCTCGGCTCGTTGGCTTTGGTCTAAAGATAACCTTTTTTTTTTGGCCAGGGGAAATCCGTTTGAGGACTAAGCCGCGACAGGCGCAGAAGCCTGGGGGGATGTTCGCGACCCGGTGAGAGTGTGGAATTCGCCAGATCGGGGGTGGCACTAGCGTGCCCGGTCAAAACCGGTGCCACGCTATTGCCACTCCCCAGTTAGAAATACCCACTAAAACCCCTGGGTGTTCCGTACTGCGCCTTATGCCAGGGCTACGGGTGTAGGCAATCCCGTCTCCGCATGCCCTGGCAGGCATGGGCCTTGCTCACTGGGCCTCTTCCAATGCCGGGGGAGCTACTCCCCCGGCGACTTCTTGGTCTTTTCCGGGCGTGGGGCGGTCTGTAACGCGCCCCACGGGAAGAGAGATGACCGCGCGCGGAACACTCGCGCTCTCATCTCGACGGCATGTGCGGGTGAGTGAGAACCTGTATACCCCTAGAGGCCCCACCCGCGCCGCCCGCTTACGGTGGCCGAAGGTCTAGGTCCGACCTCCGGCGTCGGCGCGTCCTCCTTTGTCGGGAGCGGAGCAAAGAGGTGCGCTCACGCTCCCGTTCCGCCTCCTCCTTCGAAAACATGACGTGCTCGCAGAAGGAGGAGACGGCGTCCCATCCGGTACGGCTCCCGACCATGGTGCGAACCACGGCCGGGAGCGAAAGGTCCAATCCGTTGAAGGCGACGAGCTCTCGGCGCTGCTCCGTCCATGCAGGACATTCCTGTAGGGTGGGTATGCAGCGCCGTATCCTCGTCGCCTGTGTCGCAGTGATGGCACCCTGACGTTGCCTCGCGGCCGAGGCGACACAGGTACCTCCCGAAGCAGCCGTGCCCCGAGAGGACCTGCGTCAGCCTGAATGTCAGGGTGCCGTGTGTTCGTCCAGTCCATTCTTGCAGGACGGGCCTCGCCGCCTCAATGGTGGCGGGGCCCGCGCTCGGGCGTCTAAGGCGATCTTCCCAGACTCCCATGGCGACCTGGCGGAGCTCCGACCTGCACGCCTCGATTTCGCGAGGCGCGGGTCTGGTGCCCCTGGCCAGGGCTTCTTTGCGCCATACATACAGTGACGCCAGCACCCTGGCTTCCAGGTCCCATGGGAGGGATCCGGCGAGTAGAGAGGCTGCTTCGAAGGACACCGTACGGTATCCTCTTATCGCCCTGACGGCCATTATACGCTGAGCTTGACGCAACAGCGGAGCGTTGCGGGCCGTCAGGCGGTCTGCCCACACAGGGGCCCCATAAAGGGCCATCGACCGTACGATGCCTTCGAAGAGTTTTCGGCACGTGGCGTTCGGCCCCCCGATGTTGGGGAGCAAGCGCGACAGCGCACCCGCTGCCCCCTTGAGTCTGAGGAGCAGCTGCCGAAAATGTGCCGAAAAATCCCACCGGCTGTCGAGGACCAATCCCAGGTATTTCATGGTCCCCCCGATGCCGATGCGGATGCCTCCTACTATTATAGCGGTGTCTGGAGGTGGGCGATTTCGAGGACCGTGAAAGAACACGGCCTCGGTCTTCTGAAGCGCCACCTGCAGTCCAAGACGCCGGATCCTGCCTACAACTAAGGACACCCCAGCCGTGCCTACGAGGCACGCCTGCCTGTGGGTCCTCCCTCGTGCTGCGATCAATGTGTCATCTGCGTACCATATGATGCTGACGCCGGGGAGGACCCTACTGCGTAACGTCCAGTCATATGCGATGTTCCACAGGAGGGGACCGAGAACCGACCCCTGTGGAACACCGCACACCATGGCTCGCCGATTCCATCCCTCGTGGACCGGGTAAATGACGGCGGTCTAAAGATAACCTAACCCACTGACCATCTCATTGGTCGCTACCTTCGACCGCCCCTCACAACGAATTCTTTGTTTTGCTAACACTGATATTGCATGTTTTCGTTAACTATATATACAAACAACAAAAATATAATAATTATCTTATTCACAATAACATGAAAAAACTGAAATTCCGTATTACCGTATTTAATGTTTGATTTCGAAACTTCAGTTTGATTGAATAATATTGATATTCTATGCTGTATGCATTTAGTTACTTTGCCTAATATTTATCAAAGTGAAGTAAAAGCTTTGTCCATTAATATTATTAATCTGAGGTTTACTTACAAATTACAAAATATCGTGGTTTTTAGCAATACCGTATTAACCGATTTTATAATTATTTTGATCATGTCATATACGTTATATTTGCAGACTAATCTTAAAATTAAAGTAATTGTGTTTTTATTATGATTAGAAGGTAAGTCGTCACGCTAAAACTGAACAATATTTCTATTCATACGACGAACGTATTTAACGTAATTAATTGTATTGTTTATTAATTTATTGTCTAAATGATGGATTTCCGGTGATTTTAGTGTCACTATTATACCACAGCAAACCATGTTTAAAGCCTTTGAATACAAAAAAACGCGTAATTTTCAGGTTCCATCTTTATGCATATTTACCAAAATAAACTTATTATTCCTCTAAGAAACATCAGTAAGTAGTGCAACTGGCAACTGCTTAATTATAATGCGTAACTTGAATAATATAAAAAAACACGTCTAAGGGACATCAGCGATTACAACTTTAATTTTGATTGAAATCGAATTAAACATTATGAATTTAGAGTTATGAAATGGTAACCTTTTTCAATCAATGGTCTAAAAATCTATCCTTTACTCCTCCTAGTCATACTTAAAATTTACGGCGTTATCAAGTCACGACGTCAACAGGTCACGACGTTTTGCTCTTGAGAAAGCGTGGCGAAATAAAACCGAAGTTCGGTCGAATTTCAGTTGAATCTTTAGTTTTAAACGAATGGTCGGCCGAAGTTCGTATTCGGTTCAAACCACATTCGGCCCATCCCTAGTTATTAGCTATAACTATGTCGAGTGTCATTCGAATATGTTAAAAAAATGCAGTGCCATCTTTTCCGCTATTTTCGTCTATCCCAGGGAAACCACGTCATTTATCGGGATAAAAGTATCATAAGTTACGCCCCGGGATATAAGCTAGCTCAATATCGAGTTTCATTTTTATCCATTCAGTAGTTTTCATGTGACGATCTAACAGACAGACAAAAATGATAAAAATTGCATTTTCGGAATCTCTTGGTCCGAATTATGCCTCCTAATTTTTTTCACATTTTAAATGCATTGTACTAACTCGAACATTAATACAGGTTACATTATATAAAAAATTTATGTTTATATTATATATATATATATATATATATATATTTACCTTATTGTTTCTACTATCTCCAAGGCCCCATCGTGTTTCTCCTGTAACAATTAAACAGAGTATATAATGTCTTATGTACACACTTGAATTAACAATCATGTCCTTATTAAACCTTTTTCTGCAATGCACATAAATAAATAGTAAACTCTTCATTGTCCACCACATGAACATGAAACAAACAATTTACAGATACACGTGATAGTATAGTATGTGTTTATTTTAACTGTGAGTGGAATGTCATGAGAGTTTTGTGTTTACAGGTACAACAAACCATATGCAATCAATAAAAAACACCTTACATAGTATAATTGCACACTCCTGACATTGGTGATACCGAGTCAATGCATAAAGTCAATGACAATCATGTTTATTACATTGTAGGAATATTCACAGACATAATCAATAATATTATAAAATTCTAAATAGCCCGTGTCTGTACATTGAATGTATTAAAAAAAAACAACTGGAATAGACTTTATTTTTTTTAATTTCTTTTCGGGATTCACGTAAAAAGTACTGGGCCGATTTCTACGCGGTTTTTGCTAGTGGACAGTAAATTCTTAGACTTAAAATCTGCGCTACTTTTTATCCTGGGACTCCCGCGGGAATTTATCTGGGAAACATTTAAAATGAACAGATTAAAAAAAAACGAATTTTAGTGTGTTATCGATCAGTGACTTTCACTGATCGATAGCAATTTTTATGTAATAAAATGTGTGATATTTTTTATCCCGAGAATCCCGCGGGATTTTTCCCGGGAGCAATTTGACATTGTTCGGGTGCATAAAAATTACCTTATTCCAACAGTATTCACTAAAACGGTAGATTACATTTTTTTTATGCTCCACTTGTGTGCCGAGAATCCCGCGGTAATTTCAAGTTATGCGTGGACGAAGTCGCGGCCATGTTCTAGTAATATATGTAATATATAATTGCACTTTTCACATAAACAGGAATTGGTTACTTGACAGTCAAATCAACAGACACTTTATATCATGAACAACAAAGAATTGGAAATTGTTGGTGGAAATTATCCTGCCTGCTATTTCTCTTCTTAACCATTGAGTTATATGTACTACGTACTAGAAAAGTTATTCAAAACAAAAAAGTCCGGACTTGATGAAAGCTGGCGCATGCGCTGAACGAGCATGCCATGGACCCATGTGCTATAGATTACACACTGCAGAAGTGATGTATCATAGCTTTTGTACCTACAAAACTTCATTAGAATTCAATTTCAAAATTTATTGATAGGATGTTAAATAAATAAACAAATGGTACAGAATAAAAGAAAATAAATTGTTTGGCGTTATTTAAGCGTAACATTAAAAATAGTTTAAAATCAAATTAAATAAATAATCTAATAAAATATTACACTTAAGAACTAAGTGTGCACTTTAGCGTCTATGAGCGCCCTTCAGTAGTAGTGTAGTAATTAATTAATATCTGAGTTGTTGGATCATAACAACAAATTTATTAATGTGCAACATAGTTTATTTACAACTACCTATCTAATGTGTATAATGAGTGTAAATAAAAATGTTAAACCCTACAAAATATCCTTAATATCCACAAAAATATTAGCTTTATTCGTTTTTTGTTGCAGTATTTTGTTTTAAGTAAACTCGTCCTGTTATAGTATTGTAACTATTTGTCATCAAAATTAAAATGCACGGAACATATGTGTGTATGTTCAAAAGGTAGCCACACTCTTTCACTGTGATTCATTTGATCAAATTTAATTGATTCCTCTTGCTTTTCATGGTCCGGCCGAGGAACGCTTTAAATCTGAACAGATCATAATAAAAATTATACGTTATTGCAAAAATACTCGATGGTTCACTTTGCGTAGTCGGATAAATTGTGGATTTGATAAAAAAAACAAGGGAATTAAAATAATTTCATTATCTGTAAACATTTGTTAGGAATACATCAATACTGTAATTTGATTATCTACCAAGGCACAAATTGTCACTCTATGAAATTCGAGTGAACATGGCCCCAGGGGTGTGACGCCTTAAAATGGATAAAATTTAATAAAAATAAAATGTTATGTTATGCTTAGTAATTTTCAAAATATAGTAATTTTTATGTTTTACTTTGCACGGACTTCAAGATGTTTTAGATAATATATATTAATAAAAATAGCTTTATAAATAAGTTATTTTTTTATACTTTTTAGTTTTTTAGTTTTTGAAGTCGGTTTTTATAAACGAAGTTTTTAATTATTTATTTGTTACTTTTTAGTGTCTAGCTATGTATGGGTAGACCCAAGAATGGTGCCGCGCTTCTTAAAAAATATAGGTCCCAAGAAACGGGCACAAAAAAATGTTCGTAAAATGAAAACTACTGGGCCAAACTATGTCAAAGTTTTAGGGCTTTAGGGGACCAAATGCCAGCTATTCCGCGTCGAACAAAAAAAGAATCACGTAAATCGGATCATAAATCTCGGAGTAATCGGTGAACATATATAAAAAAAACAAAAAAAAAGAAAGAATTGAGAACCTCCTCCTTTTTTTTAAGTCGGTTAAAAAGAAAAACTAATCAAGAGACTGACATTTCATGTACTCTAAAAGATTTAGTAAAGTAAAAATTATTCAACTCTTTTTTTATGATCTCCATACCAAAATACACTGAGAACACTTAAAATTTAAAAGTTGTGTAAAAGCTTCTTATAGCCTCCCCCGACTTTAAATTCAGGTAGCAGATATCTAAAAAAGCCAATAGTACAGTAAACAGAAAAAAATAAAATAACCAAAAAACAGCATGAATAGTAAAGAAATGAAGACAAAACAACAGAGCACATACAACACAGCAGAGTAACAATGAAAATCTTCATAATGGCGCCAATAAGAGGAAAATATGAATTTATATTTTTTTCTACATGATCACATTTATTTCTTTTTAAAGCATATTAAACAAATATGGATTTATTCTGCAATATACTTAAAAATCTTTATCATTATTCTATTAATTTGACATTAAAAAAAAACATCTTGCTATTTGTCCCCTAAACCGATGAAGAAAAAAGTTTCATAAATGTAGGCATAGCAACTGCTGTTTGTGTAAATAAAATAAATAGAAAATTGTTACAGTCGGTTCTGGCATTCGTACAAATTATTTATCAAATTTTATTTGATAGATATAAATCAATTTCTGAAAATTATATCAAACAAATATTAAGATGAATATTGTTTGATATAATTAATAAAATAATTGCTCACTATTTCAACTTTTCTATTTAAAATTCAATAATTATTGACATATCAATTAATTGATGTTTATGATAATGACATCTCTACACTTTGTTAGCCAATAAAGTAAAATAGTCACAGTAAACACTGTCACTTTTGTATCAAAAACATGAATTTTATAGTTGTACTGCAAGAAAAAAAAACTTTATTTCTACATTGAAAAACAGTTTTAGTTTTTATAAAACAGTTTTTATAAGCAATATAATTTTTATAAGCAATTGTTATAAGCAAGTCATGAGTCACCTACATTTATAAACTGAAATCTGTAATTTGTAAATATCAAAAGTAACAAAACCTTATGACAATAAAGTGAGGTTATGTTTACCATAAAATTAATGATTCAAGAACTCTGGACCATAAAGGTTGCAGAAGAGGTATACTTTCTCCCCACATCACTAAAACTTAGCCTGGCATTTGAGAGATTAATCTTGAAAATACCTGGATAAGTGTTTTAGTTTAATCATCAACTCAAGAACATTATTTTACAAAAAGTTGGAAAATATTTTTGTAAATATCTGCAAGTTTTAGGCTGGGTTTAATATATGTTTCTTTGACTTCTTAAATATAAAATTTAAAAGTCTAAATGTTTCTAAAACATTTTATACTAATAAATGTCATATCACTTAAAGGGTTAGGTGGGTTTCAGAGGTTCAAAAATGGGTATTTTTACTATTTTTTTAAAATATTGTATATCATATATTTTATTTTATTCAGAGCATATCAAGGATACATATTTAAACAGTATTTTGTGAAATTTTTATTTAAAAATTCCGAAAACTCAGCACTCTCTTGATGTCTCAAAAAAATGCTCTTGCTGTGGAGAGCATAACTCATTATTGGTTCATTTAAAATAAAATAAAAAATAAAAATATTTTATTAGTACATGGATAAATCTCATTATTGAAGGAAGGAAAACAAAATAAATTAAAATTTGTATTTTTGATAGACTGAACAAAAAAAAACACATTTTTTGTCAAATTTTCGCCATGCATTGGCTCGAAAATATTAGTTGTAATAAAAAAAATAATCCTTCATTGAATAACTAGATAATGTTGTTTCAAAGATGTGGACAAAATTTGAAAAAAATCGCTTTATAACTTTTCGAGAAATTGTGTCCATCAACTTCAAAAATTGAGTTTTGAGATAAACTGTAATACCTGCGCTGCACTGACGTAGCCTAATGGGCGGAACTTCTGAAAGGTCTATTTCTTAGAATTTTAATCGGATCAATTTTAAATTTTATTTCAAACATATTGTCCTATTTAATAAGACAAAAAATATCATTTTTTAAAATTTTCAAACCCACCTAACCCCCTTGAAACATTTTAAGAATCATGTTCACCACGGCTATGTTTTTGTATTCAGATATAAAAAACAAAAAATGTTGTACAAGTTTGCACAATGCTTCATGTACCTACTTAACCATTTTATAACCAGTCTGTTTTGGCAAAGACAGCTAAGGAACCTAGGTACCTAAAAAGAACAAAACTATTTTCAGTCATACTTATATTAATGGGCAACCAAGGAGTCAACTGGAATTAACCTTAAAGGAAACCTTAAGTTTAAAGCCAAAAGGTGTCAATCGGAGAATCAATATTTAAACAAAGAAGCAGGTGGAAGGAAAAACATTTTAAAAACACATTTTATGCACCTGAATATCTAATGACATGTTACATCAGCAAAATTTACAATTTGCCATCCATTTAATTACTAAAACACAATGTGCATGTTTTGTTTCCATAATTTAATCATTGAATGGGTCTATACAAATATTAATCTAAGCTGTTTTGTTGAATAAAATTTGTTATATATAATTTAAACACATTAATTACAATAGTATGATTAAATCCAGCAATTTATATTATTAATTATATATTTTAATAATAATGAATCTTTATTAGCCTTTAGTGTTTTACAATTTGACAAATGTTTTAGTTCAGAATATGGCTATAGAGGCTTATTATATTATTTATTTATAATACTTATATGAGGCACCTTATAGAATAGTCCTATTTATAATCACATTAATAATATGATTATAAATAGCCATTTTGATAAAAAAAATACAGACAATAAATATCATAAAACTGTCATGAATAAGAGAGAGGTAATGATTAAAATAATATTGCACAATAACAATAATGGTGATAAATTATTAAAAGAATTTAAATAATTCCAGTGTGAAAATCGAATAAATACAGATTTTAAATATGTTATTTACTCAAACAAAAATAACAAAAGAATAATTTAAAAAGATAGGTTTGAATTTCTTAAAATTCATTAAAAGTATCTATTACAAAATGTATAACCACCAGATCATGTCATTAGTAAAAATGTAAATATATGACGAATGAAAACTACGCACAGTGTGTACATATCTAAAAAAAGCCGACACCTTGACAAAACACGAGGTCAATACACTCTGCTGCAATACTCATGTGACGTTAGAAATAGTTTGATAAACCTAAACCGCTTTTAAGAGATTTTTGATAAAATTCTGTAATCTAAGTTAAATCTATAACCAAAATAACTAATCCTACAGTTAAATTGTCGCACAGTTATTCGAACCAGTGTTAGTGTGCATTGCCAGTAGCACTTTCAGTTACTTAACCACATTTTAGTTATATGAAATAGACAAGCTTTACATTCAAAATGAGAATGTAGCTAGATAATCTATAATTTCAAAATAAAAATAACAATGTATTTGATAAAATATACATTTCCTTACCGAGCCATGACCCGAAGTAAGGGGCCATGTATAAACAACAGGTTCCGCGCCCGCAGGAGAGTGCAGGCGTAAATCCAAAGCCATGATAAGGAATCCGCTGCATTAATGCACACACTTTTCACTTAAACACTAAAATTATCACTAAAACTCTAGATATTAACATAATTCCACTGCACTTTCACACACACACACTCTGAACAACCGGGAGCCATGTTGAAATTATTTTTATTCTAATTCCAATCATGGCCGCCTATTCGATTTTTTTTTGAATTTGAAATTTTTATGGTTTTGGATACAAGGGGTTTGTCCAGTTCTACCAACATTTTGTATTTCAATTATTGTAATCCAGCATCAACCGAATAATTGTTGTTCTTTGTCTAATGCAAACAGCTTAAACAGGCCCATTCACTATTTTGCAGAGGGTTGACTAATAAGACTCAAGAGGCGTTCTGCTCGATGTTGGTGGATGCAATACAGACTTCAACAACATTCATAGTCCTGCATTATGCGGTGAACTGCCATGCTTGAATGGGCCTCTTTAGCAGCGTCACATTTCTTCACTATATAAAGTACATAGATTTCCCCACAAACCCAGAATTGTTTTCTTGAAAAACAATCAATATTATATAAAAGAAAAATCTTCATTTTTAACCAATACTATTCCACTCACAAATATTGTTTAATTATTTTTTTTTTTCGCTCATTACGTCGCACTTACAGGCTGGCCACGGTCAATCTTACCGACACGAAGGACTTTAAGGCAAGCGACACAAAGTTTATGGCATCACTTTACGAGTCATGTCATGCTTCACAATTTTTTAATCCGGTTTTAACTTACGTTCACTTTCCTTAACGGGCCCATTCACTATCTTGCAGGACAGTCCGTCTAGCACTTCACTGCGTGATGTAGGACTAAATGTTGTTGCAGCCTGCATTCCGACCTGTAACAATAATCAAGCAGAATACCACAAGCTCCACCCACTGCAGAATACGCTCCGCCACCTTGGTGGGACAATGAATGCTCGAAAGCAACCGAGGAGAGAAATGCTGCGGAAAAAGCTTTCACGTCACTAATGACATTAGAAAACTTCATCAAGTATCACAAAGCTCAAGCTATATGCAAGCGCACTTTAGAGCCTGTCTGCACAGCGATTTTTCACAGCACGATTTTTTTCCCGTAATTCTGTAACACATTGAATACTATAGGAGTAGCCGCACTGGCGATAAAAAAATCGCGCGAGAATAAAATCTGTGACTTGATGCAAATTGATTGTGAAGCGATGCGATTTATTTTCGCGCGAATATTTTGTACCGTATAGAGTAAGTATGGCTATGTTCGCACAGTGGAATAAAATTCGCGCGATTCGCTCAGTCGTGCAACGTCGATATTGAAGAGATGTCATGCGCTTCTTCTCCCGCCCGATCGCCGGCCGTGCAAGAAAATGACAAAATTGATGTGGAGCAACTAATCTCGCTGATGCACAGGACCTCCCTTGTGGGATAAATTTCATAAAGCATATCACGATAGAATATTAAAGGCGAGATTGTGGGAGGAAATATATAAAAACATATACTTCACTTGGGAACAGTGCAATGACGCGGGGTAAACTCTAGTATATTTTCTTATATATAAAATTCTCGTGTCACAGTGTTAGTTACCAAACTCCTCTGAAATGGCTTGACCGATTCTCATGAAATTTTGTGTGCATATTGGGTAGGTCTGAGAATCGGACAACATCTATTTTTCATCTCCCTAAATGTTAAGGGTAGTCCACCCCTAAATATTTTTTTAATTTAATTTTTTTATGATACAGCATAAATACATAAAGTTTAGTTTAGGGTTGTACACCCTAAATTTTCAACTCTCTACTGTCAACCCCTATTTTTTAACAGCGATATTAGTATTTTTATAATTTTCTACTGGGATGATTTAGATTTTAATTTGAACCAGGTAGATGGCGCTGCAATCGGCTACGAGAATTTAGGTGTTCTCTTTGTTGTTATATGTGTTGAAGTTTGTCCCGGAATGGTTTAAATAAGCGATTGGACCCAGTAGGTGGCGCCGCGATACTCCTCCTTAACGCTGGGCCTGATTTTGATGTAATTTTTGTTTGTTCAAGTGGATTTGAGAATAGTTTATTAACATTTGGTCCCGGTAGATGACGCTGGAATCGGGTTCTAGATTTTAATTTTTTAAAGGCAGGACAATGTCTGCCGGGTACAGCTAGTATATATATTATATATCTTCATAGGTACATATGTTCAAGTTTAATATTGCGTCCTCTGTTGGATAATATTATTATGGCGGTGGCTCCACAATAAGGATTAGATTATAGAACATCCGAGAACATTCTTTGTGAACATTTTCTATCTCGACGGTACTAAATGAGAATATTGGTTTGTCGGGTAATTTACGTAAACTACTAAGAAATACTAAAAACTACTACTAAAAACCTTTTGCTTTTCGCAACTCTTGATATTTTATGAAGAAAAATCCTTTCATGGGTCTCAATGCCGTAAGGGGGTGAATCCAATGTTCATGACATCTTTTGATACGTCTGTTACGCCGCCTTAGCATTAGATAAATTAAAATTTTAGTTCGGTTGTCCATTTCACACGTGTGTCTCACTCATCTCAGCCGAGAACTGAAGTAAACTGACTAAAATAGTACGAAATCTTATTCGCAGTGCGTACTAGGTGTAATTCCGGTCGCGAAATTTAATTCGCGCGAATAAAAATCGTGCTGTGAAAAATCGCTGTGCGGACAGGCCCTTAGCTATTATAAAGGTCTATGACTTTAGCCCAAAAGAAACGTTTAGGCCTAATTTTTGTGAATCTGTGTCCCCACACACACCCTACAAAAGGCTGGCTTAAAGGCCTAGTTGCCAAGCCATAAATACATTAAAAGTAAAAAAAAACATAAAAGGTAGTTTTTGGCGCAGTGTTGCCAGATGGGGGGGAAACCTGCAAATTCGGGGATTTCTCACGCCTGGGGGGAGATTCGGGGGTAAAGATTCTTTGGGGGAACTTTCGTGGGAAATATTTTGTTGTGAGAAATTTTGGAGAGATATTTTAAGTATCAATAATTCATCTACAAACACAATTCTCATCACTACAATTATTATATCTAAGTCACAATACGGTATTATTACTTTATCTTAGAATTATATTCTACTAGTGAATCATACTTCAATTCAATAGTTCATTTTAATAATCCAATTCATTCGTTCGTTCATTTACGTTATTTATTTATTATGCCGTCTCTACTCGTATGCGTCGTATCCCATAGGCTACTTTCCGTTAAAGACTGACAATGATCACGTTCACAACTGCGGTTTTTCCCGTTTCACTTATTTGCTGGCGTCACAATCGTAAACTCAAGTGGAATGGTTATTTAACGCACCTATTGACACGAGTCGTTGTGAGCGCCCCGTGAGAGAAAATGATGACGTTATTAGTGATGTTTTCGCTACGGCGGTGGTTTTGATTTATTCTTTCTCCTTTAAAATAAGTAAAAACTATTTTGGGGAATTTTTCTCAAAAAGCTTACTTTTGGGGTTTTTGAAAAAAATTTGGGGGTTAATTGTCATGGTCATCTGGCCTGGCAACGCTCACAGAGTACATTGAATATATGGAGATAGAGACTTCAGTCGGGAGAATCGTACTACTAGCACATCTAGCGAGTATCAATGGCGCTAACTCGTATATGAACGTACCTAATATATGCATGTGTGTGTGTGTGTTCATGTGTATATGTGTGTATGTGTACGTATAGCGAGTTTGTGTATACACTTTGTCTTATTCATAGAGAGAGTAAGTTTGAACGCTTATGGTGCCTAAAGAAGCGTTCAAACTTACTCTGTCTATGAATAAGACCGATATTCTATATATTGTATGCTTAGGTATGGAGATTTCTTCCACTATGAATTCCAACTGTATTTAAAATAAAATTTCATATTATTTATAAAATGTATATAATTTTCATTAATACATATCACTGCACATCAAGTTTTGTGTTGATATAAAAATCCAATAGTGTGTTTGGTCGGTCGAATTAAACAGATTCACAGGTCACATAATATCAATCAGTAACTTCGATATCCAAAAGCAGTTTTCCTTAATAGATTCGCCAGAGTCCAAAACTACATATAGATCGTTAATAATAATTCACTTAGTAAAACAAACAGAAAACTATCCCAGAAGTTAAATAAGTTGCAAATATGACGAAAGTCGGCACTTGATTTGAATATGCATGTTTATTTAGAAATATTAAATAATATTATATTCGATTAAATAAAAATGGTTTTCATTTGAGTTTTTTTGATAATGTCATTAATAACAAAATAATGCTAAGCAACGAGCTGCAGTCTATGGCAGGTACAATGAGTTTATTATCGACCATGTAAATACTGCATAATGTAGAACCCATTTCAGTATCGAATAATCGATAATTAATCCTGTCAGATATTTGTAAATTTTAAGGATGATTCTAGGCATAGGTGTCTTATGACTAACAACAGGTAGATGGAATCTCCCATAATAAAATCTAAAGGAAGGCGATTTTGGAATATGAAACCATATTAAGATTTACCATCGCAAGGATGAGATGCAGAAGTCTCCGAAGTAGCGGACCCACGTCCCACGTCCGCTAACAAAACGGCTAATTTCTGCAAAACGGCTGATTAAAAAGTAAAGAGGGATATAGGTCATTCGCTCTAAGGAACTGTACTACTCCTTTAGCTCAGCAGCGACACGTAATAGAAATTGAGCCGACAACTCTCACTATAGCCCAATCAAGAGCCTATAGAGCTAAAGCGAGTCGTGTTGTGAGACGTAGCTACGACAACATTCTAGATCATAATATCACTGGCGTAAACATAATATTTTTGATATATTTTGAAAGAATGAAAGATGTAATATTTATTAACGTTTTTTTATCAATAAAAAGAATGTCATCATATACAAATATATGCTTAAGTCTAGTCTAGTCTTCTCAGTTGTGAAGTTCGTTTAAGTAATCCACTCTTATCTTTCTAGTGATACTGACTGGTCGCCCCAAGTATGCTTTCTTCACATTCCAATCCTCCTCCATCCGTTCTACGTGACCGAGCCAGCGGAGATACTGAGCCTTTCTCTCTTCAATTATTCTAGGCTCGGCCACGAGGTTTTCTATGTCGGAGTTGGTTTGGACCCTTCAACTACTATCTCCTCTGTTTGTTGGACCCAAACAGTAAACTTGCCAATAACTTATTGTCTTAAATTATGTTTTGATATTTGATTAAGTTTTTAGATTTTCTGAGTAATAATTAAAACTACAGTACAGTTTAAAAAAAGTTGCACAGCTCTTAATGTTTAAATTGGTAAGAATATTTGTGCATTGTAATTTGTTGTTGTTGTTAAAAAAAATCTAATTTATGTCTTAATATAACAAATAGATTATTTTATTAATACATCTTAGTCCGTAAAATATAGCACATAAATATGTAATAACGTTGAAATAGTTTATATTGGGAACATTTGTTACCCATGCAGACGCAACCAATGTGTATACTACATAAGTTAACGCACATATCATTGTAAAGAATGCTTTACTCCATTTAACAATTTTATTTACGTAGGGTTTGTCGATACATTAATCGCGAAGGTATCGATTAACTCAATTTAATAAGATCATAATAAGCCATCCCGAACTACATTAATAAGTATTGACACTGTCGTAATTTGGCAGTTATTTGTTCAATGACTCCATTTACTTTGGTTAGTTATAAAGAGTCTTAATTAAATGTATTCAAAAATATATTAAAAAATATTTATTTATTATAAATATTTATGTTTTTATAAATATTTACATATATGTGGGTTTTATTTGAAGAAAAACAAAACAAACTTCCTTAGATCAATCTTACGTCGTATATTTCCCAACTACCTCTTCTAACTCACTATATTTTTGACATTGACTTTAATAAAATCATATTTATAAATAAGAACAGATAATGCGTGGCCTGGCTACCGAGTCGTAAGGCATCTTCGAATCCCACACGGCTATCCTGCATTATTCATCTGACCCAGATGAATGTGATACTTCATCTTCATCGCCATTGGACCAGGGTTTCATCAAATCTGCTGAAGTAGTGGTATTCATAGGTCCTTCGCCATTGCCAATTTTTCTTACAACATATCTGTCATTTCTCTTCTTCTCTATAATCTTGTATGGTCCTAAATATTTCGGGTGTAACTTATATCCTTGTACAAATTGTGTTCTCTTTATCGCAACTAAATCTCCAATTTCGTACTGTATAGCTTGTGTTCTCTTTTTATTGTAAACTTTCCTATTTTCTTCCTGAATTTTCTGAATATTTTGCTTCGCCTTTTCTCTAAGTTCTAATCGTTGGTTTTGAAATTGTTCTAGACTTTCTTCTTGTATTAGCTTTAAGATATCATCATTTTTATCTCTCATCTTCGTCCCAATCAGTAGTTCAAAAGGTGTCATTCCGATGCTACGTTGATATGTTCCATTTAAACAACGTTGTAAATTTCCAATAACTTTATACCATTTTGTAGGATCATCAATTGTAAGTTTACTCAAAACATTTAATATTATCTGGTGCACTCTTTCTACTTGTCTATTTCCTCGTGGTTGGCCAGTAGTTATCATATAGTGTGTTATATTCTCATCATTACAATATGACTTGAAATCATTAGAGGTAAAAGCAGCATTTCGATCAGTTATGATTCGTTCTGGGGAACCAAAAGTGTCTTGTTGCAATCTGAGCTTTTGTAGAACTTCTTCAGTCGATAAAGTCTTGGTTGGGTAGATCCATGTAAATTTTGTGAAACCATCAACTACTGTGAAAATATACTTGTAGTTCTTATTAGTCGACGTCAGCGGACCAAGGTGATCAATATGGTAAGTAGACAGTGGTGTATCTCCTTTATCAAGCGGATGTAAGTACCCTTCCTTCTTACCTTTCTTGTGTGAAATTAATATGCATTCTACGCAATTATCTATCACTGATTTTATCTTTTCTTTACAATTATCTATGTAGTAGTCTCTGTTAATTAATTCTTCTGTTTTCAAAATTCCAAAATGACCCTTTTCATGACATTTTCTTATTATTTCATTCTGCATCTTTTTAGGTACAACAATCAGCTTAGTTCCATCTTTAACTTTATATAAAACTCCATTCTCCAGAATAAAATTTTCATATGACTCCTTTTCTAAAATTTTCTTTAATAGTTTTATATTTAGATCATCATCTTGAGCTCTCTTCAGACGTTCTGTAGTTTCGGTAAGTATTAGACTAACAGGGTTTCTGCTCAAAGCGTCTACGTGTCTCATTTGGGTTTCAGATCGGTGTTCTATCTTATAGTCAAATTCTTCAAGTAGGAGTGCCCAACGAGCAACTCTAGGAGGTAAGTCTTTTTTCTGTAACGTCATAGTTAGGGCTGAGCAGTCAGTCAGAATTTTAAAGCGGATTCCAAGTAAGTAAACTCTGAATTTCTTGACAGCTTCTACAATAGCTAATATTTCTAAGTAGTAACTATGGTATTTCTTCTCAGCAGCAGTAGTCTTTTTGCTCATATAGTAAACGGGGTGTAGCTGATTGTCTTGTGGATTTCTTTGTAATAAAACAGCTCCATATCCGTCTATACTTGCGTCTGTGTGTAATTCTGTCTCAAAATTAGGGTTGTAAATTCGTAAAACTGGTGAGGAACATAAAATTTGTTTCAATTCTTCGAAAGCTCTCTCACAACTTAGATCAAAGTTAAAAATAACATCAGTCTTCAATAATTCTGTTAATGGTTTTGCTTTTATTGAATAGTTCTTCACAAACTTTCTAAAATAGCCAGTTAGTCCTAAAAATGATCGTAATGATTTGATATTCTGAGGCTTCTTAAATTTTGCAACAGCATGTATCTTTTCCTTGGAAGGTCTTATCTCATTATCACGAATTATATAACCTAAATAATTTATCTCGCTCTGTAAGAATTGACATTTCTCCCAATTAAATCGTAAGCCAAACTCTTTAGCTTTTCGTAGTACTTTCTCTAGTTTAACAATTCCTTCTTCTTCTGTCTTAGATGGTATAATCAAATCATCTAAATAGGCAAGAACAGTGCCTTCTGTTATTAAATCCTGAAAGATATCATTGATAAAGCGTTGGAATACAGATGGCGCGGTGCATAAACCAAACGGCATTTTCTTAAATTCATATTGTCCTTGTGGAGTAACAAATGAAGTGTATTTCTGACTATCCTCGCAAACATCAACATGTAAAAAACCATTTTTCAAGTCAAGTGATGTAAATAGTCTGGCTTCCTTCAATCTATCTACTTGATCCTCGATAAGTGGAAGTGGATATCTTTCTTTTATAATCTTCTTATTTAGCTTTCTAAAATCTATACATAATCTGTAACTTTCATTTTTCTTTTTCGCTAACACGACAGGACTTGCATATTCCGATTTACTAGGTTTTATTACTTCTTGATCTAACCACTCTTGTATCTGTTTATTAACTATGTCCTTCTCTAGAGGTGAAAGTCTTCGTGGAGTCTGGTGTATAGGATCTTCATCGGTAAGTATGATTTTCAATTTAACATTTGATTCCCTCTTTCTAGTCTTTAAGTTGTAATTATCCAGTAAATGTTTAATCTTGTCTTTATATTTTAGCTTCTTGATATCATATTTCTCATCAAATTCTTCTTCATAGTCATTAATTTGCGTAAGGTTTAATATTCTTTTTACAGAGATTCCATCGGCAGAGAAAATAATTTCAATATCTCTTAATATCGGGTTTCCAAGTATGATATTAACAGGAATTACATCATCGTCGATAACGTGCATCAAGGTTTCGAAATGAACGTCGTCGATTTCAACTTTTGTCATAAAAGATCCCTTCGTGCAAACTTCGTACTCGGCTATTCCTGATAACTTGAGGGTATCTTTAACATTATAATCATTATTCTCAGGAAAGATTTGTTTATAATAACTCTCACAAATCAAATTCGCATCGCTTCCAGTATCAATAAAGGTTTGAACTATAACTCCGTTAATTTTAGCATCTTTATATGGCTTAAGAATATCTGTACTAACTTTCTTATCTTGAATTTTCAGCGTCTTATTCGTAGAACTTTGACATTCCTTTGACTTATGTCCATATCCATTACATTTGAAGCATTTAATACCTTTAGTACAAGCTGGTGATTGGTGGTCGGTTTCACCACAATTGAAGCATCTTTTGATAGTATGATTTTTGCGTCCGGCTGTCATCTGAATAGGTCTTTGTTGCATCTTGTGTTCTTTAATCTGTGCATATACTTCAAGTTTCTTTCTAAATTGTTTGATATCAGTGGCTCCGTAAAGAATGGCTTTATTTATTTCAGAATCACGAATCCCATCAATAACATATTCAATAAGTGCCTCATCTTCTAAAATTCCATGCAACGCCAGTTCTTTCATATGCAAAAAATACTGTTGATATGTCTCATCTGGTTTCATCTTGCGTGACGCTAATTTCTTGTGAATGCTAGCACTATTTAACTTCGGACCAAATTCTTCTATTAAAGATTCTTTGAGTGTATCCCATGACGTAACAGAGCCTAACGATCGCAAAAATAATTTAGCAGTACCTGAAAGCAGTCTCTTCGCGTAAACAAGTTTCTCAAGATTATTCCATTCCATTAAATTTGCAGTGTCATTAAAATCGGTTAGCCAATTCGTAATAGGGTAGGTATCATCGCCTGTAAACGGTGTCATCGACTTTTCCAAGTCGCTAAATGAAATTCGTACTCTGTAACCAGCTTCTGAACAATTACTATCTGAGTCTTCGATATCTTTATTTTTCTTCGGTGGCATCTTGTATGATTGGTTGTAAGTCTTTCAGTCGTAAAAAATAACCAATTCATAAATCGTCTTCATAAAAGAAAAATAATAGTCTTTATTCCAAATTGTGGGACATTTTATGCGCTGGTATCATTATGCAGATTAGTGTCGGTAAAACAGCACACAATCACTCGTCTTGAATTTTAATTTCGTTCTTCGTTTTCGTCGGTAAAACAGCACACAATGACTCGTCTTCAATTTTGATTTCGATTTTGTTTCGTAGTCTTCAAGTAAAAACTCACGTTAAAACAATGCTTCACAGAATCCTTGCATGATCCTGATATAATCCCGGACGAGCCCCCATAAAGTTGTGGGTTTTATTTGAAGAAAAACAAAACAAACTTCCTTAGATCAATCTTACGTCGTATATTTCCCAACTACCTCTTCTAACTCACTATATTTTTGACATTGACTTTAATAAAATCATATTTATAAATAAGAACAGATAATGCGTGGCCTGGCTACCGAGTCGTAAGGCATCTTCGAATCCCACATATATATAAATAACTTAGAAAACAAATATATGTGAAGCAAAAACTTAAGGCTGCTAGCAGTGCTATCTGTCATGTAATGTTTTAATCATTCTACGAATAACCTGACTAAATTAAAAGGACCGAAAGATCTAAGCACTAACAGCAAATTGAAAACATTCATAAATCTATAAGTTAATAGCGATTTTTAAAAAAAAATTTTCACACTCATTTGTTTTAAGTTTATACCGCATGGCAACGCTGTTTTGGCGGGAACTGAATGAGAATTTGTGCTGTGCAGTTTTATTTTCTAAAAATGTGTAAAATTACTTTAAAATGAACAATAGTTGTAGGATATTGATAGTTTTTGAGTAGTAATTGTGTTTTGTGAGAGATGTGAACTGTATAGTCAAAAGTGGCCTTTTGAGTTGTCACAAGAACTCCGTTGAATGCACTGACCTCCATATATACAAGTACGTATATATGGATGGATATATATATATATATATATATATATATATATATATATATATATATATATATATATGCGTACTTGTATATGGAGGTCAGTGCAGTGGTTGAATGGCACTCTTGAATATACACGTAATTGTATATTTTTGGAAGCAAAACGAAGTTTTTTATGGATTTACAGAATAAAGTTTCATTAGACAGAATAATTGTTTTTTCAATATTATAATTTTTTATACGAAAACATTGTCATTCTTAATTTAGAATCTAATGACAACTAAAAAACATAAGTAGTCACATGTAAAGAGGTTTAACATCGTCAAATAGTTCGTTTAGCGTTGGTTCTGTTTAACAGGCACTAGCTGATTACCTACAGTACATCCGTTATGGTATGGATAATGGTTTATTGACTGTGCTTGTGGACTTCAGCAGTGCTTTTAACAATGTTAACTTTGAAATATTACTTGGCATTCTAAGCTCTCTTAACATATCTCCTACAGTAATTGACTGGTTTCACAGTTACCTGTATGGCCGCCGGCAGCGGGTTCGTGTCGAGGATGATTATTCGTCATGGTGTGAACTCACTGCTGGTGTTCCTCAGGGCGGCGTGCTTTCTCCCTTATTGTTCGCTGTTTTTATTAACTCCATCTCTAATCAACTCACTTCAACCTATCACCTCTATGCAGACGATTTACAAATTTATACACAATCACCTGTCGCCACCTTAGACAAAGCAGTTTCTATCATAAACTTTGATTTTGAACGCATTCTGCAGTGGGGCAAGTCCTTTGGGCTTCATGTCAATCCTGAAAAAACTCAACTCATCGTCATCGGTAGCTCACGGATGCTTAATAAGGTCGACTGGAGTACCATACCTAGTGTGATGTTTGACGGGGCAATCATTCCTTTTAGTGATAAGGTAAAAAACCTTGGCGTTATATTTGACAGTGAGCTGTCTTGGCGACCTCATATCACCGAATTAAGTCGGCGGCTTTATCTCTCATCCAAATCCCTTAGAAGGTTGAGGAATTTCTTACCCACTACCACCAAAATTAAGCTAGCAGAGTCCTTATTACTTCCTATCCTTGATTATGCTGACGCCAGCTATCTAAATTTAACCCAAGAACAACTTAATAAACTTGAGCGCCTCCAAAATTTTTGCATAAGGTTCATATTTGGACTACGCAAATATGACCATGTCTCTGAATTCCGAAAAAAACTCAAGTGGTTGCCAATTCGATTTCGCCGGAATACTCACATCCTTGCTCTTCTCTATAGTATTTTATTTGTCCCTAGTACACCTGATTACCTTAAACAAAGTTTTGAATTTCTTTCGTGCTCTCATAATTTACGCCCTTCTACTAAACTTAAGTTGAACACTCCTGCGCATAACTCAAGTTTTTATAACTATTCTTTTACTGTTAAGGCTATACAGCTCTGGAACGCGCTTCCTGTTACAATCAGACAAGCAAAATCACTAGCGATATTTAAAACTATGATTAAAAATAATAGTTTAAAAAAACTAAAAAAAACACGCTTTTATAAAAAATCCAACTAAAAAAACAAAAAATAAAATTTAATATAATATAAAAAAGCGTGGGGTGTATTCAATTAATAATATAATATCTTAAAAAGCGCTTTGAATACACCCCACGCTTTTTTATATTATATTAAATTTTATTTTTTGTTTTTTTAGTTGGATTTTTTATAAAAGCGTGTTTTTTTTAGTTTTTTTAAACTATTATTTATTTTTCATTTTTTAGTTGATTTTTGTTTAAATGTTTTTAAATACAAGCTTTTGAGATCCTGCATATCATGTAGCAGCAGAGTGCTAGCCAAGACAAGTAAAACGAGCCCAAACACGACGGGTCTATCTTGTTTAGTACAGGAGTTCCTATGGCCACCTTCCGACTCCATCATCAGATCAGCTCCATGGTACCATATTATTGCATTGTCACGCGATATAAACATACGAGCCCAAACACGAAGGGTCTATCTTGTTTAGTACAGGAGTTCCTATGGCCACCTTCCGACTCCATCATCAGATCAGCTCCATTGTACCATATTATTGCATTTTGACGCGATATAAACATACGAGCCCAAACACGACGGGTCTATCTTGTTTAGTACAGGAGTTCCTATGGCCACCTTCCGACTCCATCATCAGATCAGGTCCATGGTACCATATTATTGCATTGTCACGCGATATAAACATACGGGCCCAAACACGAAGGGTCTATCTTGTTTAGTACAGGAGTTCCTATGGCCACCTTCCGACTCCATCATCAGATCAGCTCCATGGTACCATATTATTGCATTGTCACGCGATATAAACATACGGGCCCAAACACGAAGGGTCTATCTTGTTTAGTACAGGAGTTCCTATGGCCACCTTCCGACTCCATCATCAGATCAGCTCCATGGTACCATATTATTGCATTGTCACGCGATATAAACATACGGGCCCAAACACGAAGGGTCTATCTTGTTTAGTACAGGAGTTCCTATGGCCACCTTCCGACTCCATCATCAGATCAGCTCCATGGTACCATATTATTGCATTGTCACGCGATATAAACATACGGGCCCAAACACGAAGGGTCTATCTTGTTTAGTACAGGAGTTCCTATGGCCACCTTCCGTCTCCATCATCAGATCAGCTCCATGGTACCATATTATTGCATTGTCACGCGATATAAACATACGGGCCCAAACACGAAGGGTCTATCTTGTTTAGTACAGGAGTTCCTATGGCCACCTTCCCACTCCATCATCAGATCAGCTCCATGATACTATATTATTGCATTGTCATCGACCTTTGACAGGTGTGCAAAGTATGAATTAAATCTGATCGTTCAAAGTAGGACAAAATCGAGCTCAAAGGGGTCGGTTACAGACATACTGACATACAAGTGAAGCTAATATAAAGCGTGTAAAAAATACTACCTGTCGTTGGAATATGATATTTAAATTCACTTATAAACATTTGTATATTTTGTAGATATGTATTTGTATGGTATGTATATTAAGTATATATCTATGTAATATATAAAATTTCTCCATATACTTATGTATATATATATATATATATATATATATATATATATATAATTTATGTATTTATTATTAAAATGTAAGTAGTTTGTACTATATGTTACGTATACCACCATCGCCATTATCATCTTAATTCATTCCTGGGGTTGTCTGGAAGAGATCGCTTTTTAGCGATAAGACCGCCCTTTGTACATAACTAGATATAATTTAGTCTTAAGTTCATGTTTGTATTGGTGTACAATAAAGAGTTATCTATCTATCTATCTGTGCTACACATAGGCTTAAGAAAAATGAAGAAACTATATTATAAACTAAAATCTGGCTTAAAGGCCTAGTTGCCAAGCCATAAATCTAAATAAATAAATAAACCCCACAAGTGTGGAAAATTGGAAATCCATAAAAAAATCCGATAGTTTGTTTAGCGTTTTCACAATAAGAGTTGGCTCGGACCGAGTACACTCGTACGAGTCGGCTTCATACGAGTGTACACGGATAGTGATTTACACGATAGTAGTGCACTCGTATTGTGGTCATTTGTCTCCTTGCACAATCAAGATGTCGTCGACTGATCTGCTGCTGCAAGCTATAGAAGTTGTAGCAGATATGTTAATAGCCGAAGTTCAAAATCACGAAAGGGGAAAAAAACGAAGAGAGAAAAATTTGGACACGGAAATGCATTTTAAGACGTGACCAAATGGGTGCATCAAATAATTTTCTTCGTGAAGTCGAAGAGGAAGATAAAAACACGATTAAAAATCATTTGAGATTAAACAACGCACAATTATTAATTGTCGCCATTTTGTTTTCATAAAAATCCGAGTGAGCTCGAAAAATCGAGCAGAGTCTACTCGGATTATATGCCGGCGTCCGAGTACGTTCGGTTTAGGTGTTTACATAATACGAGTATCGTCCGAGTAGACATTCGAGTGCACTCGGTCCGAGCCAACTCTTATTGTGAAAACGCGGCTAAGGTTTTACTAGGATTAATAATTTAATATACTTACTCTGTGGCGTTTTGTAAGCAAAATAAAATAAATAATAATAAGTGGTTAAAATTCTAAGAAATTATTAATCAAATGTTGTTTGCATTTTAAACAGTATGTCTGATTCAGAGGACTCAGATACATATACGAGTGACTTTAAAGACGAAATAGACAAATGTAAAAGAAATCCTGAAACGTCGGGTATGTTCGTATCTGGTTGGGATGACGCAGATCAAGATGTAGATATTGTTCAAAATCCAAAAGGTATCTTTTCATGTTATCAAGTTTTTTTATTTACAGAATACCTCTATAATATGAATATTATGAATAATAAAGATTGGTTGATATAAATATCAACCAATCTTTCATTGCTGAACCTAAGACATGATTTTAATTCTGGTATATTTTTTACAGTGTATACACATTTCATAATCTAGTCAGTTTTTATTTGTTCCAGCCAATCCAATAGATTATGTGTTATGGGCTGCTGAGAATGGTGATGTTGATACACTTAAGGAAATTTTAACATCACAGCCTGGCTTGGTCCATGCTCATGATAATGATGGATATACACCTCTCCATCGTGCATCCTATGGCAATCATGTAGCTGCTGTGTCTTCTCTATTAAGTGCAGGTGCAAATGTGAACTCTAAAACGCTCCTAGGGTGGACCCCTTTACATTCTGCATGTAATTGGAACAATTATTGTGCTGCTGCTAGACTTTTGGCTGCTGGTGCTGATATTGCAGCTTTGTCTGATGGAGGTAGACAAATTATCAATTAAATATTAGTGCCTACTTGAAATATACCTAGTCAGGTCATGTTTTCTCACACATTTATTTAAATTTTGAATATTAGCCAGAAATATTTAAATGATTTTGAAAAAGAAACTTGCACCATCCTAAAAAAAAGAAATAAACTAAACTATACTATAAATAAAACTATACTTACAAAATAACATAAATCTATAAATAAAAAATTGACTCCAAATTGCTGTTGGTGGGGGTGTGCCCAAAACCCTGGCCACTTTTCTGTGTTCTATGGCAGAAAAAGGAAATTAATTGTTTCATTAAAAAAAATATGAGTGGATGCAAAAGACAGAATAGCTATTTTTACACAGTAACACTGTGGTTGTCCACAAACTGAGAATTTTAAATATCTTTAAGTTTGGAAATAATTCTGAATGGAAGTTTGTATATTTATCATACTATCAAAACATTCAGCAAAAATTGAATTTATTTAAAAAAATGTAATAATACTTTAATACTTTAGTTAATATTTTCTTAAGTTTTCGCGACTTGTACACATAATAAAACTATGTTTTAACGGATAAACCAAAAATCAAATAAATTACCGCGCTTAAAACCGTTAAAACATAGTTTTATTATGAATACTTTAGTTTTTATTAAAGTTAACCAGAGACTCCTATGAATATATTTTGCTATCTTACAGTCTTTACCCATAAAGGCCCTTTTGAAAAATCTATTGTACATTGGTGGAAAAGTAATAAAATACTTTCATAGTCTATGTGAGATAATAGTGATGCGCAAACTAAATCACCAATGAGATCAGTGATTTATAAATCTTTTTCCTTAAAAGATTTAAATCACTCTTTTAAATCTTTGGTTTTGAATGACATAATTTATTCAGTTGACCGGTTTAAGCTTTACAATAACGCCAGAGAGTTTAATTTACTGTGTATCATCATTGTATTTCTTAGAGTGCGCATGTTATCTCATTTCAATTCACAATATCCTGTATCTATTGTCTCATACTACATCTAAGTATCTGAGGAGTTTTTGGTGGGAACTGAAATGACACGTTGTGCTGTGCAGTTTTATTTTCTAAAAATGTGTAAAGTTACTCTAAAATGAACAATAGTTGTAGGATATTGATAGTTTTTGAGTAGTAGTTATGTGTTTTGTGTGAAATGTGAACTATATAGTCAAATGTGGCTTTTTGAGTTCTCACAAGAACTCTGTTGAATGGCACTAGCTGATTACCTACAGTTCAGCTGTGCTACACATAGGCTTAGGAAAATGAAGAAACTATATTGTAAACTAAGATCTCGCTCTAAGGCCTAGCTGCCAAGCCATAAACCTAAATAAAAAAACTAAGTATCTGATTTGTTAGTTTTCATCATTCCATGTGACTAAAATCAATCTTAACGTAGTGAGTTAAAGATGTATTTTCCAAACCAAAGATTTAAAGAGTGATTTTGAATTTTGAAAGATTATACATCTTTTAAATCAATCACTCCTGAGTTACACATCTGTATGAGATAAGGAACATACATGGGTAACTGTTTAATGTTTGTCTTCTGGCTATTGAAGCTTAAAAAACACTTAATCAAAAATATTCCATTTCTAAAGTTACTCAATGAATTTTGACCAAAACTAAACTATTTTAGAATTTTTGATCTCATCATTCAAAAGTTAAATTTTATAAAGTTCCTTTCTGCCAAAGCCACTATGACTTAAGTAGAAAAAAATTTCAACTTGTGGTTCCTGTGCAGACATTTTTATTCTTTACACTATAATTTAGGCCGACTGTAATCTTAGATGACTGAGAATAATGAAGTGTTTTGATTTCTGAGTTTTTGTTTCAGAACAAACACCACTGCATTTAGCTTCTGCAATTAGTCATTGTAAATCTACATTATTGGTTTTACTGATACGAGAAGATACAACAGAGTTGGCAAGCAAACCTAATAAAAGTGGAGAAACCCCTGAACAATTAGCAAGAGGACATGGTATATATGCTCCCTTATATGAAATGGTACATCCAGCAGTCTCATATATTAAAACAATAGCTTTTACTTGTAACCCCTATGTTCATAATCAGTTATTTAAATCATAAGATACATTAAGAACAAAATACAAAACATTAAAAAAGTCTATGATTTTATTGTAAAATTTAAAAATACCCTATAGAGTGACATCCCAGTCACTCCAGACTTATGCGATTTTAGGAATGATGAAATTTTTAGAATCGTTAGTTTAACATAAACTTAGAAAGTAATGGATACTCGCTAAGCTGAAAGCGGGGCCGTTTTTCAGGTAGCAGGTATCAAAGGTGGAAAAAAAACATGCTAACTTACGTTAAAGTATCAAGGCTAGATTTTATAATTATGTCATATATGATATTGCTATAAACAAAGATATACAGTTGCCAGACACTTCCTGTGGGCCATAACTTTTGACAGACACTTTAAAAGAAATGTGGGAACTTACGTCATTTTAGAAAGGCTGAATTTCATATATGTTATCAAGTATAATATTTTAGAATATTTTCCAATGAGCCAGACAAATCTGACGGGCCAAACATATTCCCAGACTCGGTAAGAGTTCCGCTACATAGCAAGCGCGAGAGCATCCGCGAGTATCCATTCCTTTCAAGTTTATGTTAAACTACCGATCCGAAAAATTTCATCTTTCCTAAAATCACGTAAGTCTGGGGTGACTGGGATCTTGGACTACTATATCTACACATTAAATCTTAAACTTAACGATAATTTCTGGGAGTCAAATTCTCAATAACATTCATGGCTCCAGATACAAGATAAGTTTCGGATTGAAGATTCTTTAAACTAACAATAAGATTTCTTCTGTCTACTTTTGAGAGTTCATTGAGTGATTTTCTACATTCTAGGGACATATATGGTAGCAATAAGCAACCCAGTCCTAAGCATTTGCATCTTACACAATTTTTCCATATTTCTACCAAAACTTCATCTTTTATAACTGGACAGATTGGTAACAAGTTAATAGCATTTAAGCATTTAGTTCTTTGTTGTTCTGTTATTGGGTAATCTGCTTTCTGAAATGGAGACAAAAGAACAGCCCGCCATGCAGTGGACAGCACGTTATTGGGGGGTGAAGAAACTTTCATTAGTAATGGTATGATTTCTTCATAAAGACCATTGCGTAATAAATTAAGAATTACATCACAAATTATTTCTGGAGTGCCATACCAATAAGTTAATTCTGCAACGATCTTTAATCCCTCATTGTTTCCTTCAACAGTTTGAAGTGACTGTTTTATTGCACATACTTTATCCTGCAAAAATGTCACGACTACCCAAGGCATGTCAATATTTTCCAATTTAACTACACACAACAATTCTAATAAAGATAGCCATAGAGTATCTCTTTCCCGATTGGCTACTTTTAATGCTGTATCTGGTTCCACTATGCTCATTAGGCATTGCAAAGCCCTCAGTTTTTTTCCTTTATTAAAATCAGCTTCATCATCAAAAGCGATGCGAGACAAATAAATTGCTCCCATTTTGGGACATGTAGCTTTAAGAATATACTTTACAGTTAGTAGTTCTATTGTGTCTAAGAAGGCTTGGTTCTTGTTCTTTGTGGAATCTTGCTTAGATTTGTTAAGAATATTCTCTAAAATTTGTAACCTGATGGAACTAATATTGATTCCATTTTTATCAGCTATTTCGTTTGCAGCCCGATTCACATTATGGCGAGCAATTTTTTTAATAAAATCTGTATGTAAATATAGTTCTCTAATAAGTTGGGCAGGTTCATTTGTAAGTCGAACTAAATCGTCACACGTCCAATCAATTTTATAAAGAGCATGACGGGTTGAAAGTGATGCATACAAACGTTCCATTTGTCGTAGTGCACGATTGCCTGGTTGCAAAGCGGCCCACCTCTGTGTAAATTGGTAACACAGCTGGGCTGCTGCAACTTGGTCTGCGCCTCGCGCACATCCCTGAAGTAAGTAAAAGAGACAGGCACCTGTCCATTCCATGTTACTAATGTGTGTTACACACCGATGAGCTGCACGTAGTAGAGGTTCTTCACGTGACGTCAAATGCCATGACACAGCATCCTTGGAACATTCTTCTTCACTTCGTCTTCGTGAAGTCATTGTTTGCTTAAGTGCATTACTGCAGATCATGTCTCGTGCAGTTTGTTGGTCGGTATCTAGGGACAGCAATGCAACAACTGGAAGCCAACGTTCATACGTTTCTAAAGTTATTTCAGATTTTAAATTTGCCCATTTATCGTCGCGCATAAATAGATGGAATGGTAAACGGAAATATCCAATTTCAGGAAAAATTGCCCCTGAAAATATTTCTAATTCATATTGTTTCGGTGTACTTTTTCGGTGGTATTCTTTCAAAAAACTGAGCAAGAAATACTCTTTTAGATTTCTTGATTCAATACCTGAGCCAAAAATTAGGCGATAGATACATAAAAATACCTCATAGAAATATGGATTTATTGATATAACTCGACCATGTAGAGTAATTTCGCCATTTTTCCAGAAATCATTTAATACATCTCTTATAAAATCTTTTTTCTCAATACTTTCCCAAACAGCATGGCATGTGGTATATAAATTATTTTCGTCATCTTCAATTTTCACTTTGCGTTGACCTAATTCATTATAAAATATTTTATAGTTTAAGTTCCAATTCGAAATTAATGATATTAATTGTAAAGACAAGCCTTCACCATATGGAATATTCAAAGCATGGCAAAATTCAAGGAGTTCATTAAACCTAGTATATGGACGTTGTTTTAGAACATAGAATAATATTACTTTAACATCCCAAGTCTCTTCTGTATTTTCAGGTATAGCGATTTCAGATAAATTAATATTGAATTTTATCTTTAGAATGTGATGTGGGGAATATGAAATTGTGTTTCCAAAAATATCAGAATTTAGTTCAAATGTCCGTTGAATTGGGGCAGAAGATAAGAAGTATTTTATATTAGGGGACATATTTTCGTTATGGCCTTGTAGAGCGTCCAATATCCATCTGTTATCAATTTCTTCGTCCGTTTTTGATACAAGTAATAAAGAAGTCACAAAGATTTCATCAATGTTTTGAGAAGAAACGATTTGTGACAAGAGCCTTCTTGCAGCTTTATTCTTGAACTGCATTAATAATTCAGTTGAATAGAAATAATTAGTTGTAGTATTCAAAGCAATTGAAACCAATCTTAGTAATATAATGTCACATTTTCTAATACTTGATACATCTGTGTCCAACTTTTTGTTAAGTTGGTGGTTACTATAGAAATCAATTAATTCATTAAGTGCTGGTGCAGATGAAATAGGTAAATGAATATAGTGAAATTTCCATGCAATTGATAAATTTTTTACAACAATTGTGGAATTTATTATAGCACTTAGTTTGTAAACCTGTATTATTATGTCATGTAAATGTTCTTCTTTGCACTTTTCTAAGACTTCAATAAGGACCTTCCATGCCTCTACTAAAAGTACTAAATTTTGCCCATCTTTGAAATCACACAAACTTGAAGGTTCATCAATGATTATTTCTGGTGAGATTTTATTGGTACATAAAAGATTGGAAACGAATCTACGAACTTGCTGGCTAGTAGAGGTTTGATGCAACAAATCGAGTAATTCTTGTGATTTACTATTCTCGTAATGTGTATTTATATTTTTATTATTCTTATGGTGATATAACAGTTCAATGTCGCGAAATTGAACTTCGCTTAAACACTGGGTCCCTTTTATGAAATCTAAATAGTTTCTTTCTAAAGTATGATTACTTGAACTCTTACTTATTATCTGTTCTAATTTGGCCAATACTGTCTTTAGGACTATGTCTTTCTCTATCTTTGACAATTCTCTGAAATAATTTAAAGCAATTCTAATTTCACAGTCTTGGAGACACCTGTTTATGTATAAAATATGACCATAATTAACATTGGAAGTCATTACATTTGTTATTACATTTAAATCATTTAAATCTACTTTTGGAGCACTGATCAACTTGTGAAGAATTAATTTGTAATCTTTAAATGTCAATGGAAAGTTGTACTTTTTCATAACGACTTTAACTTTGCAATAAATAAGTTCTTTTTGAATTTCTTGAGCAAGCACATGATCCTTATCAGAGATTGTGAAGTCTTTATTGACCGATGCAGCTGCAGAAACCGCTAATTCCAGTATAGTTGGATGCCATGGAACATCAAGCACTTTCAAAACTTGAAGCAAACAGTTCAATCTACTTGTGAGAGAGTGAAATGCATTTAGCAAAACTTTTAACCTTATACCATCGACTTGACCACCACAATATGCAATTTCATTCTCAATGAAACCCTTCAAGGTGTCATCTATATCAAATAAGTGTTGGATTGCATAAGCTGGTAAATAATTTTGTAAAAATGCTTCTAAATCATCAGTATAACAGCGCCGCAACATGATCAGAGCAACTTCTTGAGGACCCTGACTTATTTCACTTAAAAGCATATTAATTTTGCAATTCTCCTTAAGTTCCAGAATGTATTTTATATGATTTAGTAGCATGTCTAAATCATCCATTGAGATTGGTCTAATGGTAATTGTCTTAGATGATTTTTCTAAAACCTTTATAATCTCTTCTAAAAACTTAATCCCTATTTTTGGCCAATATCCAGATTGTTCTAATTTGAATACTCTATTTGTAGTCCATCTTACAAATAAATCTATATTATATGGGTTATGTTCAAGTAGTGGTGGGACAAAATGTTGTAACCAAATTATGATAGCACCCATTTTTGTATTATGTGGTATAGCATTTAGTATGTCTAAAATATCATCAGGTAAAAGCTCAATTTTTATTTCAAAATATTTAAGCCAACAAATAGATGCTAGGTCTATATCAGATTTGGAAATGAACATTACACAAAGCTCTTTAAAGTTTTGTTCAAATAACTTTACATTTTCATAGCTTTTATTACCTTTAAAGATGATGTATTCTAATAAATCAACTTTGATAATCAAATCTAATAACAGTGCCATCAAATCAGGAGTTCCACATTGGTAAACTCTCTTTTGCAGGGGGTATAGAAGTGATTTGTAAAGAAGACTATGCTTACACAGTTTTATGCTTGTTTCAATGAGAAAACTTAAATCATTTATCTTGTCATACAACCCTTGCATTTCTACATTAATATTTAGATCCTTAGGGTCTGATAACACCAATTCAACAAGGCTCTTAAGTTGGCTAATTAGAGTTTCTTGTGAAGAAAGTAATTGACTGAAATTATTTAAATTATTGTCTTGATCACCAATGCTTGAAGAGAGCCAGGTACACCACACTTGAACCTGAAAACATTTTTCATATTAGTCAGTTTATCCTGTCATGACAGATATAAATATGTATACACAAAAGTCTATCAATAGTTATAGTTAATATAATGAAAAAAGTAGACTATAATTATTTATTAACTTAAAATTGAAATGATATTGTATATAACAAATAAATTATTGTTATTATAAAGCTAAAATTGTATTGATTATGCTGCATTCTATTCTTTCGACAATGATCTAGAGGGTACTTTCCGCCTGGGTTTTCCCTCTGGTTTATGAATTGAAGTTGTATAAGGATGGCAAGCCTTCAATAGCTCTGGTGTTGCAGGCATCTATAGATTATAGTAAACCACTTTCAATTAGGTAGGCCGTCTACTTCTTTCCATGCTTTAGGCAATAAAATAACAGTCTTTATGTCTCCCTTGAATATGAATTTGGAAAGTTATTTACATTCCAAATTCTTATTCAAGAGAGACATGTTTGACAATATTATTTAGTTAACACAATAAAGTTCTTTAAAAAGACATGGCACATGGAATATAGGTCAATACAAAGGGGGCTTGATATATTTAAAACAATTTCACCATTCAACTGATTCTCATGAAATATTACAGATAATAGTTCCTATTTGTTTGGGTGCAAAAAAATTAGCTTATTCCGACATGGTTTTCACTAAAACAATGACTTGTATTCTTGTTTAAGTATTGTGATACTTTGTCTCGAGAATCCTGCAGAAATTTAAATCAAGCATGGATGAAGTTGCGGGCATATCCTAGTACAAAATATGTCTTTTGTACATACCTATAACATTTTTTTAGAAGTGATACAAAAGTGTACCATAACTGTTTTCACTTTTGTTAAATACCTCTAAGTAATAATTGTGTACTATTTAAGAACAAAGTTAAAATTATGCCATACAATGTGAAAACACCTACCTCATTGTTGTTCCATATTAAATAATAAAGGCAACCATCATTTATAGCAACAGGGTAATAATTTGATTCAATACTTTGAAAAGTGTACAATACTTTAGACTGTGATAAATCTATGATAAACATTTGTAATTTGTTTGATAAAATCATGTTTTCTTCCCATGTAAGCAAATATTCCAAACTTAAATCTGAATCAATAGACATTATCATTCCTGTAATTGGGCATTTCATTTTTAATATTCCATTTTCAATGTAAATTAGCAATCCATTTGATTCAATTTTTATTTCTTTATGTTTATTATTTTGACCCAATTTAGTAATTTTCAAATTGACCACCAACTCTTTTAAGCCGTCGGAAATTTTTTCTTGCAGATCTTGAGTTGTGAATGGCATTTCATAGTATTCTTCACTTTTACTGCAGAGTATTAATAAACCCATTATTAATTGAATACTATGAATCCTAAGATTCGTTATTAATTTTATTGTTGCATTCGTAAGAATGTTCACTAAAATAATTTGACCAGACTTAAGAATAATCCATAGCAATCCATCTAATATTCGTTTATACACAATCTCCTCGTCCATATGATATTCTTCTACTTCATGGCTAGTCAAATCCACAATACGAAATTTCCAAAAATCTTCAAATATTACTAGTTTTGGGTAGAAGAGTTCAGCATTCACATAAGATTTTAAGTCCAATGCAGTTTGATATTTTATTAATTGGGAATGAGTAAATGACATGGCGAATTATTATTTTCTTTTATTGTAAATGAATAAAATCACTGTACACAATAAACACGAACGTTAACATAAATAAAATCTATAAATTCAAAACTCTTTTAAATTTGAAATCTAACTGTCACCGCTTTTTGAATACCAGAGTCAGACACACCTATAGACACCATTTTTTTAAATGCATTTATGGCTTGGCAACTAGGCCTTCTAGCCAGCTATAGACACCAGTACAATGTACTCCATAGACAATACATCTACTCTTTGGACACCAGAACTCACCAGTCACCATTGAAGGAGCTACTTTGGTCGTCAGCGGTCCCCATTCATAATGGCAGATTTATACAGGGCCAGTAGCTGTTGCCAGTACTGGCGCCGAAAACTAAATCATACGATTTACACGCAGTCAGTATTTCGTTTGTAAAGTCAGTGCGGAAAAATGAATTCTCGAAAACAGCAAAAAATCAGAGTTGATAGTAATGCTGTTGCGCGCATTTCTTTATTTCTATAATTTTGTGATTTATTATCCCACAGGCATTCATTATCGCGCTATAGTTGAATAATCTTTAAGTTCTCCGTGTCGCTCAGTTTTCGCGTCATTTTGTGATGTGGTGCAACGCAGCGTGGTCCCCGTACAATAAGCGGCAGCGACAGACTTCGGCATTTACACGGCAGCAGTTGCGCTGACGTGGGTGGTGGGGGGAGCGGACTGACGCCGAAAAATATGAAGCGGGAATATTGAAGTCAGTACCGACTTAAAATTAATTTACACGATGGCAGTGCCAGGTCAGCACTGACTCGGCAGTGCACTGACGTTAATTACTGACTCAATGTAAATGTGCCTTTAGCCAGCTGGCTAGTGAGTGGTTTTGTCGAATAAAACAAAAAACCGAACTTCCAAGTAACGGCTTAGGCCTAGTCCATACCAAGCGAGAATGATAAATTCGGCTGAATGAATTTTATCTAGGTCACATTGCGAATTATTTTGTGCGATTTTTATCTCATTTTCTTCATTCATTTCTTCCGCCGGGACGCGCGCCAATATGGACAATAGAAACAAAATTATAATTTATTGGTTACTACGCTGAAGAAGGCGTACATATTAAAAGATGTCATGGACGTTGGATTCACCTATTAACAGCGTGGCTTAGGAAAGAATTTATTGTTTCAGGATATACTATCTAGACCTGCAAAACTAGAGCAATTTTTATGGGTATTTAATTTTACTTGACTTGGCACCTTTTTTTATAATAGCAAGTAGTTATTTTTATCATAATTATGACTAAATAGAGCCATGTTGGAATAATTATTTTTATACAGCTCTTAGGGCTTGCTCGATCTGTGTGATACCGTGCTTTCACACAATATAGTCGTTAAACACTTAGCGTTAAGTTTATCATGTTTTGTACGATGAGTGACAGTTCTGATGGTACCTACACTTCCCCCTCCGCATTTTCCCTGTCCCAGTCCTCCTGTTTGAGCCTTCTATCTTCTACCTTATCCCTCCATCCGAATCTCTCATCCCATCTTAAAGTCTGCTAAAGCGTTGGCGTCGCCCCTGGTGTTGCGGTAACCACTTTCCTTTAGCAGGTCGATCTGTTTGCCAGCTTCGCAATATGAAAGTAATAAATTAATTTAAAAAAATATATTTCCATTAAATCAAAATTTTTAAACGAAGTTCATCCCACAATCCTGTTTTAGTAACTCATCCTGTGACAACATCTTTATCACACAGGGGAGATCTTACATGGATTAGGGTAATTAATTATTCTACGTCTACGTCATAATCTGCGGCTGTAGGAGGCACAGACCGTGTTATCCTTCCACGAAAGCTGATGCATTGCACTACTGAGCGCCGGCCTCATCTCCCCTAGAGAATAGACTACATACAACTTCTTACTCTACAGAATTTCGCGCGAATTAAATTCGCGACACACGGTGGCTGTGGGAATCTATAGAATTTTATTTGGCGCGTATTTTTATTCGTCTGTGAAAGCACCTCCATATGATTTCATGTGTCACCGATTGGCCGCGGAAAAATTCACGCGATTGTATTCGCAGTGCGGACCAGCTTTACCTAGTTGTTTGGTTTCACTCTGGACGCCTTCGACGCACTCCGAACAGTCAGGGACGAAGCTATCCAAGCAAGAGGTAATGTCTTGGCGGTATCGCTCGACTTAGCGAACGCCTTTAGCAGCCTCCCTCATGAGACGATCAGGGCGGGGTTCCAGTCACACAGAGTTCCCTCGTACCTCAGGAGGCTGTTGGGAGCGTACCTCAAGGACAGATATGTCCTTTGGGAGGGTGGCCAGACTGGTCACGCGATAGATAGGAGACGAGTCGCGTGGGGCGTTCCCCAAGGGTCGGTCCTCAGCCCGATTGTGTGGAACGTTGGTTACGACTGGGTCCTTCGGGATTCACTGAGGTATCCAGTTGTAAGCTGCAAATAACAGTGCCAGAATGGCACTGTTGTAGTCAAAGGATATGGGGTAAAGATATATTTGTTTCTCTTCTTGTTACGCTTTTGCGGAAAAACTACTGGACTGATTTAGCTGAAATTCGGTGTATACGTAAATACCGAAAGTGAACAAGGGATAGATTTCATCCCGGATCATAGGATAGATTTTTGTAAAGGTTATCGCAGAAAATATGATAGGTTTTTATTTGTGGTTTGCCATTTTCGTCATTTTGATCAATTTGATCTTTTTTGTCATTTATGTAGTTTACAGATATAGCCGGGGGATATATAAATAAAAGTAGGACGGTTTGAAATAGATGAGGAAAGTTAGGTATGAGAGCAATCATTTCTCAAGTTTAAAGATATAAAAAATTATCGTCTGTAAAAAATGCGATAGTAACTCGACATGTCATCTGTTAAGCTTTCAGGGAAAACAACTAGAAATACTTAATTGGTTTTGTTGTAATTTTGGTTAAATGTAGTTTTAATACCGAAAATCACAGAGTACTTTATATATACTGGTAAAAATCGACCGAAATACTTTTCATGCCAGGAGATGGGATAGTTTGTGATAAAAAATGAAATTAATCTGTCAGATGCAAACAGCACTAACAAAAACATTTTGTACAATGTAACCTGTATTAACGCCTGCTTTATAAACAAGAGGTACAATAAACATTAATTGTTTTTGTATAATAATAATAAACCTGAGAGTAAACAAATTACTAAAAATTGGCCAAAACAATTTTATAAAAACTAACATGGTAGGTACCTATGTAAAATGATCATTTTTTTATCACGTATAGGTTCGCGTTTGACCATTATCTCGCTCGATTTGAGCGGAGACATGGTCTAAGATCGAGCACGCTTACCTAGAAGGTACCTACCTAGCTTATCATCCAATACTTAAGACCATTTTACTTGGTAAACCAGAAATAAGAATACTATCTGTCTGGGATATAAGCATTTCTATTTGACTGTATAAAAAAAACAAAGAATTCTAGATCATAATTTGATATAAGAAGAATGGGGATAGGACGTCACCCCGTGGAAGTCCTGCGTCTGTATCACACCATGAGGTAAAAGATTCTTCAACGCAAATACGCTGCTGGCGGCCAAACAGGTAACTACGAAACCATTCAATTACCGTTAGAGAGTGGTGCAATAAAATAGAAACTTGACTCAAGAGGATTAAGGAGAGTTCGCATTAAGAAAAGTACTTAGTTGATTATGAACGAGACGCTCGAAAACTTTGGGGAGTAATGGGAGATTGACATGGGTCGGTATTCAGTGAAGATTTAGAATTTTGGTTTCTTAGGAATGGGTGTGATCAAAGTTTCTTTCCAAAAGTGAGAAAAAGAACCAGTTAATAGTGAAAGATTCATAATATGGTTGATTATGGGAGTGACAATATCAAGGATAGGGATGATCATATTTCGGCTTATACTATCACTGCCAACAGCCTTCCACGTAAATAACAAAATGTCCTTCTTAACATCACAATTGGAAAATTGGGTATAAACAAACAGTGAATAGTTAGGGTTTGGAAGTGATGAATGATTCTTTAATGTATTTTGCTTAATTTTTTCACTGATATGAAAAATATTTGTTTGAAGACTCTATGTCCAAATTAGAAGCTTGAAAGATTTCCAAACTATTGCGATCAAAATGAAAATATATTTCCCAAAATAAAACCTTAATTTTATTTAACATCAACATCTAGTTTATATCAACTGTCTAGTTTCCTCTTTTTAGGTTTAAATCTCCTTTTGATTTCTATCGACTTCTGTACTTTTGTTTGCATTTCATTGTGTATAATTTTCTTTGTCTCTACAATTGCACATTGATAGGTCTGTAATAAATGTTCAAATACATTTGGTGGAATTTCAATTTTGGGTAGTTCCGATTTGCCTCCAGATGATAGAAGTACCTGAAAATATCCAAAATACATTTTATGAGATTGTTATCTCGGTTCATATTCTAAAAATGAAAAATATTGCTCAAGTTGCGCGCTTTCAAAGACTGCTAGTAGCAAGTACTACTTTTTAATAATTATTTACATAATATTTAAGACTTCACGTTATATGTAGCTTTCTGTGACGGTCTACCTTTATGAAATTATCTGTCAGTCTCGGTATGTAATAGTTATTGTAATACACACTAATTTGCCGTGTTGCGAACTTTTGCTTACTCATCATTTTAATAAAATACTATGAAGGTTAAATTAACACTGTAAAATGATTATTGTCTTAATTCTGTATCAATACACTGAGCACATGTGAGCACATTACCCAGAAAAATCCATTTACATCAATCTTCCCCGAGCTAATCCACCAATAGATTATTATAATCACATGTAAGGTAAATCTTTTTTTCTCTACTATGTATGTACAGTGGCGGAATGAAAAAGTTCGCCAGTTGTCATATTAATACATTTAATGTTCCGCAAGCACATGTTATATTTTTAAACTAAGTCACAGAACAGACTGTGCCACAGAAAATTATGTTGAACTGTTTGACAATAAAGTTTAAAATTACTTGGATCAAAGTTGTTTGATTTTCTATCTTGTCTAAAAAGATTGTATAGACGTGTAAAACATTTTTATTGGTTTTAATATTTATGATAAGAGTAGTGATTATATCCTCTTTGTTTCGTATTGTTAATCTCAGCGTCCGTCATTACCAACATCGCAACTTTCTATTTTTATGATTCTATCTATACATGCAAATTAATAAAATTGAAATGTGTGCTGGGACACATATTAGAAAGTGAAACTTCAACGAACAAGTGGAAAAACGAATCACAACGGACAAGTGGAAAAACGAATGGCAACAGATAAGTGGAAAAATGAATCGCAACGGACAAGTGGAAAAACGAATCGCAATGTACAAGTGGAAAAACATCAACTGACAAGTGACAAAATGAATCGCAACAAAAGTTTAAGTTGAAGTTTTATGGGCAGGTTTTCAAATTGGACAAGTACATTTACAACGTAAGATTTATAAAAATGTGTTTTTTGTACTCATGCAAGCAAGACTTTAAGGTGACGAACATTTTAATTCCTTGAGTGTACATGAATTAAAATATGATATAAACTTATAGGTATATGAAGCATTTCTCACCTTAAAAACAGTGCTTTGATTTGGTAATAAAACGGTCACAGCTTGGCCAAGCCTCCCAGCTCGTCCAGTCCTGCCCACTCTATGTATGTAAGTTTTAATGTTTCTTGGAGGGTCATATGACACTACATAGTTACAGTCTGGTACATCAATGCCCCTGGCCAATGCATCTGTTCCAATCAACCTGAAAACATACATAAACAAATAAAATCTATAATATTATGAAATTCTTAACATGTCGTGTCTGTACATTGAAGCTATTTATAAAACTAACTGGAATAGACTGTAAAAATGTGAAGAATATGGTACATTTTTTATTTATTTTTCATTTCTTCGGGATTCACGTAAAAACTACTGGACAACAAATTCTTAGGACTTATAGTCTGCGTTACTTTTTATCTTGGGAATCCCGCGGATTTTTTTCAAGCGATTTTTTGAAATGGCCAATATGATACATTTTTTATTTATTTTTCATTTCTTCGGGATTCACGTAAAAACTACTGGACAACAAATTCTTAGGACTTATAGTCTGCGTTACTTTTTATCTTGGGAATCCCGCGGATTTTTTTCAAGCGATTTTTTGAAATGGCCAAATTAAAAAAAATCGAATTCCAATGTGACTTTTTCACTAATCAATAGCAAATTTCATGTAACAAAATGTGTGTGTGATATCTTTTATCCAGGAAATCCCGCGGGATTTTCCTGGGAGCGGTTTGAAGTAGTTTGGGTGCATAAAAATTAGCTTATTGAGACTCGGTTCTCACTTAAACGATAGCTTACATTCTTCTTTAAACGTGGTGGTTCTTTGTGTCCCGAAAATCCAGTGTGAATTTCAAGTTAAGCATAGACGAAGACGCGGGCATACCCAAGTAAACTATACAAAAGCAATACAAATATTTTAAATAATTATGTCATATTAGAGAAAAAATATTTAGAAATTATACTACAAGAACCTTTATTTCTTTCAATATTTCATTATTTTATTTTTTCTCCAACATTAGATATCTGACTTTGATAACATGTATGATCACAAGTTACTAATTAATTTCATAAAACGGGACAGTGTTCTCAGAAAAAAGGATTTGAAGATAGCAATTGAAGCTGACTAAACTTAGAGTATGTGTAGGTACAGTCCTGGAACGAAAATGTTTGTCACCTTAAAGACGAGTCTTGCTTGCACGAGTACAAGAAACAATACTGCAAACATTAAAAAAAAATATGTTCGTGAAGTGTAGAAACGTGAAATAAAAAAATTGCAATGACAGACGCTGAGATGAACAGTAAGAAACAAAGAGGATATAATCACTACACTTAACATATTAAAACTAAAAAAAGATTTCACATGTCTAAGCAATCGTCTTTACACAAGACTGAAAAATCACTCTGATTTAAGTAATTTTATACTTTGTTGTCAAATAGTTAATTTTCTGTGCAACAGCCTGTTCTGTGACTTAGTTTGAAAAGGTAATCTGTGCTTGTGGAACGTTAAATGAATCAATTTGAAAACTGGTGGACATTTTCATACCACTACTGTACTTAAACAATGGTAATAAAGATACTTTTTTATACGAGATATTGGGATTAATGTATACAAAGTCTTTGCACAAATATAAGGTTCTTACACATTGACTTCAGATTTAGTAAATTTCTTTAAAACAGCTTCTCTCTTTGTTCTATCAAGTGCAGCCGATAGCTCTGCTACTTTAAACTTATTTTTGCCCCACACACTCAACAAAACAGCAAGTCTATGAGCTGATTCTGCTGCATTTGTAAAACATAAAACTTTGTCCCATTTCTCATTGACTAAGAAGTGATATAACACAAGAGGTTTATTTTCAGGATTACAAATAACACAAGTCTCTTTAAGTTCAGCTGGTGTTGAATATTTTCTTATTTGTTCTTCATCTTCAGAATCATTATTGTTTGCTGCTGAGAATAATATTGGTTGGAATAACCCCCAGCGTTCTAACTTTTCGGGATCTTGTGACAAGGTAGCAGAGAAAAGCATTTTGTGAATGTAGGACTGTTGCTGTGTAATATTATTCCAATTCAGATTTGGAAGTCTACCAGTCATCAAACTATTTTCTACTTTGATATGTTTGTCGACATGATAAAGCCAATCATTCTGTATGTGATCCATAATTCTGTCCGCTTCATCAATTACCAAGAATTTCAAATGTTTGAGAGAAAATCCTTCTGTATTTTGTAAATGTTCGACCAGTCTACCAGCTGTGCATACTATGATGTCTACTTCACTAACCCATCCAGAGGACTCAGCTGAAATTGTAAAAAACTATCAGAAAACATTCTGGCAGCTGCACCTGACGGTATGTGCGTACCACTGATTTTGGCCATCTGTACCCATGTATCAAGCCCATAAGTGGCCTTCCTTGTTAGAACTATTTAGATTACTAGTTAGCTCACTACAAAGTTATAGACAATATAGCAGTGTTTTTCAACCTTTTTCATGACACGGCCCCTTTAGTTCAACAAATATTTCGCGACCCCTACCCATTCCCTTTTTTTATGTATTTTATTTTGTGTCAAATATTCAAACCAACATATTTATTCATTTTCATAATTAGGGTTCGGATAAATACATAATTAAGTACGTAAAACACATTTTTTTGCCTTGCCATTAGATAACGCAATTTACGCGCATACCCGCCCCGCCCCCACCCCTCGTAAATGAGACAGCGTTGCTAGCTAGTTATCGAGTAGCTCTTCTTGTGGCTAAAGAAGGAAAACCTCATACTATTGCCGAAAATTTGATTTTACCACCGGCTTTAGATATGGCGGCGATTATGTTTGACAAACAAAAGGTCTAAAAACTCAAACGTATACCTCTCTTTGACAATACCATTCAACGCAGGATAAGCGATATGGCGGCTTATGTTCGTGATGAAGTCATGGAAAAAATAAAAGAAAGTACTTTTGTGTTCTTGCAATTTGATGAATCCACGGATAATGCATATTTTACTGCAGTAGCTTTCCCAACCTTTTGCAACTCCGCTATCGATCGCGACCCCTTTAAAAAGGCTTCGCGACACCCCAGGGGGTCGCAACACCCACGTTGAAAAACACTGCAATATAGCAAGCACTACATGTACACACTACAATATGTGGAACTCTACATACTGTGGCACTCACTTCTTTCTACTTCATTGTTATTATAAAGGACTTTTATAAATACAATTACAATATTTTCAATAATCTATTAAAATTCTAAACAGTATTTTAAGATAGTAAAAATGGTGGGCTATTCCTAAAATACTTACTATATTTAACAATCTTTTGTTGTTCTTGTTGTAGTGGAACTGAACCACTTAAAAGGGCCACTCTGAGCCTAGTTTTAAAGCAATATCTTTTAAAAACCTTAGCAACTTGTGTGGCTAATTCTTGTACTGGTAAAACCACTAAACCTCTGATAAAGCAACCAACTTCACCCATTAATATCTGAAAATCAAGGTTTTTTCTTTTAGGTAACTAAAACTGCCAGAGGCAAGGATATGTTTTTGTCTGATTTTTTTTTAAACTTATTACTAAATAATAATTCTTTGATCTTATACAAAGTTTGTAATTTATTAGAAAAAAGTGGCAAATTAAAGCAGAAAATAATGGGGGCGCCACTTTCGCTTTGTCTACACTCTAGCAACTCCAATTTTTATGCTGGGGGTCACACCTGCAATATTGTCAAAAATATTGATTGTGGACGAATTAAATAACAAATAACGCATTATACCCATCGCCACACCTGCGTGGAAAGGGTATATTAAAAATAATAAAATGATTTTTTTTTAATTTGCTGTACAACTATTTTTTTAAGTTACAGTGTGTTGAAAATTACCAAAATTACCCAAAATTTTGGATATTTTTGCTCCCTTAATTTTTGTGTGAAGTTTAGGTGTTTTAAATTTTTGACTATGTTGCAGTACAAAAATATGTTTTTAATAATATAACTTTTAGAGACTCTTTTATATCAAAAAGTGGGAGAAGAATGATGTGGCGCCCTCTGGTCACTACTGGAAATACAGGTATTAGGAACTTATACAGATTTATGTTTTTGTTATTTCTAATCAGTATTCTACCATCGTTATAAATATTATTATAATCATGGCAGAATACTTACTAGTATTTAATTTGTATTATTTAAACTAACAGTGGCAAATGTGATTGTGATCTGCCCTCAAGATGATATGGTGGACTAGCAGCACAGTTTGGCCCATGCATCAGCATCATATGTGTGGGCAGGAGGGGTAAACGGCAACACAGAGGTACAACATGCAACCCCAAGTTCTGCATGTTAAAGCAGTTAAAACAGTGCAAATGAGTTATTAAATCTTTCTTTACCTGAATAATAGGCAAAACAAAAGCTAATGTTTTCCCACTGCCTGTAGGAGCCGAAACACAAATATCACGAGGTCTTAATACATGTGAAACTTTATATTCTTTCAATATAAATGGTATGACTTGCTTCTGAACTGGAAACAAGCTCGATAGGCCTTCATTTTTCAAGGTAGTTCTCAAGGTATTGTGTAGCCAGTCTTCGTCTTCTATAGGATTGGATAAGTTTTGCAAGTCTGTTGACACATTTAGTGGGTGGGATAGCCAATATGGCAAGACTCTTGATACCTGTAATAACAAAATATTGTATTGTTTATCACTAATGAATAAATATTAAGTATTTTAAAATTAAAGACAACAATTTCTTCCAAGAAAATAATTTATAAATTAAAAAAAACATTTTGATAGAAAAGCAAGTTAAAAGCTAGAAAATATTTAGCCAATTTTACTGTAAAAAAAAGGATGGGGTGCATAAAATGGATGTAGTTATGCAAAAAGGGTCCAACCCACAAAATGTTATTTCTGAATTATTAAAGATTAAAATTTTAGCTGTATTTCCGCATTGATGCAGTTAAACTTATTTGTATAAAAAATGATACATTTACGCTTATATTTTCCTAAGAACTCATAGACCCAAACAATAACATCAATGCAGAAATACAGCTAAAACTTTAATAATTCAAAAGTAACATTTTGTGGGTTGGATCCTTTTTGTGTAACTACGTCCAAATACAAGTTCGCAATATTTCATAGGTCCAATAAAATTATCAATATATTCCCATGCTTAAAACTTGTATCCTTTAGAGATTATTTGCTATTTAAATTTAAATGAATGCTTAAATGAGAACAGATTTAAAAACATTGTTGGTGTCAAAGATTCAATGTCACCTTTATCTTTTTCTCAAACTCATTAGTGCCTAGAACTTTAAATTCAGATAATGGTTTTTCTCCGTGGGTTTTCAAAGGCTTGTCTCCAGTTGTTAGTTCCCTATCCTCATTATTATTTTCCTCATCTTCTACAACTTTGAAGTTCTGCTGACTAAGTTCGGTATCTCTTTGATCCTCTTTGGGCTGCGGCTGTTTTATGATTATAATGTCCGATTCTTTACTTGTAGCATGTAGTTTTTTTCTTTCATCAATTTTTTGTTTCAGTTTTGCTAGATGGACACTTTCTTGTGTCATTAAATCGACTACTTCACTTGTATCCCTATATCTGAAATTATAAAATAGAAGAATGTGTGACGAAGACACAAATGATTATGATTATGAAGTGTAAGCAGTTACCTGTTCAACACAAACAAATCCATTTTAGAACTATTTAAACTCTCAAATAATAATATAATAAGATTCGACACAGTTTGTATGGAAATTTAAAATTTAACATCAACTCTATCGAGATCAACCATTTCTTTGACTTAATAACCTTAAAATCTATATTCCTTGCTCAAAATCTCTTTATTTTTAAAGATTTTTTTTGTGTTTTCCGTCCTGGTTATAAGGCCCTTTAACCCAGTCTTAATTACTATTAAATATTTTCTTAACTTTAGAGGATTTTTTGTAATTAAATTAGTTTTTAACGTTCAATTTCAATTTTAATATTTTTGAAGGTAGTTGCAAAAAACTGATGTTGTAAGTTTTTTGTTTCAAGTCTAGTGCTTTTGAGCCAAAGGCTTACCAAAAGGTAATCTATTTTTGACCTTTCTTTGCTTCTCCTTGTTTATTTCACTTGATACAAGAAAGAAAATTCTTGTTTTTCCAATTACTGTAAGGTAAAAATTTTAAAGGTCAAAGTCGTGAGTTTTCACCATAGAAACCTCTTTTTAAGAACTTTGGGCGTTTACATCATTGAAGCCAAGCCATAAAAAGAAAAACATAATGTTAAAGACATTGACATATTTGACATTATATAAAGCTTTAGCAAAGCACACGAAAACGACTTCAGTCTGTGACTTGTGATTCTACTTTTTTGGACTATCATTCAAATGTTTCCGTCTTATTTAATATCCATGGTAAATTGATGATTATTCGTTTATAATCCGCAATATTGTTCTGTTTTATTTTGCAGATTGAAAGTAATACAAAATGGCCAATGTATCATATCACATTGCCCATCTTCTTGAGAAGGTAAGCCGGCTATAATATATTACTCTAACAGCTAGCATCGACAGTTATTTTAGTAATTAATGCATTGTCGTTTGCCGGGCTAATTTTATTTTCCTTCTGAAATGTATGTAGATGACATCCAACGACAAAGACTTCAGATTTATGGCTACCAATGATTTAATGACTGAGTTACAAAAAGATAGTATAAAACTTGATGATGACTCTGAAAGGAAAGTTGTAAAGATGTTGCTTCGTCTGCTAGAGGACAAGAATGGTGAAGTTCAGAATTTAGCAGTCAAGTGGTAAGTTAAATTTGTTCATGAATACAGATATTCATTTAAATTTGTAAAAAATATATTCTATATTTCTTACACATAACTGCTTTGGATTAATAAAAGAATGATGAATTAAGGGTTACTTACATGATGCAATTTTCTTGTACATACAAGAGCAATAATTTAATGCAATAAATGAAGTGCAATAATTGATGTTCAAGAATTGTAAGCATCGTGCAGATATAGATTAAAAACAAATCAATTATTGAATGCAAGTCTTCTTTGAAAATAATTGTATGTACAAATGTATGTGCAAATGTCTTTAGAAGAAATATGGGTAAATAAGTGTTAAGATTTAGTTCTGTTGGTTTAATAAAGTTCATTGAGATTTATTGCAATCATGCGTCTTTATGGGATACTGAAAATGTAAATCACAAGAATCCTGATGCACATAATGCTGTACTAGCTGCATTGGCACAGAAATTTGGTGTTGACAGTGTTGGAAGAAAGAAATAAAAAAAAATTTGGGCAGTATCATAGGGAAAAGAAAAAGAAAACTTTACATATGAACTAGTTGAGTACAAAAATTGGTTAAGAAATAATTGTATGTGGGTTGTTTACACCAAGAAAAAGTTTGAAAGAAAACTTATATATCCAATTAAGAATATTGTGTTGTTAAGATGCATGCAAGTCATTTATTACTTCAATTTAATTGTATGCAGCAGACAAGACACTTGCATCATGTAAATAGCCCTTTACTCTTAACCTGCTAAGTTCTTTAACTAAAATTTGTTTGCATAAAATAATCTTGTACTAATGATATGAAGAACAGTTTTAATGAATATAAGAATCTTCAGTACCCCAATAAATTTGTGCTATATGCTAGTAACATTTGATAGTTCTACCATCACAGCTGAACTTAATAAGAACTGGTCTTCATGAATTTTAGTTTATAGGTATTTTAGAGATTTGAGATCAATACTTGATAATTTTGTATTAGAAAATCAGATTCTAAGGACTTAGCAACTCACATTTCTGTAAACAATGCTGCTTTCAATGTCAAATAGGTAAAAAGGATTTTGCAAGTGAAGTTAATATTATTTCTTACAGTCTTGGTCCGCTTGTGAACAAAGTGAAAGAGTTTCAAGTGGAAGGTATTGTGGACACACTCTGTGCGAATATGCTCTCTGATACAGAACAGCTAAGAGACATAAGCAGCATTGGGTTAAAGACTGTTATATCTGAATTGCCACTTGGTTCAAATACATTAGCTGCAAATGTGTGTAAGAAGATTACTGGCAAGCTAAGCAGTGCTATTGAAAAGGTAAGTGCATAGTAAGGTTGAGAAAATAGAAAATTAATTAAGTGCGCTAAAAGAATGTCCTACCAGAACATTAAAGGCATTTATAGAGAATGAATAAAAGGTGACTGAAAAAATATGTGTATGACAGCAGTGTTCAAAGTATATTTGTAGTCAGTAGACTTCAGTGTTCAAATTCTGGACCATAACCAAATGAAGGTATTCTTCAAAAGTATATGATAATAGAAATTATATCTTACACTCATGTAAGAAATACTATGATTAACTTGGTATAGAATTATGCTTTAGGATTATGTTACTTTTAGACATATCAAAGGTTATCTGTAATGGATTCAATAGCTTGTTAATTCTGATTAATTGTTATGTAATTGAATTCTATTGATACAATAATTGTTAATTAAAGTTTATTTTATTTACAGCAAGAAGATGTGTCAGTTCAATTAGAGGCCTTAGATATTCTAGCAGATTTATTAAGCAGATTTGGTGGTTTACTCATTAGCTTTCATCCCATGCTTTTAAACTCATTACTACCACAGTTAGCATCCCCAAGACAGGTCAGAGGAATAATTAATTTTGATTTAATATACATTTTATGATTGTATCATTATTATATTGTATTTTGCATTAGACTATAAGTAGATCTCTCATGCAACTTTATTCTCATAGACTTTCGACATGTATCAAATAGAAACAATGTGTTTCCTGGGATCAAAGTGTCCAAATATGTTTGTTTCCATCAGTGAAAAGTATATATATTATATTCATATCGAATTGTCTAAAAATCATATTCCTCAAAATAGAAACAAAGAAAACCTAGCACCCAAACTAAGGGTACATACACATTCTACATGTTTGGGGCCTTTGCTTAGTTCTTCGTAACATAGTCAATATCTTGTAGGGAAATCTTGTTTTTTAAAACTCATCGATGGCAACACTGATGCATCCTTGGTGTCTAGTTATAAATATTCTTCAAAATTTAATGTAAAAGTATACCCAAAGATACAAACTGATATGTTGAATTGACTGCCTTTAGTGTTTATTGTGGATACAAAAACTGTTGTTAAGCTGTAAATTTGAATCTTAGAATGGAATGGAAAATTAATTTTAATTATTATCTTTAATCTTTCAGGCTGTCCGTAAACGCACAATTGTTGCCCTATCACACTTAGTGATGTCATGTAATGCCTCTCTTTACAATAAACTTATTGATCACTTACTGGAAGGCCTCAGCTCGTCTACCTCGTCAAGTGTCAGCCGCACCCATATACAGTGTATTGCATCTATTTGGTAAGTTGTAAAAAATATCATTTTCTCATTCTATTCTTTGTTTATATTTAATTTCTGCAGTCTGTCATAATAGTTGACTACCTCCCCTGGTTTAGAGTATGCCACCATAACACCTCTCAGTTTAATTCCGTCATCAGTGACCAGGTTCTATTCTCAACTTCAAGACTGGTAGCTTGTGGATAATAAATATATTTTGTGCAAATGTTTATACACAGTTGTAATCATTTTCATTTAGGTGATCATATGACGTTAGCATGTCTGCTATAATTCAGCAATAAAAAAATTGATGAAGTAAATCTGATTATTAAAAAATGACATTTCCTTTGAATCTTTACATGATATATATAACTTCATGAAGTTTAAATTTGTTATTGTCTTAAATATATCATATTTTATATTCATATAAAATCCCTACTTAATATTATAAATGTGAATATAAGTTTGTTTGTAATGCTCTCATGCGAAAACTACTGAACCGATCATCATGAAACTTTGTACACATATTCTTGGAGGTATTAGAAGTAACATAGGATACTTTTTATGAAAAAAAAACCACGCTGACGAAGTCGCGGGCAGAAGCTAGTATGATATATTTAAGCAGCCCTCTTATTATCTGTGATCACTCAGCCTCTGTAAAATATATTTTATATGAGTTTTCATGAAAATTGGTCTGTTTCTAAGGCATTAAAAGAAGAAGAAACAACTATGAATACAAATATTCATACAAACTCACATTTACAACAAAGCAACATTCAAACTGTATTCAAATCATATTAGTCATATGCTGTATATCATATGTCTGCTCAACTGTTATCAGTTATCAATGTGTAATAATTTAGGATGAATTACTATTCATCCTAAATTATTACACATTGTAATCTATAAGAATTATTATATTATGAGGCAAATAGGAGATAAGTATTATCATATGTATATACATATGTCTTTGTATAAGTAATTTCATTGCCTTTCAAATTTTAAAATATATTATCTTATATATAACATTCTTGTGTCACAGTGTTAGTTACCATACTCCTCCGAAACGTCTTGACCGATTCTCATGAAATTTTGTGTGCATATTGCGTAGGTGTGAGAATCGGACAACATCTATTTTTCATCCCCCTAAATGTTAAGGGTAGTCCACCCCAAAATATTTTTTTAATTTTTAGATATTTTTTTATGATAAAGCATTAAAAAATACATACAACCCTAAATTTTCAACCCTTTACGATCAACCCCTATTTTTTAATAGCGATATTAGTATTTTTATAATTTTCTACTGGGATGATTTAGATTTTAATTTGAACCAGGTAGATAGCGCTGCAATCGGGTACCAGAATTTAGGTGTTCTTTTTGTTGTTGTATGTGTTGAAGTTTGTCCTGGAATGGTTTGAATAAACGATTGGACCCAGTAGGTGGCGCCGCGATACTCCTCCTAAACGCTGAGCCTGTTTGTTCAAGTGGATTTGAGAATAGTTTAGATTAACATTTGGTCCCGGCAGATGACGCTCGAATCGGGTTTTAGATTTTTATTTTTTAAAGGCAGGACAACGTCTGCCGGGTACAGCTAGTTTAATATAATATTATTTATAAATCAAAACATTAGAAATACATATTTGATTGGTTGTTGTGTTTAATGTTGGACTGTCACACTTGGTGTCAGATAATCTTGAATAGAGATGATTGAATTTCTTACTTTCATCTTTTTTTTCAGTATGTATTTCATGTTTGTCAGTTTTGAATAATTTCTGTATAAATCATTCAATTCTATCAATTGTAAATTTGGAATTTAACACTTAATAGCCTCTTATGTTTATTGATGACATTTCAATTTCCAGTTTGTTTCAATTTGACTGAAAAATAACTTTTAACTGTAGTAATAAAGAATGAAAAAGAAGCAGTAGTTTTATGGAAATTATAGAGCTTTTTTTTTAAATAAAATTGATGTGGCCCTGTGTGATTTTGAAAGCTTGTTGCAAGTAGGCATTCTCTGAAATGATCCAACAGATTTCAAAGAAAAATTTTGGGATGCAACCAGGAATGGCGAGTTATTTTATTATGTGTTAAGATGATAGTGAAACATATTAAAATCCATAATATTCCACACTGAATATAGACCTTCTCCACTTTCTAAGAATGGATGGTATACTTGTAAATTACCCGTAGATTGGTATTTCATATATCGCCTATCTGCACGTGATAAAAGTAATTGGGTAGATGTGTGTCAGTACATTTATAATGAAGTCCAATTGAGGTGAAGCAAATTCTGTTTTGGCATTTTCAGTCAAGTAGTTCTACCCTTAAAAGAATTTAATCGAAAATACATCATATTTCATCATTAAATGGATCTCATTGTGATATTACTTAGCTTATTATTTTAAAAAAACATCAATAATATGTATTATTGATGTTTTATATCTATTTTAACTTCTAACAGAATGTCTGTGTTCAAAGTTTTACATCACACCTTTGAATTTAACCTATGCACACATACACAGTTTTTAGGACTACAATATCTCTCCTTCAATTGACGTACATAAATAAAAAGATCATTATGATTTTTCAAAACCTATCTACGTAGTCCAGCCATAAGTTCTGTTACAAATGAAAATGCATTTTTTTAATGAAGTAATGTAATATAAATAAAATTTATATCTACATATTTATTAAAGTCTCAGCAAAAAATAAAAATATATTCTATTCGAAATGGCCACCTTTAGCTTTTGTACAGGCCTTTAATTTGTTTGGCCACGAATCTATGGATTTACGCACTGTTTCCAAGGGAAATTTCGCCACTGCTTGCTCCAAAGATTTTTTAAGAGACTCAAATGTCGTAGTGTCGTTTAGAGCAGGCCATGTCCTCTAAAACTGACCATAATTTGAAGTCTAAAGGGTTGAGATCTGGGTTAGATGAGGGCCAGTCTTCAGCTCTTATAAAGTCCGGAACATTGGTTTCTAGCCAGGCTTGGGTAGTTTGTGCCTTGTGACCAGGTGCAGAGTCCTGCTGGCAAGTCCACGGTATATTTATAAAAGTGTATTTCTGAGAGGTTTCACAACATGATCCAAGACTGTATTTTGATACACTGGCTGAAGTTTTCACTTCTTTTTCACAAAAACGTAGTAAAAAACGTAGTGACTCCTTGATAAGACACGCCCCACCAAACCATCACTGACGCAGGATGGTGACCACGTTGTACCTATCAGACCACTTGAGCAGCTTCTTTAGAACTGTGAGCGTACATTTTATCATTTTGCTTATTGTAGTGTTCTTCAATCGTGAATTTTTTTCATCGGTAAAGAGGATATTTCTGAGGCTTTCACCTGCGTATCGCGACAGAAGGCGTTTTAATCGATCCACTCTCTAATTGTAAAGGTTGATTTAGGGCATGTCCTGTATATCAACGATACGCATCGAGCTTCAGGTCTTGTTTTATAATACGCGACAGAGTCCTAGCGGGAATCTTCATTTCTAGCGATAAGATTTTTTGCTTCCTAATGGGGTTTCGTCGAATTTGGCTTTAACAGCATTAACAGCCTTTGTTGTTCTACCAGCACGCGCCCGCCCCTATCTTTTCTGGTCTTCGACAGACGAAGTGTTGTATCTGTTGATAGTACGATATACGAACATACGACTGATACCAAGGTTTTGAAGTGTCTGGAATATGACCGACGGCTCCATACCCACTTTGTGCAAGGCGATCACTGTAATCCTATTTTCTTTAACACCCCATTCCATATTGTAATTTGATAATGAACACGAAAAAATATGTTAAATGGCGCAAAATCGAAAGAAGTTTTTAAAATAATATACATGTTTCAAATTCAAAATAATTAAAAAGTTGAAAAAAAGAAAAGTACTTATGTATTAAACTGTTTATGTAACAGTATTTATAGGCCAGACTAGTTTTAATCTGAAAAAAATGTCGCAGTTACAATGTAGTTATATTGTCACTTTTTTAATGCTACACCATTGTGTAGTGCCATATTAAATACACCTGTCTTTCAACCATTAGAAGTAAGTAATTATTAACAAAATGGCTGTGACAGAGGAATATGACAACTTTATGGGAGTTTCGTTTTTGCTGAAAGGGATTTTCTACTGACATTTCTTATTATTATTATTCTCCCTAATTGTTTTAGCCGCCAAGCAGGACATAGATTTGGGGAACAGTTATGGCGAGTAGCACCTCAAGTTCTGGAATACTCAACAGATGCGGATGAAGAATTGCGCGAACACTGTCTGCAGGCATTGGAAGCTTTCGTACTCAAGTGCCCTAAGGAAGTCCAACCTCATATCCCTACGGTAATTTGCAACTTTTATTTTTATTACCCAAACTATACACATGTTGTTCTATGTAAATAAATTTCTTGAATACAATATTGGCACTATATTATTATTCTGATAATAGTGATATCTATCTGTCTTTTAATAATACCGCTTTGTTTTTGTATTAATGCTACGAATGTAGTTTTACTACATTACAGTGACCACTAATTTTTGCCAAACTATAGTAAGCGTGATTCTAATTGGGCAACATATTTGTTTAGATGTTTATTATTTTTTCAACTACTGGTATTATTGTCTATAACTGTTATTTCTTTCAACACTTAGAATTGGTTAGAAACTACTGCTTTTTATTCCTATTGGTGAATTTTGGTTCTCCTGCGTAGATTATCGAGCTGTGCTTGAAGATGATCACATATGACCCAAATTACAACTATGAGGACGAAGAGGAGGAGGCGAGTGGTGATGACGAGGAAATGGAAGACGCTTCTTTTGCACCCGACGCCGATCCGGACTCAGATTCTGAGGAGTACTCTGACGATGATGATATGTCCTGGAAGGTACGTTTTAAATATATTTTTTAGACTAAGTGTATTGTAGAAACTGAATGCTCCTGTAAACTCTTTTGTTATCGCCAAGAATGTTGATCTGTCACACATTTACCGTTTTTTTTTCTAATCAGTTGTAATAACACTGTCACATTGTGATTTTCTATAAATGTTGTCTGGAAGCAAATCTTTTCATTTCCCAAAAAATGGTTTAAACTGATTCATAAAAGTGTGTAGTAATATACTAATTTAATAAAGCTCACTATAAATCATTGAGCAGTATCCTTCAACTGTTATTAACATATTTTATTAACCAGATTCATTAAAAATTTCAACACCTTTCTAATTTAAGATAGGTTGTTTTGACATATTGGTACATTAATTACTATATAAATGTAACTATTTGATTAAAAACTTTTTTAAGTTTATAAAAAATGCTCATACTCAACCACCATTGTAACACGAGCAACTAAACGCCTCTGTTGTGGACAAGGGGCACATCTATACTATAATAAGTCTGTAAATGGTTTGAGTTTGTACAATGCGCTTTAAAATGTGAAAAAAAATCATGAGGGCTAATTAGGACCAGCAGATTCCGAAAATACAATTTTTATAATTTTTCTCTTGTCTGTCTGTCTGTTAGAGCATCACGTGAAACTACTGAACGGTTTTAAATGAAACTGGACACAGAGCTAGTTTATACCCCGGGGCATATCTTAGGATACTTTTATACCGATATATGATGTTGTTTCCGTGGGATAGACGAAAATAGTGAAAAAGATGGCGCTGTGATCGCATCTGTTTTGGAAACTACTAAACGTATGTGAATGAAGCTTGACATAGTGCTGGCTTATAACCCGGTTAACACTGTTCCTAAAAATGACGGATTAGTAAAATGCATGTCGCTGCGATCGCGTTTTTCAATTCACTAACAAATAACTATGTTATTGTAAAAAACATGTCATTCATTGTATTACTTCAAATCAGGTTGGCTTCGACTCGCCTCGTATGTTTTTCTAGGCACTTATGTAGACTATATGGATGTGTACGGATCTAAATTAGAATTATTTTCTCTGTGAAGTTTGGGTCATAAATCAAACTCGGCCTCAGCCCGGCTAGGGCGGTGAGCATGTTGCGCGGGCGCAAAGCCAGATAAAAACTCATTCTTATCAAAGAAAGATTATCATTCTTATAAAAATCATTATTATCTTTTTTGCTGTTAATTTTAAACTTAGATATAAGTATTTATATTTATTTTTAATATAACTTGTTACATTCTAAACTTTTGTACGTATAGTTTTTTAATACATAGATACCTAATTAATAATTTATTTTAAATCATTATTATTCTTATTTTAATAAATACGTTGTTTTATCTATTTTTTTCTTTCATTTATATCACTAACCCACAAAATGACAAAACTAAATACACTATCGATAACGCTTATCGACAACAATAATGCGTATCTCTATGCCTGCCCATAAGGCCCGCGAGTGGAAGAGAGAGCGAAATACTCGCTTCTTTTGTGACCCAAATTGCATGGAGAAAATAATTCTACTATAGTTTATTTTGTTATTATAGTGAATTTAAAAAGAAACAATAAATTAAGTGTTTATGTAAATAACATACAGCTACTAACTAGGGTTTTTCACACGGCGTAGCCACGGGGAAACACTATTATATAACAGTTAAAATTTGAAATCTGTTCTTGTGCAGGTGAGGCGCGCTGCAGCCAAATGCTTAGAGTCTGTTATCGCGACGCGTCACGAATTGCTAGCGGAAATGTACATCACTGTCTCACCTGCTCTGATTGCCAGGTTCAAAGGTAGATCCGATAATTTACATTTATTTTATTCATTGAGATAAATATTTTTGTGTCTGAATATTTATATGAAAAAATTAAATTAAATCTTATGGTACTTATTTTTAAATGTCAGTAATAATATTTTCTTAAGTTTTGGCGACTTGTATACATAATAAAACTACGTTTTAACGGTTTTAAGCGCGGTTATTTATTTGTTTTTATTTATTCCGACGTTTCGGCCGCTTTTCCGTTTTCCGTGATCACGGCCACTGAAAAGCGGCCGAAACGACGGAGTAACCAAAATCAAATAAATTACCGCGCTTAAAAACCGTTAAAATGTAGTTTTATTATGTCAGTAATAATTCATATACACTCTTCTACACGACTTCATGTGTGAAACTTTAAAAAAATACTGCAAAAATTAATACTACTATCCTTAGCTTATAAGATACCCGTATATCTGGAATAAACAGATATTTAAACATTAACCTTAGTTTTACCCGGTAATTTACCGTCCGATTACCGGACTAAAACAGGGTGACGTCCTCTCACCCACGCTTTTTAATCTGGTGCTAGAATATGTGCTGAGAAGAGTAATGACACTCGAGATAGGCGTGCAGCTAAACGGAAGGCATAAGGTGATAGGGTATGCCGATGATTTAGCACTATTAGGGGAAAGCCGCGAAGAAATTATAAAAGCAGCTAAGATCTTAGAGCAAGAGGCAAAAAAGGTTGGATTCAAGATCAGCATGGATAAGACGGAGTATCTTTCATATGAAACGGTACAAAAACACCCGCATTGAGTGTACAAATCTTCAAGTTGGAGATACACTGTATAAAGGGGCGAGCAAGTTCAAATACCTGGGATGCACGATCACAGACACGAACTCCCGAGAGGAAGAAATACACATCCGTGTCCAAAATGCCCTCAGGTACAGTTCTGCCCTACATAAGGTGTTAGTGTCCAGGCTCCTAAGCAGGAAAACCAAAATTCGCGTCTATAAAACTGTCATTAGACCAATTTTGATGTACGGCTGTGAGGCCTGGACACTGACACTGAAGGAGGAGGACCAATTGTTGGTCACAGAGCGGAAGGTTCTCCGAAAAATCTTGGGCCCAACAATAAAAGAAGATGGCAGCTGGAGGGTCCGAACAAACTCCGAAATAGAAGACCTCATGGCCGAGCCTAACATAATTGGGGAGTTAAAATCTCACCGTCTCCGCTGGCTCGGTCATGTAGAGCGGATGGAAGAGGATCGGGGAGTGAAGAAAGCATACTTGGGACAACCAATCGGTCGGCGCCCGGTTGGTCGTCCCAAGTATCGCTGGAGGGATAGAGTGGAGGCTGACCTGACCGCACTGCAAGCCCACAATTGGCAGGACACTGCGCAGGACAGAGGGAAATGGCGTGCTCTCGTTTCGGAGGCCAGGACTCACTTTGGGTCGTTGAGCCAACGGAGTTAGTTAGTTAGTTAGTTTTACCCACATAAACGACTCGTAAATCTTGTCTTTATATTCCTTTGAAAATATGTTTTAGAGAAATACTAATGAATAACATTTGGTTAACAGAACGCGAAGAAAACGTGAAGTGTGATATCTTAAGCGCATACACGGCTCTGTTGAGGGCAACCCGCCCGCCCCCTGCTTTGCAAATGTCCATTGCACCTACTGACAATTCTCCACAAGCTCTACTACTCCAAAGGGTAAATATCTATCTATATATAATAAACTGACGGACTCATAAACTGCATCAAAGTTCAGGATTACTTTGAAATGATTTTTTTAAATAAGTATGCAAACTTTTTATATTAAATTATATAAATATGGAGAGACTGGCTCTTAATCTCAAAAAAAGGAAAATTTAAAAATAGAATTGCAGTAAAACAAATGAATATAGCCAGAAAAAGAAAATTAAGAAAATTTACTCGTAGTATCAGATTTGCGTGTTATTTATAGCAAAGTTTTAAATTGATTCTCATTGATTTTTTATTCTTTTGTCAATTGAATTATTGTTACCAGCAGAATTGTTGGGTTAGTTTTTTAACTCATCGAGAGTTTTTAAACCATAATATGGATACTTCGTCCGAACAAGCGGCTCAAATTGTAGCATTTTTGCGGGAGGGCTTGGATCAACGAACGATTGGTAGAAATTTAAATTTAAACCAGTCTACGGTTTCTAGAATATACAGAAGGTTTGTGGAGACAGGTTCTTACAGAAGGAGACGTGGTACAGGCAGGACTCGAGCAACCACTGGTCGTGATGACCGATTTATTGTTACAACTTCCCTGCGAAATCGTTTCCTCACGTCTGTTAACATCAAAACAGAGCTTAATGAAGTGCGTGGAATAAACGTGGAGCACGAACAATAAGAAGAACGTTAAAGGAAGCGGATATCGCCCCTTTTAGACCAGCAAATGGTCCAAAGTTGTCTGTAGCTCACAGACAAGCTCGCTTAAGATTTGCGCGTGATCACCTGAATTGGATAGAAGAGCAATGGACCTCCGTATTGTTCACGGACGAGTGTAGGACATGTTTATATGGTGCAGATGGTCGCAGAAGAGTCTATCGTCGACGTGGGGAGCGATATGCTCAAAGGTGCATTGAGGAGCGTGTTCCTTTTGGAGGCGGTTCGTGTATGGTCTGGGGTGGCATATCGATGAACGGGCGAACAGAACTTTGTTCATAGACATGGTCCGTCAAAACGGTAATAGAGGGGGTTTGACTGCACATCGCTACATAACAGAGATCTTAGAAGATCACGTGGTGCCTTACATGGGATTCATAGGCGAAAATGTTACTTTAATGCAGGATAACGCCCGGCCGCACGCTGCTGCACAAGTTCGACAATATTGCGAAGAGGTTGGGATACGTACAATGAATTGGCCAGCACGCAGCCCGGATCTTAATCCCATTGAGCATGTTTGGGACAATTTAAAAAGAGCTGTATATGCGAGAAACCCTTTGACCACGACAGTGGCAGCACTAAGAACAGCACTTTCAGAAGAATGGGACAATATTCCGAAAGATCTTTTAATAACTCTAATAAAATCTATGCGGAACCGATTAGAATCCGTAATAAGGGCACGTGGAGGTAATACACCTTATTAAAACATAAATAAACCCTTGCATAAAGTTTGTGTCTATTGTTAAAACCAATTTTTTAATTAAACCAATTTTCCTTAAATTTCTGTTTTTTCTTCAAAAAAAGTCTTAGTCTTTCCAGTACACAAACTTAAACTTAAGGATATGACCCTACGCTGTTTTAAAGTTCACGAACCAATCTAGAGGTTTCAATTTAAATCTGTATAGAAAGTTTGCATACTTGGTTAAAATATTTATTTCAAAGTCGTCTATTACTTTGATGCAGTTTATGAGTCCGTCAGTGTATTATAGAATTATCTAAATGCTGTATCTGTACATAGAAACTTAAAACTGGAATATTCTATACTTTAATAAATCTGTAATTAGTTTGAGTTTGTACATTGTGTTTAAAATGTGAAAAAATCTGGAGGTATAATTGGGTCCAGGAGATTTTAAAAAAATGCTATTTTTAGAATTTTTGTGTGTCTTTCTGTTTGTCTGCCTGTTAGAGCATCACATGTAAAATTACTGAGCGGATTTAAATGAAACTCATAGATCTAACTTATATCCCGGGGCCTAACTTAGAATCCGCTAGGCGGCGCTGCCCTACTATTACGTATAAATCTGACGTCTTAAAATAAATAACTTTTAAAAATACTAGTAATATTAATTTAAGTGAAAAAGTTTGTTACATATAATTTTAGAACTGTAATTTCTCATGAGTGAATATTTATATTGTCATTATTCAAGTGCAATAGTGATAATTAAAACTAACTCCATATCGAGTGCAGTAGGTACCCATAATTATGAACTATTACCACAGTGTTTACAAGTGTTAGAATCGCAGTTGAATAAACTAAGCATAAACTTAAATGTTTTCTGTGAATCATTAAACTTCTTTTTTTGTTGAAAATAATCTTAGAGTACAGCTAAACATCATTTAAATACGAATATCGCAAATTTTGTACCTACCTTCATATATCATGTACAATGGATTAAGTTGGTGATTAATAACTTTTTAAACGTTTATTCTTATAAAACTACACCATAGTGTTCTGGCAAAAGATCAGAAAAGATCATAATCAGTGTCTGTTTAGTTTTGTTTAATATTTATTCTTTGAAATTAATATCTTGGGATCGGACATACTTCTATTGAATACTAGATGTCGCTAGTGTGTACGAATATAGAATATGAATTATAAATGAACTTGATCCGGTTGTCAGCTTGTATACGTAACCTTGGACCATTATTGCAATACATCTTTCGGATACTAGATGTCACTAGTGGTCGTAAATTTTATTATAAAACAATTTTGAAAACATTTACAGAGATCAGACTCGTATCTTTTATTCATTGCTGTCGAGAATTAACTCAATACACATACCATAAACTAAGCATATTTAAACAGCAATGCAGTGTGAAGGGTGCAGAAAATATATCAAAACTGAGAATTATCTAATTTGTCATTCATGTAATGGAAAATACCACCACGAATGCTTAAATTTTACTACTCATCAATTCAAGTTGCTTACTACTGAATATCTTACAACTTGGATCTGCCCATCCTGCTCTAATATTACACGACGCAGAGCGAATCCTAACACACCTGTGCACCCAAACAGCCCTTTTCAGAAACCACAATATTTAGAGGAATCCTTAGACATGTCATGTGATATTACGGACGGAATAGAAGAAAATGAGCCCTGTACTCCTGCGCCAAAACCATCAATAGACAAATTTGATGAGCTCTTTAAGACTCTTGATGTATGGCGTAATGATATTAATACCAAAATAGTTAATATGAGTGATGACATCAAAAGCACACTGACCATAATACAGGCAGATTTAAAAGTCTTACATCAAGAACAAATATCTCTCAAAAATAGTGTGGCGAGTATTAAGACTGAGGTGAAGAGTCTACAAGATTCCTTAGAATTTCAATGTAATGAACAAACTGATTTGAAAGATCGTGTAGACCAATTGAGTCGTACTACTAGTGAGCGGATTGACAATGCCGTGCTAGGTCTACAAGCAAAGATTGAAGCTTTGGAACAGCAAGCCAGGCAATCAAATATTGAAATTTGCAACTTGCCTGAAAGGAAAAATGAAAATCTAATAAGTATAGTCAAGGCTATAGGTTCAGTGCTACATGTTAATTTCTCACAAAACGATATAATATCGGTACATAGGGTACCTCACGCCAATCAGACTAGCAATGATAGGCCTAAAAACTTAATTGTCAAGTTTTGCACCCGTGTACTGAGAGACAATATACTGGCGGCCTATCGAAAGATTAAGTCGCTTAAATCTGATCAGTTGGGCGTTACAGGAACTACTACTAACGTATTTATTAATGAACATCTTACTTTAAAACGAAAGCAGTTGTTTCGCATTTGCCGTGAATTTGCTAAGGAAAATCAATACAAATACGTTTGGATCAAAAACTCTACGATTCTTGTCCGTGAAAAGGATGACAGCCCTGCATTTGCAATTCGATCCAACTGTGATCTTGAAAAACTTAAACATAAACCGAAAACATCACTTAATATGCCTTGAATATAACTCATTAATGTCTTTAATTATATCTATTTTGTATATCTTTCTTTCGCTCTGTATTTGTGTGATTATTGTACTGTATTGCATGTCTAGTGTTGTAACCAATTGCGACTCTTATTATTATTATTTTCCTATTTATGTTACTTGTTTGTTCCAGTTCTATACTGAGGAACTGTTTCCTAAAATATTTTATATGTTTTTTAAGTGCTGTAAATCATCTCGTTTGCCTTGTTATAAAGTAATATTAATATGTATACTTTCTTGCAGTTTAAATATTCTACTCAATTTTAAAATGACATTATTATTTTACTACTTGAACATTCACAATATTTGCTCTCTCAAATCTTTAAATATCTCTTATGCTCATATGTACTCCATTTTAAGTAAATTGTTTATCATTAGTACTCGAACTCTATTCCAGCTTGATATTGGACCAAAATTCCATCCAAAATTTTTCTACAAACACAGCTATTCTGTTTTTCTGTTAAATTATGGCTAGCACCACAAGTCCTTTAACAATTTACTATCAAAACTGTAGAGGTATACGTACCAAACTACATACACTTTACTTGAATATATTATCCAATACGTATGACATAATCGTGCTCACTGAAACCTGGCTCACACTAGATATCGCTAACAATGAATTTATAGATCAGAGATATATAACTTATCGATGTGATCGAAATCGTATAGCAACTAATAAACAAGATGGGGGTGGAGTCCTTGTCGCTGTTATGCGCAGACTAAAGCCTAATATATTTAATGCTACTTGTGTTACGAACATTTTACCTGATGAAACTATTGAGCACTTACTAATAGAAATACCCAGCACTAATCTTACAAGAAAACATATAATAAGTGCAGTATACATTCCACCACGTACTCCTATCAATATATATGAAAATCATTTTGATTTTATACAAGACTGTATTATTCAATCACCAGTAGATACTTTCTATATAATAGGTGATTATAATATTCCTGAAATTAACTGGATTACGCCAACTCCATCAGGACTGTGTGATGGTAATCAATCTTCTCACTTAACTAGTATAGGCTCTTCAAACATACATACTGTAATTAATAATTTCATGACCGTACTTGACGCTTTACAATATAATAATTCCTATAATGACCAAAATAAGATTCTAGACCTCTTTATATCAAATTCTCCCGTACAAACTCAAGTATGCTCAGCTACATTACTTCCCTCTGATTCTTATCATCCAGCTATACTTGCTTATATTAATATTCCTCACTCTGTTACTTTTATGACTAGGAGGTTGCTGACTAAATACAACTTTTATAAAGCCGATTTCGAATCGATTAATAACAAGATCAATGATACAAACTGGAATACACTGTTACATAATTTGACACCTGATACTGCTCTCGACACTTTTTACAATACTTTAGATAATATTATTAAACTACATGCTTCTCCAGCTACTATTAGGTCATCAAAATTCCCAATCTGGTTTTCTCGCTCTTTAATATGCACTTATAAGAAAAAACAAAAAGCCTGGGTAAAATGGAAGAAATACAAAAATTTATTTGATTATGAAAATTTCTCTAGAATGCGTGCTATTTTTAAAAAAAAAAGTGACTCGTGTTTTAAAAAGTACATGGAATCGGTGGAAGATAGTATTAGTAAAGATATTAAGCACTTTTGGACATATATAAGCCATCGTAAAGCGAAGCCAGAAATTCCATCTACAATGTTTTTACAACAATGTAGATCTAGTGACCCTGAAACAATTTGTAATCTATTTTCCGACTTCTTTCTATCTGTTTATGAGCCATACGACATTACCTCGGCAAATACACAGTGGCAACCTGCATCGACTACATATGATAACGACATTGTCATTTCCAACATTGTTTTGAGTAAATCTGAAATTCATGAAGAACTCAAAATGCTTGACATTGCAAAGGGCCCGGGTCCAGATGGCTTACCCCCACTTTTTCTAAAAAATACTGCTTCTAGCATCTACATACCTCTTCATATAATTTATAATCTATGTTTATCTAAAGGAATTTTCCCAGAGTTATGGAAACGTGCGTACATAACTCCAGTACATAAAAATGGATCAAAACAGAACATAGAAAATTATCGACCTATATCTATTTTGTCCACCTTGTCGAAGCTTTTTGAAAAATTAGTTCACAATCATATTTATCCATTGCTACATAAGATTATTATAGAGGAACAACACGGATTTGTTAAGAATAGATCAACAACTTCTAATTTACTTACATTTACAAATAACTTGTTTGAAAATATGGATAAACGTATTCAAATCGATGCAGTTTACACAGATTTCAAAAAAGCCTTCGACAAGGTGGACCATCAGATACTTCTAACCAAAATTGCTTATAACGGTATACGAGGTAATCTTTTACGGTGGTTCTCCTCTTATATCCTTAATAGATCACAAAAGGTGGTAGTCAATGGATACCAGTCAAACAGCATAACAGTCACTTCCGGCGTACCGCAGGGCTCTATCCTCGGACCGCTATTGTTTGTACTCTTTATCAATGATATTAAAACTTGTTTCCAAAATTCCCGTTTTTTAATGTACGCCGATGACCTCAAAGCCTATAAAACTATAACTAATATTACTGACTGTTTATCTTTTCAAGAAGACTTAGACCGACTTACCATGTATTGCTCTGTTAATAAAATTTACTTAAACATTTCTAAATGCTGTTATATCAATTTCACAAAAGCTATAAATATAATTCAGTTTCCTTATACTCTCTGTCATACTCCATTGTTGAAGGTATCCACTCTCCGACTTAGGTGTTCAGTTAGACGCTAAGCTAAGTCTTAATACACATATTGACACTATAATTAATAAAGCTTTTAAGATGTAAGGATTTGTGATGAGGACTGCAGTAAATTTTAAACATGTTTCCACTTACCTATATCTCTACAAATGTTTGGTACGATCTCAACTGGAATATGCTGTACCAATTTGGAATCCCTATTATCATAAATATAGAGAGAGCATTGAGAATGTTCAGAAAAAATTCCTACGTGCTATGCATTACAGGTGTAACAAACGATATCTGACATACACTTTACTACTTGAAAAGTATAAAATGCTAACACTTGAAGCTAGACGACGGTATTTGGAAGTTATGACTCTCTATAAGATAGTCAACAACTACTTCGATTGTATGAACCTTGTAAGAAACATATGCTATGCTATACCCAGGACTGTATTAATACGGGAGGTGCGCAAATATCACTTGTTTGCCTTGGGTAATTGTCGTACTAATGCTGGACTACGCGCACCTCTTCGTCGAATGGTAGATTCATACAATAAACACTTTAATGAAATTGATATATTCTCTATGGCTATTGGGAAATTCAAACATAATGTAAGAAACAAACTCTTAAATACGTCGTCTACACCTTAATGCTATATTTTCTTATATTTTATTGTCTTATATCTTGTTATTTTTGTTACTACATGTAAGTTGCGTGGTTAGCGGTGAAAAATTTGTTATTATGTCCTAAAATTAAATGTGAAAAGTGCTGTAGGATACCATATCATTAATTATAATATCACTTTAGTTATAGAATATATATATTGTATCTGTTTGCTTTTCTGATAAATAAATTAAAAAAAAAAAAAAACTTTTTATCCCGATAAATGACTTAGTTTCCGTGGGATAGACGGATTAGTGATATAGATGGTGCTGCAATCGCAATTTTTTTCAATCACTGATAAATACCTACGTTGTCATAAACAACATTTGTCTATTATTGTATTACTTCAAATCAGGTTGGCTTCGACTCATCTGTATGTTTTGCTGGAAAGTTTCTAGAATATATGGACTTACTTTATTTGTTATTATTGTTACGAATTTGCAGGATGTAAATTCGAAAACGCACAAAGCTTATTAGATTTACACACACGTAATTTACAGTTCTTACAAGTATAGCATAAAACCTATCCGTAGGGCAGAAAATCGCTATCACATAAATCACGCAAAGTTCGTTGTTATAAGATACTCGCTGGTAACGCCTCCTTCACAGTCAGAACACGACTGGCGCATTTTCCGATTGGCCGACCCTCATCCATTTTTAAATTAGACATGGTCGCCTAGCAACATCCCGCTTAATCGTTTTTGAAATCGTTAAATGGTCAGCTTAATGGCTTCCAAGAATTCGCATGAAATATCAATAGAGGAAAGAAGGTTTTATTATAATGACGTCTTCCGGCGTCGTGTACAAAGATATTAGCGCGAACAATAGACGACTCAAATTCAAAAGGTAATAAGACACCTGTAAAGTATTAGTATCGGATTGCAATATTGTTATATGTAAAAAACCGAATTAAGTTTTTATGTAAGTAAAATATAGTTACTGCCTAGGGATTGACACGCGGCGTAGCCGGGGAGAGAACTAGTGAACTATACCAGGCGACTCAGAAAGTATTGAGAATTTTTTTATATATATGAAATCTCCACAAATAAACACATACAATTGATGTACTGACTATAATGCCGCCACCGTAATCACAAAAGGCAAATCTTTATAAACAAAATAGCTTAAACAAATGGAAGCTGAGATAGTAAACCATACTCTGTGTCAATATCGAATAGCGCTATCTATTTTTGAACGTTGTAACTTTGAATTTATAATTTTGTAAGAGATTTTGTTCTAGAAAGATTAAGGTTTCTCTTAAATATTTTTAATGTATATGAAAATATAGGTTTTCTATAAAGTAATGACATAATCATAAATGCTCATGCAATTCTATATAAAGCCCAACACTGAGCAATGTGCTTTAACTTCATGTATGAGCTTCAAAAAATATTCTCCAGTTGAATTTGAATTTAGACTTCTTCTTGATATATAAAGATGAATGTCTGTCTGTATGTCTTTTATAGAATCGTAAACTATACATCCGATTTTGATGAAATTTTGTGTGAGTGGCTCCCGGGATGGTTTATAGCCACACTTGGAACCGATAGGTGGCGCTGATATCGAGTTCTAGAATCCTCCTAATCACCTGGACCGACTTTGGTGATTTTGTTTTTGTGTCATGAAACAAAGTCTTTTAGGAATTCAGAAAATATGGCGGTACGAAGTTCGCCGGGTCAGCTAGTTTGTAATAATTGTTGCTCAATTGTGAGTTATAACTGCTTAGGTGCCGGGAGTGGTGCGTGGCGCGCTGCGCGTGATCCGCGGGCGCAGCGTGCGCGCGCGCGGCTGCGCACTGGCGCTGCTGCGCGAGCTGCTCGCCGCGGCGCCCGGCTGCCTGGCCGACCACGCACCCAAAGTCATACGCGCACTCACCCCTGCACTCACGTCAGTACATTGCATATTATACTCGCGGTGGATGGATAGTATTATTTACGTCACAATTAATTAAAAATTTCTAGCAAAAAAATAAAACTTACTTCCAAGAGCAAAAATACTATATTTTGCAAAATTTTTATATTTTATTTGACACTTACTTCAAGATGTAGAAAATATTTTTTTGCATTTTTGTTACTGTTAAAATTTATGTATATTTTGCTAGAATTTTTTTTTTACTTTAAGCTGCTAACTGGAACCGCAACTGCAACATGCAAACGGACACTTTGAACCGTGTAGTGCGCATAACAGCCGTCCAGATGACCTGCAATGGGCTGGGCTCGCCGTTTTGAGCGACCGCGCCGATTCATCGGCCGCAGCGTATTGCGTATAGGAAATTCGTTTTACATACATTCTGTTACCTACAGCTGCGGTGTGTATGAGCGCTTAGGGTTTTGCGGTTGCAAACATACGAAGCTGAGTTTTTATATAATAATATAAATTTTGGTTTCTTCGCAATGAATATATCTATTTTTATTTCATACTAGGATAGGCCTACGACTTCGACCACGCTTGACTTGAAATTCTCGGGGGGCACAAAATACCGCAGCATTTGAAAAATAATATAAGCAAGCGTTTTTGTGAAAACTGTGTCGGGATAAGCTAATTTTTACGTACCTGAACAACTACAAACCGCTCCCGGGAATTTTCCCGCAGTATTCCCGGGATAAAAGTAGCACTGAGTTAGTGCAGAGCAGAAATTTAAGAATTAACTGTCGATCAACGAAAACCGCATTAAAGTCGGCCCAGTAGGTTTTAGGAGAATCCTAAACAAACACAGGAAATATAAAAAAATTGCATCGTGTTCTCCATCGTTTCTATAGTCTATTTAATTGGTTTTTTTAATAGCTTTAGTGTACAGACACAGCTTGTTTAGAATTTAATAATATTATAGATATAGACATTTTACACATTTGACATATAGACATTACAAATGTTTAATTATCTTTATCCATTCGAAATCCCGACCCTCGGCTCAGATGAACGAATAAAAGTATAGACGGAATCTACGTGAACAAAAACATCTAATGAAGTGAAGCATTTTTTTAAAACTTGTATGTAGAAACGTATGTAGTGTACACGTGGTTTGCGTCTGTGTGGTATAGTAGTAATTTGTCCACTGGAAACTTTTCCATCCACTGCCAGAATAGGCAAAATCAGCCTTTAGCCAACTTCACTCGCATAGCTCTGGGCACAATGGACTAGTAGATTTGTTTGTATTTGTTTCTTCTGAGCAAGGCTTGAAACCGGTTTAAAAATTATCCGGTTTTAATCAGTTATAATTGGTTTTAGTCATTTGTTTCGTTCGGAGTGTTTTATTCCGTGAGAAGAGGTAGTATCATTCTATCTCTCTCAATACGTGTTTGTGTGCAACTGAAAACTTCCTGACCTTGGAGGTGTGCGGTAGAAACCTCGAAATTTTTCAAACCGGGTTTATTCAATAAAACGTATTTAATCAAATTTTGTTAGCAAAAACTGGTTGATCGAGCTTAAAGTGAGAACGGAACCGAAAAGGAAAGGTCGTATGTAGTGAGAGTGTAACCTTAGTGTTAGACGTGAGTGGTGTTGTTGTATGACTGTACAGTGACAAGAGCACGGCGTCATCGATGAAGATCGAGACGCTGGTGTTCCTGGTGTGCCTGGTGCGCGGGCAGGGGCGCGCGGTGGTGGGCGCGGGCGCGCGCGCCGCGCTGCTGCCCGCGGTGCTGGCCGCCGTGCGCGACCCCTTCTACAAGGTGACCGCCGAGGCGCTGCGCGTGCTGCAGGCGCTGGCCAAGGTCATGCGCCCCCTCGGTCAGTCGCCACCACTTTGTTAACAATATACACGTACACACGTATTATACGAGGGCCTCTAGCTATTATAGTATAATCGGGGTCAGCCTCTAGCGCGTTCCTTTTATTCAAAGACTATGCAACACAGGATACGTTGTATTAAATTTTTATCTTAGTACTATTAAGTCTGAAGATTCACTTCATTTTATAGCGCAAGCTATCCCATCTCCCGGATGAAAAGTATCTATGCACATTTTCGGTATTAAAACTACATATGTACACCAAAATGACGAAATCGACCAAACGACCAAATCAACCAAAGTATTCAAAATGACGAAAATGGGAAATCCCAATAAAACCTATCCTACTTTTTGGGAACGCCTTTATATAAACCTATTTCAAAACTTATCTCATTATCTGGGATGAAAAATATTCCTTGTCCACCCTCGTTATTAAAATTACATATATACTGAAATTTAGCCAAATCAGCCAAGTAGTTTTTCCGTAAAAGCATAACAAACGGAGAGAAAAATATATTTTTATCCCGGATCCTGTCCCATATTTAGGGATAAAAAGTATCCTATGTTAATCCTCGGCATCGAATATAAATTACTGAGTTTCAGAAAAATCGGTCTAGTAGTTTTTCCGTGAAAACGCGACAGACAGACAGACAAGAGTCACTTTCGCATATATAATATTAATAGGGATGGTCCCGACGACGTCAGTATGATCGAACACTGGTGTCATTTTGGCTGCTTTTTCATCTGTTTGGAGGAGAATATCTGAGAATATTATGAAGAATTTCTCGTTCATTAGAAGAATTTTGATATGAAAAAATACCATTAGAAATTCTAAGCATCATACTGCTTTTTAAATATTTTACACACGTTTCTACAGATATCAATTACGTAAAATTATAATGAAGCGATGATACAAGTGACATTTTGTGTAATACTCGAAATATCAATCAAAGCAAGACATTAAAGTACAGGAATCATCATTCCTAACATTTTTTTTCATGGCTTTCAAACTATTACAGACCATCATTAAACTATCAAAACTAATGTGACTGGTTTCAGCTTAAGTAAAACAAATTTTTTAACATTGATTTATAGTTTTTACCATGTTTGATCTCATGTTTGAGTTCCCGTTAGCTTAAAAATCAATTTTGGTAGAATAAATTGTTTTCTCACAATAATTTTAATATGCAGACCACATAGAAAACATCGATGGCGATGGCCAGGTCCAAATCGAGCCTGTCCCCGAGGAATTGCAGCAGTTCATTCCGGATATGTACGAGTGCACCTTAGTGCGGCTGAGGGCCACAGACATGGACCAGGAGGTCAAAGAACGCGCCATCGCAGCTTGCGGACAACTGCTTTGCCATTTTGGTGATTACTTGGAAGTAAGAATCTATTTGTTCTCTTTGGTCGTTGAACCTCATTTTATCATTTTGCTTACTATGTGAAATAAGAATAATTTTAAATTCAACTAATGTGCTTTCTATTTCAAAACCTAGATATTATACTATTTAAAAATGTTCAATTACAAATGTTTTACACACGCAAGACAGAAACTTGTTCTGTATTAGCATTAGTAATTCAATACTAATATTTAAATAAGATATTGAATGTAAACTTGAAATAAAATTTTACTTTATTGCTAGTAGTAGTTTTTGTTATGTTACTAAAGTTCGAATTAGTTTTTTAATTTTCATAAAGGTACAATTGCAATATGTAGAAAAATTGCTGTGAGTCGGTAAATCAAAAGCAAAGAAAAAAATCACAGAGTTTGTTTAGAGCATGCACAGTAAAAGCTTTCATAGTAAAATATTCACCAATTTTACAATTTTAATGTGCAATTATTTTGTGTTCTAGTTACATATACTTATAAACATTAAAAAACAATGTTTTGTTTTCAGAACGAGCTTCCCATTTGTTTGCCAATATTTTTAGAAAGACTGCGCAATGAAATAACTCGCTTGACTACCGTGAAAGCACTCACCAAAATCGCTTCATCACCTTTGAGAATTGATTTGAGGCCTATTTTGGTAAGTGGTATTTCTACACAAATACTGTCATGTTACACATATGCTATTCCAATATTGTTCTGGTTTTACACGTCCTATAAATATACAAGTATATATACGTTTGTAATAGCAAACGCAAAAACGTCTTGAAGCTAATTTACCTGTAGTTATATACATATATGAACTAATTAATAATTGTATTTAATAATTGTAAATGCTAGCATAAATATATTAAAAATAGTGTATATTGCATTGTGTGCAACGCTTTTAATATTATAAATCTTGTTAATTATTGAAATCTGTTTTCAGTCTGATGCTGTACCTATTCTAGGATCATTTTTAAGGAAGAACCAGAGAGCCTTAAAGTTGTCTACATTAGTGCTACTCGACACATTAGTACAGAACTACAGCAGTGCTATTAGTATAGAACTATTGAGCAAGGTGAGTTACAGTTTTAAGTTCAATTATAAAAATCGGTCAAATGTGTGGCCGAATGAGTGAAGTTATTTGCCTTTGGAACCTTAAAAAAAGATTTAATTGTAAATAACTCATATTTTAAATCTCTACAGTCAAGTTTAATAGTTAGAGGAGGGAGAGGGTAATACATTTTTACAACTTTGTCAGTGAATATCTTCCTACCTTTAACTTTAATAAAGTTACTCAAGAAATATCATTATGATATTTTTTCAAGACTTAACAATACCTCACATGATTATGTGTTATTGTATTCTTTAGCTACATGTAGGACAGTCTTTATGTTGTTTTCACAATTTTACTATACCATTGTGTAGCTTCTAATGTAATTCACTCTTCTGCCAAATATCATCCACATGGACTCCGCGGTTTTTGATAAGAATGCTAATAGATTTAGCTATTTAATCTTTACAACGACATTATTTGGCATTATCATGTGATACTGATTCATTAGTTTGGTGACGACGTATTTTGTGTAAACTGGCTATCACCGTGCTTGCGCCTTATGATGTGTACATTCGAGACACTGACCTCTACCATTACCACTGCACATTCTGCTCCAGAGACTGTCGCCAACGATTCTTCAAATTGTCACAAAAATCCCTATTAATATTATAAATGCGAAAGTAACTCTGTCTGTCTGTTCCGTTTTCACGTAAAAACTACTAGACGGATTTGGCTGAAACTCAGTATATATATATATATTTTCGATGCCGAGAATGAACATAGGATACTTTTTATCCCGAAAAATGGGATAGTTTCCGGGATAAAAATATGTTTGTCTTTCTGTTTGTTATGATTTTACGGAAGAACTAATGGGCCGATTTGGCTGAAATTCGGTACGTATGTAAATTAAATACCGAGGGTGGACAAGGGATACTGTTCATTTTGGCCTTTTTGGTCATTTAGGCTATTTTAGCCTTTTTACTCATTTTGGCCATGTCGGTCACTTTGGCCTTTTCGGTCATTTTGGCCATGTTGGTTATTTTGGCCTTTTTGGTCATTTTGGCCTTTTTGGTCATTTTGACCTTTTTGGTCATTTTGACCTTTTTGGTCATTTTGACCATGTCAGTCACTGTGGCCTTTTTGGTCATTTTGGCCATGTCGGTCACTGTGGCCTTTTTGGTCATTTTGGCCATGTCGGTCATTTTGGCCTTTTTGGTCGTTTTTGCCTATTCCGTCATTTTGGCCTGTCGGTCACTGTGGCCTTTTTGGCCATTTTGGCCATGTCGGTCATTCCGGCCTTTTTGGTCATTTTGACCATTTTGGCCTTTTTGGTCATTTTGACCATTTTGGCCTTTTTGGTCATTTTTGCTATTTCAGTAATTTTGGCCTTTTTGGTCATTTTGGCCATTTTAGCCTTTTTGGTCATTTTGGCCATGTCGGTCATTTTGGCCAATTCGGTCATTTTGACCATTTTGGTCATACTTTATATCGCAAAAATAAAACTAAAATAGATGAAAGTTTGAGTGAGAGACTAATCGTTTCTCAAGTTTATAGATATAAAAATTCATAATCTATAGAAAAACGTGCGATAGTAACTCGATCTGTCTGTCTGAATACCCAAAATGGACATAGATACTTTTCATCCCGGGAGATGGGATAGTTTGCGATATAAATAAATTAAAAAAAAAGTAAATCTTATGAGGGCAATTAGCACCAATTAAAAATATAAAACAATTTAACCTGTTTTAACGCCGGCTGTTTAAACAAGAGGTACGCACTAGAGTTTAACCCGCGGCAGAGCCGCGGGGTAAACTCTAGTCTACTATAATTCTATCAAACACCTGCTGCCATCGGTGGTATATATCATCTGTGTACTAGTCGCATAAAGTGTGTCACGAGTTTTTGGCGGGAACTGAAAGGAGATGTGCTTTGCAGTTTTATTTTCTAAAAATGAGTAAAATTACTTTGAAATTAACAATAGTCGGATATTGATAGTTTTTGAGTAGTAATTTTATCTGTGCAGGAACGGAGAAATAATACGATTTCCTGCGGCCGGGCGGCCTGTCGTAAGAGGCGACAAAACAATCCACAGCCAGGTGGTAGGGCTTTCGCCCGACTGGATGCCTGCCACCTCTGGTCTAAAGTATGTCGCCATAACAACCTTGAGTTGTGTTCCGGCATTAGTGGCCAGGTTCCAGTCTCCTTTGGTGTTGCAAATGTCCATGGGCGATGGTAACCGCTTTCCATCAAGTGGGCCGTTTGCCAGTCTGCTGAACTCCTGCTATAAAAAAAGTACTTATCTATTTTTGTGAGAAATGTGAACTGTATAATCAAATGTGGCCTTTTGAGTTGTCACAAGAACTCCTTTGAATGGCTTCAGTTGATGAGTACTATATGAAGTATTATATATACTGATATTATATACTGAGCTACATAGGCATAAGAAAATGAAAAAAAATTATATTGTAATCTAAAATCTGATCTCAAATAAGTTTGTCTCTTATCGATGATAACCATACCTTTCCATAGTATTAATACCGACACTATATTGGTGCGTCAGAACGCCTCACATGCATCCTGTAAGTGTGACAGAGAGAGAGACAGATGTAGGTGCTGTCCTATTGTGGTGTATTTTATTGGCCTGTGGGCAGCGAGTGTTTGACTGGAATATAGTATTTATATAAATCAGGTCGTCGAGTGGCAATAGTGTAGGTCAGTGGTTCGAGATAGGCGTGTGCGAGGCTGATCGGGGGCTGGGTGGTGTGGGGTAGGTGCTGATGGAGGTGCCGGTGCTGGTGGGCGAGGCGGACCTGCACTGCGCGCAGACGGCGCTGGCGCTGGTGCGCGGCGCGTGCACCAGCTGCCCCGCCGCGCTCACGCCGCAAGCGCGCGCCGCGCTCACGCCCAACATCATCATGCTGGCCAGCTCGCCGCTGCTCCAAGGTCGGCCACCCTATTCCGTTACATACTTTCGCTGGGATGATACCGTTCTCCAACACTCAAAATATTTACTCTATAGGTCTGTTCGAAAACGATTCGAAAGGAATTAAAAAAGAACTGTTTGAAAAAACGCCAATAAATGATTCGAGGTTTACTATAATATGTTGTATGTATGTAGGATATTACATAAATAAGTTATCACTCTTTAAACGCTTATTAGATAACAATATATAATAAAGAAAAACTACAATATCTGCTTCACATCCATCTATCCACATCGCGTCGCTACGCAACCGCCATTCTTCATGTATATGCAGGGATCTGTTACGGCCTTGTAGATATTTATCGGAACAGACAAAAATATGCAATCTTGAAATGAATCAAAGTACAAACATATCCTGATTTCACACAATAATTTGTGATTTAGAATTTTGAGTTTGGTTCAAAAGTAGTATAAGTAATTATAAAACTATTTTAAGTTTACTTTCTTTCGATCGCGAAATAAAAATTATTTAAGAGTTTTATTCCACATTTATGCCATACGAAAAAGATGCAGTACTCTGTTTATTCATATTTTGATCTTTGCAAAGTTTCACCTCTTGCCACTTAAAGACCAACGAGATTTTGCTGATTTTTTACTTCATTTAAAAGTTAGCTCCTCCGATATTGATTGTCCAGATCTTCTAAGCAAGGTCCGTATTACAGCGAAGTTTATACGATTTAATCAACCCATTAATGTACCTTTAAGTTTTACCAATTACAGACAAAGCTCATTTCTAGTGAGAGCAAGTAATTATTTAAATAATGTAAGCAAATACGATGACATCGATTTATTTGTAATCAGTATTTCAGGAGCCAAGTGGTGTCTAAGCCTTAAAATTTTCAAGAGTACTGCATATTATTTTTAACAAATAGCTTCCTTTGTGTCATTGGCTTTCTTTCGTCAATTACAGTTATCTAATCAAATTATTGGTGGCCCAGTGGTCGAAATTCAATCATAATTAATTTAAATTATAAGATTAAATATTATTGAGGTTCTGTTGTCAAAAACTATACTTCTATAATCACAGATTTCGTCAAGGCTACACTTTGACTTTAACAATAAACAAAAGAGTATATATGTGTGTGTGTCAAATACATGGTAGTGTGTAACGGTTTTTTTTGTTAATTTAATGTATTTTTATCGCATAATTTAAAAAATATATTAGCATTCTGCAAACCTTAATATATATACTATAAGTGTGCGAAATTTCTTACTCCTCCGTCCGCGCAATTTTCGTAAAAAGGGGTACAAAGCTTTTGCTTCACATATTAATATTATGATATATTTAGGCTCTTGGTTTTCCAGAAATAAATAAAGAACATAGTACAACACAAAGTCGTTAGAAATGACAGGAATAATTGGTGTCGCAGGTGGCGCGTTGAAGGCGATGCTGGGCGTGCTGAGCGCGCTGGTCCGCGCGGACGTGGCCGGCTGCTCCAGGCGCGAGCTGCTGAAGCTGCTCGTGGCGCCCGTGCACCGGCTGCAGGACCACAACGCCTCCGCGCACCACATGAAACAGGTATACTATATACATAGACAGATAGATACTTTATTGTACACCGAAATAAACTATTACAATAGAAAATATAAACATCGTTTAAAAAAACCGAACATCTTGAAGTCGGTGCAAAATAAAACATAAAAATTACTATATTTTGAAAATTACTAAGCACCGACTTTAAGATGTTTTAGATAATATATATTAATAATAATAGCTTTAGAAATAAGTTATTTTATACATTGTAGTTTTTGAAGTCGGTTTTTTTAAACGAAGTTTTTATTTTTTATTCGTTACTTTTTAGTGTCTAGCTATGTATGGGTGGACCTACGAATGGTGCCGCGCTTCTTAAAAAATATAGGTCCCAAGAAACGGGAACAAAAAAATGTTCGTAAAATGAAAACTACTGGGCCAAACTATGTCAATTTGTTAGGGGACCACATGGCAGCTATTCCGCGTCGAACAAAAAAATCACGTAAATCGGATCATAAATCACGGAGTAATCGGCGAACATACATACAAAAAAAAGCACCAAAAAAAGAAAGATCCCGACGAATTGAGAACCTCCTCCTTTTATCGAAGTCGGTTAAAAAAGCATTTGCAATACTTTCTAGGCAATACAATATGCGGTCTTGTTACTTAGAGGAATCCTTCCCAGGTAACCTGAATTATTTTTTTAGCTAATCTAGCGATGTAGAGTGTGGCAAGTTAAACTTTGAAAATAACAGGGGCGCCACTTTCGCAAATTTGTCTAAACTCTAGCAACTCCAATTTTTATACCGGGAACCACACCTGCGATAGTGTCAAAAATATTGGTTGTGGCCCAATTAGATCCCAAATAACGCATTATATCCATCGCCACATCTGCGTGAAACGGCAGCAACTACCTTAATTGTACATAGTATCTTCAGGTTGCCTGGAAGAGATCGCTTTAAGCGATAAGGCCGCCTTTTGTTTTGCCGTTAAATTATTATAATTATTTGTTCTGTAATTGTTTATTTTGGTGAAAAATAAAGTGTTTTCTATTCTATTCTATTCTAGTATCTAGTTATAAAAAGTCATTCATTGTATTACGTCAAATCAGGTTGGTTTCGACTGGCCTCTGTTTTGCTGGCAAGTTGTGTAGACTGTAATATATGGACTTAGTTTATTTGTTATTATTATATTATGAAAAAAATGAATTAAGTTTTAGTGTAAGTAAAACAGTCGCGGTCGCGGGGCGACCTCTTGTACTAATGAATGTGAGTGCGTTTGTTTGTCGTGCAGGCGTTCCACTCGTTGGCGAAGTGCGTGGGCGCCGTGGTGGTGGAGGGCGGGGGCGGGAGCGGCGGCGCCGAGTCGGCGGAGGTGGTGCGCGGGTTCCTGCGCGACGCCACCAACCCCCCCTCGGACGCCACGCACATGTTCGCGTTGCTCGCGCTCGCCGAGATCGGCCGACACCAGTCAGTTATTCAACTTCTATTTATTATTTAGATTTATGGCTTGGCAGCTAGGCCTTTAAGCCAGATCTTAGTTTACAATATAGTTTCTCCATTTTCTTAAGCCTATGTGTAGCACAGCTGAACTGTAGGTAATCAGCTAGTGCCATTCAACGGAGTTCTTTTGACAACTCAGAAGGCCACATTTGACTATACAGTTCACATTTCTCACAAAACACATAATTACTACTCAAAACTATCAATATCCTACAACTATTGTTCATTTTAGAGTAATTTTACACATTTTTAGAAAATAAAACTGCACAGCACAACCTCTCCTTTCGGTTCCCGCTAAAAACTCATTCAACTTCTATTTACCTCTATGGCTATGTTCCAAATGAGGCTCACGACCGCGAATTTTCCCGTTCTACTTGCTTGCGGGCGTTACAATGTTAAACTCAAGTGGAACGGATTATTCGACTCACCTCTTGACATAGGTCGTTATGAGCGCTGCGTGAGCGAATATCATTACGACATTAGTGACGTTTTCGCGGCGACTATTAACCACCGTATTCGCTATGTGGAATGGCTAATGGAGCATTTAGGGCGTTATAAAGTACAAGAGGAATGCGCCCATTATCTCTGTATTCAATCTTCATTCATCCTTTATTAAAAACATTCACTATACTATATCTACCCTTCACTTATAACTAATGATAACGATTATTGGTTTAATTTGTATTGTTGGAAATAAAACTGCACCGCATAACACCTTAAATTTCCCGTCAAAACCTCCCAGCAGTGAGTTATATCCCGTTTTTATTTTTAACCGACTTCAAAAAGGACGAAATCTCCAGTCTCAATTCAAGTATGTTTTTTTTTTGTATGTTCGTTACTCGATTTCGCCATGAAGTATGAACTGATTTTTAAAATTTAGTGATCTAAGATTCTAATATATAAATTGGTCCCTTTGTCAAACATGTCAGGATCTGATGAGTGGATTCCAAGGAATTAGAGAAATTAAAAATTACTATATTTTATCAATTGTTGTTATGTTTTACTTGAGACCGACTCTAACATGTTGTAGAAAGAAGTCAGTTAAACATTTATTTTCTGGTTTTTAGCGTGAAGTCGGTTTTGATTTTGTAAATAAAATTTATACTTTGTGTTTATATTGCATTTGAAAAGTTGCAGTTTTGATTAAATGTTTGACCAACTCAAAATTTAAATCAAAACTGATTTAAGGTTTGAAACATGATTTTATATTATATTTGGAGACATTTATCAATAATCCAGCCATAGCCTGATATGTGTAGCAAGCTTGTTGTTAATTTTATGTCGTTTTTGAATGATTTGCATAATTACTTATACCAACTCAGTACTTCATATTTTTTGACAATTTAAATCACAAAACATACTTAATTAGTAAGTTTCTTCAATTTAACTGTTGACTCATATTATTTAAAAATATTTTCTTCATTAAATTTTTTTATAGTAAAACTACGTCTAATGACGAGAGCGCGGTAATTTATTTGATTTTTATTATTCCGACGTTTTGGCCATTTATCACTTTTCGAAACGTCGGAATAATAAAAATCAAATAAATTACCGGGCTTTAAACCGTTCAAACGTACTTTTATTATGTATACAAGTCGCATAAACTTAAGAAAATATCATACAAAATTTTAGTTGAAAGTTTAATAAAATTCTGTTATATTAAAACGCACCAAAGGAAAGACTTACGGTCGCTTCAAAAATTAAAAATTTAGGGGCGTTTTCAGAATTGCGCATAGTACTAGGAGATTATCATCCCTCTTCTTCCATGTTTTTATTAAATATGTGTATGTTTATCAAAGTAATAAAAATGACAACTTTACACCTCATGTCCATAGAGATCTAAGTTCAATACCGAACTTGAAGGAAGTGCTGTTGAACTCGTTCACCCCGTCGTCCGAAGAAGTGAAGTCGGCCGCGAGCTACGCCCTCGGCTCGGTGGCGGTCGGCAACCTGCCAGAGTTCCTGCCTTTCATTTTAAGGGAAATCGAAGCACAACCTAAGCGGCAATATTTATTGCTACACTCTTTGAGAGAGGTTAGTTTTTTTCTATACACAAAAAAAAACTTGATATCCAGATACAAAGGACAAATGTCCTTGTCCGTATTATACACCAATTACATAGTTATCAGTTTTAGATTTAAATAATCGGGTGACTTTCCAAATAGTAGATGGGCAGTGTAATACATAAATCGAGTGGCTTTCTGAATGAATTACAACAATTTATTTGTCTGCATTATACTCTGTGGAACTTAGAATACACTTTTCAAACAAAACTCAATAAATTTAACTAAATTGTCAGCCTATTACGACTACTCGAGAGGGAGACCCCTCTCCAAAAAGCACATTTTTAAGGTTTAAAACACAATAATAATTTTTTCATTAAAAATATCAATACCCTAACCTAAAACGATTGGTTAGTTTTCAGCAATATTATAAACCAGAGTTTACCCCGCGCAGGTCTAACTCTAGTGCCTACATCTTGTTTAAATGTAAATTCATACATGTTACATTGTTTTTTATTTTTATGTTGGTGCTATTTGCCTCCGTAAGATTTACTTCATTTTTAACCGACTTCCAAAATGAGAAGGTTCTCAACTTGGTTGGTATTTTTTATTTTTATTTTTTTATGTATGTACATCGATTACTCTGAGATTTATGATCCGATTTACGTGATTCTTTTCTAGTTCGATGCGAAATAGTTGCCATTTGGTCCCCTAAAATTTTGACATAATTTGGCCCAGTAGTTTTCATTTTATGAAATTTTTTTACGTTCCCGTTTCTTAGGACCTATATTTTTTAAGGCGCGCGACACCTTTCGTAGGCTTACCCCATAGCTAGACACTAAAAAGTAACAAATAAAAAAAACTTCGTTTAAAAAACCGACTTCAAAAATTAAAAAGTATAAAATAACTTATTTCTAAAGCTATTTTTAATTATAATATTTTATTTTTATATCCCAAACTATCCCATCTCCCGGGATGAAAAGTATCTATGTCCACTTTCGGTATTCAGACAAACACATCGAGTTACTTTCGCATTTTTTTTATGGATTATATAATCTCTAAACTTTGAAAAATGATTGGTTTTCCATACAAACTTATATCCCCTATTTCAATACGTTCTAGTTTTATTTATCCCCCCTCTATCCATCCGTAAACTATATAATCTACCAAAAATACAAAAACTACCAAAAGTACCAGATGTGTCAAAACTACTAAAACTAACAAAACTGACCAAAATAACCAAAATGGCAAATCACAAAAAAACCTATCCTACTTTCTGGGATAATCTTTACATAAATCTATCCCATTACCTGGGATGGAAAGAATCCCTTGTCCACCCCTCGGTATTAAAATTACATATGCACTGAATTTCAACCAGATCGGTCCAATAGCTTTTCCGTAATAGCATAACAAACAGAGACAAATATATTTTTATCCCGGAAACTATCCCATTTTTTCGGGATAAAAATATCCTCTGTTCATCCTCGGCATCGAATATACACACACACACACACACACATATATATACACATATATATATATATATATATATACATATATATATATATATATATATATATATATATATATATATATATATCCAGTAGTCCAGTGGTCCAGTCCAGGTCCAGTAGTTTTTCCGTGAAAACGTAACAGACATAGTTACTTTCGCATTTATAATATTGATAGGGATTTTTTAATAAGAAAATTGTAATTGTATGAAAATTCTGTCATAATAAACTATCTTGTCATATTTATATACTTTGTCATTTGTGTTTATGTTGTTCTTTATGTTATAGATAATTTCATGCGAATCATGCACCCCAGAGGGCGTGGAAGCCCTTCGGCCTTTTATACCTGAAATCTGGGTACAACTGTCAAAGCACTGTCAATGTGCGGAGGAAGGATCTCGTAATGTTGTAAGTATATTATGGTTTCAAAGTTACCTGTTTGGACGCCGACAGCGTGTTAGAGTAGAGGATGAATTCTCCTCCTGGTGTAACACGTTAGCCGGTGTGCCACAGGGTTGGCGTACTATCCCCATTGCTTTTCGCCATATTTATTAATACTATTTCAAATCATCTTCTTTGTCCCTACCATCTGTATGCAGATGATTTGCAAATTTACACCAGTGCTCCAATTAGTAATTTCCATGATGCAGTAATTAACATTAATAGAGACCTTTCCCACATTGCTAGTTGGAGTAAAGAGTTTGGACTTCCTGTTAATCCGACGAAAACCCAAGCTATTGTCATTGGGAGTTCACGGATGATTACTAAGATTGATCTATCTCGGTTACCAAAAATTACGTTTGACGGTGTTATTATAAATCTTAGTGAGAAAGTCAAGAATTTAGGTATTTATTTCGACCAATCTTTATCTTGGGGCCCGCAAATACAAGAAGTAAGCCGCAAAATGTTTGTAAGTGCAGCGTCTCTTCGAAGGCTAAAAAACTTTCTCCCACTTAATACTAAAATTGCCCTTGCCCAATCCCTTCTCCTCCCTATCCTTGACTATGGCGACATCAGCTACTTAGATATCACCGAAAGCCAATTAGATAAACTAGAGCGACTCCAAAACTTCTGCATTCGTTTCATATTTGGTTTGCGCAAATATGATCACATTTCTGAATTTCGTAGTAAGCTCGAATGGCTTCCTATCCGCCTTCGCCGGAATGCTCATATCTTATCCCTTTTGTATAATGTACTCTTTAGCCCAAAAGCGCCCCCCTATTTGAAGGAACGCTTTGATTTCTTTCAAGAAAGTAGCACGAGGCTCTTGAGATCATCAGCAAATCTACGACTAATGACGCCAATACATTCTACGCAATGTTGTCAGAAATCTTTTACTGTGCAGGCAGTAAGGTTGTGGAATGCTTTACCGTTGAGTATCAGAAGTGCAAAGTCACTTACATCTTTTAATAAACTCCTCAAAGATCACTATTTAAAGTTGTAAACAGTAATTTATGTATGTCTATGTAACCCTATGTACATATATTTGTATACAAATATGTATGTGTATTTATTTCTTTTTCACTTGTAATATATGTATATATGATTGTATATATTCTAAATTATGCGCACGAAATACCGACAATATTAAAAATGTAAAATTATCTCCAGAAGGTTGTCTGGAAGAAATCGCTGTTAGCGATAAGACCGCCGATTGTACTAGTTATAAGATTCTTAATTCATGTGTATTATTATTTTCTTGTGTGCAATAAAGAATATTCTATTGTATTCTATATTGGAAATTTAAGAGATTTTTTTAGTAATTTTGTAATCTGTATCTAAATATAAGTTTAACTCAATATTAATGAAAGTAGGTGAAGCGACAGTTGTTTGTCAGAATCGTCACAAGTGGATATCCATAGTCTCTGCCTACCCCCATGGGAAACAATCGTGGTTATATGTACGTATGAAAGTCAAATGTTTGACCCCTTGGCATTTTGTGAATAAAAAGTGATCGAAGCGCCGATATTTATTGTTAAATTTTGAAGAGTAGGAGTAACTAATAAGTAAAGATTATTATTCATTCTTATTACAATTATGGCCAAAATTGGTGTCCTCTGAATTATTCTAGTAATTATTCAAGTTTGACCACAAACATTTCTGTAATTTTTGAGTTCACCTATAGCAAATATGCTTAGTTTAGATTTACAATATTAATAATATGTTTGATTTCTTAAATATTTTTATAGGTTGCAGAATGTCTGGGCAAGTTATGTCTTTTGGAACCACAGGATTTATTGCCACACCTGAAAGAATTCCTCCAGTCGCCGGAACCACTCACAAGGACCACAGCTGTCACTGCAGTCAAGTTCACTATCTCTGATCAGGTTTGTGTGAATCTTGGTATATTCTAAGCTTCTGTGTTAGATTCCTTTTTTGTGTAGATTCATGTTAATTTTATTTGTATATATTGTTACATACCGACAAAGAAATGCGCACCTGGCTTATTACCCTTCCCGCATGTGGAATTATTTTGTTTATTTTGTGTTTAAAATTTGCAATTAGACAATAGCCTATTTTTTTCGACTTTGTTGGCCGTTCGCAGGAATAATTATCAGGTGTGCAGATTAGGTTTTCTTGGAAAAACTGAGTATGCGCAGTCGATCGCTGTATTATACAGTTTACTATAAAGCAATGCCCGAACAAGCCCGAGCAAGACGTAGATTCGATGAGCGATATAGTGACGGACTTTGCGCGCGTTATTAAATCCTGCAGCTTGTACTGATTGTGTCTAGTTATATTTGTACCATTATACGTTTTTGTGTAGTTCTAATTAATTCTATAGTAATTCCAACGGCATTTTAATTAGAGTAATGTTTCTAAAGGTACACATAACTACAGATATACTAAAGATTTTTATTAATTATATATAATTTTTTATATCTAGAAGTTCTTATATCGTGTGGTTTCGAAGTTACGAAATTACGGGAAATATAAAAAGTACCGAATCGGCAAATTGTTATGTATATATACTACCCCCCTTAAACACTCCCGGAAAATCTTCCGCGGAATAAAAAGTACTGAGGATTTTAAGTGCGATGTTGTGTGATGACCAAATAAACGTTTTTTCTTTTTTTCTTTCTTTATAACAGTTATGCCTGTAAAGTAAGATCTAATAGTGGCGTATGCGCTGTTTAAAATGTGTTGTTTATTAATAATAATAATAATAATAATCGGCAGACAAACACACACATTGTATATTCCCAAATTAAGCAGGGTACGCTTGTGTTATGGGTAATATACAACGGACCACTCTGGGGGGCCGATCCCAGACACCCAGACGATGGTTAATAGCGGAGAAAATACGTTTCCGAAATTAACTATAATGTATTGTAAGTAACATTGTGCTGTACAATACGCGTGCACGCCACGCAGCCGCAAGCGATCGACCCGTTGCTCCGCGAGTGCATGTCGGAGCTGCTGGTGCCGCTGCGCGACTCGTCGCTGGGCGTGCGCCGCGTGGCGCTGGTGGCGTTCAACTCGGCCGCGCACAACAAGCCCAGCCTCGTGCGCGACCTGCTGCCGCAGGTGCTGCCCACCATCTACAGCGAGACCAAAGTCAAGGTGAGCGCCCGCCCCTCGCCACTCTCTCCCTCCCGCCGGGTTTTAGCAACCTTGGCTCTCTTATCTCAGAGAAAAGACCGCATAATCCTTCGAGCCAAATGAAAATTTTTCATGTCACAACAGTTAAACAATAAATTATAAATAACACCACACAAAGTCACAAACACACAACAAACAACAAAACTTATACACATAGGTACTCAAACCAACGCGCTCACTTCACAAACATACCAAGACACACAGAGAGCCTAAAAATTAATAACCTAGGCACAAAAAGGAAAAACAACACACATGGCACTAGTTAAGATAATATATATAGGTATAGACATAAGGCACACACTGCACATGCACTTCCTCACAACACCAGCATGTAACAGATACACTCTACATTAGTGTAAGTTTAGTATTAAAGTTAAAAAAAGGTTATATTATAAATTATTGTTAAGGTACACACAACACAACATAAAAATCACAAAATTAATGTCACACACAGTAACAAAAGTAAACATAAGCGTGTATGAACTCAAAAAGCTTTCATAGTAATTAATTTGTAAAAAGGGTATGGAACTCGAGATCGTAGATTTGTTAATAAATATAAAAAAACCTTCGAGCAGTTTTAAATTTCTGGTTTAGTTTGGCAGTCAGTAATTATCGCAACACTTTTTTGTCTGTTAGAACATACTGCATGATGTCCATCTCTCATCTACATCTAAAAGGTATTTCCAGAGCGTTATAATATGAGGCTCTTTGAAAAGGGCACAACATAATTAGGTAGGCAATATAATGTTAGGGGATATTGTTACATGCGAGCGGGGGTACGCACTTAGGGAAGAAAATACCAGTTTTTAGCTAAACGACTAACTTGACTCACATAGCCGTGCGTGATACCACTTCGCAGGGTTGTCCCTATACGTAAGACTAACGATTCACTGTCCCGACGATAAGGTGTCTCACTCACAATACCGTCGCCGATATTGCGCAGACCATCTCCTGCTACTGCAACGCGTGCACTCCTCCTTCACTTAACTGTCCACTAAACTTATCACTAAATTCACCACTTAACTCGTCACTTACACGTCACCGGTAGGCGCGCCTTACGCTGCTTATATACCCGAAAGAGTTTTCTGAAGCCCATAATTTCGATCTTCTTTTCGTTATTCTTTTATTTACTATCTGTCCCTTTATAAACATCTATCTATCTCTGTCTTTTCCTTCCCGAGCCTTCTATTCCAGAACTTTTGTTTACTATCTGTCCCTTTATAAACATCTATCTATCTCTGTCTTTTCCCTCACGAACTTTGGTTCATCGTGTATCCCTTTCTAAAATGTATCCATCCTTGTCTTTTCCTTCGAGACTTTTCTGCCTTTTTCTAAAAGTCTCAAACCAACTAGATAGAGTGTTCCACGATCACAACGTGAATAAAGTATCCATCGTCCATTTACGCTTAATGTTGCACGCGACAGAAAGAGTTGATCCGCGAGGTGGAGATGGGCCCGTTCAAGCACTCGGTGGACGACGGGCTGGACCTGCGCAAGGCGGCGTTCGAGTGCATGTACACGCTGCTGGGCACCTGCCTCGACCGGCTGGACGTGTTCGAGTTCCTGCGGCACGTGGAGGACGGCCTGCGCGACCACTACGACATCAAGATGCTCACCTACCTCATGTGCGCGCGGCTCGCGCACCTCTGCCCCGCCGTCGTGTTGCAGAGTGAGTCGTCCACACCGTCATACGCGATGCCTAATTTAATCGTAAATTATTCATATTGGGGGGAAAAGATCACATATATATATAACACTAGGATTCGCTCGCGACTTCGTTCAAAAAGTATATTCAGCAGTTCATTAGTATGAAAATACAATAATTTCGAAGATTTCCGTAAAAACCCAGGATAAGCAATGTTACTATAGGCGTATTTAACTACCTCTATTCTTTTAAAGCGGAAATTATGTCTGGGGTGCTATAAAATAGTTAGCAAGCATAAAAATTAGCTATTTCGCATCCGATTGGATAGTAAAACAAAATAATCCGGGACTTTTATAGTTCTCGGGATTTCGTGACATTGTAACCGCGTGATATTAGGACTTGCTTAATATGACAGTTTCTATATTTATTAGACCCGGAATATGAAGTATCGCGTTACTTTAAAAAGGACTTAAGCTATCCTTCTCTGCAATCGTGTCGAAATCAGCTGATACGAGTATAAAGGTATTATTTTATTTATTTATGTGCTGACAGTTCAGTACCTACTACAAACGTATCGAAGCTAATTTACATGTACCTAATGTTAAGAAGCGCCTGCATAATTTCAAATAGAAATGGTGGACTACATGTGTTTTTATAGGCGTTTAGTATTAACCGACCGTTTTCATATCAACCATCATAAAAAAATAACTCATATCCAGCGATTACGAGGAAGAACAGTCTCTCAAATTTCGGCTTTTTATTTCATCCTGTCTCCGCAACACCTAACTTTAAAAAAAATAGAATGAAAGGAGTTACATAAAATTCATTATTATACAAAGACAATTCATTATTATTAATAAAGTGACATTCATAAAATGTATTTAACTTTGACACAAAGGTGTCAAAATTGTGCAACAAATTGTAATGATACACGACAAGTAAATTAAAAAAAAAAAATGTTTATAAACCATGTTACCCTAAGAAAGTTAAGACAATTTGTATGCCAGTAAATAACAAAACATGTTCTCAGTATATCATAAAATCTTGTTTTTCATGTTTCATAAAAATAAAGATTTTATTTCTTTTCATATTATAGGGTTAGAAAGCCTCGTTGAGCCGCTGAGAGCAACGTGCACGATGAAAGTGAAAGCCAACTCAGTGAAGCAGGAGTACGAGAAGCAGGATGAACTCAAGAGGTCGGCACTTCGCGCAGCCGCGGCCTTGCTCCAAATACCCGAAGCTGGTAAGTTTCAGCTGCATTGATTTATGAACACAGGGTTTAGAAATTAACCATGGATGATAGAGACAAGATTTTCATTCCGTCTCCTCAGTTTCTTAAGGTCCATCCACAAATTATGTCACACGAATTTCATGAATTGGTACCCCTCCCCCTTGTCACAACTGGTCACATCGTGGGACTGCTCCCTCCCTAGTGTGACATCACATTTTTTTGCCATTTTACATTAAGACATTTGTGGAGCTTTAGAAGACGTCGATACGGCGTTATTGTTGCCGAGGGCTCCTTTACTTGCTATATGATGAGGTGATATAGGAAGTCATTAAACAAAGGATTTATCACTGATTATAATATATTCCGATTAGTTTTACAAATTCTACAATAATATTGTTTTATCAAGACCCTTGTGTGCGGCTGTCAAATTAAGGTATCGACCTCTGATGTTACCTAAAATGGCCGTCCTAGTGTTGTCAGTACCAAAAAGCAATAGTTACGTTCGAAGAACATCACAAATTATTAAATTAAAACAGCAATCCCGTAATTAGTTTTATTTCTATGTCAATTATTTTTTAGAAATTTATACACTCGTCATACAGATAGTTGGAAATAGTTTTGAAGTTTTTCGTTTAAGTGTATTGTATTCTGTTTACAGAGAAGAACCCCCACCTGCTGGACTTCGTGGCCCAGATCAAGTCCTTCCCCGACCTGCAGCCGATCTTCGACTCGATCCTGAAGGACTCGAGCAGCGGCGGCGCGCTCGACGCCAACCTCATGGACCAGAGCTAGCCTCGCACTCATCGTTCAAATCGAATAAAGCATTTTAACCCTCTTACTGAACTGCGGTTACAACAAACGATTGATTTTTATTTTTGGTTAATTTTGTTGTTTCTTGTAAGTATGTACGGGTTAGGAGCGTACTAGCGATGACAATCGTCTCGAAAGGAATGTGATTCTGAAAAACACCCCTAAATTTCTTCACACACGTTTTGATATCAAAATATTGTTGAATATTCAATTAATATTTTATCGCTTTACTTTGTTCACTACATGTCACTAGTATCCATTTGTCGTTATTTTACTAACGAATATATCTGCGAGAACTTATTGATTTAGTTCTAGTACTCTATCTTTGCATAGTATAAAACAAAGTCGCTTTACATAAATCTGTCTGTATATCCGCTAATTAGACTCTTACGAGTAAATCACGCAATGGAATTTAAGATTTTTTTAACCATCAGTTAGATGAAAAAAAATGTAAGTAAAATAGAGCAATTACGTAGGATTTGACCCACGGGCGCAGCCGCGGGGAAAACTAGCTTATATAAACTTGATAAATAATATTAAGAAATAATTTTTTTACTGATTTGGTCACATTGTTTGATTGTAAGTTTGTTAATGTTGTTCCATATCGAAACGTGATAAAGCTTGTCGCGCCCCCTGCTGATGTCGGCTTTGGGGCTTTTTCAGAGTTATTTTTTTACTGGTCGCTTGTCATTCCTAGTGTTCTTCTTGCATCTTACAGATATTATTTTCGCTCGCGTCTATGTAAAAAATATTAAAATTAGTTAAATATAATTATAAACTTCACCTGTTTTTTTATCATTCATATCCCGTTCTGATATTTTAGATCCAGGTCCTGTGTTGGGATTTCTATGTTCAACCCATGCAAATTCTAAAAAATTGCTCTTTTCAATAGGTACTTTTATACGATTTCATGAAACTACGTATAGATGTTGTCCGAAATAGTTCTATTGATTATACTATTTATTATGTCACTTTTCGCAAACTATGAAAAGGGCTTATTAATTAGGTATAACACGATAATATTGTGGTAGAAAAAAACGTCTTTTTAGACATTTAGAATTGTCATGTATGATGTAGGTAGGTTAGAATATTTAAAAATGTGTGAGAAGTTGAGAACACATCGGCTATGTAGTGTAGCGCCATCTAGTCATATTTGATTGTTAAGGAGTATTGTGTTCGAATAGATGTTTTTTAACAAGTGTAAGGATAAATAAATTAAATATGATTTAGAGCTCTTAAATTCCTTATTAGTTTTAGCTTGTAATTAAGATCGTCAAATAAACTAATATTATATCACTGACATGAAGGAATCCAGGACGCGGAATATTCCATGTGAATAGTATTCAATAAAATAAAACAAGATATGGAATAATACGCAATTCAACAGATTTATTTATAAAATTACAAGAACATGAATACAAAAATCGGTACAGCTAATCGACTTCACAGGAGACACTGGTAAAGCTCACAGAGGGAGGTCCCTAAACTAAGGTAAACACGAAAGGAATATTCGGGAGGACGCCTCACGGCGAATAACAGTGACGGGGTCCCGTTTACCATAAATGCCCTCACATTACTAACATTTGATGCGAGTCCAGCTTTATTCCATAAATTCCTTTGAAAAGTACTTACATATAACAAAATCAGGAATATTTTTTATTTTTCCAAGTCTGCTGGTAATCTTCGGAAATAGGAAGAGGTTATTTTTGGCACATTTTTATTCTAAAATCAAATTCATTTAAAATCTCACTCGATAATGTTGCTGATTTGAAATGAGTATTGTGTTTGTTTGGTAATATTAAAAAAGAATTAAATTATTATTTAGATATAAAAAATACTGTTTTCGGACCTCAAAGATCGACCTCGTGCTAAAGTTATTCGCGCAACGTGATTCAATAATGATATGTATTGTGATATTATTTATATGCTATGTGGAAAAAGTCATAGGAAATACACTAAAATAAAGCAAACAGTCGTATGTTTGTTATTTTCCTTTTCTCTTCGTAGCGGGAGTTGCGCTGGATGCGCGCGAACTGGCAGCCTCGTTCTGTGGGGGAAATGTTTTTGTGTTAGAAGTAAAAAAATAAAAAGTTAAGATTTTCTAAAGACCTGTAGGCGTGGTATTAAATGTCTATGTCTAAAATATTTGATACACTTAATACAATGTTTCCATGTAAGTGCATAATTGGACATATGCAAAACAGAACCAATCCACAAACATGCCAAAATTGCGTTACGGATGCGGATCAAAACTGTCAGTATGTGGGTTGGTTCCATTTTGCGTAAGTAGGTTCAATTATGCTCGAACTATCAGATATACCAAAATATTGGTTGTTAATAATTGAAAGTGGGTAATTTATTAAATTATTTCTAATACGTAATAAATACTTTATCAACTTTATTTAGATCGTGATCTAGCAAATAATAAGATATTAATTATGAATTTTAATGGAGTTCTGTTATATCAAAGAAATAGTGTAATCTTTTAAAAGTTATGTTAAGGGCGATATAATTTCTAGTATATTTCTTACATTGCAGCACATGGATTATTACTTTAATTGCAGGGAGTAATTAAAGAAAAATACCGGTTTAGCAGGGCCTCGTGGTAGAGTTGTGGAGCTTGTGTTTCGCAGTATTTGCTTCGAGGCGCCGTTGCCGCCCATCGCGCTCGATGGCCTCTCCGGGCTTTGCTCCTTACTATATACATAACAACAGACACGAAGCAACCAGTCATTCACACATATATTTCGGAAACGGCAAAAAACTACAACTTGCATATCTTAACGCAAATGAATATTCACCAGAGTACGTAATTTTACATACATAACAACATAACATTTATGGAAGCTTTTTGTACAATCAATCAATCCAATATCTTTATTTGCAAGAATGTAGTTTATACAGGTGTTATACGATTGTAGATGTACAGTACATACTACCACATAGTGGTGTACAAAATGAATTAAATGAAATTTAAAATTAAATTAACATATATATTATATATTCTAATTTTAAAAAAGACAATTTTCGATAAAATATAAGTAATAGCGTCAAGAGAAATAATAACAAATAGATCACTAAGATTTTCTATAGAGATAATAACGACAACCACTTTTTTTTAGAAAGAGATTTATTTATATTATTAATATAGTTCAAGCTGAATATTGACTTTACCTTATATAAATTAAATGTAAACTTATAAATGATGTACTTGATCTCTGCCAGCGGGAAGCGTACCCAGAAGGCTGGCTGCATTGCCACGCTATATAACAATGCTAATTCTCTGGGCAAAATATGAGCGGGCCTTCTGAGCACGGGTAGTGTCAAAGAGTTTCTTACAAATGTCTTTAAAGAAACTCTTTGTTGGTGGACCCCGCGGGCCCAATGTTTCAACTCCAAACGGTACAAATATGTAGCCTTTTCGTAAGGTTCTATATTCACGCCGTTTGACATCTTCAGTTAAAGCGGCAGCGTTGCCAGCCCCCGACTTAATGATATTGAAGGAAATTTATTGATTTAGTTCCAATATTCTATTTGAATATAAAATGGGAAATAAATGAATATTCTTTCTATTTTCGACAGGTTTGATATAAAATTTTGTTTAGTTTGTTTAAAAAATGTTTTAATTTATTGTACAGACTACATGGCACGAAACCTACACGACGATGTATCACCACCAATGATCAAATTCTGTGATAATAATGATAAATGAGATGCTAAATGCTAAACTTGTAATAAAGAGATGATAAAAATGTAAAAAGCTATGATATAATGTTAGTGTGCAGTTTGTAGAAGAGCGGCCGAGTATGTTCGTGTTACGATGTAGACTCATATATACAATGTAATCTGTGGCGCGGACTCTACCTTCAGTTGGGTAGTAATTAGTAAGTATTTTTTTATGTTAGACCAAATGTTAAACTAAATATTTAATAGTATAGTATAGTTTTATAGTTAGTATAGCTCTTATATCAATACGCAATAGAAAAATTAGTCGATATTATGCCCTCTGACAGTAGAAATATATGAATAAGGGGCTTTTTCAATATTACATCTTTTAGTGGGTTGTCATTTCTAATATTTTTTCCGTGAATATAAATTTATACAGATTTATCATAAAATAGAACCTACCTGTTCCCGCGGGACGGCTGTCCTTTCCTGTTGAACATATCAGAGAGGCGGCCGCGCAGATCTCGTTTGCTCCCCATCGCACTCATATCGGAATCCGAACCCTGGAAAAAATAAGAAATACAATAAAACATTCAAATATATATATTCGCTTACAAACAGGAAGAAGAAGTCATATAACGTCGTGTGAACGGATGTTAATAGTCAAGTTAGCTGCCGGAAATCGACCTAACGAATGAATGAACTGGATACAGAATGAAAGCCCTTAAAGTTTTGACAATCGGTCTCATAATTTCACACATCATATAGGTATACACCTTTGTGATATGTCACATGATGATGTATCATATGATAAACATATACAAGTCAATACCCGACAATTAAATCAACAAATGATAAATCATCTTACAAAATCCTACAGCCTCCTCGATTGTGCAGGAGTTAAGTTAAGTTAAGACATCATAACTTTAACGAGCCAATCGTTTTTATGTAATTAAAATTATATTTGCAAGGTAATACTAATAAGGTATTGTAGCGCACATTCTTTTATACATATTAACATTGTTTTAAAACTGAGGTATTGTAAAATGTCTCACCTACCCCATTGCTGGTGGCTGAGCAATGAGTTACTGCGCGACCTTATACAGCTGATCTGGCAAGGTTCGACGTGTTTAAAACTTTTCCAAGGAGAATGAGTGATAATCACGTTGTATGTATGGAGTGGTTATTGGAATATGGACGCACCTGTGAGACGGTGCCAATAGGTCTAAAGTCAACGACATCAGAATCGACTTGGTCATCAATGGAACGCGATTTGGTTAATTTTTTCAATTTGCCAAATATACTCTTCTTTTTCTTCTTTTCTGATGGTAACACCTCACTCTGGGCCGAACCACCCGATAGTCGACTGTAAACAAATAAGCGGAAAGTTAAACTAGTTTGCTGTTCAAATATTTTGGCTGTGTTCCAGCGATACTATTAACAGATTTTAGCAGTTTTATTGATCGCTTGAAATATGAAAGGTTATGGATAGTTTAGAGCAACCATTTGTTACTTCCTAACTTGTATAATACTAGAGTTAATTCTGCGGCTGCGCCGCTAGTCAAGCTCCAGTGCGTACCTCTTGTTTAAAGAGCAGGCGTTAATACAAGTTACATTGTATTGAACTTTTATGTTAGCGCTATTTGCCCCCGGACGATTCACTTTATTTTATATCACAATCTATCCCATCCTCCGTCTATATCTGTAAACTACATAAATGTCAAAACTTGACAAAAATGACAAGAGACAAAAATGATGAAATCATGAATCATCATCCTAAATATTGAACTCATATATATATCAAATATCAGGCAAATCGGTCCAGTAGATTTTTCTTGAAAGCGTAACAGACAGAAAGAGTTAATTTCGTGTTTATAATATTAATAGGGATTAGGGATGAAAAATACAGGCGGGAACTTGAAACTTTATTTAATATTTTATGCAAGAATTGCGTATTTAAGCCTAGTGAGCATAAACAGTTAAGCGATGGTTGAAATAAAATAATCGCTAAAATTATATGCCTAAACAGTGTTTATTTTGTTTTAAACGTCGTTAGCGAGATATAACTTTTTGATTCGGCGTCAAATAAAGACTTACAATTTGGCTGAGATTGGGATTGTGGGTATTGGATGGGATTTTTTTTGGCCTAGTGGCTATTTCTTTGAACGTTAGTGACATATTTTCATCGATTAATACTGACTAGGTGCACAATGTGGTGAAAGGTATATTAAAAATAAAAATAACACCTGTCTAAACTCGTGTCCCGTTGCATTTTGAAAAGGCGAACGTCATCGCCGTCCAACGACTGCATTGAGGATACACTGCTGTCATCCACGGACTTCCAAATGTGGCTCTATTGAAATAAACATCACAAATAGGCTTGATTATAGAACGCGACAAATGAAAGCAGCTGAGTTTGCGAAGGCTTTCTCGAGTGTTAACCTTTGTTACACTTTGTCTTTTTATTGCTGGAGTACACAGGCTGACGAACCCACTTGACGGAAGTGCGAAGAATGCGCTGCCGGCCTTCAAGGAGGAGAGCCTGGCCACTAATGTTGGAACACAACTCAAAGTCGTTAACACCGACATACTATAAACCATGGTTGATAGCCATCCAGATGGGAAAAAACCCTTGGTACCTTAGAGCGTGTAGTGCGAGAGATACCATGCGAGCTCTTATCGCACTCAAGGAAGACCGCAGCACTCTCCTATCTTAGGTCTATTAATACTACTTCGTGAACCTTCATATTCTCCGCAGCGACGTGTATAATCTTTAAAGGCGCATTTAAATTATGTAGGCACTAGACATATTACAAAAGATATAAGATAAAAAAAAAAATGTGTGTGTGTGTACTTATGTACACGCGTTAGAAGTCATACTTCTTCAGCGTATCAAGATAAAAATCTTTTCAAAAATTTTATCTTTTGCCTTATTCTACGTTTGTAGAAAAAACGACACTAACAATAGAAAAACTAAAATGTTGACTATAGGTAACTTCAGGGTGTCGGTTGACTATAGCTAACTTCATGGTGTAGGTTTTTCGTGTGACTGTGTGCGCGCGCATCGTAAAAATTTAATCTCATCATTTTTCCCTAATGCACCTAAAGAAGTATAACTTCAAAAAACTTTATGGTTTTTCAATACGAAATTTAGCTAAAAAATCTGTTGTTGTTTAAAAACAAAATTCGAAGAAGATATAGGTTTATGTGTAAATATGAGAGGGGGTGCAGTGATCTTGCCTGTTCCTTAGTAGTTTGTTCCAGAGATATGGAGCGTTTCTTCAGTGAAGGAGCTCTACTCGGGGTTCGAGATGCAGGTGTCACTGACAGAGTGTCACGTGGCTCTGTCGACATTGCTCTAGGAATAAAAGTATTATTATTTTAAAGCTCTAGCCAAAACGAACATAGTAAACAGTGTAGAATAAATTAAAGATATAAAGTAATTTGTGGATTGTGCTATATTAATGCGAGAGAAGAAAGCATCAGCGTCGCGTACCTTCTGGCGCTCGCTTGCTGGCGCCGCTGGCGCTCGGCGATGCGCGAGGCGCGCAGCTCGTCGGTGAGGCGCCGCAGACGGGCGGCCGTGTCCTGCGCGCCGGCGACCGCGCTCTCCGGCGTCCCGGACCGCGACCGGGACTTTGACGACTATAATATGTAAGTAACAACTTTTATAAAGAAAGCTAAAATCCGAGAGAAATAGGAAAGCACACCAGACTGGCGGCGTAGCATCCAATACAAACGCAGCCGGGATTTTGAATCCATTCGAAAAGTTATAATTCACTAAAAATTTCGATATTCTATAATAACTATTCTTTCATAATATCCAACAATTGTAAATTTTAAACAAAAACATATATAATATTTTGAAAATTATCTACCAAAACAGCAGACTTTAAATCTAGCTATAAACTTTACTATAACATAATACGTTAAGATTTTCTTACCCTATTTCGCCTTGGCGGTGTGGGTGTCAATAAACTCTTTTCCGGTTTCAACGGTTCTGTTCGGAACAGATCGGGACTCTGCTTCATTAAATCTTCTATTGTTTCCAGCAGTTGTGTTATTATCCTATCGTCTTCCTGTTAATATAAACTAACGTGTAAAGAATAAGGCATTCTCTTGTTAAAAAAATAATAATTTTGAACAAAAATAATATTTTAAAAAGCAAAGCGAAGTACTTGACTGGTTGGTTTCTAGTCGATTATAAATTATTTTTATTTATTTGATGCCAGCGATACACACAAATCGTAAAAAGCCATATTTAATGAAAAAAAAGAAGATGATATTCCAATTTAAAGTGCTGAGTTGTTCACCTGTTGCGCCCGTTTGAGTGACCCCACAAGGAGCTTGTTTTGATCGCGGTCGCGGTCGTGCCGCTCCTTGTCGCGGCGCAGCTTCTCGTTTGCTGTTCGCAGCTTGGCGTGTGCGTCACGCAACTCCAACAGATCGCATTGCAGCTCAGTCACCTGAAATACATCTTGTCTTGTGGTGCATATTTTTAATGTTTTAAAACGTATTTTTTTTACTATTGAAGAAATATTATAATTACCGTAAAATGGGGGAATCGGGACATTTTTTAGGTTCGCCATTGATTTTTATCGTTTTTTTTAGTTATAGTAATAAAATGGAGATAATAATGGTTTCGAGTGTTTTACATTTTCATTTCTAATGCATTAAGATATAGTTTATTAAAGAATAATCATAAAAAGTTACAAAAACTCACTTGTCCCTATTCACCCAGGCGTTGGGGTGAATCGGGTTGCTTAAGGGGTTAATAGAGTTTTTCGCTAGGGCTGATACTTTCATACTACAATACAAATTTCACAGAACTTTGATCCAATGTTTTGAAGTAGGTTTTTTTTAAAATACTTATGACAGGACGACTGAGTGTTGCCGGATTATAGAAAAAAATATTGCAAGTTTCAAAATTAAATCATACCACAAAGTGTAACACGTAACATAAATGTGTATATAAGGTCGCAAATAAAACTTGAGGTTTGTCCCAATTCACCCCCTAGACCCTATTCCCCCCATTTTACGGTTTTTAGTTCTGTTCTTGGAGAGCAACGTTCGTTAGCTAGAGAGATTGCTTAAGTTGATATTACCTTTTTCTTAGCTTCCTCAGTCTCTTCCTCTGTAGTGCGTTTCAGTTGATCTATCCTTCTCTTCATATCTAACCTTTCTTTATCGCGTTCACGCTCGACCTATAATTTATGGAGAACGTAATCAACAATCATCCGGTTATATTAAAACTATGGTACCTAACAATAATTGTTAATGAGGGTTTCAACACTTAAAGTAAAACCTAATTCTTCTTCGATTTCCTGATTAGTCCCACGCTATACTATATCATGACAAATAATGATAGTTAAGAGGTCTTCATAACTATCCGTCGATTCATTAATAAAATATGAAAATGGTGGTACGACAAAAACATACCTCGAAGAGAGTCTGCCTCAGATCCCTGGCGAGCGTGGAAGTTTCTTGTAGCAGCCGCTGTTGCTCGTCGCGCTCCTTGTGCCAGGCGAGCTCCATCCGGGTCGCGAGCCCCGCCACGCGCGCCCGTCCCGAAGACAGCAACCTTTCTTCTTCGTACTAATTCATATATTACATTTTTAACATAATAACAGAAAAATCATAGGCTAATTACTATCCTAATTGAACATAAAATATGATATTTCTAGGCACGGGCCTTCTTATTTTTAGGATAGTAAACGCTATATACCAACAGTCAAGATTCAGGTCGATTGGCATAAATTGCACATCGGCTATCTATCGAGAGAGCACATGAGTGAGCGAGCATATGGTCATTGTAACAATATACATTGAGTGAGAATAACTGTCCAAGCGATATATGCCTCTTGACCAGTATTCCGATTCCGAATTAAGATGAGACGAAGTGTATACATTAATAAATCAACAACTCAAACACGACTTCGTACTTTTTACACAAAATGATTAAGGGTCGATTTTTCAATCCCAGATAAAAGTTATCAGACTAATATATTATATCTTGACTTTTAAAAATGGAACAATTCAACCATTTTATTCATGCAACTGTCAGTTTTAATTTTCCCATGTTGTGCTTTATTCTATAGAATAACTTTTATTTGGTGATTGAAAAATGGGTCCTTAAACAAATATAATTTAACTATTATTTCACTCACAAAATTGGAATTTAATGAAGGATGTCTTAGACTTTAAACTGCTGCAACTTTTTCAAAAATAAATTTGTGTAGTGTGTCATCATTACATTCGACAGGCCCATAAGATAATGTATAGCAAATAACTATAAAAGAGCATACCTCGTTTAGCCTGGATTGCATTTCAGCAAAGCGGACTTCAGCCGCCGATTTCTCACTCACAAGCTCCGTGTTTAGTTTGGAAGAGAGCAACCTAGCCTCACACAGTTCGTCTTCGAGGCACGCCACTTGTTGCTCCAATGTTGCCACTTTATTGCGATATTCCTCCTAAACAGTAAATTAATTAATTATATTTACGTGTTTTATGGATAGTAAACTTGGTACGACATTATGATTAATTGTTACCAGCATCTTTAAACACCTGTAACATCAGGCGAGTACGGGCTACGGCGCGACACCCGTACTAACGGTGATGATGCTAATGATTTTATGAAGATAAATGATAATCACTTGGTTGCCTACAATTATGTATTAAATAAGTGCTAAACTTACGAATGACAATAATAGAAAATGATTGATAAACAATTATGATATGAAGATGTTAGCGGAATGTTTGCGACAAATTAGAGCGATTCAACTATCAATGGTGCTTGTATCACAATTAATTCATGTTTTTTTATGTTAACCCATAAATGATTGTATGTACATGGGCCGTAAAAGATGGCTCCTCAACCAAGTCACAAAAATATGTAGAACATAAAAACTTGGAAAGGTTTGAATGTTTAAAACAAACTTTCATGAAGTACGAGTATATAGTTCAAGGACTATTGAAAAAAATGTTTCACAGAAGAAACAGCGATAAATCTCGCCGAATATGGGATCCAAAGGCCACGCGAAAGGCATTTTTGTAGTTATAAATTAACAACACTGAGAAGCTGACATTGCAGCAAAACAAAGAGGGAAATGCATTACAAAACAGATTAGGGACGTTAGAGGAATTAATACCTTTGAACCATTTATCTTGTTTATCTGCTATCATAATAAATTTCCTTTGATTATGTTATAATTTGAATTTCATATAAGTATATTGTACCTCATCTGTGCTTGAAATAGAAGTTCTAGGAGTTCGAGTATTCTTCTCGCCACTCTTCATTTCTGTCATAGTTTTCTGAGCCGCATCTAACATTTGTTTATAATTATCTCTTTCCCGTCTAAATCTCGACACCTACGGAGAGCAAATTGTTGTTTGACCATGAACATGTCATACCGGAGAATTCTTGGACTTTTAGTCCATTATATTGAAATACATTCTTGTTTGATTTTTGTTTTGTTTCACCGCCTCCTCTATTTAGCTTACTATAACTCGGAGGTCCTGGTCTTGGTTCTCGGTAGAGACTAAATTAATTACGATAACAAAAATCTACATATATTATCTATATATATTATATTGTACAAAATTACCTGGTTGTGCAGAGACTTAAGCTCATCACGCATAGTATTCATTTGTCCCTCATATCTCATTTTAGTGTCTGACAACTCACTCTTTCTTGCTTTCTCCGCTTGTTCTATTCTCTTATTGAGTGCAGCCAATTCTCGCTCTAATTCCGCATTTTCAGTCGTTAAATTCCTTTGGACCTTGGAAACTTTTTCATAGTCTTCCAATTTCTTCCGGATTTCTTCCAACTAAAAAATTATATAATTATTGAAATTATTTAAATGTATTTCAGGGGGAAATTTTCTTTTACCTCTGAAGGAACTGGAATAAATTTTAGAACTTCTCAATTTTTACGGATATTTCTAACATTGACATAATAAAAGATATATCTACAGTGTTCGCACGTCTGAGATGTAATTGTTGATGTTGCCGAAATTTACAGACTTATTCCTATTAAAGGCAGCAAATTAAGAACACTTCTTTCAAGCAATGTCTTCTGTATTTATGTAAGCACCGAGTTACCTCTTTCTTGGCGAGATCATGATGGTGCTCGATCACTTCTCGCTCCTCGATGGCTTTACGTAGATCGCGTTCGCGCTGCTCCATGCGCGCTACTAACCGCGCCTTCTCCACTTCCCAACCACCACCACACAGTCTTTCTTGCAGAGATGATATTGACGCCTGAATACATTATTATTAAGAAAGTATTTCACATTTGTTAAAGTTAAAAAGGAAGTTACCTATAGTAGGGCCAACGAGAAGCGATACCAAATGTAAACAAAACCAATGCAAGGTCATTAGAAAATACAGGGGTGCGTAACTTTTTGAAAGTTGTATTATATATTTTAGTAGACAATTTATTTATTAATATGTTATTCTAAAAATGTAACAATTAATATAAAGAAATTGAGTTGAAATGAGAATAATAATAATGTTTATGGAAATGAGGATAAAAGTGAAACATTTTTTTAAAGAAATCATTGTTTATTCAGTCTGACGCCGATTGTTCTGAGTCTGTAGAATCAGAATCTGTAACATGTATAATAAATTTATCCATCACGTCATCTACAATAAAATCAAGTTTGAAAAACTTCTCTTCTTCTTTATGAACGTGCTCCACACATTTCTTCCACCGATCAGGCGTGACTTTCGCCATACCCTCACTTAATAGTGCCTTTACTTTTGCAAATTGAAACGTAGTATTGTTTCTAGCTACGTGCCCCTTTACATCAGCCCAAATCAACTCAATTGGGTTTAATTCACAATGATAGGGAGGGAGTCTTAGTACTTCGACGCCATATTTCTTTGCCAATTCGTCTACGACATATAATTGATATTGGTTCTTCACCATTTTTACTCTATTTAATAATTGTATTTTTAGTTCCTTTTCATCGAAACTGATATTTTTGATACGAAGCCACTGCTGAATGTTAGCCTTCAACCATGTTGAGCTGGGTGTTTTTTCCTGTCGCCTAGAATGGTAAGGCGCGTTATCCATGACGACAACTGCATTCTCGCCTAACTTGGGCAATATCTTCTCAAACCAGTTTTCAAAATGTGCAGCATCCATTGATTCGTGATAATCACCGGTGCCTTTGGATTCAAACACCCAGCTACCGTCTTCCACAAAACCATCCTCGTTTCCAATGTGCACTACGATTAGTCGCCGGCCCTTTGAGGTAGGATTCTTCGCACCTGTACTAAGACCTTCTAAAAACGCTCGCCGTTTTGATTTTATTTCGGTGTCAACCCAGGTTTTATTAACAGTGTGACCTGAAAATAACATACAGGATACAATAAAACATAGGCAATACTACAAATAATAATCTTACACAATCTTTCAGGCAGAAATACTTAGTTTTGATTATGCGTTAAAGGATAATAACCCCCCCCCCCCTCCCCTACTGAAGATAGAAACTCTGTGCGCTCAAGTGTATTTTTTTTTTAAACTTAAAATTACTAACCTGCGTTCACCCATGTTTCATCCATATAAAAAATACGCCGATTCTCCTCTCTGTACTTCTTTATTTTATGTAAATATTTTCGTCGCCACAATACAATATAATCTCTATCAATCAGTGCATTATTTCTTTGCCTCTTGATATACTTAAACTTTAAATGTTTTAATATTTTTTGGAAAGTAGTCCTTTTGAAATTTGGTAGTGTATCGTCTTCATTAATATCTGAAAGTACTTTTTCCACAGTAGGTAGTTCGCCTTTAATGAAGAAAGCATGTACTTTTTTGCGTATGGCTGATTTAGTAAAATCATCGATTTTGTCACTAAACGTTGGTCTAAGTTTGGTGGTGACAGGAGGAGAAATTTCGCCGTGTTCTTTATAGTCCTTGAGGATTCTATATACTGATGCAACGCCGATACCTAAAATACTAGCTGTTTTCTGCGCCATCTCTTTTTTGTAGGGGTATTTATCCTTAGGCCCAGTTTCTTTAACATATTTATAGGTGTTAATAACCATATTTTTTTCATTTACCGTAAAACTAGTTACCTGAAATTGAAAATTAAATTAAAATTATATACTTTATTCACGTGCATTTTTAATAAATTAAAAAAGTTTTATTATTACAGTTGTTGTTTTTTAAATAACTTTAAAGTATACTGTATTTAATATCTATCAGCTAAAATCCAAATATCAATGCAATGGTAAAATATTTCCTGTACATACCTTTGGGCGTTTCTTTTCTGGAGAACTAAAATCTGTTGATTTATCTCTCGAAGTACTTGGTTGTGGCTCCATCATTAACCACTCTTAATAACAACAAACAATATTCAACAACAACAATCTAACAATAATTAAATAAACAACGAAAAATAACAAAACTTCTACAAATAACAAGAATCACCACGAGCGCGTTCCGAAACGGAATGAACTAAAAACAGTAACTCTTACTATAAAATGGCGCCCGAATGTTGGCGAACCCGTCTTGACCTTACGACAAAGACAGACAAATTACGACAAATACACGAGATGGAAAGAGATAGATAATAGATTGTCATCTCCATAGTAGTTTTTAGGTGAATGACCTTTTGTATCTGGTCTCTTTGGCCCTAGTATAGTTGTGAATAAGTAATACATTTTGAGGGCATGGCGAGTAATAAAACACTACAAAAACAAAGCACATTATACCAATTATTGTGAAAATCTTGACTTCCTAATGGGACTGATAAACGTCTATGTACGAGTATTTTAGAAAAGCAAAGAAAGTGATCGAGCCATAAGTACGCGTACTTGTTCGCCGTTTGTATCTTATAAAGATGCCAGAATTAACTATCGCTTAGATAAATTATTTCCGATATAAATGGGCTCATAGCTTGTTGATGGTTACTTTCCTATTAGCTGCATAATATGCATTTTAAAATATTGCCGTCGCATGAAAAAGCTAGCTACGGTAAGAGGATTCCGAGTGCAATTTACTTGTGTACAAGTGAAAGAGATAAGTTGTGGTAAGTCACACCATGAAACTTTAGTAGGTATATTAATCTGGCATTATTATGTAATTGATCTGAAATATCTATATTCAGTATTATACCTGTAGTTCAGTCTTTTCTTTGTCCCAAGCCGATGATTGAGATTCGTAATTCTCTTGAAGTGTTTTCACTTCAGCTAGCGCTGCACTTAGTTCTTTTTGTACATGAATCAATTCACTGTAAGAAAAAGCTAACGTTAACATCTGAAGTTTCTTCATAAATTATATTCTGCAGCAAGATTGTGGATATTTTCTTGTTAAAGGTCAGGAAATAAATCTATCCTGAGGTGTCAATTTGGCTCCATCTTTAAGCGTACCTTCTTCGAAGCGCCAAGGGAAAAACCTTGATTGTGTTACTACTTAACTCACCCTTGTGCCTGTTCTTTTTCTACAGTCAACCTCGCTTTGGTTACAACATGCTCTTCTTCTAATAGTTCATATTTACTTGTCAACTCTTCATATTCTGCTCTTTCCACGGCCAACGAATGCTGTAATTCTGAAATAAACAAAAAGAATTTATATACATTTTTTTTCTTATAACAAATATAACTAAGGTAAATAATAGTGCATAGTTAACAAATAGTGAACTATTCGTATACGAACTTTTAACGGATTCCTCATGTTCCTGTTTGAGCTCGGATATCTTTTTCGCTCCAGCTCCAGAACTCTGTTCAAGAACTTTTAGTTTACCCTTCAAAGTTGCTAATTCCGCTTCCTTATTTTTAATGTCTTTGTCATGAGCAGTACGCATACGCTCCATTTTCTTCCGTTCTGCCTGAAAATAAGATCGACAGAATAAGATAGAAAGTATTCCATTACTTAACAGCCGCTAAAGCCTTTGGGATTTTCATCTTCTTTTCTAAAATAACAACCGGTTATATAAAAATTAATATTTCATAGATTATGTTATTTTTAAGAAGCAAGGATGAAGCTCAACCAAGTTATGCACGTTTCGCTAGCTATTAATATAATAATTTGTTCGTTCTTTCTTTCGTATTTTCTTGGAGCTTAAGCCGTGGAATCTGATACATAATATTTTATTTTATATCTATGTTTGCAATTTCGATAATAGACGAACATAGGATTTACATTCTCGAAAGTGGGATAGTTTCGAAGGGATACGGTTTAAAGATCGGCGGGAGTGAAGCCCCGTAATTGGCAATCGTAAGAAAAAGGAGTTTATGTTTAGAATTCAGTCCTCTGATATCAGTGACTAGTGCAAATAAAAACTATTTCAAAGATTTTACGCTATCAGAGTTAGTTACTAAATACAACCGTACTCAGTGTTTTGAGTATAATTTACCTGCATATCTGTTTCGAACTCAGAAGCTTTGCCTTCCCAGTATGAAGTTTCTTTTTTTTCAGCCTGCAACTTATTGTCTTGTTCTTTTCTTGTATTTTCCAATTTAGCCAAATCTGATTTCAATAGTGACAATTCATTCTGTACAGTAGAAAGTTCTTTCGAAGTCTTTTCTAATTCTTCTTTAGCATTCGTTAATCCGTCTTGTTTTTCTTGAAGGTCCTTGGCTGTTTTTGTTAGTTCTTCTTTCATTTGAGACATTTCAACGGACGATACAGCTTCGTCATATTTTTGGTTTGATGTATCACGCAAAGCATCTTCCTGTAACATAAGGCATTAGTATCACATTGAGTTTAAGATAACATTACGAGTAGCAACTACCAACGCGTATTTTTATGGGAACTTTATTTAACATTCGAAAGGACGGACACAAACCAATCTGATCTGATTTGGGGTACATAATCCAGAATAACTGATTCGAGATGCGATTAATCACTTAGGGCGGCAAAAGCTGCTTCAGGAAAACACTTATTCAAAATTTTAAGGTCGGGAAGAGGCATGCAAAATAAGGCTGCCACTACTTCTATATACATCGCAAATCTAATTAACTCAATCTAGGTACATAATAAGCTGTATACAAATACACGCCACTCATTTTTATATTTTGTACCAGTTGCTTAATATGGACATCTTTAGCTACTATGGTTGACTCAAGGATAGTTATTTTGGTGTCATATTCATTTTTCATGTCTTTTACATCTGTTTCCAAGGTTATTAATTTGCTTTCAGTTTTAATGAGTTTCCTTTGCATTTCATCTTTTTCACTCGTAAAATCAACTGATAGCCTTTTATGGGAGTTTGCTAATGCTTCGGCTTGCTCCTTTTCCAACGACAGCTAATGTAACAATATTAATTAGTATATTCAGCAAAACGAAAATAACAATGAAATTAAAACAGTTGTTACCTCTTTTTCTAATTTAGCCACCTTATCTTTACGAGTTGAAAGTTGTTTTTCTATCTTCTTACATTTTTCATCCGAATCTTTTAATTTCTTTTCCAAATCAGTTATCTTTTTAGTTTTATCACCGATCTGAAATTATAAAGCGTTGACATTTAGTTAGTGCAATTTGTGCTGAGAAGTCCTATGTTACGTTACACTTATGTACCTCTTTGAGCAATTTGTTTTTTTCCTGTTCTAATTTGTTTACATTTTCTACTTGCTTCTTTAATTTTTCTATTTCTTTATCTTTATTATCGATCGACTGTTTTAATTCTTCTATTTTTTTCATGCAGTCTGACATTGTAGTATGTAGTGAAGTTGCATTTTCTGAAAAGATATTATTTTATTCCTTATACTAAGATGTAAATAAATAACGATTTTTAATTTTGGTGTAAATAGTAGATTAAGTTACGTACTCAGATCATTATTGAGATTATTAATTTGTGTTTCAAGGTTTTTCTTCTCCTCTTTCAATGTTTTACATTGGTTTTCAATATTGTTATTCGCGTTTTCATAGGTCTTACATTTGTCAGCAAAATTAGCTCTATCTTTTTCTAGTTTAGTGTTGAGATCCTTCAGATTAGCTATTTCTGTTTGTAAACGATTCTTTTCATTTGTGAATTCAGAATCATTTCTTGCTAATTTCGAACGAATTTCTTCAATATCTTTTTCCATTTGTGCTTTAGTATTTATTTCATTGGCCGATAATCCCGCATTTTTCATAACAACGTACATTTCACCTAAAAGAGATGCAATCGTTCATAAATGGTGTTTTATAATTATATTAAAATAATTTCAGTGTCGCCAAATATACGTTACCAATTTCATTTTCCAAATCTTCTACCATTTTCTTCATCTGTAATTTAGTTGTTAAATCCGTGGGTTTTTTAGGAACTCTAGGCTTAAATGATTTTATAGCATCTTCTTTTAATGCCTTGAGCGATGCTTGAAGTTTTGCATTTTCTTTTTGTAGCTAGAATGAAGACATAGATAAATATTACAGATGAGTTCAAATTGAATGCATCTCATAAATTTAGATGTTTTACCTTATTGAAGTTAAGTTTAATTTTGTCCAGTTCTTCTTGTTTAGCTTTAAGCAATTCAGAGTCTTTTTTGCTTGCCTCGCTACTAAATCTCACTTTTTTTTCTGTATTTTCATCCTTGTATTCTAGTTCTTTAACCTTCGCTAAAGCTTCTTTCAAATCAGTTTCTAATTGTTTTATTTTATTTGTGCTTTGTTCTAATGTTTTATCTGATCGTAAGGTCTTTGCATTCTTAAGAAGCTAAAAACAGTATTTTTGTAGATAAATATGTAAGCTATATCATTAAATATTTTCTAAAACATCAAACCAACCGTAGGATTTCGCGAGATCAAATCACGATTATCTTAAGCAGCAAATATATCAATAATAATAAAGAAAAATCTTTTTCAGTTCCGAAATTATTCTTCACTTTGTCACGAACTGAAGCACAAATAACTTAATGACAAAAGTAAAAAAAATAATCAATCATGGCTATATAAGATTTAAAACATTAATGGACTGTGAGTGCGCCAGCACATTTTGCTTTATTTATTACAGAAATAAAGATTACTTGTAATTTTTTATTTTCAGCCAACAACTTTTCATTATCTGCTTCCAGACTTTGTGTCTTAGCTCTAAGAACACTAGCTTCTTGTTCGATAACTTGCAGTTGTCTTTTAAGGTCCACGTTCTGCTGGTCACTGGCGTCTAATGACCTACCAATTGCATAAAAAAATATATTTATGAAATGAAAGTAAGGAAAATTCTTCTGTGTCTATTACGAGTATGTTACACAAATCTAAAAGTCCCCTGTCTGTAAATTGAAGGTATATAAAAAAACAACTGAAATACACAAACGATGGAGAACATGATGCAGTTTTTAGATTTCTTTCTGTTCTTGTTCGGCTACTGGTCTGATTTCCCGAGGATCTCGCAAGAATTTTCCCGGGAGCGCTTCGAAGTTGTTCAGGTGCGTAAAAATTAGCTTATTCTAACACAGTTTTCACTATAACGATAGCTTACATTCTTTTTTAAATATTGCGGTACTTTGTGTCCCGGGAATCTCGCGGGAATTGTGGACAGTGAAAAGTAGACTTAATTTCAAGTCAAGCATGAGCGAAGTCGCGGGCATATCCTAATAATATAATTATGTATATATCACTAAAATAAACATTAAATTATCAAGTGAAGTCAATGTACAATTATCAATACCTGCTTTTGATTAAAGAAGCTTTTGGTTTTTTTTGTGTTAAACTAAGTTCTGCGTGTAATCTCTCACAATCACGTTCTTTCTCGATTAGTTTCTTTCTTAACTCTGCTACCTCGTCTTCTAAAACCTGTAAAATAATTATTAATTCATTTTTATTATTTGTACGCTACGATTTAAAGTTGTGCAAATTTAAATATAATATTTTTACTTTAACTTTCTCTTCTGCTAATTCGTTGTTCTTTGTAGTATTACGTCTGCCAGCAGTAGAATTCATGTTTGTTTTAGAAGATAACGTTGATATTTTATCAGTCAACTCTTTCACTTGCTTTCGCAAACTTTGTTTGTCTTGTTCTAATTCTTCAACTTTTCGCCGTAAGACCGCTGCTTCCTGACAATCAATAATATCTTTATTTTTTTCCGATATTATTACATGTAAGTTTATTAATGGTTTGTTTTTACCTGTTCATTAAGCTCCATTTGAAGTCGCAATTCTGTAGGATCCTCTTCGTCTCCATTTTTACCAGTTTTCTCATTTGTATCAGTTGAGAGCTTATTTGGAGGAGTAGGCGATAGCTTACGACCTACAAATTGATAAAGGTATGACCTATTTTATTTTAACAAAAAAATTAATAGTTTATAAACAAAATGAAATGATGCATAAAAAGGATTAGTATGTTAACTTGTTAACTATGTATTATGTAAAACATTAGTACTGTTTAGATGAAAGTTCTACATCTTAGTAGAACTTGCAATTTTGTACACAATTCCCTTCTAATTTTGTTTTGACGAACTGGAGAAAATGGCTACCATTTATACGCCTATTTTAACAAAATGAGCATGTTAGTAAAACGAAGATAGTAACTGTAACCAAAGGAACTTGTTAGGAGATTGGGCAGTTAGATTCATGATTAGTTAATTTCAAGCAAACTGGGAATATTTCATGAAATGAAACAAGAATAACGACAAAAACACAAAATATTTTACATTATAATTAGTCTGACGTACTTTTGGCTTTGGTAGCCATTTTCTTCAGCTGTAGAAGCAAGGACTCATTGTCCTCCTCGACCCGTGACGCAGTTTTACGTAAATTATTTGCCTGAAAATAGTTTGTGTTAGTTTTAATATCGAACAGTTTAATTCTTCTACTCTAAGAATTATATTGGATATTTGGTTACCAACAGGATATTATCATGTACACGTAACACAAACACAAATTGATACGTAAGAAGTACCTATTGCTGGCATTTTTACGGCCATGGGGTTGAATATAGACACGAAAGGGAGTGAAAAGAGGGATGAATGGTCTTTTATTTCTTCTTTGTCTGGTGCAAGTGGAGGGCTATCGGACTTCTCTTTTGACCTTTTTTCTGTTTCAATTATATCCACTTTTGTTTTATTTGCTGGAAATAGGTTTGTATTGCAATAATCACGTTCTACATTGTCAGTTAGAACTTCTTTATCAGAAACAGATTTAACGTCAGTTTCTGTACAAGCATCAGAGAGATCTATACTATTTCGCGTGTATTGAAGGCATTTATCTGTATAGAGTTTAGCAGCTGTTTGCACAATAGCATGTCTAAGTTTTTGTTTTTCAGTTTGAGTGAAACCATTAATTCCCATGAGACAAGCTTGAACATTTTTGTTTTTCATGAACACAACTTCAGTTTGTGTATACATTTCCAAGCCTTCATTTATGCACTGTATGCTTGAATCTAGACTTATTTTTCTGGTATCTGAAGCTACATCGTGCAACATTATCGTATCGGTTTGGGATCCTTGGGAATAATTAAATATAAGATCTTGTGGTGATTGGGAAGTTTGGTTTACGCCAATAGTTAACTGACCCATATCTATGGATGACAGACTTTTTTCAAGAGTTAATTGCATTTCAAGAATTCGGCTAAGGGAATTCGTTTCTTGCTTCTCATCGACATTATTTGTTGGTTCTAAAGGTTTCATATGCGATATAGACTGTTCTAAACACAAGGATGGTTGAGGATTCCTCCTCCCTTGGGAACGACGCCGATATCGGCTAGCCTGTTCAAAGATAAGTTATCTTAATATCGTAGGTTCCTAAACAAGTGCCACAAATAACAGACATTTTAAATATCACTCTTAATATATTATATATATGTAATTTGTATAGTTTGTGTCGTTCTGCTGAGTCAGTAAATTTTCGGCATAGTGCCAATTGGCCACCTGATTGCAAGAGCTAAAATGCTAATGCCCTATTGAATACACCATTTAAACCGAATTAAAAAATTAATAACTAAGGGTACCTAGTGGTAGTTAGAATAGGACCCAAAACTGAACGAGAGCTGACTTACAAACTTACTACATATTTATTTCAAAGCCACATTATTATTCTATCTACTTATCAAAAGGTTACGTGAGCTATTAGTACATTTGAGTAAAGCGCATTATATTCAGTACATGAGCGAATTTAAATATTTAACACTATTTCAAAAAGTTGATGAATATTTGAAATGACAAACGCATAAAATATTTATTTCGGCATGATTTGTTTAAATTTAGTTGAAACATTAGTAAAATTTAAATGGACTTAACCTCTTCCTCGGCGTTACGTAGTTGTTCCCGAAGGTCAGCCTCTCGTTCAAGAGCATCTTGCAGATCTCGTAACAGTTGTGCGGCATCCTCTTGACTTCCTCCACGTATTAGTGACGATCGGGACACTTTTACCTGATTATAATATACGTTTTACCGATTTCAGAGAATGAACTAAATTTCGACAGTAATATTTGTCAGAATACAAAACATTCCATACATGGAAACATATGTGATGTGTTTGTAATTTCTAAAATAAAATAATTCTTCTACAATTCCTTTTTCTTCAGTTAAGTAATGAGAATTTTGGCTAGGTACTATAAACGTTGTAAGTAAATGTTTAATTATGAAAACATCATTACAACTGACTGTTATATTGATTTAAACATCGTATAAAATAGTTGTGTTGAAAATGGTTGAGATAAATATGAACACAGACGTCCTAACAAGAAAGTAAGGACAGAACTGGGAGTTAATTCTAAGAAGATATTAAACGAACGCTTCAAGGTGATATGCAAGTAAACAAAATTTTTACCCAGAAATTATAAATAACTAAAATTATTCAAATATAATTTATTAGCGTCCATCTAATCTAATAAGCACTCGTTTGCTTCCTAAGTTAACTCGAGTTTTAGTCTTTTATTTAACATCATATGTTCTATTGATATAATTATATATTAACTCACTTACCCCTTCAGTTGGCTGCTGAGTTTTCTTAAGATTGGCAGGAGGGGCCCCTGATGCGGCAGCCAGCTCGCGTTGCAGCCGTAATGCTACTTCAGTAGACCGTGCTACTTCCTGCTCCAACTCTTTAATACGATTCTCTCTTTGCAGCCCCTCTTGTCCACCAACTATCTGCGGATATTGTGTTTAAATTAATAGGAACATTATGCACTTATACAAAATAGTGAATGTTACTCTATTATTTTAGGATGATTATTTAAGCCAGGAGTCAGGAAAGTCAATATTAAATAATGATATTTAGTTTCTATCATGGATTACTTACTACTAAAATATTTTTTTATTCTAGTAAATGTAATGCATATTTTCGTAATGAGCGTATTATTGAGTGTTTTAAAAATACTAATGAGCTTCCTTTTCGCTTCCTTTAAGTTATAAATTTACCTCTAAAAGCTTCTTTTCATGTTCAGCTTTTTCCTGCTCCAACTGCTCATTTTTTCTTTCAGTCTTTTTTAGCTTAAACGATAAAACCCTACAATTTTTAATGGTCTGCTCCAATTCCCTTCGTAAAGAAGAATATTCGTCCGCTTGGTCCTCTCTGTAAGGAGAAGAAATATTTTACGTGAAACAAAATTGTTAACGATAAAGTTTAAGTGAATCTAATGCAGGAAATGACAAAAGATATCCGTGAAGTTTGCCTCTGTTAACTAAATGAATTTATTTAATAAAAAAGAAATATATATCTGTATCCCGAAATATATAAGCGTCTTGAGGTATGTTTTAAGATATTTTTTTGTACATAGTTTTTATGGATATTGTGTTTTAATAAATTCGCCCAGCAGAAATGTAATTAAGATTATTCATTCAAATACAAAATTAATTTAAATTTGGCAACCTTTTTAATTTGGCGCTTTTAAATACTTGTCTCCAAACAATATGTCGTTTGCTGCAAATATACCACATTTACATATTATGTGTATTTGTAGGATATATATATATATATATATATATATATATATATATATATATATACATTAAATAACTTATGGCATTATCGTACTGCACTATTTAGGAATTTACCTAAAATTGTCTTGCATCTCCTCAATTTCCTCCTCCAGATCTCGGAGCTCCTTTTTCATATCTTCGTTTTCGTCCATCAGCTCTTCGCATAACGTTTCAGCTGCCAGTAGTTTAGCTCTTAGCTGCTCAATTTGTCGGGTTTGCGCTTCTGCTGATGGTCGACACTAAAAACCAATCACGTTTACGTATAAATCACTTACTATTGCAATATCCATGCATTGTGTATTTGTGGGACTGTAACAAATATATAATTAATATATTTGAAAGTCGTGAAGATATTTTGTAACAAGTGAGATTGCACCCGCATTGTGTCGATGTAAGGCAATCATAGCAACCATTGTGCAACTAATTACTGTTTAAAATTAGTCTTAATTTCACTTTTCTACGAAAGAAATATTGTGAGGACACCTTACAATCTAGATTACAATCTAGTTGGGAAGGTGTCCTGATATGATATTTTGTATAATTCGATAGCAATAGACAATCTGCTTTAAACAAGCGTTGCGGGTATTCCACCCCATTTTTTTAAGGGAGGCACAATCCGGTTAGGGGAATGTATCCGGGTTGATATTTATTTATAAAAAACAGCTAAATAAATTTGAAAAAATAATTAAGGATGTTTTTTTATATTTCACAATTGTTATTTAACAATTGTATTTTGTCAATTGACACATTATCACAGTTATTATTTTGTAAAATAAAGTGATACCTCAATTTCAGCTTCAAATTCCTTTATTCTTAGAGCAAGATGTTTCTTTTCGTCCCTTAAATCTTCGTTTTGCGAAGTAAGTTCGTTAACTTTCTGCTGTAATTTAAGGACTTCTGAGGATCTTCCAGTAGTGTACTTATTAGCCGTATCTATATTTGCCAATCTTCGTAACAATATATCGCTCTTCTCTTTTTCCACTCGTTCACAACGCTTCCTTAGAGTATCCACTTCCTGTTTTAAACTGTCTATTTGTTCCTGAAATAAAAATTTATTATTTATAAAATATAGCAAGTACAAAATTTAAATACGGGTTTTGCTCGTGTTATTGAATGTGTATTATGCACGAATCGGATATTTTCCGCAATAGCAACCTCATGTTTGTTTTCGATCTGTAAATTTGGTATTATATTGATTTAAGAGTCTGTTGATTTTTTTTACGAAACAACCACCGTTATTTGAAAAAATATTATTATGTTACATAACCCGTTTTTAAGAAAGAACATCTCTATTAATATAATAAATGCGAAAGTAACTTTGTCTGTCTATTACGATTTCACGGAAAAAATACTTGAACGATTTGGTTGAAATTCTATATAGGTATAATAATATGTTACGGGTAATGCTAGAAGGTTAAGTAAACTTAAGTTGCTTGGGTAATTCTAGTTAAACCAGGGTAAACTTAAGTTTACTTAATCTTCTAGCATTACCCGTAACTTATTTTTTTTTTGAATGCCGAGAATGAACATAGGATACTTTTATCCCGAAAAATGGGATAGTTCATGAGTTAAAAGTATATTTTTTGTTTGGCTGTTATGCTTTCACGGAAAAATTATTGGACAGATGTGGCTGATATTCGATACATATGTAAGTTCAATACGTAGGAAGGATATAGAAAAGGATGATTTGATTAATGATGATTTAGGTAAGGATTATCCCAGACAGTAGAGTAGTATTTGTCTTTTGTGATTTTTGTCATTTATATGGTTTACAGATAGATAGACGGGAATTGACACGTAACTAGAAGTTTCGTGTTGAAATAGGAGATGAAAGTTTGTACGGGAGACCAATCATTTCTCAAGTATAAACTTGACGATAATGCTGATTTTTTATATCTACAATAGTATAAAAATTCTTCATCTATAAAAAATGCGAGAGTAACTGGAGCTGTCTATCTGTTAAAGCTTTCACGGAAAAACTACAAGGTGTAGTAGATCGGTTTTGCTGTGATTATGTATGTAGTGTAGTTGTATGTATGTAGTTTTATTATCGAAAATGGACATAGATACTTTTCATCCCAGGAGATGGGTTAGTTTGTGATATAAAATGAAGTAAATCTTCTGGCGGCAAATAGCACTAACATAAAAATTTAATACAATGTAATCTGTACTAATGCATGCTCTTTAAACAAGAGGCACGCACGAGGGCTTAGCTAGTATTTTATATAACACAGTATGAACAACGCAAGTGATACTTGTAGCTAGTTAATACCATGTTACGGTATTTCACAACATCAACACCTACCTGATATTCTTTAACATTAACGTCAACGAGCGTTGTTTCAGTAGTAACAGTTCCAACTGTACTAGCGTCGTCATCAGATTCTTCTTTGTCTTTGGACGGACCACCTTTTATTGGAGGTTTTGATTTTGATGATACGTTACGGGAACTTTTCACCTAAAATAAGATGCGATAATTCATTATTAAACAGGAACAATGACTACAATAAATTTGATATTGTAGGTGATAACGAGCTTGCGTGTAGTTTCATCATCTCAGTATTTAGAAAATGGTCGGCGATACAAAATTTATAAAATATGCATATGCATTTAAATGTCTTACTAACTCGACATTACCTCTATAGTATGTCTAATTTTTACCAATAATAAAATAAGGGAATAGATACTGAGGTGCAGAAACACGACCTTTATTAACCTTAAATATGGCGTGGAGTTTTTGGAATTGTTTACCTGCATTAAAAAATTTACGTCATCTTTGGCCGAGGCCCGATCTTCCTTAGGTTTGGAATTCTTTTCTTCTTCTTTACCTCTTGATATACTTCTTCTATCTCTGTCTTTATCTAAACTGGATTCTTTTTCAAAACTATTCTGGGATTTCAATAATTGCATCTGAAAATAATAGGATACAATAGAAAAGTGAATCTTAAATCAATTGTATTTATACAAAATTGTTAATTACTAGGAGCCGCCCGTGATCTTGTTTCTGTTTATCTTGAAAATTTGGAACATGTAAATAGCCTATATGACGCCGGCTCTCAGGATGTTTCCTGCTTGATATCTATATAACCGAATGCGCGTCCCGAAGACGACACGTCACGTGTCGGTGCATATTACAAATTTTCAAACGCAGACGAACTCGTGGGCGGCCGCTAGTACTATATTATAATTGTCTGCGTTATCACATGTTTTAACTACATTTTAATTTTCATCGAGATCGGTTAAGCTGTTCTTGAGTTAACATACCAACAACAAAAAAAGTTGAAATAGACTTTGGGCCAATAGATAATACCTGCGACTCATGTCGTAACTTTTTAACGACCACAATTGAATCGCGGCATAAATTGTTATAAAATTATCAACAAATTTGTAACATCATTTTATATTTATAAATTGCTTTTTACTAAATTATTATTTAATTTACACCAATTGGAGCTAAATACTTATTATCATCAGTGACAAAAAATACTGACTGGTAGAAAGCCAACAAACAAAAAACTTGATGTTTCATATTTGACATATAAGTAGTTGTTTATTGAACTAATCAGTTTTTATATACTTTCCTCATATTCGAAATGAAAAGCAGAGTGTTAAACTCGGGTGAAAGGCCTATTTAGGCACTCGAACTATTAGCATCCTCGTTACACTCGTGCGCCAAAACATCTCATGATTAAATAGGTCACTTTCAGAATTCGGGTGAAAATCTACTGAATAGTCATTATTAGTGCGTTAGTTAAAGCATTACGACGCAGGTGATTCCTTATGCCAGCAAAGGCATAAGGAATCTTATGCCTCTGCTACACCTGCGTCGTAATGCTTTAACTAACGCACTAATAATGACATTACGCAAATGTATGTAGTAGCTAATGTTTTATTGCGTTATTTGAGATGCACCATGGCTAGTAACGTTAAAAATTAACCGATAATTCATATAATTATATAGGAATACACTTATGTAGCTAATGGTTAACGAACTATAATGCGCATTTGGACACAGACAGTAACATTAACGCAGGTGGAATAGGAGCAATAGGAGGACAGTATTTCCCGTTTCCTTACATAATATTATACAATACTACAAATAAAACAACAGTCACGGGATGAAAATGTTCACGTGGATTATCTTATGCGTCGATCTTATAATACACGCGTAGATAATGCAAGTGAAACGCTATGTTAATAATAGATCGCTTCCTCAATTAATTATAATACCATGCGCATTGCCAAACTCTTAGTCGATGGCGACCTTTTATGTTTATTTTGGGTGGCGCATCCTAAGCAGACCCACCAGACATTCGCTATTAGTTCGACCCACTTAATCTTCACGCATTTTCTATAATAGTATTCAAGGTGAGGGAATATACTATAGTTTCCCCGTAACAGATTTGAAACTTACTGTTGTTATCTATACCCAGTTATTTGAAAATTGTTTATGTGCTTTATGAATAGACCTATCTATAGAGGTCTCGAAGATAAAGGTTGACCTAGTCTGGAAACTAATGCTGATATTAGACGGATCTAGCAAATTGAATGTATTTGATTGAAAGATACGAAATGAAGACATTCGTGTTCGTGTCCTTTTAGACACGACTGTATTCAATGACATTGAGTGATTCAAGTTCATGTTTATATGCAATACTTTGGTTGATTCATCCAAATTGAAAAACAGAAATGACCCATCTAATATCCTCTAAACGTAAATCAGAAAAAGTGAATTATGTCTCATTCAGTATATGATTTTAATTATATTATCTCCATAATAATACAATAACTTTAATGTCAAGATATTAATATTTTTTCTTTAAAATATTAATAATATCTCTAAAATCATTATCTTATATTTTATTTATAAAAACAGAACTATTTGAAAAACAAAACAGCTATTATTATTATAATCATAATACCTAGTATGTATAAGTAACTTTGTCTGTATGTTTGTTTATTCCTTCTACACGTTCTTGGCAATAAATTTATTTATTAGTTCTGATTAATCAACAAGGTCGAAGTTAGCTGCAATAATTAAGTAGGTAGTAAATATAACACATGTCAGAATTTAAGTGAATGTATAAAATGTGAATTAATATTTTGTTATTATTCTTGCTTAAATCTTATAGAACTTCATGCACAATTAACACGTTGTCAAAATTACATCATCATTCTGTTATAAATTATAACATCATTGAACCTATTATGAAGTTCAGTAAATACCTCTAACCCTAACCTATACTTCATATAACAGGGACGAAAATATAGCACACATTTTAACCCGGAAAGTGGACCAGGAGTTTCTATGCGGACGCACCAAGATTTAACGCTAGAATGATTTGTATATTATTTCATGTTATAAAAGGACTTCTTTAGTCTATGTTTAAAGTTTTATTATTACATACTTACCTTTCGAACTCTTTCGGCAAGTGAGTCATTTTTGTTGATGGTGAGGTGTGATGGTGTTCCACTAAATGGAGGCGGAGATGGCGAGGGTCGAAATATTGTCACCGAATCTGTTGTAATGAACGATAAAACTTTAATCAAATTCCCTTAAAACGCGTATGAAAGACACGTGACTTTGTTTTTATACTTCGTAAAGATATGCAACCTGAAAAGAACAGCGGAGACTACAATTTTATAGAAAACTAGGAATAGCCCGCGACTTTGTCCACGATTGACTTGAAATTCCCGCGGGATTCCCGGGACAGAAACTATCCTGCATTAAAAAAAATGTAAGCTATCGTCTTAGTGGAAACTGTGTCGGAATAAGCTAATTTTCATGCTTCAAATTATAACTTCAAATCGCTCCCAGGAAAATTTCCATGAGATTTCCGGGATAAAAATCCCACATTTTATTACATTAAATTTGCTATCGATCAGTGGAAAAATCACATTGGAATACGATTTTTTTTCAACTGGCCATTTTAAATAATTGCCTGAAAAATACCCGCGGGATTTCCAGGATAAAAATAGCGCGGAATTTAACTCTAAGAATTAGCTGTCGATCAGCGAAAACTGCATCGAAATCGGCTCAGTAGTTTTTACGTGAATCCCGAACAAACAGACAATAAATCTTTAAAATAATGCATCAGGCATCGTTTTTCAATGTTTATATAGTCTATTCCAGTTGTTTTCTTTTTAAATAGCTTTAAGAGTTTTTGGCGGGAACTGAAAGGAGATGTTGTGCTGTGCAGTTTTATTTTCTAAAAATGTGTAAAATTACTCTAAAATGAACAATAGCTGTAGAATATTGATAGTTTTTGAGTAGTAATTATGTGTTTTGTGAGACATGTGAACAGTATAGTCAAATGTGGCCTTCTGAGTTGTCACAAGATCTCCGTTGAATAGCACTAGCTGATTACCTACAGTTCAGCTGTGCTACACATAGGCTTAAGAAAATGAAGGAACTATATTGTAAACTAAGATCTGGCTTAAAGGCCTAGCTGCCAAGCCATAAACCTAAAAAAAAATATAGCTTTAATGTGGAAAGCTTTAGTTTGAACATCGGACCAGCATAAATATTTAAAAAAAGAACTTACCGACATTATTCTGTCCCGTATCTAGAGAGGGTAATGGACCTGTGAGCCGCCGTTTTGGCAGCTTGAGGTTTACGGTGACAGCTGTCGTGTTGTCGGCGTCGTCGGCCCCCAGGTCCGGTGTCGAGGTCCACGAGCCGCCTGTTTTTCTTAAACCTGTATATGTGTTAAAGTAAATTCTTAATATATCTAAAATATGTTTTAAAGTTTAAATATTTAAATACTGCATTCGTGTAATAACTATGTATCACTCGTTTGATATATTACATCTAAAAAGAAAGAAAGACAATAATAATTTATTTGGCTGAAAAACAATATTTCAAGAGACATTTACTCGTATGAAATGATTCTAATACAAAAAATAGCAAAAAATAAAAACCAACCTCAAGTCTTAAGACATATTGAAATATTTTCTATAACATCTTGAAGTTGATGCGAAGTAACACATAAATTCCTATATTTTGCAAAAGTATTGTTTTCTTACATTTAACCATTTTAACTTGGAGCCGACTTCAAGAAGTTGTAGATAATGTTTATTTCTAAGGGATTATTTTGAAGCTTTACTGAATCCAACGTAAAATGAACGATCAAAATCCATTCAGAAACAAAAAGTTATGATGAACATACAAATTATAACAAAAATAATGTGCACGACGAATTGAGAATCTGCTCCTTTTTTGAAGTCGGTTTAAAAAAGTAGGTATTATTAGTATATACGTTAAATACCTGCGTCATCAAACGATAATTGCAATAAAAACCGATCAGACCAATCAACCACATTATTACAGATATTTGTCACGTAACATACAAATGTGGTCGTCAGTTAACCGCTTTCCACTGCTAAACGTAGGCCTGGCTAAGTGTGTGCTGTTTTCCTCATTCAGTTCTGAATAGTGATCTTCCACAGGCTGTCGTTCCGTTGGGCTGGATATCCTTGTTTCTAATAATATTTCGACGGTTAAAAGTTAATAGGGCATAAGCGACATTTTGGTCGAAAATGAGTTATGAATGCCATCATACTTAAAAATTTTCGCTCTTTCGAATGCGCTCACTCCCATGGCTCTACGATGACTTTCTTGTCGTTTATGCCCAAGCAAAAAACTGCGTTTTTGAAGTGTCATTTCGTTTAACCGACCGAGTTTTGGGCCTTTTTTACTCTAATGGCGCTTATACTTCTGTAAAAATGGCATCACTTTTGGGTTATAGTCGGTAATACAATTTTACTTTTTACTGGCGTAAAGGTTCCAGGGGTATACTACTGTTTACCATTAGTACCTGTTTTGAAAGCTGGAACTAATGCCTCTTTACCTTTGTCGTCAAAGACATTAAGCGTCGGTTATACCCTACTACCATTTACAAATTTATCATACAGTTGTTACTTATACACAATTACTAAAATCTAATTTGATATTGCAATGTTGCTTATACCTTACTACCATTTTGAAGTTTATAATACACCTGTCGCTTATATGTAATTTCTTAAATGTAATTTGATGTTGAAATGTCGGTTATACCCTACTACTATTTACTATTTTAATACAACTCTGTCATATACGCCATATTACTTTACAATGATCATGCATTAATTGACGTTTACGCCAATTTGGTATCACTTTGTGGTACTGAGTTTTGAAATTGTGTAATATCGCATTTTAGAAATACCTTTTATAGTATTTTTATAATAATGATACCTACTTACTTAATACCTAGATACATTGGTACTTAATTAAATTACTGCTTTATTTTTGTTGCTATGTATACACTAGGTACTGATGATGGATAACACCTTTTGAATGTATGCAGTTACTAAAGTCTTATTTTAAATGAAAATCATGTTAGTTGTGATCCTATTATTTTTAAGTCGTGACGTTTAACCCACGTTACCATTTGCTCATATAATGCCCTATGTCCGATGTTCCCGTTATCCTCTTGGTATAGAAATTTTAAAGTGCAGAAGTACCACATTACCTTTTTTTAAACCCACTTACTACTTATACAGTGTTACTAATGACTAACATTCTACTGGTTTTTTTGCTAAACTCTTTCTTATGCTCCATTACCTTTTGGCATAATAATGTGAATTACCACTTATACTTTTTACCCTTTTAGGTTATTCTACAGTCATGTGACTTATGCCCGCCGTATTACCTCTTAATATAAGGATATCAAATGTAGCTAAATCTACTCTACTCTTTGTTTTTCTTCTATGTAGATGTAACTTATGCCGAATTACTCCATAAACAAAATAAGATCAATTGATCTAAGCGACAATAAACCACATAAAACAACGGGGAATTAAATAAATAAAACATTAGCACAACATACTACACTAACAAAGCATTTAATTCTTTTATTTTTCTTGATTCTAGAGCTGTTTCCATTTTCACGATATGACAAGAAATAAAAAAGTTATCTCCATTTCTCTGAAATTTTAAACTTTAACCTGCTCTCCTGAACAATTTAGTTTTTGTCGCTTATACCTATTACCTTTTAACCGTCGATTTGTAACATGGATAAGACCAGTAAGCGTGTCTCGACACTACGTCTTAATGGATAGGATGTCCAAAACATTCGTTTTCTAGCATTATAAGATGTTCATGTAACAAAATCTTTAACTGCAAAAATGTATTAATACTTATATGTATGGGTGTCGGACGCCAACGTTGCTAAATAAAAAGGTACCGGGTTTTTATAATCCCTCCAATTTGGTTTCTATTTGGAGATATAAACCATTCTACGTCCATTGGCTGCTATTTTGGCCTTATTGATCATCATAATCATCTGAGGGTTAAATTCCGGTTGAGTTTGGACCGTTCGATTTGAAGATTTCTCCACCTCACGCAGTTTTCGGCATCCTTTGTTTGGTACCCATATGAACCTTCTCGACGTCAATACAACATTTAATGGAGCTCCCGTTCTACTGGGACCAGATGAAGGAGCGGCTAGACATTTTTTATAACTTAGTAGGTATCCGTGAAATATGGCAGTACTAAGCCTAAGTGACTCTCTTGCTGTTTGTCTGTCTTGTCACGGACGTGAAGGCTGTCGCGGATGCTGAAGTTTCGGACGTGGTCATATCGCAGTGATTCCACTCCACACATCTAACACGATATATTTATTTCCATGATAAGCAGCACTCATTCTGGTTTGTGCCAGTCAAGTACAGCCCTCGCGTCATTGCCATAAAGCCAGAAAGTTGGTTTAATAATAGATTTATAGACCGGTCCCTTTTAGCTAAATCATCATTTGGTCTAAATGGCGTCTATAATTTTACACCATTGGACCTAAGCTGATGAGATATGGGCTTTGACGTCATGGGTAGGTAATGTCTCTGGGCGAGCTAAGTACAGACTCTGAGTACTTCAATTCTATCTTTGGCTATGCTTACGGATGTGGGATCTGTATTGTACGCCAGATAATCCATCTTCGCAACATTTAATTTCAGACCGCTATTCCTAAGCGGCGCGAACCACAGAATTGGAATAGCGGTAAACCGAATAATATCAATATAGTCCTGGTCACACTTCGTTTCTGGCTTTAACGATCATTACTACCGAATGCCATAAAAACAAATAAATTCATCTGTTGAGACAGATGCAATTTCATTCTATATTGTGCACGTTTAATATCATTCTTAAACGTATAAAAGTTTATAAATATTCTTAATGATTATTGTGCGTACGATGTGTTATTATTGCATGTCAGTATCTCGAGTACATGATATGAGTATAAAGATAACGCATAACACATGTGTTTTATTAAATTCAAGCTGTAAGATTATACTTTGAGTTGAACTGTTACTACAAAAGCGGCCCTTAAGCTCATTATGTTTATTTACACATCAATAACGTTTATTTGAACTTTAAATTCATGCAAACTTTCAAAACTATCAGTGTCATCCTACGTTGTAGCGAATTCAAATATTAAAGACAACCTGTCGTCTGTTACTAAGGGTGTTACAAAACTAAAATTTCAGAACAAGACAAAACAATAATATACCTACATAGATCTACAAGATATCTCTTTCATATAATAAATAAATCATAACAACATTTTACGTAGTAATTATAGGAGAAGTCCGGCAGGGAGGCTACTGGACATATACTCAGGACCGTCTTTACTCGGGAGTGCAGGGAGTGTGTGGCACCCGGGCGCAGGGAGTTAAATCCTGTAGTTTTTTTGAGAAAAATGATTGTGTCATATAAACACAAGACAGATGGATGAATGACAAAGGAAGAAGATCATTAGAAATGAAAAATAAAATGCATTTTTTTTATTGTTGATAACCAGGAGGCCCGGAAACTGATCTTCGCACCCCGGCGCGCAAGACGCTAAAACATTCCTGCACAAACTTATCCCGCCTGTTTATCTTCAGATAATGGAATGTTATGTGTAAAGCATTTATAGCTAAACAAAAAAGGTAGCTATAAGAAATAATACGTTTGAGTGGTACCAGTTGAGAAGACGTCTTTTTTTGCTGGTTCTATTGAACTGAGATTTGTACTGGACGCCCAACTGCGGCCCGCCTTCACAACGTCTGCGCCATTGTCGTCATCACGGCTCCTGTTTCGAAAAAAATAAAGTTAACATTGCTATATTTAGCCCCTTTGTCTCGAACGAAGAAAAATAATCTCAGTCATTTCATTTTATGCATTTGATATCCAGTGTTTTTACTGACGTTCATTTCGATGAAATTTTTCCGTGGAATTCTCCATATTTCATGGAGCATTTTTTTATTTTTTTTAAATAGAGTGGGAAAGTTACGTCGGTACTGCTGGACAGTCTTTCCTGCTTTCTTTGCCTACAATCGCACGAAAAACAAGAAGCTTGGTGCGAGTCGAAGTGTGTATTGAGAGTTCATCTATAAAATACAAAACACTTTATTATTCATCCCATATATCATATATGTAGTAAAAAATATTAACAACACATCTGAAGAACGGTGATCTTATCGCTTTCGATATGATAGGCGACACGCGTAATTTACGAAGTAGTTTTCTGAAAAGTATTTACAATTTCATAGATTTCGTAGTTCCTGGGGTAAATCGGCTCTAACAGTCACAAATACTGCTATGGGAGTCAGACCATAGTTACGATTTTTATCTTAAGGTATAGGAACCCCAAAAATAAATATATTTTTACAATAAATGTCACTAAAATGTTTTTGGCGTTCTAAATTGTAGAATATGAATACAGGCCTGACCCTTTTGTGAAAGGGGACAATTAACAACAAGCTCATTGAATTTTATGTTAATTGGTTTACTTGATATCCACCACACGGTATCTAGATACTTACCAAACTAAATATAACATTCAAGTGCTTATCTTATGACTTCTGCTCATCTCTTAAGCCACGTGGAAGAAATCCGAAAGTGTAACATCAATGATCAATAGCACGTGGGGTTTTAATTAAAAATATTGCGTTCACAATATGCCATTTTTGCAGGAATGGCCAGTTATGTTAGTTATACAATAATCCCGTGACTTCGTTCGCGTGGAAAGTTTTTTTAACTATCCCACAGGAACTCTTTAATTTTTCGGGATCAAAAGTATTCTATATTTTGAAGCTACCACTATACAAAATTTCATTTACATCGGTCCAGTCGTTTCGGAGATTAGTCCGTACAAACAGATAAACAGAGAATTTGAAAATCTAAATAAGTTCTATTTCACTTCTTACAACCCCCTGACTCGGTTTTTAGCATTTTTTTTCATTGTACAATAATTCGACCTCTACAGTACAGTCTCTACAGTTATATATATAGATAATTATACTATTTAGACCTATACGTCAATAAAAACTACAACAGAACCCGGTATGTGACACATTTTAAATGAAAATTATAGACAATGATTAAAATATCATACAAGTTATGTTACTTATGCTGGTGTGCACCGACATTTAACCGGTGGTAAAAATGAAATAATCACTGTTTATGCATACATTTTTAGCGATTAATTTATTTTAACCATCGGTTAAAACTCTGTGCACACCAGTCTTACTGTTTAAACAATAATTGACAAGCTATTTCATTAATTAGTTAAAGTTATGACATTCTAACTTGCCACGCTCCTACAAAATATCGGCAACGTTTTGTAAGGTGATAAAAAGTGTATTGATGTAACTGTTGCGGAGAACTATGCACTTAAGGCACAACAAACAGTAAAGCAGCTTTTGGCTACAGGGTATTCCGCACCTTTAAGGCCTAATACTTGGCTAATTAGAATACACAGTATATACGAGTCCATCACTATCCTTTTCATTTTCAACATCAAATAGCATGCGCACTCTCTTTTTTTAAATGGACGGACTTCAAACAGCTGCTATGCTGTGTCCTCTTCTATCGCATGGGATATGGTTGGTTGGGACCTCTCAGCCGCACATATTCACTTGCAGCTATATTTCACTTTTCAAAATTCGACAACCTGAATTCGGGACTGATGTTTCGCAGGCAACCCTATACCACCGTGTTCATAATGAAATAATCTTTATTTTCATTTAATTTTAATTCAATAATCAGACCGGCAATATGCTAGTATCGATTTACCTGTTTATACCTGGCTATCCGAGAGTTGTGACCGGAAAAGAATAGGCAATCTAACATTTGCATATTCTATGGGCTTCATACTTTCGATTGGTATAGAATTTGTTTAATAAACAAACCGGTGAAATGTTCTTAAAGAGATCTCTTCCAGGCAACCTAGATCAAAGAAATTTGAATCAGGCGATGTAGGTGGTGCAGGAAAAAGGCAAGAGATACATAAGTACTCAAACTAATTTAAGAAATAAATATGTGATGTTGTTAATCAAGATCTGACCAATACTTCACAATGGCCTGTTTGGAATATGTTTGGTTTATGCATTGATGTATATTGCTATGGTAGGTTTATGCCAATAATAATCCTGTGTTGATTCGAAGAAACATTGTTACGTACATGGAATCGTAGGAGAGCTTTGCGTCAAACATCCGTAGACGCAATACAAACAATTTGCAAAAACGCACACGTTATCTGGAAATTTGCCACCTTGCTGTAAGCTGTAAATGGTTTGTCTTGATTTGAAATCAGAATAGGACATTAATTTTTTTACACATTAACATTCGTTTGACATCCATCGTCTAGTAACTAGTAGATAACCAAAATGCAGTTTGCTACAACTGATAAGGTACCTACATCTTGGAAATCACATTTCCGGTATTAACTTTGGTCTTACTGAGATTAATCCTCACGTTTGTTGTTTATTTCAAGTTGGTTGTCTTGTCTTTTCGGATACTATGCCTGCTACAAGAATTGAAGATTGATTTTTGTACTAGATTGTTATGAATTCAAAAGCCAACAATCTTATTAACTTAAAAGCTAATATAGCATATGCTGTATATGTATAGCCACTGTATATATCATTGCAACTATTCTATTGCTTTTGTTAGACTCAGTGATCAATACAAGATTCATGTATTAGTTACGAAATTCTACAATACTAAAGTAAGTAGGTAAGTGCTACAAGCTGATACATAAGACGTCACTCACAATTACATTAATTTATTTAACCAACAAGTTAGATAACGCACCGTGACGCTGGCGAGTTCCATGTGGAAAGACTTGGTGTGGAGGCAGTAAAGTCATCCTCTTTCTTTCGGCCGCCGCCACCGCCGTGCTCCTTGTAGTCGCGGAAGCATCGTTTGCAACGCGTCGGCCACCGCACTTGCGGATGGAATCCAAGCGGGCACAGCGGATCACCCTTCGCCAACGGATATAATCCGTACATTCTTACACAACGTTACCTAAATTCAAATGCACTTGACAAATGTCGCAGATATCACCTAAATGCCACTTATTCAACAAACCACTGATCACTTTCCTTCTCTCTTTTGTTTTGGCAATGTTTCACCCGACGTCCAGGGGGATCAGGATCGACTATACATACGTATGTAAATGTTTATGGAATGAACTTTACGATTCTACTCTATAAATAAGAATTTATTTAACCAGCAACTCGCTCGGGCGCTCGTACGTCTGCACCCAACAGTCGTAATAAAAATATCTCGCTGCTAGCACTGAACCGGGCGACCTAAATCGGCTGCTCCCAAGTCGCAACTATTTCGCAGACTCTGGGCTAAACATCGCTTCCAACCTGAAAGTATTTTAAAAGTGCGGTTGCGGTATACAGAGGTAAGCAGGTCGCGAGATACGCGTGTCCAGAGGCCCGCATACGAGCAGTAGTGGGTATAAACAATGGACGAGGGTCTCGGGGTGCGTTGAGACGGGCGCTTGTGGGGGTTTAGCGCGGCGCATGCGACGGTGGGGCCGGCGCTCCGGGGACTGGCCGATCAACGGGCACGGGGCCAACATCGGCGTGCGCACGCTGCTACGCCGCTCGTGCTCTATTACAACACAATACTCATCTGCTGCTTGCGTCTCATCCACAATAAAAATAAAATTGTCGCCAATAAATTGCGTCAGGGAATATCCCAACACATATTAGCCTTTCCCGCGGTGTTACAGCATCTCAATCTGAGCGTGATACGTGCATATGTATCTGAGAGAGACACATATGCACGTAATTATGCACAACTCAGACGGAAATTGTATGCATAGTGGGGCTGGGGCGCGTATTGTGAAAAACGTTTCTACAAACTTTGCCAAAAATAGTCGACAGGATGGTTGCAAGTCATACAGATTATTTATGTTTAAAATATGAATGATAGTTATATACTTACACTTTAATGGTTATCACTGATCTTTTATAGGAAGGTAGGCTGGAAACGAGTCGAGCCGAATGCTCTATGCGTATTCTGTATGAGCTAACAAAAACTGTAAGCGATAATTGAATAGGAGTGGTAATTGAATAGGGTACATGAAGCTTGTCGCTTTTTAAGCAGTGATTGACTTTAATTCGTTCTGTCATACTCGTAACTAATATTGTTATATACTCACTTATTACAACAAAATAACTTGTTTTTTAAAAAGGTTTTTAAATACAAGATTTTGAGACCCTGGATATCATGTACCAGCAGAGTGCTAGCCAAGACAAGTAAAACGAGCCCAAACACGACGGGTCTATCTTGTTTAGTACAGGAGTTCCTATGGTCACCTTCACATTGTCACGCGATACACATATGTGTGCAAAATTTCAGCTCAATCGGAAGCCGAAAAGTTGGTCAAATTTTTAACTTGCAAGATTCCACCCGAACTTTCATACATACATTGCAAGTTAAATAAAAGCTTGTAAAAATAACACATGTCGATTATAAGAGTAAAAAATATTTTTTTCATAAAATATATTTATTTCTATTGAACGTATTATGCTTTACAAAAATATAATAGAGAACGTAAAGTAATATAATTATGCATAAGTTTTAACCTTGATTATCTTTAACACATGTAAATAATGAATATCAAAAATATTTTATAAAATCTATAAATTCGATTAAGTAATAATCATTTTCCATATTATGTACATTCCATGTAACGATATTTTAACCCAAAACGTATATAGTTAATTTTGGCGTATTTTTCTCATGAATGAATAAAATGTGACATCAATAAAATACATGACTTAATAACACTTCGTAATTACTAATCCGCAAATATTCCTATTTGTGACTTATACATTTATAAAAATTTGAGCACAATTTAACAGAAGTCACCCTCATTAAGCGGTTCATCTTCCTTTTTGTCATACACCAGAGTTTTATAAATGACTTCTTCGAAATGTAATGCATTCAGTCCTTTAGGTTCGGCTACCTTGATTTTTACATCTCCAGGATATAATATTTCGCCTTTGTTTTTCGTCGACCCCATCACAAGTGATTTCTGAAGTTTATCAATGCATGGGATTTCTGAAACAAAATAAAACTAGTATTAAAAATCGGGTAAGTGCGTTTCAGTACACGCTCATCGTAGGGGTCGCTTACAAGTGGAAAAATTCAACTGTTTTTGTCATATGTTATGTAGAATTAATAAGTATTTAATTAAGAGCAGTCCAATCTCTTTATCTCAAAATCTACTTCACGAAATTTGTTTGAAAATTATTTTTATTCAAAGTACTTATCTTTAGGCTGTCACTTTGATTTTTAAAATTCTATTTGAAACAGTTCAGAGATTGTAAGGACAGATATTTTTTATCATTTTGGTAACGTAGAATACACGATAAGCATAGATTTTAATAAGTAAATAAAAATGATAAAGAAACATTGTTATGATTATTCAAGAGCTGTTTAGAGGTAGTCCACACCTATATATTTAAAAAAAACATCCTCCAGTCACATTGTCAATGCAGGAACGGAGTAAGATGCTACCACCCCCACCCTATAGTATGACACCATAAAAACCCTGAGTTGCGTTCTGGCATTAGTGGCCAGGTTCTAGAGGGCTTACTCTCAAACGTCTTTCGTCGTTCGTTTTAGAACTTTTTTGCTTCTTATTTTTTATATTGAAGTACATTTTCCATTTATTTTTGTGTTATATAGAATATAATATTGTAGTTTCAAAGAAATATTTGTTGACGAAGTGTTTGAGAGTAAGGCCTTACTGTAGTGTTTCAATTACTTATATAAGTAATTGAAAAGACACTACAAAATGAAATAAATCATAAAATAAAATTACGTTTAAACGGTTTTAAGCGCGGCAATTTATTTGATTTTGTTATTCCGACATTTACAATACTCTTTGACACTTGACATCTTTGTCTTCCGTGATCACGGCCACTGAAAAGTGACCGAAACGTCGGAGTAAGAAAAATCAAATAACGTATATTGTATATAATTATGTATTCAAGTCGCGAAAACTTAAAAAAATATTAAATCGCAAAAGTTGATAATAAGAGCCTTCAAGTCAGCTAACGGCATTAAAGTCTTTTTAGTTCGTATAATATAATATCAGCCCATAAATGTCCCACTGCTGGGCTCGGGTCTCCCATTATAGGGTAACGGACAGCATACCCGCCACGCTTGGCTTGTTATCTCGATGTGCAGGTTGCATCACGATGTTTTCCTTCACCGTTGTTAGCACGTGGTAATTCTAACAATATGCACATTAGATCAGAAAACTGACTAAGAGGTGCATGCGTTCCGGTCAGGATCGAACCCGCGCTCTTCGATTCAGGGGCGCGTGCATTACGCTACCACGACTTATAATATGTAAGCAATAAACTATGACCACGCTATGTTTGAAGTAATTGTACCGAAAGCCAGTGTCTGCATTCTTCGAGATTATATTAGATTTTTATTATTGCGCAGACCAAATTATTATACCTACTATTTGTATAATACTATTATGTGAAAAAACGTATTGAGATTTATGTCAAAAATGAACAATAGTTGTATCATATTGTGTTTATGCGAGAATGGTATCCTTGTGCTAAAAAATAACTGATTTGAGACATGTTGAATTTTCCAGTTTCCACAAAAACTTGGTTTCTAGGTGTCTGTCAAAAATCAATAATTTATTTGAAGCTAAGGTAGTTATAGTTATTTAAGTCTTAAGCTGAGTCACCCAAGTTACTACCCAATAATAGTAGATACCCAATCTTTTATAAGTGTGATGCTTATGATCACACTTATAAAAGAAAAAATGTGCTAGAGATCTAAACCCAGCGAAAATAAATACAATTTTCAGGATGAAAGTATTATATTTTTATTCATGTTATCCAAAGTACATTTACACCAAATAATTTAATTCCCAAGGCTTTACAGAAAGAACGAATAACCATGCAATCAAATTCAATTTTGATCCAAATACTATTAATTATACGACAATGCCATTTTACTTCTGATGTTGGGATTTATTTTTATTTTCAAATAATAAACAGTAGATTTTCGTCGCATAGATAGCATAAATTAAATACAGCTATTATAAGTCGATGCTATTAATTAAAAACGTCACTCATATTGAACCTATGAAGTGTAATTCTTTTACTAACCAGAAGTGACAACTTTCTTGATCGGAGTCCCTAGGGAAGCTTCGATAACCCTGACGTCTCTCACTAGTTGTTGGAATTCTGAAGGAGTCAATGAGCACACATGGTCCGTCCCTTTCATTGTCTTATCCAGGGTTATATGTTTTTCTAAAACCTGTCAATAAAAGATATTTTTATTCAATTACACTTTCTGTATTTTCTAATTCGCTGTTTCTTGTTAGGTCTCTCTTAGTTTGCATCACATACATATCCTGATCTTCCGGTTTCCTTAGAATGACCCTAGTGCATGTCGTCAACTACCATGCTGGAGGGCATATTAAACGGTGTTTAACAGCTAGTTTGTTAAGTTGCCTACCGAGTGCAGTGACCGACCTACCAACACTTCAATGTTCATATTTTGCGAGCTATATTGGTGTATTACCATAATAATATTTCAGATCATCGGTTATGTCAATGTGCAGATTTATGACGATGCTTTTCTTCCGCACCTGATAATTGTAACAACACGCAAAATATTATGTTAAAAAAACTGTCTAAGAGGTCCTTGGAATGAGACTCGGTACGCTAACCACTAAGCTATCACGATATGTATAAAGATATTATTGACATTCATTTCACTAATGCGGGCACTACATTTGTAGTGAGTAGAATTAATTTCCTAAAAGCTGTCTCAAAAGTAATATTCGGCTAGTGAATTGTGTGTGCAAGGAGCATGCAGGTTTGCAGGCAAATCCTTTGGCTTCGGAATATGTGTGATTGTTCTGTATACATATATTAAGTTGACAATGGAGCGTTTGGATTCTACTAGTACAGTATTTATTCCTATAAAACCATTTCAATAATTTAATTTTCTCATAAAACTACGGGGATCAGGAGTTATTAAACTGTTTCATAAACAACTCGATTTGTATGAGTAGTCATACAGAAAGGGTACAACATTATACGCCGCGATGAAATGTCGAACGGTGTAAGGTCATTAGAGAGTAAACTGAAAAACTTGTTTCAATATGTATCTTTATATCAACATTTTCACCGAAAAGCCTTTCAACCTACTCAGAGATATATATGCACCATTTATTTAAAGACTAACTAAAACCTGTTGTAAAATAAATATTATAAAACTTGACATTTCAAATTATGATGCTAGTTATGTAATTAACGTCCAAAATTTTATCTTTATCTTCGAAATGGACTTAACTTGAAATATGTTTTGATTGGGATGAAAATAGGATTACTTATAAATTAAATAATAATTAAATTAAACTAAATAATATTATCTTTATAGCATTGATTACTGTAAAATAATTCTATACAGCTAAATAAAATTGAAGTGTCTGTTAGTAATGTGAAAATAACAGCTTTTTAATAAATGCATATGAAAGTATATACGGTACTTATATAAAAAAAAACCATTTTTTTTAAGTCTGTCTGGATGTTCCGGCTAATCTCTGAAACCTCTGGACCGATTTAAACGGGACTTTCATTGGTAGATAGCTGATGGTATAAGGAGTAACTTAGGTTACTTTTTTAAAGGTACCGCGAAAAACCTTTTCACGCGGAGAAGTCCCGGGTATAGCTAGTTCTTAAATAATGGTGTAAAAGTAAGCAAGTTCATCAGTAGTAATTTATTGACCCCTGTGATAAATGATTGATTATAGAGTAAATAAATAAGGAAGCTACCTTAGCCCCAAGTGCTACAGCGCCCAACGCTACAGCAGTACCAAGTTCCTGTCCAGAGTATCCAACCGGAACGTCGAATGTATTATTGTAGTCCTGAAGAACTGTTAGATTACAATCTTCAAACGGCACGGGATACGCCGAAATGCAATGCAGTAAGCAAAACTGTTTATGCTGAGCCGATATTATATCATATATGGTTTTCACAGCCGATTTATCCACCATTCCCGTTGAAATGATAAGAGGAATTTTCTTCGAAGCTGCATATTTGAGGAATAATAAATTATTCGAATCTCCTGAACCAATTTTGATAAACGGCACTTTCAAGTTGACTAGGAAATCGAAAGATACCTAAAAATAAGAGACACTTTAGTAAAAACGTGGATGATACGAATTATTATTAAACTGATCACGCCGATTGAGTGCCTAAGGTGCCTAAGGTTTAGATATAACATAATGTGTTGAACAAAGGCAAGAATGCGGTTTAGAAAGTAAAAATCAGTAACTTTGTACTTTTTACTGGGTACATAAAAATGAATTTACCAAAAAAGTCGTTGTAATCCATATCATATAAATGTGTAATAAGAGTATTTGTATTCTTGTTTGTTTCATTTCGTACCTTTGAAAATGTGCTGGTTATCTTGAAATGTCTTACACATATCGACAGAGGGACGGAAATGTATTCGACCGAATCCGCGCTTTTAGCTTTTGTAGGACGTAACAGGTTAAAATTGATTTATTTAATTTAATAATCTATACTAATGTTATAAAGAGCAAAGATTTGTATTTTTGTATGTTTTTAACGAATAAACTAAAACCGGACCGATTTTGAAATTCCCTTGATGTGTGGATGAGCATGGGCGTAATTACGTTCTAAATCTCAAGCTCTTCCTACCACAAGCGCGGGCACATGAACGACTATACCAGAGTCCTACGCGAGCCGTGCGGCACTTAATCTCGCCGCGTAAGGTCTTACCACCACGAAGGACCCGGTAGTGGACAAAAAGTATTCCCTCTGTTTAAAAAAAAAAAAAATGTGTTGTTCACACTCTTTAATTTCAATATCGAACTTCTCCCAAAAAGGTTATATATATATATATATATATATATATATATATATATATATATATATATAACCTTCTAATTCTTCTAATTCTATTCTAAGAACTTATTGATTCACCCTGGTATAATGGAAGAAGAAGCAAATAATGTATAAGACTACCTATTTTAGTAAGTAAATATGATTTTTAAGGACTATTAAAGTAATTTTTAAAACGTGTATGCTTATTTAAAATTTGAGGTAATTCTAAAGTGAAATTTGATCGAGTTCGTTCTGAGCACTATCTTATTAATGACGAAATCAATCAAGGTGAGTTCCGATTCGTCTGTTACGACATAATTATATCCATGATAATTATGACTACAAAATATAATAATGTATGTATATACCTACCTAGAAGGAGTCTCGTATCTTAACAGCAATGTTTAGTCACACAAGCCAATTTGACAAGCGCGAGTTTCCATTTTACGAATTTCATGCCAAAATCTGACTCACGAGTCAATTGAATGTCGTCCAATACGAAACTAAAACTCACCATATCCATCGCCGAAGCGGTAAATGGGATTCCAACTTCTTGTGCATACTTGTACAGTTCCCTATATTGAGTTTCGGAGAACTCTAAATGTCTTTTATGATCCCCGTAAGTCTTACCCCATGAGTTTGAATTGTTGTAAGGCTTCTCTAAATACTTCTTTGTAAATTTCTCACAGATGCAAGTCTTCTGAAATTTAACACAACTTGCTCCTGCGTCCTGAAATAATGATCAATCGTTATCAGTAATATACAGACATTTATGCATTATTATGATATGATTATAAGAATAAATATACACACAAAATAGTGTTTGCGTTTATTAGTTTTAACACACTTGTTGGTGTTTATACTATGCGATGTCGCGTATAAATAAGCTAGTTGTCACGGCAGACGTCTTCCTGCCCGAAAAAATAGGGGTTGATCGTAGAGGGTTGAAAATTTAGGGTTGTATGTATTTTTTAATGCTGTATCATAAAACAATCAAAAAAATATGTAAAAAAAATTGGTGTGGACTACCTTTAAAATTTAGGGGGATGAAAAATAGATGTTGTCTGGTTGTCAGACCTACCCAATATGCATACAAAATTTCATGAGAATCGGTCAACCCGTTTCGGAAGAATTTAACTACAAACACTGCGTCACGAGAATTTTATATATATAAGATTAATTATATCGTGTTAAATTTATCCGAATGATCGTGTTTACCTATTAGGTATGTTTCAATATTCAACAAATGTAGTAAAAGTAGATAATTTGATAAATAAATGATTCAGAATAAAAATTTGGGTAAGAAATACATAATATAAAACTTAAAATGGCCTTGAAATAAAATGGTTGAAAATTAAGGACACAACAATATTAACATAGGTACAATAAGGTATGTATCGCCAGCAAGCGATTGCTAAATAATTCATTTACATGTTTTGAATGAATACAAACAAATAAACGAAAGTGAAGGTCAACAGTGATAAACCACAACGCTTTCTTTGTTTCCTATTCGTATTTATACAAAGCACTTGTATAAGAACGTCTCTAAAGACTTACCTTAGCTGCTTTTATTAACTTTTTTGCGATGTCGATATCACCTTGATGGTTTTGTCCGACTTCCGCGATTATAAAACATGGGTTGTTGCCGCCGATCTTAATATCTTCGGTGATTCTAACTTCAACCATTTTGCTGCTTGCAATGAGTATTCCATAAAAACGAACAAAACTAAAACTGGCACCAACGCGTACTGATAGTTGGGTAAAACACACTTAGGAACTATTTATTAAAGGTTTATCGACCTCTTGCTCAAGATCAAATCGAAATAAATAAGGTCAATTCGATATAGGCGAGCTGCTTGTTGCGCGCCCGCCGCACTAGTGCGCACCGACTCCACACTCCGAACACATTACGCATGATAAATGATAAAAACCGGTAGGTATATCGGCCGGTCGCGTCCATGACCACAATCGTGTCTCGCTGCTATGCAAACACAAAGTTAAAACAAAAGATGTATTTATTTATTGATCATAATTTACACATCAATTACAAACAAAATTTACTTAGTCTTTGTTTGCTGTACATATTTATTACTCATTTATCGCTTTCAAACTTCACATGAAGCCATTTTAATAGCTTCTTTGTGATCTTTTAATTTATCACTGAGCGCTCTGTTGACTCTGGAGTCGGTGGGTTTACCGAGGAAGTTGGAAATGTATCGGCCGGCTTCCACAAGCTTGACCAAATCTATGTCTGTGTTGACTCCAAGACCGTACAGGAAGTATACCAGGTCCTCAGTAGCCAAGTTCCCACTGGCCCCGCGCGCATATGGGCACCCGCCCAACCCCGAGATGGATGAGTCCACTGTTTTTATGCCATACTGCAAAAACAAGTTATTTTTAATACTCTCTAATGACGTAAAAAGCAGTCGCGCGGGGGCGTTTACTATTGACTATTTGATAATAACATTAAGAAAATTTATTTGCTGGTGTATCCGTTTATTTATTGGGTGCTATCATCTGCTTTCAGATAACAAACAGTAAGCCAAGATGATAAAATTTGCCAACTTTTATTTATTCTTAATATTTGTCTTATTCTAAAACACTGCGAAATTACAAGATTTTCTCATCATCGCTTAGCTTGGCTTTAATTGGCTTTTGTTTTCAAAGAGTCAAATGAGTACCATCTGTAAATTTTGGGTTCGGTATTTGGTATGTAAATATGTTTTATTCACACACATATAATAATGGTTTTAGGTTAGGTAGTCGTTTTGGAAAACCGGAACTTTTATGAAATCGTCAGGTCCTTCCGAAGCTACTGGGTATGGACGAATTTGGGATAAATAAATATAAGGGGTAACTGCCACCGGTATATGTAATAAAAAAAAAAGTATTTTATGCAGTACAAATAGGTGTGGGTTATCGTTAGTCAAGTCTTAATAAACCTAAAGATGATCTTTAATTATTTAATTAAAATTAAATTAAAATTAAAAACAACACGTCATTTTTCTCTGTCCTGAAGAGATGAAGATTGTATCTTTGCTAGGTGGTAGGGTATCTGTCCGATTGGATGGCTATCATCCCTGTTCTAGAGTATGCTGCCATAACAGCCTTGAGTTCTGTTGCGGCATTAGTGACCAGGTTCCAGTCTCCCTTTAGAGAGCAGCAACCCATTTGTAGCACCTTTGGTGTTGCAAATGTCCATAGGCGATGGTAAGCGCTTTCCATCAAGTAGCCCTTCTGCCTGTCTGCTGAACTCCTGCAATAGAAAAAAATCCTAGTCGTAAAATATTAGAGGTCTAATGTCTCTAATTCTGAAATAGTTCAAGATACTACTTTCAATTAAAATAGTCATCATTTTTTGTCAATTAACATAAAGTCGCTGGCTAATAAATTTTGTTCGAGGGCCGCGAGTTATGGCCGTTATGTTCTTTGTGAGTAAAAGTAGTTTTTAAATAGCACATTAACTATTTATTTATTTTGTTTAAGCAATTATACAAATTATTTTTATTGCAATATTTTAAACGTAAGATAATAATAGTGTATTTTATTTTATTTGTTTGAAAGTAAAGAATTTCAGAATTTAATGTAACATGTGTCATCTACCCGATTGGTTTGAACAATATCCTTAGTAGGTTTTGGGAGAATAAAATGGGGCATTTTCTATTATACTTTTCCCCAGCATTTATTTTATTTTGACAGCTCGATGGCGGTTCAAATTAATAATATCCTCATGCGTTACTGACTCGATTTATTATAAAAATCTGCTTCATTTATAAATAAATTTTAATTGATGTAACTTATCTATATATTTTTGCTAAAAATACTATACCCTGTAATACCCACATTTCAATGAACATATTTTACATATATTAAATAAGCCTTTTTGTAATAAAGTAGAACATTTTTTATTTCCAAATCGATTACTTTTGATGTATTTACGTATAGTGTCTATGGTATAATGATGGATGGATCAGACTGGCTTAAAGGCCTAGTTGCCAAGCCATAAATATTAAAAAAAAATTGGATGCATCAGACTGGAGGAATGGGATGAGGAGAGGGGCAAATGGGTCATTGATACTCTCACCCATTGTATGATACAAGATTAGCGCTCAAGGCTAACGTTTCACTACGATATTATGTGACAAACGTGGTATCATACCGATCGAGCCGGCCCTAAGAGCTGTAATTAATATAATGACTCCAACATGGCTCTACTACGTTAATATATTTCTTGAATCTTAATGTGTATCTTATTCTTGTCACCACTTAAATGTTTTAGATATTTGCATATTATGTATACATACCTCTAACCCGGAGAGTAAATTAGACAACCCCTGGCCATAAGTGTCGTGGAAGTGCAAAGCAAGTTGTTCCGGTTTAGCAACAGTTAAAATTTCGTTGAGCAACTTGCGTACCGAGCCTGCCGTGCCGACGCCTATCGTGTCACCCAGAGACACCTCATAACAACCCATCGCAAACAGCTCCTCTGTTATCTGGATACAGTTAGAAAATTGTGTACCATTGCACGCTTAATACAGTAATGACACTATCCAAAAAAGTGAACTTTACAGGAGAGCCATAAAACATTTTTTAACCGTGAATATCTGTATTATTCACGCATTATAACAATGCCTTCTATTGGATATTACTGTTACCTTAACCCAGGATTAGTGCTATTACACGTATTTTTATGTTTTACTATGGATGCCGATTTGACAACATTTTGGATAGTGTTAGCATTGGATTAAACGTGTGACGTATGATGAATGCACTACTTATTACTCCTAGGTACCGACCAAAGACATTGAAGGTACCAACTGGACCATTGGTGGATTTACATATTTGCCGCCATAGGCTATTCAAGCCGCGCCCCTATCAACCTCTACAATTGGGATACCCTAGTAAACAATCATAAAATGATGGTCTTTGAAGACAAATGGTTATGTGTTAAACAATATTACATGCTGAATTATTAGTGTGGACGTAATATGGTTATTACGTTATATAAATATGGTTATTTATATACATATATCTAACTAAAAAATTTAGTATACAAGTATGAATTCTTTAGTCTATAAAATATTTGAAAAAAATGGACCTTTATTTGCCACCCTAGGTTCCAGGATTCTTAGAGTTTTCTTAAATCCATCATTGGCCTGGACAATCAGACCAGCCTTTCTGCTGGGTAAAGATACATTTTTTAACACTATGATATTTGTCATTTCCAAAAGAGGGTTAAAGATTGTTACTGAAGAAAAAATGAAATGTTAAGAGTAAAGGGTCCCCCCTTTACTCTTAACATTTCATTTTTCCGATATCGAAGGCAAGAAGAAACGCTTATAGTCTCACTCCAGTGACTGTATATGTGTCCGATTGCTGTGGCAGTTATAAAGAGAATTATAAAATGCATCAACCTTAGCAATGGCCTTGGGGTGAATAGGTCCATCGTATGGGCAACCCAGCACACAAGATACATAGCCTCTGACCCTAAGACCGTCTTTCACTGCCTGCTCAGCAACATCCTTAAACCTTCTGAGACCTTCTTGTACAGAACAATTTAAATTCTTCTGTGAAAAACCTTCTGAGCCTGCTGGAAATATTGCTACTTCTTCTATATTGCATTGTTTCTGTTAAAAAAATAGTTTGTTAGTTCCACAGTTGATATTATGGAAGTATATTCCTCTATGTTTACATTAATATTATGGAAGCAGAAAATTAGAATGCCAATTACCCAGTAAAAATACAACTGAAGATTCTAAATCCCACAAGACTAGATGACACTACAGGTCATTTTCTTGACATTTTATTATTCAAAACATATTATGGCTACATTCTATTAGAGACTCACAACGACCACGTTCACGACCGCGATTTTTTCCGTTCCAGTTGCTTGCCGGCGTTACAATCGTAAACCCAAGTGGATCGGTTATTCAACCCACCTCATGACGGGTCATTGTGAGCGATGTGTGATCAAAAATGATGACGTCACTAGTGACGTTTTCGCCACGACCACAGCGACCGCGGTAGTTGTGTGAAACGGCTAACGGAGCATTTTGGGCGCTGTGAACTACTAATGGAATGCGCAGTATGTAGATAAAATCTGTCAACAACTGTAAAAAAAATTTCATACAGAATCGAAAGTTTGACAGTATATTATTTTTGATATTAATTTTGTATTTTATATAGGGTCTCTTTAGTTACATTGGCGCATGATGGCTAATAAATAACTTTTGCTGCAATAATCATAGTCTTTTAATGTTTGTCTCTAGACAATAATAGTTAATATAAAGCAGGCATAAATTTTTTAAAAGTACTACGGGCATAAAATTAAAGTTATCTTACAGCTATCCCATATCCTTTTAGATTTGGTACCAGAACAGGGTAATTGACACCAGGAGCTCTGGGTAAATTTTTCATAACTTCAGCGCCATCACTCATTTGTTTGACCCATTTGGGACTCACAAAACTAAAACAAATTTTATATATAACAATATATACACTAAATTATTTTCTTAACATTTCATCCACAACAAAGGGTTCCAAATATGTGACAAATGTCTCTTGTTCTAGTTATTTGGCTAAGGAACAATAATAAACCCTTCAATCGAAGATATCCCATATCTCTAAAACTATTGAACATATATTGTTCAAAGTCATTCTCAGATATTTTTGAGATTCTGCAAGTTTGATGTTTTTCAGAATGCTCCCCATAATCCTATAAATATTATAAACGTGAAAGTTTGTTAGAATGTATGGATGTATGTTTGTTACCTTTCACACAAAAACTACTGAATGGATTTTGATGAAACTTTACAATAATATAAGTTACACATCAGAATAACACATATGCTGTAATTTATAAAGATATAGTGTGAATTATCCAAAATATTTTCCATCACCATGCGGTTGAAACCGCAGGGTACAGCTAGTAATTTAAATGGTAATGCTGGGGGAGACACAATTTGCAAACAATTTGGGACTATATTTAGCCATATATTGACTTGAAAAAGTCATTAAGGGCATAAAGTCATCTTCATATTTCTTCAAGACCTAACTAATGATATTCCACATAATTATATATGCTGCCAATTTTTTTCAATGCCTAGTTACATATATGGCAATCATCCCCATTTTCTTTTCGAATTTCTAAATTATTTTGTAGCACTATGCAGCCTCTATATTAAATAACTCTTTTGTAATATTAAGTACAAATATTGTTTATATTCAGTTTGGAACACTTAAAATGGTCAATTTCTAATAATAATACAAACAGTGTCAAAATAATATGAAATCTTATACTATGACTACTACAAATCCTAGCAGTACCTAGACACATAACTATCAATATAGAATATACTTTATTGTATACAATATGTTACAAAATAAATGCATACATATAATGGGCTTATCACTGGGTAATGGCATAATCCGATATGCCAAAAGTTTTAAGGCCCCAATCATCTTAACAATTATTAGTATTTTTATTAATGTGTAAAATTGCAATTACTCATTTTTTTTAATCTAATGATTAATTTTTTAATAGTATAAATGAAAAACTGTGACAGTACTTTTTTACTCTTTGTGGCTTATACATCAGAATGACATTACAAAAAAAAGTGTGTGTCACAGGATGCCCAACAGAAGTGATAACTGAAAACTAATCTAATGTGAGAGAAAGGGAAGTCAGACAGACTCGCACTGTTATGTAACGAAGCAGTTTACCGTCCCATAAGAAGTTATCACTTCAAAACACGATTTATAAAGGTCATTTTAAAATTGGACAAAATACAGTGATAAATGTTGCATAGCAACTACCTGATGGTGAATTTTAAGGGGTTAGGCCACTCTAGAATAGTAGAGTAATATAGTGTATAGTATATATTATGTGTATATTGCTGAGTAAAGCATTGCAAAATTATTCATGATTTTTTTTACTAATCATAACTGGCCAGAAAGAAGTGCACTATTTGGCCAAAAATCAATATGTCGAAAAATATGTATACAGCTGTTATTATATATAATTGAAAAAATCATGGGTTTATTATAATAAAAAAAACACATGAGCTATTTGTCCGGTCTTGGAACCTAGAAAACAGGAGAAATCATCGCAAAAATGCTGCACAGCTACGATTCATGTTAATCACTTCAAAAAAATAAACATATACAGTCACTAATATATATAATAAGCATCCTTTTTTGTAATCTCAATTTAAGATGTAGCCTCTCAGCCTCTAGAACGGCCTAAGGGTTAATTTAGTTTTAATAATAATTACGAAATTCAAGGAATTGGGTATACCTTGCACACTCAACATCTTTGATACCAGCCGATACTAGCTTCTTAATAAGCTCTATTTTAATTTCGGTAGGCACGAACTTTGCCTCATTCTGGAGGCCATCCCGTGGACCTACTTCATATATTCGCACTTGAGCCACTGAAGTACTCTGTTGAAAGAAAAAAATTAATAAATAAAACGACAAATTATTAGAGTATTTTTATCGATTAAAAAAGTATTTTGGAAGAAAACTGTGTATTGTGCATTATCTATAATTGTATAAAAAATAACTTACAGCGTTCCTATGTACATTTTTACTCAAGGAATAAACAAGATTTGATTTTTTTACGCAATTCATTATGTAAGTTATGCACAAATCAATGTTCTAAATAACAATCTACATGAAGTGAACTGCTTTACATGCAATTAAGCCAAATTAAACATTTATATTACATTTTATGAACAGTTGTTTTCGTAGAGTTGATAAAAAAATGATAAGAGTGATCACTGATAATAACAAACTGTCAAACGGAAAGGTATGTTCTGTATGTTATTAATAATAATAAAAATCTCAGTGACAAAAAGAGTCCTTCGGTGGAAGGCACACACTAACTACGTATGTCGAAGGGCGTATGTAGTTAGTTTGTGCCAAAGAATCTTGCATTTTAAATTACAGTAAAAGAAAGTATGAGAAATTCAGTTTGATTGCAGCATATAATAGTATGAATCCCAAAAAAGTAAACAAATAAATAAGTTTTATGAGAGATAAACCCTAATCCACAGATTACATTCCAATCTCTAATTCTTTAACTTAATAGCACCCACAGTCCTTAAACAAGTATTTTAATGAAAGTACTTTAGTAAATAAAGCCCACCACAAATATCAATTTCATCAAATAGTCGCCCAAGATCGTAGACAGAGAAACCTAGGTTTCTCCGTCTACGCCCAAGATTTAAGGTTTAGTTTAATAAGTACCCAAACTTCAAGCATTGCTGCTAGTTTCAATTTATCGCCTTTCTTTAAAATAGTGTATCCAAATAAATACGCGAAGTTTTGAAGTGATAACTTCTATGGTAGGGTAAACCGCTTAGTTACGTAACGCGTTACGGCGCTAGTCTTTCTGGCTTCCCTCTCTCACGTTAGATTAGTTGGTTTAAGTTATCACTTTTGTCAGGCGTCCCGAGACGCACTCCGTCATTTTTATTTGTGTGTGACCAAGGAATGCGAACAAAAGGAAAAGAAAATCAATGTTAATTTATTAATAAAATCTTTATGATTTGTTTTGATATGCTTAGCATAAATACTTATTTAGTATAGTATATAAGCACTTGCTTATACACTATATTTGTTGTTTACATCAAAACTTTATATGGATCTGATATTTAGTGAAACTTAATAAAATTCAAAATTTAATACCTTTTTAATAGACCTTTGGATTAATAAGGACTTTCAAGATTGTTTCGAATATTTTAAGTAAATAATAATTGGATTGATTTTTAAGTTTAATTTCATTTTTGATATTTTTGCAGGTAGTTGAAAAAAAATTATGTTGTAAAAGTTGACGGTTTTAAGTCTTGAGCGTTTGACCCAAAGTTAATATATTTTTGTTTTTTTCCTTCTTCTCGTTCATCTGATACAAGAAAAAAACTATACTAGTGAGATTAGCAAAGTACAATTTTTTAAGTTCAAATTCTTAGATCCTCGCCAGGTAAATCTTTTTTGAGGACTTTGGGCGTTTAGTGTCTGAAAGCGTTGCGAAACCTGGGCGTTGGGAATTTTTGAAAAACTTTGGCAGATGACAGTTAGAGTCGCTGTCAGCCGTACCGTGTCAGCTGTCAATAAAGTTATATCAATTGCATGCCGGCACACTTCTTTCTATTAGTTTATTGAATATTTTTTTATTTGGATTTTTTATACCTCTATTATATTTAGATCGAAATGGGTAAATTCTTTTATTTCCATATTTTGATTTATGTTAGTGTTACTAGTTTGACTTGACGTTTGTTATTTTTCAGCGATGAACAGTGCCACGTCCTTTGTGTTATCGTCAATTTTAACACTATTGTTATTTTCTGGGATGCAAATGTATAAGCCAGTGCTGGTAAAGTCTCCGATCACAATAATATTTGGCGGATACTTGGGCTCAGTGATGTTTATGTTCTTTGTAACTGTATCCTTTTCAAATATTATCGAGGACCGAAGCCTATAATTGCGTAACCGGTAAATTTGAGCTGTTGGTACATAAATGATTTATAAAATGTTCATATTAACTATTGACATGACACGATGAATATTATCATAGCAACCACCAAATTAAACCAGGCCTGGAAAAGGTTTAGTTACATATAGTCATTCACAGATTAAGACTGGTACTTTCGTTACCAATTTGGTTGGGAGCTATATGCTCATATTAAATACATTTATAACCAGATCTTATATCATACTATTAGTTCATTTGCATTACCATTGGTTGATTTTTGACAGTACTTATATGGAGCTTATCTCAAAATTTTAACAGATAATATGGCAAACGAACCTTTGGTAGGAATAGGAACTGACCATTACTAACTGAAACTTAAGACTGGCCTTTTTGACATTTGACAAATGATTTGGTTTATTAAAGCAAGGTGACAAATCACTGATAGATATATGATAGAGAATATTATTCATTCTGTTTATATCAGTATTAATGAAAGGAAAATAATTCCAAATTTACAGCAATTAAACTGGATCAATCGACTATTAATAAATGTAGTATATGTGTTCTTTAATAATGAAGATTAACATATTATTGTTTTCATTAAAGAAAATTTGATTTTTCTTTAGGATATGAAGGCAAAGTTAACATTAGTTAAGATAGCTTAGGAAACAAGTTCATTTACAATGTGTTTCGTTTTGAATGTGTAGTCTACATTGATGTCAATTTTTTTAATAGTAATAAGCAAATGGTAATTTATTTATTTTCTTAATATTACAATTTATAGGCAGTTGGTAATCTAGAAGCAACATTATTTGGGAAAAACTTTCAATTGAAACTTCCAGAAATTGTGATATCAATGGTAATATCCTTGATTGCTGCTGGTATGGTCCACAGAATCTGCTTTACAACTTGGTAAATAATTTTACTTAAATAGCATGCTCGGACCTACTAACTCAAAACACTTCAATGTTCCATTGCAACACTGTAATATCAGTCTTTGGTGTCTGTAACTAAATTAACATTAACATTGAATTTTGGTAAATTGACAAGACTGGTATATTGATAAATAGACATGTTTATTAGAAAGATTTTTAATATTGTCAAGGTCAAGGGCATGTTGGTTAGTGGGGTAAGTTCATACACCTCTCATTTTGTATTTTCTTTAAATGGAACTTAATGCAGACTACAATTCAAACAAATTAAATGGTGTCTTAGCTTTACTGACCGAAAATTGTCAATGAAGCTATTTAAACATGGAAATAAAGAGGGTTGTATGATGTTCCCCCACTGATGGACAGCCCCACCTTAACTATAACATAGTATAGTTGTTATGGCTATTTTTTACAGAGATAGTTTTATGGGGAATGCATGTCTTGCCATGCTTTCTGCCAGGCTTCCTATGAGGTCAGCTCTAGAAAATTTGCCTTATGTGACTGATGATAAGCATGCTAATGGTCTCACAATAAGAGATGCCAAAGACTCAATATTGAAGATGAAATAGAAGGGACACAGCTGCAAGGCCTTAATATAACCAGAATTAGTACCTGAATAATGATAATTTTAATAGTCAAACTATTTAATTGACTATGAAATATGTAGTATGTTATTGATTCACCATTTCTGCCATATAATCTTATCCATACTAATATTATAGAGGTAAACTTTTTGAGTTTGTTTGTAGGAAGTAATTTATAGAACTATTGAACAAATTTTGAAACTTCTTTCACCAGTAGAAAGCTACTTATTCCTGAGTGATGTAGGCTATATTTGATTATGATTAATAATATTTTTATGTCATTCAGCTAGTTTATAATAAAAATATTCTCAGAACAGATTCATATAGGGTTGAAAAGGCTCAAATTTTTTTTGGCACTCTCCATCTGAATATATAATCATCCTTGCTATTTTTTATTTTCAATATCTTATATTTCTGGAATGTTGCTAGCTGTGTGATCAACTGATCATACTTTCAACAAAGCTACAATAAGCTAAGCTCTTGAACTCGGCTAGTGAGGTAATATATACCGCCAAAGCAATTACTGACTAAATTGCTTATAATCTTGAGTAACTGCACAGCAACAAACTCAAGGAAGGAGGTTAGTAATTTAGTGGCATTGTTGATTAATGAGCATTGTTTTGTTTCAGTTTGATATTCTCAATAATAACAATATATTATATGAACAAATTGTCACAAAAAACGTATGCTGCGGCAGCACCAGTACCGGCACAGCTCAAGAATCGCCGTCACAAGTGAATGATTATTTACAGATAGTATTTTTTATGTTCCAATAAAGTAATGTTTTAATAACAATGGTGTTTTTTATCTATCACTTTTTATATTGCTTGTTTTTTGTTGAATAAAAAAGCATTTACAGAAAAACTCTTTATTGAGTAAATTAGTTCAGAAGACAAATGTAATCCAAATAATAATTAAAATAATTATGGTATAAAGTATAAACATACTTTTCTCTTAACTTTTAAAAACATTAATAACTTAAGAGTAAGTTGTTTATATTTGTTAGTAGAGGAATAATTTACTTGGAATAAATAGTATTAATAATATAAAAAAGGTGAATAAATTCTTTAGTACCATAAATATTATCATTGCATACTTGTCTACATACAATGAATCATCTTGAACAATTGGGCATGTGTAGGTAGTTTAATTGAATTATTCCTACCTAACATTGAAAATTGGTGACTAAGGTCAAATTTCACTTTGAATTGTAATATTAAACTACCAATTGTATAGTATTGTGATTATGCATGTGTGTGGAATGTAACAGCTTGCACTAAATATTTTCAATAAAGTAAACAAGTGAATGCTGGACCATGATGTCATCATGTTTAAGTGCATATTTATATTGTGAAGAGCAGTAAGATACAATTCTCTAGTTATGATTGAATAAACCACATTAATATTTACTGCAATCATATGGTAGTCAAAAAGTTTTGTTATATTTTCATATTTTTGATCCAACAAACAGTACATAATGATGCTACCAGATGGTTCTATGATCAGTCTTATAACTTCGATTCCCAAGTGATTTGTTATTTACAGTACATAAATAGTACAATTACATCACACTTTGATATCTGCCAAGACGTTTGCAAGCAAGCACAATATGTGTGATGTAACACATACAAATTCTTACTGTGCACCAATTAACAAAAGATGTATGTGATGATGAAAATGATTTAAATGTACCACTTTTAAACACAATAATCATAATTTTGAATATACAACTATTAACTATAAAGAACTTAAAAATAATTTGATCTGTTTGTCTTTTGAACATCATATCACTATATTATTAAAACAAAATGAAGTGCTTATCTAGAATTGCATATACAATACAGGTGATATTATTCTATTAAACACAATTACAACCACAAAAAACAACACTTCAGATCACTCCTTGTTTGAAAACAAAATACTTATTAACATAAATACTGTTTTTGTTTTAAATAAATAGAAGTGTTCTCAATCAATAGAAACCAATTCTTAACTTCTTACCTACTTATTCTTAAATATATTGCACAATGGCATTCCTTACAAAATAATTACATAAACATTATTTATATTTTTGAACTTAATATGATTAACAGATTTTGAAGTATCAAATTTACCACATGATAAGGTCAAGCAAAATGTTCAAATAATCAACTAACTTCCTTTTACAATCAGAATGTGGTGTATATAATAGGTGTAAATTTCAAATCTTATCAGACATACCTATGTATATTGTCAACAATATAGTTATACATCTTTGTCATTATGTTATGAATCATATTAATCTTTTCAAACAATTGAAAAGATATAAAAAATAACTAAGAAATGTATATTATTATTTTAGTTATAGAAAGTTCAATATCAATAGTCTACATTTACAACTATCAAGGACCCAACCACTTACATTTTATGAAACTGGAATAACTATTACATTTTTACATGCAATGAAACAATGGACGGAAACATGCATTCTTAAATAGTAAAATAAATTATGTTGATTTGTAAAAGATACAAAGTTTGGCACTGAGTGTAATAATAATATATTGATAGCAAACATTCCAGCATTAACAGGATAAATATTCTGTTATGCTGTGGCGGCAGTGATGTATTTAGAATAACTAAATTTACTTGTTTTTTCTGATTGAAAGAGTACCAACTGTGATAAAATTATAATATCTCTCTTAGGCCAGAATGGATTTTATGAATAGGACAATGGAAACTTTGTTATGTCTCATGGAGGTTTGTTCACATTCTTTTGCTGGCTTCACACCTTATCTTAGCAAATATGTTTCAACATTAAAAATGATCAAAACCAATGTTTCCACTCTTTTATCACAGACTATTTAAATATTTTATAAGGCACATCATTTACAATGTGATAAAATTGGTAAACATAAATTAAGAAAGTGAAAGTAATTTAGTATGTATGGTGAACATGATACTTTCTTGCAAGTTCTCAATTCTACTTTCTATATATGAAGTGACATTTGAACGACGACATGACTTCAATGGAATGGATATGTAACAACAATCTATTGTAAAAAATAGCAATGATTAAATCTTAGAAATGTTAACAAACTTGTAGATAACTCACATAAAATATACACAATCAACTTGCAATAACAATAATTATTATGCAAACAGAAAAAATGAGGTTGGATGTATAAATCATATTTAGGTAATACATACTGGATCATGATTTTCTATCCAATTAAAGTTACTTGTTGCGAATATGCATGCTGTTATTTCGGACATAGGGATTTTGAAGAATTCTAGGTGTGGTTTCCATTACTCTGAGTAGTAATTCGTCCAGATAGTTCTCTAAGTCTTTGTTTTTCTTTTTTTCCATTTCAGCATCCTTTTGTAGGTTACAAATCATTACAATCAGATCTTCCCGTGTTTTACCTTCAAACTGCAGCAATAAAGATTTAGGAATACTATTGAAAGCAGGGTTTATAGTATCCTCTTCAACAATATTCTCTTCACCAACAATAATGCGTTCCTCAAGCAATTTCTTTGCCTTGTTATTGTTTCCAAATTTTTTGAAGAATTTTGGACTTGGTTTTTCTTTCAGGGAACTAGGGCTATCAAGTTTCTTGTTCCTTTCAAGGCTTGCAGACTTTTCTTTGTCAATCATTAATTGGCTGGTGGATTTTCTTGGCAGCAATTTTTGAGACCATTCATCATTTTTATCAATTACTTTAGATGGTAGCTGTGGAGGTGTAAAAGTATCAAGGCTTAATCGAACAGGTTTTTGAGGCACAGTTTTCTCTGGGATTGCCAATGTACTACTTGTGGATCTTCTTAAGAACTCCCCACCACCTAAGTTTTCGAGGGATGCATTCACAGGGGATGGTGTGTATTTGAAGCTACGAGGGGCATAACTAGTTTGCACATTTAGTGAGCTTCCTGAACTTTTGTGGGATAAGTCATCAAATGCAAACTCATCATCATCTTCACTAATGACACCTGGATCTGCTTCACCTGATGATCTCTTGGGAGTAGAATGATCCTGTGCAGGCAGAACTGGACTTTTCAGATTGCCAATGCTTCCAGTAAGAGAAGTAGAATCACTTCTTTTTTCTTTTTTATTTAAATTTATTTTGGACCCAAGGTTTTTGGCAAATTTCTTTATACTTTTACGTTTCTCAATACTCCCAATGCTCATCAGGCTTCCACTGACATTTTGAGCAATACTGGACAATGATGATCTATGTTTTTCCTTTTTGCTCAAATCAGTCAAGCTTCCTTCCTTAACAGTGAATGCTATTTTAACTTCCAGATCACCTCTGTTTTTATCATTTTCTTTACCTGTCTTGCCCTGCAGCGTATACCAACGATTTCTTGGTCGCTCATATACATCGAGGTCTTTTAACGGAATCGATACTTGACCTAGTAAATGATCCTTTACAAAATCCTCATCATAAACTTTGAGGACGATTTCAGCTGTGTTCCCCTGCGATGGTATTCGTAATTCACATTCTTCAAGCCATTCCACATTCTGAGTAGCTTTGTGTTTGACGGACGTTTGAAATTTTTCTTTTCCGAGTGCGATAGTAACAAAACAGTTATTTGTACCGTTTTTACCTTTGATCAGAAGTCCACGCGCTCTTTGTACGGTCACTTGCACATGAGTTGGGTCCCACATTATTATAACTTTGATTTAGGTCACCAACACACTTTTGTTAGTAAAAATCATAAATTTATCATCCAAAATAACGTAACGATGAGCTGTCGACATACATTTGATTTGACAATAAAAGTACTTGTAGTGACAGTTTACATTTTTATGACGTTTGTCATAATTGGCAGAAAAAAAATATTTTAGGCCTGTCAACAATCGACTTTAAATTAATATCGATATATTTGAAATTTAATATATAAAAACTTATAATTTAATCACATTTATAATAATCACAAAATAAAAAGTCCAATTTGATAGTTTTCATTACAACATACCTAGGGATTGAAACTTCTAAATAACGATTTACAAGTTTCAATAACCGATTATCACGAGTTATTTAAAGTCCTATGACTTTCAATCAACTCATAATAAATCAATAAAAAAGTTTACTTCTGATTTATTATGAGTTGATTGTTTTTTGTGTTGATGTCGATGGATTTATGTAAAGATCCCTAAAACAAAACCTATCATCATAATATTAGGGATATTAGGATAGGTTTTGTTTTCTGTGATTTGTCTTTTTCGTAATTTTGGCCATTTCGGCTATTCTAGCCATTTCGGCCATTTCGGTGTTTTTAGCCATTTCAGCCATTTCGGCCATTTCGGTCGTTTCGGTCATTTTGGCTATACTGGCCATTTCGGTTATTTTGATCATGTTTGTCATTTATGTAGTATACAAATAGATAGACGGGGGATAGATAAATAATATAACTAAAACGGGTTGAAAAAGACGATGAAACTTTGTATGAGAGACCAATCATTTCTCAAGCTTTTAGATATAAAATTTTGACATCTAAAAAAAAATGCGATAGAAAATCAACCTGTCTGGATGTTAAACTTTCACGGAAAAAGTACTAGGACTGCTGGATCGGTATTGCTGTAATTTTATTTAAATGTAGTTTTAATACCGAAAAAGGACAAATACGACAAAACAACACATAGCCAGGTGGTAGAGTATTTATCCGACTGGATGGCTACCACCCCTGGTCTAGAGTATGCCGCCATAACAACCTTGAGTTGTGTTCCGGTATCAGTGGCCAAGTCTCAGTGTTTCCTTCAAGGCCGATAGCACATTGGCAGAACCTCTGGTATTACTAATGTCCATAGGCGACGGTAACCACTTTACATCACAGTTGGGCCGTCAGCCTGTCTGCTCTGCTTCAGCAATAAAAAAAAAAACTTACCAACAGTTTAGTTGCCCTATTATTGATTACAACAGTACAGTTGGTTACAGTTTTACAAGTAGTGACAAAATTCGACCGATGGTAAGGCAATGAATGAATAGTAAGATATAGGAACCGGTACTGAATAAATAATTATCGTTAGTAAGTACCTATTAATTTTTTTTTTTTTAATATTTATGGCTTGGCAACTAGGCCTTTAAGCCAGAGTACCTATTACATTCAGCTACGGGAATCGCTATTTGCTTTGACATCACGCAGATAATGAAAATAAAAATATATTTCTTTATGGTTGCGGATCCTAACTTTTTTAACCTTTAAAACCAAACTTAACGATGCAACTTCAACAGTCATTATTAAGTCGAACCAATGTGTTCACTGTAGTAAGCTTAGACTCCTTACAATCAGTTTTGATTTGTAAAAGATTTCTTGTGAAAGGGATAAACAATTTATTTATTGTTAGTAATTAACATTTATAATGTATCTCTTTCTACTATTTTACATTGTTAGTGAAAACTTAGGCTGTAATAATCTTCTCTTCTTCTTCTTCTTCTGCGAGCGGGCGGTTCCGCAACTCGACGACAAAGCGCCTATTTTGCGTGTGAGGGTGGATGAGGGTTTACTCCATCCAGCCCAGCTCCTCCAGGAAGTCGACCAGCTTCTTGACGTTGCTGAAGACTTCTCGGAGGCTACCTGGGGCGTCCAGATACTTCGCCCTGTATTGGGCCACCCCTCCGCATTCAAGCAGGACATGGGCGGCTGTTTCTTCTGCCTCCAGGCATTCGGTGACACCTATATTGAAAAGATGTCTGTTAAAATTGCCATGTCCAGTGGCTGCGCTAATAACTAGTCTCAGTCTGGACCGACTGAGCTTTAGGATGTTCCTGGAGAAACGCAGGTCTACTCGAGGCATTGCCAGCTTAGCTTGCCTGCAATCCTCCAAGTTGTCCCAAAGTTGTTGATGTAGTGCCCTTGTCCTTTGATTTATGTGTTTTCTGAACCAACTGTGTGGCAAAGGCAGGAAAGGTTCCGGTCCAACCGGTAGGGTTTCCGAACCTCTCCTTGCCAGTTGATCCGCCGCATCGTTGCCTCGGGCACCACTGTGTCCCTTGATCCATTGAAGGGTCAAGGTATTGTTCTTACCTGCCGCCTCATTTAGAGCCGAGTGGCATTCGTAAATTAAATTTGAGTAAATAACCCTGCTACTAAGGGCTTGTAGTACCGATCTGCTATCAGAGAGTATTCTGATACAATGATCATTGACATCTCTAGCTACGATTGCTTTAGCTGCAAGCAGGATTCCCATGCTCTCTGCTTGATATACTGTATTAAACATACCCAGGGGCTCGGATATGTTAATATTTAGGTCTTCTGAGAAGACTCCCGTGCCTGAGCCCGAGCTAGTCTTTGACCCATCAGTATAAAGGTTAAGCTCATGATGGGAAAGAAAACTGTCGTTACCTTCCTCGAGTTCAACCTTGTGCGCGCTGTGCCATGTGCCACTGTGTCACCATTCACCGTCTTATCATTTGAAAAAATCAATCATCATAATTAGAAAAAAGAATGTAAGTTACCCTTTTAGTGAAAACTGTGTTGGTATATGCTAATTATTACGCACCTGAACAACTACAAACCGCTCCTGGCAAAATTTAAGCGGGATCACCGGGATAAAAATATCACACATTCATTACATTTTTGCTATCAATCAGTAAAAAAATCACATTAGAATTCGATTTTTTTAATTTGGCCCTTTTTAACTCATTCCCCGCGGAATTCCCAGGGAAAAAAAGTAGCGGAAAGTTTAAGTCTAAGAATTAGCTGTCAATCAACTAAGACCACTTCGAAATCGGCCCAGTAGTTTTTACGTGAATCCCGAATAAACAGACTAGAAATCTAAAAAAAATGCATCATGTTCTCCATTGTTTATATAGTCTATTATTCTAGTTGATTTTTAAATAGCTTCAATTTACAGACACGGCATGTTTAGAATGTTATAATATTATAGATAGATTATAGGTTCCAGTAGTTTATGTATTTTTTCGTGTATGAGTTGTGAAGGTTTATTTGAATTAAAAGACATATGGTGTGAGCCCATGTATTAAATTAAGCCTGGTTAAGCCTCTGTTTGAGGGTTTTCCTTGAAAAGACGGAGGCCCTCATTTTATATAGACCTCACATGAATCCAACTCGAGACGCGCGCGTCGTTGTCCAAGGCGTATCAGTTTTGGTCAAGAATCAGGTGAAATATGATCTGGGACTTGTTTTGCATGGCAAGTGGAGGTTCAGAGTCCACTTTGACCAGCTTGTCACCAAACTGATTAGGTCCGCAGCTAGGCCCCTTCTCAATGTGGAAGGGCCGGACGCGACGCAGGCATCCTCCGAAGTATGACACTGTACGGGCCCTCCGTATAGAACCATGCACTCCACTTCTATAACAAGAGCCTGCTGAAGGCGGTGAGGTGCATTCGGGAATACCGTACTGTGCCGGGATCCTGATCGACTCTGAGATCTCCAGGTGGAGATGCTCGCGACGGTGTACCGCTCCGGACAGGATGCGCGGGCCAGATGTCTGGTGCTGTGCCAGGCTGAGACCAAGGTGATCAGGGCCTGGGCGACCGAGGCCACAATCGAGACATGGTGGAGGATCTTGGAGTCCCTAGAAACTGACGTGGAAACGGTGGAGGCCATCCGTAAGTATCTGCAGCAAATTGTGGAGCGCTATCTTTCCCCCTTAAGCCACGAATGCGGCGCACTCCTCTACACAGCGTTTCACACGTTCTTGGAGTGCGCCGCGTGCGAACTCAAGAGGTTCCAACTCCAGGCTATTGTGGGGCCGGTCAGCTCGTTGCAGAGTATGGTTAAGGCTATGCTCAAAAGGAATAGTTACTGTCCATTAGCCACTTTCTTCCTTCTGTGAGTCTGTTATGATGGAGAAGGAGGCCGCCGAGAGAGAGATGCAAAAGAAATTGCATGCCAGCTCCGTCCGCCGTCATCGAGCCAGCTATATGAGCCACTGTGATTCCGTCACAGGGGGCCGCTGGGTGCGGGGGTAACAGCGGACTCCCCCCGTTTAATGAAGTAGCCGACCCTGCTCCCCGAGTTGTACCAAGTTAGCGACGCACAGGGGCGTCACGGTGCGGTATCTTCGTACTAGATCCCGTGGCGTCACGCGAAGGTGCGGGAATTAGGGCGCTAGTTTAGGTGTACTTGTTTCGCCTTGGCGAGGCTTTCGTGCATGGGCCGGTCGCTGAGTGACCCACACACGTTCGATGTATGCTTCTGCGCTCCGTTTTAATGCATTCCCCATCTCCATCATTTACGTTCTCCTATTATATTAATGTACTTTGTGCTTTACTTCCCAGAAGTCCGTCGATTCGGAAGCGAGTTGGATCTTTCCGCACGCATTAAAAGAAAGCTGCCTAGGGAGACTGACACCCCGTTGACACCTGCCAGGGTTACGGCTGTGCCTATGACTTTATCTAGCGATCCTGGTTTAGGTTCTTTACTATATAAAAAGTATACTTTATATACAATTCTCTGTGGCTTAGGAGGATCAAGTGGCATAGTATTGCATAAATATATTTTTGTTTATTTGTACGTAGTTTAAGTAATTAATAAAAGATGTTGACTATCTGCTCATCTCAATAACTTTGATAAAGCTTTTATTCTACTTGTGTTCAGTGTAATTTTGTCTCGGCATATATCCAGCACTAGTTTCCCTAACTGATAGTTCGTTCATGTTGCTGACAATTCGCGTACATTCGAACCTACAGTGAGCGTCTAGAACAGTTCAATTCAGACAAAACTCGTAAATCGGACAAGTAAATTAGAGTTATTACAGTGTAGGGCCTCAAGCGAGACGGGGGAAGACCTGCACAAGGCAGTTGGCTTAGATAGGATGCGGTAAGCCGGAGAACGGATGGGCTCGGTGACATCTAGTGGGATAAGCCTACATACAGGTAGTAGCGGTCTTTAAGAATCTCATCGTAATATATGAAATGATAATGAGAAAATCCGCACGCAAAATATTAGTAGGTACGTTTTCAGTAGGTAATAAATCCAAAAATACGATGTCCCATAATATGATTTTGGACATAGACATTAAATGTTTTACAACTGTCATAAACTAATATCTTATTGGGCTTGTTATTTTCATGGTTTACGCATGTAGTAGACAGTCATCTGAGATTTTTGTTTTATGAGACATAGAATTTATCGTCTAGATTATAGTGTTAGTTAGTGCTAAACTGCTGTCGTTAAATCCGTGTCTTTTGTTTTATTCAAACTTTGGATAGGTCACTAAAGGCGCGTATTCACCTATGAGTCGAAACCGTAACCGTTGCGGTTACTGTAACGAAAATTATATTGTGCACATGGCTGGCGAGCTCGAGCGAGCTAAAACCTCGGTCACACACAGCGCATATTCGCAGTAAGTGTATACTCAAGAGACAAAAGTAAGATTCCCAAGGACATTTCGCTGCCTGCCTGTCACACACAGCAAGTTCTACACGAGAATTTCGATAGTCTGTTTGTGCCTCAAATACAATTATATAGTCTATTCATCGCGCACGTCTGAAACAGTGTAGGTATTCATTCTATTCGATGACAGAAACTTTCTTGAGCGGAATGGTTAGATACCCGTAGTTAGTACCATGCCACACACAGCGAATTTACGCGTCGAGTGCGCATTCGCAGAGAGTAAAATTGAACGAACATGTTCAATTCAAAACGCAGCGAATTCCACTCGCGGCAAATGAATCTATTCGCAGCGAATAGCCCGTCATACACAGCGAAAAGTCGCTGCGAGTGCCTAATCCAAGCGACTATTCGCTATGTGTGATTGAGGCTTAAGATCAGTGTCGGCGTCTACGTTAAAGCACATTGCCAGGTATCTACTTGGTTACAGTTACGGCTTGCAGATGAGTACGCGGTTTACAGAGTTAAAAGTTATACATTATATACTACAATATAAATAACATATTATATACTACAATATAAATAAAATACCATTGCATGGAATTATAGTGTCCATCTTTCTACACCAATCAACGAACGCCAAAGAACGGAATTTAAAATAAATAGTAGCTGGTAGCTTTCCTGCCATCCATGTTTCAATAACCAGTTGAGATTTCCCACACAAATACAAAATTCTTATTAAAATTGAATCAACACTCTAACACTATAAACCAAATAAGATATACATAAACGTGTCCCACAGCAAAACATCGCTGTGCAAGATACCACGAAAATCAGGCATGAACATCCCTATTAATATTATAAATGCGAAAGTAACTCTGTCTGTCTGTCTGTTCCGTTTTCACGTAAAAACTACTGAACCGATTTGGCTGAAACTCAGTATATATATATTTTCGATACCGAGGATGAACATAGGTTACTTTTTATCCCGAAAAATGGGATAGTTTCCGGGATAACATGATATTTGTCTGTTTGTTTGTTATGCTTTTACGGAAAAACTATTGGACCGATTTGGCTAAAATTGGGTACGTATGTAAATTAAATACTGAGGATGGACAAGGGATAATTTTCATTTTGGCCTTTTTGGTAATTTTGGCCTATTTGGTAATTTTGGCCTTTTTGGTAATTTTGGCCTTTTTGGTCATTTTGGCCTATTTGGTCATTTTGGCCTATTTGGTTATTTTTCCTTTTTGGTCATTTTGGCCTATTTGGTCATTTTGGCCTATTTGGTCATTTTGGCCTATTTGGTCATTTTGTCCTTTTTGATCATTTTGACCTATTTGGTCATTTTGGCTTATTTGGTCATTTTGGCCTATTTGGTCATTTTTCCTTTTTGGTCATTTTGGCCTATTTGGTCATTTTGGCCTTTTTGTTCATTTTGGCCTATTTGGTAATTTTTCCTTTTTGGTCATTTTGGCCTATTTGGTCATTTTGGCCTTTTTGATCATTTAGATTTTTTTGGTCAATTTGGCCTATTTGGTCATTTTGGCCTATTTGGTCATTTTGGCCTATTTGGTAATTTTTCCTTTTTGGTCATTTTGGCCTATTTGGTCATTTTGGCCTTTTGATCATTTTGACCTTTTTGGTCATTTTGGCCTATTTGGTCATTTTGGCCTATTTGATCATTTGGACCTTTTTGGTCATTTTGGCCTATTTGGTCATTTTGACCTTTTTGGTCATTTTGGCCTATTTGGTCATTTTGGCCTTTTTGGTCATTTTGGCCTATTTGGTAATTTTTCCTTTTTGGTCATTTTGGCGTATTTGGTCATTTTGGCGTATTTGGTCATTTTGGCGTATTTGGTCATTTTGGTCTATTTGGTCATTTTGGCCTTTATGATCATTTTGACCTTTTTGGTCATTTTGGCCTATTTGGTCATTTTGGCCTTTTTGGTCATTTTGGCCTCTTTGGTAATTTTGACCATTTTGATTATTTTGGCCTTTTTGGTCGTTTTTGCCTATTCCGTCATTTTAGCAATGTCGGTCACTGTGGTCTTTTGGTCATTTAGACCATTTTGGCCTTTTTGGTTAAGTTTTGTAATTTATTTTGTTGACAGATAGACGGGGTATGGGGTATGGTATATATAATTAGCGATATAAAATGAAGTGAATCTTCTGTGCACAAATACATAAAAATGAAATATAATATAACGTGTAGCACTTGCTCTATAAACAAGAGACACGCACTAGTGGTTAACCCGCGGCGCAGCTGCGGGGTAACCTCTAGTATTATATAAACCATTGCCACTTTTCGTTGTAATTTTATAACTTGAGAACGGCTTTACCGATTTTGATGAAATTTTGTGTGTTTTGAGTGGGTCCCGGGATGGTTTAAATCCACAATTAGAACCGGTAGCTGGCGCTGAGATCGGGTTCCAGAATCCTCCTAATCACCGGGAGCGATTTTGGTGATTTTGTTTTTGTGTGTTTGAGTGGGTTCCCGGATGGTTTAGATTCGCAATTAGAACCGGTAGATGGCACTGAGATCGGGTTCTAGAATCCTACTAATAACCGGGAGCGATTTTGGTGATTTTGTTTTTGTGTGTTTGAGTGGGTTCCCGGATGGTTTAGATTCGCAATTAGAACCGGTAGATGGCACTGAGATCGGGTTCTAGAATCCTCCTAATAACCGGGTGCGATTTTGGTGATTTTGTTTTTGTGTGTTTGAGTGGGTTCCCGGATGGTTTAGATTCGCAATTAGAACCGGTAGTTGGCACTGAGATCGGGTTCTAGAATCCTCCTAATCACCTGGACCGATTATGGTGATTTTGTTTTTGTGTCATGAAACAAAGTCTTTTGGGAATTCAGAAAATATGGCGGTACGAAGTTCGCTGGGATAGGATTCTCTCTCTACGACTGGGTCAGTTAGTATATATATATATATATATATATATATATATATATATATATATATATATATATATATATATATTCGAACAGTAAAAGAATTTTTAAAATCGGTTTAGTACATCCAGAGATTACCCCCCCCCCCCCCCTACAACGTCACAAACTCACAAACTTTACCTCTTTATAATATTAAGTATAGATTTCTGGTTTATAAAAAATAAACAGACGGTGAAATATTTTAAAATTTTTCTTTACCTGACAAATAAAAATCAACAAAAATAGTAAAAACATCAGTAGGTTAGTTTGTGAAGTAATAAAAACTTTGCAATTAGGGGTTATCAATCAAAACATAGTTACAATATATTAATTCCCGACAAAATATGAAACGTCGATGTTGCAGAAATTAAATTAACTCGAACGTTAAATATTTTGTGGAGCATGAAGGCTTAAATAAACAAGGCAAAAGTTTATTAGGCCGAGGTCAGAGGAGCGATTCAAAAACTGAAATTGAGAGCACCACCTAGTGATTAACAAGCGATTTATTGTAGTGATCAACACTTTTACTCGTGTTCCTTTGAAATAATAAATACAATATAAAAACGCTCTCGGTTCTAAGCGATTAGCTATTAATCTCGTCTTAATCACTTGTTACGTATTTACATAGGTATAGGGTAGAGCCTACGGACTAAAGATTGCCGGAGATGTCGGGGGCGGAACGCCCAAGTACTTTGATTGATGAGTTCATTGCTTTCTCAGAATAATAATAACATTAGCTTTCTGTCCTTTATATCACGATTTACTCTAAATCTTAGCCTTTGGGGGATATAAAACTTTCAACATAGCTTAGCTTGATCAAACTTCGATTTCGTGTCCCACACTCGTATAAATATTTTATTTTTCGAATATGCTTTGTTTGTCTTATGTATACGAAATACTTACATAAGTGCTCGCACCAAACGTTTTATAAGTTCAAGTTTGCACAAAATTGAAAAGTATTTAATTTTGTATAAAAATTACTATTTTACATAAACGTGTTGTTCACACTTAGATCGTGAAATGTATGGACACCGTCAATTTCACATTTGTATACAGATAGTATTAAAGTTATTACATAATCGGATTTTATATGTGTGTGTGTGCTTTATGTGTGCTAAGAAGATTAAGAGCAAAATTTTCATTCATAGTTTTTGCCTCCTGAGCACTGACCTGAGACTTAACCAGACTAAAACAGTAAGTATTATTATTAAAAAATATATTACAAAATTATCCACTTTTTTAAATATATTTCTTGTACATACAATAGAGAGTTATGTATCTATCTATCGAACAAAATATAATTAAAAACTAAAATGTAAGTAAGTAATATATAGTACAAAATTATTGCCCAACTACACTTAAAAATTCCCTAATAAAAGATGCTATGCTGGTCATCGGCATCAGAAACTCATATGTTAAAGAAAGATTACTTCAGGAGGATAATTTAACGACTGAATTAGCCATCAAAATAGCGAATAGTTTCATCCATCCAAATTGAACCATGGTGAAACCAAGTCAACTGTTCAAGAGAATGTAATATATACACACGCACGCACGCACGCACGCACGCACGCACGCACACACACCATTATTTTTTTTCCCTTTTTAATTGTTTTTTTTGTTGTAAATTTACCAGGCAATAAAAGGAAAAGAGATTCGAAACCGAAGCAAAGTCCAGTGAGGCCCGCCACACAGGCTCTGTTGAGACCTAGTGCGGGCACCAGAGCTAACTTTGGACGCTCCTACAGATTTGTCATCGTATTGTTTAATTATTTTATGTTCCATGTACTCATTATATATGTAAATAAATTTCATTTCATTAAAATATATATTTGGTATATATCATATATATATATCAAAATTTTAAGGTTTTTTCAGGGGGAATATTGTTCCTAGTTTACTTCTTCCATGTTAGCATATTCTACTACAGATGTTAATGCCTAATATTTGTTATCAGGTCCTACTGAGAGAAGTATGAACCAGCTTGTAATACCAAAGATACAAGGTTACCTTGTTTATGGGGAAATTAATTAGCTTATCGCAACAACGTTGGAGTGGTGTGCTTGTGCCGAACTAGACGGTTATGTCAACATTTTACATAGCTCCCACTGTATATAACTAGTTTCAATAACAACAATTTGATCGTTAATTTTAGATAACCATCAGCGTTGTAGCGTCGAAAGTTAGCTTTATAAACGAAACGATAAAGTTAAATTTTGTAATTGTTAGTTTTACTGTTTCGTCTTTTAATTTATATTCAGTGATTTTTATAAAGAGCTTTGTATAGTAGCAGAACAAATTGAGACATCTTCAAATAATAATTGTAAAACAATACTGCGATTGTCTTTGAAAAGTGAAGAAAGAATCTGGAATGATACAAAAAATAACGGGCACACATTATTATCTGCACGTTCACGTGAGATAATTATTATACAATCCAGTCCTGTACACAAGGACTCTTTCTCTACATCAGGATGATATGAGTCTAATTCAAAAATTAATTTCATTGGAGAACTTTTTTGTATGTCATACATATAAATTTAACTGTTCTTCCTATTCTATTATATGTATACCGCGTCGCAACATATTATCGTTGTTTAAGGAGAAGGTATGGCAGGAAACTCCCGAGCAACACGTCTAACTAACAATTATTTTTTTATATTATATCTCTCCCAGGCTCTTTTTATTAATAAATACAGACGTATATCGTAATAAACCCACGCCCCCCTCTAAACAGTAATACATATAGTAGGTACAACCCTTAGGTATACATGTTTGTAACAAAAACAAAACCGACTTCTCTCTATAACACCTTGAAGTCAGTGCCAAGTAAAATATTTAAAAAATATACTTTTCACATGCGCAAATACTTGAATAGCTTTAAAAATAATATATTAATCGCCTGTTGAAATTTTACTACTAGTACGTGTGCAAAGATGCTATCTTCGGTCACTTGGTGTTGTCACCAAGGGTTACTCTCTATTTCCCTTGGTGATAATGGGACTACCTCGGGAGTTAGTTACGAATAAAAACAAAAAAATTAAAATCGCTCGACAGTTGACGGAGATATCGTGTAACAAATAAGTCGGTTAACAATTTTCGATTTCTCTCGAATTCCCGAGGAACCTTTCGTTAAATCTTGACTTGAAGTCACCAGGGAACCATTTCGGGAGTATATTCTTTCGAAAAAAAAAATGAAAATTAGTTCACAATTGACAAAGAAATCGCGTAACATTTATACTAAAAAATTAAGTGCCTGTCGAAAATGTAATACTGGCAATGCTTGTACAGGATTTTTTTCGAAATATGTAGGCGCTCTATTTAATAAGGGTAGCTCTCGATTTCCCTGGAATCCACTCACCAGATTCTAACATGTTGACTATGCGACCAATTCGGGAGTATACTTTCGATTAAAAGAAAATATTGAAAATCCGTTCACAATTGACGGGGAAATTGAGTCACAAACAGAAATAAAACATACAGACGAATTGAGAACCTCCTCTTTTTTAAGTAGGTAAAAAACTGGTTCGCGAGTATAAGAATGAGACGTATTTGAATTTCGTCTCTTAGTAACATAGCTTTAGTTTAATTTACTGCGACTATCATGCCGTAGGCAGCGTATTCATTTAACTTATTTGCATAAATACTTCATTCCTCCATTGACTGTCCAACTCTTTTGAGCCATCTCAATATTAACATACTTTACAGGCGACGTAGCCCGCCTTGTTTTGCATTAAAGGCTTACAAAAATAACATGTCATATTTTAACCCATGAATTAAAATGTGTTGTCTACTTAATCAATTGATAGATAACAACTCTTCTCTAGATATTGTTACATACCGACAAAGGTGAACGCGCAGCCCGTCGTAAAGCTCAGTTTATTGCCTTCCCGGATTTAGGCATACTTTTGTTTACTTTGTGTTTAGAATATGTAATTAAACACGCTATTGTTTTTCTACTTGTTTTATGGCCGTCATTAGTGCCGAACTAATCCTTATTGTTATTGTTTTCGACTTTGTTGGCCGTTCACAGGTGTGCAAATCACATTTTCTTGGAAAACCCACGCAATCGATTGTGTATTGTACAGTTTACTATAAAACAATGCCCAAACGGAGGGGTGGGGTAGTCGAGCGAGGATTACGATACGAGTAAGACGTACATTCGACAAGCGATATAGTGACGGACTTTGCGCGTGTTATTGAATCGTGCAGTTTTGTACTGGCAGTGCCCAGTTATATTTGTACCTCTTTTATACGTGTTTGTACAGTTCTAATAAACTCTATAGTAATTCCAATGGCATTTTAATTCGAGTCCTGTGTAGCTCGTAACAATACATTTGATACCTCAACCAATCCAAGCGAATGATTAACTCAATTAACGTTTCTGGCACTTACTGATCATTATTTTTATAATTAATTTAACTTCTAAATTCTAATTCTTTAAATTGTTTTTGTATTTTCAAGGCACTCCCTGTGCTATCTAATTATGATACTAATATATTCACATACTAGGATAACTATCTAGTTCCATAAGTTTGTAATGTAGTCAAAACGTATTTAAATATTGATTAGAACCTGCTTTTTGAATTAAATAAATAAATAATATAATCTGATCAAATTTTTAACAGTACTTTTATGTATAAGGATTAACTTTTGCTGTTTTCAACCAGGAAGATAAAATTTACTAGTGATGTTCTACTTGGTAGCGACGCGTAATCCGTCCTTAAAGATATAAAGAATATTTAATAATAAAATTCTTTACCTCTATGAAAACCCGGTCAAGTGCCAGTCGAGATTATTAGATTTTTACGTACTCGAGATTCAAAGAAATAGATTTTCGACAAAATATTCGTGATACCTTATTTTGTATTACCAGTTCTAAATATTTTTTTAAGAGCTTTTAAACTATGTAAGTGTTTCAAAATAGAATAGTATTTCCGTTTTTTATACTCAATATATTACTTTTTTCACTGTGGTCTGCGGTGACGTGATTAGTGATTATTTGAAAAATCACCAAAATCGCTCCCGGTGATTAGGAGGATTCTAGAACCCGACCTCAGCGCCACCTACCTGTTCTAACTGTGAATCTAAACCATTCGGGGACCGACTTAAACAGACAAAAACAAAATGATCAAAATCGGTCCAGGTGATTAGGAGGATTCTGGAACCCGATCTCAGCGCCACCTACCGTTTCCAATTGCGAATCTAAACCATCCGGGACCCACTCAAAACACACACACAAAATTTCATCAAAATCGGATGTATAGTTTACGATCCTATAAAGGACATACACACAAACATACATTTTTATATAACAAGATAACACTTTGTTGCTCAAAACTTCAGTTACAATATTTTTAGGCACAACAATAGTCGGCCTTATAGCCTAATAATATACGAGTATAACGTTATGAAAAAATTTCAAGTCAATCTACAAGCACTTTACGCGTTTTACAGCCACAAATATACGGATGCTACATTTTTATATATAAAAACATCACTAAGCTATTGTATCCGGACAATACACGTTCTTTCCAAATTTTATTCACATAGAGCCGAGAGTATTGTAGCATAAGAGCTATGGGATACGTAATTGGACGAATACGATGAATTCATAAGGATGCCGCACTTGGCACCCAGGCACGGAACCCTAAAAAGGTGGATAATTTCGGATGGGCTCTTGTAGCTAGATGAAATACCGAACACGATGAGCATTTTAATTGCCGGCTTTATCCGGATTATTGCGAGAGCCGGCGTAATGCCTCCCCTCTTTGGGACTCAAATCTGTCTTTGTGATTCGGTCTCCCCAAACTTGACGTCGTCATATAAGTTGGTGTACCTACTTATACTTATTATTTTGGACTTTATTAACAAGAAGAGTTTAATTTAAGGTTTACTGGCTGCTTTGGCAAAAACTGAACCCTTATGTCATCATGTTTTTATATCCGTCAGTCTATAGTATGCTATTGCAAATTTTTAATTGGAAATTTAAATATTTATAATGACGGACCTTCATATGCGTTGTTAACGGACTTGATGCATAATAGATACCAGGTGGTTATGGGCAATGGAGGAAAAACAATGTCGGACCCCTTAAAAACGAAAATGGGAGTAGCCCAGGGGTCATCAGTGTCAAATATTCTATTTTCACTACTGCTTAACGATTTGCCTGACTCTATTCCGGAAGCTGAAATATTTATGTACGCTGATCTGCTGCTCTTGTCGTAACTGCCTCTTCAGTGGACACATTAGAAGAGAACTTAAACAATACAGCAACACATCTGTCGAATTGGTTCCAGACAAATGGCCTTGCCCTCAATTTGTCGAAAACACACTTCATACATTTTTGGCTCTCAGGAACTGCACCTAGACCATTGTCGGTTAGTGTTGCCGGTAGCACGATCAACCAGGTCGAAAATACAGTATTTCTCGGTTTCTAGGTAGACAGGGGGCTACAGTGGACAAACCACATTGACGGGCTCTGCTCTAAACTAGGAAGAGCGTGTTATGCATTGTGTAGGGTCGCACGTGTAGTATCGATGGACGTCGCTCGGGCATTTATTTCGCTACTGTCCACTCGCTGCTGCAGTACGGTACGGAGCTGTGGGCGCGCGCTGCCGACTGGCAGCGTGCCTTCTGCATGCAAAAAAAGGGCCGTACGCGCAATAGTGCGGGTGCGTAGATGAGAGTCAGCAAGACCGCTTTTTAAAAAACTGGATATACTCACCCTACCGAGTATACTAATTTATCAAGTTGCGGTGTATGTGAGACTTAACGTTCATACCTATTCCAAGCATAGTGACGTGCATACGCACTTTACTCGGCATAGGAATGACATGAGTAACATAAAACACAGACTTGAGAAATCGGGGAGATTGACGCATGTCATGGGACCGCTAATATATAATAAACTACCGAGTAGGATAACGGAGTCACCATCCGTCGGCTTATTTAAAACACGGCTCAGGAAATGGTTAGTCGAGCACACCTTCTATAATCATAAGTAGTTTATATCCCATGGTATGATATAATTTTAATTTTATTTATGACCTGTTAACTGATGTAAAGATTGACGTGTAACTTTGTTATGAATAAATGATTTCTGATTTAAAAAAAGAGAAATTATTTTGTCACCAACTTACATATGTATATGTATGACTACTTATATATGTATATGTGCGTAGTCTAAATCATACATATGTATGACTTAGACTACGCACTACTACTACAGTTAAGCTAGATTACAGTTATTTTGCCAGTATTTATATTCAAAGGGTATTTTTAGCAGGGCAAGGGGTTTATTAGTATGAAAATACATGAATTCCGAAGATTCCCGTTAATATGTTTTAAATTATCTTTATAATATACATTATATACGTATGTATGTATATTAAGTGTATCTTGTATGTAATTTATTTTGTTAATATGTTTATAATATATTACATAGTTAAATCATAAAATATTTTAGTGTAGACAACCCTGTCTTTTGCTTCTCCCCTTGTCTACGCTTTAAATTCCCGCCACAATTATATAAAGAAATATTTTTTGTTTTTGTCTCTGGCAACTTCTACTTCCTTTTTTCTTCTAATACCTTTTAAATTGTAAAAGAACGTAATAAACGCAATTAAATATTCTAATTTTTCTTCTTTCAATAAAACTAATAAATTAAAAATCCAAAGCAGAGTATAGCAATTAGGAGACTCCGTAACACCTCTTGTCAACAAAGTCATAGGTTTGCTGGAAGAAAAGTCTTTAAGCTCGCTTTTGCACATCACCACAATTGTATAACTTTGCATGTAACTTTTTGTGTGAAATAAAGAATAAAGAACTCGGGATAAATAATGTTACTAAAGGAAACTTAACAACATCTGTTCTACTAAATGTTTAATAAATATAGAAAGAAACTGGCATATTAAGCAAGTCCTAATATCACATGGATTCGAAGTTAGGAAATTCTGGCAAATATGAAAAGTCCTGCATTAACTTGTATATTGTTTTAGTATTAATTGGATCCAAATTAGCAAATATATCACCCACTTTAAAACACTCCTGGGAACATTCCAGCGGGATTCTCGAGATAAAAAATTACACATTTTATTACATGAAAGGACAATGTGCAATTTGGGCTAAATACTCAACAGTGATAAAACTCATGCCATTTGGAAGTTTTTGGGTTTTATTTAATTCATACTAATGGCACCCATGTCGAAATCTTGAGCCAACGTGGTGTTCTGGAGCACGCAAAATCTTTTGGAGTTGGATTACTTTTGGAGTTAATAGCATTGGCATATTGTGTTTTTATATTTAAGAGAAAGAAGCAACATGTTTATGTTTTTACTTTGGTTTATTAAATATAAACCAAATTAATATTTGGTTAGGATAAATTTTATGTCTAAGGATTTGCTGGTGATCAGTGAAAACCGCATCGAAATTGGCCCAGTAATTTGATTTGATGATTTATGGTGTGACAGAGGATGTACGAGTATATCAGAATAGAGGAGTGTGGAAGAAAAATACATATTGTGCCGACTCCAAATAATTGGGAGAATGTGAAAGAAAAGAGAGATAGATTTGATTGCAGGGCCAGCGTCAAGCACCCGTTGCCTGGCATTTGCTGAACTGAAAACTTGATACTATCCCAAGACATTGTTGTGGTGTATACTTTCTTTATTAAGACAGAGGAAGTTTTTAGGCTTTAAGGCTCTTAAAGACGCCTACAAACCTACTCAAACTCAATATGAATAAGAGCGCAAATATAATGGCCATTTTATTACTTTTTCAATATACTTCGCTATTTTAACCAAAAAATGCTTTTCTTTTCTTTCTATCTATAGTAGAATTATTTTCTCCGTGGAGTTTGGGTCATAAATCAAACTCGGCCTCAGCCCGGCTAGGGCGGTGAGCATTTTGCGCGGACGCAATTAATAATTTATTTTAAATCATTATTATTCTTATTTTAATAAATACGTTGTTTTATCTATTTTTTTCTTTTATTTATATCACTAACCCACAAAATGACAAAACTAAATACACTATCGATAACGCTTATCGACAACAATAATGCGTATCTCTATGCCTGCCCATAAGGCCCGTGAGTGGAAGAGAGAGCGAAATACTCGCTTCTCTGCTCCGATTATTTATGACCCAAACTGCACGGAGAAAATAATTCTACTATAGTCACGTAGTGTTTAGGACCTTCTGAGTGTACAATACAGTATGCACAAAATTTAAATGCTCCTTGACAGAAGTCAGTATTGTGCGCAGCGGCGGCGCGCTGGATGAACGCGGCGGTACCGCGCTGGCGCGGCGCGCACGTCTACTTAAGTCTTCAGTCTACTGTTTGTCTATAGGAGATCCAACAGTTAAATCAACTGAGATACTGTATTACAAATTTACAGAAGGACACAGCTTCATAGGTTTTGTACGAGCGAAACTATGACACCATAAGTATGTACTGGTCTTTTAACTGTAAATTAGTGGTAAAAGTCATTCATTATTGTTTGTAAGATTATTAAAATTATTTCTATTGTGATATTTTGAAAGTTCCGTGATATAATGTTTTTAACGCGTGTTTTAATATGTAAAAATATTAGAATTTATTGTAACGTGTGCCCTGATCTTTATTTTTTTGAAGCAATTAGTGATAGAGATAAATTGAATTATTCGATGTTATAGAATGTCATTGTATCCTTTCGGCTCTGCAATATTAAACCAAATTATTTGAATTAGGCTGGACGATGTAGTTTCAGCTTTAGCTTTTGAATGGTGTTGTACAATAAATACTGTTCGATTTGAAAAATAAAAGATTCGTAATATGAAAAAACGTTTTTATTAAAATACCTTTCTACATACAGTTTATTTTTGATGCGCAAATGAGTTTACATGACGCGAACTGTTATTAAAATAAAAGACATGTAGAAGAGTGAACAGATCCTTGATATCTTCATGTCAACGCTCAGGTGCGTTGATTTCGTCTTGGATGTGGGGCGTTCCACAGTCTTCGCAGAATAACTTGAACTCCTGGGAAATAAGTAATTATAAATTAAAAAATAATACGTCGAGTCGTTAGAATGAATATAAAGTTTATTTGCATTTCGTCATCTGATTATCATAAATTACTATCACGTCTGATTCCCATCGGGGTAGACAATGAATCTAATCGGATCTCCATTTGCTAAGAGTTTGCATATACTTTCTTTACTTTCTTCAGACTTATACGTTGATTTGAGGCGCTTTTATAATTATGTGATCAACAAGGAAAGCCTGATGATTAAATCATAGATACGGGAATCCAACCCAGAATCTTTGCGTTCAAGCGAACTAGGTGAAACACAGAGACCGTAACATTTAATATTGTTCCATTTATTAAATAATTGTTGCCACACTCAAAGAAGTTAAGTACCATTAAATGATTTTTGCAGCTTGAACAAAGAGATTCAAATATCGGTGATTCACATTTATAGCATTAGCAGACTATGACTACAACAGATAAAATATCAAATGGTAAAAATATTAGTTAAAACTAATCACTAAGGAAATTCCACTGAGATGAGATATTTGTTTCAGTGGAAATTTTCTAAAACGAGCGATTTATATCTATCGTTAAATGCAATTAATATTTTTACATTGCCCTACTAAAATGCGTAGAGAAAGCATTGAATATTACAATTAATATGACAATAATAATAAAATAGTTATAAAGTCTCAATCGTAATGCTGAAATTAGAATTTGAATTGAATCGAAATGAAAATAGAATTTGAAATGCACCGAACTAAAAGGATACGATGCTATTCAATGACATTGAATGATTCAAGTTTTATATGGATCACTTTGGTTTATTCATGCAAATTAAGAGACAGATATAATTATTATTTATAACTCACCAAATTAAATATCTGTCGGAGGACATTTATTGTAAATTGTCCATAATCTTTATTCGAATCTGGATACCTCAGTTTCGCAAGGGCCGTGGTTAAATCTGCAATTCGCTCCAACTCTTTTAAATCCAATGATTTTTTAAATGCAAAATGGCGGCGCATGTGCAGCCGTAGATATGCTGTACTTCTAGGACCGTAGGGAGAATCAGCGTCTTCAAGCGGCCGTTTCACCATGTCTTTTGTCTATAGTAGTTCACCATTAACTGCACAGAGCACACTGCAGAAGAGGATTCACAATCCATAGAAGATATTGCTTTCAGGTTTGGTGGGGGGAGGGGGTGTGTCTAATACAGAAATACAAGCGGTCATACTATTATTTGTTATTTCTCTCCGAAAGACTACCTGCGCCCTTATTGTTATTTGGGCTTTATCCTTTTACTGCGTGTTGTTTTTTTAATAACTGAAATATCCATTATAGGAGTTTGTTGATTTGAAACTAAAAACAATTGGCCGTGTCCGAGTCGGTATTACGCGTGGTGGGATTCTTTATGCGATACAATACAATGTTGATATGAAGTTAGGTATTATCGTTCAAAACCATTTTGAAAATGAATAAATATTTTTCCCATAAATATTTTAAGTATATTGTTGATAAGCAGTTGCTACGACTCAGTTGGCCCAGTCGCTTTCATAGTAGGTATGGGGGTGCAAAGCACTGAAGATGAAGGTACATTTTTTAAACATCATATTTTTATAGACAAATACAAAATTACATATAGATATTCTAGAAATTATGATATTTATTCGCTTATAAAACTTTTAAAATATAAATAAAAATGGCGTAAGGCTGAATAAATGTTAATTAAATTTACAGGTTAACTATCATTTGTATACTTTATGTTATAACTCTAAATCATTAAATTTAAAACGGCCAAGAAAATAGATATTGAAAAATATTAAATTTCTACTCTCTTCTACTTTTAGTAGAAGTTGACTTTCGGACTCTTTTTTAATATTAAAGAAATACATTTTCAATAATTTTACAGCATATTACGTACACAGAGATCAAGTCTGCTATGGAAGAACATCGTAAGTGGCGTGAGAGTTAGATACTACACAAATTATTTGTAATGTATTACTGTATACTCATATCATTCCGATTTTTAGTATATTCATAATTTTACCATTACATTATCTTATATATAGAGCTCAGGGTTTTTGTATTAGTATTAGGTTTTACATTTTTTAGCTATATGCCAGTTGTAAACGATCGATATAGCAAAACCCAGTCAATATTCTGACATAGATTACAAAAAAATCTAATATATAAAAGAACAGACGTGAAAATAACATCTTATCCTTTGACATTTTAAGACATTATCAGATAAATAATTTTAAATTTAAAATTATTTTTAAACATTATTATAAAATTAATGCACTATTTCACTCCTTTCAACTGTACCTACTTATGACGTCATAAGTAGGTATGCTTTTATGAAAGCTGAGTAAATAAGTAAGATTGTAAAAAGTATCCCAGTTGATTTGTTAGTCCGCTTATCTTGACAATCCGACGATCGAAGAACGCTTCCAGAGCAATATAGAGATGTTAAAATAAAAATGTTAAATTGCCTAAATTTTGTTCACTTACGACATTTTTCTAATCAGGCTCGATATGTCCCAATTTTTATATTACTAACCTTAGTTCTTGAAATAATTAGGTACTTGTGATACACAGACAGTCAGGCACTGGAATGAAAGCCTAAGGCTTTGTTTTTACCTTTAAATGTCAGAACCCTAACAAGCCGGAAATATTGTTTCATAGATAAATGAAATTTCTTAATTATCTATTCAAACTAACCAATATCAATTAACTAATGCATTGTAATTAATGTAATCACGTATTGAATGGTCGTTAATAAATTTATTTTTAATAGAAATTTAGCATTAAGTGTAGGAATTATTTTGTATCTAATAGTTTTTGATGGTGAAACTAAATAAATTCAGGAGCAACCAAGCAGTAAAGCAATAACCGCACTATGTTGATTTTCGACTCCTCTCAGGACCGTCTTAGTAATATTGGACGCCGGGTTGCGACATTTATTCCTAGGTCAAAATAAAAAGTAAAAATTAAAATATGTAACATATAATAATGTTAGATACAAAATTGAATTTAAAATGACAAAATTTATTTATATTTTTTGCTTAAAACTAGCATGCTTGGTATATGTATATATATGACAATCGGCTTACGTCGCCATTGTCAATGTACCACGTGCATTGGTGCTACGAACCCCTTGCACTCCCGGGTAAGACATTCCTAGCTTCTCCAATGGCCGGTTCCTATATCATAGTATTCGTTCACTTGCCCTACCATTGGTTTAATTTGACAAACAATGTATGGAGTTTATATCAGATTTTAACCGCTGGTAAGACAAATGAACGGTCGGCAACATATAGGAACCCGCCATATATCAAGGTTTACTTTTTTACGTTATAATACTTGGCTGAATAATTAATGTATGAAGTAAAACTTAATATAATTATAATCGTTGTATTTTCTCAAACCAGTTTATTAAGCAATTGTTTTTAATAATGAATTAAAACACATCTTATTGTAAACTATTTAAATGTATTTATGTAAGGCGTTTACCAGGCGTTTGGCGACGTTTCGACAAATTTTTAGAGCGTCGATACCCACGGACCCAGGGTTTCCACAATAAATACAAATATTAAAATTAAGTCTACAAGCTAATTCCTGACTGCATGCCAATGCACAGAACGTTGGGTACATTGCAACGCTGTAAATCTATAAACAAAAAACATCCGACAAGGCATTTGGTAAAAAAAGAGACTTTAATTGGGGTCCCCAACAATAAGTGTAATGTAAATAATGGGGGAATGTGACAGGAATCAGGTACATGACAGAAGATAAGTCTTGGGCGACTGGAGTACTCGACAACATCCTGGTAAGGATCAAGGGTCCTTTTGACCACGGCATAAGAATACTAGGAATGACGGTCAATTTGTAAAACTTAATTTTGTTTCTAAGTCATATATTCCTAGAGAGTGACAGTCTTTCTTCTCTACCCTTTTGATATGGAAGAACACCACTAAACTTTTGAATAAAATTATATTATTTAAAAAATATTGTATTACATCATTTCATTAAAAAATGTGGTCATTGAATTGAATTCATATCATTATCATAGCCTTGTTTGAAAGTCTGGTAGTGTTTGCTATCTTAAAATTCAACAGAAGACATATTTAGATGTAGGATTTTGAATTGTTGAAACAGATTTTTCAATGGTAATTTTTTTACTGTGCGATTATGGTTCCTGGTATTCGTCGTCTATCTTAATACGAACTCACTGTCCTCTTTGAACTGGAAGAATAAGCGTTAAGCTCTTTAAAGTTAACAGCAAATCACATTCCTTTATTAGAAAATAAATAGCTTTTGTAAAGATCTTGAATAACGGATTACAATTAATTTATGGCGATTAAAGTACAACCTTGTAACTCGTTACTAAAATAAGTACCTATTCCTTACGTAAATATTACGGAAACAGTGTGCGCAAAGCCTTTGTTTAATTAATCTTATACTAATATGTAAAGCTGAAGAGTTTGTTTGTTTGCTTGCTTGAACGCGCTAAACTCAGGAACTATTGGTCTGATTTGTTTTTTTTATTATTGTTAGATAGCCCATTTATCGAGGAAGGTTATAGGCTATATATCATCAAGTTAAGACCAATAGAAGCGGAGCACCAATGAAGTGTTTCAAAATCGGGGATTTTTTAAACTATTTTTTTACTAATCCACGCCGACGAAGTCGCGGGCAGAAGCTAGTATTGTATATTTCACAACTTAATTGTTGTTTGTGAATAATGTCCAAGAACGCATGTCAACTATGAATTATTATTAAATAGGACCTTGGAAGGTTAAAATGTTGAAAATATTTAAATAGTAATAAGTACGAAAGAATCTAAAATCATTGCAATTAGTTTGGATAATAGTATAATAAGTATACTTATAGCAAAAACTAGTTGTGCTCGCGACTCCGTTCGCGTGTGATTTGGACTATTGCCTACTTCTAAATCATGCAAAATATAGAAATAATGCGAATTAGAAATAGTGTGAATTTTGAGATACTCTCCATTTTTTTTTATTGAAATCAATTAAGCCGTTTCAGAATCTATCTGCGAAAAGTTTTTCAAGAACAAAAATTAAAAAAATCTAAAGGCGAATATAATAATTTATTTCTTGAGCATGCGTGTTCACATATCAGAGTAGGCATGATGGATGGTAAACATGCAACATATTTGGACAGTTAATCAAATAAAGACACAAAATACAAAATTATTATAATTAAAATGGAAAAGTGGTACAAGTACGAATAGGCATCGTACGTTCTCTTAAACGTTTATAGTAACTTTTTTTAAAATAACAGATAGATACTTAAATAATATTAGTATAATAGATAGATTTTATATTAATAATAAAGTTTGTCTTATATCCAAAGTAACATTTTGCCATCAATTGTAACTACAAATTATATGACATTTCTCAAAATATCATACCACTAAAACTTGTCACGCGGTTTCGCCAGCGTTAATACCTATTTGGATCCGCATAGCGTACCATCCTATTTTCAGAGATACAAAGTATTTTCCGACTTCCCTCGTAATCGAAATATATTCGATGTCACGTTAATCGGTCCATTTTCAGGACTATAAAGAAGTAACAAACAAACAAAGTCACATTCAAGTTTAATAATATAGGTAGATCTACATAGTATTTTCTAAAAGTTATCGTGACTAGTACACATAATTAACACTAAGTTTTAACGGTGTTAAGCTCGGCATTTAATTTGATTTTTATTTCCGTGTTTCGTGATCATGGCTACTGAAAAGTAGCCGAAACGAGGATATAAAATCAAATAAAATGCCGCGCTTTAAACCGTTTAAACGTAGTTTTGTTTATAAATATGGATCTAATGAACGGAAGAGGCAAATAGCTACGATTTATACAAATATTAGCTGTATATGCTGGGTATAGTCGACGATCCCATACTAACAGGCGGTTTAGAATTGCTTAGCATTCGGAGAGACTTTGCGTCCCTCTGCGTATTCTACCGCCTGCACAACGGAGAGTGTTCTGAGAGCTGTTTGATCTGGTACCAAAGCCTCATTTTACAACCGCACCGTTCAGCATCGACGGGATGTTCACCATCATTTCTTGGAGCTCCCATGCTCAACTACGCAACGGTTCTCTTGCTAATATAACCATACTTGCAAATAAGCTAATGTAACCATAAAAATGACGGCAGTTACCGTAACGAAGATAGCTTTGATTTCTGGGACTCTGGGTTGGACTTCCTCGTGACGACTGTGGAACTGGGCCGGGATTTTCCTGTACACCTCTGGAACTTGGCTGGTTGTCTTGTGCCTGCTCTGGAGCTGGGCCGGCAATGTTTTATTTATTTGCTCTTCTCACGATGATGGTGCTAGCAACTGGCAGGGTCGCCATGTGGTATGCACGGGAGCTGTTCGTAGACTAAGGTGGTAGTTGTATTAAAACTACATTGTCCTAATGTGAATGATGTCTTTATTCGTCGTGTTTAACAAATTGAAAGCCTTATATACTACATTTATGCTACGTGTACAAATACTTAATTATTGTACGTTGGCCCCCATTACAATAAACAATACAAATGCTTACGTACATACTACACTCTTGAACGTTTATTCCGCGTACAACAATGATCTGGAGGGAACTTCCCGCCGAGGTTTTCTCTCTGCGACCGGCAACGCCCATGGTATTTCAAACGTCCATAGACGACGGTAACCACCTTTCATCAAGTGGGCCATCCGCCTGTTTGCCTGCTTCAGGCAATAAAAAAAGATGCTTGCAGATTCGCTGGCGTTATGAATATGGGATAAAAAGTAGCCTATGTGCTATTTCAGACTACAAGCTATCTCTGTGCGAAATGTCATTCTGATCTGTTCAACGATTCTGGCGTGATTGAGCAGAGCAGAACAAACATCCATCCAACTTTCGCATTTATAATAGTAGGTAGTGAGCTAAATTTTTTAGACAAATTAACATTGCTGCTTCTCATAACGAATTTGGTTGGAATGAAGAGATCTGTTATGTGGGTGCTCGTGTACTACAAACGTAATATTTAAAGGGAAATCAGAAACTGCCGTCATTAAGACGTCATTAACAATTCCCAACATTTCGAGCGGACTTACGAGTAGGTACTTGTGACATTCGTTTTAGGATAATGAGTTAATTAATAAAGTGGGTTGTTACAGATTAATTCTCTAAAATTAACATACATAACAATTATTAACTTAAATACACAAACGTTACAGTGAATTTGTTTGTTTCTTATTATGCTCTTCATGTAAAACTACGGAGCAGCAACCCCTGGATACTGTTACATTTTTCAAGATAATATGCTATTACAATGGTATACTTACGACTTCGTTCATGCTTGACTTGAAATTCCGGCGGGATTTTTGGGATAAAAAAAAAACAGATTTTATTATATAAAACTTGCTATCGATTTTGTAAATACTAGTAGCCCACTAAGGCAGGACTCATCTCCTCTCTATCTTAAATATATTGATAGCAAATTGACTTTTTATTAAAAAAATAATAAACAAGATTGTAGAGTTTGGCTTCGCTAAATATCAACGCGCCTGTATAGTGATAGTACCAGCATCGCGGCAGTGACCAAAGCCTACGTTATGGCTGTAATAAAAAAAAGAATATGTTTAAAGTTGGTCTGAATAAGATATTAACATTATTATTGAATTAAAATTTTACAAAAGATGACTCTATGTCTATGTCTCTCTTGCACATGCAAGTCCAACTCAGATACCGTCATTTATTTACTTTGGACAGATCATCATTTAAAGTATCGATTTGTGCACGTGTATTGTAAAATAATACAAGTATAATATTCTAAGAGAATAACTGGCTTAGTACTATGAAGGTAAATTCTAAGCTCACGTTGGTTCTATAGATACTATGGATTCTATTGTTTCATACACAGAAATGTAACAATTGGAGCTTATAATGATTTACTATTATATCGTTGAGTCAGTAGACATTGTTTAATCAGTTCCAAGAACAATTAAATAGTTAAATTTAACTAATACTGGAAATGTTTCGCTTATTTGCAAAAAACAACGTGTTTTAACAAAAACTGTAATTCTATAGGTATGTATATAAGTAAGGTATAAGTATTTATACCTTTATAGGTATATACTATATTAATTCGAGTTTGGCCAATGCGTTCAAAAATGTGAATAAAATCAGGGGGTATAATTCGGACCAGTAGATTCCGAAAAAGCAAACTTTTAGAATTTTTGGTTGTCTGGCTGTCTTTCTGTGTGTCTGTCTGTCTGATAGAGCATCATGTGAAAACTACTGAACAGATTGAAATGAAATTCGACACAGGGCTGGCTTATATGCCGCAGCGTAACTTAGAACACTTTTTATCCCGATAAATGAATGTCATAGTTTTTTTTATTGCACTAGTTCAGCAGACAGGCAGACAGACCACTTGATGAAAAGCGGTTACCATCGCCTATGGATATTTGCAACAACCAAAGTGCTACAAATGCGCTGCTGCTCTTTTAAGGGAGACTGGAACATAATCGCTAATGCTGAAACACAACTTAAGGTTGTTATGGCGACATACTTTAGACCAAGGGGGGTAGCCATCCAGTCGGGCAAATGCCCTACCACCTGGCTGTGGTTGTTTTGTCGCCTCTTACGACAGGCCACCCTGCCTCAGGAAATTGTTGTCTTTTTCCTTTCTGCACGGATAAAATGTATTACATCCCCTTCAAGATGTTGTATAGAAAATTTATTTGAAAGTAAGCCTTGATTTCTGAATAGCTTTAGAAAAAAAAATATGAAACACGTAGGTGCCTATAATATTTGAGGGTTGCTCTCGATTCCCCTGGGATCCACTTACCAGATCCTGACTTCATGATTGTCATGGTCCATCTCAGTTGTATACTGATTTGAATTAAAAAAATGTAAACTTTGGTCCACAATTGATGGAAAAATCGCGTAACATATAAAAAGTAATACACAGCTGAATTAAGAACCTCCTCCATTTTGTAGTAGGTTAAAAGCAGAAAATATTAAGATTTTTAATATCTTGAATATATTGACTGGGTGCCAACCAATATATACGTGGGGTGCCACTCAATATATACGTCGGGTGTTAACAATGGTATTGTTTACCGCAATTAATGACAAACTCAAATGGTAAGGTAAAAATATGTGTAGTAAGATATAGAAACCAGGATAAGTGGACCTACTACGGCAAAAAAATAACATTAAAATATTTTACAAAGCATCAATCATCATCAATGTTGCTACACAAACCATTTTGGTTCAAAACTAAATCAATGGTCTGATAATCATATTTATTCGATATAAAAAAAAAAACACAAAAGTGGAGGAAGATTTATGTAAAGACGTAAAATTATACCAGAAAAATGCAATATTATGCACCAAATACAATTGACAAGTTTATTTTATTTTTCATTTTAAATTATATGTCGTTCCAGCAATGATTTATTTAAAATACACATTCATTCAAGCATTATTTTTTCTCCAAAAGAGCTTTCTCCACTGCTTCACTTGCAGTCTCTAACTTTCATCCCGTGGCAACTGTCCCGCTTTAAGTGATAAAAAGTATAGTTCATCCCTTTTATAGAAAATATACGTAAAATATATTATTTTATTCATCATATCCTCGGGATAGACGAAAACATCGAAAAAGATGGCGCTGCGATCGCATCATATTTGCAAACTACTTAACGTATAAACATGAAACTCGACACAGAGTTGGCTTCCCCCCAATCAACACTTAAGATACATTTAATGCCCATTAATGACGTCGTTTCCTCAGAATAGATGGCGCTGCAATCGGGTTTTTTCAATTTACTAACAAATACTAACAATCTACCTTGTCATAAACAACACGCCATTGGTTGTATTATTTTAAATCAGGTTAGCTTGGACTCATCTCTGTTTTGCTGGGCAGCTGTTTAGACTATTTACTTAGTTACTTTATTATTAGTAGATAGTGAATTGAACAAGAAACCGTAAAGTTTTAGGTCTAATCTATATAAAAAACCTAATTTAGTTTTTATTGTGAGTAATATAGAGCTACTACTCAGGGTTTATCACGCAGCGTGGTTGCGGGGCAACCTTCAGTAGGGTATATAGTATCTTATATGTTTCGGCTCCATCTGGGATAATGTTGGTGTTTATGACAGTTTCAGGCAGATGTAGCATTTAATGCGTTATTTGTCATGCGATGTTGTTATTAATTGTTAATGACGTTAAACGTGGACTGATAACGCGTGTACCTACAATACCTACATATCTACAGGTTAGTAGCTAATTTTTATTTTTACGCTATAACTAAGACGCATTTGGCCACAGACACCAACACTAAGATTATCCCATATGGAGTAGGCACATTATACACTTGCAGATTAATGTGACTATTAAATAAAAATATATATTTTATGAGATGTCACATTACTTTATGAAAATATTTAAGTGCAGTAACTATTTTTCTAGCAATACAATATGAATGAATGAATGAAAACTCTTTATTGTTCATCATAACTTAAACCTAGATATTTAATACAATATGATAATCTAATAAAATATTTTAGTATGATTACTATGTTTTGTACTTAATGAAACTTAAGTACACTAACTTTATTTACAATAAAATTTATAATTTATAATAATCTTTAATATCGATTTTATGTCATTTATAGCATGAGAATATTTTAGTAACTTTTAAGTACAATATAATATTTAAGGTACGGAAGAGCGGGATCTTCTGATACAAAAATTTACCTTAAAAGAAGATTCCATCAACTGTCTACAAATTGTGCATGTGTTACCTGAAAAATAAATATTTTCATTTTCATTTATTAGGTGTCGGTAAAACTTTCTTAGTTATTTTTTACAATACAGTTTTTAGGGAAAATTAGTAGCCAGGTAATTGAATTTGGAAATTTATTTTCCGGGCAATTGCGTGTAAGATATTCGACAGAACATTTAGCAGATAGCGCCGTTCCGGAATTGAAGCCAGGAAATTAACTGGAAGCTTAGTGTTAATCAGAGGAAGTAATATACGGCGGGGCCCGATGTCGCCTTCTTTAATTACTGCAAATCCAAATCAACGCTTGATTAAACTATTTCCGAACGAATTAAATGAATCAGTGTACGGCGGGGTTGACGAAATTGAAATCACTGAGGACTTAAAGTCGAATACAAATTGTTACTGCTAAAGGTTATAGTTGATAACCTTTATGCATGTTTTTATTTTGGTTTTCTTCACTCACTTGGACGCGAAAGATTCTAGTCTCGGTGCTTCCAAACTACTCCTATCATCAGAAGCTTGTGTGTGGCGTCGGCCGTAGGGAGTTCCACAAATTTACCACTCGTTGAGCGGGAGCCGAGGGTATATGTGCATTCCCCCAGCGTTAACAAAAACAGTACGATTCCTGATAGGGTTACAAAAATAACCTTTCTGGTATTTACTATAGGCCCCAAGGCTGTCTTTTGTGTATTACCTATAACTTGTTAAGCTTATTAATAAGTTCGTGACGCTAACTTGAGTTAGTTCGTTTGAACGAATCATAAGAATTTATTGTTGGACTATTTTATTTAAGTCTATATTTTTCATAAAAAGAAACTAATAGTTTGAATTTCATTTAAATCCGTTTAGTAGTTTTCACGTGATGCTTAAAAACGATATAAACAAAAATCTGAAAATTAAAATTTTGAAATCTGCTCTTTCGAATTATAAAGCCCTGATTTTTTTTATCATTTTTTATATTCATTGTACAAATTCGTCACCCTCGAACAGATTTATTATAACACATACATGCATTCACTCAATTCATGATTTTGAGCATGACACCACTGTCATGCTCAAAAAATATATATAAAAAAATAACGCCCTGGCGTTATTTTTTATATATAAGACGCGCGCAGTAGTTTTACCGATGACTACTTACTATTATAGTATATACTTATGTAAAGTATATACAATAATAAATTAAAATAATAAATCTATTGAAACAACTATTTATGTAATCTTTTTTGTCAACTCTACTGACAATCGACGCGTGACATAATGAGGTTATCGGCAAACCTGTGTACGGATAGGTAAGTATTTTTAATATGTAAATGAAGTGAATTTAATCTTTCACCGAATTAGATTATATTTGTCAGATTTGTGTTTATTTAGCCTTTCTTTTAATAAATTTATTTATGCCATAGATATTATCAAATTACTCACCATAGTATTTGACGCGCCTTCACGTCGATTTCATTCTTTCAACTTCGCCGCAACTCCTTTCGCTCATAGTCCCGTTATCCGTCCATTCTTTTAACTTAAAAGCTAATAAAACTGCAGTTTTGTTAGATACATTAAGAACTGACATTGCCTTTTATGTTTATTCTTACTAGTAAGAGTAAAAAAGTGCCTTTGTTAATAATTTAAACAATTTATTTACTTCTTGTTCTTGTTCCACTTACAAAAGTAATCAATACAACATTTAGTTTAAATTTTTTCACATAAACTTTAATAGGAGTGTTATTACATTAAATTTTAATGATTTTTTTCCACAGCACCCACACTAGACAAATATTTAGGTAATATTCTGTGTCTTAGATGCTATGAAGCGTTTGACAAGGATTTTTATTGTTTAAAGCATGTTTATGGAAATACATAATTTGTAAGAAAAGATTTATAAGAAAGTTGTATTGTAAATGTAGAATAAAGATTTTTTCTATTAGAATTTTACTCGTTGCGTGCCTTACGTTATATCCAGAAAATTATCTTAATGTTTATTGGATTAAATGTATTTCTATGTTCATTTTCAATCTCGAACGTAATTTTATCACAGTCTTCTCATTGTCAAAATATTGTGTACGTCCTTGGAAGTCGGGCGCACAAGAGAGGGTTTCGTAGAAACGCCGAATCTCTCCTGTTTTAGTTATTTGTTTACGGAACCGTAAAAACAACGTGTAATCGAAAATAATTCATACCCACATCTCAAAAATACACATCGGATATTGTTTAAGCTAGTAATATGTATCTGCATTCCTGTTACAATCAATTCGAATTATTTTTATATACTAAAAAAATAGGTGTTAATTTTTTTTATGCTGGTGTGCACCGACATTTAACCGGCGGTTAAAATAAAATAATCACTGTTTATGCATACATTTTTAGCGAATAATTTATTTTAACCATCGATTAAAAGCCGGTGCACACCATCCTTATTGTTACAATTTGGGCCACCTGCATATTTGTAAACAAAGCACATTTATTACCGTCGGTGTTTGAGCTATAATAATGTTATATTGAAACGCTTTTATGACCATCATCTTTTGTTTACTTTGTTTAAAATTTGTGATTGGAAAAATTGCCCATTGTGTATTGTAATATTTATGGTAGTCATTAGCCAGGTGTGTGTATTTAATTCGAGTTCCGTAACTCGTTACATTATGTTTGCTTATAGGCAAACTGGCTGACGGGTCCACTTGATGGCAAGTGGCTACCGACGCCGATGGACATCTGCAATACTAGGAGCCGATGCGTTGCCTACCTCGTTGAGACTTCAAATATCTGCTAACGCCCTTTGAAGAGCCCCATATTATAGAGCTCTGGGAAAACTGCAGGAGAGAGCTCAATCCGCGGCCTAACTCACTTTTAAAATATCTTGATAGAAATAATTTTGCAAAGGGTTTCAAATATTTATTATTTTGTGTTATTTGACTCTTTTCACTTGTCCCTACATATGACGTCATAAGAAGGTTACCTAGTACAAAATCTATAAGACTCGAACGTTTTGTATTTTATAAAAAGTTTCTCAATTGATTGGACACTCCGCTCAACTATTTTCGCCTTTTTGGTAGTTTCACGGTTTTACTACACCATTGCGGAGAGCCACATGGACTACACGCGTTTCTATCAAACTTTAAATATAAAAATCCTATAGTTTAAAAAAATAACTGTCATTAGTGCACATGACAAAAACATAAGTTTCTTATGACCAAAATAAATACGGAACCCTAAAGGCATTCAACTAAAATCACTTTCACATTGGTATGTCAATATTAATAGGTATATCTGTAATTCGTGTCTGCAATTAAGGTTATTTTCTGGAAACATTAAACTGCTTTTAGTTTTGACAACACCCAGGGGCAAAAGATTGGTCACTTCCGAATCGCAACCTAAAACCACGAAAAGCCCTACTTTCCTTTCAAGATTATTTGAAGCGATAAAGTGTCAAAGCGGTTATAAAATATTCATTATTTATACATGTAATGAATTGGTGCCATAAGTTCGAAATTGGTGGTTTAAATTATAGGAGAATACATTTTATGGAGCGAGCTATGTACTGTTTCTCTTGTGGATTGAAGAACCACGATCTGAGCTGCTGCCAGTTTGCCTAAAAGCAAAGTAATAAAAATGTGTATGACCGCGGTGTGAAAGGTAGATTGGTGTTGGTGGACCGCAGCGACTTGCTCGCTCTCTGATCATCGGTATATCAGATTTGAGCCTACCACCCCCTCCTCCGGTCCGAGCCCAGTTCATGGCCCCCCTCTCCTCCCGCGTTGGGCCCTTACCAAGCTCGATCTGGAGCAGGCCGAGGAGTGGGCACTCACGGAAAGCTGGGCCTACCCAGCCGAATTCGCGAATTTGGATACGTAAGCAGAGCACATGCGCAACACCCTGACGAGGGTTTGCGACGAGGCGATGCCTCGCGTCTCCAAGCGGCAGCCTCCGTGCAAGCAATCGGTCCACTGGTGGACCGAGGAGCTGGGCGAGATGCGAAAGGCAGTTCGCATCATCAGCCACAGGCTCAAACGCTGCAGGGCGCGCCGTCCTCCGGACTTCGTCGCGGAAAATAGACTCGTGGGCGAGTTTAGGGAGGCCAGAAAGGACCCTTCGATGGCAATATTGCAATTGAAAGCCCGGGCTCGGGCCGAGCTCCTCGAGACGCTCGATCGGGACCCTTGGGGGCGTACAAAATTAAAAGTTTAAAACTAAGAAAATTATTAATAGAAAAATGAAAAGTAAACATTTCCTAATTTTTCCAACGGGGTTCTATTCTAAAGCCTTTCAAGAATTGCTCCAAGAAAGGAAAAAATCTTAAATTTATAGTTTAACAATTATCACACTTGCAATGTTTATGTTCAAGCAAAACAAAAATATTTTGTAACAACGAAAATTTTTAATAAAAAAATTAATAATAAACATTTTCTAATTTTTCCAACGGAGTTCTATTCTAAAGCCTTTCAAAAATTGCTCCACGAAAGGAAAAAATCTTAAATTTATAGTTTAACAATTATCACACTTGCAATGTTCATGTTCAAGCAATTTTTTATTATTAATTAACTATTGAATAACTAAATGAAAAATTGTTATAAAATATAAATATAAAAATATAAAATTTTCAAGCAGATTATTGTTCATTTATCTATTCAGTTAGTGCCTGAATTTTTTCAATTTTTTATTTTCATATTTAGTATGTTTAAATAATATTTATTCATTAAAGGGCCGATGTGGGTGTGGCTTGCGTAAGCCAGAGTACCCGTTTTCGGCCGTATTTTCATCCCTCTGGGAAAATTATAAATATTGATCTTATAGTTTGAGGAGTCCAGATATTTTTTAGGAAATTTCCTATTCTTTTCGAATCTTTTTTCAAATTTGAAAAATCTTTATTACTTTTTGAGATATTTGCAAAAAACTAAGCCCCCCTTCTTTTTTTAAAGTTAATTGTTAATAACTTTTACAATTTTTGCAAGCGGAACTTCATTTTTTTCAAAAATCATCTAGATGCCATTCCGAATCGAATGACGACACCTCATTTATAATTTTCGGAGACTGCTGAAAAAAGTTGTTCCAAAGGCACTTGTTTACTAGTCTATTAAACGGACACACACTCTTTTGAAACTGATAACGATATTAGAGCAACCAAATTGATCCATACTTATCATTACTTGAATCATTCAATATCATTGACTACTGCAGTGTCCTTTCAGTTCTGTCAAATTACCTTTCAAGCATATTCAGGCAAATTGGTTGATGCGTTTAATATCAGTAATACGAAAACTTGTAATGTGCATAGTTTTAGTCCATTATGGTTTTTCTTACTATTGGGATAAATTCATAATTAATATGCTTATATTACAAAATTCAAACGCTTCTTATATGAGTCCGTAATTTTTTATACAAAGAAGAATTAAACATAAATTTCATTCAAACTAGAATGTATAGCAAAGTTATTTCGACGAAATTAAAATTTTAGTTCGATATCGGAATGTATAATTAATTGCGGCTAAATTTTCCAAGCTGGCGGGCCGTTACGTTGGGCTAAATTACCCAAAACCCATTAAACACACACGCAAGGCACCACGTTTTGTGTTCACTCCAAGCTCGGCTTTGCATACATAACGTCGAACATTTCAGTTACAGATTATTTAGCTAAAGAACTTATTATATTCCATTTACTTCAAAGTAACTGTTTATTACTAAATTGTACAACTGCAGCTACTTTTACCTCTACAACGATGTCTTTTTTGCTTTCACACAGACAAATTCTCTACCTGATGGAAAATAGTCTATATCTATCTATATCAATACAATGTCCAGCAGCCGGGCGGCCTGTGGTAAGAGGCAATAAAACAACCCACAGCCAGGTGGAAGGGCATTTGCCCGACTGCCCAGGCTACCACCCCTGGTCTAAAGTATGCCGCCATAACAACCTTGCGTTTCGGCATTAATAACCAGGTTCCAGTCTCCCTTATAGAGACCAGCAGCGCATTTATAGCACCTTTTGGTGTTGCAAATGTTCATAGGCGTTGGTAACCGCTTTCCATCAAGTGGGCCTACCTGCTGAACTCTTGCAATAAAAAAAAGTTTAATGGCCGGTTCCTATATCTTACCGATTGTTCATTTGCCTTATTATTGATTAAAATTTGATATAACCTCCATACAAGTAATATTAAAATTCAACCGATGGTGGGGCAAGTGAATAAATACTTAGATATAGAAATATAAACTAAATAGATATAGAAACTGGCCATACGTCGCTTATGATGGTTTAATTCGCGAGGATGTTATCGAAGCTTCAGCCTTTTTTTTAATATTTTTATGGAAGTATAGGTTTGCGTTTGACTACTGTCTCACCTGATGTTGAGTGATGACGCAGTCTAGGATGGAGCACGCTTACCTAGAAGATACCTATTCACTCGTGACTTGAAGACTTCAAGATTGTATTTGTCAGGAAAAACAGACTCCGGCAAATTATTCCACTCTTCAGCAGTGCGCACCAGAAAAGATGAAGCGAAACGCTTGGTTCTGACTGGTGGTGTTTCCACCATGTAAATGCCTCAGCGGAAAGTTCCCTCTTAAACTCCGTGATAAGTGCTATATTGGAAAGAACTGTAACCGTTGGCTAGTTGAATTGGTAGTTCAAAGAAATGAGGTCAAGAAGTCCACCGCTGGATAGCGGTGTTAAAATAAGGTGATGTCAGTAAATTAAAAAGGATAGATATGAGAGGAAGAAATGTGTAAATTGGCTTTGCAATCATTTCTATTGACGAATAGAAATGGGAGAAAAGAGGTTAACAAGAACAGCTTTATGAGAATGTAAGAGATAAGAAAGGTTTGGTGTTAATAGACCGTAGCGCACTTACCTTGACCATAATGACCAATGTCTTAAGAAAAAGCAAAAGAAAGAACTGTTATTGATCTTTATATACGACATGGATAATATATATTTATTTATCCATTTCATACATAAACATGAAACATCTTACATGAAGCAGAAGGCGTTCTCCAGGATCAGTAAAAAGGCAAAATTCATCGCCTCTGACTACACTTAAGAGACTGAGCCTTGATAATATGAAGATAATCATATAATTATGTTCATATTATCAAGGCTATAATATACTAATACCCATATGGGTAATAGTATATTCTTTTAATATTTTGAAAGTATGCAAATGCAAATCATATCCGAAATATTTGATAAATTTTTAAGGCAGACTTTGAGTTGTCGGGTCGCATGTATGCTCGAATATGCCGTAAATATTAATAAAATATGATTCAAAGAGCGATAAGAGATTGAAAATTTAAAATTGCCATGAAATATACGGTTCACTGGTTCGATAAGATTCGAAATATGTTTGCGCGCGTTATTTCAACTGAGTGGCGTTGATAATGTTCTACCTTTTGGTTTTCTTTATAGGTATGTTATGGTTAACGTAGTAAATATATACATTTGCATTCTTTTCTATAACTTTTAGGCATAAATAATATCCGACCTTAGTAACGAAGAAGTAACATGGAGCAAGATTACTCGAAATAGTTTCTCTATTTTGAATCAAGTAAAAAAGCGAACTCTATCATAACGGCAAAGCGGTTTTGTAACATAGTAAAAATCTTGTTTCATCTTTTTATTGTAAAAGTTATTAATATTATTGTATAGTTATAATTTATTTATTTTTTAGTCACAGTTATATGCACCGATAGTGCTACTGGACATTCTCAAGATTCACGAGTTGAAAGCGTTTTACAACTACTTAAAAATACACTAAATATCCCAGAATATTCATCTAATCAACAGCGAAATTTGGAAGATATTAATGATTCCAGTGACACGGATAATGAAAACTTTACTCATTTTGGGTCACTGAAAAGCGATGAAATAATTAATTTGATACAACAGGCGTCAGACGATTATGCAAAAAACACAAAACATCACGGAGATTCTGAAACTAAAACCTACAACCATCGTGCACACACAGGGCTTTATTCGGGCAATAAACATAAGGAAAAAGCTGTAAAGAAATTATTATCAAATGTATACGGTATTAAATCTGCACAGAAATTTAATAAGAAACGCCTCACTCCGAATAGATTGCTTGTTAGGAGTTCCGAGATCGAGAACGAAGTGAAACATGAAGCCGTTGGCAATCTAGATGATTATTCAAAAATATACATAATTTTAAACCCACAAGCTATTCAGAAAAGTAAAGATAAAAACATCATTAATGAGTTGTAAGTGACATCTTGAATTTAGTTTATTAAAACTAATTCTAAACTGACTATTAAGTCAGTTTAGAATTAACAGTGTACACTTGCTCAATAGTTGGAGGTTGCTGGCAGTAATTTATTGTTTGTTTATTGTTATGCTGATGCTTGGTGAAGAAATACCTAGAAAACCTTGTTGCTTTCAGGGACTTATTCTTGAAGCAGTAGTACATGGATGCTGATTTCTGGAATTGCCGGTTCAACTTAGTTGTAGTTGAAATCTTAAGTTACTATTATTAGCAACTTATTGGTAGCAACACGACCATAAGATATTTGTGAGCGTTATTTATAGTTATATTAAAGTAGCCTTAAAAGGCCGTAGCGTCAGCAAAACGCTGTACGTCGAAGTGCAAAACAGATAAAATTATTTAAATAAGAGTTGGTAGGAGATTGATTCCAAATATATATTCTTTTCATGTCGCACTTTATAATTCACAGATTATCAAAAATTCTAACCATATCGTCCTTGTCTAGTCGAAGGGACCGGAAAGAGAGAGGATCGAAGGGTCGTTACAAAGGGTTTCCGGTACAAAAAGATATATCACTGAGGCGAGCTAGACGAGATTCAAGGGAAAGTATGTATACAAATTTTGTATGAATATTTCAATATATTTGATCACATACTGATTGCTACAGTGCGAGCACTAGTTGAGCTTCTGAACTGTACGTATACGCTGCTGCCTTGTAGTGAGCCCCTTTTTACTCTAGATTTAGCAATCGACCTTCATCAAGAACAAAATTGTCATCTAGTTTATAAAATTATTTGATTTCTCTGTGTTCTTTTTTTAACCGACTTCGAAAAAAGGAGGAGGTTCTCAATTCGTCGGGATCTTTTTTTTGTTGTTGCTTTTTTTATGTATGTTCGCCGATTACTCCGTTATTTATGATCCGATTTACGGGATTCTTTTTTTTTTCGACGCGGAATAGCTTCCAATTGGTCCCCTGAAAATTTTACGTAGTTTGGCCCAGTAGTTTTCATTTTATGAACATTTTTCATGAAAATAATTTTCACTCCGTTCCATATGTACACCGATTACTCTGATATTTATGATTCGATTTACGTGATTCTTTTTTTGCTCGACTTGGAATAGCTGCCATGTGGTCCCCTAAAAATTTGACATAGTTTGGCCTAGTAGTTTTCATTTTACGATCATTTTTTTGTTCCCGGTTCTTGGGACCTATATTTTTTAAGAAGCGCGGCACCATTCGTAGGTCCACCCATACATAGCTAGACACTAAAAAGTAACTCGACTTCAAAAACTAAAAAACTAAAATGTATAAAATAACTTATTTCTAAAGCTATTATTGTATGTCTTTCAAGACCACGGGCCATAAAAATGGCCCGGACTTTTGGAGGGCTTGCGTGGGGCCATGGGGAGGCCAACACGTAGAGGCCCCTTGACAAATTTAATCTAAATGTGGCGTGACACTGATAGGCGATTATCCCTGTCTACACCATATAATAATGCACCCAAGGACAAGCCCCGGCCAGTGTAGGACTATTGTGGGAAATAAGAAGAGAAAGTACCGGGCTATTGGGGTGAACTGTTAGTGGTACTAGGGCTCTGGGAATATGGGGACTATGGCGTCTGCCTGTCGCAATGTTCGGGGAACATGGATAAATGGGCAGACGGTGACTCGCCACTCCCTGCATGGGCCCCAAAAATGCCATAAAAGACAGGGGCAACAAGGGTATGAGTGGCTAAGGGGTGTAGAGAGGTGGGCTGCAGGTTCACCGAAGCTACTTCTGACGTGATGCCATTTATCACTTCCACCCCTGGAGCTTGAGTCTTAGCTCAAAGCAAAACATAAAAATTACTATATTTTGAAAATTACTAAGCACCGACATTAAGATGTTTTAGATAATATATATTAATAATAATAGCTTTAGAAATAAGTTATTTTATACATTTTAGTTTTTTAGTTTTTGAAGTCGGTTTTTTTAAACGAAGTTTTTATATCAAATCAACATAGAAATTGTCATACGCTCCATCACGTGAATTTGACCGTGAGATCTAGTTGCTCAAGGTAGGGTTTCACCTACGATACTGTTAAAGATTTAGGCTGTTCCACGCAGATATAGCAATGGGCTTAAGGCCTTATTTGACTAAGGATATTTTAATGACGTTAAATATTGACAGATAACGATGATGATGACGAAGATGTCTATACATTATTGTGGCTATGCGATAACGGTGTTGTTTTTTATCATTCGGCCACAGCCTAAACCTTTTGCACTAACGCAGATGACGCCCGAGCTTCAAGTTATACTAGTTATGAATTTGCTATAATGTTACATAGTCAACAACTACCAGCTATCAAATTATAACATTTCTTTTGTTAGAACGTCGTATGTTGTTTAATTGTGCTTACTTTGTTTTCCTACAGTGTTTGCAGCAAAGGATTCTGATGACGACTACAAGCAAAAACGTAATAGAAACGAGCACGGCAGTGTTGGCGGTGGACGTACTTCGATACCCTACATTAGACATAGAGGAGATATCTACGAAAGAGATAATTAAATACCTGAAATCTTTCAAATATACAAATACATTTTTTTAATCACAATATAGGAATGCTAATAATGATCTAATTGTATGTTGTCCACTGACTACTGCCTATTTTATTGCCAAAAGCTGGCAAACAGGCAACCTGTCCACCTGATAGAAAGTATTGGTCACCGTGCCTATGAACATTTGTAACACCAGGGCTACTTCCAAAGCGTTGCTGGCGTCGAATAAATTTTATAACGCCCTTCTTAAATTACCCCAAGTCGAAGCATAGAGGGGAAACGTTGGGGCGTTATTCTCTCCAAGTATTTACTGTACGTGGAATAAAAATTCTAGAGAACCGTTGCGTAGTTGAGCGTGGTAGGTCAAGGAAATGATGGTGAACATCCCACCGATGGTGAGCGGTGCGGTGGTGAAAATTTGGCGTTGGCACCAGATCAAATAATTCCATAGAAAACTCTCATTGTACAGACGGTAAAATACGTAAGAAATCGCAATATTTTCGTAGGCTAAGCAATTCTATACCACCTGTTACTTTTCACAACACCAAAATCTATATTATTATAGTATTTGTTCAATTCATTCAAGACATTTATGGACTCTATCTCCATGTCATAATAAATATTATTACTTTATGTGTTACAAGAGTACTGTATGAAACGTTTTCATTTATTTACCTACCTGGAAAAATGGCATGCTCGTATAAGTTGATTGTTCATATAGGCGGAGAACATGTAAGCACATACATTATGAAGTTTATTCTCACGTAAACCAGTTCGAAGTGAATTATAATCCTATTTGCTTCTAAAGCACTTTTGGTTACTGTTAAAGAAGGAGAAGCGGCGCAACAACGGATGGTATATATAGCCCCCCAATACAATACAACAAATCATAAATAGGTCACAAAAATTACTCTTACTTTACCACGCTCTCACAGAACATTGGCGTGATACGGTTAGCTTTGAGCTAATCTTTCATATGCTGATTGAGAGTTCCGAAGGCTCACTTTCCCGCCTACTATCCTATCTTCCGTTTATTTTGATAGCGCAGGGGTAATATATTTCGTCCCATACTGGGTCCAATCAATGTGGAGTAGGGTAAATCGCGGTGAGAAGCGCCGCGCAGCGGACGCGAAGACTCTGGTAAAGACGTTCCCAACTACTCCGCTAAATCTAAGCCTGCGTTCCATGCCCGCGCTTGTGTGGAAGAACATGAGGTCAAGAGCAAGACCACTCCCATGATCAACCGCGCAACAAGCTTTGGTCACCCCATTATGCAAGGCGACCAACTTCACCAATAGGCGTTTGGTCCCCCGCGTCCCCAAGCTGCGAGCACACCCCTACGATTCTCTATCCCCATTCCACTATCCCTTTTGCCAGCTTCGCAAAAAAACCTGTACATGGTTTCAAGCCAAGATTCAAATTTATGTGATTGGAATGGGACGCATTGCGTTTGCCACTAAGCTATCACGATTTAAATATACAACCCGAATATTCCGGTAATTTGCTTTAAATCCAGTGTTTTTAGACACAATCGAGTCATTAAGCTCGATTTAGAGGAAGATCTCTTCAGAAGGTCAATGTGCACATTATTTCTTACGATAATGTTATTTTGTGGAAAATTTACAGGTACCGTAGTATTTATTGTAAATGAAGTAGATAAAAAATTCTTTAGAAAGTATTTTTAGAAAGAAATAACAATTTAATATTAGTCTACCTATATAAATGTCGCAATATTGGCCTATACAAACATATAAATGAGTTATTAATTAATTAGTAGTATTCCGTACATCGGTAGTCCCGGTATTGCCGCACTGTTTCGTATTAGCTACTTACTACATGCTAATTGTAACAATATGCGCGCTAGCTTAGAAAAGCTGCCTAATCAGTTTTTTTTATTGCAAGAGTTCAGCAGACAGGCAGATGGCCCACTTGATGGAAAGCGGTTACAATCGCCTATGGACATTTGCAACACCAAAGGTGCTACAAACGCGCTGCTGCTCTCTTTAAGGATACTGGAACGTGGTCAATAATGCTGGAACACAACTCATGGTTGTTATGGCGACATACTTTAGACCAGGGGTGGTAGCCATCCAGTCGGGCAAATGCCCTACCACCTGGCTGTGGGTTGTTTTGTCGCCTCTTACGACAGACCACCCGGCCGCAGGACATTGTATTCTTTCTCCATTCCTGCACGGATAAAACTTTGTGCTATTTAAACTTACTTCACTGGAAAGAGATCCGCTGTGCCTGAAAAAATTTGAACGTATATCGAAGAGTTGTTGTCGTCGCGCCAATGTATGTTCACGGTTTTGTCGTTTGGCTATAGAATTCTAAAAAAAGCATTTGATGGAAAATAGCCCAATCTTAAACATATCTTAAATACTACGAAAAAGATCTTATCAATCTTTTCTCATTGAAAGCATTTTTAAGTTAAACCAACCGTTTTTTTTTTAATTTATCACCTCACAATTCAAAACTTGGAGTGGATCTTTTAAAATACATTATTGTATATATTGCCGGTTATGACTTAATACAAAATATCCTTATGATTTTTTTAAACTTTGTTAATGATATATATCGAGGGTTTCATAACAAATGGGCGTACACAGACACAAGAGCAGTTTTACACAAGGGACAAAATTGTGAATAAAACAAAACTACATACATACATACATACATAACTTCACGCCAGGTCCCTTGCGGGGTAGGCACGAACAACAGAGCGCCATACAGGCTTATTTTTACACACCTCACTTGCTTCTTTGACATTCATAGCTCTTGTCATGCACGCTCGTCTGTTCTTAAGGCTCCTGACATCACCTTCTGCTAATACACGATCAATTTGATCATGGAAGGTGTGTCGTGGCCTTCCGCGACTTCTGCATCCATCCACTTTTGCATTGTATATCTGTTTAATCATTCTTTCATCAAACATTCTTTCCACATGCCCGAACCACCGGAGCATTCCTTTCCTTACCTTCACCCCGACACTCTCTTTCAGACCAACTCTCTTTCTTACTTCGGTATTACGAACGCGGTCCGCGAGCGTCACTCCGCAGATTTTGCGCAGTGCTCGCATCTCGACTGCGTTTACTCTACTTTCATGCTCTCTGTTCCATACCCAACTCTCGCTTCCATACGTGAGCGTAGGTACCAGCACCGCGTTGTGTATAACAAGCTGGGCTTTCTGGCTGAGGTTCTTAGCGCCTAAAAGTTTACCTAACGCTCCATTCACACTATTCCCCAAATTTACTCTTCTTTCTATGTCAGCGGTGTACCTTCCATCCCTGCTAAAAGCACATCCAAGATATAGAAACTCATTCACTTGTTCCAGCATAACATCATCGACCATTATCATTGCATTCGTTCTGGTTTCTTCTCTTTCAAAACAAAACTAGTTGATTGTATAAGGCTGAAATTTGGATTACCCTTCTATTTAGGTACACTTGCATACTTGTAAGACTTTCTAAATTGTAACATGCATAGATTAAAGTCAAACAACAAAAAAATGGCATTTTGGCGTATACATCCATTTGTTATGAAGCCCTCGATATAGACTTAAAAAAAACTCATCCTTCAGTTAAAATTATAAAAGCCACCACACTACAACATTATGTATAGAGTTCTCTTCTCGTTAAATGTCATCTATACTCAGTAGTTTCTGAGAAAAATTACCGTGATGTACAAATTCAGACGGACGGATGCGACGATTTTGTAAGGGATTTGTTTTTTATTGTCTAAAATAGCTAAGGAAGCGTGATATATACTTATCCATGCAGGAACGGAGAAAGAGTACAATTTCCTGCGGCCGTGCGACCTGTCTTAAGAGGCGACAAAACAACCCATAACCAGGTGGTAGGGTGGCTACTAACCCTGGGCTAGAATATGCCGCCATAGTAACCTTGAATTGTGTTCCGGTATTAGTGACCAGATTCTGGTTTCCCTTTAGAGAGCACATTAGTAGCACCTTTGGTGTCACAAATCAATAGTTGACGGTAACCACTTCCCATCAGATGCGCCGTCAACATGTCCAATGTACTCCATTATTTAAAAAAAATTTAACATGTTCCTGTAATATTTAATAAGCATTTTCATGGGAAGTCACGATAAATTTGTCCTTTAAATCAACCTCATAATACAACAATTATACGACACGAACTCACGGATTTGGGTAATTAAAACACGTTAATGTTTCCATTATGTTTTTTACTAATGCATTATATTATTATTTTTTCTATAATAATTTTATAATTACGATTATAATATCACAGTCGTCACTTTAGTAAGTGGATTATGTTAAATAATTATTATAATATCAATTGTAAATATGAACTATGCTATTGACTAGTACACAATTTGATTTGTATTTGAATAAATATACATATTTCTATTAACTATACGTGCAACTGCAAGTAATGCTAGTGATTGTGTTGTTATTAGTTGAATAAAATTCTAATATTATCTTATACGAATAATTGCTTGCAACTAATGATTTGAATGGAGTGAAATACATGGTTTATCGTTACCTTGATACTAATATAATTTGTATTAGTTAAATGTTTGACAAAATGTCGTGAAAGCATCTTAAATTCAAATTGCATATTATAAAGAAAAGATATAATTTACAATATATTAGAATAATACAACTACGTTTTAACGGTTTTAAGCGCGGTAAATTATGTGATTTTTGTCATTCCGACGTTTCGGCCACTTTCAGTGGCCGTGATCACGGAAGACAAAGATGTCAAGTGTCAACGAGTATTGTTAAAGTTTTATTTAGCCTACCACCAACTTGTTTTCTTTAATTATTTAGTTTAATTTTGTTTATGGTTATTATTTGCTCTATGGGAGCCCATACAATACCATAGGAATAATTATAGAATACATCGGAATAACAAAAATCAAATAAATTACCGCGCTTAAAACCGTTAAAACGTAGTTTTATTATGTATACAAGTCGCGAAAACTTAAGAAAATATTACATTAGAATAAATTAGTACAATAAATAAAATTTAACTTATTATGTTCTACATATAATCTCTGAAGACCATAAGTAGAATACTGAGCCTAGGTCATCGAAGTCAATGGGTAAGGGTCCCAGAAGGCGGGCTATAGTACCTCCCTAGATCGCCATACCGATCCATTGTCCATAATAAATTTATGGATCATCATTAAAATTTTAGATGCTTTTTAATGAAGGAATATGTACTGCACAGACATTATAAAATCAATAGTAACGACTTTTATTAATAATAAATCATTTGTAACAACATTCAGTTTAAAGTTGATGCTTAAGACAATATGTGACACAAATAAAAGGCCTTTCCAAATTTATGAGATACCTAATGAATAAGCATGACTTCACATTTTTAACGATTCTAAGCTTAACTTTGAGTCAAGGCAGAATCCTTCTGAAATAAGAATCGATAAAAGTCTGAATACTGTCTTAGAGACATTTGTCAGTTTACTTATAAAAAATGCATTTAGGGCCGTTTGAATAACGATCGCCTTTAAATAAAATTAGTTAAACATATGCCTAAATACGTTTAACACAAAACGTATTGACAGTTCTTTAAACATATTTAGCGGCAAATTTTGCGTTCTGCAAGACGCTAATTGTATTTAAGGGTGTTAAATACGTTTTGTGTTTCTTAAATAAATTTAAGCAACCTTATACAAGCGGCCCTTAATGTATATTTCAAAGAGTGACGCAGACATTTTGTAAAAATAATCCTATTATAAAATATTATCTATAGCTATATAAAAAAAAAACTGAACATATATAAGATAAATAATAAAAAGATCGATAACAAAAAATATGAGAACATAAGACAAAAACACTTTTGTTTCTTATAAAGGTAAATAAGAGAAAACTTGGGAAAATAACGCTGTAAGGTGGACCTTCACATTTTATATTCAAAGGTCGAGTTATGAAACTTAATTTATAAGTTTAATTGAAGAAGCTCAGTTTCTACAACTGAAATGGGGTACCCCGCAAAAACAATATCATATTAGCAGCATTATATTTTAATAATTTAGAAGTTCTTTATATGGTATGCTGACTATTTTATTTAATAACATAATAAATGCCGTATCTATTTCAGTTACTAATTAATGTATATTACCATAATTGACTATTATATTCAAATTCTCGATATTCTAGGCCTATTTATAAATAAACATTCACGAATTACAATGAAAAAATTTTTTCAAGCTACTCAAAAAATGTAATATATAGCTGTATAGCTTTATATATTTATTATACAATCTGATTAATATAAGCGTGGTTTAAAGGTAGGTTATTCTAATCTCTCAAAAAATACATACATCTATATATGGATCGCACTTTCTATAAAGACAACACCAAAAGATTACTGACTAAAAAAAAAATTGATGTATTTTTTAAAATATCTATTATTAGGTCTTTATGACCTATGAAATTGCCGTTTTATTATGAAAATAGTTAACAATTTTTTTTTCTAATTTTTTTTATTTCTATAAAGCAAAGTTATCACCCGTGCTATCGATGCATCTTTGCCAATGCAGTGCTAGTTTTGGATGCCCTTCTTGAACACACATAATCTTCGCGAATTGCGATCAGTAATGCCAAACATAATGTGAAATAAAACTAATCTAATCATTTTATAATCGACCGCGTCGAGAGCAGATTTTCAACATAAACCTAAACAAAATCTTGATCAAGAAGATGGCTTCTTATTCTTATCAAAAGCCTAGGTATCTGATTAAAAAACTCGATTTGATCATATACCTATTACATAATATACACCATTATTTGTTTCCTAAAAAGTATGACGAAGTTTTTCCAAAATTATTTTCTCATTTAGGTTTAGATCACAATATTATGAAGTGACATTAAAATTGTATGTATTTAAATATATTGTGAAGTGATAGTAAATTATAATTTTAAGACAAACAGTTATATTTTTGATTAACATTAAAATCAGTAAAATATTCAGTGTGGACTTACGTATCTTAGTCTCTTTGTTATGAATTTGAGAAGGAGAAATCTAGAATAACCTGCCCTTATATTAAATCAGTTTTACGATCCTACGCTTCGAGTACCACGTCCTGTAACGAATGTTTATGATGAATGGATAGTAAATATAGCGCCAGACTTCTTATTGAGCTATGTGCTTCACTCAGAAATATGATTTCGGTTTATTCTTTAGCGTTCTTGTTCACAACATTATGTACTTATAGATAGCATGTAGAATAAACAATGACTAGATAATTACAAAAGACACGATTAGCTTTTAATTAATAAATCTAAAACATTGAACAGTCAAATTATCATAGTTATTGATTTTGCACATTTGTAAAAAATTATAACAATATTGGAAGACGAGAATAAAAAAGAGGCGAGACTGAATGAAGCTCTTGAATTATTTAGGCTTATTTAAAAAAGTATATTGATGATTTTAATAAATGTGCATGCATATACAATGTTTCTTAGTAGGTATACGCAATTTACGAAATATCTATATTCATATTTATTACTATTAATCAAATCTGAGACTACCTCATCTAAGATATTCAAAATTACAGTTCATTTTAGTCCTATCTTATTTGTTCATTATTTCTAATAATGGTTGTGTTAAAACTATTGGTCTTATAAATGTTAGTGAATTCTATTGTACTACTAAATATGTATAATATATTTTCTTAAATTGCGTATACTACGTATAGCGGTGTATATTGTCCAAGGACGTGGAGGAAAACCAGAGTTGTGTTATTGGGAAGCTGTAGGTCGTTACGAGTACCATATTACCCCACTGATGGTCCTCGGGGACAATGAAAGCCATAAAGCATTTCTATCTAGGCAAAATATAGTGTATACCTATATTTATTTAAGGCTGTACCTACATTATATAAATTATGCAAGTAAGTAATTCGACTCGCGGTCTGTTATTTTAAACTTTGGATCAATTATATCAATAGAAAATACTTATGCATGCAATTTAATATTTATTTATATATCATAATTTTTTTACATTAATAAATACCTGTTAAATTTATAACTTTGGATTACATTTTAAAATTTTGCAAAAAAAATAATGCATACTGTGCTTCTTAAACTACAATCAGCCACACTACCATGTAACCCCGAATTCAGATACCTTGGTTCACTACTGCAGAGTAATTGTGATAAAGATATATAGATTTACATCCCTCGTAAAGAGAATAATAAATGTAGCATGGCTTAAGTCGAGACAGGTAGCCGGTGTGACGTGCGACAAACTAATGCCACTGAAATTAAAAGGTCAAATTTATAAAGCTGTCATAGGAACATACGGGTCCGAATGTTGAGCCACTAAAGTGACAAAAACAACAAACATCTCCACTCAGCTTAGATGAGAATGTTGAGATGGATGTGTGGTGTTACGAGAATGGATTAGGTGAGAAATGAGTACATAAGGGAATCTTTGAAAGTTGCACACGTGACTGAAAAATTGAGAGGAGGAAGACTAAGTTGGTATGGGCATATAATGAGGAGGGATGAAAGTCACGTGACAAAAATAATGTTAAACTACAAGATGGATGGGTACAGATGTAAAGGTATACCAAAAAAAGATGGATGGATTGCGTGAAAGATGATATGATGATTTGTGGTGTGACAGAAGATGTATGTCAGAATAAAGGAGTATGGAAGGAAAAGACATATTGTGCCGACTCCAACTAATTGGGATATAGTGAAAGAAAAGAGAGAGACTGCAATCAGATTCAGAGCATTTAAAGACCACAATTTTAGCCTTCTTTCATAAGGTTGACGCCGACGTTACACGACGGCCATATTTTTAAAACTAAAAATATGCCCATTAAATGCGCTTTTGTTGAAAATCTCCATGTACATGTTAATTACAATTCATAATACAAAAGCAACCAAATAAACTATTGTAAAAAAAAGTATATTGAAATACCTGACCTATATTTCCTATATAAACAAATGCTATTAGATAACACTGTCTTACTTATTGTGCACTTAAATTGTATATTTTTGTAGATTAGTTTTTGACGTCACAACGTAGTTTGAATTAAATTGGTTGTCGTCTGTGAATATGTAAACTTTTCGGCAGAAAATAACTGCATTGCAGACAACATAAAAAGTACTCGGTACACAATCTACCTTCAGTTGAAAACTTGAATATAGTAATAATTCACACTATACTACTTAAATGCAATTGATCCCGTTCCAGGCATATATAATGATTATTCCATGCATGATAAATGCATTTAATATACATTGTTTAATAAATACTTAATTATTAATATAATAGGTACATAATTGAACTACTTGATTAAGTGAGTTTTGTAAACTATTGTTTTAAATGAATCACCATTGTCCTTTAACTCTTATGGGTGTTTGCATTTACGTACTAATAATCATTTTAATGGACCCATTCATCTTACTAACTGCACATTACACCACATCACTTTGGCTTTCACTGCCAGTTAAGTACTGATCACACCGTATTTGAACATTATTTGTATGATGAAAGTGTTCTCGCCGTATATAATTTGATTTAGTTTATTGTTGATGTCACTGGCGCCTGGTCCGCGCTGGGCCGCCTCGTAGGCGAAACCTGTCACCCTCAGAGGTAGTTTGGCCGTGATACACAACAGAGCACTCCCATACCTTTGTACAGAGATCCTCTCCGTTTGTTCCGCCATAGCCCGTTCACGTCGTCACCTTTTAATGCGATGTTGCTCTCTGAAACAAACGTTATCTGTTAAGCGGCCTTTACGTGTTATACGGCTTTTCTATATAGTTATATATTGACATCGTAAACAAAACACACAGGTTTTATGAAGCAGTAGAGGTCCCAGTTAGTGCCACCTACCGGTTCCAATTGTAAATCTATACCATCCGGGGACTCACAAAAACACTCAAAAATTTCATCAAAATCGATAAAGTTGTTTTCAACTCCATTTTGAAGGTTTTTGACCCGTGACGTCAAACGTAGTGTGAGAATGCAATAATACCATGGAGCTGATCTGATGATGGACTCGGAAGGTGGCCATAGGCCATGAACTCCAGTACTAAACAAGATAGAACTGTTTGGGTTCGTTTTACTTGTCTTGGCTAGCACTCTGCTGCTACATGATATCCAGGAACTCAAAAGCTTGTATTTAAAAACCTTTTTGAAAAAGCTTATTTAAAATTTGAATGTGTGACGGCGTCGTTGAAGGTCGAATAAAAAATTTATACATATTCCTTCCAGAATATTAAAAAAAAATATATACTGACCTTTTAACTAGACACAAATAATGAGCAACACCGTTTCTCAAAATATTTTTTACAAAACTGCATTAAAAATAGACTTGTCCAATTCTTTTTCCTCATAACATAATTATGATATGAGAAAAATCGCGTAAAGACATGATTCTCAGTAAACATTGAATGAAGTCTCGGAAGATTTATTTCTATAAATACCCTATTTGTAAAGATCATGCGTACAGTAAATACGACGTAATTTGTATAACATGTCATAAAATGGTATGCATGGAGAGGATTTTTCTTTTTTATGTCTCCGAGTTCTTAATTTCAATGAAAATATACGAAATAAATCCCCTAGTCCGTTTATGTAAATGTGATCTCGTCTCCTGTGTCTCCTTATAGTTACTTAAATAACGCAAATTAGTCAAAGAAATCGCTTCACACAAAAATGAATACACTTTTGTTTGTTTATATTGTTGGAATTTTATGTCGCGTTATTTCAAATAAAATGGCACTAACATTATATATTCAGAAGGGTCTTTGTTTGTTTTCTGTGTTTGTACACGTCAGTATGGTTTCGAATGGGGCCCATTAATTTTACATATTATGTATACGTAAGAGCTTCGTTTTAGATCCTGTATCGTATTTATTATTTCGGCCGCATGTAGCGTTGCGTGGGTAATAACTACACTCTTGGTGTACGTGTTTTATGCTTCGTAATTCGTCTAGGGACCAGCACAAAAAGTCAAGCAACTCCCAAAGCAACAAACACGAAGACTAACAAATGTATCACCTAAAGAATTGAAAATTCATGAAGATGTAAGTAAGTAATGTGCTTAAATTCTGCGTAATACATACCTAAGTGGTTAAGGTTCTCGTGTTGCGGTAAGAATTCTTGGATGTCGTTTACTATCCTGGTAATCTCCTGTGTGTCCTTAGCGATGCTGCAAAGCTCCTCCTGATTGAAGTCTGGCGTGATTTGCTTGCACAGCAGTATCTGACTGATCACGTTGCCGAAATTGGACGGACCCGCGCGATTTTCTATTAAAAAACGTGTGCCATTAGATTTTTTACTCCAATTGCTTGTGTCGTTCAGTATGTAGTCTTTTATACCAATGAATAATTTGGCTATCCCTTTTTAACTGAATTCCAAAAGGGGGAGGTTTTCAATTCGTCTGTATGTTGTATGCATGTTATGCGATTTATCCGTCAATTGTGGATTAATTTTTCAAAATTTTAAATTTTATTCTAAAGGTAGGTATACTCCTGAGTTAGTCCTATTGCCACAAAATCAGAATCCGATGATTGAATCCCAGGGATCCTCGCATATTAGTATTAGTAGTAATGCCAAAAGTAACTAAAAAGCAAATAATAAATATATTCCATACAACATTATGTTTCAAAGTTCATTAAAATGGTATAAAATACTTAATAATTTTCTACATCATTTTGAAGTCGGTGCCAAATAAAATATGAAATACAACATTTTATTTTATTATTATTTCACATATATATTTTTATGTTTTTTTAATAAGTACACACACACATATATATATATATATATATATATATATATATATATATATATATATATATATAAAAATAGACACATATTATTATTATTTATTTTATTTTATTTTAATGGCCGAGGTTTTCCCGCAGCGCTACGATATGGAGTTTTTCAAAAAGGGTGTCATAAAATTTCTGAGAGGTCGGTAGCGCGTTGGTGACATCTCTGATGTTGCAAACGTCCATAGGCGACGGTAAACGCTTTCCACCAGATGCCGTCAGCCTGTTTTCTTTACTCCAGCTATAAAATATAAAAATACAACAAATTTGCAAACTGCACCGAGTTCAAGTTGATGTAGTAGAACTTTGAGTATTTCATACTTTTTTAACTGCCTTCAATACAAGATATAGAAAACAATTACTTTTTGCTCTTTAGCTACATTTACTGTTTATAACAATAAGTAACATTAATCAGCGATATTGGTTTTCGTTAAAAATGAATGATCTAGTACGAGTTTTTAAAAAATGACGTTACGCATCAAGATGCCTTTAGAAGATTCACCCCAAGTCTCTTGCTAAAAGTCTGGTACATCACGGACCTAAATAATGATGAGTTCAGATTTTATTGTTCAATTAATAAGTTTTCTAGCCGAAACTAAAGTGGAAACATATTAGACTGGGATGATATGTTTTCAAGTTTCAAACATTATCTCCATTGTAAATCTCATTAGATGGAAATGCTCGTGAACTCATTTAAGTTTCACGGTTCAAATGTATAAGGAGACTTATCATTTGGAATAATAAACTAAAAGCTCGTATAAGTTCTAAGTATATGACGTCATTGGAAAGTCAACCAACATATAGACGTAAAATTGTCCAATCTAATTATAGAGTCAAGATTGTGACTATTTAATAATTACTCTTTAATTAGGTATTTGAACAACGTTTTTATATAATACATTTGATAATAAAATTGTTGCCACGAGTTTTAGACTCGTTCATTTTTACGTTTCGCTCTTACGTGACACAACCTTTATGGATATACTATATTTAGAAATTTAGCAAAATTTATTTGTTAATTATGGTAATCTCATATTTTGGATAGTTTTATTTAATTTAGTATATAAAACCTTGGTCAAAATACCGAGAAACATTTTAATTATAGATACTAGTTCTAGAACTATCCACGTAGCTTCGCTTGGCTAAACTTTCAATCGCATTCCGTGGAAATCATTGATCTACTGGGATTGCAAATATCTTATAGACCCCGTTATCAAATTATAAATTGGTGCCAACTCTGTTACAATCGGTTCATTCCCAATGTCGTGAAGAAGGAATAAACAAGCTAAAAACAGTCATCCTTTTATTGATGAGAGTTATATGAGGTTTTTAGGCTCGATAAAAAAATAAAAAGTCTTTTTCATAATCGCAATCTGAATGTCATTATGTAAAACAGTTTTTAAATATTTTTTAACGACTTTATAAACCTTGTATAACTATTATGAATAAGAGGAAAGTCACTACGACATGTACATTTATAGTATGACTTCTTTTCCTTTTGCTCCCCAAAATGTCGTTTGGTAATTAAAATTAAAGAGTAGTAGTAGTATTTCCTTGATTCAACGCATTCGAGTTAATTAATTAAATTATAATATATATTTACCATAATATGACTTCATATCCATTGGCACGAGTTGCACCAGTCTGTGGCACTTGGCAAGCTCTCGGAGCAGGAGTTGCGACATGAAGTACAGCAGCACAAGCTGTGGTTGTTCGGTGCAACTCTCACTTGTTGACCTGAATCAGTTGGGTTAGTTAACAATAAATAAATTATTTGTTGCAAAAACTCTTAGTTATCGCGCAAAAACTCTTACTTAATGCACCGATGGAATATGTCTACCTGGCAAGCGTCGACGCAATTTCCCAGAAAACGTAATCCGCACACCTGCGTAATTATGCCTGCGAACAGCTATAAACGAGTACAATACACAATAGGCTGTTTTCTAATTACACATTTCAAACACAAAATAAACAAAAGAAGATAGTCATAAAACAGTTTCAATTGTATTAGCTCAAACGCCACGGAAGGTAATAAATGTGCTTTGTCTACAGGTATGCAGGTGACCCAACTTGTAACAATACCACTTTAGTACTCGTCAAAATCGGCTTCGGGCTCGTTTGAGTGTTTTTCGCTATCTAGCATAGTTAAGAATTGGCCATGAAGGCCCACTTGAGAAATTCATTCTCTGTATTATCCGTACATACTTAACAGAATGAAATTTTTACCTATGTGATCATGTCATATGTGTACATACAATTGTGTCGGCAGAGTGAATATCAAAGTCCATTGATAATAGTTCAAGAATATACAGTAATAGCCGGTTTTCGAAGATAATTTTGATTATAACAAGTATTTTAACATTTGTAATAAGTATGTAGCTTGATCTAAAGACCTTCAGAATAGCTCAAAGAAATAACGGAAGTTTCATTAGTTCATTCTCCTTTACTTTCATTGCATTGAGAGAAAAGGCGGAAACTTTTGGTAGGTAATAATTAGTTCCCTTTTGATTTCGACTTCACAGGGAATAAAGCGGTCGCTTTTGATATGCAAATAATTTGGCCGGTTATATTTGGGCTTACATAAAGGTCCCTCGCGTAATTTTATACTAATTGCTTGTTCAGGTGTCTGATGTACTTTTTTCCATTGTCTCTAATAACGTTGATAAGATGTTTTGGTGGAAGATATCGGCTTTCATCAAACACAGTATGAGTAAATTTTCAATGCACCTCGTAAAAAATTTAATACGTGACTTTACGCAGGTTGTCAAATGTTCTTATCCGAGGTGTGGTAGTTCGTTTCCCCGTCGCCCTGGCATATGGTTAAGAAAGGAAAACCGGTGGGTTCTCTTCTTAGCTATCTACCAGGGCCATAGCAGAAATGCTATTACTATCTGAACGTGGCGAATCCCATCCCAAACGCGACTAAAACGGATTTGCTCTTGTAATTTTTTTTGTCAAGTATTAACGTTTATTATACCTACCAGAATATAGTGCAAAAGAGATACTATGATATGTAATAATATTGAACCCTTTCAGATCTGTGCGTACCAGTGCTTTAGACTTTGTACAACTCGATTCTCCATAGGCTACCTATAAAAATAGCGACTAACGACTTAACGGTCAAAAGCGTCGTGCATTAATTTACGCATTTACGCGTTCTGATCATACATATTATTACTAGTGTCTCTGTAAATTAATTAGCAACTAAAAGGTAGAAATAAATTTATAAACGCTTATGTTTTTTCTGCATTAATATTATTACTACTATCTCTTACGCTTAGCGGCTTTCATTACGTGGATGAAATAGCAACTCATAACCCGTCTGGGCCACTGGCTTTTGTTTTAAAATATGCGATAATATTGCATAATTAGAAATATAAATTGAAATAAGAAAATACATCGCAAGTTAGACGCTATTTTAACAGCGGTGTAGTGAGCGCTTGCATCATACGGTGTGTTTTTGGAATTTCCACCCCGCACTAGTACGTACCTATGTGTACTACATGTTATAGAGACGGTTTTGCTCTGGCGTGTGTACCTGTCCGAATGAATTATGCATGTTCTGTTTCCTATAATGTAGTGAACCATCTGTTTAACAGCGGAGGGCCATTAATTCAGCCCTTGACAATTCTTGGTATCCCTTAGTATTCGATTCCAGCCCTTGCCTGCAAGTTATTGGCTGGATAACACACAATTGTTTCGTTCCCAGTCTTATATAAAATTTATGGCGCCAATTTAGACGGTTACGAAACAATTTCATATTTGATTTAATGATGTTTGCCTCTGTTGTGTAAATTTGAATACGACTTATGGAATACTTAGCATCAATAATGACTACATTTAGGGTATATAATTAAAAAAAATTGTACTGAGTATAATATGCACATTCTACGTAAGTGTGATCCATTCTAAATCAGGCCTGATTCCTGAATCCGCCTAATTTTAAATGAATTCAAATTCATTTAAAATCAGGCGGATCAAAATCATATAATATTTTTTTGTATCTATTAAAATAATTTTAAGAGTTTTGGTAAAAAATGTTTAATTTTATTTAAAATTTTGTTTATAATTGTGAAGACTTAGCCTCTTACTCCTTATCTTATACATACTTTTATCAATGCATACATATATCGTTAATTTATTCTATATATAATATAAATATTGGCGAAAGTAGAACGAAAGGAACGATTTTTTAAATTTCGATTGAACCTTCTTGCTAAAAGATGTCAAAGATCAGCAGGATGTTATAGAAAAAAAAAATATAGAGAGAGATAATACTTTATTGTACCGTTACAGAAAGCATAGAAAGAAAGCTTATAGCCTAAAAATATTGTAAATGTGCTGATGTTGACCAGCACAAAAACAGATTCATAAAAGCACATCAGAGAACATGCTTTTTGCATTTTGAAAGTTCGTCAAGGGACTGAAAATACTGTTACACTAAATATGAAGTGCTGAATGTAAATTCAAATGCAAACTCACACAAGACCACGAAAGCTGGCAAAATATTATTTATAACCCCCAATATTAAAAATTATTTCTAAGGAGCACATATAAAATCTAGTAAGGCCACCCAAATATAACACAAAAAAATATAACACATATAAATGTTTAAAAATTACCTTTTGCTTCTATTTCTTTTTCCCAGACATATAATTAATTCTTTACAATAAATACTTCTAAATTAATTTAAAAAATTAATTTATACGATTACAGTTAAACTATATTAAAACACCTAATTTTAATATCTAACAGGCATGTCGCAAAATACCTAAAAAATATTTATTTCTCAAAATTTCAATGCTCCGGCGGGGGATTAAGGGGTCGTGGTAAAATTTTAAAAACATGTGTTTTATTTGTGTTTCTGTAAGGCAACATGTTGTTGCTCGGTCAATTAAAAATGAGAAAAAAACATATCGTACAAGAGTATTCTACCCTACTACTATACAGGTGACGTGCGAGTACACGACCGGCACAGAAGTCGCGAAACTACGTTTAACCAGATTTCGATCAATTAGTATCATAGTTATATGATACTAATTGAGCACTAGATAAGTTGAGTTTAAGCATCTAATATTTAACTACTACTAACTGTCCACATTGTGCTGTTCTTCCTTTTTTTTTTACTTGTTTTTAATTTAATTATACCTAGACATAAGTTGTTAAAAGTATCCTATTACTCAGGTTCCCTGGAAAAGATCGCTTTAAGCGATAAGGTCGCCTTTTGTTTTGCCGTTAAATTATTGTAATTATTTATTTATCCTGTAATTGTTTATTTTGGTGAACAAAAAAGTGTTATCTATTCTATTTTATATTTTAAAAAACTCATTTTCTGCAACATCTACTTAGATTAGCTGAAAATTTCTTTGAAGTTCGGTTGTCAGGAAAATATCGCTTTAAGAGCCTGTATACTACTAATTCAAATCGGTGTTTCACATAGTTTACCCCCGCGCAACCAATGTTTACTTCGATGGGACAGCGCCAATTTAAGGCGTGCGTGCGTGTGGTAAAATATTCAATTATATCACCGAACATACGCTACGTAACATAAATAGGTGTATACGTAGCTAACGAACATTGCACGGCACCGATATCACACTATTCATGCGGCTGAGAACAAGAGGAAGCGAGACAAAACATGATAAAGTGAGAGAAGTTCACGTGGATAATACGTATTAAAAATTCGACACGATGTACTAAACATGTTTGGCCTAGTGGTTTTCTAATACTAAGGTAGTGAGGAGGTTGAAGACTCGATCCCGCACACAGGTGGTTTTTTTTTCTCTTTTTGTAACTAATTTTGATACAGTTAAACTTTATTCTAATGATATTAGTTTTTAGATGTAAATGTTATAAAAATCATTTCATTGTATTATGGAACAACAATGAATTCATATTATCCCTATTGATATTATAAATGCGAAAGTAACTGTCTGTCTGTTTGTTCCGTTTTCACGGAAAAACTACTGGACCGATTTGGCTGAAATTCATTTGATATATATTTTCGATGCTGAGAATGAACATAGGATGCTTTTATCCCGAAATATGGAATAGTTTCCGGGATAAAAATATATTTGTCTTTTTGTTTGTTATCGTTTTACGGAAAAACTACCGAACCGATTTAGTTAAAATTCGGTATAATGGATTTATGTAATCAATATTATGGGTTATCCCAAAAAATGGGGTAGGTTTTTTGTGAATTTCCATTTTGGTCATTGCAGCCATTTCAGTCATTTCAACCATTTGGGCCATTTGGGCCATTTCAGTCATTTAGCCATTTCGGTCATTTGAGCTATTTGGGCCATTTCAGTCATTTCGGTCATTTGGGCCATTTTGGTCATTTCGGCCATTTCAGCCATTTCGGTCATTTGAGCCATTTGGGCCATTTCAGTCATTTTGGCCATTTAGGCCATTTGGGCCATTTCGGCTATTTTGGTCATTTCGGCCATTTGGGCCATTTCAGTCATTTCAGCCATTTCAGTTATTTTGGCCATTTCGGCCATTTCGGTCATTTCAGCCATTTCAGTCATTTTGGCCATTTCGGCCATTTCGGTCATTTCAGCCATTTGGGCCATTTCAGTCATTTTGGCCATTTAGGCCATTTCGGTAATTTCGGCCATTTTAGCCATTTCAACCATTTGGGCCATTTCAGCCTTTTAGGCCATTTCGGCCATTTTAGTCATTTCGGCCATTTGGGCCATTTCAGCCATTTCGGTCATTTCAGCCATTTGGGCCATTTCAGTCATTTTGGCCATTTAGGCCATTTCGGTAATTTCGGCCATTTTAGCCATTTCAGTCATTTCAACCATTTGGGCCATTTCAGCCATTTAGGCCATTTCGGCCATTTCGGTCATTTCGGCCATTTGGGCCTTTTAGGCCATTTAGGCCATTTCGGCCATTTTAGTCATTTCGGCCATTTCGGTCATTTGGGCCATTAAAACCTTTTCGGCCATTTCAGCCATTTCAGTCAATTCAGCTATTTCGGCCATTTGGGCAATTTCAGTCATTTCATTCATTTCAGCCATTTCGGTCATTAGGGCCATTTCAGCCATTTCAGTCATTTCAGCCATTTCGGCCATTTCAGCCATTTCAGTCGTTTCGGTCAATTCGACCATTTGTGTCATTCAGTCGTTTGATCATTTAGGCCCGTTCGGCCAAATATATTTTCATATTGGAAACTATCTCATTTTTCGGGATGAAAAGTAGTTCTTGGCCACCCTCGATATTAATATAACATATGTACCCAGTTTCATCCAAATCGGTTCAATAGTCTGTCCATAAAAGGATAACAAACAGAAAGACAAATATGCTTTTGGTTTTTTTTTCGCGGAACCCTAAAAACGTAGCCTAAGGTACTTCTTATAACATCAGCTATCTGCCATTTAAAATTACGTCAAAATCGATCCAGCTGTGTCCGAGATTAGCCGGAACATCCAGACACACAGACAGACAGACAAAAATTCTATAAATAGCATTTTCGGAATCTCCTGGTCCGATTTTTTATTAATTTATTTTGAGATTTCATACAGGCAGTTCACTTTGCATTTTTGGAATCTCCTGGTCCAATTTTTTAGTTTTTATTTTGACATTACAAACAAACCATTTGTTTATTTGTATAGATAAGAACTTTAAAATAAATTATAATAGATAAAACATAAAAAAATTAGAGAGAAAAATGAAATGAGCACTCGAACCATGAACTCTAATCGTACGTGTACTAGTATCAACTCACTCTACCACAATAACATTGAAGAAAGTATTGAAAGTTTTGTAATATTTATAACTCTACTTATCCACGTGTCAACGTAATTTTCTATGAAGAATCATAGATGGCGCTTTCGAATTTTAATGTTACCGGTAAGATTGATTTAAATACGTTTTATTGTCAATAGTATAAAAGTCCAGATGAAATGAAATATAAAAATTTAGAAAAGTATTTTTATTGCATTTTATAAAATTATTTAGGAAGAGAAAAAGAGCATTTTATCAACTTTCTTATAAAAAAAATCTTCTAGATCAAGTGAAACTAGTAGGGTTCGAACCCACACAGCTAGTGATTTAGACCAGACCTCTATCGTATACGCCAAATAAGTATAGCGCGACCGCTTCAAAATTCTTGTTATTATTGCTCCTTCGTTTATTTAAAATTATTTTTCAATGGCGGTCGTGGAGAAGAGCAGCGCGTCCGTATTAGCCGACGCTCTAAAGCGATCTAATAAATTCCATACATTGGGACCGGCAGGCGGGATTTTTGCAGTCATTTTTAATAAAATAATTAATTACTTCCAAATTAAGTTAAGTAACCCAATAAAAGATCTATAATTTAATTTGTTATAATATAATAGGTTACTGTTATTTATTTTAGCGATGTACGATTAACAGTAATAACAATAACCAAGATTGAATAACTCGTTTAGAACCTCTAACTTTGCAATTATTTTCTATCGAGAAAATTTATCGTAAATGCGTTCTGAGTACAAAGTTTACGTCAGAAATATGATCAAGATTGACATATATTTTTTTCACCGCAATAAAGTGTGTATAACTACTGTAAAAATGGTTGAGAAATCGATCTAAAAACGCATTCTGTCTCTTATCACCCTGTTAAGCTGTAAGGCCGCCTATTGTTTACCAAGGAAATAGTGTAACCATACATTTCTGTAAATACTTATGTTGGTGAGCATTTAATTGTTATATATCTAAGTATAATGTACTAACTTTTTGCAATTCGGTAAGACTAGTTGGCTGGTCTGCTTGGTGGCTTCCACGCAGGCTCGTCGCAAACGACGTACGCGCTCGCGCAGCTCGGGACAGTCGTGGGGTTGGCCGATGTGGATGAGCAGGTCACGGAACAATGCAAGTTGCACATTGATTTCCGTTATAAGCTGTGTATAATAAAATAAAACATGTTATTAATAGGTAACGGGCGTTTTACATGGCTCATTCAAGCCTTAGCAAGGCAAGTGCATTCACTTGTACAAAATTTTAAATTGTTGTAAAATAATGTCAATGACGATAATAGAAAAAAGTTTACATTTTTTTTAATCACCAGACAAATAAAAAAGTGGCTGATCGAGGAGTGTTTCTATAGTGTAAATAAATTACTTAAAAAGTGCTTGTCGTTATTACCTATATGGAAAATCTTTGTGATCTATTTGTTATTATTTCTCTTGACATTAATTACTTTATTTTATCGTATTTTTTATTTAGAAGATTTATGTTAATTTTAAATTTCATTTCATTATTTATGTGCACCACTATGTAGTAGAATGTACTGTGCATCTACAATCGTATAACACCTGTATAAACTACATTCTTGCAAATAAAGATATTGATTGATTACGATTAGATACGTGCATTGTATACCCCTAAGGTAAGCAAGTTACGCTTGTGTTATGGGTTACAATGGACCATTTTGGTAATTAAAAGAACGTTAAAATACTATGCCACGAATCAAACCCAGAACCCTTGTGTTTCAGTACACTAGGCCGGCAAAGGCTAAACCCACTCAACCACAGAGGCCTATATTTTATTATGAGTGTAGATAAGCCACGCTGTTAAAACTATTATTAACTAAAAAGTCTCTTGGGCCCTGGGTCTTAAGTAAGCTGCTACTACAAAATGCTTCCATATTTTATGATCGTTGTGAAATTAGCTTTTAATTGCGAAAACGGTGTTTAGTTAATTTGGTGGCCCCTTTTGGTTATCTCACCTAGTAGACTTGAGCTTAGCGGTGTGATACTTAGTTAGGTAAAATTTTGTAAAAGAATTTTTAATTGTTTGCTAATGTGGTTATTTAATAATATATGCCCTAATTATATGTAGAACAATCATTGAAATGTCATTGTCAAGAGTGATATGTTGTCAATGTCACTCTAGCGAAGCGACGTATCTGTTCTGTGGAGGCGAGGTGGCTATATCTGAAGGGAAGAAACATAACCTCTTTTTGGTAATGGTCGCCGGCGCACCAAGTTTTCGACGAGTCGCTATCAAGTTCTTTGAACTGCATATATATATAAAACCTTTTTGGTAGAAGTTCGATATTGAAATTGAAGAGTGTCAATCACACAATATTTATGCCAACTGTCACTTGTTTTTATCAGTTCGTTCGCACGTAATAAATTTTGTCTTTGTGCAACGAGTTGCTAAGCACGCAAAATTATGGATAAAAGTGAGTTACGCGCGGTGATATAATATCTCAGCTTGAAATAAATGTCTTCGAAAGAATATTTTTCAGACACTCAGCAGACGTTAGGGGATGGTGCTATACCCTATTCTACGGTTGTTTATTGAGTGGCTGAATTTAAAAGAGGCAGATCAAGCTGTAAAGATGACTTGCATTCTGGACGGCGGCGGCTGACAACAGACCACATAAACAACAAGACAATTATAAAACATATAGCAGATATCCTAAAGATATCTTTTGGTAGCGTTCAATCCATTTAATTGATTCACTGGGGTTCAAAAAAGTGTCGGTAAGATGGGTGCCACGAATGTAACCGACGAAAACAAAAAGTGACGTTTGGAAATTTCAAAACGTAATTTCGAAATGTTTCACCGTGATTTGGATAATTTTTGCCTTCGCGTTGTCACCGTGGATGAAACGTGGGTCCACCATAGCATATGTAAAACACATATTGTATGGGATGTCGTAACAAAAAGAAAAATGAACGAAGGTTACGTAGTAAAGAAAAATGCTTTTTCGTGTTGAAAAAAGTTCAAGCAAGTACATTATTCGTTCATTGAAATCATTACTGGCAGGCTGCTCTGGGCTTTTATCCAAATAGCTGTCAGTTGGTGCTATGAAACATGAAGCTGGCAGGCCCACGTTGTGTTAATATTTTTACCAAGAAAATCTGCTTAAAAGATTTTTTAAAGCAATTAAATTACACGTTATTTTTACCCAAATTTGTACATTAAGCTTCATTTGGCAAAAAAAAGAGCAGGCGATCTACAGTACCAGATCGTATGTGCAGTAATGCCTTAGTTGTTCTTATAAAGACAATTGAAATGTTCATAAGACAAGGGCTCGATATCGTCAAAAACGATAGTTTGACGGTATAATATATATAAATATTTTTCAAATATTTTATTTCCCAAATGGACACCTATGCAAACTATAGGTCTAAATTATATACTACATATACTCGTATATAACAAAGGAATAAAAAATTACGCGAATGTACTACATAAAACAAATTATATATGATGTTATGAAAATAATAGGTATCAGTATTTTTATATTGAGTACATTAGTTGTTTTTCATAAAATATACTAACTGTTGCGGCTTGCGGCGGCTAACGACCCAAAATGAGTCTTGGCTTCTGAAATGAGAATACTCCACTATATACTCTTTCTGTTCAGCGCTGTCTCCTGGCCGGTCATGCCCTTGAATCCTGCGCAGATCAGCCTCCACTACATCACTGTAGCGATATCTGGGCCGACCATGTAGTCGCCGCAGTTGGTCAGCCCAGATAGGCTGTTTTCACCAACGATTCTTCCCCATGCTATGTAGGTCGCCAGGCAAACGCAAGCGACATGCGGTTAAAATATAGGCACATTAGATTATAAATCGTGCAATGAAGAAAACTTGAATTGTCTTCTATATAATAATAGTCCCATTTGGACTATAAGTCTGAGCTTAGATCATCGAAGTAAAAGTACACATTGAGTGTAAGGTTCCTAGAAGACTGGCTATTTTATCTCGCTGGATTGCTATACTGATCCGTTGTCACCTGTGGTCACCTGCAGAGTTGATTAGATGTTCAATAATAAAGTCCTTTCCTTAAAATTGCTGTCTATATAACTACATTTTACTACTACTTACTATTAGCCATGAAAAAGGGTTTTTAAAAGGATCCACGGAACTCCGTAACATTATCTAATATGATCTATATTATGTAAACAACATGGAAATAAGATATTTTCTTTCATTGATAATATAATAATCAGCTGTTACAATATCGATTGTTATAAAGACGTGGAATCACAATGGGAACATGTAGGTCCTTGGAGGACAGAAAATTATCAACTGCATCAACATTTTAAATGGAATTTATTTTCAATATAAGTTTCGCATTGTAAGTAATAGTCACACCAGTCTGTGTCAGTAAAAAGAAAAGAGACAGCAAATATATTCAATCAGACGTTCACGCAAGAGCGGTTGAACGTATCGTAATCAATTACTTCTGTAGGGATGAAGAAATCAAGCGAAAAAATTGACACACAGCTATATTGTGGCCTGTTTACGACATATTGGATTCTGCTAACGAATGCGGGAAGCCTAGTAATTATTGGCTGAGTCGTCTATCTTTCACATACCTTGTTTTTTATTGACACCAATTTAGTTCAGACAAATAAAACGTGTTTATAGTAGTTTCATTAAGAACGTTAAATATGCTCAATAGTATTTCATTACTTCAGTAATTTCTTCTCAAGAATTACGTAGGTTTGGGTAAACATAATGAGACTCGTCTGTCTATTGCGTACATCTATAGGTACTTATAATAAAATTGTAGAGGTCGAATTTCTGTACAATTAAAAAAAATGCTAAAAACCGAGTCAGGGGGATGTAAGAAGTGAAATAGAACTAATTTAGATTTTTTTAGAATTTTTTGTTTCTCTGTCTGTTTGTCTTTCTGTTTGTACCGGCTAATCTCAGAAACGACTGGACCGATTTACATGAAATTTTGTATGGTGATAGCTTATATCCCTGGTCAACATATAGGATACTTTTGATCCCGAAAAATTAAGTAGTTCCCGTGGGATAGTTAAAAAGCTTTAATTACTTAATCAGCTTATAACAGACTGAATGTAACTTCTCTGCAACGTAACATAATAGAAGCGGATAATTTGACAGGGTGTGGTGTCAGTGAGAGAGTTTTATCTTATATATTTAATATATAAAGCAGATAAGTTTGTTTCTTTGTTTGTTTGCTTGAACGCGCTAATCTCAGGAACTACTGGTCTGATTTGAACATTTTTTTCAGTGTTAGATAGCCCATTTATTGATGAAGGTTACAGGCTATAAACCATCACGCTAAGAGCAATAAGAGCGGAGCACCAATGAAGAATGTTTCAAAATCGCGGGTGTTTTTTAACTTACTTTCCACGCGTACGAAGTCACTGGCAGAAGCTAATCTTATATATAAAAACGAAACGCAAAATGTGTTGGTAAGCGCATAACTTGAGAACGACTTTACCGATTTTGATGAAATATTGTGTGTGTGTTTGAGTGGGTCCCGGGATGGTTTAAATCCACAATTGAAACCGGTAGATGGCGCTGAGATCGGGTTCAAGAATCCTCCTAATCACCGGGAGCGATTTTGGTGATTTTGTTTTTGTGTGTTTGAGTGGGTTCCCGGATGATTTAGATTCGCAATTAGAACCGGTAGGTGGCGCTGAGATCGGGTTCTAGAATCCTCCTAATCACCTGGACCGATTATGGTGATTTTGTTTTTGTGTCATGAAACAAAGTCTTTTAGGAATTCAGAAAATATGGCGGTAAGAAGTTCGACGGGTCATCTTATATATAATAAAAAATATCGTTTAAAAAAACCGACTTCAAAAACTAAAAAGTATAAAATATCTTATTTCTAAAGCTATGTATTATTATTAATATAAATTATCTAAAACATCTTAAAGTCGGTGCTTAGTAATTTTCAAAATATAGTCATTTTTATGTTTTACTTTGCACCGACTTCGAAATGTTTTAGATAATTTATATTAATAATAATACATAGCTTTAGAAATAAGTTATTTTATACTTTTTAGCTTTTTAGTTTTTGAAGTCGGTTTTTTTAAACGAAGTTTTTATTATTTTATTTGTTACTTTTTAGTGCCTAGCTATGTATGGGTAGACCTACGAAAGGTGCCGCGCTTCTTAAAAAATATATGTCCCAAGAAACGGGAACATAAAAATGTTCGTAAAATGTAAACTACTGGGCCAAACTATGTTCAATGTTTAGGGGACCAAATGGCAACTATTCCGCATCAAACTAAGCAAGCATCACGTAAATCGGATAATAAATCTTAGCGTAATCGGTGTACATATGGAACGGAATAGAATTTTTTTCATAAAAAATGTTCATATAATCAAAACTACTGGGTCAAACTATGTCAAATTTTTTGGAGACTAATTGGAAGCTATTCCGCGTCGAACAAAAAAAGAATCACGTCAATCGGATCCTAAATCTCGGAGTAATCAGTGAACATACATAAAAAAAAAATCCCGACGAATTGAGAACCTCCTCCTTTTTTTGAAGTCGGTTAAAAACGAATCGCAAAATGTGTTAGTAAGCGCATAACTTGAGAACGACTTTACCGATTTTTATGAAATATTGTGTGTGTGTTTGTGTGGGTCCCGGGATGGTTTAAATCCACAATTGGAACCGGTAGATCGAGTTCTAGAATCCTCCTAATCACCGAGAGCGATTTTGGTGATTTTGTTTTTGTGTGTTTGAGTTGGTTCCCGGATGACTTAGATTCGCAATTAGAACCGGTAGGTGGCGCTGAGATCGGGTTCTAGAATTCTTTTAATCACGTGGACCGATTATGATGATTTTGTTTTTGTGTCATGAAACAAAGTCTTTTAGGAATTCAAAAAATATGGCGGTACGAAGTTCGCCGGGTCAGCTAGTAATTAATAAGATTTTAACGAACAATTATGGAGCTTGTTTAAATAAAGTTATATTTATTCGTCATCCGATAGTTCTGCTATGCTTTTCATTATTTATAGAAAAAATATTCCCATATGAGTTTCGGCTGAGTGAAATGGAGCGTAGTTATTTTAATTTAGAAGTAAGAATCAAAATTCGTGGAGTTTGAGCACAAAAGGTAATTGAAAGTTTTTGCAGTTCGACGTTGAATTTGGAGCCTGCGTAAGTATTTATTGTACTAGAACTTTTACGAATTGTTCAGATTTCGGGGTAAATGTGGTTTCATATGAAAACAATATGTGAATTTATGAAAGCGATATATTGTTTGTTTCGTTATTGTGTGAAATATATTACATTTAAGGTCGAGAGAAACAGATGTTGTGAGAATAAACACGATATACGCAGTTCTTCTTTGAAAATTAAAAAAAAAGTATTTTACTTATACTTCGTCCGCATTTATTATTTTATTTTCTGATTGTAATCCTGAACATATATTTGTTTATTGCTTATTAAGAGAATAAACATGATTTTTTATTTGATGAAGTATGAGTTGTACATAGAAATTGTACAACTCATAATGAGGCAAAATCTGTGTTTCTCCAAGATACAATATATTTACTTATGATATTCGATTTAATTGTGAATGGGTTGCAGAGTTACTTTCACATTTATCTAAGTATCGACTATGTTTATTATTGTCATTTATTTGTCGAAACAAATAAATAGAAATATAAAACCACCATTGATTACAACTCTTTAATCTGATGTAAGACGTAAGAATTCAATAAAAAGTAAGAACTCATTTTTGTCTTTCAATTTAGATGAATCCACCAAAGTGATGCATATAAACAAACTGGAATCATTCAATGTTATTTAATATCGTAGTGTCTTTCTGTTCTGTTTTTTAACTAATATAAAAGTAATCTTCCGAGTTGCAGGACTCGAATTAAAATGTCGTTAGAATGACTATAGAGTTTATTAGAACTATATAAATACGTATAACACAGGTACAGATATAACCGAACTCGAGAAGTCCAAACTTAATTCAATAACACGCGCAAAGTCCGTCACTAAATAGATTACCGAATCTTCAAGTCTTGCTTCGCTCTTGGTTATTGTTCAACTGCCTCATCTCTCAATTGGGGCCTGGCTTTATACTGCACACATGCAATATCTGCCCGGCCGCGTGGATCGAATTTCTTAAAATCAATTTTTTTTTAAATCTGAGATACCTGGCAGTGATCACAATACAACAATAGGCCTTAAAAGATTACAATACACAATAGGCTGTTTTTTTATCACAAATTTTAAACACAAAGTAAACAAAAGAAGTTCAAATGCCGAAAGGTAATAAAGTATGTTTCTACAGGTACGCAGGTGTGAATTTGTCTTTGTCGGTCATAACAGTAAGGTAGATGAAAATAGGGTCTAGTTTTGGCGTATGTACCTACACATAATATAGAAAATAATAGGCAGTAGAGCGGTTCCGACCAGCTATTTAAATTCGCTATGGAACACAAAAATTTACATTATGTTATAATATTACAACAAATAAAACAATACCTTTACAAATTAATACAATATAAATATTTAACCGACTTCTTTCTACAACATCTTGAAGTTGGCGCCAAGTAAAATATAAAAAAACAACAACAAAATTGCAAAATATAGTCATTTTTACGTTTTACTTCGCACCGACTTCAAGCTGTTGTAGATAGAAGTTGGTTAAATATTTCTTTTTTACTTTTTAGTGGGGGATCAGTTCGGGAGTATATACACTTCCAAATAATTTATTTTTTTAAGTTCAGTCCACAATTGACGGAGAATCAAGTAACGAATATACAAAGTAATTAGGAAATTCCGTGTTTTTGACGCTGTCTAGGTTTCCTCGCTGGATTACTAAACTGGCCCGTTGTCCAAGGTAGGCACCAGCCCCCTGATCACATGAAGAGTCAATGAGTGAAGTAAAGTGTGACAAGGGGTGGGAGAGATTCTAAATTTCGTGACATCACATTTCATATATTATATCGTTATAATATATTTACACTTTAAAACACGAAATTTGAAGTATTAATGAAAAAACTTCAAAACAATTCCAACTCTATCTGTATAAGCATTGTGTTCACATAATTACATATAACTACAATATATTCTATCTCATTCTCTAGCAGGCTTATTCCTATTGTGTTTATCTATTTTTAGTGTCGCTTTTTCGTTTCATCGAGTTTCAAATGACAACGATGCTAAAGAACTTGTACTTAAAAACTCTGAAAATTAGTTAGTTAGAGATATTTTTGCTGCATCAATTTTCATATTTCTTTTTGCATTCTAATTTGGAACCCTATAAGGCTTTTCTAATATTGCTACTTAGGGAGATTCTTTGTTGTTCAATTTTATCAAGGTTTTCTATTTTAAATATTTTTTTTCTATTTATAGAATAATGTTAGGCTATCAGTCATTGGTAATACATGAATAGGTAATAAGTATACACAGGGCTTTTTTGTGGGGGCACGTGCGGGCACGTAGTGCCCTTAAAGGAAATTTTGAATATATCGAACAATTAGCGTAAAATCAAAATTATCCAAATACAAAATCTAATCTATCTTTCCTGAACAAATACCGCGTCACCTCATACGCAATGTGTGATGCATTACAAGAGCTGAGTGAGCTTACATTTGCAAAACCGTGATCTACTCGTAAGCCTAATGAGTGGTAATCAGAAAACTGGTACAAAAAAAAAATGGACTTAGCGTGCCCTCCAGAAAGAAGTGAAAAAAAGGCCTGAGTATACATATGTGTAAGTAATAAGATCAAGACGAGCAGTATCGTGATATAGGACTCTTGATGCGTGCTGGATGCTGGATGGCGTGATAGAGTATCGTGATATTCTATTGCATTTCATGTTACGAACCAAAACTGAACTGCGTTGGAATTGTGTATACCGAACACGATTATAATAAAAGTCATATAAATCACTATTATGTGCTTTGATTTATTTGTACAACTACACGACCAGTTTAGGTTTGCTCATAATCGCGTGACTAGCTAAATGTTTGTAACTCTATTAATCAAAAACTAATTGTTAGTAAAACCAATTATTTGAGTTTCCAACTAACAAGTGGACATATTCAGCCTAATATCGCAGTAGTAAACCACGAAAGGGCCTCAGATGATTTTAATACCTAAACAAATAATATTGAAGTGAACCTGTCTTATAGAGCCTTGTGTGATATGACGAAGTAATCTATCAAAGTCGCATACATTCATGTATGAGGTATGTATACAGTTGTCTATAGAGGCGTTAATGGCTTGCACGCATTTGACAGATGGTATAAATAACCACAGTAGCAAATGAAGCGTGTGTTTATACAATACAAATGGTGCTCACGCTAACGTTTGTTTATTACACGCATCTGAGGAAGAATAACTGTCGATAAGAATGTACAATGATATTTACCCGTGTTCCTCCGTGATAGTGAGCTTGTCACAATTAGTTTTGATTACTTATGTGGTGTGTCAAAATAGCTAGAAACGTAAAAATGACTAATATGTTTCATTTGACAGGGACAAGAAGCGTGGTTGGTTGGTTGTTTAATAACTGTAAAATTCAATTGTGTTCTTCAAAATGTTTTGAATTTAGAAGACCGCGGCGTCAATGGAACCGTATAGCGACAGTTTTAAAGAACTTTTTGCGGTTTTTGTAGCCTAGTATACAAAAAACGAATTATTTATGATTTTTTTTTGTTGCTGGGACCGCACCTGCTATATTATAATAGATATAGGCCATCTCACGCACACGTGGCAATTGGTTTTGATGACGTTACATATTGACAGATAACGTTTATACATATTGTATTCACTAATGTGACCATCAGTGGCGCCGGGTGGAGGAAATTCGCCTAAGGTAAGCCGATTGAAAAATATACCGTGTGATGCCGAGCCGATACACCGCTGTTGTAGAAATTAGCGCCCCACTATCACCATACAAAAGATGATATATTTTGATGACCGTGACTTTGATGTAAGATAGTAGCTTTGATTAAAGCCTTTTTAGACGTATGCCAAACCCACACCAGACGAACTGAACACACAACTGAATTGGAATTAGAGAATAGCAAACATGAAAACAAAACATTTTATTTAGTTTGCAACTACTATACCTGTAATCCAAGTATATCTACTCAACGTACAAAGATGTGTGAAATTCTTTAAAAATACATCTCGCCTCTTTTAATTATATTAATAATCATGTTTAGTAGAGCACGGCCTAACATAATGAATGCTTTTGTTTTCCAAACTAAGTTTGAAAAATGAAGTTTCTCCGTTAAAGAGGTTGTTAGTGAAGCAGCATTCCAAATGAATAAAGCCATTTTGGCAAAAAAAAAAACACTACAATTAACAAAGAACTGAGTAAAATTGTGAACAACAACGCAATAAACTAATAAAAACAAGAAACTCAATGATCTTATAATAAAGAAATTATATTAATTCACAAATAGACGCTTCGCAATAGCAAACCACATTATACTGTATTATTTATGTAAATCTAGTTACAATTGTAATTAAAAGTGTCTTGTATTTTTTCTTTTGCGATTTGTATTTTGAATTTTGTTATCCTACTGCATATTTTGAAACAAAAACCGGTGTCCGATCGGGTTATGAGTTGCTATTTCACACAATACTGTGTGAAGCCGGCGAGCTTAAGAGATAATATATGCATGAATAAAAAACTTAAGCGCCAAGAAATGCATGGAGGTTTCGGCCTTTTGGTCGCTAGTTTCTTAACAGTAGGCTATGGGGAATCGAGTTGTATTAAGTTCTCTCCACTGGTAGCCATTTAACGGCGTTATTTTTTAACTCTATAAATAATACGCATTTGGCCACAGTGAATATCTTTAAAATTATAGCAGGTGTGGCTTCAGCACTTAAAATATTTTTTTTAACAAAACCGTTTTAAAGAGTTGTTGAGTAATATATGTTTTAAATAGATTATCTTTTATGGAATAAATAAAGCTCTTTTAATTTATAGTGTTTTGATATTTTATGTGTATTCCTACATTTTTTTAAAGTTTGTCTTAGTTTTTAGTTAGATGTTTTTCTTAATCAATTTGAAAACAAAATATTACAGTGATATCAAAACTAAATGAGATAAAAAATAATAAAATATCAAGTTACTTGTTTCCTATCATTTTGAATTCCTCATTACGCTTTCACTTGCTAGGGATTCAAACTCAGCATTCGCAATAATAAAACATGATTCTTCTCTTGTACTTAATCTATTGAAAAATAAATGATTATATCTTTAGTTTACACAACCCTGCTTTTGCTTCTCCCCTTCTCGCTAGATTCATAGGTTTGCTGGAAGAAAACTCTTTTTGGGTTAAGCTCGCCTTTGTACATCACCACTGTTTTACAATTTTTTATGTAACTTTTTGTGTACAATAAAGAATAAATAAATGATTAGATGTTTTAAAAGTTTACATTGAAAATAAAATTAGAGACAACCCTTTATTTATGGAAAAGGGTAAAATTGGAATTGCGTATACTTGTCACCAAGAATAATAACATAACACCGAGAGGGTAACAAACCCATCAAAGAGAAATTTTAATGATATAACTTTATTAATATTGTATTCATAAGGGCAGATAAGCCTGGCAAACAACAAGGTTTTCGGATATGTTTACATTTCCGGATTCCTGAGCCAGTGTTGTGTTGCAAATGTTCACATATTTTATTTTGATTTTTGGATATGATTAAGCTATTTTATGTCATTACACCGTACAAAAGAGAGGTCCCTAGAGGTAACAAAAACTAAAAAAGCATTTAATAAAAAATACTCATCCGTCAAAAACTAATCAATGGATATTGTTTACAATTTAAACTTATATACTTATATATAGGTACTTTCAACAAGAATTGATGTTGAAAGAATTAAAGAATTTATTGCTCTCCAGTTATGTAAGCTAAACAAGTACAATATACAATAATGCTTAACTTAACAATATGCGACAATCATTAATCCCCGTACTAGTTTAAAACTGTGTTACGGCAGAGTAAATTCTCGTCCCGTAAGTTAATAATCGCAAAAAGATAGTTATTTGTTTTTGAACTACCTTTAAAATAATTTGTAAGCACACAAAAAATGAGTTCGTACATCACCAATTATACAGTATATGTAAAGAATACAGAGATAGAGCGTTATTTATGTAGTACAAATAAATATACACATATATTTTATTTTTATTACACATATACATATATCTATCTTCTATAGTATTGATAAATACATAATAACTGTATATTATAATATATAATATAATTACACACATTCAATCACAGTCTGCGTCTATACCCTACGACGACCGGTCATACAGTTTAATACGTATAAAATTATATAGTACCCGCAATGGTAATAAAAAAGTGTGCTAAGTGCAAAAAGAATATCTCAAAAAAAGTGTCTAGCCTAAAATGTAGTAGATGTGATAAGGTGGTTCATGCGGATCCGCCTTGTACTAAACTGTCTAATATAATAAGCAATGGGGATTGTTCATAAAAAAATACCCTCTGATTTTATATTTTTATTACGTAAAATAGGGTATTTTAAGATACTAATTTGAATATTTTTGTATTTTAAGTGTTAGTTTTTTATAATTCGATTTTAAAATTATTTCTCCGATGACGTCATAAGGTACAAGTTTACATTGATTTCTTTGCCTAGAAAACAAAAATAATAAAACTTACTAATCATAGTAATCTGTGCTACTACTATTTAAATGTCACTGTCATGACTCATTACGTATCGTGATCATTTTAGTGTTTTTTGTCGCTAGGCTTATAATTTTTCGTGTTCAACTATTATTATTTTCCATAGTTATAGTTAAATTTTTTAAGTGATCTTTAGGGAAAAATCCATGTTACCGAACTTAAATCAAATAATGTACAGCTGGAATTTTTTTTTTCACCTGAAGTAGGCAAACAGGCAGACGGCCCACCTGATTGGATTTAGTAAGGTCAAATAAAGGTCAAACACATTTCTTACAAAATACAAGAATTTCGTACTTTTTTGGAATTTTAACTAGACAGAAATGATTAGGGACACTATTCCTCGAAATGGTTTTTGAAATAGCTAGATTGAAAAAAAGTGAACAATACCAATTGAGTACAATCCGGAACTCTCCAGGCGTTGAATGGAGCTGTGAAGACTGCTTGAAGAACATATCACATAGATCGTCATTTATGATCCAAGACGATGAGGATGAAGATGAGGAAGGGTGAGAAGAAGGATCAGTATTCCAGAATATACAAAGCATTGACACTAAGAAATTAGTTCAGGATATAAGCCGAGAACTGAAGAAAACCTTCAAAGAAAAGCTAAGAAATATTGAGTCGTCTTTAGAATTCCTCAGCGAACAAATAACTACCATGGAACAATCGATTAAACAACAAGCTACCAATATTAAAGATTTGGAAAATAAAAACCAGGATCTACAAAATAAAAACAAAAATCTGGAACTGAGAGTGACCGTATTAGAACAAGGTATGAGGAATTATGAACAAAAATCCCTATCATCCAGTCTAGAAATAGCTGGTTTGCCAGAAATTCCTCATAAAGATATAGACAAAACCTTAGATATTATTGCTTCAAAGCTAAGCCTTCATGGAAAAGACTTTACTTAATCACGACGCCTTCCTGGGAAAAAGGATAAACCTGGTCCCATCGTGGTGGAAATGAAAACGAAAGCAGCGCAAAGGAAATGTATAGATGCTGGTAAAAAGAATCCTCTCACTGTTGGAGACATAATGCCAAGCGCCACAAAATCTAGTCTAAATATTTCTTGTGTCCATTTGAATATTAGATCATTGATAAAAAACTTTCCCAAACTCTTACAATTCATTCATAATTGCTCTTTTCCACTCGATATGATAATTCTTACAGAAGTAGGTATCTCGAGTAAAATTGCTCATTTGTATCACATACCCGGCTATAATATGCTAACACAACTAAGAACGCAGAAACGGGGAGGTAAAATTATTGTATATATAAGAAATCACTACAAATTTACTTTATCCGATTATAATACAAAAACATTTGAAAATTAACGATCACTATTAAATTAACAGAGGTAACGGGAAATGTAGTTGTGTGTGCAATTTATAAACCGCCATCGACAAACAAATACATATTTTCTGCTGAGCTGGATAAGTATATCACTGGTGTGGAAACAAAACACAATCTTCTCCTTATAGGTGATATAAATATCGACCTAAAAGTCGATTCACCATTCAAAAACTCATACCTAGATATACTTAGTCAACACGGATTAATGTGTGGAATATCATAATTTACGAGAATCGAAACAAGATGTAACACGGTGACTAAATCATGTATAGACCACATATTTGCGCGATTCCCCACATTACATCCGTATTCAGCTGTGTTAGATGTCGTACTGGCCGACCACCGGGCTATTTTGTTTGCCTGCTTTGACGAGTCGCCATCCAAGTATATACAGAGTGTTACGAAAAATATAATTATTACTAATATTTTATATAAGGAGTTACGAAATGTGAATTGGGCCCAAACCAATGACATGAGTTCTCCGAATGATATTCTCCAATTTATCATTAGTTCATTTGAACACGCAAATAAAATAGCGACTTCTAAAAAAACTTACAACCTTGACAAGCAAACCAAACGACTTAAGGTACCTTGGATTGATGAAAACCTAACACGACTCTGTGAAAAACGCGATAAATTATTTCGAGCTTGGAAAAATAACTCTTGTGATCCTAGCCTAAGATTAGAATATAATAAAACTCGTAATAAGGTCCATAAGATATTAGAAAAAAGAAACAACTATTACGTTAAAAATATTAAAGATAATTTCGGGAATGCTAAAAAGGTATACCAAATTATTAACCAAATGCTAGGAAGGGTAACACTATCTATTGATGATGCAATAATTATGGCATTTCATAAACAAGGGCTCACGGACAAGGAAATTGCAAATAACTTTGCTTCTAGCTTTGATAAGTCTGTAAAAAATATTACACCTAACTGCACTAACAAGTTATTAGATTCGGACACATACAGTACTTCTGTAGATCATAGTATGCTTTTCAAAAAAGCATCTTGCGATAAAATTCATGAAATCATAAAAAAATTGAAGGTGCAAAAATCACCAGGACTAGATGATATTAAAGTAAGTGACATAAAGGTGGTAGGGAAAGACATATCAATGGCAATTGCCAACTTAATTAACTGTGCTTTTGACTTTGGAATTTATCCCGATGATTTAAAAATAGGCTGTGTAAGACCAATATATAAAAAAGGGAAACGTGATGATTATTTAAACTATCGGCCTATTACATTGCTCTCATCAATTGATAAAATTATTGAAAAGTACAGATGCGAGCAGATCCATAAGCACTTTAAGACACAATATTATATACAACAATCAATTTGGATTTCAAGCAGGTAAAGGTACATATAGTCTCTTATCTAAATTTACCGATGAAATTAATAAACATTTAAATAAAAAAGAATATGTCCTAGCCTTATTTATTGACTTCTCTCGTGCTTTTCATACTTTAGAGCTTAAGCAAATAATCAAAAAATTAGAACTATGTGGTGTCCGAGGTAAATTGCTTACTTTGTGCCAAAATTATCTTCACAATCGTCAATTCAAGGTAAAAGTAAACAAGTCCTTTAGCGATCCATTTTTAACGACTATAGGCACGGCTCAAGGTTCTGTACTGGGCCCCCTTCACTTTTTATCTTATGTAAACGACATGAAAAACTGTATAAAAAACAGTACTTGCTATTAATTTGCCGATGACACATGCTTGGTAGCTGGAGATAAAGACTTACTCAAAGCTTATGAGCGATTGCAATCTGATCTCAATGTGCTAACTAGATGGTGTCATAATGCCGGTTTAGTACTCAATTCTAATAAAGCTAAACTGATGATTATAAAATCACCCTACAAGTCATGTCCATCTTTAAAAAACCTTATTGCGCATGAACATCACTGCCTGCATAAAACGATCACGACATGTGCTTGCCCAGTAATAGATACCCATACCTATCTTGGTCTTATTATTGATAATAACCTAAACTGGGCCAAGCATATTGAACATGTCTGCAATTAATTAAGGCAAGTTTTGGCTAATATAATTATCTTAAAAAAACGCTTACCTCATAAAACCAAATTAATGCTCTATAATGCCTTAGGCGAATCATTCATACAGTATGGCCTAACCAGCTACGGTCGTACGTATAATACTTATATTAAAAAAAAATATAATCTTCAATTAAAAATACTTAAACAATTAGTTTCACCAACAATAAAAAACCAATATAGTAACAATGAAAAAGATCTCTTTAAACATTGTAAAGCTTTACCCATAGAAAACCAGTTTAAAAAAAAGATGCTCAAAGAGCAATTTTTTAACCAAGACCTACAAACACTAATAAAACACTCTGTATATACGCGAGCCATAGCCCAAAACCGGTTCGTCACGAGTCGGGCAAACAACATGTATAAATTAGTGCACAAGTGAGTGCCTTTTGGACCAACTTTTTTTTTTCAGCAGTCTCCGAAAATTATAAATGAAAAATTGTTATAAAAAAAATTTTCAAGCAGATTATTGTTCATTCATCTATTCAGTTAGTGCCTGAATTTTTTTTTTTTTTTTTCATATTTAGTATGTTTAAATAATATTTATTCATTAAAGGGCCGATGTGGGTGTGGCTTGCGTAAGCCAGAGTACCCGTTTTCGGCCGTATTTTCATCCCTCTGGGAAAATTATAAATATTGATCTTATAGTTTGGGGAGTCCAGATATTTATTAGGAAATTTCCTCCTTTTTTCGAATCTTTTTTTAAATTTGAAAAATCTTCATTACTTTTTGAGATATTTGCAAAAAACTAAACCCCCTTCTTTTTTTAGTTAATTGTTAATAACTTTTAAAAATTTTGCAAGCGGAACTTCATTTTTTTCGAAAATCATCTAGATGCTATTCCGAATCGAATGACACCTCATTTATAATTTTCGGAGACTGCTGAAAAAAGTTGGTCCAAAAGGCACTTGTTTACTAGTCTAGTACGGCAAGCGCACAACTGAATATATAGTTCCGCGCTTGTTAAATGACCTACCTGTCGAGTTTAGGGAAAGCATTACATCAATAAATATTAAATATAAACTTAAAACGCACTATTTAAATGACACATAATGTTATAATTGTTAAATGCTACGGACGTAGACACCCATAGCATTAATATAAACCCCAGAGGTTTTCAATGCTATGTATAAAATCAAAGAGCTGTAATCATTTTGTTCTTATGATAAATAAAAAAAAAAAAAAAAAAAATTGGTGTAAAGTAATATATATTAAAAATTAGCCATAAAATAACGTTTTAATCATAATAATAGACAGTTTTTTTGTTTTTAAATGGATATTATATGTTTATTGTATATATACAAATTTTTATTTGATAATTGATTGATGATTGATTTGATAATTAAGTAAATTTTCTGTTCCTTCATAATCTAATTTTTGCAAATACGTATCCAGTGCTTTTTTACATTGATATCTCGATTTATCTTTTAAATTTATAGTCTTACTCAAACCATTATATAACAATGGAGCCAAGAAATAGGTAAAATTATGAGCGGATTCTGTTTTGCATTGTGGAATTTTATAGACTTCATGTTTCTGTGTTTTACGTATATGTTCATTATTTTTATTAGGGCAAGAATGTTGTTTTACGATTATTGTTTTCAAGTATATTTGTCTTACTGTAAGTACATTGAATTCCTTGTAAATTTCAGTTGTAGGATATCTAAAGGGTTTAAAATTAATTACTTTAATAATTGTTCTCTTTGTTCTCTCTATTTTAATTAAAGCGGTTTTATTAGCTCCTCCCCATGCTGAAATTCCGTATGAAATTAGAGATTGACATAGAGTAAAATATACAATTTTATTGGTATTTGTGTCTGTAAGATGACATAGTTTTATAAATATTGGGATCAGTTTGCGGATTCGTGGCTTGAGATAATCAAAATGTTGTTTCCAATTTAAGTTTCTATCGATTATAATACCGAGGTACCTAATACTATCTGTTGCACTTAAGGTATAACAATTACAAACTGAACTGTGCTGGTTTGCCGAGTTATGAATTTTAATTGTGAAGTCCAATTTAGGTTGAGAACTGTTATAAATAGAAAAGGGTAAGTATTTTGTTTTGGATAAGTTTAGTTTTAGAAGGTTATTATTAAGCCAGTTTATTATTAGACGCATACCATTCTCAGTTACTGTACGCACTTCTTCCCAAGTATTACCCCGAAATACAATAACCGTGTCGTCTGCGAAAGTTATAATTTTTGCATTAGGTATTATGGTTTCACAAAAACTATTGATATATTATAATAAAAATAAGGTTGGGCCAAGGACAGAACCTTGTGGCACGCCAAAGTTTATTAATTTTTTAGAACTGTGGTTTTCACCTATTTTTACTATTTGAGATCTATTTTTTTAAGTAGTCTTCTAAAAGATTTAATGGAGTACCTCAAATACCACATAGCTCCAATTTACGCAATAAAATGGAAACAGAAACAGTGTCGAAAGCCTTGGCTAGATCCAGGAGCACTCCAACACATTTTAACTTGTTGTCTAAATTTTCAGCAATATGAGTTGTTAGATTTAAAATTGCATCTGTTGTAGATCTTCCTTCACGAAAACCATATTGATTATCGGAAAGGAGATCATTTTTTTCTAGGTAGTCCTTGAGTCTCTTGTTTTTAAGTATATCCTCGTAGTTTCAATATTGAACCTCTACAGCGTTCAATTCTAAGATTTCTTCCTTTAGTTAGTTTTTGAGAGTTCCAACGGTTGATTACTCCTTCCTTCTATACCATCTACCCTTTTTTGTTGAACCAGGGGGGAATACGTTTCGTACACTACCGGACTCTTTGTGGGAGTTAGACCAAAGCGGCGAGAGTTAGACTACACGACTGGAATGTGGAATAATAAAATCGTCCGCCAGCATGTGTAAAGACTCAGCTGGTAAAGTTGTGCCCGATATGCTATTACTACACTAAAACTTCCTGCATCCCATGTGCCCGCACCTTGTGGTAGAAAGAGCATGAGACTAAGAACGTAGTTACGTCCATGCTGATCCGCGCATCAAAGCCATCCTATCCTCCTATTACAAACCCATATGCCATCCCTTCTACCCCATTTGTCTCGTCTAACGAGTACGACGTATTTATCTATCTATCCTATCTTATCCCTCTATCGCAGCGTCTTTATTCTATTCTAAAGGCTAGCAACGCATTGACTTGTCCCCTCTGATGTAACGAACGTCTTCTATAGACGACGGTGATCACTTTCCACGAGCTGGGTCGTCTGTCTGTTTCTCATTTTAGCAATAAGAAAAATGTCGGCCGTAGTCTGCTTTATTAAAAAAAAATAGCATGGAGTTTAGACTCCTATAGAGTTTAAAAAATAAATTCATTTAAGAACATCATCAAAAAAAATTTAAGACCCGATTAACGCTGCTATGCGACTATGTATACATGAAATAAAATCAACTTTATTTTTTTGCAGTTTCAGAGAGAGAGACATAGATAACACTTTATTGTACACCATTACAGAAAATAGAAAAACTTATAGCCTAAAAATATTCTAACTGTGCACAATGGGTGGTCTTATCGCTAAGAAGCGATCTCTTCCAGACAACCCGTGGCAGGAATAAAACAGATTATATTTGTCAAAGGCGGTATGCATAAATATTATACGGTTAGTAGTTACTTACATTTTATTTTCATTTCATTACATTATAATAATTTGATTATGACACTTAATTCCCAGGGACATGTCTTTTTTATACGCGGTATAACAAAAATGATTTACGAAAATATACCTACCACATTGTATATATACGCATTTGGTGCAAATATTTCTTCAACGGATATTGAAAAGGATGAAAAAACTCCGCGTTCATCGCCTCGATTTCATTGTGATTTAAATGAAACAATATCCGCACATGGGTTACGTTACACTAGCTTTACGAGTTGGTACTTTTGGCTCATCAGATTTGTATAAAGTAATCGGTGGAATTTTAAACGTCTTACTACGAGCAGTAGATAAATTTTCCTGGTCAAAACACAAAACCAAATGTTGGAGGTAATATTTTGTTTGAATTCAGTTTCCGTGAGTTTAATTTTCCTGTCAGTTTTAGCTTTTGGATGTTAGTAAAGCCATGTCGACCTGAGTAGAGCATTTTCGGACCGAGTTCACTCTTACATTCATAGCAGTTTACTCCGTTTTAAACACATCCTAGCTCTTGTTTATTCTCAAAACAAAGGATTGTTGTCATACTGTATAGATTTGCAATTCACGCCATTTTTTCTGTACAGTAATCCTATAAGACTGAAAAAGTAGTAGAGTACGGCCTGGATCTTCTAGGATATACATATATCGTTGTCCTAGTGTGCTTGTATTGCTAGGTGATACGATAAGAGTAACCGAGAAGCCCCTTTGATTGAATTCAGCCCGAGCTGCATTGATTGTGGTAACGCAGCCTAGTGCACATTTTGTAGTTAGAACTAGGATCTACAAATTTTGCGTCTATAAATTTCCTAAAAGCACATATCTCGCAAACGATCTTTTTGTATCCTGGCCAGATTTTTACTGGGTTCGTATTCGGCCGAAGTAAAAAATTGACAGTTGTATGACCCGTTACATATTATGTCAACTGCTTACTGTGGGACTATACAAGGTGCCTGTTAGGTATTATTACAATCAGTCCCTGTGCTGTCAAATGTGTTTTAATGGGGAAATCTGCCAGTTACATAACTTGCGCAGTTTAGAAATAAACAGCATATACGATCCCGCCGATTAAAAATATATACTGTTACAACCTAGGCCCCCGACAAAGACAAATTTCACGTAATTGAACTAATTGTAATACTTTTATGGTCGTCTTCTTTTGTTCACATATTTATTGGCATACGTTTTTAATTATTGTGGAGAGTAGCCTATTGTCTTATTGTATTCGCTCATTAGCATTATTAGCCAGGTGTTGCTTATTATTTTGCATTTTTGAAGTATAAAACGACGGCCTGATGGAGAGTGGGGGGGGGGGCAGTTGAGCGACGATTATGATACGGGCGTGACGTGTGTACATACGGGAATCTAATAGTGACGGACTTTGCGCGTCTTATTGAATTACGACCTTCTGCATTACGTTTGGGTCGTTGTGTTCGGTTATATTTGTACCTGTGTTTTACGTGTTTGTATAGTTCTAATAAATTCTATAGTAATTCTAACGAAATTTTAATTCGAGTGCTGCTAACTCGTAACAACAATTAACAGCATTCAATAATTCATAAATAAGTGAAATATAATTTCTTTACACATTTGTAAACTTGATAAACATGTCCCTAAAATGTATAAGTAAATAAAACAGTATGTGTATTTAAATCGAAAATTCTGCCTTTCTACACAAGTGGTTTTAGCGCTAAACGAATACAATGATTATATATGGGAATGACATAATTCCTATGCTAACGATATGTCACTCCCATACATTCTCATTATATTCGTTTAGCGGTATTGCAACTTGTCTCCGGGGGCAGTAGTTTTTACAAGACACCTGTCAGAAACTTTACTTTTTGTTATAAATATTATAATACTGGCAGATTTTTGACGTGTTTATATTAAAAGAAAACAAGTTGGTTGCGATTCGAACGTAAATAAAAAATGGTGTTTCATTTTATTTAGTCCCATTTTTATTAGAATATATATAATTTTGTCTCTTTCGGGTCCATCACATCATGTTTGACTACGTTAGACATTAGAAGATAAATACATTTTGAATATGTAAAGATATTCGTTTTCCCAATACGGGGATCTTTAACTTTGCGTGCGTTCGGAAATACGATAGCATTACGTGAGAAATTGAATTTGGGTTTTATGCGGTGTTGAAGTAAATAATGTATAAGGTTGGAATATAATATTGCTCAATTGCATTATAACCAATATGCAAATTATATGTCTGTAAAAGAGATGTAGAATGTTTAAATGTTTTTGATGGTAATAGAGAGGTAGAAATGAGTAAGCGATATAAGAACGCTATTTAAGTTAAAATTACATGATAAGTAGCCACGTGCGAGTCGTCAGAATTGCGCATGGAGAGCTTCTCTATAATTACAATGACATTACATTATAATTTTGAAAATGAATAGTGATAGAATAATTTGATCAACTGGACTGTTTTAGATTTCAGATTTTGGTTATAAATGTTGCCATACTCGCATATGTATATGGCAGCTAATATGTATTTATAGATGTCATGGGACTATAGTTGTAGTAATTATTTATTAATGCCATAATTTAACAGATGATATGGAACTGTATAAATAATTGTGTACGATGTATAACTGTGACAGTTGTGAAATAACTAGCAGCTGTATTGCTACCGAAAGCTTCAAACATTCGTTGTTTAAAGATGGCGCCACTTCGGATACCGATCATTACGATAAATCTTAACGTAGAGTAGAAATATAAAAACGCTAGCTAGTAGTTAAACGATAGACTCGACTGTGATTTTTATACCTGTAAAGGTTATAGTGAAAGATAGAATTGATGATTGTAATTGTGTTTAGATGTGAAAGTGAAATAATGTGTTGAATTTGCATAATGTATATTTCTGAAGTTCGGTGTTCAACGTAAACATAAAAATACTTTTTAAAACAAATAGACACGTATTTAATTGATCCCTTTCGTTTAATATTCCCCTAGAATAAAAGCCGATATTAAATTATTTTTCCATTTGGATGAATTAACCAAAGCGATCTGAATAAATATAAACTGGAATGATTTAATGTCGTTCGATTCCGCCGTGTCGTTGCAGTTCTCTACCTTTTAACCAATTCAATTCAATTTGGTTGAACCATCTAATATCAGCATAAAGTTATATTGAAATTTCGAGTTTAAATTTGTTTTTCAACTTTTTTTTTATTTCAACATTAACAAATTTGACACAACGTTTTTTTTAGATATACGACTCTTATTCATGTACGGAATATTGAATATATCTCGCCTTAAATCTCGAAACAATCATATAAAGACGCTGGAAGGCGAAGAAGACAAACCTTAAGGTTTTGTAACTTTTAGGTATCGAAAATCTTTAAGATCACGCGGCTTCGTCTACACAAACAAAAAGTTACGAAACCAACACATTTTGTTTTTTATGTGTATTACTTACCGTATTGGGCGAAGCCTCCGGTTCATGGTGGTAAGTGGAGAGATGCCTGATAGATCCCGCCATGCCGTTATCAGTCACAACTATATATCGCACCATCACATGAGCTCCAACATTGTTTTTGTTCTTACACTATGAAATGCAGTCTGTATTCATCTAGCAGTTGTACCTACATAATATGTTTATACTTTGTAAAACACATTTCTGTCCAGCTACTCACTATTTGTAGTTAATATAGAAGTCAGAAGTTGTCAGTAGTTACAATAATTTACGTGTAATAAATACTTTTAGTCAATTTTCTATCTCTATTGGATAGAGGAACAGAAATTACACTAAATTCTAACCGTCTTATTCATATTGAGTCACAGTAAGTTTGGAGGCTTCTTTTAGGTTCTGAAAGAAGCCTACAAGTTTACTTAAACTCAAAATCAATAAGACCTTAATAATTTTACATATAAAAATACAGACATTAAAAACATTTTATCATCCTACTTCTAAAGTATCATGAGATATATAATTTTAATTACTTTTCAAACAATAATTAATGCGCTATTCGACTCCTTTTACTAGTACTAACTTATGACAGGTTATAGGCTAGTATAACTCCATTATGACCACACTGAGAATTTATTCAACTGACTTCACTAGTCTAATAAGTCTATAACCACACACTCACTCGTTCACTTTGGGTACATCACACACATACCTACACAACACATACATACATATACACAGCCATTCACAGATCTATACATTTCCACATTACAAATATTAACACAAAAATGTCCAAATGAATAAACTTTGAAAAATTATCTTTTTTTTTAAATTGTATAACAAACAAGTTATCTGGCAGTGGGCGCTAACAACTGCAACACATTATTAGACTACAGCAGTTGTTTGCGAAACCAAATTATTTCCGTACACCATGTTAATGGTTTCGAATAAATTCTTTAATAAGTGTAGGTATGGACATTAAGTCAAAACACTGTCTAAGTGGTGTATGCGTTCAGGCCAGGATCAAACCCCCGCCCTTTGAGTTTAGGACGCGTACGTACAACACTATTCTCTTTATCTTATCCTAAAAGCTAACAAACAACGTATTATACGTATTATATTCGCCCTTAGTGTTGCAAAAATTTATAAGTGACGGTAACCACTCTTCAAGAGCTGGGCCGCATGCTATTTTCCAGCTTCGCAATAAAGAACCCCTATAGCAAATAAACTGCATGTTACTTGGAAAAACTAAGATAGAACAATAAAATGTTTATCGGCGATAGCGGCTTAGCGAGCGCCTGGTACTAGGATTAATACCACTTATAGAATTGCGCGCAGATTATAAGGGATGAGTGTTTGCTTTTGTTCCGGTCGTGAGGTATTTAGAAACCTACTCCTATTTCTACACATTTTTTTTAATTGATGAAAAAATTAAAAACATGCACAGATTGTATCTTTCCAATCTAATCAAGTGTTGCTTGTACATACAGCAGATAACTTCGTGGCCGATTCCATAGATCCAGACGTGAGTATTCCACGGAAACATATTTCCGAAATTTACTGGTTCGAGAATCCATTTCGGTCTGGTGAAACAATTTTCTATAAATGTTACCTTTTCCATTGCTACTAGCGTGAAACAGAGACTTCAATAAAAACATTGAAACGGACGGTTAATGAACGATTTAGACTTTGAGAGTAAAAAATATATTTAGTGCTTCAAATGAAACCAAATAAGACGGTAAATAAAATATTGGATGACAATATCTTATTTGATGTTTCACATGATTTGCCCATCAGGCATGCAAACAATATTAAAAACTACTTAAAATTATATTTAATTTACAAAAGGAAAGAGGAAACGTAGCCAGCCTTCTGGGCACCTTACCCATAGAAGACGGACGGTGATCTGGGCTCAGTATTCTACTTATAGTCTTGAGGGACTATGGGTAGAATACAATACAAATAAGTTAAGTTTTCTTACATTGTATTCAATAGTATGTATTTTATATTATAGTTCTTACACATCTGAATGATGATTTAAAGTATTTACAAAACAAAAATCTATTTATAATTAATTTACATAAACATCCACTTATACATTAAATTTGCATGAAATATTTTGTAGAAATAAACCGGTTGAATATCATTTAACATGTAATTATACTATTAATTTGTTCGCTACTATTTAATATATAATAATAATAATATTTTGTTAACTTTTAAATAATACCCTTGAGGACGAATAACACAAATTTTCTCTCAAGGCCAGAACCGTCATTGGCATTCCGTAGCTTGCGCTGTCAAAAAGTACAATGAATACTTAATTCGTTTAGTGCTACATTGACCTATATCATGTTGAATTTACATCTCTATTTTAAGGTTCATTATGGAGTTACACCTGAAGACCCCCGTATCCGCGGCAGTCATGTTCGTGACATACTCCAAGATAGTTGCTTACACTAATGCCGCTATGTTTTACGGAAACCGGAAGTGGAGAAGTAAATGTAGGATACATGAAACTCAAGCTTCAAAGCGGAAGCGGTGTTTCATCGATATCTTAAATTATAAAAAAATACCTGCTCATATTTTGCAACAATTAGCCTTAAAATGCTGTTTCATGTAATATAATGACTATAGGGTAGAATAAATACCGCCATAATGGATGCCTAAAAAGTCCTACTGCTGATCTCAAGCCTCCACAATTTAGAGGAGTCACGTCAAGCTTATCCAAGCCAGGTTGGAGGGTCTCACACATCGGTAATGTCGATAATAAGGTTTTTACGATGTTTTTACCGTCACGTGGAAATTTTAGCAATATGCACATGTTGATCATAAAAACAGTTGGTAGACCCGCGTCATCCTTATGAGATGCTCTGAGCTTACAAAACACAAAATTTATGTATCTATATTCATTTGGGGACTACAGTTTCAACTTCGGTACCTGGCATCGTTAGTTTCATCCTGTTAAAAAATTCAAAATTTTACTGAGATAAATATAAATCATACAGCCCATTTCCCATAAAGGTAGGCAGAGATAATTGATCTCCATTTGCTACGAACTTCGCACACATCTTTTAATTTATCTATTCTCATTAATCTCTTAATATATGCACATTTTTCAAGTGTACCGATCTTTCTTCAAAATGTTGGCGATTAATTTATTATTAGAAAGTCGGGGTCTATCTGCATCAAATCAACCATTCACTTTCTGTCATACTCTAAACATGCTCAAATCACCACAACATTCCTTTTTCAACCTGTGTTAACACGTCTACAATTCTCAACATAAAATACATCTATTTTCTGAATTTTTCTTGAATTATTCATCACCGAGCAGAGTAAACAGTTGTCTACATTATGCTCTGTGAAATATCTAATGTTACTGTAGAATACGTACGTTTACACAATATATGTTCAATGTTGAATCGGTCCTGTTTATTTAGGAACTATTTAAGTATACCTGTGAAAATAAGTCTTCCACGTGTGTTCGGAGTAATTAATAGTGGTGAAGAAATATTTAAAAGTTCAAGGTTGGCCTAAGGAAACAAAGTTCCGGCTACGGAAATAATTGATACCTATCTTACAGTACTTTATAAATAAATATGTTTATTGTTGTTTTAGCCTTTAAGTCATGTAGTATTTTTCTTGATAATCTTGTTACAACGTTTTGTAATCTAGGTTGTTTATATTTGACTAGCGGTCCTGGCAAATGTGGTCTTTACTTATTGAAGTTTTAATAAGGATCCTTATTTTTTTAAAGTAATTCAAGGATAATGTAGCATTCTAATGTTGAAAAATTTTTTGAAAGCGGTCCAGAAGTTTTTGAGTTCTTTCTTTACAAACATACAAACATAGAAATCTTTCCACTTTATATATAATATTAGTGTGGATAACTTAATAGTAAACAATAGTTTTTCTTTAGATAAATTATTATTGAAATGGCAACACACAAAGACACTTCAATGATTTACTTATTTTATGTAAATTTGAACACTGATTTTAATCTACAAATCCGCCTTTTTTACATAGTCAAGTGAAAATTATATTCTTAGATTTAAAATAAATATATCTTTGTCTATATGTTGTTTTTGTGGAAGTTTAGGTTTCATCTTAAATAAGAGTTAAGAGCTCGATTATTATCATTGAAATTAGTATATAGGGTTAACGATATACTATTATATATTATTATTGGCATTAATGTTTGGTACCTAATTCATTTATTAAAAGCATTAAGAAAACCTACTATCTTTTAATTTGTAGCCATAAAATGATTATAATAATATGACTCTGGAGCCTTAACCACCGGTATCTTGGACACCAGGTCCCACTGCCGATGGAAATCGTTTTATTTAATTTAAAATATATGTATTTTTATATAGTGTTAAAATAAAAATGTTAATAATTGTATAAATGTAATAATAATTTTATACTGATTTTAAATATTTTATTTTGGACGTATTTTAAAAAAAAAGTTTTCTATTTAAAAAAAAATCAGAAAAAAAAGGTTTTTTTTGACAATAAATACTTAATATTTATGGTTACAAAATAACAGATAGAGATTTCTTAACGTCTTGAATAAATTGACAGGGTGTCAATAATTGGGTGGTGTGCCAACTGTTTTCTTTAGTTACTTGCATAGTTGTTCTTGTCATGTTTCTTTTTAAGGTTAACAATTAATTTTGTTATATGCCGTCTTATTTCTAAACGATACAATCAGCCATTTCCGTAATTGAATAATGCTGTTGTTATATTTTTATTTGTTCTGTGATTATCACCTTTTGTATAGAGTAGTCTTTTATAATTTAGTATAATTTTATGTATATTTACGTCTTTTTTTATTTCATTGCATACAGGCAGCCGGCCTACTTGATGGGTATACCTCTAATATGATGTGGTAATTGTGTAGATTATAAGACAAAATCTCTTACTATTTTCATGTCGGCAGAAGCGATAGCTTTGCACTGTGTTCGATTTATTTTATTACATGTAAAAATTTAAATATAATATTGGATATAATATCTCATATAAAATATTATCTACGATTTTCAAACAAAAATGTAACTAATTATTGTCGTTCATAACCTTTTTAATTAAAGTTTTTTAATGACTTCAATCTGCTATCAGCTGGGCCAATTTGCTTAAATTTCTTGTACTGTAAAATTGTTAGAGGGATGGCGAGGTGTTCTAAAAATGTCTGTGTCAATTCAGTGTATGAAATGTTTTTAACCCATAAAGTTCTCAAATATATCGGTATAGTGACCAGTTTATTTACCATATAATATTTATAGTTTTCAAGGGCAAAATTCTACTCCAAAAATTTAGTATTTAAAACGAAGTTGAGCAATATACAAGTCATAGTAGTTTGCGGCCAATTGTTTGTCGCCTGTATTTGTTATTTTCATATGAAATGAATAAAGTTTCTAATAATAATAAAACGAAGTTAAATAAATGATTTAATTTGTTGTACATGCCATCCAGTCTGGATAGTTAAAAAGTATTTAATGTTCGTTGCCTAGTTGTCAACACATTTACCAGCCGGGTCTCTAATTATCCTTTAACGGACTTGTCATATAATTATCGTTGCCTTTTAACGTAACAACGATTAATTACTGTCACTGAATTTGTTAGGATGGAAAAGAAGGACGCAGCCGACTGACCCCAGACTCGAATAAATGACAAATGGTTTAAGTTTAAATGTTGTTGGGAGAATATACATGCTTTCGAAATGCTTGTCAGGGATTAATTAGTTGATTAATTTTTAGGGTTCCATAGTCATTTTACCAAAAATAGTACCATTATGAAAACGTCAGGTCCGCTAATCCAACTGCTTGTTTGTTACTCTGTTTGTCTCTCTCAAGAGTAACAAAAAGAAAACAGAGTACAAAAGTAAAAAAAAAATGAAAAACATACCTATGTCATCATATTGAAATCGGTGCAAAGTAAAACATAAAAATTACTATATGTTTCAAATTTGTTGTTGTTATTTATTATTTCATTTGGCGCGAACTTCAGTATGTTGTAGAAAATATTTATTTTTTGCTGTATAAATACTTTTTAAATTGGTTTTGTTTTTTTATATTTTTTATTTTCCATTTTTTAGTTACGCAAGTTCTTGAATAGCTTTAAATAAAATGGAACACGTACGTGCCTATAATATTCGAGAGTGCTCCCGATTTCCCTAGGATCTACTCATCAGATTCTGACTTTGTGTCAATGGGACCAATGCAAGAGTATTCTCTTTTGAATAAAATAAATTGAATATCGGTTCACAATTGACGGAAAAATCGCGTAACAAACTTACAATAAAATATACAGTCGAATTAAGAACCTCCTTCTTTCGGAAGTAGGTTAAAAAGCCAAGTTGGTAGACTTTAAAAAAAGCGCTCATCAAAAATACTAGTAGTTCTGGACAAGATTCCTAGAGTAGTTTTTGAAATATGGAGTATTTGGATTAATAATTTTTTAAATGTATGTGTAGTCATATGACAAAAACCGTTTCAGTTCCACTCCTCTATAAAATCATTTAATGTCTATGGCTACATACGTACTTGCCTGGTCTATTGAGCTTATAGTATGTATTTAATATAATTTCATGGGCCATGACCAAGTGGTTTAAATCTTGATCCGCGTATTTCATTCTAGAGGTTGTGTCTTCGATTTCCAGTAAGGTAAATAATGTGAACAAACTTTTCGTTGTTTAGCTTGGTTTGGGTGTCTGAGAATGGTCACAGAGTTTTGCGTTGTACATTATCATAATACAGGCGTGACTTGTTTTATTTGGAATTATACAATGTGTGTGTTTGTCACAGCCGATTAATTTTTAATTTCTTGCTCGTGGAATTTTTGTTTTCGCTTGACTATCTACCATTTATAAACAGTATCGGTCTTTTTCATATTGAGTAAGTAAGTGGGCTTCTTTAAGAACCTTAAAGAACTACAAACTTACTCAAACTCAATATGAATAAGATTGTATAAAGTTAACATTTAAAATTGGACAGTCATGCCAACCGGAACTAACCCAACATCTACAGCAAAATTGAGTTATACAAAACGGTGCCAAATCACGTGCTTTATATGTGCAAAGACATTCAAAGTTATTTATCGTCAATACTTTTAATAAGCCCGTGGCCTAAAAAGCAACTTGCATTGGTCTGAGTTTTGTTTCAAGAGGGTACTCTTGAAACACATCACATATTATAAATAATAAACCAAATGTTTTCGAAAATTAATAATACATTAATTATTACAATAATAAATGGACAGATGCGTTAATAGGGGTACATGTATATTAAATGTAACTAGTAATTTCTCAGTGTGTGAATTATTAATTCTTTTGGAGAAATAAATGTTTTAAACCTAAACCGAATTATTATCTCACATGTGTACTTATATTATAAATGTGGATGGGACCCTGTCTGTGCTTCTATGACGCTTTCGTAAAACCACGACAAAGATTTTTCTGAAATTTAGTATATCATGTGGTCTCAATGCCTTGAATGTAGATAGAATACTTGTTATCCAAATAAATGGGGTGGTTTACGGGATAAAAATAGTATTTATCGGGGGGGTGAAATTATTTATTTTTATTTATAAATATAAAATTAATAAATTATCCCGGTGAATAGCACCGGGATAAAAATTTAATACAATAAAACCTGTGTAATGCTTGTCCTGAAAATAAACTAGTGTTAAAGCAAGGTAACCTATTAAACTAGTATCTTCATAAAATATGTTTTCTTGGTATCTTTTTGTTATCTTATCTTGTTTTGTTATCTTTCACATTTTTTTAAGAACACCTTAAACCTAAAATTCTTTAATTTCGTCCCTTTTTGTACAATCACGATAATAATACTCTATTAATATTGAGAAACCTACTAACTTAGTACCAGAAAAACAAGATTTAAGTTTTAATACAAGGTCAAGTAGAATAATTTAAATCCATTTAACACGTTTCTGGCTGCGAATTAATGGTTAATCCTGGCAATGCCTAGAGGCTTTTTAATATTGAATTTCTAGTCACAATTGTTGGGGAAATTAGTTGTGTTCCCTTGTCAATTTAAGTCAAAATAACCTTTATTAAAGTATTCTTTGCACTGTACGATCCCTAGTTGTACATAACAATTTTACAACTAAACAGACCATGTTCTTTTGGAAGACATTTTCTGTAATAATTTATGTCTCGAGTGACGCGTGTATAAAAAGTTAATAATAAAAATCAACACAATAGTAAAGTGAAAAATTACAAATTTGTCCCAAAACTATGTAAAATTTCACAGTACTAAAGTTGTTAACTCGTATTTTATGTTTCCAATATTGAAAAGAATTATCATAATGCAGCAGACAAATATTTTCAAGCAATTCTTTATGAATTTAATATTAAATTCCCTTTCAGATTAAAATAACTCACAAAAATTTGAAATCATTTACACTTTTAAGTGTTTAATATTGCGCCCGCGCGCATGCTACACGCGGCCGCGAACTTATCGCGTAGCGCTACGAGTCTACGAGCGAAGTCGGTAGCGGGTACCAGCGTAGCGGTCGCCAGCGCTCGACTGCCGCAGCGAGCTGCCGCTCCGCGTTCGGCCGCACTAGTCCGCGCACTCCGCACTGTAATGATTGAGAAAATACTTCACCTGTGTTTTCTTGGCGAGTTGAAAAACTCGCATAAACAAGTTGTGGTAAGAAGGGTAAAAAAATGAAAATAAATTTCGGCATGGTTGATCCCTTAATATTTTTAATTCTTTCCGAGCACCAATTATACGTGCAGGGAAGGAGAAAGAATAAAATTCCCTGCGGCAGGAGGCGAAAAAACAACTCACAGCCAGGAGTTGAGTATTTGCCCGTCTGGATGGTTACCACCCCTGGTCTAGAATATGCCGCCACAACAAACTTGAGTTGTGTTCCGGCATTAGTGGCAGGCTCACTCTCTCTTAAGAGAGCAGCAGCGCATTTGTAGCACCTTTGCAAATGTCAATAGCCTATGGTAACCGCTTTTCATCAGGTGGGCCGTCTGGCTGTCTGCTGAGCTCATGCAATTAAAAAAATAATATTCCAAGATAGTCATAAGTTGTATTTATATTTTTCTTTACATTATGAGTTTTCTTGGGTAAGTTTGTTGAGTAGTGGTGAGATAAATGTGTCAGTGATGTCTGCCATGCTATCCATCATATAGCAATGACAGCTGAATCACCTAAGCCAAAACGACGACGCTAGAGACACAGCTATTATTACGATGAATGGTACTATAAATTATGAAAGTAAGCCTCAATAAGGGCTCATTTCATGTCGTTAGAAAACTGGAGCTGTTTTTATTGAGATCAGTGAGTCAAATGAATAGAAAAAATATTACTATGTTATAGTGACCTTTGGCTAGGATTATTTATATATATTTTACGTTAGGTATACATATTTTACTAGCGAACAACATGAAGACTGATGAACATGATGGCTCGAATGGGCGTAAGTGAATTAAGTTATCGAATGAACTGCAATCTAGCGAGTGATGTACACGTGTGAACCTACAGGTGTGGCGCATGTGTCTATGCACTAAGTAGGTACATTAATCTTCCTCTAGTGCCTTTTAATTTTATTTAAGTATTTTAAATTATACCCGTTAAACCCGTCTACGTTTCGCAGTGGCTCAGTCTGATAGTAATATTAGGGAATCAATCAATCGAATATTTTTTTAGGTTTGTGGACACTAATGTATGGAAGATGGTATAAAACAAAGTCGCTTTCCGCGTCTGTTTGTCTGTATGTCCACTAACTTCTCCTAAACCATGCAACGGACTTTTAAACGGTTTTCATTGTCAGTTAGAATCTATATATAGATTTCTTATATAAATTAGGTTTGTATGAACAACTAATGACTCGGTTCTGTCAAACAAACACCCAAGTTAAAAGCCTTGAGTGGTATTTGAGCTGATACTGCTAAGATAATTTATATGAAGGCTTTAGCTATAAACTTTAGACTAAAATATAGATACATAATTATGGCTTTAAGCCCAGCGAGTTAACAAATACTCAGACTAGAGCATAGAGCGAGAAATTTAAGACATTTACCATGCTAGGAATCGAATCCCTGATATCTGCATTACAACGAAATAGGCAGGCCAACGCTATAACCACGAGACCGTCCAGCAAGTAAGTACAATGTAACTACATATATTGCCTTACGACATTAGTTTTTGACAGTTTCTACAAGTAGATTTATCTGCTACTCGAATAGTATCCAACAACACAATATTGTCTATTGTAATCTTTGTATCTATTCGAATTTTTTCTATTACATTCACAATGGATGATTATATTTACAGACCAAAAAACGGGTCGTCGATGTCGAAAGTGTATTTCGTTTCCCTGGCTTGTTGCTGAAGCTTAGTCATATTTCAAAGTTTAATATAATTGAAACAGGTACCTTCTTTCGTAGAAATGGTAATCACAGAATAACAATTTTCATACTTTTTCAAAGTTTAAAAAATGTTTCACGAAAATAATGAATAAATAAACATAATTTTATAACACCAATATAATGGTGAACAATTTTCTTTTTACAAGCTTTTATTAAACTTGTTATGTTTTATAGCTTGTTTAGGTATTTTAGGTCAAATCTTGCAATCTGAATTAGAGCCAATATCTCTAAAGTATGGACTTAGAAATTTGTTATTTTTTAAGCTTGTTCAGTCGTGATGACAATGCACGAAAATGGAAAAAAAATGTGTATGTGTGTGTGCAGTTCACACCCAGTAGAAATGAAACTTCTGAGAGTGTACTCACAGATAATTCTTCGCTAACTTTTATTAATATAAATATAATTAGTTTAGCCTACATCCGTCAACATATTATAATTCAAAATAAATTTCTTAAGTAATACTTTAAATTTTTCACTGTTTCAGTCTATAAAATATTATTATTAGTTTCATATCGGTCCAAATTAGACCTATTTTTAAACATCGGTCTTATTGACTCTCTAATCTGTCCTGCACAATAAACTCGTATCTCATTCTCTCTCAGTTTTAGTCCTATAGATTTATGTATTAATCTCTTTTTAGTGTTGCTTTTTCGTTTCATGAAGTTTCAAATCACAATGATTCTAAAGAAGTTTCACTTCAAAAAGCAGAACATTTTTTTTTACTTTGCAGCAAAAAGTAAAATATTCGCAGCGAAAACGAATATACAGTGAAACCTGGATAAGTGGGCCTTTGATATGTGAGATCTGTGTTATCGATAATTACTGCCTGATTGTTGTAAAATAAAACAACGTTACTTACATATCGATTTAAAACAAAGTCTAGAGTATATAAACCCACGATAATAAAAAGTTTTTCACTTATATATACAATCTGAATTAGTAATTATTTAGTCCGAGGAAGTTTTTATCACAGTTTATTAAAGCGTATAATATTGTTGGTATATTATTATTTACATTTAACAGAAACAAGAGTTCTAAATCTTACAAATTTATGACGAAAATAGTTTCTTGTTTCGTTGTCACAATCCTTTTACCGGAAAGTGTCGGCTGTGATAAGACCTATGGATCTCATTCAATATGTATGTGTCTGCAGAGTAACAAAAAAGCTTTTATACGTATTGAAAGATGTTAAGGTTCCCAATGCACTGACTTACTGGAATCGGACTGAGACCATCATCCCTATGCCTATTTTTATGTGAGTAGGTATGAACTGGTCACATATTTTATGCTATACTAAAATTAAAAGAAACACCTTGAAATTTTACTAAGATAACGCAAGGACGTAACTACAATAAATAGTACTAAAATAAATAGTTAAATTATTTAGTTTATGAACTGTTCAAAATGAGATCCGTTTGGGTCTGTTCTGATCTTTTAAAGTATTTGAATATATATTTTGGGTCGAAGATATACTTCAAAACAATCATATAGATAACTAGCTTCTGCCCGTGACTTCGTCCGCGTGGTGCGGTTTTTTAACTATCCCACGGGAATTATTTAATTTTTCGGGATCAAAAGTATCCTATATGTTGACTAGGGATATAAGCTACCATCATACAAAATTTCATTTAAATCGGTCCAGTCGTTTCGGAGATTAGCCGGTACAAACAGACAGACAAACAGACAAACAGAGAAACAAAAAATTTGAAAAAAATTTAATTTGGTTCTATTTCACTTCTTACATCCCCCTGACTCGGTTTTCAGCATTTTTTTTTATTGTACAGAAATTCGACCTCTACAATTTTATGATATGTATAGAAATGTTTTGAGCCCCATTAAATTAAAAAAATATGTGGACTTTTGGGGTTGGTTGGATTGAGAAGAATTCAATCCATTCATTGGTTCTTTTCATAGCTATCGTAAAAACGGGAAAGTTTTTTACATTTCACCAGTTCGAATTCTGACTCAAGCTCCTGCGTATCGAAAATCTTTGAAAATATTCTTTTCAAATAATTTTGCTATCATGATTATTTAGGGATTCTACTCCAACCGCGGTCTTAATTTTTCACTATATTATGTACCTATATAAAAATTGTCGTAATTCAGTCTATTATCATGATCGTGAATAATTAACAAAGAAATTTTCAAATTGATATATGGACTGTCTTTGTGGTCTAGTGGTTTAAGCTGGTGATGGGGTAAAAAATTGGAAATGCTGCTATCTACTCTAGTTTCTGATATCGATACCGGTCAAAACATAATACATTTACGTACATAACACAAGCGTCAATTATCTTAGGAATATAGGTACAGTGTATATTTGTGGTAACCGATTTATTATACTATTATTACTATATAACAATATACAGTGTAAACTCTATATAATGACACTACAGGGACTGTGCATTTTATGGCGTTATAGAGAGTTGTAGTTAAATGGAGAGAAGTCTGTTATTTTTATCTGACGTCTTTTGCTGCACCAGTAATTTTATTTTATTTTTACTTATTTTATTAATATCTTGCGAAATTGAGGCATCTTGGTGATAAAGGAAATACTTAGAAATTTCGGTATTTCTTAGAAATTTCAATATGCATGATGCCAACAGTCGAGTTTATTACGGGCTAGAATAATAAAGCTATAAAAGAACGTACACAGCTGCGCAGATTTTACTAATTTAGGCAACTTAAAACGTACTTTTTATTACTTAATTGCTGTCGTTATTGAGAGTCGGTGTAATGCTATAAAGAGTGTATCATTGTATGGAATACAAGCTAAACGAACCAAAGCGATCTCGACGCTAAAGGGAGTTTGTCGTTAAATCGAGTGCCGTTACATGGAGTTTACACTGTACATAGATTCATAGACAAAGAAATCATCTGTGATAAGAATGATAAGATTATGTACAGACTACTTGTTGCACGGAAGTAGCAGACTGCTCGACGCTATTTCCGCCTTAGATGCTGCGCCTCCGGTCACGCTCTCCATGACACGTTAACATAATAGAATCCTCTCTTGTATAAACAGGCTGATTTAGACACGACTTACCCGTAATATTTTTCTTCTTAAGTTTTCGCGACTTGTATACATAATAAAACTACGTTTTAACGGTTTTAAGCGCGGTAATTTATTTGATTTTGGTTAATCTGACGTTTCGGCCGCTTTTCAGCAGCCGTGGTCACGGACGGGAAAGATGACATTTGTCCAACGAGTATTGTTAAAGTTTTATTTAGACTAGCGCCAACTTGTTCATTTTAATAATTTAGTTTTAATTTTGTTTATGGTTATTATTTACTCTATGGGAGTCTAATCTAATTTCCGAAATGTCGGATTAACCAAAATCAAATAAATTACCGCGCTTAAAACCGTTAAAACGTAGTTTTATTACGACTTACCCGTTTTATCCTTACCATGTCAGGAACGAGTATGAATCAATAAAAACTTCAATTACTTATTAAAATATTTTTGTAAAAAAATAATAAGGTATAATATTTTTTTAATATAATTTAATAATAATAAATAATAGGTATTGTTGTACCATTAAAACTATTTTAAGAATTATAAGCATGTTTTATACCAGTGCAGTTTTTGCATAGTCCATTTTAAATATAGTGACACATGTTACAAGAATTCTAAAATGTTACATATTTAAAAACATACGCTAAAATCTTATCATCTTACTTTTAAAATATCATCATAGAAACAATTTTAATTACTTTTCAAACGGTAATTATTGCCCTATTTGACTCCTTTTGCTTGTGACGTTATTATAGGATAAAATGTTTGAAGTTTATAAAAAGTATCTCAGTTTATTCGACTGACCGAGTCCCAATCATGAGTACTTTATACCTTATTCCATGTACCTAATGAGTTATGTCTACTTTTCATTTGTGATTTTTTACCTTTGGAGATAAAAAAAAATATTTTCCCAAATACGCTAGAATAGATCTACGATACTAGATACTAAACATCTATCTTATCTTGTTACAATTAGCACGTGCTTATAAAGGTGAAGGAAAACATCGTGATGCAACTTGCACATCAAGATCACCAATGTGTCAAACCTGCCAAGCCGCCATGTACAAACGTGTCAGGTATACTGCCCGTTCCCCTATAATATGGGAGGCCCGAGCCCAGCAGTGCGACATTTATGGGCTGATATTATTATAGGAAGGAATAACCCCCTATAGTACAGCTTTGCCTAGTTTAGGTGTGTTTGTTTAGTGTTCACTATTTTTGTGAATTATTTTTAGTTTTCCCTATTTATTATTATTATTAATTTTTTTAATTTATTTCAATAAAAATAAAGTTACAAGATTAAACATACAGTTACTTTGCCAAACTGCAGCGCAGTTTGTCGGCAGCGTTCTCGCAGATCGCATTACATTAGGTATAATGTAATGTATATAATATAACTTTCGTTTAGTGAATTCATCGAAATTCGTGTAGTGAAGTACTTATACTTTTTTAATGTAAATTATAATATAAATTAATTTAATAAATGGATTAAGCAATTTTATTATCACCGTTATCTAAAGTACATATACACAAAATCCATTGTAAAATCGTTTAAAACGTTTTCATTTATTCCTTAATGATAGTACCACATCCCACCGCGTACATGTATCATGACTATCCATACATATGCATATACATGCATACATATATACACATATATGCACACATACAAAATAGTCAATCGTACATATACGCAACGAGACATGGCACCATCATCAAGGACACAATGCTAAATAATACTTTCGTAATTTAACCTATTATATTGTAATACCACTTTATAGCACTATCTGTTATCGTTGTAACAATGATCTGGTACCTAATAAACAATTTTATGATTATTTATTATTATAGATGGGCATAAAGCCTGTACGAGTGTGCCAATTTTTGAATAATAACGAAGCGATACCATATGGTTCGAACAGCCTTAGTTATGATTATGTTAATACACGAATTTAATTACTGATATAATCAGCTGTGACTTACAGAACCCTTAGAGTCAATATTCCATCGTCAAATAGTCACATCGACGAAATATCATAAAGATTACATAAATATATCGAGAGTGTAAATAGCGGTATGACGTTTGTCCGTTGAGTGGAGATGAAAAAAAAAACAGCAAAGTACCTCATAAATTACCTCACCAATTGTTATATTATTTTTTAAGGGCAATCTTGTAGCCCTTACAATGAATGAAGTCTGTAGAAATGTAATTATAATCTTGCGGTGAACTAAAGCGTCAGTCAATTGATGAATAATAAAGTACTCTCCTTACGTAAACTTCATCCAATTTGTACGCATTTATATTTGCTACAAAAGAGTTCAAAGCTGTATCAGAAATTCAAAGTATTTGTGGTTGATATCTTGCAAGAATATTTTTCTTATAAATTGAACGTAATTTAAATTTGTTTTTTTATATAGATTACAAATGTTTGCCTTTTAGGCCATGCGATATATTTCTGTTCCCCTTCAAGTTACATATTTACAAGCTCTTTATAATTTTAAATATAACAAAAATAATATTATTTACCGCTATTTTATCATAAGTCAAATTTGGAACTAAGTATATTTTTTGTTGCAAAAAGTATTTTAAATTATTATTTTGTTTTAAAACTTTTTCAGTTTCAGTTAAATTAGACTCTTCTGAATCAAAAACTGAGTTTTAAAACAAGATAATAGTTTAAAAAACCTTTTGCAACAAGAAATATACTTAGGTCAGTGATATTTTAAATAAAAGTTGATTATATCTAATTTCACTTTTATTTTAACAAGACATACACACTATTTTTATGCAACAAAACCAAAGAGAAAGCAAGTGAGCAGAATTGCCAGGACTAAGGTAAACTTTAGTGCTAACAAGGTCCAATGTCGCTTACGATAAAATGGCGGTAAAGGCTCTTAGTGTCAATGTAGCCTTGCAAAATTTATATTAGATATACCTACCTATTTAAGAGGCCATAGTTATTTTGACAGATGTAGACCCCTCCTAAATTCGTAAGACCTTCTATGACATTCAAGAGTATGGAGTACAAGAGACAGGCTTACGGTCGACCTGATGGAAAGTGGTTACCGTACCTTATGAACATTTGTAACACCAAAGGTTTTGCCAGTACACTGGCACATACACTGGTCGGACACAAAGGGAAGAAAGGAAGCGGATCACTGATGTAGGAACAAAACTCAAGGTTGTTATGGCGGCATACTCTTGAACAGGGGTGGTAGCCATCCAAAGGGACAATAGTACGCAACGTTTAAATACGTACCCTGTTTTTAACTACCCAAATATCTATACAACTATGAAAGCAAACATATTCAATAATATTCATTAAAATTACTAACGTTACTTTCTAAGACTATTTTTCAAATTGTTTGGACAAAATGAATAAAAGTTGGTGTATTATGGAAGCTGGGATTATCAAGTTCCATGTGTTTAAAAAAAACTAAGTATGTAAGAAAAAATAAAAGCGGAAACCGAGGGAATAAAAATAAGCCGGTGACTAGCGAGTGGATGGCCAACCGGACGTTTCGATTAGATAACGAAGGAAACGAGATACGGAGATACCGAGTTAATAAGTATGTCAAGTTCAGATTAAAGGTGGATTTTATATAGACCATTATTCTAGTCAATTCAATATTATATATACTTAAATTTTATATATATTCAGAGTGCATTTCACTTGTACTTATACGTTTGAATAATGCTCTCGACCTTCCTCCCACAGCGGAACTCTTAACGAGTGTGGGAAGATGTTTGGCCCGTCAGATTTGTCTGGCTCATTGGAAAATATTTTAAAATATTACACTAGATAATATTTATATATAATTCAGCCTTCCTCAAATGACGTAAGTTCCCACATTTTTTAAGTGTCTTTCAAAAGTTATGGCCCACAGAAAGAGACTGGCAACTGTATATCTTTGTTTATAACAATATTATATATGAGATATGTAAAAACTAGCCTTGCTACTTTAACGTAAGTTAGCATGGTTTTTTACACCTTTGATTCCTGTTACCTGTAAAACGGCCCCGCTTTCAGCTTTCTAAGTTTATGTTAAACTACAGATCCTAAATCTTCATCTTTCCTAAAATTACGTATGTCTGGAGTGACTGGGATCTTACTCTATAGTGAGGACAGAGTAAGTTTCAATTAAAACTTAAATCAGATTCATTCAAATATTTATTTAGGCAGAGAATAGTTGATAGAATTGTTTTATTACATCTTTGGAAGGTCAATGAACTTCTATCTTAATAATATATCAAGATGTCTCGCAACTATATTGCTAATAAAATAAAGATTAACTTTTTATGAGTGGCACAAAGTGCTTCTATTTAGTTGCCATATATTCCAATATGTTTAGATTTATCTAGCCGAAACTAAATAATATGTTGCTCTCATATTCACTTTCTTATATGGCTTCTTAGTACGTAATTATATATATCTATATGATTGCGTTGGGTTTGTTTATTTTGATGGGCACTCTACCTTTTTTAGGCCGTGACGTACCAGACGTAAATGGAAACCAGAGAGCCATATCGTGCTGCACGAACGTTACTCCTGGGTGGAGACACGTGAGTAAACTTTAATAAAGTGTAGGCGCACTCTATTGCGATGTTCGCACACAACCACAAATTTTCGAGTATATTAACTCGTGTTCACGCCATTTTCAAAGCGGTGAAGTCGCGATTGAAGTATCAGTGCGCTCTCAGGAGCATGTTCGCGCACAAACATGCTGCACTTCTTGTTCCCGTTGATTACGTATTTGGAGCAGATCAGTACGCGTACTGGAGTGCTGCTTAAAATGTTCTTGAATGGCGCACACGACTTTTGGCAGAATGGCACATCGTCTTCTGACGGTTTGCACTCAGAATGTATTTACTCAGAACAATAACTAAATCTAAGGTTCTGAGAGCTTGTATATCTTGAACTGTTTTTCGCTAGTAGTATATAAAATATGACGTAATAGTTTTTAATCTCTATACTGTGCAGAACACACTTTACTTTCACATTTATCTATTTATATGGCTAAGTAAGGATATCAGTATATCTTTAAGTTCAAATTTAAGCGCAATAAGATTGATTGATGACTTTGCTAGCAGCCACAACTAACGGATATTGCGAAGTTAGTTACGGCTTTCAGCTATCACATTACGTTGTAAACAGGGTGAGATAATCCATTTCGTTTTTAACCAAAGTAAACTCTGGATCACGGGTCTCCAAACTTTGTCAATATTTCTTATAGTATAGTGTATATAGGTTCGTCTCTACATTTAAAATTTAACTTTGTATTAAGTAATTTCAATCATTGATTGAGAACTTGTTGTTCTAATGCTAAGCTGATGTTAAGGGTTTAATTTCTATCTTTCAATTTGGATGTGTCAACCGAAGTGACCTATATAACAATAAGCATAAATTCTTCAATACCATTGAATAGCGTCGTTTAATTTCAGCTCTATGCTTTTTAATCAAACTGATTCAATTCCGTTGATCTGTCTAATATGCAGCATTGGTCAAACTTCAACAGTACAAACTTATGTAACTAATATTAGTCAAGGGCCTCTATGTTTTAGTAGTCATAGCGTTGTTGAGAGCTAGATTGTTTGCTAGAACGCAAAAGGCCTGAGTTTGGTTCCCGGTAGGGTAAATTTTATAAAGGATCTTTCTATTGTTAACTCCGGTCTCTGGACATACTCCGGTCTCTGGACATGGGATCGGCCTTAGAATGGTTCATTATAAGTAAACCATAATACAAGTATAATTTGCATAGCTTGATAATATGCATTGTGTAGGTTTGTTTGTCGGTGTATAAAAAATGTTAAATAACTGACTAAAGCCAGATCTAATTTGAAAGCCTTTTAACGCTACCGCATGGTTACATGCCACTTTAAGGATAACTGGTCTAGATTCTGTTTTACTAAATAAAAAATAAATAAACTACATAAATCGCCATCTGTCACGGTTTGGTAAGAATGAAATGAACCCGAATAAATTACATGTCTATGGAGTGAACCCTTACAAAAAGAGATTTATTTATCTCATTTTGAAAGATATGATTTTTAAATTTTTTGTAACCAAAGGCACTTTTAGTTTTGTATGCTCTGCTCATCGTGAACTAATCGTATTCCAGTGCTGGATGTACATCTTCTAAAATTTGTGCCACATATTCTGGACCTCAGCTTTTTTCATTCAGCGTTCAACGGTAACTTAATGCAGGCTGTTGGTAGTTTAGACTGGAGGAGTCTTACATAACGTCTTTTCTCCGGGATTCGTCTGCTCTTTTGGCCATCGTTGCTGCGACAGATGTGACGAGCCTATTGCGAGCTACGTTAGTTACCTTAGTTCACTTACTGGTTTTATTTCACATTTAATCCATAAAATATATTCCGAGCATAGTTATTTATTTATTGTTCTCTGGAAACGATTTATTCCTGGCATAAATGTAAACCAGCGTCTATTTTATTATCACTATCCCAGTTCCTCCGTTGTCAAACATTGACTCTCACATAAAGCACAACAACGTTCAGTTTGCCCTTTTAAAGGCCTAGGAGGTGTAATTCTGAGGATAGATAAATAAACAACTTCCGACATTGCTCTCAAAGCGACGTAGTGTATAACATAGATAATTTACATAAGGCTGTGCAAACTACAAAACTAAAAGTTTTTATGTAATTGAAACTCTCGGATTTTTTGCGAATACATAAAACTAAAACGCTAGAGTCGTGTTTAAATATTCGCTTTAGAACATGTGCACACACTACACATCACGAGGTAAAGGTGCCTGTGGAATAATGTGTAGCTGAAAAGAACTAAACATTAATTTTATACAATTATCTGAAATGGATATTTAAGTTCTAAAACAATAGATAATGTATGCCTTTTAATGTTGTACATTAATACACATAGTACTGGCATATTACCTACTGTCACATTTACAAAAACAGAGCTGGCTGTTTTATTTTTTATTGAGAAAGACCTTGATTTTGTATGAGCTACACGTAAGTAATATTTTAAAAATTTCTTCGACACAAAAGACATACAACGATCATTTAAGTTATTTATAAACAAATATATCATTGGGAATTTATTTATTTGCGTTGTTTTTTTTAAAATATATTTTATGGAATTTCGAGTTCATAAATAATATTGGATCTGTTTATTTTTAACCAAACATCACACATACTTGTGTATATAGGTATATATAGGTAGATATATATTATATAATAACTACCCATAAACTTCGCACTGTTGTGCTCGGGCTTCCCACTATCCCCTATAGCCGGAGGCCCGAACAATAGCCAAAAAGTCAGTATAACCGTCACGCTTGGCCAAGGCAGCTTGGCAGGTTTCTTACATCGGTTATCTCGATTTGCAGTTTCATTATGTTTCCTTAACCGTTGTTAGGAGCTGGTAATTGTCACAATATGCACATTAAGTCAGAAAACTGCCTAAATGGTGCATGCGTTTCGGCCAGGATTCGAACCCTTTGAGTATAGGAACGCGTGCGCTAGCCATTACGCTATCACAACTTTCGATATACGTATAGCTGTAACATAATTATTAAATACAAAATCGTATGAAAATTGAAAACCAATGGCATTTTTGTTTTGTTTCTTTGGCAGGAGAGTCTAATTTAAAAAGATCTTGTAGATGTTAAGATGTTTATTCTATTCTGTTTAAAAACAGGCCTAGAGACATATAGTACTCAATATACCTAGTTCAGCCATAAGTTTTGTTACAAATAAATTTTTAAATGAAGTTATGTAATATTCTTAAAATTTATACCTACATATTTACTAAGGTCTCAGTAAAAAAAAAAAAATAATATTCGAAATGGCCACCTTTGGCTTTTATACAGGCCTTTTATCTGTTTGGCCACGAATCTATGGATTTACGCACTTTCCAAGGGAAATTTCGCCACTGCTTGCTCCAAAAATTTTATAAGAGACTCAATGTCGCCGTGTCGTTTAGAGCAGGCCATGTCCTCTAAAACTGACCATAATTTGAAGTCTAAAGGGTTGAGGTCTGGCTAGATGAGGGCCAGTCTTCAGCTCTTATAAAGTCCATAACGTTGGTTTCAAGCCAGGTTTCGGTAGTTCGTGCCTTGTGAGGTGCAGAGTCCTGCTGGAAAGTCCACGGTATATTTTAAAAAAGTGTATTACTGAGATGTTTCACAACATGATCCAAGACTGTATCTTGATACACTTTGGCTGAAGCTTTCACTTCTTTTTTACAGAAATGTAGTTTTGTGACTCCTTGATAAGACATGCCCCACCAAACCATCACTGACGCAGGATGATGACCACGTTGTACCTTTCCGACCACGTGAGCAGCTTCTTTAGAACTGTGAGCGTACACTTTATTATTTTGCTTAATGTAGTGTTCTGTAATCGTGAATTTTTTTTCATCGGTAAAGAGGATATTTCTGTGCCTTTCACCTGCGTATCGCGATAGAAGGCGTTTGGATCGATCCACTCTCTTTAATTGTAAAGATTGATTTAGGGCATGTCTTGTATATCGACGATAAGCACCGAGCTTCAGGTCTTGTTTTATAATATGCGACAGAGTCCTAGCGGGAAACTTCATTTCTCGCGATACGATTTTTTGCTTCCTAAAGGGGTTTCCACGAATTCTGGCTTTGTAGTTCTAACAGCACGCGGCCGCCCCGATCTTTTCTGGTCTTCGACAGACGAAGTGTTGTTGTATCGGTTGATAGTACGATATACGAACATATGGCTGATAACAAGCTTTTGAAGTGTCTGGAATATGACCGACGACTCCATGCCCACTTTGTGCAAGGCGATCACTGCAATTCTAATTTCTTTAACGGGGTGTTCATATTGTAATTTGATAATGAACACGAACAAATATTTGAAATGGCGCAAAATCCAAAGAAGTTTTTAACATAATATACGTGTTACAAATTCAAAATAATTAAAAAGTTGAAAAAAAGTAAAGTTTTTATAACAGTATTTATGGCCAGACTAGTTAGAACTTTATAGAGTGAAATTATTATATAGTAATTTTTTTAGATCTAGTATTTTAGCTATATTTAGGAAATTTTTTGAGAGAAGTTCAATATTTAAATTAAACAGTATCAATTACATAATATTTAAGCCAACTAAATTGTTTTATGTAACTAGTTGCTAAAATGCAAAAAAAAATTGTGTTTGTGATAAAAAATCTCAGCTTAAAAAAAATGTCTATGGAAGATTTTTTTACGGATATTTAGCAGACATCAGGGGATAGTGCAGTACCCTATTCTACAGTTGTGTACTGGGTGGCTGAATTTAAAAGAGGTAGATCAAGCTGTAAAGATTACACGCGTTCTGAGCGCCCTTCAACCTCCGTTACGGCAGAAAATGTCAAAAAGGTTTAGAATTTGGTTTTGGAAGACAGAAAAAGAACTATAAATCATATCGTTTTAATTGATTCACTGAACCGACGAAAACAAAAAGCGACGTTTGAATCTCAGCGTAATCTCAAAATGTCCCAGCGTGATTAGGATAATTTTTGCCATCGCCTTGTCACCGTGTATAAAACGTAGGTCCACCATTTCGATCCTGAAACTAAGATATAAAGCATGTCTTGGAAACGGTAGGTGCAACTCGAAATTTTTAAAAAGTTAGTTTAAAAGTCACGGTCTAAGTATTTTGGGATAATGAAGTTCTTTTTATTGATTACATGCCAAAAGGTCAGATGACTGCTGGACCCTATTATGCAAAATTAATTCTGAAAGTGCGTGACGCGATTAAAGAAAAATGTCGTGGAAAATTGTCGTTGGGCGTGTCGTTTCTTCACGATAACGCTGATCGATCAAAAGTTGCGCTCAACGCAATCCGCTGTGCTAGCTTCAATCTCCTTGTCTACCCCCCATATTCTCCGGACTTAGCCACAAGTGATTTACACTTATTCCCAAAATTAAAACAGGAAATCTGTGGAACTAAATTTCACGATAATTACTCAGTTATGGCGGCCGAAGAGGAGTTTGTCGAGACATAAGAAAAACATTTTTTTCGCAAGGAATAAAGAAGTTAGACATGCATTATTCTAAATGCATTGCATTGGAGAGATTATTAGATTATGTAGAAAAATAAAATATTTTTGTTAAAATTTTTGCATTTTTTATAATCGATTCCAAGAGCTCTTTGATTGATACCCTTGGGTCGCCAAAAATTCTATTAATTTTATGTAAATTAATTTACTGTGAAAATATGTTTTTAAATGTTTTCAGCTAGACTCTTATTTAACAACTAGCTGACCCGGCGAACTTCGTATCGCCTATTTTCTGAATTCTTAAAAGACTGTTCCATGACATAAAAATAAAATCACCAAAATCGGTCCAGGTGATTAGGAGGATTCTAGAACCCGATCACAGCGCCATCTACGGGTTCCAATTGTGGCTGTAAACCATCCCGGGACCCACTCAAACACACACACACACACACACAACATTTCATCAAATTGGATGTATAATTTACGATCCTATAAAGGACATACACACAAACATTCATTTCTAACCGACTTCAAAAAAAGGAGGAGGTTCTCAATTCGTCGGGATCTTTTTTTTATGTATGTTCACCGATTACTCCGAGATTTTTGATCCGATTTACGTGATTTTTTTTGTTCGACGCGAAATAGCTTCCAATTGGTCCCCTAAAAATTTGACATAGTTTGACCCAGCAGTTTTCATTTTAGTAACATTTTATATTAAAAAATTTCCATTCCGTTCCATATGTACACCGATTACTCTGAGATTTATGATCCGATAAATCGGAAATCACGTAAACGTGATCCTTTTTTTGTTCGACGCGGAATAGTTGTCATTTTGTCTCCTAAAAATTTAACATAGTTTGGCCCAGTAGTTTTCATTTTACGAATATTTTTTTGTTCCCGTTTCTTGGGACCTATATTTTTAAGGAGCGCGGCGCCTTAAAAATTTAGGTTCGTAGGTCTACCCATACATGGCTAGACACTAAAAAGTAACAAATAAAATAAAAAACATCCTTTAAATCCTTTAAAATTAATAAATTTAAAATAACTTAAAATTAATAATTTTAAATCCTTCCTTCAAAAACTAAAAAGTATAAAATAACTTATTTCTAAAGCTATTATTATTATTATAAATAGTTTCATAACACAAAAACAAAATCACCATAATCGGTCCAGATGATTAGGAGGATTCTAGAACCCGATCTCAGCGCCACCTACCGGTTCTAATTGCGAATCTAAACCATCCGGGAACACACTCAAACACACATTCATTAATTGGTGCTCCGCTTCTATTGCTCTTAGCGTGATGGTATATAGTCTATAACCTTTCTCGATAAATGGGCTATCTAATACAGAAAAAAAAATTAAATCAGACCAGTAGTTCCTGAGATTAGCGCGTTCAAGCAATCAAACAAAGAAACAAACTTATCAGCTTTATATATTAATATATATAAGATAAAACTCTCTCACCGACACCACACCCTGTCAAAATCTCTACTTCTATTATGTTACTTTGCAGAGAAATTACATTCAGTCTGTTATAAGCTGTTTAAGAAATTAAAGGTTTTTAATTATCCCACGGGAACTCTTTAATTTTTCGGGATCAAAAGTATCCTATATGTTGACCAGGGATATAAGCTATCACCATACAAAATTTCATGTAAATCGGTACCGGTACATTTGTACCGGACAAACAGACAGACAAACAGATAAACAAAAAATTTGAAAAAAATCTAAATTAGTTCTATTTCACTTCTTACATCCCCCTGACTCGGTTTTTATCATTTTTTTTTAATTGTACAGAAATTCGACCTCTACAATTTTATTATAAGTATAGATTAAAAAGCCCATAATCTTGATAACAGTTAGTACATCCTTTCTCGTTTAAAATTTAAAGACTTATAAAAATATATTCATTTTTTTGAAACTACAAATCACATCATATACATATATAGATAGAGAGCGAATGATATTAAATCACACTTTTATTTTAGTATGCAGTAATCGAATAAACAGTCAATTAGTGCGCTGCGAGTATGTGGGTGCTGGGAGGCTGTGCAATCGGGCGCGAATGGGTTTGCCAGTGGATTGCCAATCCCAGGGACAGCTAATTGCGCTTGCGGCAGCTCGTACGTGACCTGTTACTAGGGCTTCAACTAATTCATACATCGCTGTTTGCATTTTAAATTATATAAAGGCGGACAAGTAGTAGATCCTATCCTCCTGAACTTTTTATCCAATCATATTTAGATAATACTCTAATGTTGAAATTGACCTAAAGTTTAATTTCCAAATTAAATGTAGTGTATAAAATATGTATGTGTAAAAAACAGCAATTTCTATATTTAATTTCGTGTAAAAACACATCTGTGTTGGCTTAATAAAAAAATTAATTAAAAATTATCTTTTTACTTCATTGTCGTAATACTAATGTGTTTGATGTTTTTTTTAATTTTGGTAACATCATTCATTATAACAAAAAAATGTGTGCGTGTACTAGTGTACACACGTAAGAAGTGAAACTTCTTTAAATTGGTTAAATAAATAAAGCCGGTGAACGGTCGCTTCGACCGTGGTAGGGGCAATCGCACAATCATCAAACTCGTATATTAATTAAAACACAATAAAGTAAAGAAATATTACAATGCTCGTCTCACAATCCATCTATTAACAACTCGTTGCTACGCAACCACCATCCTACACAAAATAATGTGACGCGTAACCGAAAAATGTGACGCGATGTGTTTCCAACGCCGATAAAGAAGTTTCACTTCAATAATTTATTGTAATATTTATATATTCATTAGACAGGAATATTTATTGAAAAATGAGTCTTAAAAATTATAAAGCTTATAAAAATGATTACAACTAGGTTACCATAGCACGCTAAAAGTAAGTTTTAGGTATGGTAACGTTAAAAACACGATTGTGTAATTAGTACTTACTGATTAGGTATTTAAATTATGTAAACCCCTAAAACAAAGCGTGATTGTTTAATAAAATTAATCTTTAGCTGTTTAATATAATTCTTTGTTTAATCCTATATGTTTTAAGTATATATAATAATAAGTATATGTTTTAAGTAGGAAGAAACAAAGTGAGAGGATGTGCACGTAGTAAGTACACTTACGACGCACAAATTTATTTATCTCCCAAGAAAATATATATATGTAGTGTCGGAGTTTGTGGTTTTTAACCGACTTCGAAAAAAGGAGGAGGTTCTCAATTCGTCGGGATCTTTTTTATTTTATTTTTTTGCTTTTTTTTATGTATGTTCGCTGATAACTCCGTGATTTATGATCCGATTTATGTGATTCTTTTTTTGTTCGACGCGGAATAGCTTCCAATTGGTCCCCTAAACATTTTACATAGTTTGGCCCCGTAGTTTTCATTTTATGAACATTTTTCATGAAAATAATTTTCACTCCGTTCCATATGTACACCGATTACTCTGAGATTTATGATTCGATTTACGTGATTCTTTTTTTGTTCGACGCTGAATAGCTTCCAATTGGTCCCCTAAAAATTTTACATAGTTTGGCCCAGTAGTTTTCATTTTACGAATATTTTTTTGTTCCCGGTTCTTGGGACCTATATTTTTTAAGAAGCGCGGCACCATTCGTAGGTCCACCCATACATAGCTAAACACTAAAAAGTAACAAATAAAATTTAAAAACTTCGTTTAAAAAACCGACTTCAAAAACGAAAAAACTAAAATGTATAAAATTATTTATTTCTTAAACTATTATTATTAATAAAACCTTTGGCTTTATATTTAGCAAAATAACTGTAATCTTTGATACCTGTTCAACGTGGACAAAGTCACGGGCAAATGATAGTTTAAAATTAAAAAAATAAAATGGCTTATACCATGCTTATATTGTAGTTTAAAAACATTTCGTGACTATTAGAATATTGATTAACACGTGAAACAATAGTTATTTAAAGTGTAAGTTTAAATACTATTAACATAGGAGAGTTATATGTTTTAAATACTATTTATGTTTTTGTTTTAAATGAATTGAATGTAACATCCATAATGAATGTGACGGGGAAGTGAGTTTTAAGTCCACAAGTGCATTAATCCTAAAGAAGAGCCAATAATATTATGTCTATAACTGAGTTTATTTTTATAAAAATAAATTATACAGTAATTAAATACTATTCCATTAACAACTTCTAGTTTTTATTTTTCGAGAATGACGGATATTATAAAGTATTTTATTTTTCTTTTGTTTACAGCCCTAGCCCATTTTCGCTCTTGTACGTACAGCAGAATATCAACAACACGAGAACCAATAATATTATTTTTAACTAGGATATGCCCGCGATTACGTTTATGCTTGAATTGAAATTCCCGCGGGTTTTCTGGGACACAAAATACCGCAGTGTTTGAAAAAGAATGCTTAGCTTATCGTTATAATAAAAACTGTCGGAATAAGCTAATTTACAAGCACCCGAACAACTACTAAACGCTCCGGCTAAAATTTCCGCGGGATTCCCAGGATAAAAGTATTGCACATTTACATACATACATACATAACTTCACGCCAGGTCCCTTGCGGGGTAGGCACGAACAACAGAGCGCCATACAGGCTTATTCTTACACACCTCACTTGCTTTGCACATTTAATTACCTTAAATTTGCTATCGATCAGTACAACAACCTATTGGAGTTCTTTTTTTTATCTGGACATTCTAAATCATTCCCAGAAAAAATCTCGCGCGATTCCCAGGATAAAAAGTAGTACAGAGTTTAATTACATGAATCTCGAACAAACAGACAAAACCACAAAAAGGCAAGAGATATGTGATCTCTATCGTGTTCTCTATCGTTTATATAGTCGGCTTTTTAGAATAGCTTTTATGTACAGACACGGCATGTTTAGAATTTTATTATATTATTGATAGGCTTCTTAAAAAGTAGAGATAATATCGTAATAATACTGATATAGTATATATTACTTTTCAATGTTTCAAATACATTTTGAGAAATTAAATCCGATATGCATAGAAGATTATTCAACGCAGAAACTTGGATGAATTAGAAATACCCTTAGTAGTCTGTGGTTTATCACCGCACATTGAATCAGACTTACAGACTTGATAGTAAACAACAAAACTTTAAAGTGCTAACTGAAATTCAAATTATCCACCAGACGATCATAAAACAAACGTCTGCTGTACTTCTGCTAGCAATATTATTAATATTTTTATATTAGGAAAACATGTTTTATAGGTATAATGCACATTACAATAATTATGAATAGTTAGTTAAACATACGATACATATGCACAGATATTCATATATATACACAAGCTATAACTATGTATATAGTATATCTATACATATAATAAAATTGTAGAGGTCAATTTCTGTACAATGAAAAAAAATGCTAAAAACCGAGTCAGGGGGATGTAAGAAGTGAAATAGAAGTAATTTAATTTTTTTCAATTTTTTTGTTTGTCTGGCTTTGTTTGTTTGTTTGTTTGTTTGTTTGTTTGTACCGGATAATCTCCGAAACGACTGGACCGATTTACATGAAATTTTGTATGGTGATAGCTTATATCCCTGGTCAACATATAGAATACTTTTAATCCCGAAAAATTAAAGAGTTCCCGTGGGATAGTTAAAAACTTTTAATTACATGAACAGCTTATAACAGACTGAATGTAATTTCTCTGGAACGTAACATAATAGAAGCGGAGATTTTGACAGGGTGGGGTGTCGGTGAGAGAGTTTTATCTTATATATAATATAATATATACACTGATAAGCTTGTTTCTTTGTTTGTTTACTTAAACGCGCCAATCTCAGGAACTACTGGTCTGATTTGATTTTTTTAAATCTTAGGTAGCCCATTTATCGAGGATGGTTATAGGTTATAAACCATCACGCTAAGAGCAATAGGAGAGGAGCACCAATGAAGAATGTTTCAAAATAGCGGGATATTTTTAACTTACTTTTTTTTTAAACTAATCCACGCGAACGAAGTCGCGAGCAGAAGCTAGTATTGCATAAAATATAAATTTTAATACTCTAGATAGATATTATTATAATAATAATATATATTTAATAAATTATTATAAAAAAGCCCTAAAAATATATACACTAAAACGCTATAAACTACAATCAGTGCAGCCCGACCGGACCGCTGTCGCTGGGCAGTGTGCCTAGAAGGCTGGCAGCATTATCTCGCTGAATACATAGGTACCTACGCTAATGCTATATGAGAGATAATTTCCAGTCGCAATATTATTTATATGCTATTTATAATTACAGGGCTTGGAATACCAAGTCAAACTACCTAAGTACATAGAAGTTTTCCATTTCGGTTTTGTTGTACTTTAATCTCAATGAAACGGTTTTTAGCAACAACTTTGCTAAATAGGTTCGTTGAATAAACCGGTTGCCATGTAAAGTAGATGAAGTTTTCAATCGGATATTCGAAACACATATTCATATTGGAAAGGTCTTCACAGAGACAAGGTAATTCTCGTGAAACAGTTAAATAAAACCGATTATAATCCTCAAGAGGCGGTTAAATTTAAACAGGTTTAAAGCCTTAAAATAGATAGATAGATAGATAACACTTTATTGCTCACCAAAAAACAAGTACAAAAACAAAATGCATAATTACAATACTTTGAAATAATATATTATCTATATGCAAAATATGTTTTTCGTAGAAAACAAGAACGAACTTACAAGATAACATCAACATAGCTAGTAGCGCTAGCATTAACTTACTTTTACTTTAATTCTTAGCATTTCAATATTTTTTTTAGTTTTTACGGTATCGTAGATATGTTCGAAAAATCGGTACGTCACAAAATCTTCAGGTTCGTCTGTTACTCTGTCTATCTGACTATTAATGTAATAGCCATATTTTCCAAAAAGCACTAGAAGTGGCTAGTTCATTTGAGTATTTTTTAGGTATTGTCGTTTAACTGTTTTAAGGGTTGCGTAACCAAATGACAAAAGAAGTGGACGATCATCAGCCGTACATAACCTTAAAATGTGCATAGGCTGATAAGCACTTGGCATATTTTTAAACAAAAAAAAATGACAATGCTATCACTATTGACTGTCAATCTAATGGAGGTGGACGCATGTTTGATTTACTATAACAACAATGACAACGTAAATGGTACTTTAAAAGGGATTAAATTAGCCAGTTATAGCGCGCGACGTTATCCCAGTCGAGCCTCACGTGTTACGGCCACCTGCTCGGTCGCCTGATACCGATGGTACGGCCTCCCGCGCCCTTCCTCCTCGCAGGCCCTGCCAGCCACCTGGCCGAGATGGTACCGATGGTACGGCCTCCCGCCCCTCTCGTCCTCTTAGGAATCGCCGGCCGCCCCGTCGTTTAGTCGTTTAAGTATGTCGGTAAGCAATGCCTGTGCGCATTGCTCTATTTTCCATGTACTTAAATTATGACGAAGTATATTGTTTACAGTTTATTATCTTGTTTTCATTTCTTGCACACCAAAATGCCCCTCTACAAAGTGACGCCCAACGTTCGGCCAATACCCGTGAATAAACTGTTGTGTTTTATAAAAATAATGAACGTTTTTCGTAAATAATATTTAAAAGTTTGGTGTGCAATGACAGTTTTGTTTTGTTTGTTATAAACTGTAAATGTTGTGTACGTAATAGTGATTCGTATTCTGGAACATTCGGGTGGCTTTCATTATGTCGCGACGGATGACGAGATCTCGTGCTGCGAGTCCGGCGGAAGCCGGTGTCATCGTTGATGAGGGGATTATGGTACCGCCCCCGGTGCCCGGTATGGCACTTGCTTCGGGGTTTGATTCGGTACTTGCCACAGCGTCTGTTACGGTGCCTATGCGGGAGTCTTCCACGCAGGGCGCTGCCGCTGCGGCCGCGGACGTGACGCGACCTGTCACGCCGCCTGCCCCTCCCGTCGGTGTTGCCACGCCACAGTTTGTTCTGACGAATGATCAGCTGATGCTTCTGATAAGTAGTATGCATAACAACAGCTCAGGTACGCAATCTTACTTTACTAATCAGCAGAATACAGGCCATTTTGCTAAATGTACGGCACGATTCGACGGCAGTAAATCGAACGATGTTAGAGCCTTTGTCGACGCAGTTGAAACGTATAAAGCCTGCGTAGGTATAGACGACAATGTTGCGCTGCGTGGATTGCCTATGTTACTGACGGGACTTGCTGCTACGTGGTGGCAGGGAGTTAAGGATACCACACTAACATGGCAAGCAGCGGTCGACTCTTTGATACAAACATTTGGACCCAGGTTACCGCCGCACAAAATCTATCGTGCTATATTTGAGAGAGAGCAAAAGAATAACGAAGCAACGGATTTATTTATATGCCATATTCGTGCATTAATCGCGCAGCTTCCACCTTTTACACTCACCGAAGTGGTGCAATTGGATATGACCTACGGGTTATTGCACCGTCGTATCCGGGAAAAGGTGCCGCGTTCCTCTTTTGTTACGTTTGGAGAATTGTTGGCGCAGGCGCGCCGTGTCGAGGATATTCTAGAAGAATGTCAGCCGCAAGTGGTTTTGGAAACCAAGCCTTCCACCTCTTCTACCGTGCTAGCGCAGTCAGGGACGGAGCGCTCAGAGTCTAATACAGTTTTGAAACCCCGCTCACGGCCACAGTGTAATTACTGCAAGCAGTATGGTCACGTGAGGGATGCCTGTCAGAGACTTACCAAACAGAAGAGAGTAAAAGATGATATTTTGGAGGCTGAACCGCGAGCGTGTACGATAACGTGTTTCGGTTGTGGGACACCGGGGTATATTCGTACAAATTGTCCGACATGTAAACAACAAAAATCTACAGTAGTATCTGAAAGTTCATTCAAATCAGTGTCTGTGAGTTCCGTTAATATTAATTCGCGTATGCGCCCGGTGCTCAATATTCAAATTTATGGCGCAAGTGGTAAAGTGTTAGTGGACACTGGCGCGAAACATAGTATCGGTAGTGTTAGTTTAAGAACACTTTTAGTTAAGAATAGTCATAAGTTTCACTATGTTTTTACAGAGTTAAAATTTGCCGATGGCCGCGTTTGTGCGCAAAATGTAGAAATAGCTAGTGTCAATGTTACCGTGCGAGGGGTAACATGTGTGGTAGATTTCATTATGTTACCCAACGCTACGGATAGTTTATTGGGTATGAATTTCATTAACGAAATAGGTATGGTATTGGACTTTGCTAGTGATATATGGTTTGTGAGACACGATCGGACGCCGCAACCCATTGAGTTTGAGTCATGTTCTTTGCCGCTGATCAGCTGTTCGTCTGTGGGACTTCGTGAGGATGAAGGTTCCCATCTTGGGTCAGATGAACGTGAGCAGCTCGGTACCCTCCTGAATGCCCATGAGGACATTTTTTCTCCAGGGGGAGAACCAACTACTTTTGCTCTGCATCGCATTGATACCAGCGATGCTATCCCGATCGCTAGCCCACCATATAGAGTCACGCCTGCAAAAAAAGAGGTTATGAAAAGAGAAATAGAGATGATGTTGGAAGGTGACATTATTGAGGATGCCGAGTCAGAGTGGGCTTCGCCTGTGGTTTTAATACCAAAGAAGAACGGGGAAGTCAGATTCTGCGTAGACTACCGGAAACTCAATAGTGTCACTCGTACTGACAAGTACCCGCTTCCGGTCATCGACGATTTGCTAATCAGTACAAAGCCTGATTGTGTGATGTCTACTATAGACTTGAAGGCTGGTTATTGGCAGACGATGGTAGCTCCAGAGGATCGGCCTAAGACGGCTTTCACTACGCCTTTTGGAACTTTCCAATTCCGTCGTATGCCCTTCGGTTTAAAGAACGCTCCAGCGACCTTCCAGCGGCTGATAGACCGGATGAGGGCAGGCCTTAAGGATGTTTGTGTTCTGGCCTACCTTGATGATCTCCTAGTGATATCACCCACTCTGGAACGTCATCTAAAGGATCTGCATCAGGTCTTTGAGCGTCTTCGTTTATTTAAATTAAAGGCCAATAGAGATAAATGCGTTTTTGCTAGGGATAGGATTAATTACCTAGGACATGTTGTGTCTTCGCGTGGAATCGAGCCAGATCCCACGAAAGTCGAAGCTGTAACCAGCATGAAGCCTCCGACGAATTTGAAGCAGTTAAAGACGTTTCTGCAGACCTGCTCCTGGTTCCGGAAATTCATTCCGCAGTTTTCCGACGTAGCGCGTAGTTTGACGGATCTGACCAAGAAGGACAGACGCTGGCAATGGGGGGAGAGTGAGCAACGAGCATTTGAGGAGCTTAAGTACCGGCTCACCACCAGTCCCATTCTTCGTCAGCCAGATTTTGACCTGCCTTTTGTTCTACGGACAGATGCCAGTGCGTACGCCATTGGAGCAGTGCTCATGCAAGGTGAGACTGTTAATGAAGAGAGACCCATTGAGTATGCAAGTCGATTGTTAACGCCTGCTGAGCGTAACTTCCATACTACAGAGCGGGAAGCCCTCGCTCTGATCTGGGCTCTGGATAAATTTCGAGGGTACATTGAAGGAAGTAAGGTTCGTGTAGCGACAGATCATCAGCCTCTGAAATGGTTGTTGTCCATAAAGACCCCGAGCGGTCGTTTAGCCAGATGGGCTATGAAGATCCAATCTTATGATTTGGATATTGATTATACTCCTGGAAAGGTTAACGTGGTTGCGGATACGCTTAGCCGCCCGGTAAGCCACGAATCAGAAGTATTGAGTTCCAGTTCGTGTGATATTTGTCCTGTAATTGTAGATCTGCCACGTCAGAAGCCTGAGGATCTTAGAGAGGCTCAGTTGAAGGATCCTGACGTTAGTAAAATTATTGCAGATTTTGAAGCACAATTTGATAATCCAGATGCATCTTTACGCTGGACGGACAGAGGATATTATCTTTCACAAGGTATATTGTATCGCTGCGATCCGGATGGAGAATCCGAAGAGCCTCAATTAGTGGTACCAGAGTCATTAAGGGCGGAGCTAATGAAGGAGCTCCATGATTCGCCTACTGCTGGACACTGGGGTTTAGAGCGTACCTTGCAGAAGATCAAACAAAATTATTATTTCAAGAATATGCGTTCTTATGTAGCTCAGTATTTAAAGTCATGTGACCCTTGTCAAAAATACAAATCGTCAAATTTGAAGCCTGCGGGGTTGCTTCAAACTCCAGTGCCCCAGCAGAGATTTGAGGTTTTAGCTATGGACCTTTTTGGGCCCTTGCCTGAAGGCGATGGTGGCGAGAAGTGGATCCTTCTTATAGAAGATGTCGCCAGTCGCTGGGTAGAGCTATTCGCTTTGTGTGACGCGACTGCTGAATCGTGTGCGAGAGTTCTTTTGGAGGAGGTTTTTCTGCGTTATGGTTTTCCTCGTCGGATTATTTCCGACAATGGAACGCAGTTTGTTTCGGCTGTTATGCAAAAAGCTTTGTTTGTATTAGGGGTGCAGCAATCTCTGATTCCAGTCTACCACCCCGAAGCTAATCCAGCTGAGCGTAAAAATCGTGAATTAAAAACGCGACTTGCTATACTCGTAGGTCCTGAACACCGTAAATGGCCAGCTGTTCTACCGATGGTGCGTTTTTCACTTAACAGTGCGTACAATCAGGGAACCGGACATTCAGCTGCCTACCTGACCTACGCGCGAGAGATGCGTTCTCCGCTCTCAGTGAGCACTGATCTACGTGCAATCGTTTCGAAGCAGAACTTCGTGCCGCAGATCACACCCTATCTGAAGGACTTTGTTCGTGCCTTGCAAGATGTACAGCAACGTATGGAGGAGCAACAGGATAAGCGCAAGTCCGAAGGTGATAAGCACCGACGTGAATCTTTACCTTTTACTGAAGGAGATTTAGTGCTCGTTAAGACTCATATGGCGAGCAGCGCATCTAAGGGTTTTACAAGTAAATTTGCTCCTAGACGGGAAGGCCCGTATCGTGTCTCGCAAGTCATCAGTCCAACTTCTTATATGATTGTTGATAGTGCCGGTGTTCCTAAGGGGAAGTATCATTCTAGTGATTTAACGCGTTATACCGGTTCATCCGATGCCGTCATTCACCCACGTCGTCGTGGACGACCGCCTAATCCCAAGTCACAAACGGGTCGTACTTGTGACTTGGAGGGGGAGGTTATAGCGCGCGACGTTATCCCAGTCGAGCCTCACGTGTTACGGCCACCTGCTCGGTCGCCTGATACCGATGGTACGGCCTCCCGCGCCCTTCCTCCTCGCAGGCCCTGCCAGCCACCTGGCCGAGATGGTACCGATGGTACGGCCTCCCGCCCCTCTCGTCCTCTTAGGAATCGCCGGCCGCCCCGTCGTTTAGTCGTTTAAGTATGTCGGTAAGCAATGCCTGTGCGCATTGCTCTATTTTCCATGTACTTAAATTATGACGAAGTATATTGTTTACAGTTTATTATCTTGTTTTCATTTCTTGCACACCAAAATGCCCCTCTACACAATCCAATTAGTTTTCTATCCTATAGTTTAGTTTTATTTATTTGTTATTACTTATAGTTTTATTTATATAATATTGTAAAAAGATACTAGTAAACTATTTTATAATAATATGTTCACATTTAGTAAGAAAATATATTTCATTTATAATTATAAAATGTGCCAATCCAATGCGTTTTATTATACCGATGATAAAATTAATTCTTTATTTTTTGTGTGAGGTATTATAAGAAGTAGTTTGGTCTAACAACATTCGACCTCTTTAGAATAATTTCAACCTAATTAACAATTATATCAACATTTTATATAAAATTAATATCTATTAAAACATTGGAATGGTACAAAAACTATGTTACAATAAGGTCGTTTAACAAGTTTTAATACTTCTCATAGTATGGATATGTTTCAGAAAATTTATAAAATATTCATATGATTCGTGGCTTGTTTATTTGTTAACGGATTCGTGCTGTGGGAATGGGTTCATAGTGATATTAGCTAACCCGTACTTTGGTGCGGCATTACTTAATGTAATACGAGTCACCCGCTATACAATTACATATACAAATGTAAATTTTATTTAGTTTCTCTATTCTCACACTCACAATATCATATGATTGCACACACGCATGCTTGTGCACAAAATCTGCAAAAACATTTGAACAGACTTTTGCGTTTTATACTATATTAACTAACTATTTTAATATCTATGTTAGTGTTAATTATTTAGATGAACAATTAATTAAGTATTAATTAATAATTCATCTGAATATTATAAATATAGAAATATTGAAAATCTCAACTCTATACCAGATAATTATCATGTATAGGTTATTAATATTTCAATTTATCTTTTACCATTCTTACGCATTGGGGCTATGAATTAATGATTTTTTCCTCTTTATAATTTCAAATTTCAACTGGTGTTCATTAAATTTTACATAAGGTAAGTTTTAAGTTTTCATCTAATACAAAAAGGAAAAATAGACAGGCGAAGCCACTTTGAATGCTTTATTCAGTGTATATATAGTATTCTTATGCTAGTTTAATGCAGAGCATGTTTGTAATAATATTATAGCGACCATAATAAACCAACATATTGCATGTTGATAACAATGGACTATTCGTGTTACACGTCAGAAGTTACTACTATAATATTTCTAATGTTCAAGATTGGACTGTGACACGAGCATGATTAGAATAAAATATTTTTGTAGAAAATATCTTTCAGGCGTGTTCATCAAACGATTTATTTTAACAAACACAAAACCGATTTCAAAATAAAAATTAAAAATTAAATATTTTCTACAACATATTGAAGTCGGTGCATTTTGCAATTTTGTTATTGTTTTTTATGTTTTGGCAGCGACTTATTTGCTGTGTAGATTTTGTCGGTTTTGTTTTCATAAAAAAAATATATTTTATACTTTTTAATTGCTTGAATAGCTTTAGAAATTGTACATACAACTGGCACTTTACTTTTCCAAGAGGTGTAAGTGCTCGGTGCTCTTCAATAGGGTTCGCAATATCTCTGGGATTCACTCATCAGACCTGACTTGGTAAAAATGGGACCACCTCAGGAGTATATTCTTTCGAATGAAGAAAAATCTTGAAAATCGCTTAACAATTGATGAAGAAATCGAGTAAAAAACACAATAAAGAACACAGTAGTTCGTTCTTTTTCAATTGCGTATCTCCTCCTTTTGGAAGGCACTTAAAATGACTTTCAGGCGTGTTACTTAGACGAAAAATGTCTAATTAGTCATACTCTGCACTTTGAAAGGATGGATAGAAAGTGCCTCGCATGCAGTAATTAGTGCCTCGGCACGAACACGTGTAATCGTAGCAAGGTCGCTTGCTTTCATATTTTTATCTCTTTGTTATACCGTCATTTGTATGAGTGTTTTTTCTCCAAAACTAAGGTGAAAAGCTTCTGAGATGTAGAGAATAATAATTGTCAATGCGCACATTTTATTCAGGAATTATTCAGAAAAAATATCTGTAAGTTATCGCTACCACATTGATCAATACTTAAATTTCATACTTGGTTCATGAAAGTGTTAGGGTAATTGCAGAGAGGAATTTAAAACAGTAGTGCGAGTTGTGCCTTCCATGAATCAGTGTTAATTTTATAATTCTTCTTACGACCAAACGTAACAAGAATGAAGTATTCTAAGAAGTGTAATCCGTACCTATGCACATGTTTTATAACCTTTAGTATTTAAATGATCTGTAAGTCTTTTTAATGGTTGCTTTAATTGATCACTATCTTTTGTTTGCGCTAATTTTCGATGTATTGAAAACGAATAAAGTATTGTTTATACCTAATCCATTTGTGTTTATGGCCAACCTTTTAGCAAGACATAAAGGGTTCTGTTGTTCATTTTTTTGTTTTACATTACATTAAAATTCCAATAGTTAATCTATACATGTTTTTTTTTGGGGGGTTAGATCTATTTTGCGAATATATACGGTTGGCCCGGCGAATCACAGTCAGTTGAGTTTCAACTGCTATTGAAGCGTTAAATTTACAGGTACATTCGCAACGGGAATCTTACATCGACAGACTTTGCGCGCTTTATGTTACAATCACAATCTTCGGCCTTACGATTTAGATTTGTTATATGTGGTTATGTTTGCAAAACTGTATATTACGTCTGTGTACTTTTAATAAAGCTTGTGATCGTCTTAACTGTGAATAAAGTACTCAAACTTTAAAACTGATTGGTTAAAAATTGTGAGGCAAAATTAATCCAAGAAGTAGATGAACGCCGTAATTAAAGACAATATAATTCGATCAATATTGTTACATAAACTTCCATTTTAGTGTTACCGGGCTAATAGATTAAATTAGTACATTTTATGTCTTGAACTTGCAATACGTAACGTTATCATTGAAAATGGATACTAAGAATAAGAATCGCTTAGTAAAAAACCTAACTCTGAAACCTTTCTAAAACCTACCCGACTAGTGGCATTACAGGTCTTTAAGTTTTGTTATTTATATATATTTTAACCTAATCCATCTAAAATTGAAAAGAAACTTAGTATTTTTAAGTTTTAGTGACTAGTATACATATTTAAAATTATGTTTTAACGGTTTTAAACGCGGCATTTTATTTAATTTTTATTTAAGTGTTCCAAAAATCAAATAAGGAGTTTATTTAGCGCTTAAAACTGTTAAAATATTAAATGAATGGAAACTTTTAAGAATTTTTATTTTTGCAGTAGTTCAGCAGACAGACAGGCGGCCTACTCGATGGAAAGCGGTTACCATCGCCTATGGACAATTGCAACACCAAAGGTGCTACAAATGCGCTGCTGCTCTCTTAAGGTAGACTGGAACCTGGTCACTAATACTGGAACACAACTCAAGGTTGTTGTGGCGATATACTTTAGACCAGGGGTGGTAGCCATCCAGTCGGATGAATGTCCTACCACCTGGCTGTGGATGTTTTGTCGCCTCTTACAACAGGCCGCCCGGCCGCAGGAAGTTGTAGTCTTTCTCCGTTCCTGCACGGACGACTAGTGAGATCTAAAACTATCTTTTAAGAATAATCTCGTTACCCAGACAGCGGAAGTGGATAATGGAATGCAGTGCATAGTGTTGTAACGTCAAAATGAATATCTAATGTTTACAAGCAGTGCAAAATAGAGAGAGGGAAGTGAGCTGCGAACGAAGCAGCGATGCGGAACGACCTGTGGCAACCAGGTCGAGTAAATCAAACAACAAGGGCCAATAACTGTGCACGCGGTACCGGACTACGGCCGCGGCCCGTGACTGCTCAATTGAAAATTCACGTCGGGCACGTCGCACCTACCAACTGTACAACTGTACCTCAACATAAAAGACGAATAAGTAAAAGCGAAATACGTCCAGTAAAAACGTAACTTGAAAAATGTCTAAATTTTATATCACTAGATTGGTTACCAGAGGCCTTTTTTGTGTTTATATTTTTAAAATAAAAGAAGAAATGAAAAAGGACTTGTTAAGGCTTTGAATTAATGATTAGTTTCATGAAAAATATTTTAAAGTATTAAATGGTCAGGTTCGCCTTGGATAAGCGTGGCAAGTATTCATTCTGTCCGTTTCCCTAAATGGGATTCCTTAAATGGGAGGCCCGAACCCAGCAGTGAGACATTTATGGGCTTTTAATACATCTCTATTATCCTTATTCATATTATAAATGCTAAAATAACTCTGTCTGTCTGTCTGTTCACGCTGTTTTCACGAAAAAACTACTGGACCGATTTGATTGAAATTCGGTATATATGCAATTTTAATACCGAGAGTGGACAAGGAATACTTTTCATCCCGGATAATGGGATACGTTTGAGGATAGATTTATGTAAAGATTATCCTAGAAAGTAGAATAGGTTTTTATTTTATGATTTGCTATTTTCGTTTTTTTTTGTCTGATTAATTTTGCCGATTTGGTCGATGTGGTCGGTGTGGTCGATGTGGTCGGTGTGGTCGATGCGGTCTATGTGGTCGATGTTGGTCATTTTGGTGTATATATGTAGTTTTAATACCTAAAATTGGTACAGATACTTGTCATCCCGGGAGATGAGATAGTTTTATTTTTTTTATTTTATTTATTAAGGACAATAAACAGATACACACTAAAGTTGCATAAGAAGAAAAGGTAATAGTACAAAGTCAGTGTTTATCCTACTACATTATCCACGAATAAGATGGTAGTGTACAATTTTTATAGGAAAACGGAACATATACAATTCAAACGCACCCACACACACACGCACGCACACACACGGTGTGGTCGATGCGGTCTATGTGGTCGATGTTGGTCATTTTGGTGTATATATGTAGTTTTAATACCTAAAATTGGTACAGATACTTGTCATCCCGGGAGATGAGATAGTTTTATTTTATTTATTAAGGACAATAAACAGATATACACTAAAGTTGCATAAGAAGAAAAGGTAATAGTACAAAGTCAGTGTTTATCCTACTACATTATCCACGAATAAGATGGTAGTGTACAATTTTTATAGGAAAACGGAACATATACAATTCAAACGCACCCACACACACACGCACGCACACACACACACGCACGCACACACACACACGCTCTCTCACTCTCTCGCTCTCAATCAAAAGAAACAAATCAACACGCTTACATACATAATTTACATTTAATTATGTGTGGAGGATAAAAATAACAGAGATACAAATTGACAGAAAAAAAAGACAGACAATTACAGTGTTTGGTCCTTAATGGCGTTAATGACATGTTTTTTAAAAGCACCCAAGGAAAGTGCAAATATGTCGATATTTTCAAAATATATATTGTAGTTGTTGACGAGTTGGTACATTGGGGCACGAATTCCTGCGTTAGTACGACAGGAAGTCGTACATAAAAGCCGCCCAATTTTAACCGCACGTCTAAGCACTGTCCTTGGGACGCATAAACAAATAGTGTTAGTAAGAGGCAAGCAATCTATGTAATTGTGACAAAATTTATAAAGCAACATAGCACCCAGTAAAAGACGTCTATTAGAGAGTCTCTCCAGTTCTTCGACTTCGCCTACCCTGTAGGATTGGGGTGGCAAAGCGGTGGGGGGTGTCGAGCTCTTTACCCCAGCATTCGCTTACAGGGTAACTACCCTGCGGTAATGTGGTTTTTGGAGCCGCCGTGGGGATCGGCAGCTCGCATGGCCTTTCAGCGGCTTCCGTTGGCCTTCGCGGGCTTCGCGTTGGCTCCTTCAGCGGCTTAGTGGGCCAATCTTGGCGTCCGATGGCCATCGCGGGCTTTGGGTGGCCATCTGAGGCGTCTGGTGGCCTTTCTGCGGCATTGTGGATGTTCGCGACCTCATAACATCGCCCTAATCCGGGCGTATTAGGTCACGGGGGGTCGTTTTCCAGGGGCCTCGTATTTCATGGTCCGGTGGTCTTGCGTGCAGCGGGGCAAACCCGTGCAGATGAGTGTGGCTGCCGTTGTCGGCGCAGTCAAACATGCGACGCGCCGACATCGCCACAAAGTCACCCACACTGACTACTCCAAGGTCGCGGGCGATGACATCGTTACGGACATACCGACCCGCGCCCGTGCATATACGCAAGGCGATATTTTGTTGAATTTGTAGCTGCTTCTTCGTGGTGGCCGAACATAGCGCATACCATGCTGGGGCAGCGTAGGTCAGCCTCGAGCGGAGATAGGTCTTGTAGACCCCGATCTTCGTCCTCAGAGGCAGTTTAGACGACAGGACAGGTCGGAGCAGGGCTCTTGCAGCACGTGTCTGGTTAATGGCGTGTTCGACATGGGGCCTCATGCTCAACGACCTGTCTATGTGAACCCCGAGGTATTTGACCGAGGTCTGCCACTCTATCTCCTGACCTCGAAGCTGAAGTGTTTCCGCAGAACGGCGCCGGCGGGCGACTAGAAGCGCGGCGGTCTTGTATTAGAGAGTGACAGTAGGTTATATTTAAGTAGTAATTCAGAGTATGGGAGTTGGCCGCTACTACACCTATAGTACATTATACGTAGAAATCTTTTTTGAACTCGTTCAATAGCATATACAGATGCTTTGTTAGATTTGTTATAAAAAGGATTCCATACTTGAGTGGCGTATTCGACTTGAGGTCTGATAATCGTGTTATAAAGATATGTCCGTGGCCTATTAAAGAATTTACTTGTTCTACTAACAAAGCCCATCATTTTGATCGAAAGGCTAATTCGAATAATCTGTTGTGTGTGAATGTGTTTGGGATATAAAATGAAGTGAAAATTCTGGGGGCAAATAGTACTAACATAAAAATTTTATACGATGTAACCTATGTTAATGGTTGCTCTTTGAACTAGAGGCACGCACAAAGGTTTGACCCATGGCGCAGCCTCGTGGAAAACTCTAGTTATTATATATAGTATAGTAGTTATATAAATAGTTAAAAAGTCGGTGAAACACATTCTATCGTGATATTTATTCACGTAGAATTTATGAGCTTTTCAAAACCGTTTCAGCATGACGATTACATGAGTATAATCGTCATGACAAGCTGGCCGTCTATCCGTTCGTCGGACTGTCTGTGTAAGTCAAAGTAGTTTTTATTGGAAACTACTGCTTCTACATAGATGAAAATTGATAATAAACAGTAGTCAATCAATTTGTGACTGATAAATAGATAGATAGAAAATAAAACAACAAAGAGTATTTTTATTGACCTATTTAATGACATACACTTGAAATAAACAAGTTACAGTAGTCAGATTAAACAGTAAAGCCAAGAACAATGGGCGGCTTTATCGATCGCTTTAGAGTGGTCTCTTACAGACAGCCCGGGTTATAGATTTTATAAACGGAAGATTTAAGGTAAATATAAAATTAAATAATAAAGTTTCAATTGAGCTATTCTATAATAACAAGAAATGACTGATAGTGCCACCTGTGCTGGAAGAGTGTGTTACAAGTAACGTTTTTTTTACACGGCGTTTTGAATTGAAGTAACTTTCATTAAAGCGAATATCGTGAAATTCGAAAGTTAATAATAAATATACAACGGAACGCGATGCTTGCCTTTTGGGTACTTTACCCATTGGTCTACTTGGTATTCTATTTGTAGTCTCACGGGTATGTATAAGGAATGCTTAATATGTGTTTATGTAAAATATAACATAATTTCTACATATTATATTATTTAGAAACTAGCCATACCCCGTTGTTTCACCCGCTTATCTATTATTATTACTTCATGTGAGAAATGTTTTCAAATCAATATCGCCTGTACAATATATAGATAGATAACATTTATTCCACACTAAAATAAACAATTACAATAAATCCTTATTTACAATAGTTTCTTGGATGGGCGGCCTTATCGCTTAAATAATTATATCAATCTCTACCTGGCAATCTAAATTTAAGGTAATTTTTAGCTAATCTAATGATGTAAGTGGTGCAAAAACCAATAAAAAAATTCTCCATCTGCAAGTTTCAAATGTGTGAGTTTCTTCATGATGTACTTATTCGTTTACCTTCAGAACGGAATATTTGAAACAAAAAACTACCCAAGAGTTGCATATGATTACTTGAGTTTGATTAGCCACAACTGTAACTATATAATTATAATAAATTATTGAACTGAAAAATGTTACAACGATGAATAAAAACTATAATATTACCTACTAATTACATTGAAACTTATAATTGAAGCTCTACGCTGTGTTGCCGCCATATTTGAAATAGAACTCAAGTAAGAACATATTTTTTGAAATAAAGCTATGATTGTAGTTAGAGAAAACCGTAGACACATTGTTATGAATTTAATTAAACCTTGCTGTTGCATTACAGTGAAACGCAGCGCAACCCACCACAAAACGTGAATAAAACTTATAAGAGCTAGCCCACCGAGGCGAGTAATAACTCCTTTCAGTGACTATTTTCCATTCTTTTCATACAGAAAGCAATAAAAGCCACTGAAAATGTGAGGCAGAGCAATTATCACTAGAGTACCCAATAAAGTTTCGTTATATTTGTCTTAAAGTTATAATTTATAGTCTTAAAAACACGTAATGAGTACAAGGCTCTTTTACTTCAACATGTTTTTTAAATAATTAGCCACGTGCGAGTTGTTAACGCGATTGAGTTCTCATCTATGTACGTGGATATCTTTAATTTTTAGTAATTTTTGATTATTCCTAAAAAAATCATAAATATTTTTTTCAGTGGACACCTCACTCTATTCACTTTTTAAATATCAACTTCCCCTTGCAATGCTCACGCAGATTTCAATATAATAGCTAGCCATACACGCACAGACAGATCCGTGATTCGCCACACACGAGTACGGGCAGCAGTTCAGATCGTAATTCCAGCAAATACGGTCGTCTGTAAAAATGTCTATTTCAAAGCATAAATTAGCAATAATATGTGGTGATTTTATTTGTCTCGAAGAAAGAAAACGAAGAAGAGTTGTCTGAATGTTTTCCTTAGTTTAGGGGGTTGCCTGGAAGAGATCGCTTTAAGCGATAAGGCCGCCCTTTGTTCAACATGTATATTGTACTTAGTTTTAAGAACATAGTTTTAATTATTGGTGAACAATAAAGTGTTTTCATTCATTTTCATTCATTCATTCATTCATTCATTCAAGAGTTTGGGTAAAGCAATGGCTAGAAAAACGGCCACGATATAGCCATAGGAATCTACTCAGATATTTGTCAATCCATGAGCCTGCTGATTTGTTCAATTTTTTAAGAATGGATATGTCAGCTTTTGAATACCTACTAAGTAAAGTCAAACGCTTAATTGAGAAAGAAAAATTGACGTCAAATCTGGCGGGTACATCCGTCGCTACGCACACACGCACAGTTGGGAGCTCAGTTCTACCCGCCCCGTGCCAGATCCGCTCGATTTGACCACGGCAGCGAGCAAGCACCCGGCGTGCAAATCTGTGTCCGTTCTCACCATACACGTACGGATCTCTCCGCCAGGGACGTCTCTCGGACAGATCCGGCGGGCAGATCTGTGCGTATATGGCTAGCTAATAGCCAAAAGCAGACATGACGGCCCACAAAGTGGTCACGTATGTACGTTTGGAACATCAATTGCATTGCCAACTCGTTTCCAGCGTCGGAAGAAATTTTATAACGCCCTTATGACATGATCCCATATCCCAAAGAGAAACCTTTCTACTTTTTGTAATTATAAAACATTTTCGCATATTTAGCAATATACGTCAACCATTGATGTAACAATAATATTGATACATCAATGAAGTCGACAGCCATACAAAACGCCTAGAAGCTATGATGAACATAACGACATCCACGTGAAGCCATAAATATTTTTACCTTTAGGTATCGAAACCCAAACGAGCTCAGAAAAAGATACCAATATTATCATATTTCATATACCGATTAAATTAAGCCCTCCTCAAGGCACGCGATACGTTATTTTATTAAATTTAAATTTCGATGTAGGGCAAGTATTTCAGAGAAAGGGACGGGTTAGTTGCCGAGAAAAGGGTAGATACGAGTGGCAGTTGTATAATAAATTTTGAAGCCAATTTTGTGAAGGAAAACCCTAGTTTTCATTAATTCATTAATACGTAATTAAGAATTAATAGTCTTGGAAGAAATGAAACCTAAAATAGATTACAGAGAAATAGATAAAGAAAAATAGATTTAATTAAGAGTTTCTAGAGCTGATATTTAATTAATTAAACAGTACATCAATTAGAGCAAATAGAAATAATAAAATCTTAATTGATTTCATTTTGAACTTGTTTTTTTTTTACTGGTGTATAAATTTCGAATCCTTAGTATATAGATACAACAAGCTTTGTTGTTTGTAACATTACTGTGTGCTATTTTTATTTTTCTTTGAATTTAAGTTTTGATGACATCATCCGCCGAGCTCTTGTCAGCGTCGGCGTACCAGCCATCCTAGAGCCAAATGGCTTCGTGCGCGACGATGGCAAGAGGCCGGATGAATGTCACTTATTCCTTGGAAGATGGGAAGGCCGCTTGTGTGGGACGCGACATGTGTTGACAGTCGGGCGGCATCACATCTGCCAGTGACTAAGTCAGGGGTTGGTAACGCTGTTTCAACAGTTGAAGATCTCAAACGGCGTAAATATAGAACCCCAGGAAGGGGTTACATATTTGTGCTGTTTGGAGTTGAAACTTTAGATCCATTAGCAAAGGGTTTCTTCAAAGAAATTTGTAAGAAACTTAAAAGTATAGTGACCAAAAAAAGTTAAATAAGATTTCATTATATCTAAATCATACACAGGTCTCTCGCGTTACATTCTTCACATACGTTTAAAATAAAAAATCTTATACCTCTCATGAAATCTAAAATATTATAAAAGTGAAGAAGCTTGTGAAATTACAAAATAAAGAAACAGAATTCAAGAAGACCTTTCATTTTCTGGTAGCTTAGTAGTTAGCGTATTACAACCTCGTAGTTAGCGTAGTCAAATCCCAAACTTGAAGTCCGTGGGTTCGAATCCTGGTTGGAAAACATGAAGACAGTTTTCTTACCTAATGTGTATATTGCTACAATTACCAGAGTGACACATGCACAACCCACCAAACCGTGTTGGGCAAGTGTGGCTGATAGGAATACTATTAGATCCACTTTAAATAGGAGGAAATATTATATTTGCGTCTTATAAAAGAAATGAATGTACCTATTGAAATGAGTTTTTACGTACCTACATTTCAGGTTCCCTGACTTTTTGCCAATAACGATTCGTGTTTAATCTTTAATCAGGGTGCGGCATGAATTTGGCAAGAGCTGTCAAATCGGGTGTCGTTCCAAAATGCTTTGATAGGAATAATGAAACATCTGTTACGTCTTGGAACTAAGCTGTGGAGAATGGAGATTTAAACCAACATGTACACTGTACAAATATTGAACAACGAGTAAATGGAAACGTTTGTGGTATATCTTCGCTGTATAATAAAAACCGTGGTGTTTCTACGATTTGCGTAATCGATTTACATATGTGGCGAATGATGGTGGAACCATCTAGTTAGTTTTAGAACTTTTAGAAAAAACTGGAACATTCGAGAAGGAAAAGACAAGGACGGATATATTTAGAAAGGGATAGACGATGAACGAAAGACAGAGATAGATAGATGTTAGAAAGGGATAGACAATAAACGAAAGAAAGAGATAGATAGATGTTAGAAAAGGATAGATGTATAAACGAAAGTTCCCGAACAGAAGGTTCGGGAAGGAAGAGACAGAGATAGATAGATGGTTTCTAGAAAATTCTTCCGGGTATATAAACAGCGTAAGGCGCGCCTACCGGGCAGTTTTAGAGTTGAGTTGAGTTCAAGACGGTGAAGCGACAAGTGCGATACGGAAGAGTTGGAAGAGGGGTTTAATAGAAGACAGTGACGAGTAAATTGGTGAATTTAGTGACAAGTTTGGTGGACAGATACGTGAAGAAGATGTGTAGCGTAGTTCGGAAGGGGAACCAGAAGCGAGCTACACGCGATAATATCGAAGGTGGTCTACGCAATATCGGCGACGGTATTGAGGGTGTGACAACTTATCGTCGGGACTGTGCATCGTTGGTCGTGCGTATAGGGGCAACCCTGCAGAGAGGTACTAGGTGCGGCTGTGTAAGTCAATAAAAGCTCTTAGTCAAAAACTGGTGTTTTCTTCCAATCCATAAGTGCGTACCCCCGCTCGCACGTAACAATATGTTATGCAAGTAACATATTTAGAAAAATCGTCTTTAAACCTTAATGTCTCGTGTGAGCAAAAACTAGTCTATGCCTCAGGAAATGTCTTCCTCGTGCCATTTGTATGTACTTTACCTTAATAGACTTCATGATCAAATGGGATAATTTGTCACGGTCTTGTAAGTAAGAATAAACAAAATACAATTATACAACAAAAACTCATTTCTGACTGTGTATTCAAATAGTAATGATAAAAGTGAGTTAACCGTTTATGAAATATGCGAGTATTTGCCGATATATATAGCTTTAAAATGATTGTCATATTGGGATATGACATACTTAAGCCTGCTTATGTAAACTTGAATGTATTTGTAAATGTTAGAACTGTCTATAAATACTAATAGCCGCTATTTGATTTGCTTTAAGTAACATACATTTCAAAATTTTGTAGGGTCGCCAAAAAATAAAGATTAAAAAAAAATTGTATTTAGATATCGTAAAATAATATATAACGTGCTTCTTTTTACTCATTGAAATTCTTTGAACCCTATCTGTTTATTAAAAACTAGCTTCTGCCTGGGACTTCGTCCGCGTGGTGGGGTTTTTAACTATCCCATGGGAACTCTTTCATTTTTCGGGATCAAAAGTATCTTATATGTTGACCAGGGATATAAGCTACCACCATACAAAATTTCATTTAAATCGGTCCAGTCGTTTCGGAGATTAGCCGGTACAAACAGACGGACAAACAGACAAACAGAGAAACGAGAAATTTGAATAAAAACTAAATTAGTTCTATTTCACTTCCTACGTTTCCCTGACTCGGTTTTTATCATTTTTTTTCATTGTACAGAAATTGGACCTCTACAGTTTTATTATATGTATAGATATTGACACCGTACCAAAATATTTTCTTTGGTGCCATCATGGACGTATATACGTCCATGGGTGCAATGTCTAAACTTTAAAAAGTAAATGGACGAACCAAATGATGCCATTATGCCTTTGTATGTGATCTAATATTTTTTGTATTAAAATAAACGCGTTGGTGCTACGCAACGTTGATCCAAAATGATACGAATGTGGACGTAGCTTGAGAATTATTACGAGACTTTACGTATATTCATTTATTACTTTATAATTTAGAAACGTTAAAACTTTGAGCAATCTACGGGTATGATAAAATATGTCAGTCAATGCGGAAAATTATATCGGCATCAGAAATGCAGATAGCACTACATTTAGCCTCGCCATAAAATGTTCCAACACACTCGTTCATAACTATTTGGAATAGGAAGATTTTAAATAATATGACGTAATCAATAAGATCTTGTATATTCCTTTTATTTTTAATTGCTAGAGTATAGCAGACAGCCTGACGGCCATTTGTGATAGGAAGTGGTTACCGTCACCTATGGACATTTGCAACACTAAAGGAGCTACCAATGTGCTGCCGGATTCGTAGATGGGGCTGGAACCTGGTCACTAGTGTCGGAATACAAGTCAAGGTTGCTCTAGACCAGGGATGCTAGCCATCCAGATGGACAAATGTCCTACTAACTATGGGTTGTTTTGTCGCCTCTCACGACAGACAGCCTGGCCGCAGGAATTAGTATTTTTCTCCGTTTCTGCACGGGTATGTATTAATAATATTTATTTTAACTTTGTATAGTTTTATCTTAAACGCTAGATTGATTAAGTAAACAGCAACAGTACAACTTGTCAATGCTAAATGAATGAATGAATGAATATTTATTTGTAGAAATACAGTTAATAGTACAAAAGATGGATGACATATCGATTGGTCTTACCATATTTAATTTTGACCGAAATATGGTCATACAAATATTTGGGTACAGTCAATTAAAAAAAATATAACAAATCTAAATTTATAAACATAGTTTGATTAATTGTATATTAAATACAGAGATTAAAGAATGTCAAAAAAAATACAATAAAGTAAAAAAATATTCAAATGTCACAGCTTAAAATATAAATTAAATATAATCATTTACCTAATAAAATCCCTAATGTAAATATAAAAACACTTTTCCATCAGCCATGAATGTAATTTTAGTTTAAATTTTCTTTGTGGCAATTCTCTTATTGATATGGGTATTGAATTAAAGACTTTTATGATCATCACTTGGCAGTAAATTGATTAAGTAAAGAGCTACAGTAGGTACAACTTGTTGTCATATCCTCAGTGTACATAGAATAGGAAGTAGTTTAAATTATTAACTAATAACCTTTAAAAAATGTTCTCAAGTGGAACTTAGTTTGAATAAAATTTTTGCATTTGAGTATTATTTTGTATTCTCTTCTGCATCGAGACAATTTGGATGTTGCGGCAATAAAGCTACGGGCTCTTGCAAAGTGGTGCTTTAGCAACATACCACAGTGTCATTATCATCAGAGCACCACTTCACAAATTACAAATTCAACAACAAAATAACAAGTATTTTACGGGTTAATCTGTGTTTGGGTGTAGGTACTTATTTTAAACTGCCTGGTAATATTGGGTTAATTATATTATTTTAATGCTTTCTAAATTAAATGTTTTTTTAGATAGATAAATAACATTTGATCAGTCACAGTTTAAGTTAGTAAGCAACGGATGATGTACTCGCAGTTGTTTGGAACAATACTGAATTATAATAGGAAGTAAGAATATCTAACATCCGAAGAAATATTAATAACAAACAACTTGAAACTAACTTTGGCTAGTTGAGTTAACTTCAAAAGTAAATAAGATAGAAGTAAAGGTATTAAAACAATTGAAGGTAACTTTCAACTAAATACAACCGGCCTGAATAGACTGTTATTATAAAAATTAAAGATCGACAGCATTCTCATGTAATAATTTTTTCTTAATTTTTTATTTAGAAAAAGTTCTTTTCTCAACAATTATCTTCGCAATATAGCGCGACGTAAAACTGAATTCTGAATATAATTGGTTACATTTTAACTTAGTTTCCCTTAATTTATCGCTTGTAATTCCTTCAGACAGACATTGACCCTGATAAGTTATCTGCTGGTGTTATGACACGGGTGGTTATTACTTTTCGACTCCTAACAAGGGTAATTGTTTTTTCAAAAACCTAATATTGCATACAAAGTTAGTTTCCATCAAACCGACTTCGAGACTCTGAGTATTTTTAGATATCCCTACTTAATATTATAAATGTGTATGTAAGTTTGTTTGTTACGCTTTCACGCGAAAACGACTCAACCGATCATGATGAAACATTGTACACATATTCTTGGAGGTATTAGAAGTAACATAGGATACTTTTTATGAAAAAAACATTCCACGCGGACAAAGTCGCGGGCAGAAGCTCGTATTTTATAGTTTAAGATTTGGCCCTGAAGGTTCATTTGAAAAATCCACCTGTCCACATGTACAGTTGTTCTGTACATGTGTATGTCACTGAAATCGTGCTAAATCAATGGACCGGTTTTTTGAAATTTTTCTGGGTGTGGGTCTCTGGATGGTTTAGATTCAACATTGGACTTTGTACCGTACTAATGCATAGCGTAAAATAGTCGTGTAGGGTTTAGTATCTTTTTAAAGTCACAGTTTTTGCTGGGCAATCAATCCTAGTATTTATTATTTTTCTATAGTCAGCATGACCAAAATAAGTTTTTGTTAGTTATGATAGGAACAATACATTAGCCGATCCCATTGCCACACAAATCAGAGTAAATACAAGAAATATATTCTAAAATAACTCAATAAGTAATTAAACTAAACACAAAGACGCGGTTAAAGTGTAACTTGGTGGACCTAATAATAGACAGTATAAATATATAAATATCTATTAACAAACGCCATTCGTACTAAAATATTTATCATCATGTATACACAAATAGAAAATTTATTCATTTTATGATCGCTTGTATCGTTAACTCAGGTGCCTAAAAGAAATTATTTCTATTTGCCGCAGTAAAAATGTTGTAACTTTCTCATAAAAAATACGCATTCACCTTCCTTCCTCCATTCACATTTCGAAATGACATCTGGTGGTACAATTATAAAACAGTAGATGAACAAGAACATACTGCTTTAGAGTGGTTCAAGAATTTAGTCGCACTGTATTAGAGCGTTATCAACAACCTCCAATTTTCGTTGCTAGATAACAGATGGCGTTAGGAGTTTATAATTTCCATATGATAGGTGAAAGAGTAACATTAACAGACTAATATCGTTTCACTAAATTCGATAGTACTATTGCCGTTGTCTATGTACTAAACATTTCATATCTGTGTTTTAATACTAGGGCCATTAGTCTGGGACCTTAATTCAAAAGCCTTATGTCCGAGAAAGCTCATCTGTGGGACGTTTGTAAGGTGGTAGGTATTATTTACATGTTAACTATACATTTAATATTTTCATATAGGTATAGAGTAAAATTCATCTTCCATGGTTATAGTATAAATAAAATGCCTTTTTTTAAGTGCAAATTTAAATTTTCCATATTGGTATTGATCTAATGAATAAAAATTTTAACCAGGAAGAAAGCAGCGGAAGTGACTGGAACTTGCTCCCTTTTTTACTATAAAAATTTATTAAAAAAAATATATTTTGTATAATTTTTATTTTTTTTATTAATAGAATTTATCAGACTACTTTGTTTTCGAAAATTTCTCCTTCTATGAATTTAAATTGCGCTTAGCTAAGTAATGGTTTCATAGGGATGCCCAGAAAGACTCCCGCTATTAGAAAAACTCCGCCACGTGGTAGACTTGACATTTACGTCCAAACAAACATCTACTTATACCGTTTCCAATTGCTTCCATGCCAGAGCACAAACAGAGGACCTATGTCGCAAAACACGTAAACTGTATAAGATACACAGTATTGTGCAAACATCGTTTTGTGTTTTCATTGAAGCGAACTCTATACCTACAGTTTCATATACTGTAAGTTCGAGTGAAATAGGTGACGTCAATCGAAATAATCGAATTATTTATAACGTCATAATTGACAGACAATTAATTAATTAATTAGTTGAGAGTTTTTGGCGAGAACTTGAAGGGTGGTTTATGCTTTTCAATTTTAAAATTGGCAGTCCTCAAGCTGTGAAAGGTTCCGTGGAGGCGATGTCCTTCCCCTGTACTTGTCATTTGGTTACAGAATCCTAAAGAGGATTTAATCGAAAATACACTATACATATACCAAAAACTACTTAACAGATTTTGTTTAAACCACTTTTTAAACATTTTTTAAATAATAATATAATCGGCAGAAAAACACATATATTGTATATCCCCAAATTAAGCAAATTAGGCTACTGTTATGGGTAATATAGAACGTACTATTCTGGGGCCGATCCCAGACACTCCTGACCATAAATTTATTGTACCAGGAATCGAACGCGGACCCTTTGATGTAAGCTGTCAAAGGCTTGTAAAACTTTTTGGAACAGTAACAAGTAAATAAACTTATATGACTCGGGTAACCTCGTTCGCCCGGGCTAAAGCAGCCAATAGAAAAAAAAACTGTCAAAGGCTTAGTCTGCTCTGCCACAGAAGGCGTCCTTTTTAGTTTTACGATCTTAAATGTTTTTAGAATTTTCCACTTCGGATAAAATTTTAAATGTAAACAGAATATTAAAAACATGGAGCCAATTAAGATATTCTAGTATTATTATAGTACGTCAGGATATAGGCTAAAATCAAGTTTTCGTAGACGTGACAAATATAAAATTGAAATTAACATGCAAACAGATCGTTGGGATTAGTAAAATAAGCTTCCACTATTATGTATATAATATTACTTTGAGCACTATATTCTCATACCTTCCAAATATTAATGAGTAATAACTGACAAGTGTATCAAGTAACACGAAATCCTAATAATTTTCCTGTATCCAATATATTCATACGCAAGAACATGTAAAATGTTTCGTGTTATCGCGCGTAAAAAGTGAAACGAGAAACGCGTAGTATTGTGCCTTGATTATTTTTTGTGAGTCATAAAAATGTGGAATAAAATACCTTTTCCTTTTTTTCATTGCTTGTAATTTTAGCTGTAGAATTTGTGAAGATATTGGTTCATCATTATTGTTCCCTTGTTTGATGATCCCATGATGTCGTAATTTATGATATTATTTTTTTTACTTTTTTGTTCTTTTCCCAGTAATACTATTCGCAAATTGGTCAGAATCGAGTCAGGTGAGTCAATATTCAGCTATGCTCATGCTAGTAATGCTTTCATTTTTTAATAAAATCAGTTTCCTAGATTGATATCCTGGTTGCTTTCGCTTCGGAGATGGAGGTTTTCATTCTTTTCCTTCTCTACTTTAAACAATCTTTAAAATCCCTTAGTACTAGGTCCCTGATATACATATAGTCCTTCACGACGTCAAGCCAGTTCTCGGTCCTACTCCTTTTACTCAATCAGACAAAGGCGATATGGCTAGGCATATTATGTTCCCTAAATGACTATGGCCGCACCAGATTAGCAAACGTGTTTCCATAAAAATATTTTATATTCTATGAGCCATCTATTGGTACGGATAAAGAGAGAAAGAAAGGACTTACAGGATAAGGTCGCCGCACCAGACACGCTACGAGCTTCGCAGCGGCAGGCACTTCTGCCTCGTGATCCTTTCTTCTCGTCTTGTGGTCCTTTCGATAAGTGGACCAGCTGTAACGGTACAGCAGGTATCCTCCAGCATGCGGATTGTTGTTGTTAGCGGGTGTGAATAGCGGCACAACACACAAAATGCGGCGAGGTTTGCGCGGGAACAGCGGTCGGACGTAGACTTTACATAGTGACAGATGGGGCGAAAGAAAAAAGACACAAAGAGGCGGTGACCAAATAGGTCGGCGTTAACACCATCAATATGCCAAAAGCCAATCATAATATCTTCAGTAGTTTTCACGTGATGCATTAACCAACAAACATTAGATATATTTCATTTCAAATTATTTCAAGACAAACTGTAGATTTGCCCATGGGGTTTCTCTCGCGTATAATTGAGATCCTACTAAAGCTGTCGTATTCAAAATATAAGCACAAACCAATATCAGGTCACAAAGCAGCTAATACAAGTAAAACGATACATAAAGGCCTTTGAAAAAGCTTTGCTTTGCGGAGACTATAATCGGATCACTCAATTGTCATACCTACACGGAATTAGGAATGTGCTAAGGCCCACTTGTTGCTAGAACCTAGGAATCAAAAGCGTAATGTCCAAGGAGAATTGATGTGATACCTTGTTTCAATATTTTATTTGCTTATTTATTATTTACCTATTTATTTAATGAGTTCTGCAGACATGCGGCCCACTTGATGGAAAGTGGTTACTATCGCTTTTGGACATTTGCAACACCAAATGAGCACCAAATGCGTTGCAGCTCTCTTAGTGGATACTGGAACCTGGCCACTAATTCCGGAACACAACTCAAGGTTGTTATGGCGGCATCCTCTAAACTAGGGGTGGTAGCCCTCCAGACGGGTAAATACCATACCACCTAGCTGTGGATTGTTTTGTCGCCTCTTACGACAAGCCATCTGTTTTATTTTTCTCCGTTCCTGCACAACTGAAAACAGCACTCGACTTATTTGATGCTTAATACTTCAGTTGTGACTATAAATATAATCGGTATACATATGCGATGAACCTCGGGATAATCTGATAAACCTGTGAATTTACACGTATGAATAATCCCTATCTTAAAGCGGGTTGTCAGGTTACGTCGAGAGTCGAAAGTCGTTTAACAATGTCTCAGGAGACGGGCCGTTGGTAATGTCACTTGTTCGCTAGATTAACATACTGTCAAATTCCTCGGATAACGTGTCTATTAAATCTATCTTTCTACGTAGCGATTATGAAACTCTGCCCTTGCTTAATCTGTCTTTTTGCCTATTTAATTAACAGCTTTCTCTATTGAAAAAATAATTTCGTTCGTTTCATTAATTGCTAATATTTCGTTTTGCTCACATTTTTTACGTAGTTAAACGTTCTTTAAACTTTGGTAGAAATATGTTTAATCATCAATATCTAGAAAACAATGTCATCTAGTAAATGACATTGTTTTTTAAATAAAATAAAATGAAATTTATTTGAATACTAGCTGACCCGGCGAACTTCGTACCGCCATATTTTCTGAATTCCTAAAAGACTATGTTTCATGACACAAAAACAAAATCACCATAATCGGTCCAGGTGATTAGGAGGATTTTAGAACTCGATCTCAGCGCCACCTACCGGTTCTAATTGCGAATCTAAACCATCCGGGAACCCACTCAAACACACAAAAACAAAATCACCAAAATCGCTCCCGGTGATTAGGAGGATTCTAGACCCCGATCTCAGCGCCACCTACCGGTTCTAATTGCAAATCTAAACCATCCGGGAACCCACTCAAACACACAAAAACAAAATCACCAAAAGCGTTCCCGGTGATTAGGAGGATTCTAGAACCCGATCTCAGCGCCACCTACCGGTTCTTTTTGCTAATCTAAACCATCCGGGAACCCACTCAAATACACAAAAACAAAATCACCAAAGTCGCTCCAGGTGATAAGGAGGATTCTAGAACCCGATCTCAGCGCCACCTACCAACGGGATAAAAAGTATCCTATGTCTGTCTCCTGGTTCCCCACCAATTTTCAGCCAAATTGGTACAGGCGTTCTTAAGTTATAAATAGTGTAACTAACACGACTTTCTTTTATATATATAGATATAGCTGTCTCGGCAGACGTCGTCCTGCCCGGTAAAAAATAGGGGTTGATCGTAGAAGGTTGAAAATTTAGGGTTGTATGTATTTTTAAAGCTATCATAAAAAAATAAAAATATCAAAAAATTAAAAAAAAAATTTAGGGATGGACTACCCTTAACATTTAGGGGGATGAAAAATAGATGTCTGATTCTCAAACCTACCCAATATGCACACAAAATTTCATGAGAATCGTTCAAATTAAAATCTAATTCAACCCAGTAGAAAATTATAAAAATACTAATATCGCTATTAAAAAATAGGGATTGATCGTAGAGGGTTGAAAATTTAGGGTTGTATGTATTTTTGTATGTTGTATAATAAAAAAATAGAAATTAAAAATTTAGTCTAAAAAATAAAAAAATAAATTTAGGGGTGGACTACCCCTAACATTTAGGGGGATGAAAAATAGATGTTGGCCGATTCTAATAGATACCGGATAAGCACAAAAAATTTCATCAAAATCGGTCAAGCCGTTTCGGAGGAGTATGGCAACGAAAACTGTGACACGAGAATTTTATATATTAAACAAGATAGAAGATGACGTGGTACATAAAATACATATTTCTGCATTGTCGTACTAAACATCTGCTCATGTATTGTGTTTGCCAAAACATAAAGACTATCAAATATGATATGGGTATCAATAAGCTTAATAAGTAGCTTCAAAATGGCCTATCATGCACCTCAATGATACGCGTTTTTTTTTGTAATGGGGTGTAAATTTTCTTGGAATGTAGTTGCTAGATTTTGAAATGGCACTGCTGAACTGTCTGTCATATTTTATTATACATGAAGTCTACTCGACTGGTTTTTTGTGCTCATTTTTCGCTTCAAGGACAGATATATCGAATTAGCTAACAGGTAAGTAGTATGCAGTTTTAAATTGTCTATTAAATCAATCACGAATGTCTTAAAATTCATAAAGTATCTGTTGCCAGTGACATTAATTCCTACGCAACCTATTTTAACTCGCAAAGGTCGATGGGCTGCCCTTCATCTCGTTTTTCATATGGTTCTATTTATTAGACAATAACTCGGCGTAATTGATCGTACTTTGTAAACAACGTCACAAAAAACTCGTAGGCGACTACCTAGTTTCCTATCATGCCATTGCAAACATTGAAACAGCTTTGCAAATATTTTGTTGTTTTACGCATGTGATGTTTACATACCCGCCGAAAGCAAATTTTCATGTAAATAAAAAAATCTTTTAATTTTAGGGTTTCATAGCATCCCTTTTTCTAAGTATGCCACAGATAGTTTTCTATATACAACTGTTGAATATCATAACGATGCCATGCAAAAATTAACAATTGAGGATAGCCGCTGTAACTTATTATTATATTGCGAGTAAAAAAGTTTGTAGTGTATTAGCATATGGGGTATTGTTAGGCAGGTCCTAAAAGTCGTTATAATGTTTCTTAAGGACTTTTTATTTAGTTGAATATTTGAAGAGATATTTGCTTTCAGAATTAGAGAACGTGTAGTACCTATCCTTCTTTTCCTTGTAACTTTTATATTATTATGTGAAAAATTTCGAAAAGATTTAAAATTGCAAAAGAATGAGTTTAATAAATACTTTTGATAAAAATTAGTTTGAGAGAGAATCGTTAAGCAGTTTTTAAGGTAGGTATGTTTTTAGATTTTATAACCTAATCATAAAACCGCAGGTATGCATCATCTATACGGAACTGTTCACTATATGTGGAGTGGAACTAACTTGGCTAATTTTTATTTACATGACTGTAATTGTAGAATTTTCTGTACCTTGCGGAAGTTTCCCATTTTACGGGGTATACATAAAATGCATATATTCATCCCGGTTATAAAAATTAGTTATAATACATCTTTCGTGTAATTTGACTCATTATAAAGGCTAGTATGAATTGGGAATCGTGCAAAGATATATTTAGACCATGATAACGTATCTAGTAGAATTGGCCTGACATGTATTTATGAATAATTAAACCACAAGCCACAAATTGCGCTTCGACCTGATATGAAAACTGGGTATAAGTATGCACTTTCAGGCAAATAATTTGGGGTGTTCTCTTCATTTTCCCAAATTTTTACTTGCATTGCCTTTTGCGAAAATACTCGCAGCGATAAAACCACTGTATGATAACATTCTAAGGGCAATGCAGATAAACAGCGTATTCGATAGATACCAATTAATATTTGTGATAAATTGGATGTACTATTATTGGCTGATGTCAATTATGAAATTCAGGAAAAAATCTAAAATATTGTAGATTTTTTTAAAGAAATACTATGAATTTCATGAACTTGATTATCAAAAGGAATTGATATATAGGTAGAAAAACAATAAAATATTGCATCAACTACGTTCATAAATTTGATTACTTCCAGGCACTCTATCAATACTTACAGGAAAGGATTTATAAAATAGGATTACATTTTTTTAAATCATAATAGTATTCATTAAGTGAAATATAAATTGTTGTCTTCAAGATTTATACAGCAATTTCCATTGTAGAAAGAAAATTTTAAAAGCTAATTTTAGTTCGTTACGTGTTCAATAAATCGTGTTGGAGACGCGAGTTGGCTGGAGTTGGCCCGTTTTTTTCGGTTCGGCCGGCAGGAGCACAATCTGTTGGTGAACGCTGCAAGGAGGCTGTATATCAGTCAGTGTCCGGGGCTACTTTAATTATTGCCTAATTTATTGTTGTCCTATTTTGCGAGTCAGCTCATTCTCGGATTTGGCTCGTAACGATATTATGAGGCCGCGTTTGCTTCAGAAAGAGGGTGGACAATGCAATTATAGCCACCATCGTCAGATGAATTTTACTCAACCGCCTTACAGTGCTCTGGAGATTTATTACTGGTTTTTGAATTATAACAACTATGAAATGCGTTTATTAATTTTGTTTGATAAACAATAGGACAGTTGAGGACACGTATTTTTAGTTAACTCTCGCAGTAAATATCTTCGACTACATAGACATAAACAATTGCATATAGCATCTTGCGAATTTACGTCTCTGCAAAAAGACAGATTTTTCAAGGCCGTGGTTTATTTAGTGAGTAAGTCACTGGCGTCTCGTTTCATTGACGTAAATTGTTTAAATAGTTTTCTGTCTAATGTATATATTATTACAATTTCCACGTGCTGTTAGTGAGAGAAAGCATAGTAATGAAACGTGCACCTCGAGATAACCGATATTAGGTATTCTTGAAGTCGTCTTGTAATAAGCATGGCGAGTATAGGTACCGTGCTGTCTCTTAAAAAAATGGGCAGGGCTGAACCCTCCTTTTCTCCAATGTTATTAAAGACAGATGAAATTTTAAAAGAAATTGATTGAAATAGCGAAAAAGGTACAAATTAGCGACGGATCCATATATTTTATACAAATAAGGAAATAACAAATTTGGAAAAATGGAATACCGTAAGACAGGTTTTAATAAATTATAATGACATATTTTGCGAATGACTTTTTCACTTTTGTTATAAGAAGAGAGAAATATATACTCAAAAATTGTAAGAAGTGTTATGTTGCTATATCTTCTTTTTTTCTTCTTCTTCAGCCAGCCTCGTCAAGTTTGCTCCACAAATCCCGCTCTCCCGTCTTCCACATCCAGCCCTTAACAGCGACTGTTGCTATAAACAAAAAAAGTAATTCTTAACCACTAACGAACCCTTCACCGTGCGGGTTCTGTTTGATCGATTTTTTTCGTAACTGTCATGTTAAACAATAAATATAACATGTGGTTACTTCAGGGATTTGGGGTGATACCAGCAATCGAAGGCGTCGCTATGCGTATCTCCTCCTCCCATAAATACCGTCAGAGGGGGCCGCTTCTACGGGGATAGCAGAGGATTTCCCCCCTTGATCGATGAAGTAGGGCACTCTGTCACCGGGGTAGCCCAGTATTGCCGAGCGTAGGGGCGTCACGGAGAAGTAATTAACTCTGTTCTAAATCCCGTGATGCCCCATAAAAGCGCGGATACAGAGGCGCATGTTTGTTTAGGTTTAGTGGGGAGTTCGGCGATCGTTTTCTTGCGACTGCTTCTGTTCGAAGCTAGTGTGGATAACCGGTCGCTGAAAATCCCACACACCGTCGATGCATGCTTCTGCTGCATTTCGCCCTTACCCCGAAGAGCCCCGAAAGTGACGATTGGACTTCATTTAGAAAAATAAAAGAGCTTTTGTGAGATACGAAACCCAAGATTCCTAGGTTATAATGTATGCCAAAAAAAGAACACGTGGCATTGAAAAATGTCAGTGCCAAAATAATGTTCATAATTACGTGGATAGCGTAAAACCAATACGCCATCATGACTAAAGTTTTAGCACCACATTAATCTTCCCGCCACGCCGTGTTTAGCTAACGATCTTCACTTTCATCTTATAATAGTCGAATTGTTATCGTAAAAATATGTTATTCTCTTTAGATGTATAAACTGACTTTATAGCTCATTCGAGTTTTATAACAGCGATGAAAGATCTACAGTTTTACGAAGACTTATTCATTTATGAGAATCACAATTTTCGAATGTTCCCTTCCTGTGCTTTGTTATACAAAGATTATGGTCCTAAAATTTAGTAGTGTACTGAAATTAAATTCTTTGTAGATAGATAGATAATACTTTATTGCTCGTCAAAATAACAGACACAAAACTTCAGTTACATTTTTTTTTAGGCGAAACAATAGGCGGGCTTATTGTTTAGAGCAATCTCTTCCAGGCAACCTAATATGTTCTTAGTTAATCTGGCGATTTAGGTAATATACTACATATTTAAAATAAATACTGTCACGTAATGGCCGCCTCTGCACAATTATTCTTTGTCAGTTTGAAATTGACCACACAGCGTCGTTACTCATTGCGGCCGCGTGAGGTCCGCGTTTGGATTACCATATAAGAAGATCCTTTGAGCCCATATGTAGTGCTCTTTTCTAATTATTTGTAAATATCACGCCATATCCCCATCTCTGCCTACCCCTTCCATCGTTTATAAGGCGCGTCGGTACCTCCACAGCGCATTATATTTTGTGCCCAATTAGCAGCGCGAGTGGACTTACACATTTATTTTAATCGAAACAGTGATAATTACTTAGTGTTCGTGTGACTCTTTTGTGATCAGGTATGTAGTATTTTCCGTAGACCCATGCCTTACCTTGTTTTCATTGGTGGTTAGATTCTTCTTACATTCCAGACATAAAATACTACCGATTCTGCCACATTGGTAGTCGACCACTCGAGGTGTGGCTGTCCGACATTATTATAGTAGCAGTTGGTGATGCAAAATAGTATCACCCCTTATTAGACGAGGTCGTCATCCTGCCCTTCTTAGATGCTAATGGCCTTACTTATAATCGTTTGTTAAATTTTAAGAAACTGCTCAGCAACTGATTAACGAAAATCTTATCCAAAACTCCTCTTACGGATAAGAGATGGTGGTAAAGTAACTCATAAATAACTGTCAAAAATAACCAACATCGAGAGGTAGTTTAAGTGACTGTTAAAAGGCAAGTTGGCAAGTTTTATTTGAAACAGCCATTGATTAGGGGCTTAAGAGTCTCTTATCTAAGAGACGGCTAATCATTTCTTAACGAGATTATTATAAGTAAGGCCCTAAATTGTGAGGTTACGATTAGCTTGCCATTCTTAGCGCAGTTTCTGCATCTTTCTGGTTGGAGGACAATGCTAGCCGTCTCCACCTTACTGCTTCGCCTTAGCCAACATGCTATTTAACGCTAGAGATAATAGCAGAACTTATTATCCTTGATTCGTATATAAACCGTGTAATCTTTCTAACAACTACATATTGTTAATACGTGCATGCTTACCGGGATCCTATCGTATTCCAGGGTATTTGGTGCGGGCTGACAAGCCGTACTACTTCGCGTGCCCGGAAGCCACGCGTTCCATTTATTCATCTTGAAAGATAGACGATCTCTCCCTGCTTCATTACCACAACAACACGTTTCCGACGCTGGCGCTGCGTGCTGCAGTGCGGTCTCGGCGAGTGTAATACGCCGAGTCCAGTTGGCGTCGAAGCTCAACACCTAGATTCTCGTAGCCCGTCTCCATGAGTGGCGTCCATAAATATCCTTCATAATCTTTCTCAATAAATTTTCTTAATGAAATTTTTAATCGAGCTGTCATATAGTTCATGACGTCACATTAGGCCGCGTCGTCATCAGGTCGTATACTCTACTTTTACTTGAACTCTTAGTTTGTCTAACGAGCGAAGTCGTTTCAGTACAGAATTAAGGATAAAGATTTTTTTGCCACAGCTGAAATTAAGGCCCTGAGGTTCGCTTAGATTGGCTCTTCCAATCATCAGTGTAATGTAATTGCAGTTTAATTGAGCTCATAGCCAAATACTTTACAAAGGGTGGTGTTAGAAAAATAGTCTCATAGTCAGCAATTAACCTTTTGTTTCTCAAATCCTTCAATGGAGATTGAAGGGCTCATTCCCGACCTTGAACTCGCATACCTTACGCTTAGTGAGGTCTAAAAAATTAAATATAACAATACATACATATGAAATATATTTTTATTCAATAAGTAGTTATCATATGTATGTATATTAATTGTTCGATACATAAGCACTTGGTGTTACTATTTATTATAAGCCTCTAAAATATGAGTAAAATTTTGCATAAAGGCATATTTTATGTAGCGAGAAAGTTTGGTATAAAGTGGCTTGTCAGCTACAAATCTTTAATGGTAGGTATAATATATCCCACGAGGTGAAACGTTCGCAATCCACAAATCAAGAGAAACGTCACGAAAGGTTCTCAAAAGCTTTCGTCGCGACAATGTACACACATTTGTATAACAAAGATCATTTAACAACCTTATTAATTCAAAAATAAAATAGTTCGGTAAAACATACATCGTTTACGTCTAGCTGTAATAATATAATTAGATTAGATTATATTTACAATATTTAGATGTTATAAAGTATCTAAACCAATATAAAAATCAAAACCAATATAATATAAAAATGTATATCAATTTATTGGCAAAAAATTGATACATAAATAATGCTTACTTAGGTTCTTGCACTAGGACTAACTTGTATCAGGGGGTATTAAATGGAATGGCGGAATCGACTTGCGCACCCCATCGCCGGTCATAGGACCGTAGAGGCAGTAAGGCCCTTCCTGCCCAAATGAATATACCAGAGGCACGGCACCCTGGCGTTCCGCCAGACGCAGGTACTGACCGGGCATGTCTGCTTCGGCCGGTACCGGTCGATAGGGCGTGAATCGTCGTCTGGGTACCATCACTGCAGTGCCAGCGTCGAGGACACGGCGCTGCACACTCTGCAGGAGTGTCCAGAGTGGGATGCCGTCGCCTCCTTTTGCGAGGCCGTCATGTCCGCAAAGGAGGCGGCGGAGTGGGAGAGAGAGCGAGTAGTCGTCCTCCTCTCCCGCCGCAATAACCGGTCTCGGCGCCGTAGGAACACAGACTTCCGGCCGCCGTGAAGGCGCGGCGCGGGTGACGGTCAGGGCAGGCTATAAGGCTGTCACCCGCATCCTAAGTCGCCGAGTAGGGGGCGCGCGCCCCTCTCAAATGAGCACGGAGAGGCCTGCCCGACGGGGCGGGCCCACGTCAGCCGGGGTCGTGGTAGAAAAGCTCACGCACATCCCGTCACCACGGCACATGGGGTCAGGTGGCACCAATGGGTTTTAGTTAAAAAGTAAAAGGTACGTAAAACGTTTTAGGTAAAATTACATTATTTTTACAATAGATGTAATGTGTGTGTGCGTATGACATAATTGAGCGAGTGCACGAGACATAATTAATTTCCTGCATAGTAATAAACTAATTTTGTATTCCACGTAAATAATATTCAAGATTTTAAGAATACCTAAACCTCTTACTAATATTAGCCCGTCCGTCATGCTGGATAATCTTTGCGGTAGATATTTTTTTCAATTTTATCTTAGTTATTTTATATTCAATTACTTTATAATTAAATTATGTCGATTCCTTTTTATGTCAAATTAAGGACAGTTCAAGTTACTTCGTAAGCACAAAGCCGACCTCTTTGATGATATAATTTGAACCGAAGCCATCGATAACCGGATTTATACCTAACGGTAAATAAATTTGAAGTGTATAATTTATAATTCTAAACTTGCCGTACAGACACGGCTTCAAGCTTTAAAAACAACAACTGGAATAGAATATTAATGACCAAACTGAACAAAATAACCAAAATGACTCGGTATTAAAATTACATATATACCAAATTTTAGCCAAATCGGTCCAATTGTTTTTCCGTAAAAGCATTACAAACAATGAGGCAAATATATTTTTATCCCGGAACTATCCCATATTTCGGGATAAAAAGTATCCTATGTTCATCCTCGGTATCGAAAAAATAAGTATATACTGAGTTTCAGCTAGTCCAGTACTTTTTTCCGTGAAAGCGTAACAGACAGACAGACTGACACGGACGGACTGATGGATGGACTACTACGGACGGAAAGACAGTTACTTTCGCATTTATAAAATTAATAGGGATTACCGTTATATGTAATATCTAATATATAATATGAATAGCAATGTTCACAAAATTATAAATAATATACTGAAAAACTGAGAAGTAGAAGATGATTAAGGTATGGGTGGGTATGTAATGAGAAGGGATTAAAATCAAGTGATAAAAAAATGTTAAACTGCAAGATTGATAGTACAACAAAGGGAGACCAGAAAAAGATGGTCAGATTGTATAAACGACGATATGATGATTGGTGGTGTGAGAGAGGACGCATGGCAAATGGACGAATATGGAAGGAAAGACATATTGTGCCGACCCCAAATTATTAGGAGAAGGCAAAAGAAAAGAGAGATAAACGTTATAACTAATATAATCATAACGTTTTAAGAATTTTTGTCTTCATGTCGGTCTACAAGTTCATGAATAGGCTCTGAAATGGTTCTATTGGTTTCAATGAAAATTATTATTAGTTGTTAAAATACCAATTTCACCTCAAATTTTCATTTTAATATCGTGTAGTATGTAGCTATTTCATGCATAAAATAAGAAGAAGAGCTTGTAAAACACCTACAGTACTTGTATATTTAAAATAAAAATATATTTTATGAAATATAACAAAATAGTCCACGTACTTAGTTCTTTCGAAGATCACAACTGGTTTCTTGCACGTCACCTTATACATTTTTAGGGTTCCGACAACTCGATCAGACTGATTGTATAAACGGAAATTCTAAGAAATCGTCTTATTCGTTATAATCCTTCTGCCCGTCTATTCAACTGTGTTTATATGCCACAGTCGTTTTTTTCAGAAACTACTGGGCCTACATGAATAAAAGAGAGGAAACTGAAGCCTGTATCGCGACAACGACTTGTAGTAATCGGGTAATAAACAATATTTTATCTTTTTTATTTTTATAACGATAAAGAAATATAATTAAATTTTGTATCAAAGGTAACCTAATATTTTCCCCAAACACCAATTAAAGGGTGTAAAGTAATAAATAAAGTTTAGCAAAGTCCGAATAAACAAAGTATATAAACAAAAGCTGGTAAACCGGCACTGTCCGCCAATATTGACCGCTGGGAGATTTACTTCAACCTAATGACTGGAGTAAATCTTCAACCGCAAATAGCCTTATGTGAACATTACCTCAGACCTAGATATTCCTATTGACTTTCCTTTACGTATACACATGGGATTAATTTATAGCAAGACATACCTAATGTTAAAATTCTATTGTACGTTAGAAAATTACTGAGTAGTCCAAAGAATGAGATTTTAGCAGTCTAGACCTATGAAAATCAGCACCGTGAAAACTCTCCATCATCATCCTAACATGAAATTCAAGTTACACCCGAAGCCTACTTTTCGATTTTGGGATCCGCCGTTTTACAATTTTCGAATATTATGAAAAATGTAATTTCCTAAATTTGACTGATTGATGTAAAGATGTGTTGTGTGTGTAGCAGGACCAGCGGCCGATGGAGTCCAGGAGTCGAAACCGCGTCTCATCGAGCATAGTGTCGAAGGTACTTCATCCCGGTGGTCTGACGACTTGCGTAAGGTGGCGACTCGGCGGTGGATGAGGAGGGTGGAGGACCGGGACGTGCGGCTCGGACATAGGGAGACCTAAGTCAAGCACTAATCAAGCAAGACTACGATTGTCATTGTGGTCAGCCAATCATAGTCCACTGCTGGAGGTAGCCTTCACCAAAACGGCGCCACTCATCCCTGTCCTCCGAATCCTCATTCAGCGCTTATCGGTAATCTTGTGCAGGTCGCCGGTCCGTTGGGCTAAAGGGCGTCTGATACTACGTTTACCAAGACGCGGTATCCACTCTAAGACTCATCTGCTCCATCAGCCATTGGTCATGCGGCGAAGTTGACGGGCCCACTGCTACTTCAACTTCTTAATTTTGTGAGCTATGTCGGTTACCTTGGTTCTCTTGTGGATGATAACCTCCTTTTTAAGTAAGTCTATCCATAAGAGAAACATCCAACATAGCCCGTTAAGTGAGTTGGAACTTGCGGACCAATCTTGCCGTTAGTGTCCATGTCTCGGTCGTAGGTCTGATTGGCTGACGAGAAATTTTGATTGCTATTAAATATATTTTTTGATCTCTCCGTTTAATTCAACTACTTATGCTCATCACTTCGTAAGGGCGGTGCTTGGCCATTATATTCATATCTTCGGTACCCTGCTAAATATTTAAATAAAGATTAAATATTTCTTGTTTTCGTTTCTACAATTATTTATTACTGAAATCCGTTAAATTATTTCGGAGCCAATTCTAAATAAGGTTTCAAACAGACCTACAGACGAAAATTCATAAAAAATATTATCAATTTCAGTAGTTTGAAAACTTAATGGGTTCTGAAGTTTGCATTGGAGCAGAAACGATAGATCTCCACCTGCTACGATCCTGACAAACACTTTTCGTTTCATCAACTTTCATCAATTCATTTACACATGGTATTTTTTACCTTACCTTTAATTAAAACATATTTAATTTGATCATGGTGAGCACGTCGTGGTCTATCGGCACCGACTCTACCAGATACGTTAAAGTGTCTATTATTATTTTACTACAAAATAGTTTGCTGACTTTTTATGCTGTAAATAAAGATATAATATAATTTAGACTCAGCTTTTAAATAAAAGGGTAGTGTTTGATCCTAGAAATGGCGCGCCACGACGTCATTGTGACCGCACAAGTTTTGAATGCTTTCATTCAAACTTGCGGTACTGTTTGCTGCGGGCTGCGGCTATGAATGGCGCATGGCACAGTTTGGCTTGACAACTTCGTCGATTTAGCTTAGCACTGTCCTACTGCTAAGCTTTACTCATACTCGAATTTTAATATTTTACACGAAAAATATAATGGCCTATAAATGTCCCACTGCTGGGTCGACCCATTTTTTGGTAGCGTACAGTCTATCCGCACTGTCGTCCAAGACTGATTGAGAACTTTCACGCAACGGTTATAGCAATGTGCACGTTACCTACTGTGGATCTCCATCACTTTCAACTCATGGCAGTTATAACTATATACATTAGGTCTCTTATGTACCTAATATATATATCACGTAAGAAAAGTATCTAAAGGTACACGTTTCCTGGTGACATTCAATCTCATAATGATTTAAATGCGAGTTTGAAACCCCAAAATATCATCACTTCTACTTTTAGTATATCAAGTTATAAACACAATTACAGTTGTTTAAACAAATAAATTCATTCAGTAACTCCATTTATAACACATGTTTGGAATAAACATTAAATGTGGGGAAGAAACTTTTGTCGTAACCTCTGTGAATGTTTGATACTTTTTGCAATCAGGTCAGAAAGTTAAATGAATGGTTATCTACGAATGGTAATATAGCCCCTGCTTGTGTGCGGATACGAACTAACGCCCTTGGGGGCCCTTCATGGTTTTTCTGAGGGATTGCCCTCGTCCGTCCTTTTGCAAATCTTCCTTGCTTTCCTCTGTAATGAGTGTTTTGTATTCTTCCATCTTTCAGAGACAAATGAAAAGACTAACCACAGCAGTTACCGTCTGTTTAATAGTACTTCATTTTAAATGTTCATTGTTAGACTTAGAATAGAAATAGTCTATTGTATAAAAATGTTGCATGAAATAAAAAACATAGTAATCAAGTACAACTGGTGGTCTTATCGCCCATAGAAATTTCTTCCTAACAATCCTTGGATGGATAATAAGGACAGAAGTCGGTAGTTTCTAAAACAGAACTCGTACGATAATTTCACTTAAAAAGTAAATTAAATAATGCACAATACCGTAAAACATACGTTATGTATCAATAATATTAAACGTTATTAACAATGTCATATCTCAAATAATGTATTGCATCTATCACCACATCTGTATGAAACGGCCTATATCTGTACACTATATTATATTAAATGTTAATCAAAGTATGGATATGATCGTAACTGTTTTTAGACTATTTAGACGCTTATCGCGTTCTTTCACTATCGTGAAAGAGTTACCTTATCGAAACGATATGTTGGACGAATGTCCTAAAAGTTTCTGAATTCCACAGCGGCCTTTCCTTTCAGATTGAGTTTCAGATTTTCATCGTATCTAAAAGTTCCATTTTATCTTGACACAAAATACACCCAAAGACCGTAGCAAATAAATGTCCTGAAAGGTCTTAAGATTTGTTAGTAAAAAGCTTTTAGAACGAACTTGGGTTATCCGAAAACCCTTACATAATTACAAGGTGTCTTACATTGGGTAAATGAATACATTTGTATGTTTTAATCAAACGTTAAGAGTATGTCTAAGTAGGTCACTTACTTGATTTTTAGTTGTAAAGTAAAAGTAAAATTTGGGATCAGAAACTTTTGTGAAATCTTACATTTGAGGGCCTGAAGTGGAGGTTTTTTGTGGATTGCATAGTGAAATTTATATGTGTGATATCTTAATTGTTGTAAGACAGCATACACTTCCACTTTATTTTCATACTTATCATGTTCGTCATACGAATCTACGAAAACGGTCGCTGAGTTCCGCCCTCTGTTATTTTTATATTTATTAATATCCCGCAGTAGTATTAATATTTTTAATCTGTACACTATCAGATTAAAAATATCAATATCAGTAGCATATTTATTTAAGGCACCTATAGTTTTGATAATTCTGTTCATTTATCAGTTAACTATTGCTAAATGCAATAAAATACATTGTACACAATTTCAAGAATATATTTAAAACAAAGAATCCACTGAATAATAACTTCTTTAGCATATAAAAATGTGTATTGAAATAAGTTGTTGGTAGAAAAACTAAATGTATCCTTTAGTCGTAATAAATAAAACGTCTTAATATCATGTAATTATAGAGTAAAGTAAATTGGATAATAAAAAGAAAGAAAGTAATGTAATCAAAAAATGTATGAATGGAGAAGAAAAGAAGCACACTGTCACGTTTCGAGATAGGGGATGCCGAGATTAAAAATGAACAATTTTAATATTTGTTAAATTAAACATCTGCTAGGATGCAATCTCCTCATTTCAAACAATTTCTTGAATGCAGCTAAGTTGGTCTTAGATTGCAATATGATATATCATTCTCATCTGTATGCGACAGATTACGTTCTCACGATGTTTGAATACTTGAAAAGGTCATTCAAAAACCTGTCATTTGTAAAAGAATTTCAGAAAAGAATCACATTCTTATGACGAAATGATATTAGCAAAGTTTATCTTTGACAGCGGGGGAGCGTGCCATATCCAAACACAATGAGGCGTCTGCCCCATATCGATAAGCGTCGGAACCAGCACTCAATGAGATATATAATGCATACGCCTCGCACAATTTGCTGTCATGGTAGAGGATGTGTGATTTTTTAAGTAAATTTCCTTTTTTTCAATTAAGTTTATCTTTCGCACAAATAGATTCTTATTATGTTACTAGTCCACAAGACAAGAGAGAAGAAGAAGTGGTTGCTTAATCATTATACTCTTGAGAGGTATTGATATCTAACATAACGGGTCTTAGAAAATCTCTGTATTAGATACAAGACCCTGATTTCGTTTAACGCTGAATACCAATTACAATAACAATATACCATCTGCCGTCTCTAAGAATATTAATAATACAATGGAAGAAGATTACCAAGAACAATCAATTACTAAAAATAAGCCTGAAAAGCTTTTAAATTCTATATGACCAGATGGCGATGCAGGACATATTTTCTTGTTATTAACGTTGATACTTATAACCATGGATGAAGAAAATTAAGTCATAAATATTGCCCAGCGCAAAACGTAATTCATAACACACTCTGTAATCATCATTGAATAAATAAATCGTGATGAAATCTACACATGTAACTGATTTTTGGTCAAGCGAGGCATGTGTACTGTCCGTTTATATAAAAATGTGAAGGCGGGATATTTATGGGCTGATACTATTACGTAAGGATAGTATGCTAAAATGAACTTTGTTTGAGTAAGTTCGTCCCCTTGACACTGCAATTATAACAATTTACATATTAAGACAAGAAATCCATGCAGACGATATACATACGTAATCTAATACATATAAACTATCTAATTAAAATATTAAGCTACGAGTGACTACGTAACTGCGATATCAGGACTTAAGACATTAAGCTCACATGCTTAATGTTTTGTTAGTGGTAAATACTAGAATATTGTTGGCACAAAAGTTTCCAATAAGACAACAGAGTAGTAAATCATATTAAGCGGTGACTAGTTACGAACTAACTGCTAACAACAATCGGAGAGCCCCCACATGTAATTAAGAAGACACACGCACGTAGAACAATGTTTGGAATCAGTTCTATTATCTGTTTACATCTCAATTATTCACGAATTAATCACAATTCAGAATGTTCTATAATGTACGGTGTGGTTCCGAGTGACTCCAGACTCGGGGAACCTACTGAATTATTTAATAAACTCCTTGCACTAGTTTTCCTGAAGGCTGCATTTGCATACAAAGCATTCCTATTTAGATTACCTATACAATAGACAAATCAAATTCATTATAGAATATAATATTTATTAACCCTAGGCACTAACAAATAAGATTTGATTGAAAGTTTCTATTTATACGATAAATGGCCCTTTTTAGAATTTTATTTTATCTAACTGAAAGTTTGTCTGGAATAGGGTGTGAAGCGACTTGCGTATTTAAATCACATTTTTAGGAATTAAAAAAGGGATTTTATGTTATGGTTATGTATATTTTATTTAGATGCCTTATAATGGTCATAAGATAAGGAAAAAAGTTCAAGTCCGCGCGAACAATGTGGCGGCCACACTAGTAGACCATAACACTTATACTATAATTACTATAGATAATAATCGGTCTTATTCATAGGGTAAGTTTGTAGTATTAATTATGGTTTTTAAAGAATACTACAAATTTACTCTAACTCTATATGAATAACATTCGTCAAATTAAAAATATTTTTGGATATTTGTTTATTTTTTATTACTATTCTGTGGAGGATCCGAGTATATTGTCAAGACATTTGCTATAATTATACAGTTACTGTTAGTATAATTAGCACTTTTGATAATGAGGTTGTTATTAAGATATAATTTTAAAAAATCTCTATAAATTAATTAACATACTAATGACACTGTAAACGACTATTTCATAAACAAGTTTTAGTGAAGTGCAATATTGAGTTGCCACATTATTAATACGTTTTGGATTGAGCTGCAGATAATACCTATCACGTTATTAGTGATTGATGAGATTCAAACTCGATAGGTACAGCAGATAACAATGAAACAGTAAACAGACGCGAACCAACTAGTGTTAATAAATGAACAACATTATTAACCGTGTTTCGTTACGAATACGATTGACTAAATTATAGTTACATGATTTCATTCTCTGTGTATTTAGTTAATTTACTTATTGTCCGCTCAAAATTTGTTTTATTTAAGCATTTTGAAGTCGTCGAAAATGGTTGTCGTCGCCTATAGACATTTGCAACACCAGGCGCGGAGCAATGCGTTGGGCATTGCAAACCTTTAGAACAGGATAAAGGGAATGGGATAAACAGCTGAGATAAAAGGAAGAATAAATAAATAATCGGCAGATAAACACTTGTGTGTGTTTATAGGCTACGTTCCACAAGAGACTCACAACGACCGCGATTTTTCCCGTTCCATTTGCTTGCGGACGTTACAATCATAAACTCTAGTGGATCGGATTACGGAGCGTTGATATCATTAAAGACAACATACACAAATGTTGGCTGGTAGTACATTGGGTTGTTTTGTTGCCTCTTACGACAGGCTGCCCGGCCGCGGGAATTTGTATTCTTTTTTCGTTTTTGCACGAGGAAAATTCTCCTTCAAGGCCGGCAGCACATTGGCAGCACCTCTGTATTGCTAATGTCCATAGGCGACGGTAACCACTTACCATACTACTAAGGCGCTCAGCCTATCTGCTGTTCTTCAGCAATTAAAAAAACCTATATTCTGTAAGAGTGTGGTATCACACCAACAGAACCGGCCCTTAGAGCTGTACTCAAGATAATGATTCCAGTATAGATTCAAGATTTCTACCCTGTCAAAAGTCTTGACGTATATTTGTAAAGCAGAAGAAGAATAATAGGAATAACTATTGCTGTATATAAAAGTAAATGTGACAAGTACCCGAATTCGAAAGGACTATATGGTGGTACTACAGGACATGCTTCTTTAGTTCTTTGATATTTTATTATTAAAAATTATTTTTATGTAAACAATTCAGTTGAAGCCTAACAGTGCGATATTAATTTCTTTATCTAAATAAATCGTAGAAATACGTGTACACTCAAAATTTGAGAATGACTTTTTTTGTGTGTGTTTGAGTGGGTCCCCGGATAGCTTAGACTTTAGACTCACAATTGGTACCGGTAGCTGGCACTGGGATTGGGTTCCAAGCTCCTCAAAATCTCCACGACCTATTTTGATGATTTTTTCGTGTGTAAGTATGGGTTTCCAGATGGTCGGGATTCATAATTGGAACCGGTAGGAGGCATTAAAATTGGGCACTGAATTATTTTTTTTAGGGCAGGGCAACGTCTGCCGGGGCCGCTGGTTTTTATGTATGTACGGTATGTTCTGTCCTTTCATATTTATATATCCTGGCATTAGAGCACGCTTACAGATCTTGTAAACATCTTTCAAACAATCCATCCATGTCTATTTGAAGCTTCGAAAAGAAAACTGTTACTTAAACATGCGTGTAGGGTGTGGTTCAAATAAAGAAACTTTCCATTGATTTGTAGTCCGTAAGCTGTCCGCCCATCGGAGTTATAGCGACTACAGTGAGTATTTAATTTTGTACTCGTACAAGTAACATGATGGACACATATCTAATTGATTCATATCGTTTAAATTTACATTTAATGGTATTTAATTCCATTTCATTTATAACTTTCTCATAGCAGCTTTCCGTCACTTGCTGGAGTATTAACTTGGAAATTGGAATCCTAAAACCCTATCTGACTATACTACTTTACTGTAGTACAATTTGAGTGCATGACATTATAAAAAAAAATACCCTCAAAAAAGCTTGCTTTTGTTTGTAATACTAACAATCGCATTCAGAGTTCTTAAAGTACGATTAATTGAAGGGTCAATTGCATTTACTTGATGAAATTTTAATACATAAATCGACATTAAGTACTCGGAAGTAGTGCTCATATTTCATTCCTAACCCGGCTACTAATTGAGCCTAAATACAAACACATAAAGTAAAACCAAATTTATACCTACCATTTTAGTTAACAGACCATTATTCGATTCTGAATGCGATAAATAAATCATTTTTATATACTTTTATGGATATATGAAAAAGTACAAATAAATGCTTTTAGGATTTCAAAGGTTAGTCGTCAGCTGCTCTATACATAGATAATCAACAACACAAAGTAATAAATCAAAACATGGTAAACGTACTTTAAGCTTGAAGTCAACTGCTTCGGTCATATATTGAAGATGATAATAAATGTAAGTAGTTAATATTGTTACGAGCTACAGGACTCGAATTAATATAAATGCCTTTGGAATTACTATAGAGTTTATTAGAACTGTACAAACACGTACAAAACAGGGTAAAAATAAAACTGGATGCAACCAGTTCACACTGCACGATTCAATAACGCGCGAAAAGTCCGTTACTATATCGCTAATCGACAGTACTACATACGTGTTGCTAGCATCGTAATCGTCACTTGACTGCCCCACCCCTCCGTTTGGGCATTGTTTTATAATAAACTGTATAATACCGACAAAGGGGCCCCGTTCATGCATATCTGGCAAGCTCCGACGCAATGCAATAAAAACAAGAATTAATTAGTTCGACACTATTGACAGCCATAAAATAAGTACGATAACAATAGGATGTTTTTAAATTTTACACACGAAGCAAACAAAAGAATTCCTAAATCATAGAAGGCAATAAACTGCGTTTTTACGACATACAGGTGTATGGTCTTTGTCGGTATGTAACAATATTATTTATTCTAAACTACGTTGGTAGAAAGAAAATAGCAAACTTAAAATTGCAGTATACAGTTTAATGTAGTCATAATAGGAGCAAGAAATAAGATATTGTTCTGTAGAAGAATGGAACCAGATGGCCCGAGGGCAATGAAACTGCGGTCGGTGTGATAAATAACGGAATGAAGCGTGAGTATATTGCATTCTATAGTTCCACTATCGCAGTAAGAATTAATGAACAGGTATATTTATTTTTATATAAAAAAATAATTTAGCTCATTTAATTTGACTTCCCAAGCTTAGACACGTCTTTATTAGTAGTCAGGATCTTTTATCACTGACAATTCGACATTCTAGCTATGGAAATTAAGCGATGTGTTTTCGGACTGCCCATTGCCCGAGAATCGTGGTGGTGGTGGAGACTCATCGACCAAGAAGTAATTCTTACCTAACCAGAACACCGGGTTTCTGTCGATCGCCCTTTTCAAGAATCAATCCCGCGAGTCCTGGTAGATGCCGGCCCGTAGGCTTCTTCCAACTATCAATGAATTATACGTTAGCTTGATTTTCTTGCTACTAGATGCCTTCATCTAGGTTGATCGCCTAGGTTGGTCGTGGTAGCGTAATGGGCTAGCGCACACGTCTGAAACTCAAAGGGCGCAGTTTCGAATCCTGGCCGTAACAACGATAAAGGAAAACATTGTGATGAAACCTGCATATCGAGATAACCGATGTGTCAAACCTGCCGACAAGCCAACAAGACAAGCGTGGCGAGTATACCTACTCTCCGTTCCCCAACAGTGGGAGGCCCGAACTCAGCAGTGGTCTGTTATTATTATTTATACTATTATAGATGCCTACAAAGATAAATATAACTTATTAATTAATAAAGGTAATTTATTGAATTTTTCTCTGTTATCAGTTCTTTAGATTTAAAAAAAAATGAATTTGAGTTTAATTCGTAATACGACTTTTTTTGTTGTTGGAGTACACAGCATATTTGACGGCATGGTTGACGGCCAACTAATGGAAAGTGGAAACTAAGTCGTATGCTTAGACATGCGAATACCGGAAATTTAAAATACAAATATAGCGTTATGTAAATAATATACGATACAGTAGGTTAGAATTCATTACAATTAAGGTGATATCTATAAAATAGCTGATGTTATAAGGAGTGACTTAGATTACTTTTAAAGGTTAGCAAAAAAAATCAACGCGGACGAAGTGGCGGGCACAGCTGGTTAAGTATACAATAGTATATAAAATTTATATCATATGGTTGTTGATAGCAGTAAATGAATATCATCATCAAGAAAATAGCATTTAAGAACTCAGCTGTTCTTAATGGAGCCTCCGCCAATCCTCTCTATCTTGGCCAGTTGTTTCACTTATTTATACGACACGAGACCTACTCTTTCCTTTTATTGGTCTAAATGTATTAAAATTAATATATGCCAGAGAAATTTGTTGCTCTGATCAATCGCTTAAACTGTCTAGTGTTACCATTGAATATATCTAAAACGGGATTATCACTAACTATACCTACAGATGACACATTCTGCTCATTGAGCTGTAATAAGATGTACTATTTTTATAAGCTCGCAAAGCAAAAGGTTACCATCGCCTATGGACATTTGCAAAACCAAACCATTGTATTACTGGGCTCGAAGGAATTGAAACCTGGCCACTAATACTGGGTCTTGTTGAATGGAGACCGCATCTATAGACAATAGTAACGCTTCGGGCAAAACGGGAAGGTAAACTTCGAAAGGCAGCTGGCAGAGACTGGGTGCGATGAGCTAAAAATCAGGCTTACTCCCCCGACGTCGACAAGACAAGTGACTTCATTAAACTGGCAATGCCGGTAAAGGTGGAGTAATGGAATATGTAATAGAATATTACGCATAGGCATAAGATGTAAGACGCAAAAAATAAAATGTTAAGACAGTATTAATGTATTTAAATATCTCTTCCCGCGTATCCCTTTAATGTATTCGAAGGTGTATGTCTACGTTCACAAAAATCATAAATTACACATTTGCATATGTATTATTCTCATCTTTTCGCCCTTTTAGATAATACCTGCCAAGGCAGATGGAAAATAAAAAATGCGTAAAGGCGAGACCCCGCAGAGGTGCGGCTCACGAGATTCTAAGAACCCTTTTGCCCTTTTCATTTTATTTACACACTATAATCCCAAAGGTTGATTATACACTTATATTTGCAACTATTGCATAACATAATGTACATATCAGTTTATAAAATATATATAGTACTTTAATGAATCTCGTTCCAAACTTTTTTGATAAAAACAATCCTATATCCATCTACGTCAGTGACTTAAAAAGGACCCTCTATATATGAAAATTCATAATAATCGGTCGGTGCTTAAGAAAGTATAGAATGAGCAAATAGGCATTAAAAAATAAAAAGCAATCATTTTAAAATGATGAATGATATTTGTTAGTATGGACAATTTAATACTATTCACCTCTATAATATTATAAAATTGAAAACATACCGTATATGTACATTGAAGCTGCAAAAAAACACGATGCAATCCTTTTTAGATTTCTCCCCGTTTGTCGTTTAGTCTGTTTGTACGAGATTCAGGTAAAAACTACTGGGTCGATTTCGATGCGGTTTTCACTGATCGACAGCTAATTCAGGACTTAAAACTACTTAAACTTAGACACTGCGCTACTTTTTATCCTGGGAATTCCGGGGGATTTTTTTCTGGAAATGATTTAAAATGGCCAGATTTAAAAAGAAATCGAATTCCAATGTGATTTTTAACTGATCGATAGCAAATTTAATGTAATAAAATATGTGATATTTATATGTCGGGAGCGGTTTGTCCTTGTTCGGATGTGTAAAAATTTGCTTTTCAAATACTATGATACATTGTGCGGGAATATCAATTCAAGAGTAGACGAAGTCGCGGGCATATCCTAGTTTAAAATAAAAAAAAATCGCAATAAAACTACGTTTTAACGATTTTAAGCGCGGTAATTTATTTAATTTTTGTTATTCCGATGTTTCGGCTACTTTTCAGTGGCCGTGATGCTTAAAACCGTTAAAACGTAGCTTGATTATGTATAAAAGTCGCGAAAATTTAATAAAATATTATAACAAATCAATTAGTTCGATTCATACGATTTTATTTTAAAGAGGTAAATTATTTTGTTGTATAATACGTTATTTATTCCAATGGTTATTTTTTCCACCGTCAATTAATACATTACCGTTTCTTAAAAAGCAGGTCGTGTGGAATTGTTCTATTCTGATTTCGGCAAAACTGAATACGGTATGGTTCCAACACTACGAACGTGATCTGGTGAATATTAGAGAGGACAATAACGCTAAGCCTACCCGATTGACATATCTATATTCAAATCCAAACGTTAAACCATTCAAAAGGCATTTGTAATCCAGATTGATAGACGTCTCACGCTAATTGACTCGTGTTCACGAATATACCTATTTGCTTAGCGTTACCGATGATTAATAATGCAAATTTTGCTCAGCTGTTACCTCCAAATTCACGATCACGATCGTCGGTAAAACTCTAAACCATTGACCGAATAAATAATATATAACGACTTCTGGCACGCAAATTGTTCTCGCCATTTTGAATTATGCGGGTAGCTGCTATTGTTTCACACAAACCATCTTTGTATTGTTAAGTGATAACAAGCAATCGAACTTAGCTATATCTAATGGAAATTCGATAATTAACTCCAGCTGCGGCTACATCTTTATAACAGTTATAGATGTGTAATTGCTTTAATGAACAGAAACTTGACTTTAGAAATAAAACTGAAGTCGGTTGCAATATTATGAATATAAAAAAATAAACTTCTAGGACACAAAGTTGCAAGATAATCAATCACAATTACCGAATATTGGTCATTTATCACAGACATTTCATTTTATTATAAGTAGTAGACATATCCATGTACCTACCGCTCGTTTCCCCGCAGAAATGTTCCAATTTTCAGGGATAAAGATATCCCGTGTTCATCCCTCGTGTGGAAAATATATACATAAATTATATATAATGGCACGTGACAGAAAAATGTTAAACTGGAAGATTTACGGATACAAAGGTAAAGCTAGATCAAAACAAAGATGGATGGATTGTGTGAAGGATTTGTGGTGTGACAGAGATCGTATGTTGGAATAGAGGAGTATAGAAGTAAAAAATATATTGTACCGACCCCAAATAATTGGGAAAAGGTGAAACAGAAGAGAGTATATATACCCAATATGCATATTGAAAAATAACGACCCTAGTCATTCAGTTAAAAATTTATATGTTGTTATTCATATACATAATTTTATGTATATTTGGAGATAAACCGAATAAAGTTGTATTCGGTTTATTCTCAAAACAACGAACAAAGAACAAACAATTATGCAAACGTCCAAATAGTCACCTTCAATTAATGTAAGTATAATTCATATAAATATAAGAAGTATATGTATATATAACTATACAGTATTTAATAATTTCAATATAACATAAATGATTCGATGAATTTGCGTATATGGTTATATTTTATTTCATAGAAAGCAGAAGACAATGGGAGCTTTTAATTTAAAAAATTTACGCATTGGAATCCGGTCTGAATAAATACTTATCCGCGCTCTTATATCAGCCGGCTTTTATATGGAACTCAAGAGACGGCTATCTCGGCTACATGGACGTCTGTCTGCATATAATGTTTTATGAATATGTATATGCCATACAATTACCTTAGCGGGATCCTGTTGGTTGCTGCTGACGTACACGGAAGCTCGCCTCCCGAGCAACGTCCGACTTACAATAGAGCTGCTTCGACGTCCCGACATGCGATCTTGCGGTACCGGCAACATTGTATGGCCTTTAAAGACTACACTTCCAATACACACTACAACGTAACACTGCTTTACTACATGTAACTTAATAAGTCAGCAAACTGAGTTAACAACTTATTCTTCAAAGTTTCGTTTAAAACTAATTCAGTTAACTCGTCTAATTTGTTGTTCAAATTTTTGTTTTACGAGGCGCAGATTTTTAAATTTTCTTGAGACTGTAGTTAATTAAATTAGTGTACGTATCCAGCAAGATAATGCTGCCAGCCTCCTGCCACTGACACTGCCCAGCGACAGCGGTCTGGTTGAGCTGGACCGATTGTTGATTATAGTGTTGTCTTTACTTTTTATTGTATATATTTGATAGAGATTTAGCTATAGTATAACATATTTTTATTAAATTTAGTTATCGAACAATATTAACTTCCTTTTAACTAAAATATATAACTGTTTTATTTATTTAATACAAGCTCTAATTTATATATTACGCTAATCTCATAATTGTTACGCCTTTATAGATGCAAATGGTGTTCAATCTGAAACAGACAAATAAATATGTAAGAAAATCTCGATGTATAAAGTTGTTTGGTTTTTATAAAATGTAAGTGTACTACAATGTCAAAGTGATAGCCGTAAAGGCGTATAAATGTGCAGGCGAATGACGAGGGGCATTAGTTGCTAACGCCTTTTTCTCGTCTGCCACTCACATGCTCGAGTGATATGGGTTCTTCTTGAAACTTAGCCAATAGAAAAAATTAATAGATAAAACGCAGTTTATTACCCGTCCCGCATTTGGAATTCTTTTGTTTACTTTGTGTTTAAAATTTGCAATTAGACAATAGTTTATTGTTATTGTACTTGTTTTATGGCCGTCATTAGTGTCGAACTAATCCTTGTTGTTATTGCGTCGCGTCGAAGCTTGCCAGGTGTGCGGATTAATCAATGAACGCGGTCCTTTGTTGTATTTTTTATAGTTTAGTATAAAACATTGCCCGAACGGAGGGGTGGGACAGTCAAGCGACGATTACGATACTAGCAAGACGTGTGTAGTACATTCGAAGAGCGATATAGTGACGGACTTTGCGCGTGTTATTGAATCGTGCAGTGTTACTGGTTGTATCCAGTTATACTTGTACCTGTTTTATACGTGTTTGTACAGTTCTAATAAACTCTATAATAATTCCAACGGCATTTTAATTCGAGACCTGTGTAGCTCGTAACAATATTATTGAAAACTATATTTATTTGAACCATGAAATTTCTTTGCTCACATCGATTTAATATTTAGATACTGGTTGTAATCGTGTTTTCTTTGACTGTTTATTAAACACGGCAACTTGGGATTCAGTCAAATTGAACGACGCGTGTCCCACAAAAATAAATTCGCTTTGGGACCAAAGAAAATAGGCGGCCTGACAACATCGCTGTTATTTTAAATGTCATGCATTCTATAATAGGCTTAGGAGCTATATTAGCTAGAAGATAATAAAAATATAAGTGCACTTAGTTTGCTGTATAAGTGGTTACGACGTACTCAGTAATGTTTTTCTTTTAGGATTTGCGAGTGCCGCAAATGGGTTTGAAAGCTTAACACTACTTCATTTTGTGTTCGGTTTCCTGACTATAGTGAATGTATAGGTTTCTAATCGGCCTTGTCTCATGTTTCGTTACGAGGATTTGTTTCTCAGCACTTGTATTCGTACCCGTAATATATAAATATAATAGAATATAATATGTATATGGTTTTAATCACCCTTGGTTGAATTTAAGAACATTTCATGGTTTCTGACTACAAAGCATTTATAGCAATCATATTTTTTTTAAATTTCACTGGTTCAAATCCAGCCTCAGCTAAATTGTAAATCCTTAACCAATAATCATCAACATTTCACTTAATATGTGAGATGTGACCTACCAAGTTAAATTTTACGACGGAATACCTTTAAGTGAGTCCTTGGCATATAATGTAATCGGTTCTCTAAAAGATAGGACGAGGGTATGACATTTTTCTTTTATCGGTTACTAGAAATACGAATACTTATAAATAGAAGTCATATCTTTATTTATCACCTTAGACCATTAATGGTCAGGTTTGTTTCCTAGTCATGATAATGTTAGTATTTGAAAAGTCTGTGAATATAACTATAGATTTTTATTGAAAAGATCACACGATGGTTTACGTAACACGTTTATGCAAGAGAATATCTGAACGCTTTTTTAATAATGGATACTCGGTGTATATCGAAACAACATCTGTGCTCATCTCTTAAGTTGATTATTTTATAACCTAAAATATAAGACAGGGTTGAAATATAAAACCTACATATATTTTTTGAACATACTCATATTTTAGTACGTTTCACAAAATAATATGTAGGTAATATTATTCTGTATTAATAGTCTCTAACTATTATTGTGTCAATTTTTTATCTAAGTTACTACTAGAAATTCATACAGATATTCAGATCATAAGTATAAGTTATTTTTTATTGTTTTGTTGGAATTTAATGGTACGGCACATGCTATTTAAAGATTTAAAAATTGACGTACTTAATCAAAAAATTTATCTAATCTTATACATGTATAGAAACAAGAACTCAACTAAACGAAACTAAAAATAAAGTATTGACACAAATAAAATGACGTCAAAGTTAAAAATCTAGTTCCAGACCATTGTCACGGGCAAAGTTCCTTAAAGACAAGCCCTTTACCACTAATATTATATATTACTGCCCAAAGTATAGAACAGTTTTTTGTCGTTTCTTTCACTTGATTTAGCATTGAAAATGAAACCCATTACAATAATAGCGGCATATAAATGGCATATTACTTCATCTTCCATGATATTGTTATGTTCAGGTCTTCTTACTACTGGAACGAAACGTATGTGCCTTATTTTTTACTGCATGGTTCTATTACTATCGTAATTAATTTTATTTAAACTATTATATTAGGTAATATGTGGATACTAAATTAGCAGGCGCATGTTTTGCCCAGTAACTGTGCTACCTAATCTTATTAAAACCCAAACTGATTAATATTTGCCAATGAATTTTGACTAACTATCCGGTTTTCATCTGTTTTATTTGTGTCTGATATTACGTTGAAATATAAGTTGAGTATTGACGGCCCGTGTGGTCTAGTGGTTTAACTGCTTGGTTTCCTAGAACGCAGACGGTTTGAGTTCGGTTCTTGGTTACGTAAATCATGGAACCACCTTTTTAGCGTTCAACATTATGAGTAACCAGTATTTTGGAGAAAGTGCAAATATGCCTTATTATTCTGCTCAACCTGTCAATGGTTAGAATGTCATGCATGTTGTGTTACACTATTGTTTTTTCTATCTAAGTCAAAGTAATCGTCAATTTCTCATAAGATTTTATTATCACACCTAAATTTTCCAAGTTTGACGGAGGACTGAATTTCAACAGCAACAAAAGAGTTATACTATTCATAACAGAATACATTATACGCTTTTAAGTCGTCGTAGCAATGTACGTATTTCTTTTAGAAATGAGTCATGAAACAGCATTTCTGGTCGTGACAGTGTGTTAGGATGAAGCTCTTGCCTCATTAAGCCGGCTTGGCCTGGACAGCTATGAATTAAACACGTGTAAATACGTGACGAGACTCTTTCAAAGCTACCTGTGTCACGACGCTATGCCAAAGTGCACTTTTCTATGCACCACGAAAAGAAAATAATTTATGTTTAGATACTAAAAAAAAATTAGTGGGTGTGTGCAGTTCACACGCAGTAGAAGTGAAGCAAAGTGTGACAAGGCGTGGGAGGGATTCTAAATTTCTAACTGTTACGTTTTAAAACATTTTGAACTCTCTCTGTATTACCATAGCGTTATATACTTATATAATGTATTCTATCTCATTCTCTCCCAGGATTAGCGCTAAATAGATTTACGTGTTTATCTCTTTTCAGTGTCGCTTTTTCGTTTTATCAAGTTTCGAATCACAAAAATTCTAAAGAAGTCTCACTTCAAAATTTACAGCCCTTAAGATATATGATATTACTTATTTCAAAATATTGGTTCAGTTAATTTGAATCGCTTTTGATTGCTATTAATTAATATTTATTCTTGTTCATGTTTTAAAAGTTCCTAAATCGTATATAATTAGATCGCGCCACAGATCATTCTGACTTCGGTTTTTTGTGTTTTATTAAATTTAAATTAAAACGAAGACTTTCAGCTCTGACAGATTTGGTTTAAAAGTTATGGTATATATAATATTATAAATAATAAATCGTTAGGAAGCAAAAGAAGTATGAGTTATGGCCACCATATGGATATCTAAGGTTTTGGAGGTTTTCAAAGACACTCTTGTCTGGGAGATTATGATTCCTACTCTTTTTCTACCATGACATGCACCGACATATCTCTTTTAAAAAATCGGTACATAGGCATTCATATCAATTTCCATTCATTTAAATCCAGTACTATCCGTGAAGGAACGGAGAAAAAATACTATTTCCTGCTACCGGGCGGCCTGTCAAATAAGAGACAAAGCGTGGGTTGCTTTGCCAGCCAGGTGGTTGGGAATTTTTGCCCGACTGATTGGCTGCCGCTGCCCTGTTCTAAAGTATGCTGCCATAACAACCTTGAGTTGTGTTCCAGCATTAATAATCAGTCAGTTCCAGTCTCCCCTTAGAGAGCAGCAGCACATTGGTGACACCTTTGGTGTTACCATAGCTTACGGTAACCGCTTTCAATCAGATGGGCCGTCTGCCTGTCTGGTGAACTCGTGCAATAAAAAACCCGGTTCAATCCCAAAGACAAGAACAAACAAGCGCGTGTTCTAGTAAAGTCAGTTTCGAATGTATATATGAGTAGGTATGGAGTATTCGTCTTCGAGTATGTAAGGTACGGTAGCAAACACTAATGGAAGCACATTTTCTATGCACTTTACTCATTCCAGGTTAACAAAGTACAAAGGACATAAATTAACGTAGAATTAGGACATGCATTTTACTTGATAAGTATATAACGAACAATATATAGAAGGACATTTTTAAGTAACGACTTAATAAGTAGGAATCCATACTAATATATAAATAGTAAAAGTTATTTCCTTTGAATGTTTTTTATTCCTTCATAAAGTTTGTGGGTCTTGAAAAGATTGACAACAAATTAGATACATATATATCCTTGAGTACAAAGGTTATTATTCGGTTTATACAACGTGTTGAGTAAGACAATGTGTCACACGTATAAAATGTAGGAAGCCTAGATTTGTATAGAAATCTACCGAGTTTTCTATTTAAACATAGTTTTTAGAGACATAAACTACGACTCCGGGTGGATATATCAGACACAACCGGAAATTAATGCTTGGATGATAATGATAAGTTTTTGCTGATATTTATAACATTAAACGGTTCTCAAGGTGTCGTTCCAAATAAATAGCTTTTTGGGTCTCGATATGCCCTTTCGATAGTAGAGACGAACGCAAGATACTTTTTACGCCGGAAAATGATTCTCGGGGATAAGGGTTCAGTTTTTACACGTAACGCTTCGTGGATCCATATTCTTGAAATTACAAAAAAGTTGATAACAGCGGTTGAACATAGTATACTTATTCCAGAAAATGAATAACTATCTGGGAATATAAAAAGTTTGAGTAAGCGAAGCCACAAGGAATAATAGTTTTAAATAACTAATTCTTTTGGGGGAAATAATGCATATTTTAAAGAGTACCATAAGTATCCATTTGCAGTGACGATGGACACATACTTATTGCTTTTGGTATAGAGACTGTAAGGGTATGAAGTCTTGAAAAATATCGCTCGTGTTGAATTCTATCAAAACTACCTGGAAAAAGAATACCTATACATAATATACATTTACAGTCATTTACTATAGAGCGTAGAAATGCTTTCAGGGTTTTGAGTAGTTTCATAATAGTTCAAAAAATTATTTGTATTGATTTTAAAATAAAGTGTAGGTAAATAGCGTTAAATTTAATTATAATAATGTCTAACATTAGTATGATATAAGTATTTTATTGTAAATATAATTTGAATTAAATAATAAACTATTTTTATTATTTAATTCTTTGGACAGTGATTTAAATCATACTACTTATAAATTTGGAATTAGTCAAAAGGTCCGTAATTGGCCGTCAAGTCCACGTTTTGGGCACGGGAGCACACAAAATGAAGATAGACGTAATGCTAATAGCTTTGTTCGAGTTAATATCTTATACAAAAGATTCGGATTATTTTAATATTTTTGTGACGGATTATTTATTTGTGAAACTTCTTTAAACTAATTTAATTTTAAAGCATACTTTAAACTTCCCGATAATATGTTCAAGTGTCCATTGTCCTATGACGTGAACTGATGTGTATCACACCTTTATGTTATAATTATTTTTATAAAGTTACTATGTGACTCGTCAAACGTTGATCTGACAAAAATAAAAACATATCATAGGAAGGTGAAAAATACTTCATACCTAACAAATAAAAAATAAAAACATTTAAATAGGTTAAGCCCTTTTGGCGAAGTACGACCACAGACACCATGACACGAGATTTGGATTGAAAGGCTAGATTTTACTTTGTGTAACACGTACTTTGCAATCAAACGTTAACGCAGCAGCTGGTAATGAAGATTTCATTGTCTTATTAATGACTTACACTTTATTTATATTTACATATAAGAATAAAGGAAACAGACATAAGGTTAAGCCACTTGGGTGGATTGTGCGAAGGATGACATAAGACTTGTAACATTTCATGTTATAAGAATCCATGACTGTATCAATAGCACGTTTCAGTACTAGTAATGTGGACGTTGTTTGTCACGCGAACAACTATTACTATACGTACGACCCAATACAAACTTCCTAAGAAACGGTTCAGCGGGAAAAATATGTACGGCGTAACAAGCTACAAGTGTAGACGCTGTGTACGCTCTTCCGCATTAGTGATACGCGTCACGGGCCAATCCAATCAAACTCGGTCTTTTCAAAGGATTTTAGCTATTATCAATGTGTCTAGGATACATTCACACTTGTATTTATGTCACACGTCCAAGTACGCTGATGCTATGGTCAGGAGATTCTGTCGCGACATTCGCCTGCTACTCGTCCCATTGCCGTCATGTAATAACCCTCTAAGGGTGTTCAAATGTTTAATTTTTATCTAGTACTGAATATATAGGAATGACTCTAATTCCCTGGCAGCGTGGCAAGCCTTTGGCGTGGGATGCGACTTGCGTAGACACGTTGGCCGCATCCCATTTACCAAACACTTCTAGATCGGCCGGTTCGGCGGCGGAAACAGCGGAATCGCTCAAGCGGCGGAAATATGCAACCCTCAGTGAGAGTTATATGTTTGTGCCGTTTGCTGTCGAGACGCTTGGACCGTGGAGTCCTGAGGCCATGAGCCTCTACCAAAATTTATCAAAACGACTCATCGACTCTTCAGGTGATCAGAGGGCTGGTGCCTACCTCGGCCAACGGATCAGTATGGCGATCCAGCGAGGAAACGTAGCCAGCCTTCTGGGCACCTTACCCATAGAAGACGGTGATCTGGGCTCAGTATTCTACTTATAGTCTTGAGGGACTATGGGTAGAATACAATACAAATAAGTTAAGTTTTCTTACATTGTATTCAATAGTATGTACTGAATATTGATTTATTATTTTTTTATTGCATGAATTCACAGACATACAGACGGCCCACCAGATGGAAAACGGTTAATATCGCTTCTGGGCAATGTAACAATGTGCTGCCGCTCTCGAAAGGGAGACTGTAACCTAGCCACTATTGCCGGAATACAACTCAAGGTAGTTATGGCGGCATATTATAGACCAGCGGTGGTAGCCATCCAGAGAGCAAATACCCTACCGTAGGTTGTTTTGCCGCTTCTTACGACGGGCCGCCCAGCCGCAGGAAATAGTATTCTTTCTCCGTTTCTGCACGGACATATATAGATGAAAAGCACTTGGCCTAAATCCGATACATTATTATACAGTATAATTAACTATGTTATACAGTATAATTCAAACACATCTAAAATAGTCAGCTTTGTTGGAAATGTCAAATTATCAATAATATTATTATTTAAAAGTAATGTTAAATAGACGAAAATTATAAACGTATTTTGCAAACTTTAATAATGTTAGTCTTAAAACGGGATATTACATTATAACAAGTTTCTTATAAATTAAGTATAATACTAATAAAAGTTTAGACCATTTCGCGAAAATAATTTCTTATTGGCAATCCTTTTTGCATAGGAAAAATTTTATGCACATTATGCCTCTTATTAAATTAAACAGTAACCGCCGTGACCTTTATATCGGTTCAATGCGTCACCAGTAACGAAATTAGTGTCTAAACTGTTAAACATTTCCATTTGCAGTCCAACAGTTCCCTCTGGAGATTTGAACACGGTGTGCTTCTAATGCTTTTGCCGCTATTAATAGGCTTACTCGTTCAAATAACTTTTATTTTGTTCAGCGTTTCGAACATCTCTATTCGCTAATAAAAAAATATATCAATAGGTAGAATTTTTATTAATTTTATAAAAGTAGCTTTCCTGTCTGTCTACGTATATCCGCAACTACTTCTAAACCACGCAATCAATTTTAAAGCGATAATAACTATAAGTTAGATAATTTTTCACTGAAGGTTTAATATTTAAGATCTAATAAAATTATTGTATATGTAAAATATGTCCAGCCCGCAGAGTTTGAGAGAATTTGGATCAGTCTAGTATATTAATAAACTTAATTTTGGGAAGCGATAACTGAATTAAATTGTTCTGAAGTAAATACAAACATTTTAATGGAAAATACTTGTGGGCTACAGTTCTTCAATCCATCTCTTCACACCTCGCGAGTGTGGGAAGTAGGTCAAACAATAACATCCCCCGGGTGATGTGAAGCACACCGGGCAGCCAGACAATTTTATACCTAATCTAATCGAGTTTATTGCTTTACCAACTTTTTCATTGCTATTATTGACTAACACTCTAGGAAATTGTTTTTGAGAATTTATAACTTATTAAATACCTATCAATGTCAGCGAAACTTTATTTCTGTTGCTATGACGACGTGCTTGTTATCGCAACGGCAGCACCAAAAAAATATTTTTGCTGTATTCATCCCACAAAGTACACAACATAATATAGGAGTAGGAGAATTCGTGCATCCCACGGAAACGACGGGATAAAAATTATCCTAGATGTTGATCTGGGATACAAACTAACCCTGGGTTGAGTTTCATTTAAATCTGTTTAGTAGTTTTCACATGGTGTTTTATCAGACCTACAGATAAAAATTTTAGAAGTCTGCTGGCCCGGACAAGTAGCCCTAACCTTTACTTATTTTTTTAATTTATTTTGCAATCTCGTGATCCTTAATACATACATTATATTATATCATAGATAGATTTTATGTGTAGATACGAGGTTTTAAGCCATTTTGCAAAAGTTTTCGAATTATAATTAATACACGTTAGATACATTATGTAATAATGCAACTGTTTAATTATTTTTGCAATGCTCAAATCAAGTCGTGAAAATTTGTGCACCGAAAATTGGCCAAGTGCGTGGACTGCACGCACTTGGCCAATTTTACTACGATCTATGATAAAGGTTTCGAAAAGGGTGACTAACGATGGTGTAAAATATAGTTGTTGTATAGTAGTACGAACCAATTTCGATTGAAATATTCTTAACTACGATTTTTTATAATTAAGTTTTTTTTAAATTATTCATACATTGTTTAAAAGCTGTAGGGTCCTTTAACATTCACTTTAGAGATACTTTAAACCCCGATGGCAATCGGCTTCAAAATGGGGGCTCCAAATCGTTAGTACTTCTTTAGTCTGTTTGTTCCATGCAGGAACGGAGAAAGAATAAAATTTCGGCGGCCGGTCGAAAGGGGGACAAAACACTCATAGGTGGTAGGGTTTCTGCCCATATGGTGGGCTACCACCACCTAGAGTTGTGTTCAGGCATTAGTGACCAAATTCCAGACTACCTCAAGAGAGCAGCAGCGCATTTTAGCCCATTTAAATTTAATTAATTAATTTAAATAGTTAAAATATTTGTAAATTGAAATGTTTTTTCCGTGTCAATCTATTACTGTATGTACCTACTATGTTATTCACATAGTGGTTTTATAAATTAATTAGCTTTAGTAAAAATAGATTAATAAAAGTGTAAGTAGTAGTTATTCTTCCATATATAATTACCTAATGTACATTGTGTTGTATAAGTATGTTATTGCCACCGCCCTACACGTAACGTCATTTAAACTTAATGACCTTTAATTAATAAGGTAAAAGTATGGAGGCGCTCCCGTCTCTGATATAACATCGAGAAAGTTTGAGGTTTTCCAGGTTGCGGTCAAACTATCAAAGTATAATATTTATTAATAATAATTTACTATAAAAAATATCTACCTGTATTTCTTTTGAAATAATAATAAATAAATAATAAATCGGCAGACAAACACACACATTGTATATCCCCAAATTAAGCAAGTTACGCTTGTGTTATGGGTCATATACAACGGACCACTCTAGGGCCGATCCCAGACACCCAGACCATGGTAAATATATAAGAATTAATAAGTAATCGGCAGACAAACACACACATTGTATATCCCCAAATTAAGCAAGTTACGCTTGTGTTATGGGTCATATACAACGGACCACTCTGGGGGCCGATCCCAGACACCCAGACCATGGTAAATGTATAAGAATTAATAAGTAATCGGCAGACAAACACACACATTGTATATCCCCAAATTAAACAAGTTACGCTTGTGTTATGGGTCATATACAACGGACCACTCTAGGGCCGATCCCAGACACCCAGATCATGGTAAATATATAAGAATGAATAAGTAATCGGCAGACAAACACACACATTGTATATCCCCAAATTAAGCAAGTTACGCTTGTGTTATGGGTCATATACAACGGACCACTCTGGGGCCGATCCCAGACACCCAGACCATGGTAAATATATAAGAATTAATAAGTAATCGGCAGACAAACACACACATTGTATATCCCCAAATTAAGCAAGTGACGCTTGTGTTATGGGTCATATACAACGGACCACTCTGGGGGCCGATCCCAGACACCCAGACCATGGTAAATGTATAAGAATTAATAAGTAATCGGCAGACAAACACACACATTGTATATCCCCAAATTAAACAAGTTACGCTTGTGTTATGGGTCATATACAACGGACCACTCTAGGGCCGATCCCAGTCACCCAGATCATGGTAAATATATAAGAATGAATAAGTAATCGGCAGACAAACACACACATTGTATATCCCCAAATTAAGCAAGTTACGCTTTGTTATGGGTCATATACAACGGACCACTCTGGGGCCGATCCCAGACACCCAGACCATGGTAAATATATAAGAATTAATAAGTAATCGGCAGACAAACACACACATTGTATATCCCCAAATTAAGCATGTTACGCTTGTGTTATGGGTCATATACAACGGACCACTCTGGGGCCGATCCCAGACACCCAGACAATGGTAAATATATAAGAATTAATAAGTAATCGGCAGACAAACACACACATTGTATATCCCCAAATTAAGCAAGTTACGCTTGTGTTATGGGTAATATACAACGGACCACTCTGGGGCCGATCCCAGACACCCAGACCTTGGTAAATAACGGAGAACATACGTTTCCGAAATTTACTATACCAGGAATCGAACGCAGAGGCGTTGCAGTAAGGTAGGCCGGCAAAGGCTTAACCCGCTCAACCACAGAGGCCGTCAAACTATAATTATAATTTAATTCATGCACACAATGAAGGGGTCTGTACAGTTGTTATTTGTTTACGAAACTATAAAAATAACTTGTTTTATCACGATGCTGGCAGCATGGTTTACCTTATGGAAAATTATAGCAACACTAGGGGTAATGCAACGGGTTGCCAGCCTTTAGAAATAGGGCAGAGAGATCAGACATGACGAATAGCATAAAAGAGGTGGGATAGGAAAGGGGGAAGTGGACTATCGGAACTCTCACTTGTCGTACGAAATATTTTAGCTCGAGGTTAACCGTTTAGTGCCATTATTCTATGAAAGTAGTATCACTCCAATCGATGCGATCCTTAGAGCTGTTAGCAAGATAATGATTCGAACATGGTTCTCCCCCGTCGACAATATATACCTACTCAATACAAAATATCTCGTATCTATAAACTACTTCAGATAGTACTTTGTTTCGGGAATTAAGTTAATAAACTATGTGTCTATTCATAACAATACCAATATAAATAGAATACAAAAAGGGTGAAAATATATCGACATATTTGCGGCACGAATTAATCCATGAGGTTTCTGTGCCACAGTCGAATATGTTTTAAGGTGCTTCAACTCAGATAATGTTACAGACCTAGGCCGTTTCACGCAAATATGTCGAATGGTTTAATGCCTTACTTGAGATGCGACATGGTTAATGACTTTAAATATTGACATTGACAACATATGTAACTAAATATATGCGCACCAATGTGGCGATGCTTTAACGACGTTATTTTTTAACTATTTAAATAAGACACATTCGGCCACAGCCTACATCTTTAACGCAGATGAAGCCCCCACCTGTATTATGTATATGATTGAGAAAATAATTGAAAAAAAATGTAAAGTATGCATCGTAAGATTTCGTTATTCTGGTAATTGGAGTACATTCGCCGACATTAATTCTACAAGTGTTAACCGTAATTAATTAATTATGCATAGTACAAATAATACGGAAAATCGCTGCCATGTCGCGAATTGCGACCGCAGCCTCCTGCCACTATTATTCTTGAATGCGAGCTCCTTAGCATATTTAACCTATTATGAAGTTAATGGGCTATGATGGCACCCGTGCTCACTCCGCGTCACAACTCGGTTAAGCCTAGCTTTACCAGGTGTCCCGATTTGCGCGGGAGGCCCCGATTTTCAGGCGTCACGCTTTGCACCTGATCGGGACACTAAATGTCACGATAAATCAATAACTTGATTAAAAAACATTATTATTAGAAAATTAAGAACATTATTAAAATAGAATATAATATACTTTACTGCACATAATGTTACAAAATAAAGTCGTACATACAATCATAATAATAAGTACAATGGGCGGTCTTATCGCTGGGAGCGATTTCTTCCCGACAACCTTTGGATGGACAGAATCTCTTATTATTATTATTAGAAATTTAACTAGATATATAATACTTTGTTGCTCACCAAAATAACAGACACAATACATTAATTATAGCATTTTTAGACAGAACAATAGGCAGCCTTATCGCTTAGAGCAATCTCTTCCAGGTAGCCTACCTTATTGGATATTCTAAGTTAAACTGTTTAAGTAAATAAACCTTAATTTTAAAAATCCTTGTTTGTTTCTCCCGATCTACAACCCTCGATTAGATTTACCTTTTTACCCCGATTTAAACCAAATTTGACCTGGTAACACTAGTGGGGCCTTTAATTTTCCGTCAGTTCTTACTAACGAGATGCGGCACCAATGATAGCAAAACCAACTCACATACACACGTACTTATGGCGGACTGACTGCGCTCTATAAATTTTACGTAAATATCGCGCCGTGAACGGCTTAGGAGTAGTCATAAAATCTGATTTATTTATATGGAGCCTGCTCGGTGGATATTACATAAAATTGTTCGCACTTCAGTCAATAAAATTAAAACCCGGATTTCTTTTTATGTGAAATATATTTTCTCTGTTAATAAGTAGATAACATATCGAATTCCCGAAGAACATTAAATGAATTAGGTTGTTTAGTTCAGTCTCTGGCGGAGGGACATGATGAAATCAAAATTATTCCATTTTTTGCTACGGTACTTTTAAAATTACCTATTATTTTGTGTGATTTTATTACACAAACAGTTTCTTAGTTCTAGTTTAAATACATATAAATAATAATTATTATATTTTGTCGTAAAAAAATGAATCCTATTAACATAACAAATTTTCTATCACCCTCATGTTTTTTCTCTTTACCCTTATCTTTATTGTTACTGTATACGTCCATTTTCAAATACTAGTGTGATGTTTAGGGTACAAAATCCGATGTATAAATATTGTATTTTATGAAGCTAGGCAAAGCCTAAACTTGATTAGGGTCCCAATTTCATCCACTGCTTAATCCCTTGTCCTTGCTGTGTTTGTTACCATCATAATAAAGAGAACTGGAGCAAGAAATAATTTTTTTAACATATTCCGCTTACATTATCTTTTGCTATTTACATTCTGAGACGATTTTACACATTATCTACAAACCATAGAATATATCATTTTTAAAAATAATTACGAACAACTTGCGGTCACTTATATTTATTATTTACTAGCTGCGCCCCGCGATTCCACCCGCGTGGTAATGGAAAATCTTTATATTTTGGACAATTCACACTATACCTTTATAAATTATAGTCTCATCAAAATCCATTCTTACAAACTTTCGCGATTATAATATTAGTAGGATTTACAGATAAACAACACTTGACAGATGCGATCACAAAAGGTAATCTTAGTTAGTAAATAATTTAGCGCACACAATCCAGTCTATGTTCTGGCTACGTTATCAAATATAACACACATTGAAGTGTTTACGACTGTGTTTATGTTAGCTTTACCTGTTTGTTCCAACTAGTGAAGTTTTAGTTTCGACGGAACAATATCAGCCGCAAAACTATTCGAGCAACTCTATCCCAAAGTTAGTTTCAGTATTGCTATTAACATATGCACACAAATTAACGTTCAGCTTGATACCAATATCAATAATATAAACCAATATTTGGTCCTAAATGGTTATACTGATTAGTTGTTATGTTCTCTTTTAGTAAAAACGGACCCCTTGTAAAATCATTGTGTCCGTCCCATCTGGCCTTCTGTCTTTGTATGTTACAGTTATTTTTCTCTTAAGCTACTAAGAATATTGTTACAACTTAGGTTTCGACAAAAACAAATTCCAGTCCTAACTAGTAAAAACATATTTTAATACCTGTCAGCATTTGAACTAATTGTAATTATTTTATGATCATCTTCTTTCGCTTATTTATTTATTGGCATACGTTTCTAGAGAATAGCTTATTGTTCTAGTGTACTCGTTTCTGGCCATTTGCGGCTTAATCATTAGCTAGGTGTTGTGGATTACTTCGTCTACGATACGGGCACATTTGTATTTGTGAGATATAAAACGACGGCCTGATGGAGAGAGGGAGCAGTTGAGCGAGAACCACGACCAAAGCGTGACGTGTGTACATTCGGGAATCTAATAGTGACGGAATTTGGGCGTTTTATTGAATTACGATCTACTGCATTACGTTTGGATTTGTAGTGTTCCGTTATATTTTTGCCAGTGTTATACGTGTTTGTATAGTTCTAATAAACTCTATAATAATTCTAACGGCATTTTAAATCGAGTACCGCTAAACTCGTAACAATATATTTATTTTTTCAGGGCAGGATAGTGTTTGCCGGGCTCACTGGTATGAAATATAAAATTATATTTAGTTTTACTTGATAATATTTTTATGGTAATGTATGGTGGCATGAATGGGTAATTTATGTTTGACAACTGGAATTTGGTTTCTGATATTATTACAGGAAAGTAAACTGAATACACACATGCTACAGTGCATTCGCCCTTTTATAATGTGTGTGAGTGAACACATTTCGTATGAATATTAAACCTTTATTCCACTATACATTGCTGTAGAGAGAATTTAAAAAAAAGGTTGGCTGCTATACAGATAAGTGAGTGTTACCTCCTCTCTAACTTTTGAACAGTGAGGAGTAACAATTTCAAGAAAATCAAATAAAATACTTTAAATGAAAATTGGGTTGAACAAGCTATATTCAGTAGTTTTTAAGATATGGGCTATTCTCTAAGTTTTAGTAGCAAAATATGTATATGTATATATATAATGTACTTTATAATATGTATATATGTATATATATAATGTACTTTTATCACTTCTATGTAACCCTTCAATATCATAATTCGAGACGCGCTTGCTCAATTTATTTAGGTAAGATTTCAGGGTCATTTGAAGCTCAAAATCGATATACAAATTTGTCGTTTTAATATTTAAAAAACTTGTGCCTCTCGGGACGCCCGACAGAAGTGATAACTTGCGTGAGAAAAAGGGAAGTCAGACAGACTGGCGCTGTAACGCGTTACGTAACGAAGCGATTTACCCATACCCATACCACCCATAAGAAGTTATCACTTCAAAAATAAGAACTGAGAAATGACGATTAACATTTTCTGACAACCGCAGTAATCAGAGGTTCTGATGTAAAAAAACTTACAATTCTTAGGTAAAAAATAGGTCAAATATTCCAACTTTGATACGACAGTGGGGTTTCATAACATTCCCATATCGCGGCTATGAACGGCCAATATAAGCATAACTGCCGCCGATGTGTCAGGTTAGGATTATGGTTTCAAACCTGTTATCAATTGGAAATTATGATTTTCCTGCTAATAATGGATTCTAGCTGTATAGCTGCGATACGGCGCACTAGATAGAATATTAAACACCTTTCTGTAGGACTGGTACATTCAGATTTAGGTATTGTGGGGATTATTAATTCAACAGAAATGAAACTAGTTTGGAAATAGGTAGTCATTTAAAATTCGAATTATATCTTCTGCAAACAGTAAATCTACGTTGGTTTGTGTGAATAAAGACTGTATTCCTTTATTAGAATCTCCAACAATGGTTCCACATATTACAATGTTTAAAAAAAAAACTTTAATCTTATATAAAAATATCGTGCTTCTTACATTACAAGAGAGTATTACATACATAAAAATGTATGCAAGCATTTTGTTATATTAATGTATTACATAATAATTGGAAGAAATAAGCTTTCTTATACAAATACAAGCTAATTATATATACATGAGGTGACATAGATGGTATAAGCGAAAATAAACTTTGTCATCCTAGGAGGTGCAAATATTCAGGACTGCTAAACGACTGATTGATCTTATTTAAAAAGCAACCAACATGATTTTTTCATTAGTTATTTTCAGGGCTTTTTTGTGGGGGCACGCGGTGGCACCCAGTGTCCTTAAAAGAAATTTCGAAAAACTTTTGGTAACCATTACAAAAAATTATAGACTTCGACTTTCGAGAATTAGCGTGCCCCCAAAAAAGAAGTTACAAAAAAAGGCCTGGTTATTTTTATTATTGTTGTATCCAATACAGCAAATATAAGGTACGCGACGCATTCTGTCTTTTCAATTCACAGCGATGAGTTATCGCACTAATATATAAATAGCGTCGAGGCAACATGTCAGCGATGATGAAAACACACGGCAGGCTCACGAAAGGGTTAATTAGTCCATGCTTATGTCATGTTTTTTTCCTTTGTCATGGGTGCAATCAATGTCCATTAAATATAGGTTGACCGCCTTTGGGAAGCATAAAACGGAAAGTCGTGATTGCCCAGTCTTTGGTCATAAAAGGGTGAATGCACTGTAGCGTGTGTGCATTCAGTATACTTTCCTGTAATAATATCAGAAAGCAAATTCCAGTTGTCAAACATAAATTACCCATTCATGCCACAATTCATTACCATAAAAATATTATCAAGTAAAACTAAATATAATTTTATATTTCATACCAGTGAGCCCGGCAGACATTGTCCTGACCTGAAAAAATAAAAATCTAGAACCCGATTGCAGCTCCATCTGCTGGGTCGAATTGTGAATCTAAGGCATCCCTGGACCCACTTGAACTTTTTTTTTATTTCACACATTCCCACATTAATGAAAAGTTCTTTGAAGGTTTTAATTACTTATAGTTCCATTAACCACACTACTATTATATGTGGATAAAGCTAAATTAAACTTTGAATAAATTACACTACAAACAAAAAATTGAAATTAAATACTACTATAAACATATTTACAAGTAAAAGATGTAGTCCACAGATCGCTTTGAACTTTGAATGATAATAATTCCTTCAGCTGATTTGGAAATTTGTGTTTAAATGTAATTAAAGAGAGATTTTTCCTACTTCAAAAGCATCACCCAACGTAAACGAAATAATAATTACAGAAATCATGCTTAATCACCTCTTAATTCGATCAATCAGGGCATTTCCAAAATTGCACTGTCATTTCTTATTGAATTTTCATTACTGAAGCCTCGAATAAAATTTTCTAGCCTTTTTATATTTTTTTATCTATACCGCATTTCTTTCTATCTTCGTAAAAAATTGAAAGAAGACTATGAAAAAGTGTATCTTATATTCATTCTAGTATTTTAAGTTTATTTACAAAACGAAACTAAACAGGTTTCGACAAATCTCACTCAATTAAAAAGTATGTATAATAATCTATTTAATTACTATAATATAAATTACATACTATTGAATACAATGTAAGAAAACTTAACTTATTTGTATTGTATTCTACCCATAGTCCCTCAAGACTATAAGTAGAATACTGAGCCCAGATCACCGTCTTCTATGGGTAAGGTGCCCAGAAGGCTGGCTACGTTTCCTCGCTGGATCGCCATACTGATCCGTTGGCCGAGGTAGGCACCAGCCCTCTGATCACCTGAAGAGTCGATGAGTCGTTTTGATAAATTTTGGTAGAGGCTCATGGCCTCAGGGCCCCACGGTCCAAGCGTCTCGACAGCAAACGGCACAAACATATAACTCTCACTGAGGGTTGCATATTTCCGCCGCTTGAGCGATTCCGCTGTTTCCGCCGCCGAACCGGCCGATCTAGAAGTGTTTGGTAAATGGGATGCGGCCAACGTGTCTACGCAAGTCGCATCCCACACCAAAGGCTTGCCACGCTGCCAGGGAATTAGAGTCATTCCGTCAGGGCGCCTGCCATCATCACGTGCAATACCGTTCGGCTCCAATAGAGCCGGCACGTTAGCGGTGGCAAGCGCCCTCCGTAAGACATCATTCAGGGCGGCGTGGCGTGACCATCTGCCGGCACTGCGGCGGCAAGAAAGACCGTGGTATCCCGGGTCGATTACCTCTGTACCACAGACACATGTGTGTGGTGCACATATGCGAGAACCTAAGCGCAGGTTTATAGCCAAAGAAAAGGAAGTATTATCCAATAATTTACCTATGTTTGGGGAGGGGATAGCTTGGAGCCAAAAACCAGACTCTTTGCGAGAAACGGCAAGGATGCGGGCACGTCCTGTAGAGTTAGTTGAATTTAGAAGTTCTGTATTTAATCCTCTACATATAGGTTCATCCCAGCATCGTTGCGAATTCATGATCGTGGGAATGTCTTCACTAGGGCAGACCATTTTCCAGGCGTTTAGTGCTTCATTTAAAAAGGATGTATTGACATTATCCCAGTGTTGCATAATTTTTTTAAATAATGAGCCAGTGCTGTAGGCGGATGAAAGAAAAGCCGGTAGAGCAACGCTAGAGATTTTGCGGATGCCTAAACCTCCAAACCTAATGGGTAGGGAAGCTTGGATCCAGTTGTTGTCTGAGAGTTCTGAATTTAAAATTTTACTAAGCACATCTTTAATGCGATTATCTAGTGGTTTTATAAGATTAGAAAATTTCCAAAGCGGGGCGCATCGTAAAACATATGTTAATTTTGGTACAAACAGACAATGTCGTATAATGTGATATGCAATTTGAGAGTGAATATCGAAAAGTTTAGAGTATGACAGATCAAACGCGGCTGATTGCTCAGACAGATAATTTGGAATGGCCTCATCTAGAATAGGGGCTCCAAGCAAGCGAACAGAATCCTTCTCCAGGACCTTAATACCGGGTGCGACGACATTGAACATATTGCTAATATTGTCGCTTTCGTTTTTAGACAGGCTATCGGACAAGAAAAGTATTAATATCCTTGTAATTTTTTGGGATAGTGCATGTTAAAGGTGCAACATGTAAATAATTACAAAAAAAACTAACGCTGTAGTTATAAAATAGATAAAACATAATATTTTACTATCAGATATCACAACATACTAACTACATATTGGATAGGTACAACTACATAAGTATAAAGTAATTAAAAAGTTGAGTCTCAATACAAGATTGTAAGTATAAAAATCTTTGGAAAATTCATTTCTGAGAGTAGTATTCTAACTCGCTACTCAAGCGCAAATTGGCTCATGAGAAATACTTAACTCAGGTCTTCGAATATACGAGTTGCCTACTGCATACGATATTTCTTTCTTACCGATTAATAATTTCATTTCGTACTTGAATTTGATAGCCGTCATAAAATACGGACTTAATACGAGACTATTCAAAAAAGTAATAAGTTAGTTAATCAATATTATAACTTCAACAAAAAAAAATGCTAATCCATTAATTGGAAAGAATTACAAGAAATGAGAAACGTTTACATCTCTGCTTTTAAAAGTTCTATCATAAACAACAACAACTCAATTTGTTTTCCAGTTTTCCAATACTTGGTGAAGGGTCAACAGAAACGAAATCTGAGATATTCGCAATTTGTGTCAATCGTTTATAACTTGGCGGATCGGTTTGATTTGTAAGTTAAATGGAATTATTTCGAAAACTTTTTTTTATAATCTCATAATCACATTCTTACTGAAGAAATAGCCAACACATTTACACACCGTTTAGGGTTCCACAGCTATTCTGGCAATCAATAAACCCTTATGAAATCATCATGTCCATCAGTCTTTCTTCGTGGATCTCAGTAATTTTTCTTGGATATTCAAAAGTACACTGTTTATGTATATCAGTATGTTGTCTTTGTATTTCCAAGGTAGGTAAGTTACTCTTGTTTATATTTTTAGGATTAGCACCGCTTATGTCACTGATCCACTCAAATACTTGGCCGACTCAAACATAGAGGCACTAAATAAAAATAATCAATGGAATTTAATAGAAAAATGTCATCTACATGCTATACAATGTTACAGTGAAATAAATATTAGGAGGGGTCGGTACGGATATTGAGACTTGAAATTTTGGTTATATTGTATAATCATTATGTTGTGGCATTAGTCATTTCAAAAATAACCATAATCCTTATTGAAAATTGGTTTCAACAATATGGGATAAGTAATATGAAACTAAGGTATTTTTGATTACATGCTTTTTTGTGGTTCAGTAGGGAAATATATGGCACCTCCCATATCTTCAAGTATTGACCAGATATATTTGTATAAATTATAAACAAACTAAGAGATAGACACTAGATAGAAGTTTGCCCAAGGTAAATGATTTCTGTCCTACACAGATATCTGCAACTCAGAGGCAGCTAATGCATCGCATACCTCGTAACGCCTTAAAAAGTCCTATATAATAGTGATCCGAGAAACCTCCGCGAGAGAACTAATTCTAAAACTCAGACACGTATAAAATGAAGAAGCCAGTGCCGTGAACGGTGGATGAATAGAAAGTGTCGAGGAAGTATGGTTGAATTCCCAATCATCAGTAAATAGAGTTGTGATAGAATGGGCACCAACTCAATTTATCAGAGCGCTCCTCAACATACAAACGTTATTGTTGCAGAACTCACTTAAATAAAGGGGATCCGCCTCGATTTGGTATTGTTTAAAGTAAAATAATTGAAATAAATCCAATTGTGAGTATATTATACATTGATCATTATATTTTTAGTATATTCAACTATATTCTTGTATTCACATTCTATCGCGGTAGAGAGAGAGAGTATATACAGGCCTCAGAGCCGGCTTGATCGGCATGAATCAGTTGGCCTTGTACTAATTGTATTTCGTGTGATGAATGAGAATTCCGAAGTTCCGTTTCCTCCTCTCTCTATCCCATTTTCCCTATCCGACCAACCAACCTATTGCAATTCCATATCCCATCCCCTCTACCCTCTCTTCTTGTCTGATCCCTCTCTCTCATCCCCCTATCTCACTCCTGATGTTACAAACATCTATAGGCGATGGTAACCACTTACCAAGAGCTGGACCGTCTGCCTGTTTCCCAGGTTTGCAATAAAAAATAAACTACCTTAACTACAATTTCAGCCTTTTCATTTATAAATTATATTTCTTAAATCTTTGAAATCTTAATGTATGTAATACATTAAGGATATATTTGAATTATAATCAGCAAGCGCGTAAAATTTAAAATACCACCGTAGGTATATATCTTCTCTACCTTTGAGACAGATACACGTATAGTATATATTGCATAGCAACGTTTTGGCAATTTTCTATCTTGTTTAAATAAAAAATCGTAAAACAGAAAAACTAAATAACTTTTAGTAATCACCGTATTATAGTAGTTTGTTGAAAATTTGTTGTAAATATGGCTTTTTGAAAAATGGTTTAAATATATATTTTCATAAAGTTAATAAAAATTAGATAGATAGGATAACACTTTATTGTACACCATTACAGAAAACACAGAAAAACTTATAGCCTAAAAATATTCTAAATGTGCACAATGGGCGGTCTTATTGCTAAGAAGCGATCGCTTCCAGACAACCCGTGGCAGGAATAAAACTTATTATATTGGTCAAAGGTGGTATACATAAATATTAGAGGATATGCAGTTACTTACATATATTTTATTCATTTATATAAGAATATAAAATATTATATAAGTAAGAATTATACTTAATAGACATATTTAAATACACCTATTAATATTACATACATATATATATACATATACATAAATATACGTAAAAATATTAAACATCACTATGTTGCAGGTAGTGTTTTTTTGTCATGTTCTTAAATATTGTTAGTGATTTAGCTTGTCTGTATTTTTATTTTAAAAGAAAAATATACATTGATATAAAAATTTGTAAAAGTTTGTATTGATTATATAGTATATACAACCGTTATAATAGTTACAAATAACCTAAAACGAACTTCTAAAAATGAACTAAGGCCTTGTAAAGTAATTCGTCACAGTAATGTTGATATACAAATAATCCGAATTGTTTCTTTTTAACTGTTAAGGTACAAGGTACAACTGTAAGACATATAGGAACAATGAAACATGGCTTACATACAAACGATACGATCTGGTGTAGCTAACGTATAATTTTTAAAATGATATTATAAGCGACTGAACAACATGTCGTATGCAACTGGCTACGTACGATTTATTTTCACAGCAGCTAAAATATAAAATTGATTTATACTTAAAACGCAGTCGTTATACAAAAGTTCAAAAATACTCTTTTCTTTTACTATAAATTGAATGAAATACTTAATTTTCAATTAAATCCATACGGTCTTATTCATATTGTAGGCTTCTTTAAAAATTTTAAAGAAGCCTAAAACTTAATAATAAGACCGTTAAACTCTACTTTCTTTTGTTAATTTAAGATTTTGTTAATTCACACCTTTAAGGGCCGTTTACATGGAGAGAGTTTCTTGCGTTGGAAATACGATTGTCGAAAGCAAGAAAAAAAATATGATCCTGTAAGCTAATCATATGATATTGTACCTGTATTCGATAATCCCCTGGTTACAGTATATTGGTACTACAATGTGAACAAAATACAAAATACCGTGCTCATCACATAGAAAGGCAAGTCTCGCATTCAAATCGGTTCAAACTGATTAGTACAATACTCGTATGAACTTGAAGAAATAGTATAAGAGTTCTAGTTTTGACAAGTCGACAAATAGTAGACGCGTGAATATCTCAATGCGATTTGTATCGTAGTGTAAATTATTATTACCTTACGATTATCGTATGACATACTCGTAGGCGAGTTTTTGATGCTTTTGTTGAATCTAAACATGGCAATGTGATTATTGTCTAAAGAGTATCCATACAATCAAATAGTATTATTCAATGCACGAGGCATCACAAAGCATTACATACACTAGATATATATTTCACTTCTACTGATTATTATTTATCACTTGAGTCGTGGAGGAAGCATCTACTTTAAGCTAATTCTTAGTCTTGTTTCAAATACCGGCATTAATTTCAAATAGTAGGCTATAAATAAATTAAAATAAGTTAGCTATAAGCGGTTGGGGAGGTCTACGTCCAGCAGTGGACTGCGAATGGCTGACGACGACAAAGCAGTTTTAAATAATTAATTATGAAAGTAGCAAATTCCGTGTATAATTCACTCGTGTAAACTCAGAGTCCGTATCAAGTGGGAAGCATATTTTTTTTCGGAATAATAAGTTCTATATATCTATTCTCATTATTGCAAATGAACTTAACATAAGAAGAAATAAACGTAAAAAGTTACTTTTACGATTATGAATTATTTAAGGATTAATAAAATGAAAACAAGACGCCAGAATAAGCTTATAAAAAAAAACAAATTATTCAGGTTTTGACTCATAAAAATATAGTTTTTACGGCGGCAATCCATGCACATCAACGATAAATGTGGTTTGTGGTGTGGTTAATTCATGGAAAATTATAAAGAGGTGCATGCATACATGATAAAACTTATAAATCATGTTTGTTTAAAATGGTATGTTACGCGCAATCGCTAGACTTAAGCCGTCAAATCGTATACCATTCTTAATACAATACACAACCTAATCTATATATATACCAATATATAAATATGTATAATATATAATGTATAGTCCATTTATCCATACAAAAAAATCCTTTGTGTATTTATTGTGAGCAACAATACCCAAGAAGCGTGTGGGTTGAGATACAAGGTGACGAATGATACGGTCGGAAACTGCGGTCCTCATAACTTGCAAGCCTCGCTGCGCTCCGCTAAGCTTCTTATTGCTCGACACGGCTTCACATTTACTCATGCATGTCTTGTGGTAATATACATTCACTCGTCTGATGAATTAACATACAACTAGAAATCTTCTATCACGATATCGCAGTTGACTAGACAGAGATAGATAATCTATGCTATGGAATGTCTGAATAAATGTAATGTAGTAAAGCTTAATAATAGTGTATTAATATTTAAAGATCTATATCTCTTTCTTTGTGTAACTAGCAGTTCCCTGCAATTTACCCGTCTTACAAATTCGCGATTGAAATCGTGAAGTGTGTGAATGAATCCATATATATCACTATCATGGGTAATTGGAAGAAAGCCAGAGTATTTTGTGGATTATACTTTGCCGAGGAGTAAAGTGTATAATTATACATAATATTACCTTGTCAAAATATACAAACATAAACTTCTTATCTTTCCTGTATTATTAAATTAATATAATACGATATTCTTGCTGCGTCATCACACTAATCATGTGAAAACATCGATATTATGCCCCGAAGGAACTCCTGCAATTGCATGGAATGCAATGTGGTTTTCGTTGACGAACAGCATATTCCCGGACTTAAAATCTGCGGTACTCTCAATCCCGGGAATCCCGCCAGAATTTTTTTGATTTAAAGTGGCCAGGTCGGAAAATATTGTGATTCTAATGCAATATTTTCATTGATTCAAATACACTGTGTAAAAAAAGAACTGTGATCTTTGCTACCCATTCTACATGGACGAAGTCGCGGGCGAATCCTATTTTTTTAATAAATTTGTTAAATATCTGATTTAATGGATTTATGATTGTTCTAATTTATAAACGGTTTTAACAATAAACTAAAAGACTTTAACATACATCTTTTGAATGACTACACGGTAACGGTGGTCGCCTTTTGTCGAAGTATTTTTGTTGTATAGTGAGGGGGGGGGGGGGATTCGAACAACTATATGTTTGACTATGAAAATAAGAATTGTTGTTCTTTCTATGGTTCAAGTACGTAAATTATACAATAAAGCGTACAGCACCTAAAAGGCATATAATTATAGTTACATATCTCAAATGCTATGGAACTATAGACCAGATCAGAGGAAAACTATTAGGAATGACAATTGTCTAACAAAAATAGTTGTTTAAAAAGCTCTAAATCCTACATTTCTAGAGGGCGCCACAGGCCTTTCTTCTCCAGTATTTTGATATAGCATCACAATACATTACACACCGTTGAGATTTGCAGATTACATACAGTTGTTTCGTAAAGCTCAATGTTCACAGAAAATTTGAGTTCCCAAACTTAGACTTTCAAGATAATTTGGAATTGAGAATGCTTTCATTTAAGTACTATTTTATTGATTTATCTATACTAATATATAAAGCTGAAGAGTTTGTTTGTTTGTTTTTTTGCTTGAACGCGCTAATCTCAGGAACTACTGGTCGGATTTGAAAATTTATTTCAGTGTTAGATAGCCCATTTATCGAGTAAGGCTATCATCACGCTAAGACCAATAGGAGTGGAGCACCTATAAAGAATGTTTCAAAATCGCGGAGCTTTATTAACTTACTATTTTTTTACTATTCCACGCGGACGAAGTCGCGGGTAGAAGCTATAGTGGAGTCGCGGAGCAGGAAGAATTTCGTACGTTAACCTTTTATTACCTATCTCTGTCACTCCCGCGTAAATATAATGAGCCTCGCTAGCACAGATGCAATGGCCGCCGTCCCCAGGGATTGTAAACATTTTACCATCAAAAAATGTCTATTGCTAAAAGAGGAATCGAAATTAGATAGACTTGATGATAATGTAGATAAAACTGTTGATTCTTTTGTAATAAATGTGACAGGCGAGACGTCGTCGGAAAGCAGTAACTCCGATACAGAGGAATCGGATTCTGATTTATAAATTTTCATATTTTATTTCTATCCGAGTTAGTAATGGTAAATCGATTTTTATAATTGTTATAATATAACATCTAAATAAATTATTTAATAAGTTAGTATTTTTTTTCTCCTTAAAACATTTTATGTAAATCGCACTTAATACAAACATGTTTGTGACCACTGGCAGTAGGTAGAGAGGTCATTGTACGAAATTCTTCCTGCTCCGCGGCTCCACTATAGTAAAATATATTTGTAACTATTTAGTTAAGTTCCTCCATTAAATTTGATAAGATTGGGATCAAGTAAAACATTTTTTTTTAATATGCACGGTCTTTTTGAGCCCACATTGCGCTCAAACTACTGAACAAGTAATGGTGTAAATTACCAAAACAATATTGTTAATCTCAAGTCTAAAAAAATACTCCAAATTATGACAGAGCACCTGAAATTGTTATGTATAATGCTTTTATATATAGAATATGAAAAAAGTTCCATAAGGCTAACATAAAGCTTATCAAGTAATATAATAAAAAAAAGCGAAATCACTTGCCGTATTTAAAAAATCTGTCCAAAACTATTACATTAGTTTATAATTAAATATATTTTTTTCTATTCTTCTTTCTTAAGTTAGCTGTTTACTATCTACATTATACTGTTTTTCGTTTTCTATTTTACTTGTTTTTAATTTAATTATACCTAGACATAAGTTGTTAAAAGGTTGCCTGGAACAGATTATTGTAATTATTTATTCTGTAATTGTTTATTTTGGTGAACAATAAAGTGTTTTCTATTCTATTATATTTTGTAATTATATTCGTTTTAAAATCAAGATGAATAATGTTTAAAGCAAGTTGATAACGTGGCGTTTTGTTATCGCTTATATTGAAGATGCTTCACGCATTAACACCCTAAGGCCCATAGCACACGGCGTATTTTAAACGCGCAGTGGACGCGCAAATGACGTGCGTATACGCGCTTCAAACGAGATTTGAACGAACCTTGTAACCCTAAGCACACGCGGTGATCGTGAAGCACGCGTTGTAGTCGCTCGTAGCTTCTACGTTTTGATCAGATCAGTTCAGTTGCGCGCCCGCGCGCGCCCTCCTCTACCCTAGCGATGTGACGAGTTGTATTTTTTCTGACTCGAGTAACTCTGGTATTATAGCCATTGACTCGAATCACGACTCGAGTTGACTCGACTCTGTGATTCCCGCCGCCGCCGAATTCCTATCATAGCCGACCCGAACCTGAAATGGCCCGACGAACCGACGAATCCAAATATTACAAAGCGAGTTGAACGACGTGCAGGAGTTACGAGTAAGGGATTCATTTCATTCAATTCAATCCAAAACGGAGATGCTTGGTGCCGCCCGTCGCAACTCGCGTCCCCCGTGGGATGCATCATGCGAATACGACGCGAGCTGCAAGTTCGTTCGCTTCGCGACCGTAGACGGGGAAATCTCTTACTATATTGTAGTGATTCGAGTTACTAATAACTGAACTCGAGTTGACTCGTTCGTGGTTTGACTCGAGCAACTCGAGTTAAATAGCTCGACTCGGACATCGCTACTCTACCCCTCCTGCGCCCCTTCGTACGCGCTCCATACCAGTAGCAAACGCGCTTCACACGCGCGTTTGTATCGCGTTTTTCGCGTGTTTATATCTATACAAACGCAAAAATCGCCATCTACGGCGCAGACGACGCGCGTTTCAGAAACGCGCGTCGTCGGCGCGTTTTAAATACGCCGTGTGCTAGGGGCCTTACGTGTACTTTAGCGTGCACTGTGTACTGCCTATATGCGTATTAGTAGGCAGTTTGATAAATTACATCAGCATCCATCGAATGTCGAGTCACCGACGCGAACATTCCCTGGCAGATATTGAGTCTCGGGTATTAAGGGGGGTTCACGATCCATTCATATTTTAGAAGAAATATTGAGGAGATTTTCAATGTCACACCGATGTGGATACTAGTTATTTGAATACTCGTTTTCGTAAATAAGATTGAAATTAGCTGAAACATTTTGGATTCTTATTTCTAATTTGAAATTAAATGAAGTTATACACCAGCTTTGTCCGTGGCTTCGCTCTCGTTAATGTTGTCCCACGGGAACATTAAATATTAAAAGTACTCTAAATGCTATTCTATAGTATAATCTATGTCTATGCCAAATTTCATCCAGATCTGTTCCGCCGTTTTGGCCTGAATGAGTAACAAATATCCATCCAAACATACGCATTTATAATTTTAGTATAGATAACAAGCGCTGGGATTATAAGAGTTTATCTATACTAATATATAAATCTGAAGAGTTTGTTTGTTTGTGTGTTTGTTTGATTGAAAGTGCTAATCTCAGGAACTACTGGTCTGATTTGAAAACTTCTTTCAGTGTTAGATAGCCCATTTATCGAGGAAGGCTATAGGCTATTATATATCATCACGCTAAGACCAATAGGAGCACCAATGAAGGATGTTCCAAAATCGGGGGATTTTGTAACTTACTTTTTTCTTAACTACTCGTATTCCACGCGGATGAAGTCGCCGGAGAAGCTAGTTTATCAATGCGAGGACAATTTTAAAGGAGCTTCCAAAGTTAACCCTGGTAACCCGCATTAGGTCTCAACAGAGCCTGTGTGGCGGGCTACAATGGAATTTGCTTATTAATATTTAATAATATTTATCTGACAATCTCTGCACATATGAAAAAGAAACAAAAAAATTAGAAACTGAAATATTGAATCTTCAGTTTCAATTAAATTCAATTAATTTAAAATATGAGGAAATGTGTAAAAAGTTAAATATGACTAAAAATACAGTAACTTCACCACCTCTGGATAATATTAATTGCAAATTAGTCAAATCTGTCATGTCAGACAATTTGACTAACAGCAAAACATGTCAACCATGTCATTCTTCTTTAAATAAGTTAGTAAATAATTCAGTTCTTATTTACTCTGATAAAATTGAACAAGGACTTGGTTCATTGCTGGGATATGACTTGCCAAATCATCAGATGTCCAACTTATGTTCACCCGGGGCCAGTTATAACTATTTAGTTGACAGTTTAAGCACATCTTATCTAGACACAAAATCAACAACTGTAATTTCTTATGGGGATAGCTTATCTGTCAAAAAGAAAGACATTGTGAACAGCATAAATAGGTTATTGCAGTTAAACAGTAAATATGGATGTAAATTCATCCTATGTGCCCTGCCTTATACATGTAATCTAACAAATGAACAAAACAGGCACATATATGACTTAAATTTATTAATTTATAATTTGACCCATCGTCATAGTGACATTATTTTTTATTTTGACCTAAATAAATTTACTAATAGTAAATTTAGGCTAAACAAAGATACTATGTATCTGCCTTTTAAGTTACGTAGACGTATAGCTACTTTGTTAGCATTTAATATACAAAATCATGACAAAGTTATGTATGATATAACTGATAAATATGACATAAATTTTAATAATAACATTAATGTTTTTAATATTAACTCTACTGCAAGTCCTAGCACTTTAAACTGCTAGATATGACCAAAGCTAAACCTACTTCTAATTTAAATATAGTTCACCAAAATATACAGGGTTTAGTAGGTAAAGATTTAGAAATTGAACTCTTTTTAAAAGAACATAAGGTTCATGTCCTATGTATTACGGAACATTGGCTTAAAAAAATTTTTAGTCATAAACTTCATAGAGAATTATACAGTGATAAGTGCATTTGTAAGGAAGTCCGCTATACATGGCGGATCACTTATCTTTGTAGCAAATGATGTAAAATGTAAAGAGCGTAAAGACATTATGTCTCTTTCTGTTGAACGTACTGTGGAGGTTTCCTGTATTGAGCTTGAGCGCTATGTAATTGTCTGTGTCTACCGACCCCCCACAGGGGATTATAATGTATTTGAAAGCACAATGGAGCACTTATTAAGAAAATTAAATAAAACTAATAAATTACCTATAGTTTGTGGATTTTAATGTTTATTTGTTGGAAATGTCATCGACTCGTTTCAAGATCATTAATCTTTTCAAATCGTTTAATCTTATACATGTCTTTAATGAACCTACGCGTATAACTGCTAATTCAGCAACCTGTTTGGACAATATATTTTGTAGTTGCGAAATAATCGACAAATCAGTCATAGATGTACTACGGTCAGATCACTGTGGCCAGTTTATATCAATACCTTTTGATAGTATTAAAATCAATTCTAAAATAACATGTAGGCCAGTGAATAATTATCGCTTAAGAACCTTTAAAGATGGTTTGGCCAAAACAATTCCTACTTTGGATCTCAGCAGCGAAGATCCAAACAAGTTGTATAGTAATTTCTTTGGCATTATACAAGCTGAATTTGAAAACACATTTAAAACCAAAACAATCAATAAAAATAATAAACTTAAGTTTAGTGATTGGGCTACGAAAAGTATATATAAAAGTCGAATCAAACTGTATGAATTATACAGTGAAAAACAATTTAATCAAAATCCAGACTTTCTACACTATATTAAAAAGTACTCTAAGACCTTTAAAAGAGTGTGCATCGCTGCCAAATCTCTACATTATAGTAACAGAATTAAAAAATCATCAAATATCATTAAGACAACTTGGAGTGTCATAAATGATGCTTCCGGCAAGAGTTCACGTCGAGATGATGCAATTAAACTTGTAATCAACAATAACACCATTACTAATAACTTTGAAATCGCACAAACATTTAATGAATACTTTAGGGATATACCAACTTTAATAACTAGGTCTTTGTCATCATTACCACTGGAAGCTGAGCTGCTGATGACACAGTGCGGTGATCGATGTAATATCTCATTCAAATTTAATCATATAGATACAGATGATATTGTAAAAACGTTTAAATCACTAAATATTAAAAACATTGCTGACTTTTGGGGTATATCCTTAAAAGTATTAAATGACTTAATATGCACTATTGCTCTACCACTAGTACAAATATTTAATCGATGTATAGATAAAGGAGTATTTCCTGACTTAATGAAAGTTAGCAAAGTTATTCCTATATTTAAAAGTGGAAACAAAAACGACCCCTCCAACTTTATGCCAATTTCTATTTTACCAACCTTAAGCTAGGTTTTTGAAAAAATAATTTTAAATCAATTGTTCTCACATTTTAATATTAATAAATTAATTCATACTAAACAGTTCGGGTTCACCAAAGGTCGTTCCACTACCGATGCAGGTGCTGAGCTTCTTAAGCACATTTATGGTGCTTGGGAAGGGTCACAGAATGCCATTGGTGTATTCTGTGATCTGTCCAAGGCATTTGATTGCGTTGAACACGTGACCCTCCTAAAAAAGCTCAATTATTACGGTATTTATGGCGATTCTCTCAATCTTCTGTCGTCTTACTTAAATAATAGATCCCAAAGCGTTGAAATAACAATATCAAATCTCGTGAGACTGGCATATCTATGGGTGTGCCCCAGGGCTCTATTCTAGGTCCCTTCTTGTTTTTGATATTATATTAATGATTTGCCATATTTTATTAATGATATGTGTGAGGTAGTGTTGTTTGCTGATGACACGTCACTTATATTTAAAGTTGACAGAAATAAACAGAACTTTGACGACGTAAACAACGCCTTAACCCAAATATCCAAGTGGTTTACCGTAAATAATTTATCACTCAATCCGAATAAAACTAAATGTGTTAAGTTTGTTATGCCCAATAAGTAAAAGAATACGATGTTAATATTTCTCTTAATGACACTAGACTTAACCTAGTAGATTCAACTGTATTCTTAGGCATTAACCTAGATCAGAAACTCCAGTGGGGCGCTCATGTATCTAGTCTCTCAGGAAAGCTTAGTTCTGCTGCATATGCGGTCAGAAGAGTTAGGCAGTTCACTGACGAAGAAACTGCTAGACTAGTTTATTTTAGTTATTTTCATAGTGTCATGTCCTATGGTATTTTACTTTGGGGCAACGCTGTTGACTTAGAGACTATATTTGTTTTACAAAAAAGAGCCGTAAGGTCAATTTACAACATCGGCCCTCGGGTGTCTCTTAGGGAACGCTTTAAGGAAATCGGTATTATGACGGTCGCCTGCCAATATATTTTCAATAATATAATTTATATTCGTAATAATTTGAGTGCCTACAAGCAGTATAAGGATGTTCACAATTTCAACACTAGGCATTGTAATAAACTGATATTGCCATCTTTTAGGTTACAAAAAGTATTGTCTTCTTTCTTGGGGGTTGGTATACGCTTCTTCAATAAGATTCCGAGTGAAATGTTAGATTTGCCCTTCACTAAATTCAAAACCAAATTAAAAAGTATCTTGCTTAAAAAGGGCTACTACACTATTGAAGAATATTTAAATGACAAAACTTCATTTACATAGCAGCTCGCTCCAACCTCTTATACTGTGTTTTGTACGAGTGTAACGTTTTTGTCTTGCCGTATTTGTAAGGAATATATGGAGATATGTTGCAAAAAAAAAAATTGTACTGTATGTCTTTATATTTATAACTATAATAATATTTTCTATCCTTTTATTGCGTTCAGTCTTATTGAATGCACTGCACTGTTTGCTACAACTCCATTAATTCTTCAAAAGTCATTCTGTAACACAATTCTGTATAAAACTTTAAAAAAAAGAACTTAAATATAAATAGAACAACAAATATAAAGAAAAACAATTTTTAGCTAGACGTGTTGCTGGGGAGTTTCTTGCCGCTTCTTCTCCTTAACAGCAATAACACGTTGCGAAGCGGTGTACATAGACTAGGAAGTAAAATAAAATTTTAACCTATATGTATGACCTTCAAAAAGTGTTCTCCAGTGGAACTTATTTTGAATAAAAACTTTTGAATTTGAATTTGAATAATGTTTTTCTCTCTTGTGGCGTGGTATGGCTAAAAACTACTTATGGCCGGTTTTTTTAACAAGTACGGTCTATATAGAAGGGATTAAACTTTGGCAAAATTGAATTAAGTATATACTTAATTCAATTTTGCCAAAGTTGTGGGTTGATTCCGGTTTGCATAACTACCTCCAATTTATATTGTGTGATGGAAACAATAATATACCTTTATGAACCTACTTATTTGACCCAATCAAGTTGGGGGGATATTTTAACGTAATTTTTGGTATAGTGGCTAATTTATTGTATCCTTCCGTTAGTAAGGGGAAGTAGTTTCATTAATAAGGTGGCTTTGGCAGTTAACCGTTTGAGGTTATTTCGTGCTGTTTGTTTTAAGGGTTTTCTTTGAGAGGTATAATTATTTGTATGTAAGTGACTCAATTTATATGGAAATACGACATTAAAAATAAACAATTAGGTGTAAGTTCGGTTATCTTTTTAAGCTGACATTGCCTCATTTCTGACAAAATTGAAAGACATAAATGAACTATCTGATTTCTATTACTTTTGTAATAATGTAAGTAATTGTTATTACTTTGATACATAACTGCAATGAGTACGAGCAAAGAGTAGGTACATTGTATAAATAGGTATAAAGAAGTACGAGTATTACGAGTAACCACTGTTGACTGGACTGTCATCGTGAAGATAAAGTGACTTCATAAACAGGTTTATTGTTGAAAATGTTTTAAAACCAAAGACAGAAAAACATGATAATATACAGCCTATTTACGTCCCACTCGAGCTTTATTTCGTGATTTTAGAGGAACGGACTGAATACTCACAAACGGCAACCAAACGTTGGCAGTTTTCAAACATCGGTAGTTTCGAAATGGAGTTTTCCTCAATATATGTTCATTCATTATGAGTACTTATCTTAATTAGGTCAGAAAATGCCTAAAGTGATACATATAACTTTTGTTCAAAATTCTAACCCACGTCTATGTAATTTTAACCGCGTGCTTAACCTAATGAACTACTACTATGCACAAAATATATACATACTAGAATTTTCCTTGCGACTACGCCGTGGTTCAAACCCTACAAAGTACCTCTATTTTACTTACATAAAAACTACATTTAGTTTTTTATACATATTTATATATCACCTTCAGTGCAAAGTCTACCTGATCTACCTACTGATGGTGATAACCGCTTAAAAATCCATTACGTAGTTTAGGAGGAGTTAGCGGATATACAGACAGATTCGGAAAGTGACTTTCTTTTATACTATATAAAAAGATTTGTATATATATCGGATTTTTCAGACAGTACTTATTTTTTCTAGCCTTTACTAACATGGTTATTGTATTATTATAATAATTCAATTTTTATGTTTCAAGACTTTTAAGTATATCTATTAATTAATAATAAACATTGAATTCTTCTATAATAATAAATACAAAATGAATATACTTGCCATTAAAGCTGTCACTAAGAAACTACAAGATTAATTATTCCAATGTTCGATTGTGAGCTGTCACTCGATTCGATTGTCATTAATCGTAAAAACATCGAACATCGACAGGATGAAGTTGGGAAGACGAGAAGGCGCGCGGCGGCGGGGCTACGACGGCCACCTCACACGGACCCCGCTCGCTGACTGCCGCTACTAGAGCCTACGAGCGGCTACGAGCTACGCGCTACGAGATTGACGTATAGCCTACTCAATATCAACATTATTGTCAAGCCGAATGACGTTATTCCATTGAGAGCTATGTGATTGAGCAATAAACTTGTAAATCCAATTGCGGTATTCTACTAGGAAGCTATTATTTGTTCAACTTTGTAGGTCTCTCAAGAATCTAACTCAATATGAGTAACAACGTAATTTTTTATTGTGACTATGTTTTAAAGCCTATTTTTTGAAGGACTTATTAGTTTTACGTTTTTTCTATTGCATGAGTTCAGCAGACAGGCACAGCCAGACAGAATAATTCATACTGCCTTTGTGTGTGTTCAAGTAGACTTTGGTCCCCGGATGGTTTAGGTTTACAATTGGAGACGGTAGGTGGCGCCGTGGAACTTCGATTAAATAAAATAAAGTTAAAAATCAAAAAGTTAAAAAAGGTTCTACCTCTCTGAATTTAGAATAACAGAAACCAAAAGCCTTTATGACCACTATCAAATGTATGAAATTGGGATGGCAATGATTGACAAAGGGTCACGGTACCGAAATTTTTGATCTTTTTATATAAAAGTCTTTAGTTTGTCTCCATGGCACCTAACTCTTCGTAAACACGAGGACCGATTTTGATGAAATTTTATTTGTGATTGAGTGGGTTCTAAGGGTTCTAGGGAATCTAGGGGATAGGCTAGATTCACTATTAGATTCGGTAGGTAGCGGTCGAATTGGGTCCTAGATTTTTATTTTTACGGGTTATTTATTACTTTAAGGATTACAACAGGATTTTTTAATGTTGTTTATGCTTATGTTTTAATGTGGCATTTAGATATCTTGTAGAGTTGAGAAGGTATGAATATACGCCCGTGGGCATAGCCGGAAATATAATAGAATAGTGAATACAAACTTGTGTACTTCTATAATAGCTTTCTCTTCATAATAAAGAAACTACTTAATAACTCAGGCCTCAGACCCACTATTTCTATTTGAACGCCTCAATGGGAAGAAAACTCTTACAGATTAAGAACTAAGTTTTCCTTTCAGTTCCTTGGATCACGTAACTGTATTGTTAAAGTAATAGTAGCAAATTGCAAACTAGAAGAAATGCACGAGAACAAACAAAAGTCTTTCTGAACACTATGTTGAGGAGAAAGGGAAAAAAGCCGCGAAACTGCTTTTTTATTGAGGTAGTTTTCTGACCTAATATATATATTGTTACAATTACCACGTGCTGACGACGAAGAAAAACGTCGTATTGAAACCAACACATCGAGATAACCATTGTGTCATACCCGCCAAGTCTTGTACAAGCATCGTGAGTATTACTGTCTGTTCGTCTTTGAAATTGAGAGGCACGATCCCAGCAGTAGGACAATTATTATGGACTTTGATTATTATTTACAATTACTGTAATCGCTAAACAATTTTACATAAGAAAATATAGAACCAAATCATTTTTATCGGAGTTTTACGTTTATTTGGCTTTATCTTATCCTACGAGTCAGATTATTTGATTAACTTTAATTACTCACCAAAATAAATAAACACAAGTAGCTACGCATGCGTGAGTGTGCGCGCTAATGTGTGTGTGTGTGTGTGTGTGTGTGTGTGCGTGTGCGTGTGCGTGTGCGCGCGTGTGTGTGTGTGTGTGTGTGTGTGTGTGTGTGCGTGTGTGTGTGTGTGTGTGTGCGCGTGTGCGCGTGGGTGTGTGGTTATACCGGTACGATAACTTTTTAATATATATTGTACATATTATAGGTACTACATAGAAAATGGTGATAAATAGAAAAGCGAACTACTAGGACTACTTAAAAACTTCGCTGTAAGGGAAAGTAAAAATAAAAAAATAAAAAAAATTGTCATTTTTCAACCACTGACAGCTAATACTTTTATGGAAATGTAAATTCTAAGCATACATAGTGTTACGAGGTACAGGACTCGAATTAAATGCCGTTGGAATTACTATGGAATTTATTAGAATTATACAACACGTATAACACAGGTACAAATATAACTGGCCACAACCAGTACAAACGCAACGCAAATTCCGTCACTTTAGAGCTTATCAATGTACACGTCTTGCTTATATCGTAATCCTCGCTTGTCTGCCTCACCCCTCCGTTCGGGCATTCCTTTTATCCTGTACAAATACAATATGCCTCGACGCAAAACAATAATTTCCAAGAATTAGTTCGAAACTAATGACTGCCATAAAACAAGTACAATAACAATAGAATGTGTTTCTCAATTACAAATTTTAAACACAAGGTACAAAAGAAGTCCAAATGCGGGAAAGGTAATAAACCAGGTTTATGGCAGGCAGTTATGCATTCACTTTTTGTCGGCATGTAACAATAGTATGAAAAAAAATGACCTAAAAGTGAACAAATGAATACATTTTTTACTCAATTCTGCGATGTCATAATGCAAATGAAAATAAATATTATTGCCACAAGTGCAAATAATATGGATTTACATAGCAAGATTAAGCCACACACAAGAAAAATTCTAAAGCCGACCAAAAATCAGTCTGTCAATCTGTCTGTACCTATTTCTTTTAAAACTTAGAAGCTTTTCAGAGCGGTTATCATTCCGTACCACACCAAAGCCAACATTTGAAAATGTAGAAGCACAAATAGAGTAGCGAGGATCTTAATTCACACCCTAAAAATTTAAAAACTTCGTTTAAAAAAACCGACTTCAAAAACTAAAAAACTAAAATGTATAAAATAACTTATTTCTAAAGCTATTATTATTAATATATATTATCTAAAACATCTTAAAGTCGGTGCTTAGTAATTTTCAAAATATAGTAATTTTTATGTTTTGCATTGCACCGACTTCAAGATGTTTTAGATAATATATATTAATAATAATAGCTTTAGAAATAAGTTATTTTATACATTTTAGTTTTTTAGTTTTTGAAGTCGGTTTTTTTAAACGAAGTTTTTAAATTTTATTTGTTACTTTTTTTTAGTGTCTAGCTATGTATGGGTGGACCTACGAATGGTGCCGCGCTTCTTAAAAAATATAGGTCCCAAGAACCCGGAACAAAACAATGTTCGTAAAATGAAAACTACTGGGCCAAACTATGTCAAATTTTTAGGGGACCACATGGCAGCTATTCCGCGTCAAACAAAAAAAGAATCACGTAAATCGAATCATAAATCTCAGAGTAATTGGTGTACATATGGAACGGAGTGAAAATTATTTTCATGAAAAATGTTCATAAAATGAAAACTACTGGGCCAAACTATGTCAAATTTTTAGGGGACCACATGGCAGCTATTCCGCGTCGAACAAAAAAAGAATCACGTAAATCGAATCATAAATCTCAGAGTAATTGGTGTACATATGGAACGGAGTGAAAATTATTTTCATGAAAAATGTTCATAAAATGAAAACTACTGGGCCAAACTATGTCAAATTTTTAGGGGACCACATGGCAGCTATTCCGCGTCGAACAAAAAAAGAATCACGTAAATCGGATCATAAATGACGGAGTAATCGGCGAACATACATAAAAAAAAAAGCAACAAAAAAAAAAAAAATATTCCGACGAATTGAGAACCTCCTCCTTTTTTCGAAGTCGGTTAAAAATATACGAATACGCCAGGAGCTTGAAACCGCAGTGGTTGAGGCCGACAGACCACTGCCTGCCAGGACTTACGGAGTATGGCCTTGGCATAAGGTAAAGAATGACACACCGAGGGTTATTAGTAGGTATGCCTAACTAGGATAGTAATAACATTCTTTTGGGGTTGCACACATATGCTCTCACCGTACTTTCCCGCAGCGGTTAGTTCTAAATCGGATCTGCCCTAGTTAATAAAAAATAAAAACTTCGTTTAAAAAAACCGACTTCAAAAACTAAAAAACTTAAAACTATAAAATAACTTATTTCTAAAGCTATTATTATTAATATATATTATCTAAAACATCTTAAAGTCGGTGCTTAGTAATTTTCAAAATATAGTAATTTTATATGTTTTACTTTGCACCGACTTCAAGATGTTTTAGATAGTATATATTATTATTAATAATAGCTTTAGAAATAAGTTATTTTATAGTTTTTGAAGTCAGTTTTTTTAAACAAAGTATTTATTTTTATTTGTTACTTTTTAGTGTCTAGCCATGTATGGGTGGACCTACGAATGGTGCCACGCTTCTTAAAAAATATAGGTCCCAAGAAACGGGAACAAAAAAATGTTCGTCAAATGAAACTACTGGGCCAAACTATATCAAATTTTTAGGGGACCAAATGGCAGCTATTCTGCGTCAAACAAAAAAAGAATCACGTAAATCGAATCATAAATCTCAGAGTAATCGGTGTACATATGGAACGAAAAGGAAATGTTTTTTTCATAAAAAATGTTCATTAAATGAAAACTACTGGACCAAACTATGTAAAAAATTTTAGGGGACCACATTGATATATAAAATATCAATCGGGGACCAATTGGAAGCTATTCCGCGTCGAATAAAAAAGAATCACGTAAATCGGATCATAAATCACGGAGTAATCGGTGAACATACATAAAAAAAAGATATGAAAGAAAGAAAGAAAAACTTTATTTGCAAAAAAAAAGATCCCGACGAATTGAGAACCTCCTCCTTTTTTGAAGTCGGTTAAAAAAAGAGACTACAAATAAGACTTCATTAATAGTATTTTAAGGTAATGGAGCCTCAAGTCAATTATTAACGTCTAACAAACATGCCTGAAGCATCAAGCAAAAATTAACACTTTCGCTTGACCGCAATGTGGCTTAAGCTTTATAAGGTCCAACATAAAAGAAACCGGAAACATTTAAATTTAATTCGTTTCTCCATCCAATCTTAGATTTTTATCATGTCCGAAAAAATACCTCCTACAATATTATAGAAAGTTTCGCGACTCTTACACGTATAAAAATTACATATCCTGTGCCAATGGTCACCGCTTAGTCGTCTATTAACCAGTAAAGCACATAATTTAGATGGAATTATGAGGTTTTTGGCTGAAACTTGAAAGTGATATATTGCTGTGCAATTTTCCTTTAAAACTTATGAATTTTGTTTAATGAACAATACAAACAAATATCGATTACATAAATAATTTCGCATACAGATACACATTTTTTGTTTATAAAATCAAGAAATGTGTTTCCATATGCGAAATTTTCTTTTAAATAAATTTAAAAATTATAATAGTTAATATTACATTTATTCTTTAAAATGATTTTAAATTATATAGTGCAAATATTAACGACATCATCAGATAATACGGTATAAATTTCCTGTTCTCTCCCATACTTCCCCTGTCCATCGCTTCCACCAGGACTATCCCAGATTACAATACCACTTCAAACCTTGGATAAAGTAGACTAAATTAAATATTTACTACGCAACCGACGCAGTTCTCCATAACAGGAACATGAATAATATGATGATAGAGAGGTATTCCGATTATGTATTATATGGCAATGGAAATTAAGGAAGATAAGACATTTCTCCCTATCGTGAGACGTAGCAAGATAAACCAATATGCTACAGCGCAAACAATCACCAATTACATTTAGAAGAAGAGACAAGAAAACAGTGCCTGTGCCTTCGACAATATTAAGAACATTTTCCTTTTTTGTGAAGTTGATATAGATAGATTTTTTATTTTAGAAATATCTTTAAGTCTTTAATTTAGTTCTTTTATATTAGTTTTTTTGAATGCAACAGCTACAACCTGATTCGTCATTTGAGAACTTAGTTCAGTGTCATGAATGCTCCCAGGTACGTTACTTCAAAGGTCAAAGAGGATTGAGGATCCATATCGGCAAAGCTCATAAGGATCGAGATGGACACTCAGCCTCTTTGCCTAACCCTCAACCTGTTTTTGACTCATTATCGGATAGCACCCAAATTCCATTTTGGCAAAGAATTTCAAAATTAAAACATTCGGCACCAATTTTAAAAAGAATCCCTCGAGCAGTAAGATCTAGTATATGCGAAATCTTCTCAAAATATATAAAAAAAGTCTTGGCTGAAAATACCTTACGTACCTGGGAGGATTTGTTACTGCTCCCTTATCAAATTCTCAATATAAATAAAGATGATCAAGGTACGGTTACATCTAAAATTAGGAAAAATTGTAAAATTATACAAACTACTGGACAGAGATTAGATACACAGATTAACCAAACGAAAAAATACCCAAATCGTAAAACTCATTTGAAAAATTTTATAGAATCAAAATTGTCAGACGGTGATATAAAGGGAGCAGCACGGATACTGTTCTCAAACGACGATGTAGCCCCTAATGATGAGACTACTCTGCGTGCTTTACGGGATAAACATCCACCTTCAGGAATCGCCCAATTACTGGATGACGATGATACTAATAACAGCAGTATCTACACTACCCCGGAGGAAATACTCAAGGCTGTTATGTCCTTCAGAAGTGGCTCAGCTGGAGGACTAGATGGCCTCGCTCCACAACATTTGAAAGATTTGTTAAGTGGGGCCACTGGTACCTCGGGCGTGACACTTCTTAGAGACATAACAGACTTAATTAATTTAATGCTTTCGGGTAGTGTGAATATGGATATACTACCCATAATCTACGGTGCCAACCTATGCGCTTTAAAAAAAAAAGATGGTGGTATACGTCCTATAGCAGTTGGCACCACGTACCGGCGCCTCGCAGCCAAAGTATGCTGTCGAGCCATAAAAGACCTAAGCTCCAGCTACTTTGCTCCAAACCAATTAGGTTTTGGAACCAAAGGTGGCTGCGAGGCGGCGGTACATGCGCTGAGAACATTCGTCGGCAGTAATGTTTGTGAAGCCATCCTTAAGGTGGATGTCAAAAATGCATTTAATTCGGTCAATAGGTGCACTTTGCTGACAGAAATCAAAAACCGTTTTCCAAAAATTTACAATTACATTAGGCAATGCTATAGTGAAAATTCTTTTCTGGTCTACCAAGACAACCTCATATATTCGGCTACTGGTTGCCAGCAAGGTGACCCTCTTGGGCCAGCCATCTTCTCGCTTGCCATTCACCCAATCATACAGAAGCTAAATTCAAAATTTAACGTATGGTATCTTGATGATGGGACCTTGGGAGGTGACATAGACACTTTAAAAAATGACCTTAAGTATTTAATAAGTGAGTTTGGTAAAATAGGTCTGACTTTGAATTATTCCAAATGCGAACTTTTTATACACAATGCTACCGAAAACTACAACAACACTATTTCCGATTTTCAAGTTCTGGCCCCAAATTTAAGATTAGCAAAGAAAGACAATCTAAGCATCCTTGGGTCTCCTATCTTCGATGAATCTTTTCCTTATTTCGTTGACAATAAAGTGCAAAATTTTCAGTCCAAAATTAAAAATTTAAAAGAAATAAGCGCACATAGCGCCTATTTTATTATTCGGCATTGCCTGTTTACTCCAAATTTCACGTACATTTTGCGGTGCTCTCCACTTTGGAGGCATCCAAATATTTTGTATAAACTAGACAACATTATTCGGCAAACCTTAACCTCCATTATAAACATACCTTTGGAAGATCGATCGTGGACCCAAGCATCCTTACCAATACGATTAGGAGGCTTGGGTGTACGCAAAATTTCCGACATAGCACTACCTGCCTTCCTGTCCTCAGTTTATAGTACTGTGGCCCTCATAGGACAAATATTAAGCCCGTCACTTAGTGGCTTTGAGGTCCCATACTTGACTGAGGCCAGAAATGCTTGGTCCTTGGCTTGCCCAACGCAAAATTTACCCGCGGAACCGAAGTCGCAGAAGCTATGGGACGGACCGCTCAGCAAGCTAATACAAGAGAACCTTTTGTCTTCCTGTATTGGCGAAACTGACCGCGCCCGTCTTTTAGCTGTCTCTAAATGGGAGTCAGGTTTGTGGCTCCAAGCCCTGCCCTCGGCGAATCTAGGCACTCTCTTGGATGACACTACATTCAGGATTGCTGCCTGCATTCGTCTGGGGGCAGGTGTTGTGGTGCCACATCGCTGTCGGTGCGGAGATAGAGTTGATGAGTTAGGCCTCCATGGCTTGTCATGCGCAAGGAGCGCTGGTAGGATGTCACGGCATGCTACACTTAATGACATTATCCGTCGGTCTCTTGCCACCGCCGGGGCACCGGCTGTCCTTGAACCAAATGGACTGTGCTGCGACGATGGTAGGAGACCAGACGGGATGTCGTTGGTGCCATGGAAGATGGGACGCCCTCTAGTATGGGACGCAACTTGTGTCGATACTTTGGCGGCGTCCCACCTTTCAGACACAGCCGTGACAGCCGGGGCTGCTGCTGCACACCAAGAGGCCCTGAAATGTCGCAAATATGTATCCATTGGTAGTGGGTACGTATTTGTGGCTTTCGGGGTCGAGACCCTGGGGCCGTGGGGGCCTGGAGCTCATCACCTCTATCGAGACCTCTCAAGGCGTCTTATTGAGGTCTCGCGTGACCAAAAGGCTGGCTTGTACCTAGGGCAACGAATAAGCGTTGCCATCCAACGTGGAAATGCGGCCAGCATTTTGGGCACGCTCCCCGCCGACAGCGATATGGAGTCAATTTTTTATTTATAGATCTATTTTAGTTAATATTTATTTATAGTTAAATAAAGTAAAATTATAACGTTCATTTTATCCCACAGTTAATTTCTTGTTTAATCAACAATTAATACGTGTTTAAGTTATTACTAATTACTCGACTAGCAAATATATCCGTGTGTTTATCTCTTTAGTTTTGAACATGAAGTTTATAGTAGGGAATTGGCTATCTCAATTAATTTTCTTTATTGTAATTATTTTTAATTATCCTGCCCTAATGAAGTACAGCTACAAGGCGTATTACAAGCGAATATAATGGAGGCAAATGAATTAAGTAAACATGTTCTAATTTAAAGTTTAACAGCCGCTCGGTCCCTGACGGTCACGTGAATGGATCATTAAATTCTAATTCAGCTAAAATGTAATTTTTATTTTCTGTAAAATATTGCTTGGAATTATTAATTACAGATAATGAAATTTTCATTAACGTTTTACTACAAAAAAATTGTATTTATAAATTGATTTTCTCAGCAGAGTTGTATAAAAGTGAGTTGAATCGATCCTTACGTTATTCTTCGTTGCTGTAATTCATATCCTAATACAATCGACTTACAAAAATTATATCTTAAGCAAGGTTTGAAATCTGTGGTTCCCATATGTATACATAAACTGTAAGTAATTTATGTGTTCGGTATGGGTGTGCTCGGTATATGTAATTTTTGTATTTGTACCGTTTTATACAGGGTGGCCAGTGATGTTCAAAAGAAAAATTTAGTTATGCACATAAGCAGTTCCTTAGTTACCCATATGTATTTTGTACCAAAATTAATTTTAAATTAGTTTTCGATTTATTTATTTTTTGTAATTAAGATAAGCTCGAGCGTCTTCAAAACGATTGCATAAGGTTCATATTTGGTTAAAAAAATATGACCACGTTTCTCAATACCGCAAAAATCTCGAGTGGTTGCCTATATCAATTCGCCGGAATACTCATCTTCTCAAGTTACTATATCGTATATTGTTTATACCGTATACCTCTCCTTATCTTAAGGAATGTTTCAACTTCCTTCATTCGGCACATACACTCAATTTGCGCTCCACTAAAAATCTCCTGTTAATGGCACCTGTACACACTTCCAACATTTTATTCCAACTCCTTTCGATTTTTTTTTTTTTTTAAATTTTTGGGAAATTTCGACCGCAACAGCTTTAGAATATTATTTTTTTCGGTAAAGTAGTATGGAATATTGTTTATTTTACATATTTAAAGTCTAGTAGTATATCTCTTTTCTGACGATACTTTCACTCGTACTCTGCAACACCACCACCAACACGCCACTAGAATAGTTAAGAATATTGTTACGTGCGAGCGGGGGTACGCACTTATGGATTGGAAGAAAACACCAGTTTTTAATTTAAAAGCTTTTATTGACTTACACAGCCGCACGTAGTACCTCACTGTAGGGTTGCCCCTATACGCACGACCAACGATGCACAGTCCCGACGATAAGTTGTCACACCCTCAATACCGTCGCCGATATTGCGTAGACCACCTCCGATATTATCGCGTGTAGCTCGCTTGTGGTTCCTCTCTCGAACTACGCTACACCCCTTCTTCGCGTATCTGTCCAAACTTGTCACTAAATTCACCACTTAATTCGTCTCTGTCCTCTATTAACCTTCTCTAATAACTCTTAAGTATCGCACTTGTCGTTTCACCGTCTTGGACTGAACTCAACTATAAACTGCCCGGTAGGCGCGCCTTACGCTGTTTATATACCTGGAAGAATTTTCTAGAACCCGTCTATCTATCTCTGTCTTTTTTTTCCCGAACCTTCTGTTCGGGAACTTTCGTTTATACATCTATCCCTTTCTAACATCTATCTATCTCTTTCTTTCGTTTATCGTATATCTTTTCTAAATATATCCGTCCTTGTCTTTTCGTTCTAGATTTTTCTAGAGTTTTCCAAAAGTTCTAAAACTAGCTAGATGGTTCCACCACAATATTCTTTAAGTTAGGTTGCCTCAAAGCAATTGCTATAAGCAATAAAGCCATTTCCTGTTTTTACCAAGACAGTATTTTAATGGTACATTTTGGTAATTGTGTGTTTCGGTGTGCAATAAAGTGTTATCTATGATTTCAATTACTATTATCATCATTTAAATTACAAATTCCGCTTTAAAGATTCGCTTTGAATTTTGAAGATAATTATACTATAACTATATATTCATGAAGACATATAGACTTCTAAAGTGCCAAATTGTATATCTCTAGCTTTAATAATTCCTAAGATATTATCAGCTATGTATGAAACTCACAACCAGTAAATTGAGTTCAATACTTATTTAACAAAAACTCAATTAGAACTTTTCAACTAGATACGAAATTAAATATTTACAAGAGCGAAATGTTTTGTGAATTCAGACACAGATTTAAAAATTCACGTCACGTCAACTCGAATGGTAAATTGTATGCAGTGTGAAAATTAATTTTTCATATATATATGGTTACTCATATTGTGGTGGCACTAAAGCACAGCAACTAGCTAACACCGTGTTCTTTTTTTACGATGTACTTATATAATTACGTTATGTGAGCATTTGAAATTTAGAAAAAAAAATCGATTATTGACATGTTCTTCAGAAGATCTAAAAATAAACCTTTGGAACCTCATAAGACGTTAATACGACGTAATGGTTGCTGAGGGCTCTTTTACTGTTTTATATGATGAGGTGATGCAGGAAATAATTAAGCCCAGGATTTATCACTGATTGCAATGTATTCCAATTAATTTATATATTATACTTTTTATGTTACGAATTCAACAAAATTGTTTTACACCGCGACACTTGTGGGCAGTTGTAAAATTAATGTATTGACCTCTGGTGTAGACTAGAATGACCAAACTAGTGTTGTCAGGACCAAAAATTAATAGTTGCGTTCGGAGAACGCCACAAAACTAAGCAAATTAAACTAAATACATTTTGTTGCCAAAGATTAATGAAGTTACAAAACACGAAGAGTAGCGAAATTTATTTGAAAAACCAAAAATTAACAGACGTTGAACGTCTATGAGTATGGGAACTCCACAACACGAACAGCGTACCGTTGTATATAGTCTTAAGGTCCTAGAGGATGAATAACAGACATCCAAACGGTGCCACTAAAAAAAAATATTTATGAATTGAAATTATAATTCACTATAATGTTGGTTTCAAAAGTAAAATCATATAATATACAACTGCTTCGCGCTTGAATTAATCAAAATTTCAATGAATTGGATGATGTAAAATTCATACTACATATACGCAAATAATTCTGCCGGATGAGTTAGTGAGGCGAGTGATTCGAACGAGTCTACGCCTCCGGCTTTTAGCTCGTTCATTGATATCGACGGGTGATGTATTGAGTGCCAAGGGACTATGAATATAGAATACTAATACATTTTCCCACCTAAGCTTCACTTTCATAATTTGATTTTTTTTTAATTACACAGCACATAGGAATTCAAATTCAAATTCAAATTTATTTACTGCAAAAAACATGGTTCAAGAGGTGTTACAATAGTTATATTTAGCTACACATGTTTTTGCCAAATTGGCGTGCAGATTTAGCTCCTACATTTTACATTATTTATAATAATATCATAATTACGTCAAAATTAAAATTAAATAAATAGCGTCCATAGTCCCATAGTCAGATAATTATAACAGTCAATATAAATAATTTTGTAATTGGTAATTAAATATGATTATCATTGTTCGGTTGTATTATAATTTATCATTTATATATTCATTTATAGTGTAATAGCATTTATTTACAAGCAACTTTTTTAGACAAAATTTGAAAGAATTTGTATTTAATGATTTTATATTTTGTGGAATCTTATTGTATATTTTTGGTGCCATGCATACTATGCTTTTCTGCAATAGAGCTGTTTTGCACGGATGCGTGCAAAGCCTATCTTTATCACGTCTGTTCCGTGGAACACTATCGGACATACGTGGGAATAAATCCTTATTATATCTAACAAACATGGCTACTTCGAGGATGTATAGTGACGGTACTGTTAGCAATTTGTGTTTTATAAATAACGGTTTGCAGCTTTCAATAGTTTGTAGACGGAACATTGAAAGAATGCAGCGTTTTTGCATAAGAAATATCATATTTGCGTCAGTTGAATTACCCCAAAAAAGTATCCCATATCTTGAAATTGAATGAACAAACTATTATATTGTGCAGTCTGTAAGGTACTAAAGACCCCTGAACTAGGATTCAACCTGTTTTCAGTTAACTTTGGCAACTTTCATTTGCAAAAGAGCACAAAACACAATAAAAACTAAAGTAAAAATTGCAATTGAACAGTTAAACGCAAAACCAGATTTATGTATGATATATAAAGACAAAATAGTTAAACAGATTTTCTGTATATTACAATAAGAACATTAGTACTTATTATGACAATATGGCGAAGAAAACTCTATATCAAGATTAGCAGTTCGTGAAATCTACAAATATGCTTTAAACAAGTAAGGCTGGTACACCATCCGTTTCTGAAAATGAGGAGGACGCCTAAGCGCAGTATTGAAACATTTGAAACTTGATATGATTATAGAAGTTGGTGTTGGAAGTTCTATTATTATATAAAAATAAATTTGAATAATCCTGCAAATAAAATCAAAAATATTCATCCAAATTTCTAACCGTATGAATACATAAATGAAAAATCGAAAAATAAATGATTTCCATATTAACCAATGTGAATGAATAAGTACAAGTTCTTACAATTTAAGAAGGCAAGCGAGATTTACACTTGGATGAATGTGTACGATGAAACATGCATGCATATTGCGATTATGTACGTGTTGCGAGCGTGTTGTCCAATCAATCATAGCAGCTTTTGGTCTCACGCACACACAGACAGACTTCTTGAATTGTATTAGCTTATACCTATAAATATAGCTAGCCGAGCAACGGTAAAATGTGGATATGTGGATAATAAACTAACAGTGATTTGGAACCCATATATTATTTGTGATCATATTAGGAAATTGTATTTAATAAAACTGCAATGAGGAAAAACTGAAATGAAAAACGATTAAGGTATATTAAAAACATATATATTTATTTTGTTGGAGCTTTCATTCGGTTCACTTAAAAAAGAATGTTTTATTTTAATCATGACTAATAAATACAATTTTCCAGCCTTATTGCTACATAACTATTATAAAAATCAATTATTTATGTTAATATTGTGTTTAATATAAGAGTTACAAATTCCATAATTTTAAAATTGTAATTAGCTAAATATTATGGCGCCATCTGAGTAGGAGCTCACCAGAAAACTATATACCTAACCTAATTCTTCCAAAACTTTTGTAATCTTTTATTATAAAATTTTATAATACGCAAAATAAAAAACTTACAATCGTCAATGGAAAACTTTTCTTATTTTGTCTAAAATAAGAAAACATATTAGAGGCAATTGATAGCAAGAACATTCTTTAAATATTATTTTACATGTGACATGGTAAAGCGTTATCATCAATCATGTATTGTTTATTTTATTCGCCATGTAAAGTAAAAGCTCTTACTTGGAATATAGTAAATAATATCATGAAGGTAAATATTGACATATCGCACAATATTCCTGAATCACACCAAATTTTTTGTGTGTTGAACACACACAAAAAATTTCACCAAAATCGATCCAACCGTTTAGGAGAAATTCAGTGACATACACAAGAATAGCAGATTTTTTATATATAAAAATATGTATGTAGTACTCGTATTCGTATTTATTAAGTAGCTTTTTTAAATTCCTTAACAAAACACAAACTAAGGCTGACCGTAATGTGGGCATGGACAATCTATCAAGTGTCGCAGCGGTATTTCGCTCTGTGTCGGGGTCGCGTGTCTTTGCAGCTCATTGCCCGGACGTCGTTTCGGGCATGGCTCCCTCGACGACCGTTACTTGTAGCCAAGGGCTTTAACCAATCGTGCATGAAAGATCAGTGGGATATTGGATTTCGGAGTAATTGTAATACCTTGTAACACGGATACTTATGTCATTGACTGAGTATTCATGTTAATTTATCTTATCTTATATCTATCTCATCATTTATCATTCAAACTATTGATTAATACACTACAATGTCTATTTGTGAATGTTTGTAAGTTGAGTGAAATTATGAAATAGTATTTTATCACAACTCTTTGGGGCAGTTTCCCTACAGAAATTAGAATAGGTAATGCAGCGAAGTGTTAGTACGGCGTGATACTGCTGAACGGCAGCGGCTGGAAAATATCACAACCAACTTGTTACCCGCGCTTAAATATTTATGAATTAATAAAGATATATACTGCCCGTTACTATAATATTATGGAAGAGCAGGATCTTCTAATAGAAGTAAATGCTTAAAAGAAGATCCCAACAGACCCCAAAAAAATAAAAAACAACAAGTTTTTCTAAAAATAAACATTTACATTTCGACTAACAAAGAAATAGAAGTAACTGAGTTGACTGAGAATGGTTTATTTACACTCGGAAAAATAATCACAAAAAGTTTCTAAAATAGGTACCAGACTCAGGATAATGCTGGCTAATTACGACTAGCGCTGTTCTTCCGGAACTAGCAGGAAGAGTCTCGAAGGATTATATAACAGTTGCATTCCACTATAAATTGATTTCTTAAGTGGTATAAAACTGCGTATTATGTATATTATATGAGACTTCCTGCCAAAGCTTTCCCTCTGTGCTACAAGAATGGCATCGTAATTTTTTTCCGAGACTGGCGACGTGTTGACGGCACTTCTGGTGTTGCAAACGCCCATAGAAGCTTGGGACCAATTTTTATTAAGTGAGTGACAACTGTTTATTAAACAAAAAAAGCAATAAACACATTATGATGTTTATTGCTTTTTAAGACTTTCTTTATATGCATAATCTGAAAAAAATAGAGTAAAATTTTAATCGCACAGTTTCATGTATGGCGACCACAAGTTATTTCAATTATATTAGCTTCTTCACTATATTCTCGTGTAACAACACTAGAATAGTATCTTATTAAACATTTCACCCAGATAAGCTCAATGATTTTTCCATTAATTATGTAAAGGTAACTATGCACGTCACATTTGCTTTTTGGAAAAACCATGATTAACGGACAAACGGTTTGACGGACATGAAACGTTTATACGACGTTTAAAACTTTATTTATATTACGTAAATACATACTGAACAATAAAAAAATATAAAGATAGATAGATAACACTTTATTGTACACAATTACAGAAAAACTTACGAACTAGTATTATTCTAATTGTGTACAAATGACGGTCTTATCGCTAAAAAGCGATCTCTTCCAGACAACCCGTGGCAAGAATATTCTGATTAGGAATGGCGATAGTGGTATACATAATTATTGTACGATTACTTACATTTTAATAATAAATATATAACTATACTATCTATACAAATATACACATAAGTTATATGTATATACAAGATATGGTGATAATATGCAACTATTTAAACATAATCAATATATGACTATATGCAATATAATATCTACTAATTATATAAAATTACATATCATTATATTGCAGTCTCTTAAACTAATACTAAGGGGACAAACGATAAAAATTAAATGAGTCAAATAAGTACAATTCTAAAATATTAAATTCAGAGAATTCAGTGTTTAACAGTCCGCGCATAACGAAGGGCCTGGTAGAAGTGACAACCGTCGACCGTTTTAGTAGTTTAGAGACGGAATAAAAAAAGCATTTCATAAAAATATCGAATATTTTATAAACTGCGGCGGAAATTGCTAAATCAGTCAAGCGTTGGAAATTTGCAACCCTCAGTGAGAGTTATATGCTTGTGCCGTTTGCTATCGAGACGCTTAGTCCGTGAGGTCCTTAGGCCATAAGCCTCTTCCAAAATTTATTGAAACCTCTCATTGACTCTTTAGGTGATCAGAGGGGTGGTGCTTACCTCGGCCAACGGATCAGTATGGCGATCCAGCGAGGAAACGTAGCCAGCCTTCGGGCACCTTACCCATAGAAGGCGGTGATCGCCTCAGTATTCTACTTAAAGTCTTGAGGGACTGTTCGTAGAATACAATAAACAAAACTTAAGTTTTCTTGCATTGTACTTGATTATATTTAATTTTATTCATAACTTATGATTAAATACATAAGCTATATATATATATATATATATATATATATATATATATGTCGGAGGGAAGCTTTAATTGGACGTATCGTTGACTGGATGTATAACGCACAATATCATTTGTTTACATTTTAATTACTTCTAAAATTCTTAATGTGATTTAATTTGATTTGTTGAATGTTTCTATAACATAAAGATCGTTCTAACCTAATAAAAGTTATGAATATTGTAATTTAATAAACGACCAATCAGAGCAGAGCATATGGCGGAGCGGGGTCAGCGCCCTCTATACTTTGAGTAATATCTACTTGGGTAGACTGAGGAGTTTTTGTGACACATTTGGTTGGTGGCAACAGATCGAGTTGGACCATGGAGTATTTTAAAGAAAGTATTGAAGCTGGAAGTATGAGCGGGTGCCCTGAACCCGCTGCTCGGTCTAAACTATGTCATAATGTTGATCAAATCTAAATTAAAAGTGTATAAACCGTGGCTATTGTGTTTTATGCTCGCATTTTATCCTGATGACGCCCACTAAACCTGCAATAACTGAAGAAGATGTCGTGAGAACGAGGCCGTTCTCCGACATATATATAAGAAAGTCGTGTTAGTTACACTATTTATAACTCAAGAATGGCTGTACCGATTTGGCTGAAAATTGGTGGGGAGGTAGCTAGAACCAAGGAGACGAACATAGGATACTTTTTATCCCGTTGGAATCGGTAGGTGGTGCTGAGATCGGGCTCTAGAATCTTCCTTATCACTTGGACCGATTTTGGTGATTTTGTTTTTGTGTGTTTGAGTGGGTTCACGGATGGCTTAGATTCGCAGTTAGAACCGGTAGGTGGCGCTGAGATCGGGTTCTAGAAACCTCCTAATAACCTGGACCGATTTTGGTGATTTTGTTTTTGTGTGTTTGAGTGGGTCCCCGGATGGTTTAAATCTACAATTAGAACCGGTAGGTGGCGCTGGGATCGTGTCCTAGATTTTTATTTTTCTGCCGGGGCCGCTAGTCTTATATATAAAATTCTCGTGTCACAGTTTTCGTTGCCATACTCCTCCGAAACGGCTTGACCGATTTTGATGAAATTTTTTGTGCTTATCCGGTATCTATGAGAATCGGCCAATATCTATTTTTCATCCCCCTAAATGTTAGGGGTAGTCCACCCCTAAATTTTTTTTTTTTTTAGCCAAAATTTTTAATTTCTTTTTTTTATGATACAACATACAAAAATACATACAACCCTAAATTTTCAACCCTCTACGATCAACCCCTATTTTTTAATAGCGATATTAGTATTTTTATAATTTTCTACTGGGTTGAATTAGATTTTAATTTGAACGATTCTCATGAAATTTTGTGTGCATATTGGGTAGGTTTAACAATCAGACATCTATTTTTCATCCCCCTAAATGGTAAGGGTAGTCCATCCCTAAATAAATTTTTTTAATTTTTTGATATTTTTATTTTTTTTATGATAGCTTTAAAAATACATACAACCCTAAATTTTCAACCTTCTACGATCAACCCCTATTTTTTACCGGGCAGGACGACGTCTGTCGGGTCAGCTATATCTATATATATATATAAAAGAAAGTCGTGTTAGTTACACTATTTATAACTTAAGAACGCCTGTACCAATTTGGCTGAAAATTGGTGGGGAACCAGGAGACAGACATAGGATACTTTTTATCCCGTTGGTAGGTGGCGCTGAGATCGGGTTCTAGAATCCTCCTTATCACCTGGAGCGACTTTGGTGATTTTGTTTTTGTGTATTTGAGTGGGTTCCCGGATGGTTTAGATTAGCAAAAAGAACCGGTAGGTGGCGCTGAGATCGGGTTCTAGAATCCTCCTAATCACCGGGAACGCTTTTGGTGATTTTGTTTTTGTGTGTTTGAGTGGGTTCCCGGATGGTTTAGATTTGCAATTAGAACCGGTAGGTGGCGCTGAGATCGGGGTCTAGAATCCTCCTAATCACCGGGAGCGATTTTGGTGATTTTGTTTTTGTGTGTTTGAGTGGGTTCCCGGATGGTTTAGATTCGCAATTAGAACCGGTAGGTGGCGCTGAGATCGAGTTCTAAAATCCTCCTAATCACCTGGACCGATTATGGTGATTTTGTTTTTGTGTCATGAAATATAGTCTTTTAGGAATTCAGAAAATATGGCGGTACGAAGTTCGCCGGGTCAGCTAGTCTTATATATAAAATTCTCGTGTCGCGGTGTTTGTAGTTAAACTCCTCAGAAACGGCTTGACCAATTCTCATGAAATTTTGTGTAGGTCTGAGAATCGGACAACATCTATTTTTTATCCCCCTAAATGTTACGGGTAGTCTGCCCCTAATTTTTTTTTAAATATTTAGATAAATTTTTTGTTTTTTATTTTTTTATGATACAGCAATAAAAAAATACACACAACCCTAAATTTTCAACCCTCTACGATCAATCCCTATTTTTTCGGGCAGGACGACGTCTGCCGGGACATATATAAATATTGTTGGTATCTAGAAATTTTTCAGAATTTTCTACTGCATTGTTGAAAAGTTGCGGGGGGTGACACAATTTACATTACTTTCGGTGCTAAAATCTCCCCACTCATTATCTCAAATAAAAACAACAACATCATGGCTTTTAAAAAATCTATACTTTCTACTATATACACAGAAACCAACTATGTATTGTAAAAAATCAACACCCAGTTATTTCGCGGTTTTTCTACATCATTATTTAGTGCCATATAGACTACACATTCCTGCCAAATTTAATGCACACGGTGAGTGGTTTCTGAGGAAACATAATGCTTCCATTTTTCATAAAATGTCTACGGAACCCTAAAAATATTTTTTACGTTTATGTTTTGAGTGGTGACCGTGTCACCACACGGTCTAAGGTCTAAGATGGAGCACGGTCACCTAGAAGATACCTATTCACTCGTGACTTGAAGGCTTCTAAATTGTGATTGTATTTGTGAAGAAAAAACAAACTCCGGCTAATAATTTAATTCTTCGACAATGCGCACCAGAAACGATGAAGTGAAGCGTATATTAAAAGTAGCATTAAAGATATTTTCGCCGCGCTACTTTCTTGGAACGGAAAGACAAAGACTTGATTAGGTGATATTTTACATTAATAATGCCATAATGAGACTCGTTGGTTCTTATCTCAGCAGTAAACCAGTGGACGTGCCGGACCTTAGAGACCGATTAAGACCAGTCAGACACCGCACGTACCAACTTTTAATGTAACTTTAAAACTCTACCGCAGCTTAGGAAGGAACAAGCTAATCCATTTTTAATGCAACTGACATTAAGTAGTAAGTAAGTAAAAGTAAATTATTTTAAGTCAGTATTAAATTAACTACAGCTTTTATAATAAAAAAAATTAAATACAGAGAGAGATAATACTGTATTGTGTTAGTGTAGCCGATAATGATTATTCACTTTCATAAACGGATATTAACTTCAGTTTTTCACGTACGGATAAAGATTGTAGCTTTCGTTTTGACATTTTTCAAATAAACATCCGTATGATAGTAAAGCGAAACTAAAACTGGAGGTCGGTCATTGAGGCTCAAAATTACTTAAGTATTTAATTAAGTTCGGAATTTGCGGGTAGAATAAGAAAAGTAGTAAACAAACAAATTCACTCACTGTCTCAGTTATAGAGGTAACTATGATGATAAATCAGAAGAATGAATCCCAGATATAGAGGTATGCTTCATCACACTAACAGCGGTAATTCAGTGGCTAAGTGTTGGGACCTCAGCATGAGTTCCAGTTATGGAGGTTTCTCACTTATCCAGGTCCCACTTAACCAAGTTTCACTGTACAGCAATATGTCTCGGGATGGCACCAAAGAGGTACAGTTCAGGAAGTGCCCGATGCTGGTTTTCAATATAAACCAAGTCTCGGAAAGAGACTAGTAGATAATATAAAACTAAAAATAACAGAAAAATAAAAACGTATATATTTAAAAAGAAGCACGTTAAATGTTCTGTTTGTTCTAGTACTTCAGTTATAAAGCACTATCGGTTTTAATACTCCAAACGAGCCCTTGAACAATTATAGTTATCCAATTTCAGTTTTCCAAAGTCCCATTGTGCAATTACGGTCTAGTGGTTTGCTGTTTCTTAATTTTTGTATATTTTCCGAGTGCACATTGTGTCAAAGTAATTTTGTATGTAAATTTTTTATTTTAGATACGATTATATATCTAGAGATATTTTATTCTATTTTTTTACTCTGGAAACGTTGAAACCATTTTACTCAACATTGCAATCTTGCCAGGTGGTAGAGTATTTACCCGTATGGATGGCTACCACTCCTGGTTTAGAGTATGCCGCCATAACAACCAAAAACTGTGTACCGGAATGAGTGGCTAGGTTCAAGTGCCCCTTTAGAGAGCTGCAGCACATTGGTAGTTCCTTTGGTGTTACAAACGTTCAAAGACGGTGGTAACTGGTTTCCATTAGGTGGGCCACCTGCCTGTCAGCTGAACTCATGCAATAAAAAAATAAAAAAGGCGTCCTATGTCACATTCTGTAGCCCTGTCAACGTGTGTATCATAATGATTAGTTGTGGTGGGAAATAGTAACAAACGAGTTCATATAGACATTTATAATAATTTTATTGTAGTTAGGATTGTTGAAACGGTACTTAAAAATAAACCTCTTATAATTATTTTTTTATTTTAAATATTTAATTGTTTGTTTTTAATTTACTGTAGATTTCACCTAGTTAAGAATATAGTGTTGTTTTTCATTTCCTCAGTAAAAAATTGCCCCTATTCTCTCACATAATTATTATTATATTTTAAGCGCAAGATTACAGTAAAGTATTTTAAGACCTTTTTCAGTTTATACTGTATATGTATATGTTATACACTTATTTCACCTAACATATTATAATGGAAATTTGTATAATTTCATAGACCGCTGCGTCAATTTTTCCACTTATATTTGCTTTATTGCTCCGCTCTTTGGTATCATGCCGAGATGAGGCTGGAATTATTAACCTTTATGACATCAAAGAACACATTGGAAGTTTCATTAAATTAACCGCCTCGTTGTCTTATGCTCTTATGATAATGTCAGCCCATTATTGTCTCATTTCTTGTCTTTATGGATACAGCTTGTTCGTTGCGAGCTGACCTTTTATATAGCGCCAAGTATTTTGTTGAAATTGGTGGGTTACATTATTGAAGTTTTGGTAGGGATACCTAATTTTTATATAGCTTATATTAATCAGGAGTAATGTAGCATTGGATTGGTGAAAGAATTTTTGAAATCGGTCCAGTTGTTTTTGAGTTCATTCATTACAAACATAAAAAATACGAAACATACAAAAATAAAAATCTTTTCTCTTTATAATATTAAGTATCCAACGATTCAAGTATTGTGTATTCCAAGTATTATGTATTATCCTAGCAATACAATATAATAATGTAATAAAATATTTTGGTATAATTATTATGTTTTGTACTTAATGAAAATTAAGTACACTGACTTTATTTACAATTCAATTACAAAATTAAATAATTTTTAATATCAATTTTATGTCATTTATAGCGTGAAAATATTTTAGATACTTATAAATACAATAATATTTAAGGTATGGAAGAGCGGGATCTTCTGATATAAGTAAATTTTGCTTAAAAGAAGATTCCAGCAACTGTTAACAAATTGTGCATGTGTTTTCGAAGAAATAAATTTTTTCATTTTTTCATTTTTTTTCATTATGTAGTATCCAAGTATATATTATCCAAGTATTATATCCAAATATAGGTAGGTTTTCTAGCATTGTAACTAATTATAATGGTCTGTATGATTTTCAGAACATCAACTTTATCTAATGCTAAGAGGCATTGATATATGATCTAAGGCTAGAGGTAAACACAAATCTTAATTCAATTCAACTCGTAACAGGTGAACGTGATCGTACTAAACCTGTTTTCGGGCACGTTTCTTTTTTCGCTGTGAAACTCATCTAGTGTCACAAGCAGTTATTACGTGGGTACACATTTATAATTTCGAACGAAAATACTTACGTTTATTGTGACGGAAATAACTTTATTTACGTAGTACGGTAGGTACCGTGATGATATCGCATAACGTATTAACGACAGCAAAGTAATTTCTTGGTCCGAAATGTGACTGTATTCAGTTACTACTTGTTAAATTGTTACTTAAGGGGCCTTACTTATAATAATCTCGTTAATAAAGTATTAGCCATCTCTTAAATAAGAGACTCTTAAGCCCCTAATCAATGGTTGATTCAAATAAAACTTGCCATCTTGCCTTTTAGCAGTCACTTAAACTACCTCTCGATGTTGGTTATTTTTGTCAGTTATTTATGAGTTACTTTACCACCACCTCTTATCCTTAAGAGGAGTTTATGGGTAAGATTTTCTTTAATCAGTTGCTGAGCAGTTTCTTAAAATTTAACAATCGATTATAAGTAAGGCAAAGGTGTATAAAAAATATGATTCTGTATAAAGTTCAAGTTGTATTTACAATTGATATTACTGATCAATACAACATCCATTTCATAATAATATTTGTGTTAAGCTTAATAGTAATTTAAATTTAATACATTTCCGCGATACGGGGCGTTTTAGACCTTGTATTAAAACTACCATTGTAATGGCAAAGACCTATTGGGCCCCGTAACTTCTTAAAAACACTTGGTTTGACTTATATATAAGTAGTTTACGGATTTTGATTTTTGGTTGAGCGGTATTAAGTCAAGATAATCCCGTATTAAGGTAGGACCACGAAATTCTGGTTTAGTAGCACATTTTAGACATCTACACTGAATCAAATTGAAGTTATGCTCTTCGCATCATAGAGAAGTATTAAATGTTTTTTTTAGCCGCACCGCAAGTGAGATACGTACCCGTAGACTTAGGCTCCGTTTCACAATAAACGTGTTCATTTATTTTCAACCCCCAAAAGTAATATAGTCTTAATTAAATAATTACTTTAGTTAGTTTACCACTAATCATAACGTTAGGCAAAGCTATAAAGACGTTTGTTGTCAAAGTAATAAAGACATTAGTTACTTAAAAAAGAAATAATTTCACGTGCATTTCGTATTTGAACGCAACGAGTCGAACAAAATCACCTGAGTGCATGCTATTTCGTGTTGTGAGTCCGTATAAAAAGGAAACAGTCTGAATAGTTCCAGTGGTCGTAAACGGCAGTTGCTACGACATACACTATTTTTGCTTTCAAAAACAACCTGCGCGAACGATAAAGAACGCGCAATAACCCTTTCGACAACACTGTTTAAGTAAAGCCGACGGTAATAGACTTTATTGCTTAGAATGAAAACGTGCTCCAATTCTCAAACTTATGCCCTCTCGCCCTAAACCCTCTATATATTTTCTTTACAACTACTTACACCACTTGAACCTAACTACTCTTGGGCTCGATTGTTTAATATACCTTTAAAAAAATTAATAAATATAACCCTTCTGAAAATTCAGACCGTAAACTTTAAGCCATCTTTAAAATACTGGCCAAGCAAAACGTTGTATCTTTCGTTATTCTTGTCGAAAGTTCAACTTTGTAAATCTTTGGCAATTAATGTGTGAGTTTGATGGGAATAATGTAATAGCTTCAAAAGTAAGCGAAGAGTAGTTTAGGTTAAATGATACTGTTTAATAATTTTATTAATGCTAAGAAATTTTATTTAGTACATCATTATTATAAGGAATTGTTCAATAAATTACACGTTTATCCCGCATACAACTTAGGACCCATTTACACACCGACGAACCGTTATTATTTCAAGATTTGTGTGTCTTTCTAACGAACTTCAAAAATAGGTGTTTCTCAATTCGTCTGTAAATAGTTTTTTATTTAAGTTGTACAAAATATTTTTTATTTACTTTCAGATTTATGAACTATTAGCTGCGCCCCGCGGTCTCACCCGCGTGGTGATAGAAAATCGTTTTAATTTGGGATATTTCACACTATATCTTTATAAATTATAGTCTATGTGTTATTCTAATGTGTAAGTTATATTATTTTAAACTTTCATCAAAATCCATTCAGTAGCTTTTGCGTGAAAGAGCAACAAACATCATACATCCATCCATACATTCTTATAAACTTTCGCGGTTATAATATTAGTAGGATAGGATAATTTTGAAGGCAGTTTTTTTTAATAGCATAACACCTCTTATAAGATATTCACATGCTCGTGAATCGTAAAATCCTCACTAACACGTTCAAAAAATACGAATCTATAATGATTAATATGATAAATCGTTACGAGTTACGACAAATCGCCTTGCAGTCATGTGGAAGGTTGTTCGTTATTGACGGATCGTTTTTTGCGATTTGTCTTTCGTTTGGACTCTTTATCTTAAATCTCGATTTATTTAGGAATGTGTACATGTATTAATCTTTAAACAATCGTTATTTATTACGAATCGTTAATGAACTGTTTCATCAAGTATGGTTAAATCACAATGAGGTTTACAAACGTCAATGACGGGTGCATGTGTGTAAGCGCCCTTACAAATTGGAAGAAAAACAGCCATTTTTTGTACTAATTACTATTTAATGCCTTTATAAGCTCATAACATAACTTTCAATTTAAAATACTTATAAAAAGTTAAGTTAGTTTTGAAGAAGACTTACAAATGATAAATACAAGAATCAACATAGTTGTTCACGTTCCTACAAATGTTTTTCATTTCAGCGTAGTTCAAAGGATCAAAAGAGCATGCCTCCGTTATTAAATCACAAGTGCTCACATCGGACGAGTGTTGTGATGCATATTCCAAGTACATGTATGTAGGCAAGCGATTTATACGATTTTACCGGCGCTTGTGCGATCACGACCTTCCTACACACCGTTTTCCATTCGAACGAACTGACAGCTGTAGAATCTACAACAGTAATACCAATCGAAATGAAATGGAATCACAAAGAGTAAAGCTTTATGCCGCGATTCTGTACCTTACTATCAATTCATCTACTTTACTACTGATTAAAATTTGACATGAACTCAGTACAAATAATGTCACCTACTCTACTTCTACCAAGGGTAAAATAAAATCTATACAAAAAGATAGGACAGGAAGATCTAGTAACCCGGTATAATTCTCTTTTATTCAAACGTGCTATTAAATATATCTGAAAATGATTTCTATCTAGCTAATTTTTTGATATAAAAAGTTAATTAAATATATATTTTTTCTTTTTTTATTTATTTATTGCAGGAGTTCAGCAGACAGGCAGACGGCCCACTTGATGGAAAGCGGTTACCATCGCCTATGGACATTTGCAACACCAAAGGTGCTACAAATGCGCTGCTACTCTCTTAAGGGAGACTGGAACCTGGTCACCAATGCCCGAACACAACACAAGGTTGTTATGGCGACATACTTTAGACCAGGGGTGGTAGCCATCCAGTCGGGCAAATGCCGTACCACCGGGCTGTGGGTTGTTTTGTCGCCTCTTACGACAGGCCGCCCGGCCGCAGGAAATTGTATTCTTTCTCCGTTCCTGCACGGATAGCACGGATATTGCAGTTACCTTTTTATTTTTCAATTTTCAATACTTAAAACTGTTTAACATCCATTCCCATTATTCCGAGCACTGTTATCATTTATTTCTATAAACAATTTTAGGCACCGTTAGATTATAAGAACTAATTTAATGTACCTAACTTTTAATCAATGTTGAAATGTATATCTACATCTCTTTTATGCCAAAAAACTAAAAAAAGGTTTAATTGATAAATAAAGTAAACGTGTATGAGTGTGCGTGTGTATGTCATATGTTGGGTTGTCCCCTTTTTTTAGGCAGGGGAAATCCGTTTGAGGACTAAGCCGCAACAGGCATAGAAGCCTGGGGGGATGTTCGCGACCCGTGTGAGTGTGTGATTCGCCAGATCGGGGGTGGCACTAGTGTGCCCGGTCAGTACCCGTGCCACGCTATTGCCACTCCCCAGTTAGGGATACTCACTAAAACCCCTGGGTGTTCCGTCCTGCGCCTTATGCCAGGCCTACGGGTAATGGGCTACCCAACTCCGCGATGCCCTGACAGGCGTGGGCCCCCCTCACTGGGCCTCTTCCAATGCCAGGCGACTAGGACCCTGGCCACAACTTGGTCTTTTCCATGCGTGGGGCGGTCTGTAACGCGCCCCACGGGAAGAGAGATGAGCGCGCGCGGTACACTCGCGCTCTCATCTCGACGGCATGTGCGGGTGAGTGAGAACCCCTATACCCCAAGGGGCCCCACCCGCGCCGCCCGCTTACGGTGGCCGAAGGTCGAGTTGCGACCTCCGGCGGCGGCGCGTCCTCTTTTGATCTTGGGTTCCCGATTCAACCCACAGCAACTCAACCTACATAAAAATCCCAAATGAAGCCTTTTCTATTCCCAACTCAACCTACGAATTATTAAAAAAAAAATCCTATCTCGACCTAAATATTATTCCCAATTCAATCCAAAGCTAGCATAAAAATGAGACTCTTTGTTTATTAATATTTTATACATTTATTTAGCATTTGCCCGCACCTTCGTCCACGTTGAACAGGTAACAATGATTACAGTAATTTTGCCAATATTTAAAATAAAAGTTTATTTCCAACAGAGTAATGGATTTTTTACCACGGTCGCGGTTTTTCGCGGTCCTCCGCCTTCTTCATCCAGCGCCTAGCGGCGACCTCGCGCAGGGCGTCAATCCACCAGGCTTTAGGACGTTCGAATCAACGTTTACCGAGACGCGATTTCCGCTCCAGGACATGAATCCGCAGATGAGCATGAACAGATGACTGCTCCATGGCCCAACGGTCCTGCGACAGACCGTCGCCGTGTATAAAATTTATAACACAATGGATTTAGGAATTTGTAGAGCAAAAAATTAATTAACGATTAATATGTCTAGTTTCTTCTCCTATACTTGACCGCCTAAAAATCGGATTGAATCTGCGATTAAAATATCCGTAGATATCAAAGTCTCTTCAATATTCGACGAAGTTAATATTATTTTACAACTTGACGTGTTCGATATTGTATTAGTGACAGGTCGCGGCACACGATATTATTCGTATCACACACCGACAGTTCCCCGGCTTGCTTCTACCGACTCGACTGGCATATGGCAATAATGCATTATCTCTATGAAATCCAATTAAATCATTGCGCTATATCATCATCTGCGTGAAGGTAAACAGATTAGTATATCTAACTTAATGTATATAGTTATAAACTGGGTATGTATGAAACTGTCACCACAGGTTCGGCTGAAGTATCACGAAAATAAAGAATAATTCACCAAGTGCACATTAGTCCACACATAATCAGGGGTTCCGAAGAGTTGAAGAACGACCACTGGTTTTGGTAATTTGGTATATCTATTTCTTTGATAAGCCTTTTCCAGGCCTTCCGTTTTCCTCTGACTTGGTCAGAGACTTAAGCTAGGGAGGAGCTGTTTTCGCTCAGGTGTCCTTTTCTGCAGATCAACTTTATATTCGTTATTTGGTATATTTAGTATAAACACTGAACGCACTTAATTACATATAAAGCTCACCACCCTGAAGTTTTAGTTTATTGGTTCCATAATAATTGTATAGCGACATCCAAAATTTATATTAACCCGAGTGACACTTCCAATGGAGTTAAAAAAAAACAGTATCGAGTTTGTTTCATTTTGCTCTCAACTGTTAAAGAGTCATCAAACAAACGTCACACACACAAAAAATATATTAAAAACTAGCTGACCCGGCGAACTTCGTACCGCCATATTTTCTGAATTCCTAAAAGACTTTGTTTCATGACACAAAAACAAAATCACCCGAATCGCTCCCAGTGATTAGGAGGATTCTAGAACCCGACCTCAGCGCCATCTACCGGTTCCAATTGTGGATTTAAACCATCCCGGGACCCACTCAAACACACACACAATATTTCATCAAAATCGGTAAAGTCGTTCTCAAGTTATGCGCTTACTAACAAATTTTGCGATTCGTTTTTAACCGACTTCAAAAAAAGGAGGAGGTTCTCAATTCGTCGGGATCTTATTTTTATATTTTTTTTAATGTATGTTCACCGATTACTCCGAGATTTATGATCCGATTTACGTGATTCTTTTTTGTTCGATGCGGAATAGCTTCCAATTGGTCCCCTAAAAATTTAACATAGTTTGGCCCAATAGTTTTGATTTTATGAACATTTTTTTTGAAAAAAAATCTATTCCGTTCCATAAGTACACCGATTACTCTGAGATTTATGATCCGATTTACGTGATTCTTTTTTTGTTCGACGCGGAATAGTTGCCATATAGTCCCCTAAAAATTTGATATAGTTGGGTCTAGTAGTTTTCATTTTACGAACATTTTTATGTTCCCGTTTCTTGGGACCTATATTTTTTTTTAAAGCGCGGCACCTTGCTTAGTTCTTCCCATACATAGCTAGGCACTAAAAAGTAACAAATAAAATAAAAAAACTTCGTTTAAAAAAACCGACTTCAAAAACAAAAAAACTAAAAAGTACAAAATAACTTATTTCTAAAGCTTTGTATTATTATATTAATATAAATTATCTAAAACATCTCGAAGTCAGTGCAAAGTAAAACATTAAAATGACTATATTTTGAAAGTTACAAAGCACCGACTTTAAGATGTTTTAGATAATTTATATTAATAATAATACATAGCTTTTGAAGTCGGTTTTTTTAAACGAAGTTTTTTATTATATATAAGATAAGATGACCCGGCGAACTTCGTACCGCCATATTTTCTGAATTCCTAAAAGACTTTGTTTCATGACACAAAAACAAAATCACCATAATCGGTCCAGGTGATTAGGAGGATTCTAGAACCCGATCTCAGCGCCATCTACCGGTTCCAATTGTGGTTTTAAACCATCCCGGGACCCACTCAAACACACACACAATATTTCATCAAAATCGGTAAAGTCGTTCTCAAGTTATGCGCTTATCAACACATTTTGCGATTCGTTTTTATATATAAGATTAGCTTCTGCCCGTGACTTCGTACACGTGGAAAGGAAGTTAAAAAACACCCGCGATTTTGAAACATTCTTCATTGGTGCTCCGCTCCTATTGCTCTTAGCGTGATGGTTTATAGCCTGTTCACCTTCATCAATAAATGGGCTATCTAACACTGAATTTTTTTTTCAAATCAGACCAGTAGTACCTGAGATTAGCGCGTTCAAGCAAACAAACAAAGAAACAAACTTATCTGCTTTATATATTATATATATAAGACAAAACTCTCTCACTGACACCACACTCTGTCAAATTATCCGCTTCTATTATGTTACGTTGCAGAGAAATTACTTTTAGTCTGTTATAAGCTGTTTAATTAATTAAAGCTTTCTAACTATCCCACGGGAACTCTTTAATTTTTCGGGATCAAAAGTATCTTATATGTTGACCAGGGATATAAGCTGCCAACATACAAAATTTCATTTCAATCGGTCTAGTCGTTTCGAAGATTAGCCGTTACAAACAGACAGACAAACAGAGAAACAAAAAATTCAAAAAAAATCCAAATTAGTTCTATTTAACTTCTTACATCCCCCTGACTCGGTTTTTAGCATTTTTTTGAATTGTACAGAAATTTGACCTCTACAATTTTATTATATATATAGATAAACAATCGTGTAATAATCATACACGATTCATCATAATCAATACTTTTATAAATTAAATTCAAGTAAAAAAGGTACGGAACTTAAGAGTCCGTAGATATGTTAAAAAAAATGCTATAGAGAAATAAGAACTGGCTGGTGAAATAATACAGTCTACCAGTCCTTTCTAAAATGACATGATCTTGGTAATTAATGCTTTCATTCAAAGATATTTATAAAGTTTACCCTGTAGGTACATTCACAAAATTCAATTATTAACTTGTTTATCGCAGAAGCCAGGCACCAGTTTGACACCGGTGACTGACTACAGTACCTATCATAGCCAACATGCTAAATTAAATAAATTTCATATGTGGATTCAAGTCGATATTTATTTAAAACTTAATTTCTGTTTTTAGGCTTATGCAGTCTTTTTGGAAAAGTGGCACCGTTATACATACTCGTCATACACATATCATCATATCCATACATTTGTTTTTGAGCGTCAGAATCCTCCTCGTCTTTAAGTCTTATATCTCATTTTTAAAGGTCACGACCTTTCCCCGCTACTTGTTCTAGTACTATTTTTCACCATCTGTGACGATCTTGCATTGTGCAGTGCATCATATACGCAGTCGTTGGGTGTGGTGCGGATCTGGCATCGGAATAAAGCTTCGAGTTCTTAAATTGCCTCCCCGTTTTCTGGCTATGTGTCCAAAGTACTCAAGAACTTTGCGAAGGCGGACGGATGATAGACTTCGATGTTAATTTTAATTAGTAATAGATGCGTTTATCAGTGTGCAATTCAGATTATTGAACGTCAGAATATTTGTTATAAAAAACTGCTGAGTAAATATAGTTAGTACATGTACCAAGAAGTTGTATTCTATATATACAGTGGTGTAATGAATGTTTGCGGAGTATAGTTAATTAGATTTAGGTATAATATACAAATATAAGAATAATAACAGTCCATATTTCTTTTAGTAGAACGAACAGTACACTTGCTACGCTTATTCAATGCAACCACCAGGTTCGATAGTTTCAACCCTTCAGTACAGGCTTCTTCACGATGTTTTCCTTCAGCATCAGCATTTGATAATTATATGAACATTAGGTCAGAAAACTGCCTAAGTGGTGCACGCTTTCTGGGCAGGATTTGAACCCGATTTATTTTGCATTTGAGTTAGGACGCCTATCAGTTTAAAAAGCTACCAAGGCGTCAAAAAACATAAATGTGTTTTATATAATAATATATAAGAAATAGATTCCCTTTCAATGTTGTCAAAGATAGTTATTAACTTATAAACAATTATTTAAATGCAAGAATCTAAAAAAAACAACAATTTGTTTAAGCTTAGGAGTACATTTAAAAGTAAGCTTTTGTTGCAATACAAAACCTTGAGTGTTTATATATATATAGGAATAAAAAGAAAAATATAACTTATAATGACACAATAAAACCAACACGACTATTTTAATTCGAATAAAAAATATCTAGATTTGTGGCTAAATATTTTAACTGCAATCCAATTGAATTAATATTCTATAAACATATTACGCAAATATTCATAAGCGAATAACGATTTTGAACTGACAGTTAAGTATATATCGACAGGTGTCATTTGCAACCCCAAAATGCCGGTCAAATTAAAAGGACAGGTCTATAAATCCATTATTAGACCTGTTCTTTTATATGGCAGTGAAGCGTTGCCTGTACTTGAGCGACACAAGCAGGAGCTGCGTGTCACGGAAATGAATATGCTTCGGTGGATGTGTGGAGTCACGCGAAAGGATCGCGTCAGGAACTCCCGCATCCGCGGTAGCCTTCACGTCCGTGACATAGCAGACAAACTGCAGGAGAGTCGCTTACGATGGTACGGCCACGTTTTACGGAAACCGGCTAGATATGTGGGCAACAAATGTCTAGCCATGCCGCCTCCGCCAGGTCCCGGTCGAAGGGGTAGGCCCAAGAAATGCTGGATTGACGTTGTGAGGGATGACATGCGTACCAACGGTCTCAACACAAGGGATGCCGAAGATCGCGCGAAGTGGAGAAGAAAAAGTAGGAAAGCGGACCCTGGGCGTCGAAGCGATCGTTCCGAACGCAACCGGGATTTAACGCTCGGATGATGATGATGATGAGTTAAGTATATACCTGTTTATCAATATACTTAGATAAAATAGAAATCAAATAGATAAAAATGTATGCCTATGCAAATCCGAAATGTACTCAGTAAAATTATCTCCCCTCATTCGATATTTGTGCTTTATGTTGAAACGTTTGCCAAATGGTGAATGACTGTCGTTAATGGAAAGAAGTAATGTTCAAACTATTGTATTACAGTCTATTTATAGTAGTAAAAAGAGAGTGGATATAGTTTATTATAATTCATCTATCTATAATATAATAAATCTTGAGAAGGGTAGAATTTGTGCAATGAATTTAAAAAGGAGAAAATATATCAGAGGCTAATTCGGATCAGCAGATTCCGCTAAATTTATTTTTAAGAATTTTCGTCTACCTGTGACTGCATTACGAAAATTACTGAACGAATTCAAGTGGAATTGTAGACATTGCTAGTTTATATTCCGAGTCAACCACTTAGGACACTTTTTATCTTCATAAATGTCGTCGTTTCCGTGGGATAGCATTAAATTTTGTACGACAGTTGTCCATCAATTTCACCATCAAACCCAAGATTTTCATTCACCACAGATATGTAAAATCTCATCTTGAAGTAAAACGTAATACAGATTTCCCAGAGGTTCACCTTCATTAAACATGCGTTGGGTCTTCGCTTCAGGTCCATCGAATTTGATCCGCAGTACTCCCGAATGGCTACAATCCTTACAAACATCATGTTTAAATCCTGTACAGAGTAGTCACAAATACATGTTAAGTGCACCTTTATATGCATATACGGTGTAAGTAATACTACTCGTAATTTACGAAGTTTGCTTAAGCTTCGATGGGGGCGGCATTTCTCGACTTTGACTAAGGCGGCAGAATTGCTAGTGCTAGCCCCGAGTATACAGACAGACAGACGCGGAAAGCGAATTTTTTATACTATGTAGAGAAAGAAATCCTGTAATGTAGTCGAATTAGTACAGTGAATTTAAATATGAAAAAAAATCTCAGGGGACTAATGGGAGATTAGTAGTTAGTAGTAACATATATACATATTGCACAACAAACTTTTTTTAAGTATTCAATTCAATATATTTATTAAAACATGGTTACATTTTCAAAATTATAGGAGACGGGGACTTTTGGGCCAAAGAAATGTAATGAATGTCAACATATTATAAATAAATCACTTACACATGTATTTGTCTAATATATTCTTTGAATCTTGCTTTTTGATTCTAACAAGCAAATTATGTATTTTGTATGATTTGAAATAGAACCCCTTAATTTCAATTTCCTTTAGTTACGCGGTTAAATACCAGTTGACCGTATAATTCTCTTAATCAAACGTTTCAGGTTAGTTTGAAACTCGATCCCTAGATAATTGGGGTGTACGCGGGATGAAGTAAACAAATTTTCTTAATAACCCTTACATGTATCGATAAGCATGGTCTTATATATATCGATTAATACTGATAAGTAACATTTTCATGTTCTTATTTTTAATATGTCAGTTGGAAGACTTTAAGGGAAAAACAATGGATGTCACCTTTTTTTATGAAACTAGCCTCATAATGCTCTCTGTTGACTCTTTGATATATTATATTATACAATAATGGGTAGTAAGTTATATTAGTACAATTCGTACGTGTTAAAACTTCACAAACAACGGGAATATCCACTCGCCTAACGTTAAAGGAAGTCCTTGTTAATCTGACAGATTGTTTCAAGAATAATTGCTAATTTCAAAAGTTATTCACAATTAAGTTCAAAAGGTTATTGTCATTAAAAGAAGTTGATTACTATCATTTGAGTTACCTATTTATTTTTAACGCTAATATTCTACTAATTTTAGGTCCGTTATTGTTTCTTTTATACATTAACGATCTTCCAGACGCTTTAAATAGTGATTGTATACTCGTCATATATAAAAAACGTAGACGACTGTATATTTTTGGGAATTACAATTGACAGTCATTGTAATTGGAAAGCGCACATCGAAAAGACAGCAAAAAAGCTCGATCGTTTTATTTACGCGTTAAGTAGGATAAGACACGTTGTTGGGTTAAAAGCAGCAATGTGTGCCTACCACGGATACGTTTCTTCAGTACTTAGATATGTTATTGTGTTATGGGGAAACTCTACAGATGTTAATAGAATTTTTAAAATACAAAAAAAGTGTATTAGAGCTATTTGTGGAGCATCGTATTTTGATAGCTGTAAGCCCTTATTTAAAAAACTTGAAATTCTTCCTTTACCTTGTTTGTACATTCTGGAAATTTGTATTTTTGTAAAAAAACACTTTTATTTATTTAAATCAAAATATGAGGTGGAAGGTAGTAGAACCAGACATAAAGAAAAACTATGTTTCCCATCGATTAGATTATCATTGTTTAAGAAAAACGCATATTGTATGGCAATAACAATATTTAATAAATTACCCACCAATATTAGCGGGCTACCATTGAATCGGTTCAAACCCTATATGACAACTTTTTTACTTAATAGATTATACTATAGCGTAGACGAATATATTAATGACAATACAATAAAATAAGATAATAATGTTGACATTTTTAAGTTTAATATTTTCACTAATTTAAATTTTGTTTTTAAAATGTTTAACAATTCATTTTTATTTTTTTGACATGTATATTTAATTAAATTAATTTGTAAACATTAGTTTAGGGTTATGCGAGTGTATTTGCACGTCATGTAAATGACAAAACATACTGGAAACTTTATATTATGTAACACCTATTCATGTACCTATGTTTTTGCAAATAAAGACTGATTGATTGATTGACTGAATAATATGAATAATCCGGTAAACTACGTCTAACTCAATATGAATAAGACCGTTCATGACTGGCTTCGCAGATTCCCGGTATCTGTTATTTACAACGTGTTTTAGTCTAAGTGCTATTTTTAAATCTCAAAATAGACGATATTAAAAAGAAAATTATAACTGCAATAGATTAAAAATAATAGCAGTTCGGTTATTCACATAACTGTCATTTTCATTTTTTATCATTCATTCTTTTAAATAACCTTAGTTTCACTTTTGTATTCAGTCAGGACATCATTTTTGGCCGATTCCTTTATATTACTAATCATTCACTTGCTTTACCATCGGTTGAATTTTGACATTACTTGTATGGAGCTTATGTCAACCCAATACTAAGGCAAATGAACGGTTGGTAAGGTATAAGAACCGGCGCTTAGTTAACAAATAAATTGTGTCTGATAAACGAGGAATTAGACATTGATCAGTCAAAAATTTGAAAGAAACTTATCTTTAATGAGTTCTTCATTAACTTCCAATTGGACATCATTAAGAATACGTGAGAATTAAAGACGAAGAAGTTTTAGTGTCTGTTAAATTTTATATCGTACAATAGCAATCTCGCTTATATAGAAATTGCTACGTAGTCAGAACTAAGCTTTAAAAGTTAGCATTCAATAAGTTTTTACTAGTAATAAACTCTAAGTGATAAGAAATCGGATGCGCAAAATTTATATACTTAATAAAAGAATTTATTTCAATTCGATAAATTCCTTCAATGCAGGTATTTGCTATTATTTAGGATACGTATGAATTTTGAAATACATTATTAGCAAACAAACACTGCGTATTCTCGACGAAAGCAAGTGAAATTGGTTTTTGTATATAATATACATGAGTTGAATAATGGAAAGTTTATTCGCTAACTTTACAATACCGGATATTGATTCCGGCATCTCTGCATTGTATTGGACTAGGAGAACAAACCATATACTCTGATTTTTAATTACCTGGATTAAAATGACAGCTGCGATTGACCCATTTTCAAGTTGCAAGCTTGCAGTATAGCCTTCGATAAGTATTTGCATCAGATTGTAGGGTGTCTGCCTTCCCCTTAGTGCTGGGAGTGCTGCGCAGTAGCCACTGTGTTTCACACGCTGGTCGAATGCGCTGCATGGGAACCTCAGAGGTTTGAGCCATCGTAGGGCCGATCGATTCGCTGAGGGGACTGGTTGAGGCCATGCTCCACAGCGACGATCACTGGTCAGCGGTTTCTTCCTTTTGCGAGGCAGTAATGTCCCGCAAGGAAGCCGCTGAGAGAATAAGGGAGAGAGCTACGCACGCGCTCCTCGGATGCCGTCGTCAGACTGGCCTCGGGAGACACAGGTATGCGCAAAATATCCTCCCATGATTACATCGCAGGGATCCGCGCATCGTGGGGATGCAATGGGTCCAACCTCAGTTGGTGATGTGGGTCACTCTGCATCCCGGGGTGACCTAAGCTTGTTGCGCGGCTGAACAATGGGTGTAGCTTCACTCGTTTCATGTTCTTCCATACAAGCGCTGGGTATGAGACGCAGGTTTAGGTTTAGCGGAGTAGTGGATTCCGCCCAGAGTCTTCGTACATGCTGCGCGGCGCTTATCGCCGCCGTCCGGTCCCAGCCCCACAGTCGAGAGGGACTCAGTATGGTACGAAATATATTCCCTCTGCACATCAAAAAAAGCTTGCAACATAATGTTGTATTATGACTTATTCATAAGTCAGTCGAAATAAGGGTCACACAACTTATTTATGAATGAGTCATACTACACGATTGCTCCAAACTTGCAACATAAAAAGGTCAATCGCAGCTGTCGTGTTAGTCCAGGTAATTAGAAATCAGAGTATAGATTACTAAAACCGTGGACCTACGGATAAAGCGGTTACCATCGCCTATGGATATTTGCAACACTAAATGTGCAACTGCTGCTGTCTTTAGGGAGACTGGAACCTGGTCACTAATGCCGGCAAACAAATCAAGGTCATTATGGCGACATACTTTAGACAATGGGGTGGTAGCCATCCAGTCGGGCAAACGCTCTACCACCTGGTTGGGGGTTTGTCGCCTCTTACGACGACAGGCCGCCCGGCCGCAGGAAATGATATTCTTTCTCAGTTCCTGCACGTGGTATATTTATTGTTGGAAAAGGTATTTTTAACTATTTTCCGACTAAGCTTTATAAATTCGCATTTATATTACTCAAATATATATATGTACGATTGATTATAGAAAACTTAATAGATTGTACATAATTCATATAATAAAGTTAGTTGAGTTCTTTAAAGTTCATTTAATTCAGGCAAAAGTGTGTTGTGGCCTTTCTCGTAATTACCCATAACTTCCACGCACTTTCGGTCGTTTAAGGGTAACTTTTTCTTTCTGTGATCCTGAAAACTATTTATCTTCATACAAGGCGTCTCGGCAAAACGTTTCTTCACAAGTACCCCTCGTTAATCAACGTAACGTACCCCTCCTGGGTGACGAACAATTCAAATTGATTTCTTTTGTTTGTAACGACATCCATCCATGCATACTTAATATGTAAATGTGACAGTGAATTCGTTTGGATGTCTAAACATACAGCGAACTAGGATTTGCCCCGCGACGTTGTTTACGTTGGAGAGGTAACAAAGATTACGGTTATTTTTAGTTTGCTAAATATAAGATACAATCAGACTTTTTCAGCAGGATATTTTTTTTTAGTATGGAAATACAAGAATCCTGGAAAATCTCTTAAAAACTTAGAATAAGTAATGTTACTAAAGGCATATACAGCTACAATAGTTTTATTAAAGAAGACTATTGATTAGTGAAAACTTCGCATCGGAATCAATTTATTTTACGACCTGGCAATTTAAACCTCTCCCAAGAAAATTTCCGTAAGATTCTGGGATTGTGAAGAACCGCTGATTTTATGTCCGGTCCGTAATGTGCCCGTATCGTAGTTAACGTAATTCGCAACACCTGGCTAATGATTCAGCCGCAAGCGGCAATAAACGAGTGAAATAGAACAATATACTGTTATGTAGAAAAGTATGCCAATAAATAAGTAAACAAAAGAAGACAATCATAAAAGAATTACAAGTAGTTCAAATGCCGATAGGTAATAAAATGTGTTTTTACAGATTAGTAGTGGAATTTCATTTTTGTCGGAACCTAAGTTGTAATAATAATATTTTAGATAAATATAAGACGTCCGGTGTAGTGTAGTGAAGTGTAGATTTGATTTCCGGTGTTTCTTTTTAATGAAATGCGAAGGTTTCTTTCTATGCTTTTATTGCTTTCGAATATTTCTAATTAGGGTTTACATACATAATAAATAATAGTTTAAAAAAACTAAAAAAAACACGCTTTTATAAAAAATCCAACTAAAAAAACAAAAAATAAAATTTAATATAATATAAAAAAGCGTGGGGTGTATTCAAAGCGCTTTTTAAGATATTATATTATTAATTGAATACACCCCACGCTTTTTTATATTATATTAAATTTTATTTTTTGTTTTTTTAGTTGGATTTTTTATAAAAGCGTGTTTTTTTTAGTTTTTTGAAACTATTATTTATTTTTCATTTTTTAGTTGATTTTTGTTTAAATGTTTTTAAATACAAGCTTTTGAGATCCTGCATATCATGTAGCAGCAGAGTGCTAGCCAAGACAAGTAAAACGAGCCCAAACACGACGGGTCTATCTTGTTTAGTACAGGAGTTCCTATGGCCACCTTCCGACTCCATCATCAGATCAGCTCCATGGTACCATATTATTGCATTGTCACGCGATATAAACATACGAGCCCAAACACGAAGGGTCTATCTTGTTTAGTACAGGAGTTCCTATGGCCACCTTCCGACTCCATCATCAGATCAGCTCCATTGTACCATATTATTGCATTGTCACGCGATAGGCCCAAACACGAAGGGTCTATCTTGTTTAGTACAGGAGTTCCTATGGCCACCTTCCGACTCCATCATCAGATCAGCTCCATTGTACCATATTATTGCATTGTCACGCGATAGGCCCAAACACGAAGGGTCTATCTTGTTTAGTACAGGAGTTCCTATGGCCACCTTCCGACTCCATCATCAGATCAGCTCCATGGTACCATATTATTGCATTGTCACGCGATATAAACATACGGGCCCAAACACGAAGGGTCTATCTTGTTTAGTACAGGAGTTCCTATGGCCACCTTCCGACTCCATCATCAGATCAGCTCCATGGTACCATATTATTGCATTTTCACGCGATATAAACATACTGGCCCAAACACGAAGGGTCTATCTTGTTTAGTACAGGAGTTCCTATGGCCACCTTCCGACTCCATCATCAGATCAGCTCCATGGTACCATATTATTGCATTGTCACGCGATATAAACATACGGGCCCAAACACGAAGGGTCTATCTTGTTTAGTACAGGAGTTCCTATGGCCACCTTCCGTCTCCATCATCAGATCAGCTCCATGGTACCATATTATTGCACTGTCACGCGATATAAACATACGGGCCCAAACACGAAGGGTCTATCTTGTTTAGTACAGGAGTTCCTATGGCCACCTTCCCACTCCATCATCAGATCAGCTCCATGATACTATATTATTGCATTGTCATCGACCTTTGACAGGTGTGCAAAGTATGAATTAAATCTGATCGTTCAAAGTAGGACAAAATCGAGCTCAAGTTACATACTGACATACTGACATACAAGTGAAGCTAATATAAAGCGTGTAAAAATAAAACTTAATTTAAAATATTTTAAATTTCAGGTGAAGTAAATTTTGAAAAGGATAACGATACGTTAACTATAGGTAATATAGAATATATATATGTGTGTGTGTGTTTGTCTTAAACTGTTGTGAAGAAGGTTATGAGGTCTAAAATGTTGTAACCTGATTATTATTATTCTTTAAAAGCAGAGTGTATAATGTATTTTGATGTGTACTTCAGGAGCCTCATAGAGAGATAATATAGGCTTATATTTGTGTAAAATCTGAGGAACGATTTATGCATGTAAAAAAGCATGTGAAATGTTTTATTAGTATAGCTTTGGTTAATATTGCTTGCTAAAATTCATTCAGATGTTTTCAGCCGTTTACTCGTGGTAAGGATACAAACAAATAGAGGGTCTTCGAAAATATAGTTATGAGTTACAGGACTCGAATTAAAATGCCGTTGGAATTACTATAGAATTTATTAGAACTATAAAAACACGGATAACACAGGTTCAAATATAACTGGACACAACCAGTACAAACTGCACGATTCAATAACACGCGCAAAGTCCATCACTATATAGCTTATCGAATGTACACACGTCTAGCTCGTATCGTAATCGTCGCTTAACTGCCTCACCCCACCGTTCGGGCAGTGTTTTATACTAAACTATACAATACAACACTCGACCACGTGGACTGAATTTTCCAAGAATCACACTTAGCTAATGACCATGATAAAGGATTACAATAAACAATAGTCTGCTTTTGTAACTACAAACACAAAGTAAACAAAAGAAGTCCAAAAGCCAAAAAGGTAAAAAACTGCAGGTGTGCTTCACTTGTGTCGGCGTGTATATATATTAATATGGATGACTAAATATAATTAAATTCCTCATAATAGACGTTGACCTAGACTCAGTATTATGCTTAAAGTCTTGAGGGGCTATGAGTAGAATAGAATATAACTAATTTAAGTTTTCTTTTGTTTTAATTAGTTTTTAAGATAATAGGAATTCAGTGATATGAATAGTTATCTAATAGAGGTATTTTCCTCTCGTATTACGTGTGAACTAGCGGCAATGCTGTTGATTTAACCAGATGTTGGAGTAACAAAAAGTAGCCAATTTCATTAAATAGGCAATTGGGCACAGCCTTGCAGATACACTTTTGCATAATTTTATTTTTAAACAGCTATCGCTTGAATTTAATATTCACACCTGCGTTCTAATAGAATATTTTATGACAACCTCATAATTAGTATTACACTCGTTTATTTTTTATCCGGCCCCTCTCACAGTAATCTTCGTTTAAAAATGTCTAGAAATTTCGAGAAGGGTACAGAAGACTTAATGCGGTCGACTTTGGAGCACCGCTTACTGAAATTGATACGTGTTTATATATACTGGTAACTGTAAGACATAGCAAAAGTTCCACTTTACGTTGATACTTGTCATGTTCAACGTATGAATCTGCGAAAACGACCTCTTTATCAGCTGTCTCATTACACGTTATCTGCAGTTTCTTCTACTTTTTTGTAAACATTCCGTTATCAAGGTCTTCATGAGAATGATTAGGATTATGAATCCCATTTCGTGAAATCTGAGTAAAAGATTATTTTCGAGTAACTCAAACCATTGACTTGCAAAACGGATTTGTATAAAATTTGCATACAACGAAAATTTCGTACACGTACTACCGTATTCTTGCTTCAGATTGCTATTTAAATTAGCGATAAAATTAAAATTTTCCGAGATAAGTGGTATAAAATCTAGGAGCTTTTAAACTATAAATGGGCGATAATTATGAACAACTACGTAATTCTTTATTATCACACATTTCATTCACTCCTTATAGCGAACAAAACCACTAATACTCAAGGTTCATATGAAACATTTGTCCTCTAACCTGCGGTGGTGTGCAAGGGAATAATATACTTCGCCTCTACACTATAACGTAAAGTTAAATTTGACTTGCTTAATTTTAATTCTAGCATTAAATTGCTTTTAACACAAGGAACCATTTTTTTGAGGAGCTGATTGATCCCTTTGCGGTCACCCTACTGTTTGGAGAAATAGAAATGACGGTGGGGTATTGTAGAAGCAGACGGCTGCTCCGCCAGAATACCCACTGAGCTCGCCGGTCTCCCTTCCGTCGTTATATGCCGGGGCCACGGGAATCAACTGTGGCCCACGCCGCAGTCCTGGCTGACCTGAGCTCATCCCTGTCTGCGAGTGAGATTATACTTGCGTCGGATGATGGTTGGTCCCAGTGCAAAAAAAGGAGCCCAAGATCCGTTTTTCTATTTTTAGGGTTCCGTAACCATTTTAGCAAGAACAGACAGTAATGTAAATGTTAGTTTGTATTTGTAAACGTAATTTAATTATTACTCTGAAATTGATTGAGAAATTGTAAGACTACTGTCTTACAATTTCTCAATCAATTTCATTTCTTATTTCATTTCATTTCTTATCAATTAAGATGTTTGATATTTTGATTGGAAATTTAATTAACAGACAAAACAAACGGAAGCTCATTGACGTATGTGGTTATCTAAGGAATATAGAATGAATGAAATAAACACGAATAATTCCGACCCAAAGTTGGATTGCGATGCTGTGCATTGACTTGCAAAACAGTGCCGCCAGCAGTGACCCGTTTCATGTTTTGTCTTTTTGAAACAGCACAATGCTGATTTTTAAAAAGGCCGAAATTGTATAGCTGTATAAGAGTTTTACAAGTTTGATAAGCCTGTCTATACATATAATAAAATTGTAGAGGTCTAATTTCTGTACAATGAAAAAAAATGCTAAAAACCGAATTAGGGGGATGTAAGAAGTGAAATTGAACTGCTTTAGATTTTTTTTCGTTTTCTATTTATCTGTCTGTTTGTACCAAATAATCTCCGAAACGACTCGACCGATTTCAATGAAATTCTTTATAGTGGTAGCTTATACCCCTGGTCAACATATAGGATACTTTTGATCCCGAAAAAATAAAGAGGTCCCGTGGAATAGTTAAAAACCGCACCACGCGGACGAAGCCGCGGGCAGAAGCTAGTATCTAATAAGATTAGTTCCATTATTGTTTACTTGTATTAGATCGATCTACAATGTTTCTAGCAACTTGAATTCCTAAAGATCGACATAATTGCTTAAAAAGTTGAATATCAGCAACAATAGCAAATATAAAGAACTACAGTAAAGTTATACTCTATACAAAACAAACGTTGCGCCTAATTGAATTATTGGCAACACATTGAACACACAAACACGACAGTGAGGCCATTTCTATCCCTAGAGGATATTACTTTCTGACAATATTAACACGATATATGTTTTGTTATTACTATGGAACTAGGTACCTACTTTAGTGGTCTAGTCAATTCAATTACGTGCCTTCGAATCCTGGCCGGGAAGAATGCACTGCCTGGTTGATGTTTCCGGTCTAATGTGCGTACTGTTTCTATGACCACGTGCTGACTGCAAAGGAAAACATCAGACGAAAATCTTAAAATCCAAATTATCGGTGTATGAAATCTGCTAATCGGCGATTAATGATGTCGATTTCGTCATTTTATGCTCTATTAACATATCTCCGACGTGTATTGACTGGTTTCGCAGTTACAGTTAGATGATATGATATTTACTCATCGTGATGTGATTTGTCTGCTGGTGTCCCTCAGGGCGGCGTTATATCCCCTCTTTTATTTGCTATTTATATGAATTCAATATCCAATAGCTCTTTTTCGTCATACCACCTCTATGCAGATGATCTACAAACCTACACCCAGGCTAGTTTAGTTGGGCTGCATAAAGCAATTGCAACTACCGACCGAGACTTTTCTAAAATAGCTGAATGGCGTTGAGATTAGGGTCTATAAATCCTCAAAAGACAAAAGTTATAATAGTTGGTTGTTCCAGGCTAGTTTCCAAGATTAAAAGGTGCGTTCCGTTTTATCTATACTAATATAAGGTGACATAGTAAATGCAAAAATATAGCAAACAAGGTATTTACAAAATACTAAGATACTTAACGAATGGTCTCTAAATACAAAAAAAAAACATTTTTAAAAAGTATCTAAATACAAGATGAAAATACGTATCTTGTATTTCAGATACTTGTATCACACATAAGTCACATCTCTGATAATAAAGTGTATTCCGGTCAGTGTCAATCCACACTTACATTAAAATTGTGAACGGGCTATGTACGAGTATATTTTGGCTTTTTCATGGCCCCACGCAAGCCCTCCAAAAGACCGGGCAATTTTTATGGCCCGTGGTCTTCAAAGACATACATTTACTGTATTATATTTTATTCTATTCTAAAGAAATTACAGCAAGAATACAAAACTCAACTAAAAAAAAAACTTCAAAGGCACGTCAGCCGAGATTAAACTTATACTCTTTATGCATATCTTTAATAAATTAACAATGTTACTCAGATAATATATTAAATCAGTCTTCTAAAGATTTAAATTAAAGTATATAAATCCAAAATAATTGTTAGTGTAGGATTTTCCTCGGTTACAAATTCAAAAGCATAATGAAGATTTCAATAATATCTTTCTTCTCATCAAACTCTCGTTAAAATGAAATCATTAAGTAGGTATGAGGCATCTCAAAAGCATAAAGAATAATTACGGGTTGATGGGTAATTTGTTACACGATGTGGCGTGCACTCTTTGCTGCGAAATTTTATTAGATACTTAACCTTGAAATTTTCAGGCAGATCTTGATCGTATAACGTCGGTGAGCTGTTTATTGTCATTAAATACTTTAAGTATCTCGATGACAAGCAACTCATTACTTTTAATTATATACCTACGGTTTTGTGAACTAGTGGACTAAGCATTTGTTCGCTTGGTTCACTCAAACGCAGCGGTCCCGGGTTCAATTCTGTATCTGAACTATCCTTTCTTTATTTATTACTTTGGTCTGGGTATCTGGGATCGGCCCTAGAGTTGTCGTTGGATGTTGCCCATGACACAAGCTTCGTTTGTTTAACTTGAGAAGATACGATCTACGTGTTTTTCGGCCAAATATTTATTACTATTAAAAGGTCCACAAATAAGAAGCAGTATATCGATCCATAAATCACTTTAATGTATTATTCTTCCGATTTACACATGAACACTTGCACAGAACTTATCGTCCTCACACTTGACTGTCACAGAATTATACTCTGAATTACACAGATTTGTGTGCGCCATTCCCGCTTGGTTTTATACTTGAAGAACGAGAAGGAAACAAGTAATTGAGGTAGTTAACCGAAAACGTCGCTCACATCACTATTTTAATAAGCGAAGTAACAAGGAAACTGGTGGACCGGAAGTGACGCACACGTCACTATTTAATTACTTAAATCGTTTACACTATTTGTAATAATCACACAATATTATTATTATGAATTACATTTGTAACAGCAGTAACTTATTTATTAAGTGTTTAGTTTTCATTTTTCTTTATTTAAATCATTACCTAGTGAATGGTTCCTACCCTATTATAAATACCTAAAGTTTAATATAAATTTATGGGTTTATGATGTCACTTCGGAGTCTGTATGATTCAGGAATCTTTAAGAGGCATATCCTCTTTTGCTATTGTGCGTAAGTCTTATAGCCAACTAGGATATGCCTGCGACTTCGTCCATATATATATGTCGGAGAACGGCCTCGTTCTCACGACATCTTTAGTTATTGCAGGTTTAGTGGGCGTCATCAGGATAAAATGCGAGCATAAAACACAAGAGCCACGGTTTATACACTTTTAATTTAGATTTTATCAACATTATGACATAGTTTAGACCGAGCAGCGGGTTCAGGGCACCCGCTCATACTTCCAGCTTCAATACTTTCTTTAAAATACTCCATGGTCCAACTCGACCTGTTGCCACCAACCAAATGCGCCACAAAAACTCCTCAGTCTACCCAAGTAGATATTACTCAAAGTATAAAGGGCGCTGACCCCGCTCTAGACATGCTCTGCTCTCATTGGTCGTTTATTAAATTACAATATTCATAACTTTTATTGGGATAGAACGATCTTTAAGTTATAGAAACATTTAACAAATCAAAGTAATTAAATTAAGAATTTTAGAAGTAATTAAAATGTAAACAAATGATATTGTGCGTTATTCATCAAGTCAACAATACATCCAATTATAGCTTCCCTCCGACATATATATATATATATATATATATATATATATATATATATAGGGTGGTCGTTAAAAAATAAATTTCTTGCGGCGCCCCCTAAAAAGCTTACTTTTAATAAAAAAACACTGGGAATTTTTTTATATTTTTTCAAGTTAAAACTAAAAATATAAGAAAAATTTAAAGATAAGCTTGAATCACGAAGAATTTTAAACTTTTTCTGAAACTATAATTTGAAAGTCATCACTGAGAATTATAATACGGAAGGTATGTCATTGTTAAAACTTTTCCAATCTTAAAATAATTATTACTTCATACTTAATAAAAAGTTTCCTGAAAAAACATGATATTACCCAAAAATGAACTTGAATCGTCTTGAGGCACGTATTGTCTTGACTTGAAAAAATTCTAAAAAAAATCCCAGTGTTTTTTCATTAAAAGGAAGCTTTTTAGGGGGCGCTGCAAGAAATTTAATTTTTAACGACCACCCTAATATATATCGAATCTTTTAAATAGTCTATTCCAATTGTTTCTTTTTAAATAGCTTCAATGTACAGACTCCACATATTCAGAAACTGGTAATATTATAGATTGCTGAAATTCATTCATAAATCGATTATGGTAATCTTATTATATCTCTTAATTAATCTTATTAAATAATAATTAACTTAATTAATCTTATATCTTATTTTTAAGATTTCCCATCTTCCAGGTAGAATCTGGGACTGATGTTTTCCATTTTGAAATAGAAAAATGTAACGCTTTTTTTCACATCTCAACTTATTACATTTCTTTAGTCCAAAAGTCCCCATCTCAAAGTATAGCAATATTATGAAGTGAAGTAAAATAAAAACGTTTTTAATTTTTCATTTGAAATATTTACTATTTATTTAAGGAATTTTTCCTTTACAATTGTTATTCATTTGCCAGTTGTGTACCAATAACAAATTCCTATTTAAAATACAAAAACCGCAACCTTCAGAGGTCGAACACAAATTTAAACTCACAGTTCATTGGGCAGCTTATCGAAGGCATACGAAATGTTTCCGTAAATGCGGGAACACCTTTGTTGAACAAACGAATGCTGGCGGCCCCACGGCCGAGCTTACGAGAATAGCTTTTCGTTATTTCAAATATTCAGTCCACGTAGTCGCAGGCTTAACTCGACCTCCGTTCCACTCAATTTAAACGTCTTACACAAATTTTGCTTGAACAACGTATCATCAGAATAGCACGTCAATTTTCATGAAAACATTTGTTTTATACGAATCAAATACGTCCTAGGGTTCTTTAGTTTTTTTGGTAAAAACAAGCTTTCTGTGTAAGTCATAGTAATGCTTCTTGAAAAGTTAGAACATCTACATGGATGAAATTCGATATAAAGATTCAGTTTATTTAGCGCTACAAGCTACTAATCATGTAGTGAAATGGTAAAAAAAAATTAAGACTAGGGGGTGGTCACCACACATGTAAAATGTAGACGTGCATTTCTGTAGAAGAAGATCTGTTTACGTATTGGTTGTAAAAGGATTTACTTTTCCGCAATCAACTGTGTTTTAATTTATTTCATGATAAAAGAAACAAGTACAAGGTAGTATAAAATATATACAGCAAGAATTTTACTTAAATAATGAGTGCGTGCAACTTAATAAAGTGTTATAATTTTCAAAAACAGTGTGCTCAAGTTAAAGAAAAAACTAACAAAAAGAAACCGACTTCAAAAGTAACAAAAAATAAATCTTTTCTATAGCATCATAAATTCGATGTCATGTAAAAAAAATGGTATATATTGCTACAACTAAATATTGCAAAGTACAAACATATGTACATATTTACCAAGTAAGTACTGAATAGACTTTTTGTATAAACTAATGACACCAAAAAAGCTTCAAAGCAACACTAACTTACAAGATAATATGTTATTCTTAATAATAATGGTTTAGTGTAGTAAGTTTGCAGTACACTTATAATTACTGTTTCTGTATGTACTGTTTCTATGTAGATTTAGATTGTTAAAAATGCATCTTCAAAACTTGTCCTCAATATCTGTACCAATTAGTACAGACGAAAAACAACAAGCAGCGCTTGATCGTTGGTTCATTACTGAGAACTTTCATGGACAACTTTAATTGACGTTAAAAGTTTTACTTGCAGTGTAATGGTCATTATTTGGATAGCATAACGATTACCTATAGTATGAACTGCATGGAAAAGACTGATAATGATAATTACCACAATCGCTCAGTAATAATATTGTCGAAACTCTGGGGCCATGAGGTCTAGAAGACCATCGCCTTTATCGAGACCTATTAAAACGGTTGATAGATTTCTCACGAAACCAAAACACCGGCCTGTATTTTGGGCAACGCATAAGCGTTGCCATACAACATGGTAATGCAGCCAGAGTTTTGGGAACGTTTTTGGAAAAACTGATAGTGATTTGGGACCTATTTACTATTTGTAATTTTTATCTTTTGGAAATGAAGCTGTATATATATATATACATAAATATTATTATAAGTAAATTATGTAAAATAAATTCAAATTTCTTAATAATTTTAATTAATATGTTAGAAATATTGCTCAAAAAAGACCCTAAATCCTATATTCCTAAAGGAGACATCAAGTCTTCCGTTTTAATATATTGTTGGGACTTAGCATGCTTTAAAAATAGCAATTTGTCTGACACCATTAAGTCTCAACTTTTGTTTTGGGCTCATATTGAAATAATCACAAGTATTTTGTAACTTACAAGTTTGTTTTCAAATAAAAAAAAAATAAAAAAAAGTCAAAATATGTACTTTACAGTTATTATTACTAATAAATAAGATAATAAATTAGGTACTTAACTTTTAAAAAAGTAGGTTGGCATATTTGAATTCAGGTTGGACGAACCCAGGAGAATATAGCAAAATATCACTAGATACAACCAGCATTTTATTACTTATTACAAAGATTTTTTTAGATACCAGACAAATATTTAATGAATTTCTTTCCAATTTAATATTTTGACGGATTAAAATATTTGTATATAATTATATAAAATTACGGTTGAAAGTATAGTGATGCTTTTTTCTACATCAAAACAGAAGAGGACAGACTGGTGGCGCCTTCTACAAAAATAAAATTTACGGTTTTTTTCGGAGTTACATTTTTTACTGGGAGATTGTCATCAACAGAATTATTATTCCATAACATAACTAAATTACATCTACTACTTATAAATAGAAATAATATTGTTACGAACTAGGTGCCGACAATTCACACCTGCATTTTATTGCCTTTTCGGCATTTGGACCTCTTTTGTTTACTTTGTGTTTAAAATTTGTGATTAGAAAAACAGCCCAATGTGTATTGTAATCTTTTATGGTAGTCATTAGCTAGGTAGGATTCTAAGAAATTCGGTCCACGCGGTCGGGCAGACATATTGTATTTGTACAATATAAAGCAAGGTCCCAATTGAGAGAGGAGGCAGTCGAGCGAGAGCCACGATCAAGGCGAGACGTGTGTACATATCGGGAATATCTATATAGGACTTTGCGCGTGTTATTGTATCGTGCATTACGTTTGGACTGGTTGGGTTTAGGTATATTTGTACCTGTGTTATGCGTGTTTGTATAGTTCTAAGAAAACTCTATAGTAATTTTAACGGCATTTTAATTCGAGTCCTGCAACTCGTAACAATATTTTATTATAAATAACAAAGTATCAATACAAATATCATTCATTCTTCCATAAACAACAATTTATGGTTTTATGAAACACAAACTAAAATACAATCCAATGTGTCTCACTTCAAGTTCAAGAATCTATGTTGTAATTTAACACATCGCTAGAAATCTTTATAAGTTCCAGATATTCCATCAAGATTAAATACAAATTTACGAAGACTAACTTGTGTTGCACATTTTCAATAGAATTACCATGTTACCTCGATGGTATAAAAAACCTATTGACAGTGTAATATATATCCTGCGGAATGTAACGATGTCGCGTCGCTTAAATGTTCCGTGCAAAAAACCTTCAATAAAAGCAGCACAAGCGTCTTCATGCTTTATTGCTTGAAAGTCGTTCACTTGCTGAAACAAACGATCCGAGATGAATTAGTCATTTACCAAAATAAAATCGTTGTAACTCGTGGAGGTCCGTAGGCTCAGATATCAGTCGCTTCGATTGTCTCATAAGAATTTGGTTCGAATTCTGTGTGAAAGGTGAAGTGAAGTGGAGCTAACTTAGACAGTTTTTCTGGTGTATTTTGAAAATTATCACATATTAATATCGAAGGCAAATATTCTGGGGAACATATATACACATCGAAATTACTGTCCGTCAATTTGGCTTAGATAGACGTGGCAGATATATCATACAATCCTCGAAATGAAAAGATTTGCCCAGTGAGTTCTTAATTATGTAATTCTGTTAACTCAGCGACCCGAAATACGTATTGGTCACCAAAAATTGAGAACAAACTACTATTCTTTATCCACGCAGTTTCTTGCCAACTGCAAGTTTAAAATTTACTCAAGTCAACTTTCACTGAATCTTTCCAGTAATATTTAGCATCGCGGTCGAATATTCGCCTCAAAAATGTTTTTTTTTAAATTCGGGTAGACCTCTGTTCGTTCTATGTTACAGTGCATTGATCTCTTGAATACTGTCGGGGTACAAGGTTCTCTATTTTGTAGTTGTTTCGAACCCTGCAGCTACCATCTCCTTTTCTAATTGATGCAAAGAATTTGAGAACATTCTCGTCTACAACTAGGAGTTGGTTTTTATATGGGCTCATATAAATAATACAATTGGCCCTTAAACGTCCCGATGCCGGGTTCGAGCTTTCTCATTTTTAGAAAAGACCAAACAGTATAACTTGCATGCTTGTCTACATCTACAGTTCATTCGTGGATATCACACATCACTTATCTCTATATCCATGTCTCGATATCCTGGTCCGGGTCTTTGCTTTTACGTCGAGTATTTACGTGGTAATTGTAACACTATATACTTTAGTTCGGAAAGACTGCCTGCATGGTAAATGTTTCCCGGACAGTATTTAATACTTCAGTATAACTACTACTACTTTAATTCAGTTGAACGCGAATAAGTTCATCATTAAATTATCACGGGCTCTTACATATGAATGTGATAGCGACTTTGTTTGAAAGTTATTTATTCTTTCTTCAGGTCGTTTTATATATATCTTTTTTTATTGCAGCAGCTGAGCAGAGAGGCAGACAGACCACTTGGCGGAAACCGGTTACCATCGCCTATGGACATTTAAAAACCAAAGGAGCTACAAATGCGCTGCTGCTCTGTCAAGGGAAACTGGAATCTGGTCACCAATGCCGGAACACAACTCAAGGTTGTTATGGCGACATACTTTAGACCAGGTGTGGTAGCCATCCAGTAGGGCAAATGTCCCTCCCTCCCTCACCACCTTGCAAAATATGTTTTGATATCCAGGAAATTTGCTACGTGCTTGTATGTACGAGTATGTAACTATGACGACCATTTTTTGTGTAGTGTTTTGGAGCTTTTCAAATGTTTTATACTTAGCGATTGTCACTCCAGTACTTTTCTTTCATAACATTAGACATTCCGTGAGTATTATTCCATTTCCCTAATGAATATTCTGTGGTATAAGTTTTCTACGCAGATTCGTTAAAATATTCCGCAAATAAATACGCATCACGCATCTGTTTGTATATTCCGACCACGTGGTTTAGGGCACGTGACAAAACCTTATGAATTTTGTTCAAAGTTCGCATAAAGTGTGAGCGCGTTTGGATTTATTCTTGTAATACGGGATTAGGGTATGCTCGGGGCTAAGCCCCCCTCGCCCTTCGCGAGCTTCAATTGAACGCTTAGTTTTTATTGCCGCCCGCTTTTAGAAGTCCGCTAGCATTAACATTAAGCCCCGATCACGTTTGGACTCCTTTCAAACTGCAGATATCCAATTCACTTAATATTTTTTTATTTATTTCTGTTTTTAGCATTTCGTAGCCATTATGTGAAAAAATGGAATCTTTTTGAAAACGTTCGCCTGTTCTATTTCACAGTCATGTTTACTACTGGGTTTATATTGTTGGGGGCTAAGAAGGCTTCGTTAAAGAATACGAGAGATGTTCGTTCTTACAACATATATTTTCGAGTGGAACTTCAACGGTGGCAGAAACAACTCAAAAGTCAGCCATTCATTCCAATATTAAATTTAAATTTACCATATACAAAAAGTTTGTATATCCATCACGCCCCTATAAATCTTAATTTAATTACATGAAAACATCCAGAAGATAGACTAATATGACTTAATACCTAAACCATCTAAACACGTGTAGTATATAACACTAGCCAATGGCTTAGTGAGCACGTCTGCCAGCATGGATCCAGTGGGCACATGTTTCAACACGATATCTTTCGTATCTAAAACCTCCCTAATGTAGTGATATCGAATATCAATATGCTTACTACGCGCATGAAAATTCTTGCGCTAAAAATATAGCCCCTTGGTTATCGGCATGAACGATCACACGAGCATACCTCATGAGCACTACTTCCTTCATCAGACTTTTCAGATACACTGCCTCCTTCATACTTTCGGACAGGCTGACGTACTCTGCCTCACAAGTCGATGTCGCCACGCTACGTTGTTTCCTAGACTGCCAGGATATACACGCACCACCTAAAATGAATGCATAACCCGAATAAGATCGTCTGTCTAGTAAACAATTCCCCCAATCTGCGTTCGAGAAACCCTGTATACAATTACCACTCTTTTTGTATACGAGACTTAGTTGTATGGTCCCTTTCAGGTAACGTAATACACGTTTTGCAGATTTCCAATCAGATTTTTCAGGATTTGTGACTTTTTGGCTTAGCTTACTCACCGCATTAGCAATATCTGGTCTAGTTGCATTGCTTAGGTAATTCAAACAACCTATCAACTCTTGATATGGCCAATTTTTATCGCTTTCATCATCGTTCCATTTTTCTTCGGCATTTTGTTTGGAATTAATTTCCATCGGCGTTGCATATTTATTGCAATTTTCCATTGAAAATCGTTTTAATAAATTTTCAATATAATTTTGTTGTGACAAAATAATGACATTGTCATTATTATTTCTCCGTATGTCTATGCCTAAAATATATTTTGCCTGACCATAATCTTTTAAATCGAACTCTGTTGACAGCTCATCTTTGAATTTTATAATTAAACCTTTTTCTTGACTTGCCACCAAAATATCGTCTACGTAAACCAATATAAACAAATAGCTATTTCCGCTTTGTTTAAAGTATAAACATGGCTCGTTCAGACTCTGCTTTAATCCCATAGCGATTAACTTTTTGTTGAGTTTGAGATTCCATTGACGTCCAGCTTGCTTCAAACCATACAATGATTTCCGCAATAAGCATGAATCGCAACCACTATCCAATTTATTCAACATTGTATGCGCGCGCTCTATAACCATTGGATCTTCACCCTCACGATTCATAAGCTTAATTAAACTTTCTCTTAATAGTTCTGGTATCTCCATGTAAATCTCTTTATCCAAGGATCCATTTAAATAAGCAGTGTTTATATCTAATTGGTGAATTTCCAAGTTCAATTCAACTGCGAGAGCCATTAACAATCTGACGGTGTCTAGTCTAGCAATAGGTGCAAAGGTTTTCTCATAATCGACCCCATATAGCTGGCTGAAACCTTGTGCTACAAGCCTCGCTTTCTTCTTTAGAGTCTTATCGACGTTCTGCTTTGTTGTCAACACATAACGGCAGCCTACGATGTTCCTGTTTTTCGGTCTCTTTACGATCTCCCATGTACCTTTCTGAACTAAACTTCTAATTTCAGATAATATGGCTTCTTCCCAATCAGGTTTATCATTACTTTTCAAAGCATTTTTCAAAGTGATCTCAGTTGAACCAGCAAAATCTTCAACCTCATTTGCATCAGTCGAAGTTACAGATCGCTCAACTTCCCTCGTTTGATAGATTTTCTTCGGTCGGCGTACGCTTCCTGTGCGTAGTATTTTAAGTCTACCAGGAGCTCTCGTCGTCATCCTTCGCTGATCAGGCATGTCATCATACCTTGTTTCTTCGGCTTGCTGCTCCGTCTCTACATGTCTAGATGAAGACTCGTCTGGGTCACACTCTGCAGGATATTCTTGACATTCACTCCAAATGTCTTCCATATTGTCAACATTTTCTGCTTCATGCCTACGTTCTTCAACTAGAACATTGAACTTTGTGAAGTCGATTTCTATGAAATCCTGATCGTCGTCTTTAAGAATGTTCAACGGGCTCGGCTCTTGCTTCGAGATATCCTCCAGTATGTTTGCACTTTCGTGAAATCTCACATCTCTCGCAATTATGAATTGCCTTCGCTCGGGAATCCACACACGATATCCCTTGGCGTTCTTTGGGTATCCGACAAAGTTACCAGCAATACCTCTTGCTGCGAATTTGTCTTTGTTTGGATTTTTATCTAGTATGTGTACCTTAGTTCCAAATTTTCGAAGGTATTCAATCTTCACCGGTTTCTTTCGCCATTTTTCATAAGGAATTTCACCCTGTAGACTTTTAGTAGGACAACGGTTTCTGACGTAACATGCAGTATCCACCGCTTCTTGCCAAAAACCTGAGGAAAGATCAGAACTCAACAGCATACACCTTGCCATTTCTACCAAGGTCCGGTTTATTCGTTCTGCTATTCCATTCTACTGCGGTGTTCGAGGCACGGTCAGTCTTTGCTGTATGCCTGCTTGTTTCAAAAATTGATCAAATTCTAAGTTACAATACTCTCCACCATTGTCGGTCTGGAGATATTTGATCTACAGTCCCGTCAAGTTCTCAACATGACTTTTATACACCTTAAAGGCTTCTAAGGCTTTATTTTTCGCACTTAGAAAATAAACTTCACACCAACGTGTACAATCGTCGATATAATAATAAAATATTTTGCTCCACCTATAGATTCGCATCTCATAGGTCCTACAATATCAGAGTAGACTATTTTCAATTTTTCAGTACAAGGACTATGGGAATCAGAAAAAGGTAACGCGGTCATTTTGCCTTTGGCACAAATATCGTAATCACGTAAGTTTCTTACTTCGGTCATTTCAAACTTAGCACCTAATCTACCTAAAAGCTTAGCGACATCTTTACCATTCAAATGTCCTAATCGCTCGTGCCAACAATGTACATCAGCATTTGAATCACTCAAATTAAAAAAATATTCAGGACTATTTATACAATATAAATTACCTCTACGATAAGCCGTCATTTTAATTTCGCCATTCTTATCAATAACCTGAGCTACATCTTTATTGAATGTAACATTATAACCGTTATTTGTTATTTTGGCTACTGAAATTAAATTCGTTCTTAAATTAGGGACAAACAATGTATCGCGTAGTTCAAACAAATCCCTCGAGGGTTCGCTCCATGCCGACAAACTTACAGTACCCTTACCTGTTACGTTAGTACTTACATGCGTCGCTAAATTTAGTTCTCCGCTAGTCATTTTTAAAGTGTCCCTAACTTACTCGCATCATTACAAAGGTGAGACGTGCACCCACTGTCCAAAATCCAGTCGTGTTTTTGAACATTTACAGCGTTAGAAACTTCTACATCTAAAACATTAAAAGTGGTTAGAACGTTATTAATACAATGAGTTTCTACTGCTTTCTGTGCTTTTCTACCTACTTTATTTTTACAATCTGATGCTTTATGTCCACGTTCGTGACATTTGTAACATTTAAACCTAAAACCTTCTTTCTTTTCAGTTCCTCTCTTATTGACATCAGTTTTGTCTCCAACTGTACTTCTGTTCTTTACGCCTTTCTTAGGATACCTTCTTGCATTCGTGTACAAAACACCCTTGTCCGGATTTTTTTTTGCGTCTCTGGACTCATGCTCTTCAAGTATTTTAATTTTCAAGGCCTATGGTTTCGGCAACTCGTCTCTCGATTCAATCGCACATCTAAAGCTTTCGAATTTTCCGGGCAAACTGTATAATAACATGATAGATACTAAATCCTCATTTATGCATATACCCATGTCTGCAAGCTTATCCACAGCGTCGAAAAAAGTATCTAAATGCTCTCTATGTTTAACATTTCCGGTCTCCGACATTTTGTGCAAGATTAAACGTTTTAAAAGTGTAGCTTTCTTGGCGGGTCCCTTCGATGCATATATTGACTCCAATTTCAGCCAAACATCTCTGGAAGTTTTACAACCTCTAATATGACGAAGTTCACTTCCACTCATCGAAAGAATCAGATCGGCTTTGGCTTTTTCGTCCTCTTCCACCCAGCGTTCAGCTTCATTGATCTCAGCTGGCTTTCGAACTTTACCATCAACATACTTCCACTCATTGTTTTTAATTAACAGAGCTTGTACTTGTATTCTCCAGCTATCGTAATTGTCCTTGCTCAAGGGCTCGATTCGCATCGACATACTGCTGCTCATCGTTCGGCACCTTTTCGCAATTAATTACACTGCTTTTGAATATTCTCCGATCTGAAAACTTTTTATAAATATATCAGCGCTATGGACTTGCGCTACCTCGGCCCATAACCAATGTTGGGGGCTAAGAAGGCTTCGTTAAAGAATACGAGAGATGTTCGTTCTTACAACATATAATTCGAGTGGAACTTCAACGGTGGCAGAAACAACTCAAAAGTCAGCCACTCATTCCAATATTAAATTTAAATTTACCATATACAAAAAGTTTGTATATCCATCATATATTGCTGAAAATTAATAAGAATGTAAGTATATTCTATATGCCGCTATACAAGGCTGTAATGAATGATTGAATTATCCGCGTAGGAACGGAGAAAGAATACAATTTCCTGTGGCCGGGCGGCCTGTCATAAGAGGCGACAAAAAACCCACAGCCAAGTGGTAGGGTATTTGCCCGACTGGATGGCTACCACCCCTGGTCTTGAGTATGCCGTCATAACAGCCCTGAGTTGTGTTCCGGCATTAGTGACCGGGTTCCAGTCTCCCTTAAGAGAGCAGCAGCGCGTTTGTAGCACCTTTGGTATTGCAAATGTCCATAGGCGATGGTAACCGCTCTCCAACAAGTGGGCCGTATGCCTGTCTGCTGAACTCCCGCAATAAAAAAAAATGAAAAATGAAAAATTAAGTATTAGAGATGACCACCGTATACTTGTAGGGTGGTCATCCCACTGAGGCTGTGGGAGGCCTGTGGCTGACGGTTGAAAAATATTTTTCAATGTATATACATATATACATAGTCGTTAATCAAATCTTGAAAAATAATCACGTTGTTCTTTAATGAGTTTTTAACCGACTTCGAAAAAAGGAGGAAGTTCTCAATTCGTCGGGATCTTTTTTTTTTTGTCGTTACTTTTTTTATGTATGTTCGCCGATTACTCCGTCATTTATAATCCGATTTACGTGATTCTTTTTTGTTCGACGCGGAATAGCTGCCATGTGGTCCCCTAAAAATTTGACATAGTTTAGCCTAGTAGTTTTCATTTTACGAACATTTTTTTGTTCCCGGTTCTTGGGACCTATATTTTGTAAGAAGCGCGGCACCATTCGTAGATCTACCCATACAAAGCTAGACACTAAAAAGTAACAAATAAAATTTTTCGGTTTCCGTATTTCTTACTTCTCCGTTAATGGAGCGCCGATTTTAATTTTTTTTATCGAAATAGTAGACTCCCAAAATGATCCCATGGTTACCAAGTCAGGATCTGATGAGTGGGTTCGCAGGGAAATCGACAGTAACCCTTATTAAAGAACGCCAAGGGCCTATATTCTTTGAAAAAAACTTGCATACGCCTGCCAGTATTGCCCATCTACAGGCCCTTATTTTTTTTGTGCTAGTTCTAACTATTTGAAACTTTGCAAAATAGAATAATTTTAATGTTTTACTTCGCACCGACTTCAAGATTTTGTAGAAAGAAGTCGGTTATATATTTATTTTTTGCTTTTAAACTAAATTAAATTCGGTTATTTTTAGTTAAAAAAATTAGTATATTTATATTTAGTATCAATAATAATAGTATATTTATATAATTAGTATATTTATATTTAGTATCAATAATAATAGTAGTATCAATAATATTTAGTATCAACTACTTTGTAGAAATCAAGTTACAAAATTATGTCAAATTAGTATGAAAGCGATCCGTTTAGTAGTTCTTGAGATATCAATTATTTTCGATTATAATTACTTTTATTATGAGTTCGTAAACTAACAAACGTTTGGACGGAACTTTTAAGTATACGTGGTCCGACACGCACTTAGCTGATTTATAACAATTCAATTGCAATAATTTTCTTTAATTCTTTCGCTACTATAATTTCACGGTATAGGCCATTTTTGGCGTAAGTAATAAATCACTCTTCATTGGTTTTATTGCATCGTTTATGTGACCTGTGATTCTCAAAGGCGATTCGATTTGATGACATGGTTATACTTTCGTGCGATGTGATATCTTGAGCGTATAGAAAACTATCTAAAATAATATTCATAGAGTTAGTAATATAAATAAATATACGCACTTGAAAAAAAAATAAAAAAACAAAACCGACTACACACTAAAAATACAAACAAAAATATTTAACCGACTTCTTTCTACAATATCTAGAGTCGGTGTGCAAGTAAATGTGTGTGTGCAGTTCACTCACATGTATTTCATTGTCTCGTAAGCTTAGTACTACAGATTTATATGATTATCTCTTATTAGTGTCGCTTTTTAGTTTCATCGAGTTTCAAATCAGAACGATTCTAAAGAAATGTCACTTCGAAAAATTAAATATTAGTACAATGTATTTAAAAGTCATACAAAACTGTAATTTTAGTTATTCAACCAACATCGCATTTCATATCGCTGCTTTAATTTGATAATAACAGATAGCTAATGTATCTTTTTTGGTATTGATACACTTTATTAATACATAGATATAAATGAATACGTCTTAGACATTTTTGATGAATAATCCCTGAAGGTTTGAGTACTCATTATATATTAATTTAGAGTCGACGGTTACAAAGTCACAGCTGCGGGCACAGCTAGTAGCTTCATATAAATAAGAGATTTGCAGTTTGCGAAAACAAGACATGAATCCAGAAGAGCTCAGAACAGATCGCGTTCGAGAAAAAATTGTACCATTTGTTACACCGAGCCAGACAACACATTTTGTATAAAGTATTCCTGTAATAACTGAGTATTCATCGTCATATACGTTAAAGTTTTCAAACGTAAAGTGTTTATGCAAATCTGATTCTCGGAGTTCTTTGAATTAAGAAAGATCTTTCGTTTTTAACCGTGTTGTTACATTTTATATAATTCTGGCATAAGAAGTCAAATGTTTTATAATTAAATTAATCATACATTTATTATGTTTCAGGAAGACACACGTTAGTCAAAGTTTGTATGTACCAATTTGAAAGACAGATTAATTATGGCTATTGAAACTCATTATTTCTATTAGTTAGTATCTCCAAATTCGCTGTAAAAAGTTCCGCCGTAAAACCATCCGTTTGTTACACAACCATCCTTTACTAATGGCGGGTTTCCTGTAAGTTACTATTCATTCACTTGCCTTAGCATAGGTTAAATTTTAACATAAATTCACGGTCAGCAAGATATAGAATCCGGCCATATGAGCGATATTTCAGCATCAAAACCACTTTTACGTCACCTATGGAGATTTGTACCACCAAAGGTGCTGCCAAGCTAAACCAAGGGTGGTAGCCATTATTATATGTGTTGTATAGTTCTTTATAACTTCACTAGCTTGTTGTACCAGACGGAAGAAGAGCGCTGGTCATAATAGGCCAGCACATGTTGAGACTGGGTCCAATTTTAGGACTTATTTTGTTCCTATTGTTTTACTGTTCGATAATCTTCTGTATTGTTTTTGTCGTGATTAAAATATTATTTTCTTTCTTTCCTTCATCAAATCACATTTACGTCGCGACTTAAATTTCGAAAAAAACAAATATCAACCGCTTTACCAACATGGCACTTAAAAACAGGTTTTTAAAAATGTTATTCAAATTCTATAACTATACACGTACATGCGTATGCTAGCTGTAAACAAAGCGAAGACCATCATATAATACGATAAGCAATAATGGATAAGACAATAATGAACGTGAAATTCCTAAGGGAAAGAAGGCGTCGACGATTCCCTACTTCATTAACCGAGTTATCGATCGAACGACGTAGGGATGATTATAACCATAATCAAGTTGTTATTTAATAATTTTATCTACCTCCTATTATTTCTTTTCACATTACAAAAATCAGACTGAAGAAATTATGAAGCCGTGTCCAAGTTAAACTTGCGCATGGAGTGTCCATCTATAAATATAATATCTTAGGTGGCGGACTTTGGCCGGCCACAATCACCTCTATTGCGTCATCGGTACTGCAACACATAAATGTGTGACCAGGCTCTTAACCTTATAGTTTTATTTTAAAAATAAAATCCTGTTAATTGGCTAGGCAGCTGCAGTTTTAAATTTCATTTTTTCTTTAGGCCCACTTGTCGGTAGGTACTTGAAAATGTTTTGGAAAAGACACCATACTGCTGTGGACACATGAGTTTTACATCAGTAGATATAGAATTTTATATCTCTAGGTAGTACTTCCTGAGATATTCAGATGTAACACATACAGACAACAGAATGAGATTATAGGGATTCCTTTTTATCTTTAGATACCAGAACTCTAATAATTAATTTTGTTATTACATATTAAATTGATAAAAAACATATTAACGCCCATATTACTTAAAATTTTATTTATTACATTTCAAACATGTTTCAAAACTATTTACAAAAAAGATACATAAAAAACCTAAAATAAAACTATGATATTATGATATTAATAGTTAATTAACACTACGTTTGTTCTTCAATTTTATTGATCTGTAAAGTATTATAATATTTCAATAATAGAAAGTATAAAAAATAACAAAACCGAGTCCAAGAATACGATGTTTAAGCGCTTTATAAACAACACTTCGTAAACACAAATATAAGTGTGTACAAAAAGGAAAAGAAATAAACAGTGAAAGTATTTTCTGTTATTGCGCCGAGAATACGATACAGAAAATGAAAAAAAAAAATTGAGTGCAGATGTGAGATTAAAAGATGTCAGCTTACGAATGGCTGAGCTGAACGAGTGTCGGGAAGTATTTGTTAAGTTTCTTTCCAGATATTATTACTGTGAAGTTGACTATATTGAATAGAAATAAATATTTTTCTCGTGCTTTTTGACATGGCAGAGCCATGCTGGAATCATTATCTAGATTACAGATACAACACTCTCGTAGAATATCGGCATAAAATGGTAAGCCTTGACTTGAGCTAATCCTGTTTTGCGCGATGAGTGAGAGTCCCGATCCAGCACATATCCCATGTTCCTAATTCAGACCATTCCCCCCAGTCAGATCTCTCCTATCCCACCCCCATCTGTCTCATCCTCCTAAAGGTTGGCAACGCGTGGCAAATACCCTTTGTATTGCAAACGCCTAAAGACGACGGACAATAAAAATGCTTACACTATTGGCTCAGGCTCAGCTCATCACAAACATACCGGGTTTTTTGCTTTCTAGAATAGTTAATCTTCTTTATAAATAAAATGAACTGTAGAACTGTATGTAGGCGCATAACTTACCGACTTTACCGATGTTGATGAATTTTTTTGTGTGTTTTAGTGAGTCCCTGAATTATTTAGATTTACAATTGAGACCGGTACGTGGCGCTGGGATATAGTTCTAGAATCCTTCTAATCTCCTGAACCGATTTTGATGATTATTTTGTGTGTTTGAGTGAGTCGGCGGATGGTTTAGATTCACAGTTGGAACCGGTAGGTGGCGCTGGAATCGGGTCCTAGATTTTTATTTTTTATTAAGGCATGTTGTTAGGGTTTCGAGAGAAAGCTCCTTAGTCCGGCTTCCACTCATCGGGCTACAACCTGATCATAACGTGGTATGAGGCCATTGGACTTCTGTTCATCTCTACAGTGATATTACAATGGCTCTCATTGGGTTATCTACGCCTTTCGGAGGCTTGCGCGTTAGCACCTGCTACTTTTTATCTCGAGAAGTTAAATAATTTCCGTGGGATTGATTCGCCGATTATATGAGCGAAGCCGTAGAGAAAGCTTTAGTTTGTAACAATTATAATTGTGTTAGAAGATGGCAATACAGCTATTGTTCTACTCTGCCAGTGCTAAGGCAATCGATCTAGCTGAAAGTTAGGCTAAAAATATACAACAATAAACGTATTATGCAGAGGCTTAGTTAAAGATATTATATAAACTTGGTTATAATTAAATAATTATTGCACGTCAACCTGTGCAATAACAGGTTGGGTGACAAATTAAGGCATTAATTAATCTATTATGGAAATTCATAGCTAATCTAATCCATACTTTAAATTAAAAGATCGATTATATTTTGTCTCACATATCAATAAATCATTCTGAAAATATAAATGTTTTGACCTATGGTATGTGGTATTGAACACGCTACAAGACGCTTGTGTCAAATTACACTTTTTATATTTCCTCAGATTTTATTATGGTAAAAACGCAAATAGGGCCATGAATAATGTTCTTACCCTACATTATAACAAGAACTCGAAGTTGCCGTAATACTACATAATGTATGAACGTCTTTTATTTCGAAATGATTATACCTAATGATGTTAATAAAACTTGCCTTAGATTGCGTAAAGACGGCTCTATGATCACTGATCAATATAAATAAACATTTAAGTGAATATTTTACTAAGAAATAAAATATGTTCTGTGAACTAGTAAATTTTTTGAATCCATAAATTATTCTGTAAGAAATTTTTGTTGTCGGTGCCGGTGTCCTGAGTGTAGTTCGTGTGTCGGACATAAGAGATACAAGCATCAGTTGGTGTCACTATATCTTCTTTACATAGTATAAAAAAGTCGCTTTTCGCGTCTGTCTATATATCCGATAACGCCAGCTAAGCCACTTAACGGATTTTAAGTAGTTTTCATCATCAGTCAGATGATTTTTCAAGAAAGGTTACCTGCTAACTTTTTCTGGGGCTTCCCTCGCGATATACGAGTATAGACACCTGCATTAATTATTGTGTAAGTAAAATAGAGCCACTCGCCAGGGTTTGAGCTGTCATAGCCGCTAGGAAATCGCTAGATTACAATAAATTGAGAGAGTGCTTTAAATATGGGTTTTCTATAGCCCAAAGCAATCCTTCCAAGAGTCCGGAATATTTTATGACCCGTGAATGAATTTTATGTACTTTAAATACAATTAAGTACAATTGTTAGTTATTCATAGCTTTATTTTGCTGAAGAAAAGAAACTTATAAAACTTTCGGTCCATTGTGAGGCCGATTTCAATGATTCAGCGAGTTCAGACATCAACATTGAAAAGGGGCAGCCCAAGCTCGTGACTGAGTCTTTTTTCTTATATTTCTTTGCTTGATAACGCCATCCGTCATTTCTTTTGTGATGAAACCGAGTTTGCTAGCCGTCAGGTAAAGAGTAGTATGTATATCTTCAGATATTATTCTGGCTGATAGCCAAATGGTAGTGCTACTCGTTAAAACAAACGACTGATGATATTGCCAATAGACCTTCGTTATTTAGGTTTGTTCAGACGAGTGAAGAGTGAATAGATAAAGTATAGGCCTGTCAGCCTGTCATAGCCTGTATGTAATCCTTCCAAAGATAAGCCAAAAAGGTTTAAACATTATAATACTGTTACGAGTCAGCGGGACTCGAATTAAAATGACGTTATAATTTTATAGAGTTGAGACGGCTATATTATAACAATTATAAAATTATATACAGGGTGGCGCAATAGAACGTGCATACTTAAAATATTGATTAAAAAATAAATACAAAAGGTATAGTTAAAATAAAACTGAGGTATTATTAAGAAATAACTGAAGTTTATTTTTTAAAAATAACATCGTCTAAATGATGACCCTCTCTACGACGACACTCCTCTAATCGCAAACGGAAGTTATTGAAAACTTTCTTCAGTAATGCTGGTGTAATTGCTGGCATTTCCCCACGGATATTCTCCTTGAGCTGATCGATGTTTTTCGGATTATTGCTGTAGACTTTGGTCTTGAGGTATCCCCACAAAAAAAAGTCAGGAGGCGTCACGTCTGGACTACGTGGGGGCCATGGGATATCACCTCTTTTCGAAATCAGTCTGCCAGGGAACATCTATTTCACAACCGCCATGGAGTCATTTTATGTGTGACAGGTAGCTCCGTCTTGTTGAAACCAAGTCCTAGAATTCACTATTCTTGAATTTTCAAGGTCTGGAGCCAAAAAACCTTCCAGAATCGCAACATAGCGTTCGGTATTAACAGTGACGTTTTGCCCCCGCGCATTTTCAAAGAGAAACGGTCCAATTATTCCTCTACCAGAGATTGCTGCCCATACTGTCACTTTAAGACTATGCAGTGGTTTCTGGTGCTTGAGTTTGGGATTCTCACTGTTCCAGTAACGACAATTTTGACGGTTTACGAACCCATTGATATGGAAGTGGGCCTCATCTGAGAAAAGGATATTGTCAACATTGGAAAATCGATTAAGCATTTCATTAGCAAATGCGAGCCTTGCTCCGAAGTCAGACTCTTTCAATTCTTGTGTTAACTGCAGCTTGTAAGGATGCAGTTTAAGATCCAAGTTTAAAATTCGTTGCAAACTTCGTCGCGATAAGTGTAAGACAGACGATCTCTTGCGAGTAGACATTTGTGGATCTCCTCGTACAGACTGCATAACTCTCTCAATATTGTCGTCGGTCCTAGATGTTCTTGGACGACCTTTTGCTTGTGGTTTAAACGTTGAACCAGTCTCTTCAAAACGCTGTACCCATATTTTAATTAAATTAGCACTCGGAGCTTCACTAATTTGCCGTAGTCCATATTCAGAACAATATAAACGCCTAGTAACGATGTATGAACGAGAGTTCTCGTAAAATGCGCGCACGCAAAATGCGCGACGCTTCCCGTCGAACTGACTCATAGTGACTAAAACTCCATGAGCCCGCCTACCCAACGATGCAGGCTCCCCCCGCCCGCGCACTTTCTACCCCGCGAAAAAAGATGATGCAATATGCACGTTCTATTGCGCCACCCTGTACTATTGAATACAATGTAAGAAAACTTAACTTATTTGTATTGTATTCTGCCCATAGTCCCTCAAGACTATAAGTAGAATACTGAGCCCAGATCACCGTCTTCTATGGGTAAGGTGCCCCTGGATCGCCATAATGATACGTTGGCCGAGGTAGGCACCAGCCTTCTGATCACCTGAAGAGTCAATGAGTCGTTTCGATAAATTTTGGTAGAGGCTCATGGCCTCAGGACCCCACGGTCCAAGCGTCTCGACAGCAAACGGCACAAACATAAACTCTCACTGAGGGTTGCATATTTGCGCCGCTTGAGTGATTTCGCTGTTTCCGCCGCCGAACCGGCCGATCTAGACGTGTTTGGTAAATAGGATGCGGCCAACGTGTCTACGCAAGTCGCATCCCACACCAAAGGCTTGCCACGCTGCCAGGGAATTAGAGTCATTCCGTCAGGGCGCCTACCATCATCACGTGCAATATAGAGTTTATTAGAACTATACAAACACGTACAACACAGGTACAAATATAACCGAACACAATAAATCCAAACGTAATGCAGAAGGTCGTAATTCAATAAAACGCCCAGTCCGTCACTATTAGATTCCCGAATGTACACACGTCACGCCCATGTCGTAGTTATCGCTCAGCTGCCTCCCTCTCTCCATTAGGCCGTCGTTTTATACTTCACAAATGCAAAAGAATCCGCAACACCTGGCTAATAATGCTAATGAGCGAGTACAATAGAACAACAGACAATTCTCCACAATAATAAGAAACGTATGTCAATAAATAAGTGAACCAGAGAATTTGTCTTTGTCGGAGCCTAGGTTGTAACAATACATACATAGTTACCCTAAATACCTTGCTACTACCTTATATGATATATACAAGTTATGTCAACTCTCCTCGATTCTGCTGAATCCTTTCAAATTTATTCTTTATTCAAACGAACATGCATCTTTCCATTATATTTGCTGACATTTTTATCAAGTTTCACGGTTCAATACTCCTCTATCCTCATACAAGAAACTTATTATAAGTAACTATTAGGTTATGCCTTTGAATTTCTTTAGTATAAAAATGTAATATGAAAAATTAAGTAATTAATATACTCGTGTATTTCTAAGCCAAACCAGATACACTTGTGTTGTCGGCAATATCAATATAAAACTTCGGGGATTATCCTAGACCTAGACCTGAATAAATAACTGAAAATTATTATTTAAAAAAAGGGTCCAGGGTTAGGCTTTTGTATCATAGTGGATGTGATTGACCCGAACGAGGCATAATCATATATATTGAAATTAAAATGGGACTAGACAAAATATTTTCCTTGCGGTCGAATCGCAACCAACTCGATTTTCTTTTAATTGTTATGGAGGGTAGAGGTAAGGAGGACCATCTAGTATGGGGGATCAGTTTAAAAAGTGTCCACCTGTAAACAGCAAATTATGGTTCGAAAACTCGTCAAAATAGCGCTAGTGTAGGAAATGATATGAATTTAGCAGTTATAAAAGAAGTGAAGTGTGCTGGGTTGAAAAATTTAAAAATTATAGTTTGGAAAAGTATTGAGACTTTCTCGTATTGAAATATATGTATATAAATTTTTGACCAATTGAATTTTTGAAACCTATTTCACTAATTAAGATAATTAACTAAATTATCGGAAAATTCCACCATGAGGAGACATGCAACAGTAACATTTTCGTAAAATGCGCGGTGACAAAGAGGAAGTCTTTCTTTCCTTCTTTAATTTAGTATCCTACTCTAATTATTTGTGGCGCTATTTTTAAATACTTTCCACTTGCTATTATGGCGGCATCTTAATTTGCTGCCCTTCAGTGGACACTTTTTAATATACTGAGATGTTTCTCCTTACCTCTACCCTCCATATTAATTGTAATAATGTAAAATCGAGCTGCCAGTATTAAAAATTTAAACAAATAAGTATTTATTCTACATCTACAGGCATCATTGGTATAATACTAACAATTTAACGCGTATTTTTTTCATGAGCGACAGGAGCTAGATATAATAGGATGCAGTTTTATAGAAAAAATATCTTTTACTTGAACTTATTTACTGTTTGAATAAAAACTGAGGGCGTCTTAGTTGCTGTCCAAGTTTGTTCATCGCCTTGTCAATAAATTGCGTGTCCTCTTGTACTTGTCGCCTATGAACACTAAGCATACACAATTGCACAGGCCGCTTAGCCTCGCGCCTTCCATCAAATTTGAATTTGACTATACATTTAAGTATTTACATAATATACAATGTTCTATATTTTACATTAGTTAATAGTGTAATATGTATAGGGCGTTCCACTAGTAACGCACAAAGTCCAAAATGCTCAGTTAGCCGTTCCACAAGGCGACCGCGAGCGTTGCGGTCGTGGCGAAAACGTCACTAATGACGTCATCATTTTCGATCACACAACGCCCGCAACAACCCATGTCAAAAGGTGGGTCCAAGTGAGCGTTGACCACAGAGCATTAATTCTCTCTTGTCAATACGTTGACAAAGGCGCGAATTTTGAAACAAAGATGGCGAATGGAAAAATATCTTTCTTTATTAATTTTGTAAAATTATTTTAATGTATTTTGAACAGCCGTCTATCATTTTCCTTTCTTTGTTATTAACATTTATTTACATAATTTATTTCTAATCAGTATTCATTATCGTATATATAATTAATGAGAAATTCATTGTTTGTAGACATAGCTTTTGCTGCAGAATTATAGATATATAGATAATAGATAATTAAATGTATTTCTTGAAAGTCTAAAGTGGCTTTTAAATTCTTCATCTGAATAACGATCGACGATATTTTTATATTGTGTAATACGTGGCCTGCGATCACGTTTTTTAGTATTACGTTTTCTAAACTTATCGTCCACTCTTCATTTGAGCTAGGCGAATTGCTTTCTTCTGAATCATTACCGCGATGAAGTAGGAGATACCCAAATGACCCCATTAAGGAAATTTTGTCTAAATAGCTATATTTCTTTTAACATAAATTAGTCAACCCTACACATTGAAAAAGGCGCGATTTTCATATCAACCAATCACATTTGCGTATGACATTAATGACATCAACACTCCATAACCCGTTCCACTAGCGCTTATGATTATAACGTCCGCAAGCAAGTGGAACGGGAAAAATCGCGGTCGTGAACGTGGTCGTTGTGAGTCCCTAATGGAACGCCCTGTAGATAGATGATTCTGGATATTTATAAATGTCGTATTGAGAATGACAATTATTTTAATGTAGTTTAACGTTTGCAACTCAAGATGATTATTGTAAATTATCCTAAATAATAACATACCGGCGAAAACGGATGAAAAAATAACTTTTACAAATTTAAACAGTACCTAAACATTGTGTTAGTGTTTGTTATCTACACACGGGCACTTGTTCGATTTATAAACCAAGGATCCAACATGCAACGAAGCATAACACATTAACAATGAAATTAATATTATAATTACTTACTTACCTTGACCATTTTTCATTCTATGCACTTATTTAATACCAGGATATGCCCGCGACTTCGTCCACGCTTGACTTTAAATTCCGAGAGTATTCCCGGGACACAGTATCGCAGCATTCAAAAAATAATGTATCATTTTAGTGAAAACTATGTCTGAATAAGCTATTTTTATGCATCAGAACAACTTTAAGCCACGCCCGAGAAATTTTCCGCGGGATTCCCAGGATAAAAAGGAGCGCAGAGTATATATACATACATACATACATAACTTCACGCCAGGTCCCTTGCGGGGTAGGCACGAACAACAGAGCGCCATACAGGCTTATTCTTACACACCTCACTTGTTTCTTTGACATTCATAGCTCTTGTCATGCACGCTCGTCTGTTCTTAAGGCTCCTGACAGAGAGTATAAATCTAAGAATTAGCTGTCGACCAGCGAAAGCTGCATCGAAGTCAGCCTAGTAGTTTTTATGTGAATCCCGAATCCCGAACAGACAAGATTTTTTATCATGTTCTCCATCGTGTATGTGTATTCCATCTATTCCAGTTGTTTTTTAAAATAGCATACAGACACGGCATGTTTAGAATTTTATAATATATTATAGAAAGATAGATTATGAAAGTCGCTAAATTGGCATCTTTAGTCGGCTATATACGATAGAGGTATCCTATCTAAAGACAACATCAAAACTTTAGAGGTAGTGGAATACCTACATGTCTCAAGCGGACACTTAGATAAGCGTGGCACATAGATTACTTGAATATATATATATATATATATATATATATATATATATATATATATATTATAAAACATTATCTGGTCAGATTAGTTAGCAAGTTTTTCAAAATAATCTTACCTAAACTGAATTGCAACTTTTAAATTGATTATAGTCATAAACTTGGAAAGTAGGAAAGACGTTTCGACAAGCTTGAAACTAATGTTACGCGATGTCCATCACAGCAGTTATAAGAACCATAGATTATATTAATATCACATAGATAATCTTCATAGATAATAATATTATTATGTAGGGTAGTTTTCGTAGTATTTTCGTATAAAAGGCGGTGTGGCGTGTAGACGGTGTTCATTGCTTACTGAGTGGTAAAGGGGAATCTCTGCCTAAATAGTTAATATTAGGTATATTTGGTACTTTCTTGCCCAAATCTCTGCAAGGCTTTTTACACTACATTAAAACTGGGTACCTACCTAAAAAGTTTATAGAAGTTAAAAATATAAGGGCTATCTGTATTTACATTATTGTTATTTTTCAGCCATTTACTGTATTAATATTCAGTATCTGACGGTACTTATAGCATAGAGAACGACTTAACGGTTTGTAAATAGTCATTAAGATTTTATTGCTTTTTCTTAGTCCTTTCGTGCCTATTGTATACGAAGAATCTTCAAGGACTGTTTGTAAATAATTTATCTTCTGTGAGCTTTTAATCACTATTCCTGGATATACTTAATTGAAAGTGTGATGGTTTGTTCTCTCTTCACACAAAAATTAACCGATTAAGATATTTCATTCAACTTCATGTCTTCATGGTCACGTCTGTCGCAGGACCGACGGCCGATGGAGCAAACGAGTCCTGGAGTGGAAACCACGTCTCGGCAAACGTAGCGTAGGACGCCCGCTAGCCCGGTGGACTGATGACCTGCGCAAGATCGCCGGCGGGGGTGTGATGAGGAAGACGGGGAACCGGAATATGTGACGCGTACTACGGGAGGCCTACGTCCAGCAGTGGACTGAAATTGGCTGAAGAAGTATACAACTTCATGATAACAGCCCATAAACGTCCTACTTATAGGCTCAAGCATCTCTTAGGGGAACAGACAGTACCTAAATCAGCCATGGTTTGACACATCGGTTCTCTTAATGTGCAGGTTTCATCACGATGTTCTCCTTCACCGTCATCACGTGTTAATTAAGACAATTTGCACATTAGGTCAGAAAACTACTTAATTGGTGCATGCCTTCCAGCTAGGGTTCAATCCCGCGCTGTTTGGGACGCGAGTGTGCTAACTGCTAATCTACCACAGCGTGTTACACCGACATTATTACTACCTCATATGTAAAGATAACCTATACTAAATAAAGATAAATTTCATTCATAGATATTTGTGACACGAATATAGAAAGGCAAACCTTATCCGCCTCTCGACGATGTAAAATACGCGTCGAGCGCCATCTTTCCTTTTTTTGAGGCGAGGGAAAATGCTTACCGATTTACGCGCACCTGGGCCGCTGCAAGACGAACGCATATCGGTCGGAGGCGGCATCGCTGTAAGCAATAGTATGCTTGTTGCAGCAATCCACCCGCGATCGACTCAGGTAGTGTGGAAAGACTCAAGAGAAAAACTGCACGGGCAGTGACCTAATACCCACTAAAAACCCCCTCCTCCCGTTACGTCCCCTGCGCTTCCGTTGGGAAGAAAACGCTGAGATTTAGAACAGAGTTACACCCAGCCGAAGCGCCATCTTTCCTATCATATCGTCTATCAACCGACTGCGCATGTACCTACTCTCAATTTTTAAGATAAGGTAATAAAATACCCAAATTTCACTCCCATCATTGGAGAATGGAGATGAAAATATTTTTTTATTTCAAAAACTTAATTATTTACTATTACATTATAATTCATGCGTTCGAAGCTTACCCGAAGGTATTACCTCATACCTTCGGGTAAGCTTCGAACGCATGAAGTAGTAGTATTTTATAAATGTAAAAGTGACTATTATGATAAACTCAGTCACGTGACATAAAAGAATGTTAAACTACAAGATGGATGGGTACAAATGTAAAGGTAGGCCAAAAAAAGATGGATAGATTGTGTGAAGGATGATATGATGATACGCGGGGTGACACAAGATGTATGTCAGAATAGAAAAGTGTGCAAGGAAAGGATTTGTTGAAAGAAAAGACAGTCTAAGGAAAATTAAACGTAAATTTAATTATTCATTTTAAACTGATGCAAAATCCCTTTTATTTAAGAGTTTCAGAAGCAGAAGTTTTTCACCCCACATCTTCAGATGAGTCCAAATTTTACGAGGAACACAACAAACACTTCGAGCTTTTATATGTACGTTTTAAATGAAATAGATAAATATCGCAGTAAATATTGAAAAGTTTTATTTCGAAATGCTCTTATACCTGTGATACATGTAATATTGATTACCAAATTTGAAAAAATGTCATCACAAAAAATGTTGTTACAAGGTCCTGTGCTGACGCCGACGATATCCAAAATTATATGCATAAACTAATAATGACATTGAGGTACACGCCGCGTTAACCTTTACGGCCTTGAAAAACTAAGGATTGCGTTGGCTTTTGCCGCTAATGTGCTGTTGCCATAAAGTATACCGGGTCAAAACCGAAATATTATGTTGGTATAAGTATTATATAATTATTAGAGTAACTGTTGTTTCAAGAGTATATACATATGGTTATGTATGTATATATATATCTGTGGTCATAGATCAGACAATGATAAGTACATTTTTACTCAAAAGAAAACAATACGTGAATACTACGCATTCCACAATGAATTTTAAGTATTTTACAAATTAGTAACACATTTCATTAATTTAAAAAAAAACCATATATCGAGTGTCTCATATTTTAAAAGTGCCTTCAAGATTTCTTAATAATTTAATTGCTTGTCCTGTAAAGTAATGAAATTGTATTTATCATATTCTGACCTATGGCCACAGATATATATATATATATATATATATATATATATATATGTGTGTGTATATATACATATGTATATATATATATGTGTGTGTGTGTTTTAATGAAGATTTTATCGATCAGAGAAAATTTTGCATCTCGATTTTTTTTCGACCTGACCAATTTTAACCCCCCTAAGAAATTTTCCGTAGGTTACTCGGGATATAAAGTACCGGAGATTTTAAGTCCGCAAGCTAAAAACCGCATCGTAATCGGCCCAGTAGTTTTTGCGTATATCCCTAACAAGCAGACATGACATAAAATAAGTAAGAAACAGAAGACTACACTTTATAATTTTCTAATATAAATATAAAGAGATCAAATAAAAATGTGTGCTGGGACACATATTAGAAGTGAAACTTCAACGGACAAGTGGAAAAACGATTCGCAACGGACAAGTGGAAAAACGAATAACAACGGATAAGTGGCAAAACGAATCGCAACGGACAAGTGGAAAAACGAATGGCAACGGATAAGTGGAAAAACGAATCGCAACGGACAAGTGGAAAAACGAATCGCAACGTACAAGTGGAAAACGAATCGCAACGGACAAGTGGAAAATCTTCAACTGACAAGTGATAAAATGAATCGCAACAAAATTTTAACTTGAAGTTTTACGGGCAGGTTTTCAAATTGGACAAGTACATTAACAATCTGCCCGTAAAACTTCAAGTTAAAATTTTGTTGCGATTCATTTTATCACTTGTCAGTTGAAGATTTTCCACTTGTCCGTTGCGATTCGTTTTCCACTTGTACGTTGCGATTCGTTTTTTCACTTGTCCGTTGCGATTCGTTTTTCCACTTATCCGTTGCCATTCGTTTTTCCACTTGTCCGTTGCGATTCGTTTTGCCACTTATCCGTTGCTATTCGTTTTTCCACTTGTCCGTTGCGAATCGTTTTTCCACTTGTCCGTTGAAGTTTCACTTCTAATATGTGTCCCAGCACACATTTCGATTTTTCGCAGGTTTACTGCAAATTATGATTTGGTTAGGTTAAGTACATTTTAATGGTGTATGTAATACGCTACCCACGCACCGACCATTTTTTACGTCAACACTTTTGTTGTTTGTTGTCGTTCACTTTTGTTATGACTTTCGAACAACTGAACAGTTGGCAAAGTTTTCTTGTTGTTATTTTTGTTTACTCAACAAACTCTATTTATTTATTTATATTTTTTTTACACATACCACAAATAGAGGCAGTGATGCCTTGTCACGTGGAGAGCAGAGCTATAGTTCGATGCAAACTTAAGTTTGCCTCCATTAATAGCGGCTCGGAACATCGCACTTTCCGATGCGCAGAACGCAATTTTAGGTATTAGAGGGATGAGGTAGTCTGAGGACGCGGTATATCCTCGCTCGCTCTCTCACTAGCTTTCTCGTTTACGAGACTTTCCCGGCGCTCGGCTCACCAGAGCTGCCAATTTAGCGCTTTAGGAGCTAGATATAGCGCTTTTTAGGGCAATCTAGCTCCCAATTTTATTAAACAACTTCCAGCGCAAAATCTTGCGCTTTTTATAATATGCAAATATCTAATTAATTTTATAATAAATATATATGAATATCTATACTAATATTATAAAGAGAAAAGATTAAATTCTTTGTTTGCATTGAAGAGGCTCCAAAACTACTTAACCGATTTGAAAAATTCTTTCACTGTTGGCAAGCTTCACAATCCCCGTGTAAAATAGGCTATATTATGTTTACAAAAAAATTAGGGATCCTTACTAAAACTCCAATAACGTAACCCAAGGTGTAAAAAATACCTAAAATCGCGAGCACTGCGAAAACTATTGATGATAGAATGAAATAATGTACTATGACTTTGCAGAACACATCATTATCTACAAAAAGTGTCGCGACAGCATATGTCTAACTATTATAGTTATGCCACAATAAGTGTCCTTTTATTTCAATAAATTAATTAAAATGCCGCCGCTAGAACAGGCACTTTATTTGTATCTTGATATTAATCCTTATCAAAATAAATTACTTCATATTCAAGACTGCTTCAATACCTTTATATAACTTTTTGAATTATTCAATTCGGACATTCCATTCGAAAGATATCACGAGTTTAAAAAGTATTAGAACACGCGGCTTTGATGATTTATATTGACAGAAAAAAAGTATTTCAAAAAATATTTCAAATATACTTACACACCGCGGAGAATACCAACAGAGCAGATGTAACTCCTATAATATATATTTTGTCTGTATAGTGTAATACACTACACACGCACCGACAATTTTTTTCTGTCAACACTTGTCGTTCACCTCGTTGTGACTTTCGAAAAACTGAACCGTTGGCAAAGTTTTCTAGTTGTTAATTTGTTTTCTTATTGGAACATCCCACTTTCCGATGCGCAGAATGCGATTTTAGGTATTAGAGGGACGAGGACGTCGGAGAACGAGGTATATCCTCGCTCGCTCTCTCGCTCGCTTTCTCGTTTGCGGGACTTCCCCGGCGCTCGGCTCGGCTCACCAAGTCTGCCACTTTAGCGCTTTCGAAGCTAGATATAGCGCTTTTTAGGGCAACCCAGCTCCCAATTTTATTAAGCAACTTCCAGCGCAAAATCTTGCGCTTTTTATAATATGCAAATATCTAATTAATTTTATAATAAATATATTTATGAATATCTAGACTAATATTATAAAGAGGAAAGATAAGATTGGTTTTTGCTTGCATGAAGAGGCTCCGAAATTACTGAACCGATTTCAAAAATTCTTTCACTGTTGGCAAGCTACGCTATCCCCGGGTGACATAGGGTATATTATATTTACAAAAAAATTAGGGATCATTACTAAAACTCCAATAATGTAGTCCAAGGTATAAAAAAATACCTAAAATCGCGTGCGCTGCGAAAACTATTGATGATAAAATAACAAATAAAATAAATTACTGAACCGATTTGAAAAATTCTTTCTCTGTTGGCAAGCTACGCTATCCCCGGGTGACATAGGCTATATTATATTTACAAAAAAATTAGGGATCATTACTAAAACTCCAAAAATTTAATCCAAGGTATAAAAAAAATACCTAAAATCGCGTGCGCTGCGAAAACTATTGATGATAAAATAAAATAATGTACTACGACTTTGTAGAACACATAATTATTTACAAAAAGTATCGCGACAACATATATCTAACTATTATAGTTATGCCACAATAAGCGTTTTTTTATTATAAAAAAAATATTTAAAATGCCGCCGCTAGAAAAGGCTTTTTATTTGTATCTTGATATTAATCCTTATCAAAATAAATTACTTCATATTCAAGACTGCTTCAATACCTTTATATAACTTTTTGAATTATTCAATTCGGACATTCCATTCGAAAGATATCACGAGTTTAAAAATGTAAGAATTAGTGACGGTGATCACGTGACTGTGACATCTTTTCGTGAGTCAAAACTCCATAAGACCCCCTCTATATAGAAGTTTCACTTCAAAAAATAGATAAATACCATCTATTTCCTATTTACAATAACACTAAAGAAAACAACTTAAAAAAAATGCACAAATTTTAACTGGTTATATAAAAATCAAAATAATATTCGCTTAAAATACTATTAAAAACAGTTTTATTATTTTAATTTTCTTCCAATATCTTTTCGACATTCAACTCTGCATCCATATCCTCATGTGTTTTAGACGAGTCTTCTTCTTGAATTTTTTCTTCAATTTTTTCTGACGATTCCATTACACCTTCGGGAACCTGTAAATGAATGAAAGTATATTAATATTACCTATATCATTATTATTCAACTAATTTTAAACCTACGCCTGGGGTTTTATTAATAGGGTAGGTGAGAGTCAAATGAATTACGGACGCATGTCACAATAAATCCTAATACTTTTACATATAAACGAACAGGAGTTAAAATAACATGTACGACCCCCTGGAGTCGAAATCAGTTTCCCAGGGTTCAACATAACCAGATATTTTATGTGACAGCTAATGACCAAAGCCCTTACTAAATAAAAAAGAAAAATTTAGATAGCTAATCTGAAATTGCCAATGACCGAACGCGGCGATAACCACTTTGTCATCCGCCTGCTTACAACAAAAAACTAAAATGTACAAAATAACTTATTTCTAAAGCTATTATTATTAATATAATATATTATCTAAAACATCTTAAAGTCGGTGCTTAGTAATTTTCAAAATATAGTAATTTTTATGTTTTACTTTGCACCGACTTCAAGATGTTTTAGATAATATATATTAATAATAATAGCTTTAGAAATAAGTTATTTTATACATTTTCGTTTTTTCGTTTTTGAAGTCGTTTTTTGAAGTTTTTTTAAACAAGTTTTTAAATTTTATTTGTTACTTTTTAGTGTCTAGCTATGTATGGGTGGACCAACGAATGGTGCCGCGCTTCTTAAAAAATATAGGTCCCAAGAACCGGGAACAAAAAAATGTTCGTAAAATGAAAACTACTGGGCCAAACTATGTCAAATTTTTAGAGGACCACATGGGAGCTATTCCGCGTCGAACAAAAAAAGAATCACGTAAATTGAATCATAAATCTCAGAGTAATCGGTGTACATATGGAACGGAGTGAAAATTATTTCCATGAAAAATGTTCATAAAATGAAAACTACTGGGCCAAACTATGTAAATTTTTTACAATTGGAAGCTATTCCGCGTCGAACAAAAAAAGAATCACGTAAATCGGATCATAAATCACGGAGTTATCGGCGAACATACATAAAAAATAAAAATAAAAAAGATCCCGACGAATTGAGAACCTTTTTTCGAAGTCGGTTAAAAAACAAGGTGATCAAAAGGCACATAAAAGTTGTGACCTTGACACACAGAAGCGAGAATTTGATAGTTGAAATTTTTTGAGAAACAGGTTTATTTTGAGCCTTGTGGTCTATTTTAGCCAAAATATTAATATTTCAGCAAAAAAACAACATTAACATATTTAATTTAGCAATTTAATAAATATTTTGACATTTCGTTACAAAAACGCGTCAAGCTGTCATGGCGTCTCGTATGACGTCACAGGGTGCAAAACAAACATCTGTTTCATTGAAATGTTATCTGAGAAGTCATTGATAACTTGTTGTTTTGCACGCTATGACGTCACGCGCTCTGACCGGTGTTCATTTGGCTAATGGCTGCAATATAACAATTTTATTTCTCAAAAATATCAATTAATATTTAATATTTAAGTTAAAACAATTTATTTTTGTCATATTTAGATCGTAATCTACGATATATATTAAAATCAGCCTATATTTTTCATACTGTCATGTACCGTATTATTATGCAACAATAAACAGGAGACGAAACAAAACTAAGAGATAGGATAAAAGTAAATTCACAAAAGTAGATCTAATAGCAAAAATTAAAAAGCTGAAATGAAGATAGACTGCCCCATATGACAAGAGAAGACACTATAAAATGGACACAGACTGTAACGGAGTGGATACCTTGTGATGGGAAAAGAAGACGAGGTAGACAGTACTAAAGATTGGATGAAGATACTATGGAAGTTGCGGATCCCTTATGGCCAAGACTAACGAGAGACAGGGATACATGGAAAGAACTGGAAGAGGCTTATGTATCAAAGAGATATACTAATTTGTAACAACTAAATATTTAGGAAATTTAATTGTAAACAGTTATTATTAGTAATAAAGGCTATTTTGATTGAGTTAAATAAACAGGAGTGGAAGAATGTAATGATATAAATCATTTAAGGTTTGAAGAGACCCGAATAAAGATACTTGATGCCAAACGCCAGGACAAAATGCCTGGCTTCTCATTATCATAAACTATAGTTATTGTAGTGACATTTGAACCTGTCTGAAGCAAATGCTTCTGTTTTTAGACAGGAAGCCAGGAAGGATTATCCCTTCCTGGCTTCCTGGCTAAAAACAGGTGTATTAGCCACATGTAAGCAATTATCGGGTCAAAAATCAGTACTATAATTTTTACAGAGCATAGTGGTCACTGAAACTGAAATTTCATAATTAGATGGCTATTGTTCCATAACTATTACAACTTAATAACGCTTTATTGGACATTAAGGTAAACAGTTATAAAAACAATGAATATTTACAAAACTTTATAGGCAATACAGTAGGCGGCCTTATTACTAAAACTGATCTGCCAGGCAACCTAAATTAAAGGAAATTCTTAGGTAATCTAGCGATGTATGTAGGTGGTGTAGAGAAATTACAACTTACTTCAGCGTTACCATCGTCTGAAGTATCCATGGTGCTTGAGCGGCGACTACGCCTGCTCTTCTTCACCATTTTCTTCTCAAACTTCTCAATAAAATCTGCTTGATTTATATAATCTGCTGGTTTCCCTTGCATGTACATTTTGTTCACACTTATGTCTGGAAAGGAAAAGACAGTTAGTTAAGATATAGCAAACAAAATTATCAAAGGAGTCACGGGTTGGATTTTGAACACCAAATCAGTGTAACTTATAAAGATCAATTTCTATGAAGAGGAATGTCCAGGTTGCCTGGAAGAGATCGCTATAAGCGATAAGGCCGCCCATTGTTCTAATGGTAATGTATTTAAGTATATTAAATGTCTAGGTTTAAGTTATGATGAACAATAAAGAGTTTTCATTCATTCATTCATTCAATGTCAAAACTCATAGTAAGGAAAAGGTTTGATATTTTAATAAACTGATTCATATTTTTAACCGACTTGGAAAAGGATGAGGTTCTTTCTTTCATGGCACAAATATTTGTTTTTTTACCTTTTTGTATGTTGAGTCATAACTTTTTGTTTTTAACCTTTATTTTTGAATTGCATAGGATTCAGTAGTACAACTTCAGGATAAATTAATATGTAACTTGGAAGTGAAAAATAAATACTTTCGACATCTTCCCTTTTTTCAGCCAGGTGTTCTTAGTGTATAAAGAAGGTTTAACAAGTTTACACTCTACGAGTTACATATCCCTCAGAATTATTTTCCTGTCATATCTCTATCTCATCTCCATCTCCTCTTTAGTCCATGGTAAAGGCTGGAAACGCGTTGGCTTCGCCGTTCGTGTTGAAAACGTCTATAGGCGACGGTAATCACTTTCCATGAGCTGGGCCATCTGCTTGCTTGCCAGCTTCGCAAGAAAAACAACAAGTAATGTCAAAATTCAACCGACAATAAGAAAAGCAGACGAATATAAGATATAGGAACCCACCATTTATTAACAAGTAAAGTAAAAAAACTAACTACCTTCACCAAGAACTTCAGGAACCATGTATGGGAACAACCAACCAACCAGCGGGGTCTCACCACCGGTATAGTGTGCTCTCTTGTGGTAAAACAATAAACCATCCAAAGGTGGTGCATTATCCTTGAAATGTGGATATTTCAACATGAATCTGAAAGAAGAGGGTTATGGCTGTAAATTAAGCAATTCAAAATACAAATTCAATTTATATGTAAACATATAGACTTTTATATTTTTGTAGATATTTTTGGACTGGTGACCTATATGCCATGTCGTCAGGTTGAACTTGGACGTTATATTTCTACGTTCTTAGCCTCAACATTGCAAGATATCAAAACAAAATATTCACAAAAAGGTATTTGGTTAAAATTGTCGTCATTTTGAATCTCCGCGGCCACTAACGAAACTTCTATATCATGAAATAATACAGTATTAAGCTATCAGCAGTTACGACGACAAGAACAGTTAAAGACTGTTTCCCACTTAAGTTTCGGTCTATCGCTCCCAACCGTGACGGAAATGTGGCTGTCTGATAGGGGAGACAGCTCACAGCTATTTGGCCTAGGCACCTGTCGATGCAACTGGAATGCCATTGGAACAGTAATATGTAATAAAACTACGTACTACTAATAATTTATTTGATTTTGGTTATTCCGACGTTTCGGCCGCTTTTCAGTGGCCGTGATCACGGACGACAAAGATGACATTTCACTGAATAATTTATCACAAGTCACGAAAACTTAAAAAAATATTAAGTAATATATAAGTATTAAAGCAGCTTCAAAAGATATCGTACGGTACCCCTTCATCATTCTGACGGCCAACATACACTCTGCCTTCCTGTGCAGTGCCCGCTCACAGAGCTGTTAAGTTGTCTAGCCAAATAGAGACTCTGTTAAGGGCTATCAACTGTTTGATATTTTTCATTATTTTTTGGCACATGCCACTGGGTTCACCAGTGGGCAGCACATATAGAAGCTCTTCTACTGCTATCTTGAGCACTGAAAATGTGCTGAACAAATTCTATGACTATTAAGGACCAATCCCAAATACTTGATGGTTTCTAACTTTAATGTGAAGGCTATCAATAATATCTGAGTAGCAAGCCTGTGTTGAAAGGCCTAACCAGTTGGAGCTCCATGACCTCGGATGACAGAACCCTTGCATCTCCTGCATAAGCTATTAAGGCTATTCCTAGTCTCATTGGTGTTAAATAAAACCATCAATAAGCTGTAGCTTATTATTAAGCCAAAAATGTAATTGTTGTCCTTAAATTGAAAATACTTTTCGAATTTCCACATGCAAGTATCTCAGCTTTGAGACCAGTAATAACTTAAGGCAAAAATTAAACCAATTATTTGTATTACAAAAATAGCAGGATGAAATTATATTAAAATTATTAGTGGCTATTAAAAAAAAACTTATGCCACAAGTTCATACAGAGTTATCCACCCCACACCCCTTTTTGGAGGAAATAGATGGTTTAATCTCCAAATTTTTCATTAGAATAGTAGCCTCTTCAAGACAAACATTCACACAGACAAATAAATTAATACATATTATGAATTTGCTGTTATACTCACTCATTTAAAGATTCTGTTGTGCATGGAACTTTCGGCAATAACTCAAATACTAATTTGTTCTTTTTGTTAATCACCTTCAAACCAGGTCTCTCTGCAAATTGTGTTTGCAACCAATAATTTCTAAATTCAGTCTGTTGGGATTAAAACAAATAGATACTATATAATTATTGCATCACACATTACTAATTAACTTCTCTTTTTTATTTTCTTATATTAGCTATTAAAGCCTTCCAATGTTTTTTAAATTAATTAATTATATTATAATTTTATCATACTACAAGATATCAAATTGCATGTACTGTTTGCCTATTTGCCTATAAGTGATTACTGCATTTGTCATGTCTTTTTTTATAAAGCTATAGATATCCTTGGTATTACCAGTAATTGTTGGTAAACCAAATTAAAAAAATATTATGGAAATATAATTATTACATACTACTAATATTTAATATAAGAGGTTGTTAGGGACTACCCATATTAAATTAAGCAAAAAGATTAACAACAGTACTCACCTCACCATCAGTCATGATCTGGTTGTTCCATGCCAGCAGATCTAACACATACATCGTGTTCAATTTTTCATAATAAAAGCAATCTAGAACACAACACTTGTTCCTATATCCTGGTTCACAAGGATTCCCACCTGGCAACGCTGTGCGGTACTCAAACCTGTAGTGACCATATTTTGTGTAGCATTTGGTTAAACCCTGAAAAAATAATTTTCAATGTGATATTTTATTCCCATTTTATGCATACAAAATCAGCTGAAAAGACATAATCAGATTGGATTAATGTGGCGCTCTCTTAAATATTCTAATGAAATAGAGCTTTATATATTCTTTGGTTAAATTATATCAAGAGCTTCATAACATACAGGTGGTGTATATGCAAAAATGTAATTTTTTTGTTGTTTACTAAAAACTATGCATGTTACAATTTAGAAAGTCTTACCAGTATGCAAGTGTACTTAAAAAGAAAGGTATTCCAAATTTCAGCCTTATACAATCAACTAGTTCTGTTTTATTAACAATTTTGTCCCTTGTGTAAAAGTGCACTTTTGTCTGTATGCCCATTTCTTATGAAGCCCTCGATATATTTGCCACTTCTTTGGGCAATGGAATTTATTTTCTACTGAGCACTACTCTGGCCAAACTATTGCTGTGATACTGTAAGTGGGTTTTAAATGTTTCGATGTTGTGTTTTACATCATTCTTTTACTTTATTTTTATTTTAAAATTTGTCTGTAACATAATAAACCTGTAGGGGGTGGGCATTTTAAGTTTGTAATTAAAATGAATTTAAAAGAGAAAAATATCAAGGTATAATTTTGACTAACATATTTTCCCAGGTTTTCCTAAGTTTGATACAACTAGACTTATTATGTCACAGCTTATTCTTCAATCAAATAGAACTAAGGTGTTTATTATATTTGTTTTATAGCTTGGTTACTGCTATGTTTTCTATATCCAAGAGAAATCTTTAATATAACAGATGTAGTTTTATAGTTCTTTATTAACATTATGGTTATTATAGCAATTTCCAGGACTCATATATTTACATAATACAAACTCTATTGCCCTGCTGGGAATACTCATTGAATTTAAATAATGATAACTTAAAATTGTAATATCATAATAATTGATTCACTGTCAAACCTGTAAAGAAAGAATAAACATGTAAATGTCAATGTGAGGTAGATTATTATTTTACTTAATTATATAAAGCAGGGTAAAGTAATGTAGTAAAGGCAGGCTACACTTGTGACATTAAAAAGGAAAAAAACATTTTGTTTTATTTCAATAAATAAGCAAAATTTCTAATAATTATTTATTATATATATACCTATAATAGTATTTATTATTCTTAAAACAGTCACAGGCTACATGAAGACCCCAGCCTGTGTTGCCAACCGCTGGTATAAATTAATTGCTATAAAGATTTTTTAGATATTTAATTAATTAAAATTTCAGACTGGTAACTAACATTATTTAATCTATTCTTCATTACTTCATATTCATTATGTAATACACAACCAAAAGCCTGTAGTATAGTACAAAATGTCACCAACATTTTGTACTAACCTAAATATTTGAATACTATATACCTCATAATGAAAAATTTATAAAATTACTTACGTCACTGGCCACAACAAGCATCCTGACCCCTTTAGGACAGGGAGTAACCAGCCATTCTTCCTTTAAATCTTCAGGTTTTTCTATAAGCCATTCTGATAACATTAATACATTACTATAAGTTTGTGGAACTTTACTAAAACCAGCAACATAAATATTCGGCCTGTATTTTGCCTGAAAGTGCAATATTATAAAAGTTAAGATTTTTTATAGTTCTCGTCTGTTCATTGAAGAACTACACTACTACAAAAACTTACTTTATAGGAGTTGAAAACATTGTGTTGTTCTTGGACAATATCAAGAATTCCTCTTAACTTGTCTAACTTATTGTTTCGATTACTGCAAAAATGTTCATGTCATTAGTCTTCTTAGTATTACTAACGGGTGTGGTATCAATACCACACACTTTTATTTATTATTTGAGATATAAAGTGAATTTTGAATGATTATAAAACAAATAACCACAAAGTCCAAGGTGGGAGCTCTGCTTTGCTCTCACCTTAGCATTCTAAATTATATATAAAAAGATCAGATCTGTTCATAATAAATAAAAGTTCATTCATAACTATAAAAACTTCGTTCTTATAGTATTCTTAGGGTACCATATGTGAATCATAAAAACAGCACCATATAATTTTGCCATAACTTTTCCTGTAATGTTGTCTATATATATAATTATATAAATGAATATGTGTGAAAATGCAAAACTATAATTCAAGAACATAGTAAGCAACTGTTCAACGTATGGTGTTAAAAACTATTGTTTACTTTACACAATGTAATAAGACTAAAGTTATTTAAAGTAATGAACGTATACCTTCTCTGAACATCTAGCAATTCCTTGCGCCGTTCCTCTTGATTGCCTAATTTCCCCCAATTTTTATAAAGACCATCGAAATTCGTTTTTTTGATATTTTCGCCTATAGTTGTAGAATCTAATTTTTCCAAAACTTCATCCATCTTTTATTATGGTATGCAATTTTTATTTTTTCTTACTTATTCTTGCTTGTAGACAGGAATTTTACACTATATAATGGATCTAAGAAAGTTAATATAGTTTAAGTTACCAATACTCTCCAGAATATTGTTTTTGACTTGTGAAGTTTTTTTTTTTTTTTTTTTTAACTGCTGGCTGCAACTTGTGAAGTTGTGACTCTGACATTCTGACATATCAACCATAATTGTCATAACAATTAAATATGTCAATTGTTGTCGTTGTTTTATTCACCACAAAGGTGGGCAAAAGAACTTAATACATACAGCTATCTAGTACATCATATTTTAAATTTAACTCGGCTATCAACCAACCAAGTTCTTATGTTAACTCGAAAGGCTACATCTGACTACACAAAAGAACACATAACCGTTACTCTAATGTCCCTATTAGACTATGGCTAAATGTTTGTAGCTCTAAAAATAATACTGTTAAGGATTAGCTACTTTAGTATATATATGTACGTTGTCTGACAATATTTAACGTCTTCAACAATTAACAACAATGTCGCATTACAAATAATGCAAGCCCTTAGCCACTTTTGCGTCACACAGTCACTAAAACTAACGATATTTCAGATAGAGCATAGATATTAAAAAACTATTAATATTAATAATATTAATATTTCACAACTTTTGTTAATTTTAAAGTAGAATTTATGGTAAGTAGTATTTTACTAACATACTTAATAACTTAATTAGTTTTTTTTTTATATTGTCAGCGAAGCCGCAGGCAAAAGTTAGTATATACAATATAAACCTTTGAAAAATTACCTAACTTATAGTGGTAAACCGCCTAAAAGACCGTTGCGTCGCTTAGGAGGAGTTAGCGCGTATACAAACAGACAGACGCTATAAGCGACTTTGTTTTATGCTATGTAAAAGTAGAGAAATAAATAACCATGCGTTTGCGGCATTGCGACATTAACAATAATATACACGTGGGACACGTAGCAAGTTAGGTAAGTCTTGGACGTCGTCTCCTCTTTTTGCGAGCCTGTAACGCTTTAAGTAAGAGGCGGAAATAGAGCGTGAGCGTACAGTTTATCTTCGCTCACGCCAAAGGAGGACGCACCAGTGTCGGAGCGCGTTCATGGGCCTTCAGCCACGCCGTGAGCTGGCGGTGCAGATGTTTTCTTAGGGTAGGGTTCCTACTTTCCACTAGTGCCGTCGAGATGTGAGCGCGCCATGTTCCCCGTACGCATACCGCTCCACTGGTGGGGCGTGTAACAAACCGTTCCCCCGGTAATGGATGAGGCCCGCAAATTGCCCCACTTGCCTGGGCACATAGGATTGGTCTTATTTCCGCTTTCTCATAGCCTTGACATTAGACACGGGTCACCGAAGAAATGCTAAGCCCCGACTCATGTGGGCATAGCATTTCTTCGGAGGAGCTATAACCACAACTACATATCTTCTATTATCCTCACCGCGTCTCCGGCGGTGGGCAGACCGCGAAAAGATATCCCCTCGTAAAAAAATCAAATAGTCACTGTAACTTGTAGAAGTCGCCTTACCCGACAGTTTCCATGTTGAAATTAGCTTACAAGTTGACTGATGCAAGATTTCATCAATCAAGCTTTAAAGTAAACGTACTGTACTTTCTTATTTCCGATAAGGGTAAATGTATAGCTTTCTAATACAGGAATTTAAGTAGTGGGGTGGTGAAGTGGGGAGAGAGGGAGGCATACTTGCCTTTACAACAACCCCTAAGGTCCGGCGATCTGGATTTTTTTTAATAACCTCACTTGTTTTCAGTAATTTTTTCGCTCATATTGCACTTCTATCATAGGTCCAAAGTTGAAAACTTGTTTCAAAGTTAAAAAAAGCCAGTAATCAACATAAAAAGAGCCAAAATAACCAAAAACCAGCTTAATTGGATAAAAATGAAGAAAAAACACAATAGAGCACATTCATATACAGTACAAGAGTAACCATTCAAAATAGGACCAATAAAGATGAAGTTTTTTTTTACGTAATCGCATTAATTTATGTTTAACCTATAATAAAAAAAAAGTTCAGCAATGTATTTAAAAATTGATATCATTAATATATTGATTCATTGGCATATTAAAAACCACCTTGCTAGTCGTCCACTAAATTGATAAATAAAACAAATGCTTTATGCAAGACTTTTAAGGCGTCGTAACAATTTGTGTGTATAAAAAAATAGTAAATGGTTAACAGTCGGTTCTGGCACTCGCCGGCCGCTGCCGCGGCACGCTCACTTCGCTCGCTCGGCTCGTGCGCTTTGGTCTAAATATAACCTAACCAAATCGACTGTTTGTGTCTAAAATAAATAGTAAATGGTTACCAGTCGGTTCTGTGACGGTGACAGTAAAAACTGACACTTTTTAATCAATTGATTATATGTCTAGCATGTAATTTGTAATTATGCGTTCATTAAATTTGAAACTTTATTAAAAATAGTTTTAGTGTTACAAAAAGTTCTGGTGGTTATATGTAATTCGTGAGTACATTCATAAACAATTCGTGAGTAGATTCATAAACTCAAATCACGGTTTTTTATTATCAAAAATGACACAATTTTACAACAAAAATAAGTGAGGTTATGTTTATATAAAAAAATTTAGATCTCCGGACCTTAGGGGTTGTAGTATGGGTAAGTATACCTCCCCCCTATCCACTACGCCCACCCACAACTTAAAATTCGTGTATTAGATTGTTAAGTCGCAGCCCCGATGAGTTCTCAAATACAATTCTTGGTATGTATTATGTACGAATTTATGCAAAGCGTTCACCTACTTACATTATCGTTGACATAAAAATATTAGTATTTAATTTAGTATGTTACGTTATTTTTCATTTAGTACGTTGGTGATAAGTTGAATACATTTCTTACATATTGTTTTCAAAAAAAATAAGAATAATAAAAAAATAACTTACAAAGGTTCTTAGGCGATCACATGGAATACATGGAAATAAGTTCCACTCTTACCTTTAAAAGTAGGATTATGATTAAATTGTTAATGTATCAGGCCACCTAATAGTGGACAAATCTGAAGAACTTCACATAAATTGTACATTCTTGAAACATGATATGTCTGAGCGAGACAGAAGACGAGAGATTCTTCAGGAAGAGTCATAGATAAAACTTATGTATATATAAAAGGAGTATTATATATTTATATATATATATATGTATATGTTATATATATATATGTTATATCTATGGGAGTAGTCATAATCTAAGTTTTATGAATATCTATGAGTCACATACACAGTCAACAGCAACCTAGTCTCAGGCCTAATTAAGCAAATCCAAAAATGTATATGGTCGAACGCGAGGACTCGTTGAATATTCTCGTTTCTAATATTGTTCTATTGGTGTCGCTAGATTCTGATTTTTTAATTTGAGAGATCATGTGTCTGATACATTAAATAAATGGTCTCATATTAAGCTTCGTATATTATATTCAGATAATTTTAAACAAAGGTAATTAAAAACACATTACCCAGTCGTAAACCAATCTTAAGCTTTCATGCCTATATAAAAAACCATTTTTATCTTTGAAGTGTCGGTCGAGTACCAATCTTTATAGTAGGTATAAACCTACTATAAAGAATTGGTACCGGCTCCGCCAGGTTCAAGTAAAAGCCTGGACCTGGAAGATCTCGCAAGACTTTTGCCGTTTAGGGTACACCTATAAAAGGCTGGTTTGAATTTAAGTGGGATGATAATTATATCTACATGACAGTAATCAAGTGTATATAATAAGAGTCCGTTAACGTCCCACTGCTGGATTCGGGCCTCCTATTTATAGGGGAATGGACAGTATACCCGCCACTCTTCCCCAAAGCGGATTAGCAGATTTGACACATCAGTTACCGCTATGTGTAGGTTTCATCATGAAGTTTCCCCTTACCGTTAGTACGTGATAATAGTAACAGTAAAGACATCAGGTCAGAAAACTGCTTGAGTGGTGCATGATTTCTGGCCAGGACGCGAACCCGCGACCATTGAGTTTGGGACCCGTGCGATACCCACTAAGCTACCACGCTAAGTTTGTTGTTTGAGTCAGTTGAGTCCGAGCGTGGAAGTATACACCACTGTTACCACCACGTGCTGACAGTTAGAAGAAAATCTCGATCAAATCTGACATTAAGATAACCGATGAGTCAAACCTGCTAAACCACCTTCAACAAGAGTGGAATACTGTCCCTTGTCCCTAAAAAATATGGAATGTTATTTTTTTTATCGCTTTTAAGTAGGTTAACGAAGGTCTGTCACGGTATATATGCTATGATTTTCAACGACTGAGGAATTGGTAATAGTAGCTTAATGGTGATTGTTCACTTTTTTTCAATTTAGCTATTTCAAAAACCATTTCGAGGAATAGTGTCCCTAATCATTTCTGTCTAGTTAAAATTCCAAAAAACGTACGATCTTCTTGTATTTTGTTAGAAATGTGTTTGACCTTTATTTGACCTTACTAAATCCAATCAGGTGGGCCGTCTGCCTGTTTGCCTGCTTCAGGTGTAAAAAAATACACCAAAATGATCACGATACGTAATGAGTAATGATAGTAATATTTAAATAAGTAGCACAGATTACTATAGATATAACTTATAGATAAAACTTGCTTTTATTATTTTTGTTTTCTAGGCAAAGAAATCAATGTAAACTTGTGCCTTATGACGTCATCGGAGAAATAACTTTAAAATCGAATTATAAAAAAACTAACGCTTAAAATACAAAAATATTCAAATTATTATCTTAAAATACCCTATTTTACGTAATAAAAATATAAAACCAGAGGGTAATTTTTTGTGAACAATCCCCATTGAATTGTAGTATGGTTAATTATGATCGAAAACCAAAATGAAATGCTGTTCTGGAATGTGGGACTATATTTGGAATTGATGTTTTTTTGTTTTTTATTTTTTTATTTATTTATTGCAGGAGTTCAGCAGACAGGCAGACGGCCCACTTGATGGAAAGCGGTTACCATCGCCTATGGACCCCTGCAACACCAAAGGTGCTACAAATGCGCTGCTGTTCTCTTAAAGGAGACTGGAACCTGGTCACCAATGCCGGAACACAACACAAGGTTGTTATGGCGGCATACTCTAGACCAGGGATGGTCGCCATCCAGTCGGGCAAATGCCCTACCACCTGGCTGTGGGTTGTTTTGTCGCCTCTTACGACAGGCCGCCCGGCCGCACGAAATTGTATTCTTTCTCCGTTCCTGCACGGAGGTTTATAATAATTGATTGAAAAAGACGAATAGATAAATTCTATATTTGAAAGATAGCAAACGTTCGGTTTTTGAAATTGCCGCTAATAATTAAATATCATCTATTAATATGCTACTTATGAAAATACTTGGTTTTTTACGAAATTATTCTGTAACTACGAATATAAATTATTTTTCAAATTTTAAACATGTACAAATAGTATCTGTGGTACTGAATCTAATTAATTTATTTTTCGTTTCAATACTTATTTTTATTTCCTGTATTCTGTAATGTTGCTAGTGTCGACTAAATATATCAATATTTATTATATTAGAGCTTTAATTATTTTTTACATTATCCAATAGTAAATGTTGCGTCGCACACTTCTAAATTTAATTGGTATAAAAGTTACTGAAATTTGGTATACCAAATATATCTATGTATTTGAGCTTAGAAGTCCCTTTGTTACATTTTGCAACAAAGCTACAGATCTAACTAAACTGTAATTTATTACGAAAAATTTTGGAGTTTTGGAAGGAATGGTTTTTTTTTTGTATTTTAAACCTACATTGGCTTTTTTAAATGCACCTTAAAAGGTGCTCACACTGCAGCTGACAAACGCCTCCAAACAATGTGCACACAGATCCGTAGTGCATTCTCCAGATTGCTTTTTAGGACGTTCGAACGTTCAAGGACACCTCCGTCTTACGACTTATAATGTGCACTCTTCAATGGACTTTCTTTATCTAAATACGTTGTAAGCCGCGTTCATCAGTTGCAACTTATAATATGCACGCACCTTGACGGAATTAAATAGAGCGTGGAATTGCACACAAATCTTTCATGTTTGAAGTTGACGTGTAAAGAAGTTGATTTGCGTTTAGAATAAAAAGCAAACTATTATTTTGTGAATTTCACTCAAAAGAGGGTATAATAGAAAATGAAAGTTATTTTATACATGTTATTCCATACATCATGTAGATTTTTAAGATAGAAATGTGAAAATTGATTAGATCTTTAGGTATAAACCACTGGTACTTTCGATGACCAATCTGAAAACAGGACACTTTCATAATAAAATTAGGATAAATAATAATAATAATCATCTTTATGTATTTGCCAGAACGTAGTACAAAAGTTGTTGCAATGATAAGTTGCTGTCCTATACATTCTACCATTTTCATGGTGTGCAAAAGATAATAATAATTGTATTGCCGCGGCATCAATTATAGTTCAGGTTTGCACTACAAAGCAACCTGACTGGTGACTTAGCAAAGCTTATGTCTGGTTATTTTACTTGGTAACGAAGAGTTAGAAATGAATTAATTTCTATCTTATACGACTTGTGGTGAACGCAATAGAAATTATAACGTGAAAATTTCTTAGAGAAAACAGTTGAAAGAGGACATAATATATAAATCCATACATGAACTCATTTCTATATTACTAGATAATATAAACATGAATCAATAGGACTACGAAAAGTTTGATTTATTTTGAATATAACAAAACGTATTTAAATTTATTTAAGAAAATCTTCAAAATAAACATCATTTTTTAATAAAATTTAATCAAATGTAAAATACGGATTTTTGTATTCTTGCCTTTGCAACATTGTTACTAGAAGACGAAGGTTTCCGAACGTTTCTCTATTGGCCGGCGACAACGCCCGAATGTATGATTAGGTCACGTGGTACTTTTGGAGTCTTCGTGGCGTAGCTTGTTCAGCTGCTCGTCGAAGCGGCTGTCGGGCGGTCGCATGTTTGCGAATCTATATACGATGTAGCGGCCATTTTTGTTCTTAGTTCATAATAGCGTGCGCATATTTTAAATGTATTTTGAAGGACATTTAGGCAATTTTCACGATGACTATCATAGTTTTTTTAATAGATACATCAGCTTCTATGAACCAAAGAGCTTATTTAGGCGGACGCCCAACATTGCTCGATGTAGCCAAGGGCGCTGTGGAAACATTTGTTAAGGTACGTGCAGTGTCATCGACTTGTCAACCGCCTAGTTTTGTGATCGATTTGTTTATCGCTTGTTATGTTGAACTGATTAATTTTAATTTCGTAGGTTCGTCAACGTTCCCCCGAAAGCAGAGGAGACAGATATATGCTTCTAACTTTCGAAGAGCCACCCGCGAACATCAAGGTTAGTATAGCAGAATGAACACGTTAAACGATGGATATCTTGCTGTTTTCTTATTGATGTGTGTATTAGTCGGATTTGCGGAGTCAATATGCACTGTAATCTGCAATCCAGAACATTTCCATACTTTATAATTTACTGAAATAGACGGCACGACGTAAACAGGACGAACAACCGCTGATGCTACCTTCGCGATAGCGCATAGCGCTGGTTCGCTACTGCGCTGTGCGCTCCCGTCGCATATTCTCATTGGACGAGCGAGTATAAAACGAAATGGCGATTTGTGGGGGAAATTTAAACTAAACAGCTATGCGGGAGCCTCGGCGATTCTTTTGTTACATACAGAGGAGTTAATGGTTTCTGCACACTATGTATAATAAATTATTTTTACTTAATACATATTTCTCATACACTGTCAATTGATACTTTTTATTGTTGTTGTTGTTGTTACTGCATTTTCTTTAAAAAATTTATTTCTACAGTATCAGCAATATTAAGTAGCAGGATATAATACATAACATACAAATACATATCTATCAGGTTTAATTAATATGGACTGTTTTTTACAGGCTGGATGGAAAGAAAATCTAGCAACATTTATCAATGAATTAAAAAATTTACAATGCCTTGGATTAACAACAATGGGTGCTGCTTTGAAACATGCATTTGATGTATTAAATATTAATCGGATGCAGACTGGTATTGACACATATGGTCAGGGCAGGTGCCCTTTCTACCTTGAACCTTCAGTAATTGTGGTCATAACTGATGGTGGAAAGCTTTCAAGCAATGCTGGCATTCAAGAAGAGGTAAGGCAACCTCTTTATTATTACTTCATTTTTTAAATACAATTATAACTGGGTCACAAAGACCTTTAGTTCATTACAATTCTTGCTGTATAAAGCAAGTAGTGTTACAGAAGTGGATATATTAATTAAGTGTTATTTATATGATATAATTTGATCTCTAAATTAATTTTATCTGTCCTTACTTGACTTCTAGACCAGTCTGTGTTGTGGTTTATGGTATGGTTATAATAACAAGTTTGATACTGCATTAGTGAATTAATCTTATACTACTACTTGAATGTTTGATTATGTACTACTACTTGATGTTTACTGTGATATTTTAGATTTTGAATGTTGTTTAATTCATTTGTAATTTTTTGGGCATTGGTGTGGTTTTGCTAGTATAATACTCAACTATCATTAAAGACTACTGATTTCGTATATTTTTTTCTCATCTAAGTATTAGATTAACCATCGGATAACTATGATAATGATTGTATGAGATAAAATGTAAGTATTAAATTTCAGTATTAGTAAAAAGGAAATTGACCTTTTGATCAATTCTAATTGGATTCTAGATAGTTTCTAATTTCCATATTATTGAAATAATTTGTATTAATATTCCAAATTTCAGTTTTGTTACAATTAAGAAGCAAACAGATAAAAGCAAATAAACTAAAATATTCTTTTCACTTTATCTTATTGGAAATAGAATTGTGTATGTGGTATTGTGTGTAATGTGGTATTGTGTGAGCCGAGTACGTTTATTTATTCTAAAGCTATTTTGAAATAAATGCATTCATTTTCATTTTGACATTGTTTAAAGTGTATTAAATTTATCAGTCAGATTTAAAGTTAGTATTTACAGTATGACACAATGGTGCTAATGGTCATATCTCAAGTTAAGGCGTGAATTAGTTGTTTCCCCAATATTTTTTTAGGTTATAATAAATTGAAATAATTTTGCTCATTTGGTTAGAGAACAAAACTTATTCGCAAGAAACTTTTGAAAAGAAAAATAGAAACTTCTGAGAGAAAAAGAAGTATTGTACAATGTACGTGGTGTTTTCAATTTCTGACAGGTTCTTAAATTTTTCCTTATTTTTTTGATTTATCTATTAATTTTGTCCCACATACAATGTGTGTTTTTCCCACTGTAAAATGTTGCTTAATTGATACTATTTTTTTGATGCCGTGATGTACTGTTGATAGTAAATGAGTGTACGTTCCTTGGTACGACACCTGATGGATAGTGGGTATAGTTGCTCATTTGTGCAACACTATGACCGGCTGTCTACATGTGCAAGGTCGTGCGACGAACAACTGCGCCGGACTCTACTTGTCCGTATACATAATAATGATAATAATATACTATATTATTCTATAACTAAGACATGACCGCGACTTTGTCCACGCTTCACTTGAAGTTCCCGGGATACGGCATTTAACAAAAAATGTTACCTATCATTTTAGTGAGAACTGTGTCGGAAGCTAATTTCTATGCATCCTAACAACTTCAAACAGCTGCCGGGAAAATTCCCGCGGGATAAAAAATATCACACATTTTATTACATAAAATCGCATTGTAATTCGATATTTTTTCAATCTGGCCGTTTTAAATAATTCCCAGAAAAAGTCCCGCGGGATTCCCGGAATAAAAAGTAGAGCAGATTTTAATTCTAAGAATTTGCTGCCGATCAGCGGAAACCGCATCGAAATCGGGCCAGTAGTTTTTACGTGAATCCCAAACAAACACAACACTAAAAAAATCATCGTGTTCTCCGTCGTTTATATAGAGTCTATAAGTTTTCTTTACAAGTTTTCATGATCGGGCCGGAAAACATATAAAAATTCAATAATTGTGAATACATTGTCATTATCGCAGCGCCGTGTCTCACTGTGGAAACACTATTACGTGGATCAATAAGTCCCGGGACTAACCAAGAAAAACATTTTTTTTGACAAAATTTCACTTTATTCATCAACATAGTCTCCTTCAAGAGCAACACAATTAGTCCAGCGCTTCTTCAACAATTCAATACCTTTCTTGTAGAACGATGCATCTTTGACCTCGAAATAAGCATTCGTTTCGGCGATTACTTCTTCGTTGGAGTAGAATCTCTTTCCTTAGAGCATTTTTTGAGGTCTGCAATCAGGTAGTAGTCGCTGGGGGCCAGATCCGGTGAATATGGTGGGTGCGGAAGCAATTCGAAGCCAATTCTTAGCTCCAAACAGCGCTCGGAATCAACGACAGTTTGTCGTTCTTGATCCGCCGTGAGCAAACGCGGCACCCACTTTGACAATAGCTTCCTCATAGACAAATATTATGCAAAATAGCTTACACACTACCGTATGATATCTTTAAGATGTCAGCTATCTCACATAAATTTAATTTACGGTTTTCAAAAACGATTTGGCGGAGTTTTTGATGGTTTTCGGTTGAACCACCTCACTTGGCTGGCCGGTGCGTTCAGCATCTTCAGTGTCTGTACAACTACGTTTAAACTCAGCATACCACTGACAAATGGTTGATTTGATGGAGCAGAGTCCCCGTCACACTTTTCAAGCCATTGTTGAGCTTGCATGGTGTTTTTTTTTCATCAAAAAATAAATAATCATATATATCAACAAAACAAAAGATAAATCAACACACGAAATTGTTTCGAATCCTTTGTTTTGGATATATCAAGACTGCCGTCACTTAAATCACTCTAACTCGTGGACCAAACATCAGAATGTCATGAAATTTTGACAGATATCTTCTGAAGGTTGGTACTCATGAAAAATCATGCGGAACTTTTGCTGGCAACACCATCAATGTGTCAGTCCCGGGACTTACTGATCCACGTGTTACTAAAGCGGAAAAAGATCTTCCTCTATATTGCTTCAGAGTACGGCAGAGCTGTTTACGCACTACCGGAGCCTTGTACCCCTTGAAGGAAAATTCAGGTGTCTTCAAGTCCCGAATGAATAAGTATTTTACAGGCATATCTGCTCCATCCTCAACGCATCATTGATTGACATTAAGCTAGATCATCGTCAAACAGGAACCTATCCATAAAAAAAATGTGCTTGAGTCACTAAACCAGGCTTACGGGGTATTCTGGTTTGGAAGCCAGAACTTTAGGTGTATTTTTCGGGCGCGATAAAAAAACAACAAATTTTCTACTACACATTTTTTAATAAATTTTTTTTTACTGATATTTAAATGGTACAAAACATTAATAAAATAAAGAAATAACCAAGCCCCACTTTGCCGGTCTGATTTTTTTTGAAATTTATAAATTTTTTCAAGTTTTTTTTAAAATTAATGTTATGTACTATTTAAAAATCAATAAATAACTTATAAAAAAGTGAATAGTAGAAATATGTTGCTTTTTTTTATCGCGACCGAAAAAACCTGAATTTCGGTTTTCTAAACCAGAATACCCCCATAACCCATTTTACGCATCGTTAGGTTAATTTGATGGAGGAATGGCCATTTGTATGTACTTAGTCCTAAAGTGATTGTATAGATTTCTTGGGAATTAAGAACAAAGCTCTTCATTATGAAAAATAAAAAACTAAATTATTGAATTTATTATTGACTAAGATGCGATCATATCACATAAATAACTGATTACTCATGTTGATCTAATCATTTTAAACCATGAAGTTAGACATTTATCAATGCAATGTCATTAACATACTATTTGAATATACATAAAATATACACTCACTTCATTTAAAACTGTTGTGGGTTGAGGAGTATCAAATATTTTGGTATATTGATTTAAAAACACATTCTATTTTCGTTCTAAATGGCATTGACTCAAATATTAAAATTAATTTCTTAAGAAAAAAGCTTTTTTAAATAAATTCAATTTGTACAACCGGTATATTATTTTAATAGCTTTTGTTTCATTTTTTCTAAAGCTTCAAAAATCTTTATTGATTAAATCTAGTAGGTACACATACCTAATACATAGTATTTTATTTTCATTTAGAATTTTAATACGTCGTATAGAAATATTTGTCTCTTAAATACACATTTAATTTGATACATTAGGAAAACCGGCACTTGTATCTTTACACAATTTTTTTCTGGAACATTCCTAAATTTAGATGATAGCCTCACAGATATACATTATGACTGAATACAACACTAGGCGAGCTAGGCCAGGATGCGAGTAGTTCTAATATAGTATAGGCTTGAAACTGATGGAAATTAGCTAATTTTAGCTTTCGTAATAATACCCTAATATGTTTTAATCTTCACATATCTCCTCTCTGGACATTTTCTATTTATGGCTAAAACGTTTAGAACTGAAGTCAGTCACTTGCAAAATATGTGCAAAAAGTGAGTGGTTGCAGGATGCCCTACATGTTTTTCTTATCTTGGTAGAAAAATAAAATTTAAGGGCAGTATGGATACACACTATACTTGTATTCACAAGAGTAGCAGTTGTTAGGGATTTAATATATTTTATATTTGTAAATCGTCTAATATTTTCTTAAATTCTCGCGACTAGTAGACATAATAAAACTACATTTAAACAGTATTCGGCGTGGTATTTTATTTGATTTTTATGCCGACGTTTCGGCCACTTTTTACTATCAGTGTTCACGGAAGGCAAAGATGTAAAGTGGCAATGAGTATTGTTAAAGTTTTATTTAGCCTACCGCCAACTTGTTCATTTTAATTATTTAGTTTTAATTTTGTTTATGGTTATTATTTATTCTTTGTGAGCCCAATCTAATTAATATTATAGCTTGAAGAGAAGAAACTGCGCAAGCAGTGGAGAAACATCAGCGTAAAAATAAATTACCGCGTTTAAAATCGTTAAAACGTAGTTATTATTTAAATTGTCTCTTTACAAAGCTGACACAGGGTACACAGATTTATTATGTCATAGTTGTGGGCAAAATGACTAGTTGCGCCCCTAGTGGCCAATAATATAATTTACTTGTGTGTCTATGTTCTCATAAGTGGCGTAATTGTTCATTGCCCCAAATAGAAAGAAGCTCTAGGATTAAAGAAATATTTTACTTATAAAGCATCAAACAAGTCCAACAAAAACATTTCCAGTAATATGGATTTTGATTGATAGCTACGCAGTGTCGGTCTCAAAAAAATTTAATAACTCTGTTCTTCAACGAGTCTCAAGTCGTGACGTGAAGTTTCCTTCAAATCTTTTTTTTTACGCGGACTAAATGTTTCAAAACCTTTAGCGTAACTGAGCTTGCAGAGCCGTCTTTACTCGGGGGTGCAAGGGGTGTGTGCCACTCGGGCGCAAGGACCTAGGGACGCAAGCTGACCCGGCTTATACACATACCATGCGTAATCTGCAATTTTTTAAAGTTACTTAACGATAAACAAACATTCCTATCATAAACGTATAGCAGGGATAGGTATTATTTACAAATGTAAATAATACCTATCGCTATAAAAATACAAACTTCTTACCATTGCAATATTTAAATTGATCTTAAAATTGCAAGAAACAATTAAAAAAATCGAAATGTGTGCTGGGACACATATTAGAAGTGAAACTTCAACGGACAAGTGGAAAAACGAATCGCAACGGACAAGTAGAATAAGAGCCCCTCTATATAGAAGTTTCACTTCAAAACGAATGGCAACGGATAAGTGGAAAAATGAATCGCAACGGACAAGTGGAAAAACGAATCGAAACTAACAAGTGGAAAAACTTCAACTGAGAAGTGACAAAATGAATCGCAACAAAATTTCAACTTGAAGTGTTATGGGCAGATTGTTAATGTACTTGTCCAATTTGAAAACCTTGTTGACGGCCTCTGTGGTTGAGCGGGCTAAGCCTTTGACGGCCTACCTCACTGCAACCCAGAGGTTCCGGATTCGATTCCCGGTATAGTAAATTTCGGAAACGTATTTTCTCCGTTATTTACCATGGTCTGGGTGTCTGGGATCGGCCCCAGAGTGGTCCGTTGTATATTACCCATAACACAAGCGTAACTTGCTTAATTTGGGGATGTACAATGTGTGTGTTTGTCTACCGATTATTATTATTATTTTATATAAAAAAAAACTGAATTCGATCCGGAACCAAAAAAACATCCATAGTCTACTCTAAAATTATACACATACTACGGAACATTAACAAATGCGCATCTTTCGTCATCAATCTTCATTCGGACCTCAAATTATGTTAACAGAAAAATATTTCCAATAAAAATAATTCAAAAATATTTCGTTTGCTCAGTTTTGATGAAGAGGCTCCGAAACTACTGAACCGATTTGAAAAATTCTTTCACTGTAGCTACGCTATTCCCGGGTGGCATAGGCTATATTATATTTACAAAAAAATTAGTGATCCTTACTAAAACTCCAATAATGATACCCAAGGTGAATTTTTTTTCCTTAAATCGCTTGCGCTGCGAAAACTTTTGATGATAGAATAAAATAATGTATTAATCCTTATCAAAGTAAATTACTTCATATTCAAGACTGCATCAATACCTTTATATAACTTTTTGAATTGTTCAATTCGGACATCCCATTCGAAAGATATCATGAGTTTAAAAATGTAAGAATTAGACCACGTGACTGTGACGCTTTTTCGTGAGCGGAAAATCGTAAGAGCCCCTCTATATAGAAGTTTCACTTCAAAAAAATATATACATTGTTGTCAAGGTGGCACACGCTGATATTCTCACGCTAGCTCCTTATATGCTTAAGACGGCCCTGTGAGCTCGGTAGCTCAAGGAAATGAGGTAGACCCTCATGACGATAGCGAGATTGTGAAAGTGAGGACGTTGGCACCAGTCCTAAGTTCCAGGGAACACTCGCCGAACACGAAGTATAAAACAAATACATAGTTTGTTTATAAAAGCGATTTGTCTAAATACCTCGGAGTTACGTTAATCTTTGTTTGATAGCCTGCGGGAATGGGGGTTGATTAGATTACTAAGAAACAAAATTTAAGCATTATGAAACAGTTACTGTTACTGAAAGTTCGTGTGTTTCACCAGTATGTCTATGAGAAAACCAATTGAAATATCTAAGCAGTTGTCTTTATTTAAAATATTGGATAATGTTCCTTTTATTATTAATAATGATATTCTATAGAAATAAATTAGTTGTATGCTATATTATCTGGCGGTTTACTTATTTAAAAAAATACAAAGGTATAATTGTAAAGGTCTTAAGATTTTTGTACCTTATTTTTTTATACATATCGTACTTATTTATACTATCCATACGTTTTTTGGCTTGGACGTTTACGAGATGTTTTCATGTTTTATTTGTAAGCTCTTGTAGTAATGTTTTAAATACTAAGTGACTTTTTATATATTTGTTTGATCACTTTTTGTGGGATTGGACATGTAAAAAATATTATGATATTGTGTACTTCGTAGATTAGAGATGAATGTAGGATACTTTTTAGAGCCTGTCCGCACAGCGATTTTTCACAGCACGATTTTTTTCCCGTAATTCTGTAACACATTGAATATTATAGGAGTACTGGCGATAAAAAAATCGCGCGAGAAAAAAATCTGTGACTTGATGCAAATTGATCGCGAAGCGGTGCGATTTATTTTCGCGCGAATATTTGTACCGTATAGAGTAAGTATGGCTATGTTCGCACTGTGGAATAAAATTCGCGCGATTCGCTCAGTCGTGCAACGTCGATATTGAAAAGATGTCGTGCGCTTCTTCTGCCGCCCGATCGGCGGCCGTGCAAGAAAATGACGAAATTGATGTGGAGCAACTAATCTCGCTGATGTACAGGAGACCTCCCTTGTGGGATAAATTTCATAAACTATATCACGATAGAATATTAAAGGCGAGATTGTGGGAGGAAATATATAAAAACATATACTTCACTTGGTAACAGTGCAATGACGCTGAAAGAAAATAAAAAGCTTAGTAAAATACTTTATTAATTAATTGTTATAATTACAAAATGATTAAGATTTTGGTGGAACAAGGGCATAAATGAACTCCATTCTTGAAAAAAAACAAATAATATTTTACTGCTATGAACAACATGCTTCCACTCATAAAAGTATAAGGCTGGTTTTATGCATAAAATAATGACTTCAAAGTAATATATGAGTATTTCTCAAAATAAGTGTACATCTAACGAAAAAAAAGTGTGTAGTGTATAGTAAAGAAATTATATATATTTTTTCATTTATTCATACAATAAAATACACAGTTGTGAAGGAAAATTATTACTCTTTAAAATAACCAATAATAAACAGTATACGTATTATATAAACATATTTTAGAATTACTTTTTAAAACAATGTTTTTTACCTTTAATACAAAAATCAAATTGCCACCCTACCTACCTGTGTATAAAATACTTCATAAAATACGATATGTCACGTTAATACTATGCATTTTTGTGTAATAAAGACCTTGATTAAATGTAGGTTCTTTATCAAAGTTTTTTTTTGTGTGTTTCCATAATAAAATAATAATTTAAATGTGAAAAACAAAATGAGTCGTATGCGGTTACTTTTTCGTTACAACTCTTTAGTTACGTTTTATTTGTACTTCCATATGTTTTCTCAAAGCATTCGTTAAATTAGGACACGGGCAACCCTAGCTTCATTCTGATCGGTTCTTGGTCTGATGTCTTAGCCATGAGTTTTAATGTGAAAACCAGTAAAAATGTGTTGTATTTAGTGGGACTACTTTTTCGTTAGAAGAAATGTTATAGATTTTTTCACAATACAGTAAGTCATGATTTATTCATCTTTTTGTTATAAGTGTGGTGCTATATTATAAGCTTATCACAAACATGTGATAAGCTTATAACATCTGCAGTTTTAAGTTATAACAAACCATTGACTTTTTAGAACCCTGTTTTGTCTAATACTTACTAAAATTTCGTAACGGTTTTTATGAATTTCGTTACGTGACCAAAAAGTATAGCATAAAACTGAGTGTGCATACAGTCACAACTTGATTAATAATATTAATGTAGTAGTATATTAATTTCTTCATTGTTCCTTATTTAACTAAGACTACAGAAAAGAAAAATGGTGCATTTAACAAAAGCATGTCTTAATAAAAATATATTTAATAAATAATACCACCTATAGAATAACATTTTTTTTGTAGGTATTCTTTACAATAAATGAGAGATTTTGGCCGTCTCGTGGGTTAAATGCATGTACATATACAATCAAGTGGGTGAATCCAATGTTCATGACGTCTTTTGATACCTCTGTTACGCCGCCTTAGCATTAGATAAATTAAAATGTTAGTTCGGTTGTCCATTTCACACGTGCGTCTCATCCGAGAACTGAAGTAAACTGACAAAAATAGTACGAAATTTTATTCGCAGTGCGTACTAGGTGCAATTCCGGTCGCGAATTTAATTCGCGCGAATAAAAATCGTGCTGTGAAAAATCGCTGTGCGGACAGGCCCTTAGCCTTCCAAAAATAAGACTTCCCTGGGACTGAACCAAAGACTCATTGATTGAAACAATGGTGCGTCATGACATCAATTTTTTGTCTCGAATAGAAAAATTAGTAAAAAAATATTTTACACCTTTTTGTACCTATTATAACGAATCTTGTAGATGATCTTTACAAATCTTTAAACGTGGGAATAACCAAAATCAAATAAATTACCGCGCTTAAACCGTTAACGTAGTTTTATTATGATCTTTACAGGTTGGAAATAGAAAAAATTACGAAACATTTACAAAAATTAGGTAGAAGGGTTTATACAAGGCTAATGTTTCTGCAGATAATGCTGCGACTTAATTATAGCTTTATATAGAAAAAAAATGTGGAAACAATTTCATGTTATTCTTTCACTTATATTTTTAAATTCATTTGTTCACAGTTCAATCTGCCCATGAACTGTCCTATACCCGGTTCTGAGTTGACCCGAGAGCCGTTTCGCTGGGATCAAAGACTGTTCTCATTGGTGCTGAGGTTAGCTGGTACACCCGCTGTGGAGAGGGACACAGGCCTCGTGCCCTCCGATTCGTCGCCAATAGACGCCATGTGCGAAGTTACTGGTGGTAAGTTGTTAACAAAATATAATTTAGTTTATTATAGAAATGTGTTTCTGTGTTATGTTATAAGTAATAATTGTACCTATGTACATATACAAGTTATCACGCCTCTTTCCCACGGAGGTAGGCAGAGACAATGGATCTCTATTTGCGACGATCCTGACAAACGACTTTCGTTATTTTCATTAATCGCTTCATACATGCACGTTTATTTGAGATGCTAAAAAGCCCTTAAACACTTCTGCTATTTGATCATGGTGTGTATGTTGCGGTCTATCGGTACCAATTCTATATTGAAGGTTACAAATCGAAGGTTTTTGATCTTACAAGGAGATAGAGATGCGTTTGAAAACCAGTAAATTACACTTAAAATTGTATGTACATTTATACGTGTATTTACATTTCTCATTTATTTTATATCAATAAATATTGAGTTCTGTGTATCTGGTTTAATTAGAATTTTTACTCTGATACCTATAAAATACAAAGAGTTAATAGATAAACCACAGTAATATCGGTATATACGAGTATGCCCCACTTGCCACATTCCATAGACTAGTCTGCTATTTTCAGAATTTTTGTTAGGAAATTTATATGGTGTTATTCTATTATAGTATGACTGCAGTAATTTAAACCGGTTTTGGACCGCCATAGGATGTCTTACTTTTTTAAAATAAAACTAGCAGGCTATTTCGTGGTATATGAAGGCCTTAGTCGCCTAGTAATAAGAGCGTTAGCGTCGGCTTATTAGCTTATTGGTTACATTGGTTGCGGGTTCAAATATTGCTGTTACAGAAAAGATTTTCTCAACTTGTTTTCTGTAAGGCAGGTCTAATATCAAATCATATAAAATTTCGACTGTTCATGAAATGTGCCTGTATGAGCTTTCAAAAGAACTCCCTTCTTTGGCGTCAGTCAAACACTACAATTTGGTTGAGCTGATACTGAAAACTCACTCACTCTCACTCACTCACTCACTCAGTTTTTTGCCTGCAATTGTGCCGAATAAAACAACAACAATAACTTTGATATAAATCGTGTTAGTTACACCATTTGTAACTCAAGAACAGCTAGTCAATTTTTTATGATTTTTGTGCTTCCTCCGGAATAGGATAATAAGTATTAAAATATGCTTTTCATCAATAAAAAAAGTACAGTACTGTACAAGTAAGTATAGTCGTACAGTTTCGTGAAATGTTCTTTGTAACTTCATCCATGTAGAAGTAACAGTTTCTAAGCAAAATTGATGTGTTATGAATAGATACATAGGCAAACGTCGGACAGACATGAGTAATTTATAAGGATCACGATTTTGCCAAAATGAGTACGGAACCCTAATAAGGAATGCAGCAACTAACTTAATGAGTCATCAAACGTAATGCAATTCCAATAAGGACAAACGCATTTTTTTTATTACGAAGCTGGCACACAGGCTCTCACTCATTGTACGAAACACAATAAGCCTAAGGCTAACCGTTTCACGCCGACGTTCTGTGAGAGCATGGTATCACACCGAGTGAGCCGCTCTGCGACCCTAAGAGCTGTAATTAAGATGACAATTCCAGCTTGGGTCTACCAAGTCCAATTAATAACAACATAAGGCATAAATTTTTTTGTGATAGTGGATCAGTGAAAGTTTAGCCGGGATAACTTTTATATACAATTTTACACGGACAGAAAATATTACTGGTTTATGCTAGTTTTGCTTTCAATGATAAGCGCGGAAGTCTAGTTATCGACATGGAATACTCATTAGGAATGGCAATAAGAAGCTTTTTTGCGTCCCTCATAGTATACTTCTTTCATGGTCCAAATAACATTTATGCGTGACCTGACGCAGCTAGTATTTGTTCTTTGGGTGCTCTCTTCGGACCAGTGCGCGTTGTATACGCGTGCTCTTTTCACAAAATCTTTATAACTGTAAAACATATAATGTGGACAAGTCTATATAGAAATATTCGGCGTACAACTGTGGGTTCCCCGGCACAGAGATCAAAAATATAACCCGATAGAATCTGCAGGGAACACTAGACATAATGTAAGCACGAATGTGGAAATTTTACCATAACAAGGGATAGTGCAAGTCCTTTAGAAAACCTGTCTGACTAGTTTTTGTGTAGTTCGTTTAGTGTCAAGGAGGTATTCACAGCCATGTAACTTTAAATATTTTATATATTCAAATTCATTTATTTAGCTTGAATATTCATTGACTTAAAACTAGCCAGTGCCAGTGAAATTTCGTACATGTTTCTATGACAACGACTATGTTAGTAAATTGCAATGGCAGTATCAACATATCGAGACCGCAGCAACATATTTTTGGTTATATACCTATCTATATATACACCTATCCCACGAAAATGGCTTTATAAAACCGTTCAGTCGTTTTCACGTGATGCTCTAATAAACATAAAGAGACAAAAATTCTGATAAATATTGTTTTTTCGCAATTTTTAAATTAATTGTAACAAATCGGCATCCCCAACAGATTATGTTGATCAACTTTAAAACAATTGTGTTTCGGGGCCTCTTAACACTACATATGTATAGAAACACGAGACTATATGGCATGTTTTTGTCTCTGCCTTCAGTATTACTTCATGTGATAATAAGCTATGATACACAGTTATCAAAGTTTTGAACACCGTAGGTGGTAGGTATTCTAATAGAAAGTAGAAAATGGGAACTAAACATTGAAGGTAAGTAAGGTCCATATATCCGCATGGAACGCATCGCATCCAACGGATTAATTTTTCGCAATGCGTCCACTGTATCGGCAGCGATCGGATTTGCCGACACAATCACCAGCACTTGGATTGCTGAGTTGTAAGGTAATGGAGGAAAGTGAAGAAGTGCAATTTCTCGTAATTGCTTGTTTGTTAGCAGAAGAGGAAGAAAAAGCTAAAAATTCTGTATGACGACATCGGCACACATCGCAAAAGTTGCCCCTCGTAGCACAGGCGTCAGTATTGCCAATGAGCAGATTCGTGCGCTCCGTATACGATGCGGGTCTTTGGGCACACTTTTGTTACTTTCTCTACAAAGAATAATACGATCTGTTTAATGCGATGCATCCGAAGCTTACGATGCGGTCATGTGGTCCGTTACCTTAATTTAATATTCAAATCGTTCAGGCCAAAATGTTTTTTTTCATTTCCTGATAGAGTGACTGTCTTATTAATTAATACCTTTGGCGGCTGATCAATTGTATATAATCACGAAGTACGTAGGGACAAACGATGTGGTTCAGTTACTTTCCAATATGGGGTAAGTTATATCAACGTTGATTTCAATTATCATAACAATTTTCAGGTCGTTCATACTGCATAACATCCCATCGAATGTTAATGCAGTGTATTGACAGTTTGGTGCAGAAAGTGCAGAGTGGTGTCGTTATAAATTTTGAAAAGATCGGTCCTGACCCACCGCCGATTGATGGGAGTAGCGGCCGCGATGGAGCTGACCAAGAAGAGATGAACCATGATGGCGATAAAGACATAGACGGCGACAGCGAAAGAAATGGGGTAAATCTTTTTTCATAATACATATTTGTAAGCTTTTATATCATTGTATTAATGCTCTATATTAGCAGTAATGTTCATTGTCGGTTGTTAACCTTATTAGAAATCTGAGAAGCATTGTGAGAGTGAAGAATAGAATTGGATTGGTATGGATTTGATGGTAACGGGCAAAGGAGAGACACTAAAATATAGATTTCAATCATAGAAATTCAATACAAAAGTTTTTGTTCAAACCAATTATTATTGAAGACCAATACTTTTTTTAAATATCATAGATCAATAAGTTAGAAATTAGGTTACATACTCTATGTACAGTGTTATGCAATGCTTTCAGTGGAAGGGTCAGATTTTGAAATATGTAGAATTAGCCTTTAATTTGTCACTTGCTGCCGAATAAATATTACTTAGTAGCCTTTTGTGATGTATAGTAGCAGTCTGGATGAAATAGCTCGAAATATAGTCTTTGTTCTGAGATAATCGGCTTTAGCTTAATATAGACACTGTTAGAAGACAACCAGGTTTTCAGGATGATTTGGACTAATGTTGAAATCCTTAATGTAACGAACATCTGTCTATTTGACAACAGAAATAGCTACAAATTGATGCACTTGAAATATTGTACATTATCTAATTCAATAAACTAAGATAAAATACGTCATAAGAATATTTATATAGCAAGTATTTGAGTATAAATCTATGTTGTGTGATAGCATTTGCGTTTGCCTTTTATGTATTGCTTATTCATCAGGGAGGTCGTATTCCATTGTCTCATATATTAAAACAAGCTGTTGTAATTTGAATTTCACCATCTGCGATAAATCTCGTTACAGAACAAAAATATATTTTTTTAAGTGTAGGATTGTTAATATAATAAATTCGTACAATTTTATGATGATTATGAAAATATACTCTGAAAAATCATAAACGTCTCAATGCTGGGTTCATTATCCGCATTTTAGCGGAAGCCGCATGTTAGTTCAAACGATTGGATTAGCGGGTTTCACACATTGGTGATTTGGATGTGCAGGTTCCCTTACAATTTTTTCTTGACCAACACATGATATCAATCATATTAATATATCAATATATTTAACTCTAGAGTTTAGAGACTGGTTTGCTTAGAGTTGCATATGAAACAGGAAGCATAGTGATCACATTATAGCATATTAGAACATCGTTATATACCTTGAGCTTCTTGTTCTATCCGAGAAGCGTACAATTGAATTATCAACTATGTACCTAGGGATCTTAGAACTTGTGTTATGTAAACGGGACCAGCTATTCGATTCATAATGTTACGATTTTTAATTTATAGCGAATCTAAATGAAATTATAATATTTCGCTTCCACATCCTGTATTTGTAACTTGTTTTCTACAGAAATGTTTTCACAAATGACAGCGAGGAACAAAAATTGTCTTGTGACATAAAATTTAAATTATAAAAATAAGACGCTCAACAAAGTTTTTAGAATGATGATGTTTGTAGAAACCTTTTGTTTTAAAAAGGTTATTATTTTGTGAATAGCGGTGGAACGGCGGAACGTATCAATCGGGAATGAGTGCAAGCGGTGGCCCGAGCGCGCCGCAAGCCTGGCACTCGTGTCGGCGTCTCATCTACGTGCCGAGGACTGTCGCGCAGAAGGGCTTCGCTGTTGGCTTCTGGCCCATACCTGAGTCGTTCCGATCTGATCCCAACGCACCGACGTTGGTAAGTTAACAGTCCGATCTTTTTTTGAATATCTATCGAAATGTGTCTTATCTAATCCTGATCCTATCCAAGTCCTGAATTCAGGACATTCCCGTAACTAAAGTTCAGTTTTAACTGAATTCATATATTTCTTTGAAAACAAAATATCGCCTTTAAAATTCCACCAAAAACTTCATACTTTTCTATTTGTGAAAACATTAGTTCTTGTGGTATCCAGATTAGTTTTAAAAAATGTCACCAGGATTAAAAATATGATTTTAAAAGGAAATAAATTTCTCGGTTTATATTTTTACTTAGCGATTGACATTCCTAGTATTCATTCATCTTGCAAAGTTGTAATGATAGATAAATTCCATTTAATTGCGTACAAGATTAAACAATTACAAAAGTTATACACTATGGTATAACAATAGGGATTGGAGTATTCTCTTTCAGGATACCTAACTAAAAGATTTATTTTATTGTGTAGTTTGCAAACAGGAGAATGGGATATGTAGGATAGAATAAATATTATAAATTTAAAAGGGGTCAGATAGGTGGAATGTAATAGGGGTGTGGGATAGTCAAGACAGCATAGGGGTAGACAGGAATGTGGCATCGAAATTCATTTATCTCAAGAAACATGATTAGTTCAAGCCTAATCGTTTCTTGCTAATATTCCGCGTGAGCGTGGTATCACACCGATCGAGCCGGCCCTGACAGCTGTAATCAGGATAATGATGATTACCACGTCTAGCATAGGAAAATACTGTGACACATGATAATTGTTGTGACGATAATTTCAGCCGCCACGTTCAGCCCATCCAGTGGTTAAGTTCACGTGCTCAAGCCAGGAGCCGATGGTGATAGACAATCTGCCCTTCGACAAATACGAGTTGGAGCCCAGCCCATTGACACAGTTTATACTGGCTAGGAAACAACCCACTATTTGTTGGCAGGTATGATCAATATCTTTGTTTGCCCCTAAATTTATTATTATTTGGCATATTCTATTTTGTATTTGATTGTTAATAGTATTTTGTTTTTTAACCTCAGTTATATGTGTATTGTCTTTTATCTTCTATAACCTGGGAACCTTACACATTGATTCCGATGACTGTTCTACTTACAGTATTTTGGGATTATAGGTAGAATACAATATAAGGGAAGTTGTCTTCATTGTTGTAGATTATGTTTTAGTTAATTTAATATATGAAATCTTTTATAATCTTTTGTTAATATATAAAGATGAAGAGTTTGTTTGTTTGAATGCGCTAATCTCAGGAACTACTGGTCTGATTTGACATTATTTTAAACCTTTTTTTATTATAATTACCACGCGGGCAGAAGCTAGTATCTAATCTATTGTTCTTCTAATTATTTCTATTTTACATTTTATCTCTTTATGTACGTATGTCGAGTTCACTTATTATCTATGAGTATGTTTAGTAATCGTCATCTTTTAATGGATATTACTTTACATAGTTTTGTACTTTTAATCACTTATAATTTTTTATATTCTCAACAATTCTCAAAAATATTGAATTGTAACATTTCAGGTGTTTGTAGCCAACAGTGGTTGTAAAACGTCCGAGATGAACCAACCATTTGGTTATTTGAAGGCATCAACTAACTTGACATGCGTAAATCTATTTGTGCTGCCGTATAATTATCCGATGCTGCTGCCACTGCTCGATGACCTGTTCAAAGTGCATCGCTGCAAACCCACACCCGAGTGGAAGATGGCCTTCCAGCATTACTTGGATAGAATGCCTTCGTATTATGTTGCGGTGAGTGACTTGATTTTTAATTGTATGTATAAGGAACTGTGCAATCTCGCGAGAACATTGGGTAAATGGTAGTAACGAGAACGAGACGCTTTTCTAGCGTTCTTGAATAAATAAAAAGTTTTGAATTTTATGAATGTTATAAATGTACGAAATATCTAGGTCGCCTTGAATATCCGCTCTCAAAAGCGATTAGACCACTATTTGTTCCTGCTAGACTTTTGACATGGCGATTTTTTTTCTTTTCTGTTTATGTTGTGAACAATAAAGCTTTTTTTCTATATATCTGTCAATTGCTTGTTGTCAGTAAATCAATCTATTTCTTTTTAATTTATGAGTAATTTGGTCTTTAAAAAGTTAAGTAAAATGTCAAAAAGTGGCAGAGTAAGTGGCACCGTCTTTCCATAGAGGATTTCAATTTTGTTGGCCTTTTCCAGCCTTTACGTCGTGCGCTGACGAAGATGGGCGCGTCCGCGCCACTGCTGCAAAGCCTCATCCCGGACACTCAGGACAACTCTCTCAGTTTCTCTGTTCTCAATTATCTGAAAAGACTCAAGAACCAAGCCAAGATTGAATTTGAAAAGTTATGCGCTGATGTCATCAACAAGGCGTCCAGTAGTAATGTTCAAAAGGTATGCATAATATAACTACATAATTTAAATTATAATTTTTGATTTCAATGTCCTATGAAGCTTTGTAATTTTGATGAATCAATAATAGAAAAAAGAAGGTATTGATTGAATTTAGTCCTTAAAAATATATTATACATATATATAAATATATATTATAGCGAACTTAATCATTAAAAGGACTCAGCAAAATCTAATTGAAACAACCATTGTTTTAGTTTAAATTTTGATCTATTTGGTGTAAAAAATAAGTTTTAAATAATAAAATATTTGTTGCAAGTCTAATAAAAGAATGATTTGTCTAGACATTTAAGTGTAAAGGTGTTTTAAAAAGTGGAGATAGATATAATTTATTATATAAACATTCATATCAAAGTATGCATAATGGTACGAAAGTTTAGATGCCTCACATTTGGCGATTTATTCATGGAAAATTACAGTAATTATATTTAAAATTAAATATACTAAAAGATTCATAATAATTCCGTATTGCATTTTACAGTACGAGTAAAACTTCAGCACATCCTCGTAATAAATATACCTAAATTAATATACCTACACATAAATAAATATACCTACAGAAAGTTCATTTAGCATATTTTTTCACACTAAATATTGTTAGATGTAATAAACATACAACTTTACTAGGGCTGCACAAATTCATACAGGTTACTTCTTTCAAAGTGCATTTTCATTGTATATATGAATTGGTCAATTGTCAATGCTATTATTCTCCTTTCATAGTTTAGACCCACCAGTCATCTAAGACTAAAAACAGAGTGTATATTATTCCCAGTAATCATCAAGGTCACGTTTTCAAGTACCAGGATTATATGACAAGACTAAAAAACTGTTATAAATATATTTTCAGGTGAATGAAAGCGTTCGGGTGGTCCCACGTTCCCCACTTCGGAAGGATTTGACCACACATCCGTGCCTCCAAGACAAGTTCTCTGCACTGCGGGATCAGTTGAATGAGTTTGGGGGGTTTGTGGTCGGTTTGTCGAGAGGAAGGCACAAGGCCCAAGCGCACACATATCGAAATCCAATCGATATCCAACGGAGAGATCTGCTTGATCAGGTATTTATGTTTCAGAATTAAATATTCATCTAATAGGGAATTGTGTAGTCAAGTCTTCGGAGATACTTTTGTTCATATTACAAAACAAAACTTCAGTCACACAGATTTTGTACGAGTTTAACTACTAATGACGTCACTTGTAACTAAGAAGCGAAAGCAGTCAAAGGCCGATTATTTTTTGATAACTAATAAAACTTTTTTTATCATGACATTTTAAAAGTTAGATGATAATGTGTTATTTTAACTGTTATTTTTATGTAAAATATTGGGTTAGTTATAAGTGTTTTTTTAGTCTTCTAAAAGACATTACAGGTATATTGTAATAATAATTTTAAGCATGCTTAAAATGAATTTCAATTTATAATTGTTCTTCTTGTAGCTAAAATTTAATGTGAAAGTGAATTTGTTTAGTTTATTATTTTTGTTTCTTTTTCTGGTCAATTTGTTCTTGGGATTAGTAAATAAACCTAGTATTTGGAATTTGCTAAGTGTGCATTTTATGCAGTATTCGGTTTTAGAAAGAATTTCAGTTACAATATTTCTTTTAAGTCATTATGAAGTTATAATATTATGTTAGTCAGCTAGTGGCCGGATTCTATTTAATTAGGGTTCTAAAGCCATTTTGGCGAAAACGTAACACGCAACATACATCTATCTATATATACATACATGTGTATTGAATCTTGCGAAAATCATAATAAGTTATATAGTATAAGTTTTCACAATTAGTATACATAATAAAACTGTTTCAATGTTTCACGGCTAGTGAAAAGTGGTCAAAACTAGAAATACAAATAAAATAAAATACTGCGCTACAGTTTTACCGTTCAAACTACGTTTTATCAATTAGGATATTGTTAAAGCGTGTTATAAAAATATATAGTAACGAATAAAAATGTAAAAACATAAATAGAATTAAGACGATATAAATAGATAAGTAGATAGATAGTAAATCAAAGAAATAGTAAGAATGTATTAGTAATAAGAAAAGTGTAAAACTAGTTTAGTAAAAACGTCATACTTGATAAGTTTTTGGAAAGAAAAAAAAAAAAAAAATTAAAAAATATCGAACCCCTTTCCCCGTGTTGAGTTATAGTTACAAGAAAATAAATAAGAAAATAAAGAACCTCTATCATGATGGAGAAGAAGTCGAATTACAAAAAAAACTGACTTTCCGGCAATTTTACTATTTGTTATGATGTCGTTTCAGGTGGTGCGTATGCGCGCGAACTTCCTGCAGCCCTCGTTGGCGCACACGCGGCTGGTGGACGAGGACAGCGTGCACTCGATGCCGGTGGCGCAGATGGGTAACTACCAGGAGTACCTGAAGCGCATGACGCCGCAGCTGCGCGAGATCGAGTCGCAGCCGGTCCGGCAACACATGTTCGGCAACCCGTTCAAGATTGACAAGGTATATGCATTGAAGTACTGCCAATAACTACACTACACTACTACTAATACACTACGACTACTACACTACTACTACTCCACTACTACTACTACTGCACTACTACCACTACACCACCACTACTACTACTACTGCTACTACACTACTACTACCACCACCACCACCACTACCACCACCACCACTACCACCACTACTACACTACTACTACTACTGCCACTACACTACTCCTACTACCACCACCACCACTAGTACTACACGACTACTACTACTAGTACACTACTACTGCTACTACACTACTCCTACTACCACCACTACAACTACACTACTATATTCTAACACTACTAGTAATACTACTACTACTAGTAATACTACTACTACTAGTAATACTACTACTAGTAATACTACTACTAGTAATACTACTACTACAACAGTGTCAGTTGTATTTGTTGCTGTTTTGTAAACATATTAATTAGTTCGGTTATTGTAATTTTAATTGTAAAGTCTGGTCATAATGTCCAGAAGAAGAATTATTTTGCCTTCTGGCAATATATCTTATCTGTAGTCAATGTTAGTGAATTGAATACAATGTGAATTTATCTATGTTATTTTAGTTGATAATTTATTTATGGAAACCTACAGCTTAAATACATTTAAATAGATAATAAAATTTGCAGAAGAAAGCCAATGACAGGTTTTCATGATTTCAAGCGGTTTATTATAAGTAATGCAGATATAAGAAAGACACTGTTGAAAAATTTAAGTGTTTGATACATATTACTATAAATTCTAAAATAGTATTCATCTTAATTTCAAATAGTTTGTTATAAAAATAATTTCAATCATATTTAAAACAATAACACTGGCCCACAAAATAGTGGTCTGTACTTTCGAGCAGACCCATTCTTAGGTATTTCGATGCTCTGAATCCGAATCTGGTCCATACGCCCGTAAAATATGGTAAAGTACAAAACATTTTATTTTTTGTGTGCTGGTGTAATTAATAGGCTATTTGTTAAGTAAAATGATGTCATAAGACAATATAGATATATAAATATTTTTGGTCCTCGCAAGTCTAAAAAATGCTGCTGATCTTATATGTAGTATAGTATGATATATCTTATTTTTGTATAGTAAAGTATATTATTATTTATTTATTTACTTACTCTTGGTATGTCTCTTATTATTTATTGTTTTCCTTAGTTTAGGGGGTTGCCTGGAAGAGATCGGTTTAAGCGATAAGGCCGCCCTTTGTTCAACATGTATATTGTACTTAGTTTTAATTTTTGGTGAATAATAAAGTGTTTCATTCATTCATTCATTATACTCATAAAAAATCTCAACTATAAAGCGTCTCAGTTGATTTGAAAACAAATATTCAATTGGAAATCTATAGTAATTGAAAAATTAATTTGTCATTTGTGTTGACTATTTGTGATCATTGCGATTGCAGCGCATGTTGGTCGACGAGGCGGACATGGAGGTGGTGGGCGTGCCGCGCGGTGCCGGCGGGGCCGGCGCGGGCGGCAAGCGGGGCGCCGACGGGCCGCGCGCGATGCCCAAGCGCCGCGCCGGCCCTCTGCCCCGGCACGTGGTCGCGCGCCGCCCCTCCTCGCCGAGCCCCGCGGCGCCCGCCTCGCCGCCGGCCTCGCCCGCGCCGGCGCCCCCCGCGCCGCCGCGCGCCGCGCCGCACGCCCCGCTGCCCCACCAGCCGCCGCCGTCGCCCGCGCCCGCGGCGCCGCTCTCGCCGCTCTCCGCGCGCCGACCCGCCTCCCCGCTGGCGCCTATGCCGTCGGAGCTGCCCTCTGGACGCCCGCCCGAGGTAACTTATACTATCCCCGCAAATTGCTATTGCGCCTAGCCGTCATTCTGGTGACGTAACCGTAGCCGAACACTCAGTAGCGTGAGCATCACTGGCCGGCGAGTACGCGTACATATCGAGTTGCGGATGACGTCACGTGAATGTTAATTTGACAAGGTTCCAGCGCGTTAGCAATTTGCGGGAATAATACACTCATAATATCTACCACGAAAGTAAATAATAAAGAAAAGGATAAAAAATAAGAAAAGAAATGACCCTGACGGAGCTTGTGCGTCAGAAGATGGAGAATAAAAAAAAAATATCTGCCATGAAAATTCAAATTGTTTGCATGTAAGACTAAAATAGTACATTTATTAGAAACTAGCCTCTGCCCGCGACTTCGTCCGCGTAGTGCGGTTTTTTCACTTTTTGTTTTTTTAACTCTTTAATTTTTTAGGATGAAAAGTATCCTATATGTTGATCAGGGGTATAAGCTACCACCATACCAAATTTCATGTAAATCGGTCCAGTCGTTTCGGAGATTAGCCGGTACAAACAGACAGACAAACAGATAAACAAACAGAGCAACAAAAAAATTAAAAAAATCTAAATTAGTTCTATTTCACTTCTTGCATCCCCCTAACTCGGCGGTTTTTAGCATTTTTTTCATTGTACAGAAATTTGACCTCTACAATTTTATTATATGTATAGATTATAGTAGAAAGTTGTGTCGCATTTGAATCGCGATTAAAATTTGAAAAAAAAAACCAACAAACTCTTCGACAAATTCTTTTTTGCATTTGTATTGAAATAACCAAGTTTTATTAAAAAAAAACATACAGAATTATAAAAAAATAGTGTTTTTAAAATAAAAAGTCCTACTATTATTTAATATCATAAAAATCCCATATAAGGCTTTCTTTACCTTTAGATGTTGCGCTATTTAGTAAGTGGCTTATATATTTGAAGAACGATTTATTTTATGTTCTTGCTCCATCTGGTATAGTGTTAGTGAATATGGGCAAATGTGTCTTGTTTATCGCTTAAAAAATAACGGCGTTATTGAATAATTACATTAGCGTATATATTGTACATACGTTGTCTGTTAATGTTTAGCATTGTTAGCAATATATTATTATAAGAATCGCATTGCATCGCAAATAACACAATAAAGCAATCGCTACACCTACGTGTAACTGCCACTAACAATATTCCAGATCGAGGAAGGATATTAAGTGGCGGATACACATCTGCACAAGAGATATTTATTATAGTTAGTACTAGCTGCGCCCCGCGATCTCTCCCGCGTGGTGATTGAAAATCGTCATAAGTCCAAAACAAAAGAATATTTCTAAAATAAAAGTAGCCTAAGTTACTGCTTATTACATCAGCTACCTGCCAATAAAAGTCCCTTCAAAATCGGTCCAGCCATTTCAGAGATTAGCCAGAACAAACAGACAGACAAAAATTGAAAAATAAAGGTTTTTGGTGTATGTATCGTTCATATGCATGTAGTAAAAAGCGGTTATTTCAATATTACAAACGGACACTCGCTATTTTATTTATATGTATAGATGGGCATAATGTTATATGTTGTGGTTTTGCAGGAGCCCCCGACGGTGGAGAGCGGCGGGCCGGCCGGCGGCCCCGCCTCGCCGCCCGCCTCCCCGCCCGCGGTGCAGCCCGCCAACCTGCCCCCGGTCATCAAGCCCTTCCTCAATGGAGGTACTCGCACTTTAATATGTTTCACCCCTTTACTAGGAAACAATATGACAAGCTTGAGTTGTGTTCGGGCATTAGTGGCCGGCTTTCAGAACTTCTCTTCAGAGAGCGGCAGTGCATTGGTAGCACCTTTGGTGATCCAGATGTCCTTAGGCGATGGTAACCGCTTTCCATCAGTTGGGCTGTCTGCCTGTGTGTTTGAGCCAAAATCGATAAGAGTAAGGGAGATGGAAGGGGGGGAGGAGGAAATGGGCCTTCAGAAATCTCGCTCATGGCACGAAACAAGCTTAGCTCAAGGCTAACCGTTTCATGCTGACATTCTGTGAGAGCGTGGTATCACACCGATGATCGAGCTCGCTCTAAGACCTGTTATCACGCTTGATTAATTTTTTCTTTTTATTATTGCTTTGATTACAGCAATACAGATGGATTTAGTGAAATGTACAAACCACTTTTTTTGAGTGTTATTTACTTATAAAACTTAATGGGGTATGCTAAGTTTTATGACCTCTCCATATTATTCCAGAAGGCTGCTTAGCCTGATTCTGATTTGATATTAAAAGCGTTTATTGCACACCCATATGTATCTAAGTGTGGCCAAGTGACACATTCTATCTGTATTATTCATATTGAGTTAGAGTAGTTTTGTTGGCTGCTTTAAGGTTTGTACGGTTCAACGTAAAGCGTTTTGCTTACGCTGCGACGTACTTTGGGCCACTTTAATAAGTAATGTTCACAAACATATTGTGATCGAGTTGCTATTATTCATAACATACGAATTCAACTACCACTAACTTGATGCCAGGGATCAGCATCCAAGCTCAAATACTACTAGAATATATCGCTGTAAGCAACAAGGTGTGTTTCCTTCACTCTTATAGTAGAGTGAAAGTACTAGCACTCTGCCAACTATTATCCCCGCAAATTGCTATTGCGCCTGGCCGCCATTTTGGTGACGTTACCGTAGCCGAACACTCAGTACCGTTAGCATCACTGGTCGGCGAGTACGCGTACATATCGAGTTGCGGATGACGTCACGTGAATGTTAATCGACAAGGTTCCAGCGCATTAGCAATTTGCGGAGATAATACTGCCAGCATCCACCAATACAAGCAAGAGCAAGTGTACAAACTGTACGAGGCTCTTAAATTTTCGTTTCGGTTCGTATATATTTATACGTATACCTGTCTGAACATAGTGATAAGACTCGATAATGTTGTGCGTTGCAGACGCATACACAACGATGGGCACGAAGATGTCGCGGTCGCCGTCCCCGCCCCCGGAGGCGGCGCCCCCTCCCGCGGCGGCGCCGACCCCCGCGCCCCCCGCGCCTGCGCCCGCCCCCGCCCCCTCCGCGCCCGACACCCAGGAGCTGCAGATCAACGCCATTCTGCAGGGGATCGCGGCGGAGAACAGCTCGAACGCGCGCAACAGGAAGAGGAAACGAAAGGTATCCATAATGTCCTGTCCCTGCCACACCTAGTGGTACGAGAGCGAGCAACGTCGGAAAAACAAGAATTTCAAGAAGGTCAGTTTTTAGATATGTTATTCCTCTCACCCTCCCGGACGTCATACGGGCCGTCTGGCTGGCGGTAATGGTTGCGTTCATCAGTGCGCATCATATCTGTACAGGGAAAATATCAGTTTTTCAAATCATTTTAAGGTTTCTGTCAACGCGGCAGCCCAGTAATAGGTGCTGAACGCGTATCCAAAATGGCGGTGGTAGGAATGCTGGTATGGATGAGAAAGGAGACTAACCTGCGTGCCTCTGGGCTGCACTAACTACGCGTGCTGATCACCAAGTTGTGAGCCTTGCAGCTAATCTTCTGGCTTGTCTCCTTCTTGCGGCCTTCGATAAAATGTACACACGCGGCGCGGTATAACTGCATATGCAAGTTGTAGCGGAAAGGAGGTGCGGGTTGTCGTATGAGACGCGACAGCAGCCTACGTTTGACGAGGGTCAACAGCAGACTGACTCGTAAAGACGAGCAGTATTAGTCGCAGCGGTAAGTACGACAAGGATAGTCGTATGGAAGGGAAGATGGCGGCTGGGAAAAGGTGATTGGATAACGCGGTTAGGAAAGCGGGTAGTTGTGAAAATAATTGGATGGGACAGGATTTTAAATAAGCGGCGCGAACATGCCCCCGGCCTAAAAACCAATGGTTTTTAAAACACTCAGAAATGGGAGAGGTTAATTAATAAAAAGGTTGAAATAAGCGGTATAAGAAGCGAGAGTAGACCGAGGGGGGGGAGAAGTGTGACTACTGAGTAGGTAGCACACAAAGCCGGACGACTGGTCGTTTGTACACGCCAGTAGTAGTTTTTACAGAGGCAACCCTACAGATGCCGTCTTTGCCAGGATAGGTGGCAACTACGACTCCAAGGGGCCATGAAAGCGGGGGAATATTGTCCGTAACGATAAGGACTATTGAGCCTATAGTAATAGGATTTACAGGTGTATTCCATTTTCCACGTGATTGTAATAAATGTAAGTATTCTAATTTCCATCGCTTAGAAAATGACTGAACCATTTGATCCAGAAAAGTGAACCGTTTAAGTAGATGCGCGGGTTCGTTATCGACGTTACAGGCAGGCAAATGTTTAAGCGGAACAGACATTAAAAAATGCGCGGGAGTTAAAGCAGTGGGTTCAGAAGGATCCTCACTCAATAATGTTAGCGGGCGGGAATTAATGACACATTCGATTTGTGTCAGAACAGTTAACATTTCTTCATAGGTTAACAGTTGTGTCCCAATGACACGATGGAGATGCGTTTTAAATGCTTTCACATAAATTTCATAGTGGCCTCCGAAGTGAGGACTTCGTGGTGGATTCAATTTCCAAAGAACGCGGTTTGCTGATAATTCATCCGAGAGAGACGTATTAAATTCGTCGGAACTTACGAGCGTGTATACTTCCGACAATGCATTTTTGGCACCAACAAAGTTCGTTGCATTGTCAAAATATATAACTGACACGGCACCGCGGCGAGCAAAAAACCGTTTGAAAGCGGATAAGCAAGGAAATTAATAGTGTAAAAATTATGCGGTAAAAATTAAATTAAAATTAGATATCGATAACCATATGACAGATCGGCATTACGGAGACGGCCAACTCTATCTAGCTCGTCTGCATCTCGAAAGCCACGAACTATCCATTCTATCCAGGGGAAACTGCGTTAATTACTTTAAAGATTTTTAATAATTTCCGATAAATGAGAGGATTGTAAAGTTTTCAAAACTTGCAACTCCGCAAAATGAAAGTCATCAGCGGTATTATATTTATTAGTAGTGGTTTCCTTATGAAACGACATCTCAAGCCGACTGTGCGTAAAAGCATTAGCCATGAGTAAACGCGGGAGAAGAAATTAACAACGGGTTAGAAATCTCATTATTTGTGTAGCGGGGAGAGAAATAATATTTTCCGACACAGGTAAGTCTATCTATCTACTATCACCGTTGGCTAATTAACAATCAGTCGGATCCATTGCACCACAGTGGATAGGTTTTACCTAAGCGGAAATTAATTTTCACAACAAGTTGTCTGTCTGTATATGACCTTGTATATAAAAGAGTTAAAAACGGGAATAGCGGTTGCAAGTTTAATTATTATTTAAATTGAAAAGTATAAGATTATGAAATGCGGATAAAATAACATAAATAAATTATTAAATGTATAGCCAAATAAATTCTGAATACGTTATGTAATTATTGCGTTGTAAGCTTCGCGCAATTGCGTTGTGATACGGTTTTTCAATTAAGGTTTCGCTGTTCTAAAAGAATAGTCACAAGTGGCAGCGGATTCGCGGTAAAATGGCAACGCTACAAAATAGCGCCCTGCACGATTGCGGGGAAAGTTGTTGTTTATAAAAGTCTTTCGACACCGGTGGGACAAATACGGAGTATAACTTATTTCCTCACGCTGACAGAATTTCTGAGGCGGTTGAGGAAAAGGCGGTTGCTCTGCAAACGAGCAGAGTGATATGTGTACCGAAGAACTGTTAAAAGAAGCGATATTGCTCCCAGTATGACACGGGTCATGCTGGGCAGCAGCGACGGGAGCGTTTCCAATGATGACGTAACCAAATATTGTTTCAAAAGCGGTAGGTTTACCAGGTGGACCCGAGAAGCGGCCTGATAGTAAGATATCAGAAAACAAAGATGCCCCAATGAGAAGGTCTATTTCCGCAGGCGATGAAAAGTTGTCATCGGCCAGCGGTAGACCGTCGATGTGCGAAAGATGCGAAGTATCGACTTCAACAGAAGGAAGGTTGTCTGTAATGCGGTCAATTATAAGTGCGTCCAGTGAAATAAATTTATTATTTAATCGCGAAAATAATGTCGTAGAAGTTTGCCCTATAATTCGATTTTTCGTAGACCCGATACCCTTCACGACATCGTTATAAAGATTATTATAATTTAAATTTAGTTTATTGCAACATTTTGCGGTTATAAAGTTGCTTTGAGACGCGGAATCTACTAACGCACGTAATGTGTGCCGCTTATTATTGGAGTCGATCGCGTATACTTGAACCGTGCCGAGTAAACAAGTTGTATTATTTTGCGTTATAGATATTGGTTGTGTATTGCATAGCGATACATTTTGTTGCGCGGACAAACAAGCGCGGGTCTCATCTACTCGTATAGAGGGGTGAGGGAGGCGCGCGGGAGCGGTAAGGTGCGGCGGCGGAGCTGTAGCAGCATGCGCAAGTGGTGGATGCGCCGGCGCATGAGCGCGCGATGGCGAAGTGGCAACAGCGCGGGCGCTCGGCGGCGAGCGATCTCGGTGGCGCGAGTTGTCATCTTGAGGTGACGGTGACGACGGTGGTTTACGGCACAACATTGAATGATGTCTACACTCACAATGTCGACATTTAAATTTGGAGTTACAGTTATTATTGTTGTGGCTTATGCTTAGACAATTAGTACAACCTCTTGAATTTTTTATAAAATTAAATCTTTCATCAATTGAAAGTTTTTCAAACGCGGGACAGCGATATAAATTAAAATGACTAGATTGTTTGCAAAGCGGGCAATGCGTCGTATAGGACGTTACAAAAGAATGCGTCGTTTTAGGTTTATAGTTGTCACTACTACGGGACTGAGTAGATGACGTCGTGCGTTCCAATACCTTACTTTGTTCACGGATAAATTTCATAAGGTCATTGTAGGTAGGCATCGATTCTCCCCTATTATGCATCTCAAACGATCTTGCGGTATTTAAATCAATTTTCTTCAACGCTAATTGCAAAATAATAAAGTCCGACAAGTCATTTAATTTTAAAGATTTCAAACTTGATACTGCGGTACAAAATTGATCAAGAAACATGTCAAGATTTTTACAAGAGGCGGTATTAAAACTTTTAAATTCAAACATTTGATCCAAGTATGCGGCGGCCAAACTGCGCTTATCATCATATTTGTCGACCAATGTTTGCCATATCATGTTATAGTTGTCACCGTTTGGTACGATTCCGGTACAAACTGAAAGTGCCCGGCCCGACAACTTATTTATTAAATATTGTACGCGTTCATGATCAGTGAGATCGGGATTTTCATGTATTGTCCTTTTAAAGGACTCGTAAAATATTGGCCATTTAATAGGGTTGCCATCAAACCCCATGAGCGCGAGTTCGGGTAAACGTATTGACTTACGTTGAGAATTAGCGTTAGAAATCATGGTTTCTGGTGGTTTTGAAACGGAATGAATCTTATAATGGATAAATTTACAGCGGCAGTACATGTCTTCAAACGAATTAAGACTTTGGTAATTGACCTTATACTTAGGATCCAAGGTCAACTCCACAACATTCAATTGATCGACTATGTCATTGAAATCTGAATGAAGGCGTTCGATAGACATCATTCCGTATAGAAATAATTCTCTCTCGGAATCATCATCTGCGACACTTAATGAGCGGTTATAAAGTTCTTGAATGCGAGAAAATATGACGTCACGTCTTGCAGTTAACGTCAATCGCTGTATTTGAAATTTATCGAGAGATTGCGCATCTTCAAATACTTCTTTTCGCTTAGAAGTCATTTTGAGTATTTAAATTTAAATTAATTAGAAACGTTAAGAAAAGCCGAAGTTAATGCCTGCAACACGAGTATGCGAAACAATAGCGATGCGCGGCCGGTCAAATGACCGAATGTATGAACGATACGTTAATTTTAAATATCACTTTTAAATTATATTAATTTAGAAAAGTACTTATTTAACGCAATCAAGGGAAGCGGAATACGAAATATGTATGTTTAATGCGAAATAAAGACGTTGATAATAGTTGATAAGATACGTAAAATATTACGTGACAAAATAAAGTGGTAGAAAATGAGGGTCAGAAAGCGGTAGAAAAGGGAACCAAATAATGATCCGGCTCGAAGGACCAAAAAAAATGTCAACGCGGCAGCCCAGTAATAGGTGCTGAACGCGTATCCAAAATGGCGGTGGTAGGAATGCTGGTATGGATGAGAAAGGAGACTAACCTGCGTGCCTCTGGGCTGCACTAACTACGCGTGCTGATCACCAAGTTGTGAGCCTTGCAGCTAATCTTCTGGCTTGTCTCCTTCTTGCGGCCTTCGATAAAATGTACACACGCGGCGCGGTATAACTGCATATGCAAGTTGTAGCGGAAAGGAGGTGCGGGTTGTCGTATGAGACGCGACAGCAGCCTACGTTTGACGAGGGTCAACAGCAGACTGACTCGTAAAGACGAGCAGTATTAGTCGCAGCGGTAAGTACGACAAGGATAGTCGTATGGAAGGGAAGATGGCGGCTGGGAAAAGGTGATTGGATAACGCGGTTAGGAAAGCGGGTAGTTGTGAAAATAATTGGATGGGACAGGATTTTAAATAAGCGGCGCGAACAGTTTCTTTTTTGCTTATTATTTTAATTGAACTTTTTGACACATGAATCTATTATTGCCAGACATTTTTATTGTTGTTTAAACTGTGCCAGACGCCAATTTTCAATTAAAAATTATTTTATTTTCAAATTATTTTAGTATGGCTGAAATTTTTATAGGAGGTTATTTAACTATCTACAAACTTAAAATTAATTTGCCAGACAGTAATTCAATTGATAACCTTCAGCCAGACCGATCTAAAAGTGAAAAGTGATGTGGTATAATTTTGCTTTGTCTAGAAATACTTATAAAATTAATTTCAGAGAAAAGACTAAAAACCATTGAATTAATTAGTTTATTAATATGGTATCGGACGGATTAATGCTCTATCACTTTCAAAATAAAGCACAATATTTAACTTGGTGTTTTTTACACTTAGTCTTAATGGTATTTTTATTTGTTATCTAACAAATAAAAATACCATTAAATTGAAATGAAACTGTTGATTTTTTTAAACGTAATATATTGTTTGGTAATTGATATTACGGCGGGTCAGTGCATATTTTCTATTATTTTGGTAAAGTTGTGTTTTTGTAGTTCAAGAGATTTGTACTTTGTTTGTGTTTTGACTTTTTTTGTGTTTGAGACTTTGTTTACTTTGTTGTTGTGGATTTTTAAATTTTATATCTAACTTAAAATGTAGGAGTATGAAGGAAAGTTCATTGAATCAAAAATAATATAAGAAACTCAACCATTCGAGTTATCATTAGCAAAATTAATTTTTCAACGAAAAGATTTACCGGTATTTTTAACCAATAAAAATATCGGTATTTTTTTTATCAATTACCAATTAACACAAATAAATTCAGCCATTAACGCCGTCTTAACTACAAACTGCTGTTGTCTGTCTGGCTTGCGCAACAAGCGCGTGACTGTCTGTACTCTTCCAACATGCCCAATCACTTTTCACTTTTAGATCGGTCTGGCTGAAGGTTATCAATTGAATTACTGTCTGGCAAATTAATTTTAGGTTTGTAGATAGTTAAATAACCTCCTATAAAAATTTCAGCCATACTAAAATAATAATTTTTAATTGAGAATTGGCGTCTGGCACAGTTTAAACAACAATAAAAATGTCTGGCAATAATAGATTCATGTGACAAAAAGTTCAATTAAAATAATAAGCAAAAAAGAAACCTTCTTAAAATGATTTGAAAAACTGATATTTTCCCTGTACAGATATGATGCGCACTGATGAACGCAACCATTACCGCCAGCCAGACGGCCCGTATGACGTCCGGGAGGGTGAGAGGAATAACATATCTAAAAACTGACCGTCTTGAAATTCTCTCTCGAAAACGTTGCCAGCTCTTAGACAATAGTATAACGTTAGTATTAGTGAATATGTCACGTATATGTGGCCAAGGACTTAATGCGTTATTTGAATTGCGACATTGTTAATGACGTTAAACATTGTGAGGTGAGATACCTTTTTTATAATTTTAGAAAATTAATAATTGAATTCACGATCATTTTCTAGGGGGCTAGGGGGCGACGATTTTTCTAAATAGTGAAAGGCACTCTAAAGTCTCTCGAGGCCAATTTGATCGAAAACTAAAGTGGTGACTTGAATCGGCTGATTTTGAAATAACAATCACAGCATGTATTATTATATCATAGTGTAGCTGGAAATTTTAGTGAAGGAATGTAAAACATTAAACCAAGGGAAAGGGTTGTTTTTGAACAAGAGGTTCAATCTTACATACATTAATTAGAAAAAGTTATTTAGTTGTCATTTCATTCAATGTGGAAATGAGGAAATTATTCTATTTTGAATAGGCATCTGTAACTTAATATTCGAAACATGTTATTTTGCCCCAATCAATCATTGTATGGTTAAAATAATGATTTCCTTCAAATGAGGTACGGTCAAATCACAGGCGCAATTTGATGTTTAACATATGTATGGAAAACAGAACATTTTGTTTAAACCTTATTTAAACCCCGCTTTTTTTTACAATAAAATATTTTTTCTTACACTATTTTTAATTCAAATTTATTTTCTATTTTTTAGTTGGATTTTCTATGAAAGCGTATTTTTTTGTTTTTTTAAACTTATTTATTTTTAATTTTTTTGTGATTATTTAGTGATTAAATTTCCTTCTTCGTGGAAACTTTAAAAAAGAATGAAATGATAAAATGGAACATTATGTAAAAATAAGCTTTTTTAAAAAGGTTTTAAAATATGAGCTTTTGAGATCCTGCATATCATTTAGCAGCAGAGTGCTAGCCAAGACAAGTAAAACGAGCCCAAACACGACGGGTCTATCTTGTTTAGTACTGGAGTTCCTATGGCCACCTTCCGACTCCGTCATCAGATCAGCTCCATGGTACCATATTATTGCACTGTCACGCGATATACACATACGTGCAAAATTTCAGCTCAATCCGAAACCGGGAAGTCGATCAAATTTAACTTGAAAGATTCCGTTACATACTAACATATGTATGAAGCTAATTAAAGCGTATTAAAAAGCAACGGGTAGGGGGGTCGCGAAATATTTCTTCATAGTAAAGGGGTTGTGTCATGAAAAAGGTTGAAAATACTGGTCTAAAGTATGTCGCCATAACAACTTTGAGTTGTGTTCCGGCATTAGTGACCAGGTTCCATCCCTTAAGAGAGCAGCAGCGCATTTGTAGCACCTTTGGTGTTGCAAACGTTCATAGGTGATGGTAACCGCTTTCCATCAAGTGGGCCGTCTGCCTGTCTGCTCAATTCCTGCAATAAAAAAAATGTGTTGATGTTTCAGCACAGCGACAAACAGCCGGCGTCGATACTCCTGCCGCCGCTGCCTTCGCGCAAGGAGCTCGCGGACATCAAGAAGCACAACCTCGACGTGCGCGCCGAAGTGTTCAAGGCGGTGCGACGGCCGGGCAAAGGTGACAATATATTTTTATCACTAAAACTAATTACAATAACATGCTTCAAGGCCGCTCTTGTCCTTATAGAAAATTTCATTTAATCTCCTATGATTTAAAACATATTTTTATATTGTTACTAGCTGTAACCGGCAGACGTTGTCCTGTCTTTAAAAAATAAAAAGCTAGAACCCGATTCCAGCGTCATCTACCGGGACCAAATGTTAATCTAAACTATTCTCAAATCCACTTGTACAAACAAAAACATTCTTCAAAATCAGGCCCAGCGTTTAGGAGTAATATCGCGGCGCCACCTACTGGTTCCAATCGTTTATTTAAACCATTCCGGGACAAACTTCAACACATACAACAACAAAAAGAACACCTAAATTCTGGTACCCAATTGCAGCGCCATCTACATCTACCTGGTTCAAATTAAAATCTAAACCATCCCATCCAGTAGAAAATTATAAAAATACTAATATCGCTATTAAAAAATTGGGGTTGATCGTAGAGGGTTGAAAATTTAGGGTAGTATGTATTTTTAATGCTGTATCATAAAAATATAAATTTTATCTAAAAATAAAAATAAAATATTTAGGGGTGGACTACCCTTAAAAATTTACGGGGATGCAAAATAGATGTCCGATTCTCAGACCTACCCAATATGCAGACAAAATTTCATGAGAATCGGTCAAGCCGTTTTGGAGGAGTATGGTGACTAACACTGACACAAGAATTTTATATATAAGATAAACTTTAAATCAGTTCTACTTAGCCCCATCGTAAATTTCCTGAATATAATGAAATTAAAAAGGAACTAGTTATTAGCACTTTCAATTTCAGAATTTTTCCAGAGTAGTCTGTTGTATATTAACCATAACACAAGCGTAACTTGCTTAATTTGGGAATATAAAAGTATGTATGTGTGTTTGTCTGCCGATTATTATTATTAATTTATGAGTGATCTAAGTTGAAAAATATCATTGTGTTAAATAATGTATGAGGTTAATTGAAAGTTTGGGTTGAAATCGTCTACATAGTATAAAACAAAGTGGCATTCTGTATCTGTCAGTATATCCAGTGCCTCCTTCTAAATCATTCAATGGATTTGTAAGCAGTTTTCACTGTCAGCTAGGTAATTTTTCTTTCAGTGTTTTATACATATAATAACAATGTAGAGGTCGAAATTCTGTACAATGAAAAAAATGCTACAAACCGCGTCATGATGCAAGATGTGAAATAGAACTAATTAGATTTTATTCAAATTTTTGTTTCTCTGTTTGTACGGATATTAGCTCCGAAACGATTGGATCGATTTAAATGAAATTTTGTATTGTGGTAGTTTATATCCATGGTGAACATATAGCATACTTTGATCTTGAAAAATTAAAGAGTTACCGTGGTATAGTCAATAACTTACTTTTTTTTAACTATTCCACGCGGACGAAGTCGCGGACAGAAGCTAGTATATATATATAAAAAACCTAATTAAGTTTTTGTATAAGTAAAATAGAGCTACTTCCCAGGATTTTACTTGTGGGTAGTAAAACGAAAAACGGACTAGAGGTGCCTGTGACCTGTGACCTAAAAGTCTTGTGAAGTAACATTTTTACATCGCGATTGTAATACCTTAGTATTCTTCTTCCATGTCCTCTGTGTAATATTCAGTTTTCAATTGGATTACTAATTAATAATGTAATATAATTGTTTCCAGATTATACGAAACTATTCGAACATTTAAAACAATTAAAAGGTGGTGTGGACACTAAAAAAGAGGTGATACGCGAAGTGATTAACGAGTCGTTACGGTTCAAACGGAAAGCATTGGCCAAGTTACTTGAAGATTTCCTGATTGGCTTAGAGAAGAACGGAAGTAGTGCCTCAGTTAGCATGAAACGGTTTAACAGTGCAGTGCATTATAGTAACTCGAGTAGCCATAGCTAGTGACGTGTACGAGTTTCGTGGACGTTCTAGAGTGACTCAATCGCCACGTACACATAACTCGGGATGTTTTAACGCTCAAAATTTTATTAGAAAAATCATTAACAGTGATGGGACTCAAGTGACTGATTGTTGTCTATGAAGGATGGAGATGTGGGATTGTCTTTGGTTAGACGGTGTTTTAAAAACTCTTAATGAAATACTGTTGGTATGATGCTATGGTAATTTTCATAAATGTATAATGTTCAGGTCCCCTGAGTGAATCAATGAAAAGTAAATTATTACAATTTTTTATGAGAAGGACACTGTAGTACAGTGAAGCCATCTTTTTTAAGGGAAGAATAGTGCTGACAATACACAATAGTGATGTGCATTGGTATAAATCGACTTAACTCAATTTCAACATATAAAAATAGTATAAAATATAACATGAACTTGAAGTATGTTACCTACAAACAAAAGTGGGACATATTATAATTTTTGTGTTCAATCATCTCTACATTATAATATAATATACATATTATGTATGATGTAGTGTAGTTATCTTATACTAAAATACAAAGCTGAAGAGTTGGTTTGCTCAGGGACTACTGGTTTGATTTGAAATATCTTTCAGTGTTAGATAGCCCATTTATCACGGAAAGCTATAGGCTATATATCATTACGCTAAGACCAATAGGAGCAGAGCACCAATGAAGAATGTTTCAAAGTCACGGGCAGAAGCTGGTAGAGATATATACATAAAATGAAATCTGGAGAGATAAAAATACACATTATACACTGACGGACTCATAAACTGCATCAAAGTAATAGACGACTTTGAAATAAATATTTTAACCAAGTATGCAAACTTTCTATACAGATTTAAATTGAAACCTCTAAATTGGTTCGTGAACTTTGAAACAGCGTAGGGTCATATCCTTAAGTTTAAGTTTGTGTACTGGAAAGGACCTTCAGACTTTTTTTGAAGAAAAAACAGAAATGTAAGGAAAATTGGTTTAATTGAAAAATTGGTTTTAACAATAGACACAAACTTTATGCAAGGGTTTATTTATGTTTTAATAAGGTGTATTACCTCCACGTCCCCTTATTACGGATTCTAATCAGTTCCGCATAGATTTTATTAGGGTTATTAAAAGATCTTGCGGAATATTGTCCCATTCTTCTGAAAGTGCTGTTCTTAGTGCTGCCACTGTCGTGGACAAAGGGTTTCTCGCATATACCGCTCTTTTTAAATTGTCCCAAACATGCTCAATGGGATTAAGATCCGGGCTGCGTGCTGGCCAATTCATTGTACGTATCCCAACATCTTCGCAATATTGTCGAACTTGTGCAGCAGCGTGCGGCCGGGCGTTATCCTGCATTAAAGTAACATTTTCGCCTGTGAATCCCATGTAAGGCACCACGTGATCTTCTAAGATCTCTGTTATGTAGCGATGTGCAGTCAAACCCCCTCTATTACCGTTTTGACGGACCATGTCTATGAACACAAGTTCTGTTCGCCCGTTCATCGATATGCCACCCCAGACCATACACGAACCGCCTCCAAAAGGAACACGCTCCTCAATGCAACTTTGAGCATATCGCTCCCCACGTTGACGATAGACTCTTCTGCGACCATCTGCACCATATAAACATGTCCTACACTCGTCCGTGAACAATACGGAGGTCCATTGCTCTTCTGTCCAATTCAGGTGATCACGCGCAAATCTTAAGCGAGCTTGTTTGTCAGCTACAGACAACTTATAACTTACTCCACGCACTTCATTAAGCTCTGTTTTGATGTTAACAGACATGAGGAAACGATTTCGCAGGGAAGTTGTAACAATAAATCGGTCATCACGACCGGTGGTTGCTCGAGTCCTGCCTGTACCACGTCTCCTTCTGTAAGAACCTGTCTCCACAAACCTTCTGTATATTCTAGAAACCGTAGACTGGTTTAAATTTCTACCAATCGTTCGTTGATCCAAGTCCTCCCGCACCAATGCTACAATTTGAGCCGCTTGTTCGGACGAAGTATCCATATTATGGTTCAAAAACTCTCGATGAGTTAAAAAACTAACCCAACAATTCTGCTGGTAACAATAATTCAATTGACAAAAGAATAAAAAATCAATGAGAATCAATTTAAAACTTTGCTATAAATAACACGCAAATCTGATACTAAGAGTAAATTTTCTTTTCCCGGCTATATTCATTTGTTTTACTGCAGTTATCTTTTAAATTTTCCTTTTTTTTTAGATTAAGAGCCAGTCTCTCCATATTTATATAATTTAATCTAAAAAGTTTGCATACTTATTTTAAAAAATCATTTCAAAGTAATCCTGAACTTTGATGCAGTTTATGAGTCCGTCAGTTTATATTCCTATGCCAAGCAAGGATACTCCAACTTCAGGACTGGTCCCAGATATGCAGAACAGTAAGAGAAAGTGGCTTATGACAATACCCTGCAAAATATAATATTCCTGTAAAAAGACAATAATTTATTGATCAATGATAATCCATTCACAGAAGAAATACATATTCTTGTTTCATAAGAATTTTTTTTTTGCTCTTTTGTATGATATCGGTTTTGAATATGGCGGAGGACTCATATTATTCATATTATTGACATATCCAGCTCACTTTGTCAATACATCATTCGCTGAGAGACTGAGAGTAAAGGGGCAGCAACTTGGTCAATACAGCTATTGACTCAGCAATGGTCGGCAACTTGGTCAAAATACCTATAGATACAGCAAGAGTCAGAAAATTGGACAATATACCAATTGGGAGATCTATCACAAGGTCTCTTCTTTCCCAACGAGTTCTCCATATTGTATGGGTGACCCCCATGCTATATCACCAAAATATTTCATACTAGCTGTGTCTGTGACATCGTCCTCATGGAATTTGTTTTCAAAAGCCCCGATTTTGAAACATTCTTCATTGGTGCTCTGCTCATATTGGTTTTAGCGTGATGATATATAGCCTATAGCGTTCCTCGATATATGGGCTACCTAACACTGAAAGAATTTTTCAAATCAGACCAGTAGTCCCTGAGATTAGCGCGTTCAATCAAACAAAGAAACAAACAAACTCTTCAGCTTTATATATTAGTTAGTATAAGACAAGATTAATACAATTTTCAAATGAATACTTGAGTAATTTCATAACTTCAAGAGTTACCAGCATCATTGTGGTTTATTTTTGAAACCTTAATTATTATGTCTTTCGACAGACCATATAAGGTGATACTCCACATCTCTAACCTCCATAAAGTAATCATATATATATTACTGACCATATAACTTGAATATAATGTTTGACTTTGACATTAACTCCAACCTAAGAATTCTTACTTTGTTATCTGCATGTTCAAGTTATATGCGGAGACTTATACAATTCTGTTACGAGTATGATAAGTAGATGTGGTAAATATTAATTAGTTTTTTGTTACAACAAAGTGGAGTGTTTGTTAGCTTGTTTGCATGGAAATTTATTGTATGTATTATGGGTTCTATTTAAGATAATAAATCTCAATGGTCAATTTCCGCCTAATTAATTTTATGGTAATATAACACGCTTATTCTTCTTCTCATCTGCACGCCTAGTGTTATTGTTCTTTGAGCCATAAAAATGTCTCATAATTTCAGATAAATTTTAATAATTGAACTTTTATTAAGATATTTGCACAAGTCATTTGTACCAGGCAAACATGCAGGCAGTGTACCTCATGGAAAGTGGTCTCGGCAGCCCATAAACAAATGTTCAGGAGTGTTGCGAGTACAACAAGATCAGGGGTGTAAATTATTCTTACCTTGGAAGATCATATTTCTCTTTGGATGTTGTTTATACATTTGTTGATTAAAATAAAATCATAAGTGACATGAGGTCAATGACCCCCGAGCTAGTGATAAATTTTTTGGATTGGGTATTTTTGTCGCTTTCTAAGGTCCAGTGACAAGCAGTACAAAACAATGAATTAAAGTATATATATCTTGGAATCCATAGAGTTAGTCATTATAAGCAGGCTGTAATTTAGATAAGGCATAGGCGTGGTGACTACTCACTGTACACGCATGGTTTGACATTGGTTACCCACAAAATGCCCAAACGAAAGGTACATCTCGAAATTAGGTCCGAATATTCGTATCCAACATATGTATCTCTTATCGACGCAGCACTATGTTGTGGTGGAGCCTCACTATTTAGTTTTTAACTTGACATGCTTCTTACGACATGGGTTCGTACAAGTTCTCTATCTCATTTCTATGGAGGGTAGAGGTAAGGAGGACCATCTAGTATGGGGATCAGTTGAAAAAGTGTCCACCTGTAAACGGCAAATTATGGTTCGAAAACTCGTCAAAATAGCGCTAGTGTAGGAAAAGGAAATGATATGAATTTAGCAGTAAACAAAGTGAAGTGTGCTGGGTTGAAAAGTTTAAAAAGTATAATTTGGAAAAGTATTGAGACTTTCTCGTATTGAGATGTATGTATATAAATGTTTGAAACCTATTTCACTAATTAAGATAACTAACTAAATTATCTGAAAATTCCACCACGAGGAGACATGCAATAGTTACATTTTCGTAAAATGCGCGGTGACAAAGAGGAAATCTTTCTTTCCTTCTTTAATCCAGTATCCTACTCGCTTGCTACTATTTGTGGCGCTATTTTTAAATACTTTCCACTTGCTATTATGGCGCCATCTTAATTTGCTCCCTTCAGTGGACACTTTTTAATATACTGAGATGGTTCTCCTTAACTCTACCCTCCATACTCATTTCCTAGTGCTATGAATGAATGAAGATATCTATTATCGATGCGTGAAAGCCGTCTCTGATGAGCGCGGCGGGTATTCCGCTTATTCCTTAAATTGGAAGGCCCAAGCCCAGCAGTGGGGCATGTATGCTCTCGATTCACATGTCACATAACCTTAGTTTCCGATTAACTTTCTAAATATCGGCAACCTGTCTGCAGTATCAAATAATTCGTCCGCTTCTTTCATATCCTAATTGCCCTTAAGTTTGAGGATGACTTTAGCACTGAATGCGTAATATAAAACTAAATAACTATATTAGGTATCTATAGGAGTTCGGAAAGTCGGACCCTTTACCCCATGAATACTTTAATTCATTAAATGTTTTACTTATGAAATGATTAATATTAGCTAAATACTTTGAGCATTTTGACTGAATTCACTACTTTTGACACTTGTCATAATAAATTATTCATTTGGGAATTTACTACAAACAGCTTAACGACAATTTCAACTTTAAACACCCAACATTAGTGTACTAAAGACAATACAAAAACTTGGGCGACTGACTTTGAAACCTGCGAACTTTTCTCATAAAATACTTGAGCAAGTTGCGAAGATACTCGTATCTACTAGACATCTGTATTAGATCGCAAAGCATTAAAGTTACACCTTCCTTCCCATTTTAAGTGTGTGACCTAGATTTGCGTGCTCTGATATTAGATGGATCAATGGAATTGAATGAATTTGGTTGAAAGACACAACTGAAAGCACACGTTGGTATTCCATGAGATTGAATGATTCAAATTCATTTGGATCACTTTGGTTGTTCAACCAAATTGAAAGACTGCAATGAACCTAATATTGGTTAAGGCATTTTATGTGTTCCTGCATTAATACACGTATTCCGCAAGAAACTCAACGTGTGTTTCAACGTGTGTGTCGTTCAATTTTAGCGATCTTATACTTAGGTTTTAATTTGAGTCTGATTATTGTTCTAGAAAATTAGATTCAAATAATAGAGCACTAAAGTGTAAGTGTTGGCATGGAATAATAATACTAACAAAGACGAAACACTGAAAGATTCTTAAATCTTACATGACTTAAAATGTACCATAGGTCAAACTTCTCTCGATTTTTCATGATATAATTTTTAAGATAATATTTTTGGACCAAGTCAATGAAAAGTTTTATTTATTTATTTCAGGACAATATTATTGCCTAATACAAATATTAAGATATTACATCAAAACAATTAGAATTCAAAATACACAGTCAAACATATTCACATACATACACATGTTTTCACTAAGTTCACATCTTTATAGAATACGTCTTAATAAGTTTCTATTAAACTATTGACAGGTCTAACAATGCGTATGTTTTAAATATTAAAAAAGTAAGGGAAGAATAATCTGCCGACGAGTCATTAGGTTTTATGTGCTTCTCAGAGTTACGCTTCTTGGCGAATGTCATTCCTGGATCCTAGTATTCTTCTATCACGGTATTTGATCAAATATTATTTTCTGTCATTTTGTAATTTTACACCAGTAATATGCCAGCCTGTGTTTTGTTCCAATTCATGGTTGATATAAAAATGAATATGTATCTATTTGTAATTACCCCAACGTGTCTTATTTCATGCAAAATGACAGTGTATGTAGGAAGAGATTTGTAAATAATTTTGTACATAAACATTAGTATATTATTATTACCAATGAAAATGTATGTGTAGGATGCCCCCGTGCAAGGATGACCGTTGGCGCGGCCGGATACATCGGAATAAAATTATTGTTATTACATTATTTGTATATTATTAAATAAGTGACCGATTTGGTCTGCTTGTGGTGTATTATTATATTCACAGGAAAATGGTAGGTAATCCGGCCGCGCTGATGTAGTTGGTCGATTGTAAAGTGTATTATATAATTTTCTAAATAAATTATGATCCTTATTGGATTTTTTTTCTTTGTTTTATTTAATCACAGTCCTGTAATTCTGAATTAGTTATGTTCCAGCTTTTACATCCAGTGATTTAATAACCTTAACCGTCTTCAACGAAGAGTGAGTATTCATTGATACAACTGAAGCTGTTTATGAATAAGGTCAATTATGAATGCTGGGAATGATAATCTCACAACTAAGGCTAGGCGCAAACGGGCCACCGACCAGAGGCACCAGTGGCCAGCTATAAGCGGTTCACACGGAACTCGCTACATACGTGTGGCTGATGGCGGCCACCCGCCGCCGTCTCTTACTTTTCCGGTGGCACGTAACCACCACCGGTGGCTGTGGTTGGTGGCCCGTTTGCGCGCAACCTAATGTGTAGCCTTTTTTTAGCCTTCTATTTCCCTGCTTCTTCTTCTATTCTTTTGGATAATGTTAGTCCCCCTATGCGTCTTGTTTATAGCGTTAAAAATAAATAATGATTACCTGCTTAACAATATCGCATCACAAATAAGGCATTAAACCCATCGCTACATGTGCATGAAACGGTCACTAAAATTATCCCAGATGTAGCAATTACATTACAGTTCGGGTATTTAAAGGTAAGTTACAATTCATGGTTTTATTCGTCTGTCTGTATGTGTGTCACAGTTGGCTATCTCGGAAACTACTAAGGTTAGAAATATGAAATTCGGCACAATGTAGGCTTGTATGCTTACCTAATTATAAATAGTAGTAATAATCATTTTCCAAAATATACAATACGGAACGGGACCCTCTAAAGAAAACTGAAATTAACGGTTGAGCAATATAATCGTGTGAGGTATGAAATAAAAGTGTAATTGCTTATTTATTTCCAATTTTTTACTTAATTTTAGTTCTCTGTAAATTATTTTCAAATGTTTAAATGTTGTTAAATGTCCTTGTCTTATATAAGTAGTTTACTGCCCGAAATTTTGTAAATTTTTTGCCCCTTTTAGTATTCAAACAATATTTTCCAAAATGTATACACAACCAAATTTACAGACACTGTGTGCTATTAGTGATATTATCACAGCTCCTTGCAAAGTAATGGGTACCTATTTATAAGGTATAAAATGCATCGGAACCCTAACGTCAGTGTAATAATTACCTATTGATCGCTAGATATAGACGAAGGGTAGATGCGGGTTGTACAATACTGTAATTAAACTTCGCATTTACAACAAAACGATATTCGGATAGGATTTTGTGCAGAAACCGCCTTGGGAAATTGAAGGCGCCTGAATGGGCTGCAACAACAGAGATAATGTAAACGCAAAATTGGATGCGCCGAGTCTGCCCCCATACTGAATTCTATTCCGAATATAGACCAACGCCACCGCACGCTGCCACCCCACAAGCAAACTGAAAAGGATGGAGTGGCCTTCATATTGATAACATGAAAGTTCGTATAACTACTTATACAAGTGACTCTCCAATGCTTAATCCTAACCTATACGAAATAGGGACAAACAAGTCTCGGTGTTGGTTATGATGAAAACTAAAGCAGATTATTAAGACAGATTTATGAAAAATTTATTATTCAATCCGGAAAAGAATTTAAGAACAATAAAACCATGCTGTGCAGAAATGTCAAATATCAAACTAAGGGAAAGGGTTGATTCAAGATCAAAAGGGGGAGATTACTCGATAAGTATTGAACTAAGGAGTGGAAGACTTTAAAAATACTTTAGAACAAAATAAGTTTGAATAACATCTATTCAGCAGTTTTTGGCATGTCTACTACCGAACTCTAAAGGATGTGGCCGATTGTTATAAACATTATTAATCGCATTATATTCAATTCGTCTCCATAGTTTTTATTGTTCAACTGATAGTTAACATTGGTGTATGTCATTAGAACTTCACTCTTTACATCCTAGAAGTCGTGTATTAAAGATTTCATAAGAATATTTAAATACATTTTAGGTCATATATAAAATTTTAAAGTAAACATACACGTATAATATTGTTACGAGTTACGGGACTCGAATTCAAATGCTGTTGGAATTACTATAGAATTTATTAGAACTATACAAACACGTATAACACAGGTACAAATATAACCGGACGCAATAAGTCCAAACGCAATTGCGCATTACGCGCAATTCAATAACACGCGCAAAGTCCGTCACTATATAGCTTATCGAATGTACACACGTCTTGCCTCGCTTGTGTTATCGCTTAGACTGCTTCACCCCTCCGTTCGGGCATTCCTTTTATCCTGTACAAATACAATATATCTCGACACAATACTCGACCGCATAACAATAATTTCCAAGAATCACACCTGGTTAATGCCTACCATAAAGGATTACAATACACAATAGGCTGTTTTTATAATTACAAATTTTAAACACAAAGTAAACAAAAGAAGGCCAAATGCCGAAAAATTAAAATTAAAATGAAAATTATTATTGGCATTTAATTATTTAAATACATATGTATACGTATTATTGCATACCTCGTCTTGCAGCTATTAAACATTCAAAATTATGTAACATATGTAATATGTAACAAATATGTAGCCTGGGGCTTCCCATTAGGAGATAGCGTTCTTTATGCTCTTCAGAGGTTCAGTGCGTGACAGCGGTTCGCAAGAATAATGTTACAGAAAATGTGGCAACTCCGTATCTTCAAGTTCAACACTTTCTTATAACGTAATTCTAACATTTGTATATTTTAGATAACCACTCATGAGCTTTCTAGGGTCATTGGTTGCATTCGAAGCATTTATTTCGAAGTTTTCGAAGAAGTGATGTCAGGAGCCTTAAAAACAGACGAGCGTACATGCAAGAGCTATGAATGTCAAAGAAGCAAGAACAAGCCTAAATGGCGCTCTGTTGTACGTGCCTACCCCGCAAGGGACCTGGCGTGAAGTTATGTATGTATGTATTTCGAAGTTTCGGGATCTTTATGCCTTTTCTTCTTCATTTTGCACACTTTTGATAAACACTATTTATGTTTTTATTTTATTATAATGCTAGATCACCTTTGCCTCAGTTCGAGCACCTGGTTTGACTATTTTTTCATCCAATAAAAGTATAAAGCCATTGGGTCATAATATAGAATCTATTTATGCCATATAGTTACGTCCTTCTTATACAGTGTCCTTGTCCGTCTATGGCCAATGTTATTTATTGCGGCCGCGAGATTTATTTATATTTGGTATCCATTCCCCTATCTAAATTACGTGCTTTATCGCTATTTGTCCGGTTAATGCGATTTTTACTGCCAACGATGATTTTCTATTTTATACGGGCGCGTGTTTGGTGAGTACCTTTGATTTTATCAATGTTTTGTTGTATTTCATATTTCACCAAATGGTTTAGAGATTAAGTTGATTATAAGTCTAATATTTATAAAGAACTAGCGGGCCCGGTAAATGTTGTCCTACCCTAAAAAAACCTAGAACCTGCTGCGCCATCTACTGGGTCCAATTGTGAATTTAAACCATTAAGTGCCCCCCTCAAAAACAAAAATAGCATCAAAATCTTGGAACCCGATTCCAGCGCCACCTACCGCATCCAATTGTGAATCTAATTTATCCCAGAGACCACCGGCTTAGGAGTGCAGTGATATACACACGTAAAGAAGAATTACTATACATATATAAAGATAATTTATATGATTCCCAATAAATGTGAAAGTAGAAGCGGAAACTACTTTATATCTTGTATATGAGGATTGTCATGAAATGTGCATAGGTATATTTTATCCTAATGGAAGCAAGAAATCGAACTTTCCTCACATGTAACTGTAGAGAATGTTCTTGTAAGGTACTTACTTATATATATAAAATCTGACTTTTCGAGTAGCCACAAGAACTGTTCTTTTGCGTCAATTAAATACTAATTGGGTGAGGCTAGAGTATCCAATTCTATATGGATTCGGTATTAGACTGTTAATTGAAGAGATTGGCTAGATATACAGGTCGTGCAGTCATGTTTTACAAGAGAAGAATAATGCTCTTATCGCATTTTATATGAATAGTTCGAAATAGAGAGGCTTATGTATATCGATTTCTTACTATCGTTTCCTTGTAAAACTATTAAGATAAGCGGATTTTTGCACTCAACTATCCACCACTACTTTACCGAGAAGTAGTTTTAAGTGTTTTTTATGAAGTGTAGGTTTATATATCCGAACCCAAGCTAAACATTTGAGAATTATGATAGTTATGAGATATCCATACAGCAGTTAACACTGGCCGACTACAATAACACCCAGATCAGGACTGACAAGCAGTGCCGTAAATAGACTTTTATGCGCTCTATGCGAGCTGTTATATCTGCGCCCTTGTTTTTTTAGATATTATAGGTACCCTAGCTAGAGCAATGCCATGTATAGGCCTACTTTAATTCATTCAAGGTGATAAAATAACGCACAAGGGCCTTAGTGTTGGTGGACCAATTATCTAATATTTTGGAAGAAAAATCTATTTTTTAAAGAATTGGAACACAAATACGCTCGGGCGCTGCCAAAAAAATGAGCGCGATGTTTTGTCTAGTTTAACAGACGTTTTTGATAATACTGGCATGTAGGTACGTGTGTGTTGGAATGGAGCAGGCGCAGCGGGAATTTATCAGGAGTAAACCGGAAAAATAGTAGTCCTGCCTGGTCTGGCCATTCTTGCGCCCCCCAGAGTCTAGGCGCTGTGCCTGGGCACCGGTGGCACCGCCCTATTTACGGCACTGGTGACAAGCCAAAAAGAGCGTGCAAAATAATATGATACTAAAGCAGTTACGTACGTGTGCTTGTTTCAACATTTTTTAGTAAATGGATATCCTGTATATTTTGTGGAACCGTTTGGATAGTTGGAACAGAATTTCACAGAAATGCGCATGAATAACCTTTTAAAGTGACACGTTTCCTCGGACTATTAAAACTAAAATAAATTTTACTAGCTCGAATATTTTTGTCATTTAATACTTTCATTAATAACTCAACGAATATATTGTCTTGAAAATTTAATTTAATTTTAATCTATCTATAAGCAATTAAAATCTTAATTTAGTTTACTTTAGAAAATTATAATATTTAATGTAAAGAAGAAAATCGTTTTAGCATCCAGGAAGCGGACCTCTAAAGGGTTTGTTTTGTCACTTGGATAATGTTATTAAGTGTGAAAACAAATACTTCAGCGGGCTAATTAAAGTATGGTATTGTTTCATGTAACCCAGTAGCCTGTGTTTGTAGATAAAGCTGTTAGTCGCCATCGATCCTAAAGCGCTGGAGATAAATCGCGGTACTTGCTTCGGCAGTTCATATTATGCTTAAATTGAAACGATATAGAGAAGATTAGAATGGTTATACGCAAAGTGTGTCTCCCTTCAATGTTCGAACAATGACACAGGTCGAAAATTCGGGCAAATTTCAAGGTGATAGAACTTATATAATACTTTCAAAGGTTATTGAGTACTTATTGTGATATGGGTTATTCAATTTAATGTATTTCTTTTAATCTGTAGCTATATAATAATAATATTGGAAAATTCAACCCCTTATAACTGAATTTGAAAGAATAGTGTCTTATACGGAACGTTTGTCACTCGTAGTATTTTTATTTGATGTCTCAACATAACAAACTATTAAAAAATAATCCGCATTCTAATCGATTTAGGGATTATTTTTGATCATAAGATAAAAGTTATCAGTGGAATAAGTTATAACGTGACTGAATTTAGAATTGAAACAATTTACCTATAAATTACATGACCGACTGTCATTTAATTTTTTTGTGTTTTTTTTATCCCATGGCTAACACACACACAAACACACACATATCTGTGCATCCCGCTCAAACGCACGCGCTCCCGCACACACATACACACTGAAGTTTATTACACTATTCTGTATCAAGAGTTGATAATATTAACGATTTAAAAAGTTTTGAATACTATTTACTAAGTCCTCATCTCGTCTATCTTGTAACTGATAAACTTAATTAACCGCTAGCCACAGTCTGGCCTCTTTTCAGATTTTATTAAAAGTGTTAAGACAAGCTAAGGTCCCATTTCATCTGTTTTTGAATGAATACAACATAAAGCTAGTTAACTGGATATTCTTATTTATTAAAATTTATTTTAAATGGCCCTAAAATATAAAAGCTTCGCTTAAAAGCTCTATATTTTACACGGGGATAAATGAGCCATCCCTTGTAAAATGAAATAAATCTTGTTTTTACAATTAACTTCTAAAAGTTCACCATTAAAGTTTGTCATCAATACTATTTAGGGCCCCGAAGACACCTTGGTTATTAAGTTATAATTTAAAAGTTAAGGGGTATAGTTTCCCAAAGTATGGACGCACTGGTTGCATGAATGCAGTAACGAATGAGTGGCGAGTTAAAGCCGAGTCGAATAAATTGTAACTCTTTTTATTGCACGAACTGTGCAAACAGGTAAACGGCCTAATGGAAAACAGTTACCGTTACCGCCTATAGATATTTTAACACCAAAGATTCTATCTCTTTTTTGCCGCCCTCTAAAGGGAGACTGGAACCTGAGCATTAATGTAGGAACACAACTCAAAGTTGTTATGACGGCATACTCTAGCCCAGGGGTGGAAGCCATCCAGACGAACAAATACTCGACCACCTGGCTGTGTGTTGTTTTGACGCCGCTTACGACATGCAGGCCGCCTGGCTGCAGGAAATTGTACTCTTTCTCCGTTCCTGCGCGGATACCTAACATAAGTAACTAAAGTATTATAAAAAAAATGAAGTTGGTTTGAATAAGGCTATACATATTGCATTTTATAGAGGAACTAGCTGTCCTGGCAGACGTCGTGCTGCCTGGAAAAGCTTTAATCAAATCAAAAAATATGGGTTGATCGTAGAGGGTTGAAAATTTAGGGTTGTATGTATTTTTTAATGCTGTATCGTAAAAAAAATATCTAAAAAAAATAAAAAAAATAGGGGTCGACTACCTACCTACTACTTAACATTTAGGGGAATGAAGAATAGATGTTGTCCGATTCTCAGACCTACCAAATATGCACACAAAATTTCATGAGAATCGGTTAAGCCGTTTCGGAGGAGTTTAACTACAAACACCCCGACACGAGAATTTTATATATTAGATAATTCATGCCGTCTGATTCGCTTAGGGCCATTTGTTTTATATTTGTGTAGATTTCATAAATAAGTTGTTTTCTTTTTGCGTATTATTTTCAAGTAATGCTTTGAACATTTATTTGTGTAAATGAAATATGCTTAGAGCATTACTTGAAAATAATATGGAAAACGAAAGCAACTTTTCGTAAGGTCTTTAATTTGGTTACTTACGGTTTTTGTGAAATATAAAGCTTAAAATTAAGTAGCGGAAGCTATGACTCAATTTATACACTTTTGCCCAAGAAACAGTGTATCTAAAATTATTAGATTTAAAACAAAAACGCGTGCGTCTCGGGACGCCCGACAGAAGTGATAACTTGCGTGAGAGAAAGGGAAGCCAGATAGACTGGCGCCGTAATGCGTTACGTAACGAAGCGGTTTACCGTCCCATAAGAAGTTATCACTTCAAAAATTTTAGGCGTCACTATAGACAAACAGTTAAATTGGAAATCTTATAATATCAAACTTACCTTAAACTTTTTACGAAATATCCCCAATTTTAAATATAAATGGTATTATAACAGCTTACTACAGACTAACATAATCTATTTTGAGATATGGCATCATATTTTGGGGGAATTCTACGGACACAGAAGTTGCAATTAAAGGAGAGAAACGCTGTATTCGATCTATAATCAGACTCCAAAGTACCAAGCAATATTTCATAGACTATAAGATTTTAACACTGCCTTGTATATATAATATATTTATGAACTTTGTTTATTTGTTAAAAATAATTCTCATTTTTTTCCCAGGCATAGGTCAGATTATAAAAAGTAATGCACGCGATTATGACAGGCTTTACATTCATAGCAGCAAAAAAGTGTAATATGTATGATACCAACAATATACGATAAATTACCTGACAATATAAAGAGACAAATTCATATTATTTAAGAAAGAACTAGACTTTTTTAATTATGAAATGAGGATTATTTAAATGATAAATTCTGATTATTATTAATGTATTCTTTTGTAATTAACGCTTTGTAATATTATTATGTCATGGAATTTATTTAATTATTATTGTAAATTAGTGTCAATTTATATTCTTTTGTTTATGATGTCTATAAGCTAAACATACTTACAAATAAAACCTTAAAAATAAATAAAGTAAACTATACTATAAATAAAGCTATACTTACAAAATAACATAAATCTATAAATAAAAAAATGACCCCAAATCGCTGTCGTGCCCAATATGCTGGCCGTCAATATCAATTTAGTTTTAGTTATCAAATGTGATTGCACGCCTTATAAGCCAAAATGTATTGAAAGAAAGAAAGAAAGAAAGAAACTTTATTTGCAAAAAATAGCGACGCAATTACATTTTTACACACAGAGCATATTTTGAAAATCTGTACGCCGCATCTTCAGCAAACAAGGTTTGCACTCAGCATATTGCTGTGCCGGAACTATATCCGACACAACGCTGATTTTCAGTGCAAACCCTCCCTTTGACGTAAAACGAAAAACGACCCAAATTGGTTATTAAAATAATAATTAATAAAACTAATTCTACTTATAAAATACTTAATAATAATACTTTAATACGTGATATATAAAATAAATTTTAATAAATACTATAAATACGTTACTTTAAAATTAAAATAAATACTCCTGTAACAACTTGTATCGAATAATTTATTCGAATACTATTCGCTTCCGTGCTTGGCGAGTATTCCACATTCCGTGTGCCACGTCACTGACATGCATCATGCAACAAATGACATTGCCTAGTTGCCGAGCCATAAATATAAAAAAAAAACAAATGACATTTTACTTCATAACCTATAAAAATATTGAATGTGTTATTTTGCTGTTAAAATATGAAATATATTTTATTTTCCCACTCTGTATAATAAATATGCCGTGCTGCCTTGAGTTACAGGTAAGTTGTCAGACCATGATGTGCGTTTACTGCATACGGGTTTCTTGTTTATGTTACCTATATAAATTGTCATTTTCAGAAAGATGATTTTGGGTGAGAACTCGTCCCCGCTACATATGCACTTTAATTTGCCTGTCTGTGTTGTAATTATCTAAAGCTTTATCAATGCATATGTATGATCTTCTTTTTGTAAAGTGAGAAGATGTCTTTTATAGTGTAATTTAAATGAATTTATTGTTTTTAGGTCTCTAAATGGAGGAGGAATATCGTTCCAGCAATGAGTGGCAGCATATTTGAAACAGCCTATTGAAACAATTACACCAAAACACTTATGTATACATACATTTCTAGTAATAAATTATTCTATTATATTCTTTGGAAAGTCCCCAATTACCTAAATTGGGTAGAGGATGCACAACTTGATTAATATATGGAAAATCGAAAGTCATTTACATAATTATTATTAATACAATCACGCGATGGTACCTTTCAATAAAGGGAATTTCCTTAAAAATTAATATATAAACACAGTATAAACTTTGAACAGATGAGTGCGAAAATGACGAAATCTTTATTGACATTTTTCAGCGCTACAGTTAACAAATGCCGTAAAATTTTCATAGGCGACTCCCATGAAACATAAATTGTCCGCGTTAATATACTGGCGGCGGAACGGATCTCACGAGAGTCGTACTCTGGTGTGACGCGTAAAAGCTTTTCTCTGAGTCGATTAAATTTTAATTAATATTATACGTTGTGTAAATATTAAAAGCCAATATAAAACAGTCTGCAAGTTGCGTATAAATAAGCCTTTTTTGCTCTCGAAATTGAATGTACATCATCCACACCCACTACCGGGGTTAAGCGGTGAGATCACATGGGATTCGCGGAAACTGCCAACTAGTAAAACCAAAACAACCTTCCTTTTGTATGAGTTCAGCAATCAGGGAGACGGCTCACCTGATGGAAAGCGGTTACCGTCCCTTATGGACATTTGTAACACCAAAGGTGCTACCAATGTGCTGGGAACACAATTCAAGGTTGTTATAGCAGAATAGTCTAGTCCAGGGGTGGTCCAGACGGGCAAATACCCTACCAACTGGCGCTGTAAGTTGTTTTGTCGGCTCTTACGACAGGGCGCCCGGCCGCAGGTAATTGTATTCTTTCTCCGTTCCTGCCCTGCACGGATAAGGTTAACGACTTAAAACACCCCAATCTTCCTGTAGTGACCTTAGGGAGTCCTCACACTGGTCGGCAAGGATTCGGCAAATACGACAGATACAGAGATGTAGACATAAGGGCGCCACTGATATCGTTCTCACGGAATAGATCACCGATAAAAGATCATATAAATCAGACCTTCTATTACAAGAGTATTACTTAACCTCAAGTGGTCACCTTTGGTTGACTCACATGTTCGAACGAGTTTTGAACATAATTATACTAATGAAATTGAAACTAATATCACAGAACTATCTCTCTGTGATAAAGTAACATCAAAATAAATTCTATTTAAGTGCTCGTAGGTACCTAAATTGATATTTTTACCATATCTTTAACAATGTTGTAATTGGAAATGTTTGTTTCGAATAGACTTAACCAACGGGTTCAATGGAAACTTTAGAGATACAAATAATTAATTTTCCTGTGTATTCTTTTCAACATATAATATATGCCAGGTCAAAGGATTATGAATAAAAATAGCTGTAATAAAAACTTCGTTTAAAAAAACCGACTTCAAAAACTAAAAAACTAAAATGTATAAAATAACTTATTTCTAAAGCTATTATTCACATATATATTTAATATCCAAATCTTTTTCATTTTTTTTATAAATAGCTTATAAAATATATATACATTTATTTATAAAAAAAATATAAAAAACTGATCTTCGCCGGCAGTGGGGCCTCGGGTCCAGACTACCGGTGGTTAAGGCTCCAGACACAGGAATCTCCTCACAATACGGGCCGTGTCCAACAAAGCTGCCTTCTGCATCCGACCCTTCAACCAGATACCAAGCGAGAGCCTTTCAAGGTGGCGGTCAAGGCTCTTCGCTATTAATCCATTCACTGACACCACTATCGGTACTATGATTGTAGAGTCCAGGTTCCACATGGCGGTAACCTCGTGAGCTAGATCAATATACTTTATTTGTTTATCTTTCTCGGCATTCACGAGGTTACCATCATGGGGGATCGCGACATCTACAATTAAAGCACGTCTCGCAGACCGATCAACTATGACAATGTCAGGCTTATTGGCAACAATAGTCCTGTCTGTGATAATTGATCGGTCCCAGTAGAGCAGATATTGACCATTGTCAAGAACTGGCTCCGGCTTGTATTGGTAATAAGGTACCTCCGACGAGACAAGTCCGTATTTAAGAGCAAGTTGTTGGTGGATGATCCTGGCTACTAGGTTGTGCCTGTGCAAGTACTCGCTGTTAGCAAGACGAGAACAACCAGAAGTGACATGTCTGAGAGACTCACCAGGGCGGTGACACGCCCGACATATGTCAAGCGTGCCGTCCTTCAGAATGTACTTCCGGTAGTTGTTCGTCTTGATAACCTCGTCCATAATTGCACAGACAAACCCTTCGGTTTCCCCAAATAGGTCACCGAAACGTAGCCAGTTCACCGAGGCTAGAAGGTCCACATCAGGCCCTGTTAAAGCCTGATAGAACCTGCCATGCAGCTCCTTGCTCTTCCATACGTCTATACGATCAGAAGCACTCATTACCAACGGTCTCTGCCAGTTCTGTTTTGATAAGGATAGCGGGGTGAACCCTTTGTCTACTGACACTACATCGTAATGCATACCCGCTGTCTCGCCTACTTTGAGAAAATATTCTCTGAGATTGTACACCTCACGGTTGTGGAGGTCTTTGGTATTTAAAAACCCCCTACCTCCACACTTCCGCGGGATGTACAGTCTCATCACAGACGAACGCGGGTGGTGCATCCGATGTGTTGTCAGTAGACAACGAACCCGTCTATCCAGGGCGTCTAATTCAGTTTGAGTCCATCTTAGTATGCCAAAGGAGTATGCTAATGCTGGTATGACCCAAGCGTTGAAGGCTCGAACCTTATTTCCACCTGAGAGAAGGCTCGTTAAGACCTTTCTCAGGCGGGAAAAGAGACGATTCTTCATCGCCTGCTTCACATCAGCATCAGGAATACCCAACGACTCTGACATACCAAGATACTTGTAGGTTTCACCTTCAGAGAGAGTCTTGAGGGATATATTTTCAGATAGTTGTAAATTTTCTGAATTTACAACTCTCCCTCGTTGTACATGCATGACGGCACACTTATCTGCACCGAATTCCATACTAATGGAGTTGCTAAAGCCTATAGCAATTGCAAAAGATCTGGCTTTTTCGATGCAAATAGTTTCACGTCATCCATGTACATAAGGTGTGATATAATCTCACCCCCTCTCCGAAGTTGAAAGCCTAACTTTGACTCCCTAAGTAGAGTACTTAGTGGATTCAAAGCTAGACAAAACCACAGTGGACTCAGACTGTCACCCTGGAAAATGCCCCGCTTGATCCTTATCGGGTCGTGCAAAACAGAAAGATTCCCTCTGTCCCCTGGATGCCTAAGGACCGTGGTCCACTGCCCCATACATGAACTGAGGAAAGCACGGAGAGTTGCATTTACCTAAATTTACCTAGCGCTTGTCGGATCAAGTGCGGGCTATTCAACGACGACATCTGTTGGATGAGTCTACACTTGATCGTCTGCGCACTGAAATACGAACCACCCGTAGAATCAGCGAGACTCCGAGTTCCCCACAACACCCAAATATAACATCTAGGGTGACGGCGTTGTCGCCGATGGAAATGGACGATACTACGGTTGGTAGCGTAAGTAGCCAGGATAATGAGCTTATGAGGATTATGTTTATAATATTATGTTTACACGATAGACACTGTTTTAATACATTTATCAATAAGTTCTAACTATTTTTTGTGGGATTTTTATTTAATTGAAACCACGCACGTCTCACTCTTAAAATGTATATTTTTATTCTCAAGCTATTATTATTAATTTATATTATCTAAAACATCTTAAAGTCGGTGCTTAGTAATTTTCAAAATATAGTAATTTTTATGTTTTCCTTTGCACCGACCTCAAGATGTTTTAGATAATATATATTAATAATAATTAATAGCTTTAGACATAAGTTATTTTATACATTTTAGTTTTTGAAGTCGGTTTTTTTAAACGAAGTTTTTATTTTTTATTTGTTGCTTTTTAGTGTCTAGCTATGTATGGGTGGACCTACGAATGGTGCATGTATGGGTGGACCTACGAATGGTGCCGCGCTTCTTAAAAAATATAGGTCCCAAGAACCGGGAACAGAAAAATGTTCGTAAAATGAAAACTACTGGGCCAAACTATGTCAAATTTTTAGGGGACCACATGGCAGCTATTCCGCGTCGAACAAGAAAAGAATCACGTAAATCGAATCATAAATCTCAGAGTAATCGGTGTACATATGGAACGGAGTGAAAATTATTCTCATGAAAAATATTCACAAAATGAAAACTACTGGGCCAAACTATGTAAAATTTTTAGGGGACCAATAAGAAGCTATTCCGCGTCGAACAAAAAAAGAATCACGTAAATCGGATCATAAATCACGGAGCAATCGGTGTACACATGGAACGGAGTGAAAATTATTTTCATGAAAAATGTACATAAAATGAAAACTACTGGGCCAAACTATGTAAAATTTTTAGGGGACCAATTAGAAGCTATTCGGCGTCGAACAAAAAAGAATCACGTAAATCGGATCATAAATCACGGAGTAATCGGCGAACATACAAAAAAAGCAAAAAAAAAGATACAGACGAATTGAGAACCTCCTCCTTTTTTCCAAGTCGGTTAAAAAATCCTACACAGATGGTGTAGCTGGCACAAATAGTCTTATCTTATGCTAATATATTCTTTCAGTGCTAGATAGCTCATTTATCAAGGAAGGAAGGAAGGCTCATTATATATATATATATATGTGAAGAATGTTTTAAAATCGAGGGTATACTTTTTTTAAACTATTCTACGCAGACGAAGTCGCGGGCAGAAGCTAGTATAAAAACATAACGGATAATTTGTATTCAAAATACTTTTTAAGAAATGATTTATTTTTTTGGATTTTCATATAGCTTATTGAGGACATAAAACTGTCAAATAGAAAGACCAAAAATAGTATTCCACTATTCATATTTGAATTTGAATAATTACAACGAACCCATATCAAGGAAATAAAACTTTATTGTTGACAAAAAAATATCTGCAGGGTAAGCAACCACTCTAAATAAATACAAGTGCGCTGCCCCAAAAATCTCGCTAGTATAAATGACACGAGAAATTTCCAGAACATATTCCCATAAATATGATAACAGAGGGGAGACGGTCGCGTTCACGGCGCAGCATCACCTTAAGGCACTTACCGCTCGCTTCGACGCCCATAACTCTAATAAGACATCCTGGGATTCTGTATATAGATACAATACATTGTCTACAGGAGGGAGCATTATTATTCATTTTACATTTATGTCTTCTTATATTAATACTATTCTAAGAGACGCTGAAGATCAACTTTCATCCACCTGATAACCAGATGAGACATATTGTTTATCAAATTATAGAGATTTGTTAACACGCGTGTGATAGCTAGCCAATCGAAAAATGTCCATGGCTATGTTTGAAGTCTTCAAAGCAAGGCAATGATATTCCATGAAAGCCTTTTTGCAGACAATATCTATACGTCTATACGTTTATTTTTGTAAATAAATTATCTTTCTTATGATATAAATTTTTACTGCTTAACAAAACGGTGTTGTTAAATTATTTATCCATGAACAGAAATAAGTGTTCAGTTATCAAGAGTGAAGGTTGTGGAAAAAAATCTGATAAAATTAATTTAATTAAAAATTGCCATGAACACTTTTTGATGGCAGGCTATTGTTACGAGTGCGGCACTCGAATTAAAATGCCGTTGAAATCACTATAGAATTTATTAGAATTATACAAACACGTATAGCACAGGTAAAAATATAACTGGACATAACCAGTACAAATTGCACGATACAATAACACGCGCAAAGTCCGTCACTATATAGCTTATCGAATGTATACGTCTTGTTCGTATCGTAATCCTCGCTTGACTGCTTCACCCCTACGCTCGGGCATTGTTATATCCTAAACTATACAATACAACACTCGACAGCGTGAATTGAATTTTCCAAGAAAATGTAATCTGCACACCTGCGGCCATAAACGAGTACAGTAACAATAGGATGTTTTGTCTAATTACAAAGTAAACAAAAGAAGTCCAAATGCGGGAAAAGTAATAAGCAACAGGTGTGCATTCAGTTTGTCGGCGTGTAACACTATCATAGACATTTTTATTATAAATAAATACAATTTATTAAAAAATATGTCTCATCTGTTACCAGATGGGAGAAGGTTGACCTCTAGAGTTTCCTCTACTATACGAAACTGTTACAAACATTCATATAAACTTCTTTGTGAGCTAATCAATAACTAGGAGTCACTTATGGCCGGTTCCTCCATTTTACATATTAAATATTTCCATTCACTTGCCTTACTATCGCTTGAATTTTGTCATTACTTGTATAGAGCTTATGTCAAATTTTAAGCGATAGTAGGCAAATGAATGATCGGTAAGATCGGTAAGCGGGCCTTAGAGATTTGGGCCTAATTAAACCAACGCTTCGGAATAGATTATAGTGCGCCTTATTTAAAAAATGCAAAGAAACTTACAGTGCATTTACATTTTATTTATTCTATATTTGTACTTCCATTCAAGTTTTAGTGGAAAATTAGCTGGCCCGTCAGACGGTGTCTTATTCTGAAAAATTAAAATCTAGGTTCCGATTGCAGCGCCACCGCGGGTTCAATTGTAGATTTAAACTACGAAAGGACCGCGCTCAAATAAACAAAAAATCTCGTCATAATCCTGGAACCTGGATCCAATGCCACTTACCGGGTTCAATTATAAATTTAAGCTATTCCGGGACCCATTTGAACGTACATAACAAAAATCATCAAAAGCGGTCCAACCGTTTAGGAGGAGTTCAGTGACATACAAACGAACAGAGGGAATATTATAATAAATATAAAGACGATATGTCTCATATTCTACAAAAAATGCTTGATTTATCTTTGATATATCAACCAGCCAAAATGGCTTCACCTCCTACTAGTAGTATCAATACTGTTTTGATTTATTGAAGTAGGTACAGAAAAGCCTAACGATACTTCTTTAGCTAGGTAATACCAACATTTTGGACGATAAGTATGTTTTTATGTGTAAATTGCGAATAAATAAATAAAACACAGACGAGGAAAAACTAAAAATGATCTTCAATGTTTCAGCAAACGTTACATTGGTCACCAGTGATACTTCACGTAATATTTGATGAGTAACCGGCAAATTTGGGAATGATGATATCTTTCAATTTTATTGGCCGTTAGATTCGATATTGCTGGTAGAATTGACTCAGATAAATTGGTGTTTTAGTACTGTTATTTTTAGTTGATGTGGCGCTATTAAATGACAATTTTAACGTATTAAAACTTTTAATATAACCTATCTATATATGAAAAGAGTAGGGCTCTGAATGGCCCACAAGTGGGAGTGCTTCTTGGGAAATTATGCTTGTTCAAATGAACTGCACTGGGAGAGATATCTGTCCTTTATTCTTACACCAGAAAATTAAACGTTCTACAAACCTTGAAATACACCTCTTCCAGGGTCTGATTAGGCTACAACTCGCAGAAGAACAGCACACGCCACTAGTGCGACATCACATTATCAAACTTTTCGCAAGGTATGCAAATAAAGCATAGCCTATTAATCAAAGTCTGATGGCAGAATAATATAAAAAGACATAACGCACGGGGTAATATTGCAGTAGCAAACATTGACTGATCAGTGCCGAAATTGGCAGCTTTATTCTCAGCTTCGTGTTGGCCGTCACCTCACACAGAAAAGTGGGTAGACTACAAAATTAGTGGAGCGATTTTTTATTCCTTTATCAAGTAAGGATCTAACAGGAACTATTTATGATTTATTTTTTAGGATTTATCAGGGTTTATTTATGTTAACCGTTAGCAATTTACAACACTCAGAGATTTTAATTAGTAATTTATTGTGCCAACGAGTTGCAGGTTAGCAGTATCCAAGTTGTCTGCTATTTCAGAAATAGTTTAAAATATGACACTGGGGTTCACCTTTTAATGACATGCGAAATTTATAGTATTTTACACATAATAAAGTGAGTTTGTTAGTTCTTAAACGCGTCTTCATAGCCTTAGATATGAAGTAATGAAATTGAAGACAAACATGAAATTTGGGTAATGAATAATGTCGATGAACATTCTTTCACATTTTATTTTAGAAAGTTCCCTTAGTATAGGGAAGATTACGAAGAAACTGCAGGAAAAGCCCTAGCTAAACCTTATAATATTTGTTATATATTACGTTCAAATTTATAGAGATATTGAATTCCACATTTTTGTAGAAATTTCACCAAAGCACACTTCTATTTTAGGATGGATATCACAGAGATTTGTTAGTTTACAACAGGCATAAATACAGCGGCACGAAAACTGCGTTCATTTTCCGTAGATGAACGGGATTGTTCTGAAATACTCGTATGTGTTGTATTTTGAAAATAAAGACACGACGGCCGACGCCTACGGTGGCGCGGCGTCCGTCCACAATTTATGTTTCGCCCGCGCGTCTAGTGAAAGCCTCCGATGAAAGTTTCATCGTATCTGCGAGTTGCAGGCGTGAAAATAAAATTGGAGCGAGCTTTCAGCTTACAAAAATGCCGACCATCACAGCAGAAGGATATTGTTGGTTATATTTCCTTTTGATAAATTTTAGACAAGTTGTAACATATTTTCATAACACTATTATTTTTCTAACATCAAAATAATTATTATAAAAATATTAATTACTAGCAGCCCGTCCGGGCTTCGGGAGGTTTATGGCAATTTTTTTACACATTGGGTTACATTATTGAAGTTTTAGTAGATCTCCCTATCTTTTTTTAATAATAAATGTAGCCTATGTTACTCAGGAATAACGTAACATTTTAATAGTTTTTTTTTTGAAAAACGCGCCTACGGATTCTACCTCATAGGTGGCGGGGAAAACGCGGGACCTTTTCTACCTGCTTAACATTCGATGAGTTAAATTTGGTAAGTTCTATGGTAAAGAAAAGAGTTAGGAATGAATAAAAAATTTCACTTTTTTGCTTATAACTTCTTTAATTTTTAATTTAGGGCAAAAAGTTATATAAACAAATTTGTAGGCAAAACAATTTGCTACAAATTATGGCTTTGCAATTTTTTTGTAAGACGCATAGTTTCCGAGATATCGCGAAAAAAGTGTTCTCACCACTTTTTCCAAGATGGCGGCTGGAGGACAAGGTGACCCCACAAACTTGAGGTTAAGCTTCTATTGACCCCCCACACATGTCACAAAAATAAAATTGCGTCCTCTAAAAAATGCAATATTCGGTCCTTAAATTGTAAGATTTCCATGGATTATAATGTGTCCAGAAGTCTTGACTCAAGCGGATTAGCAAGTTTCACACATTAATTGTGATGTGTAGTTTTCATCTCAATTTTTTTCTTTATTGTAAGAACGTGGTAATTGTAACAATATAGACATTACCAGAAAAATTGCCTAATCGGTGTATCCTTCCCGGCCAGAGTTAGAATACGTGTCGAATGAGAGGCACATGCATTAGCTACTAAGATACAATAATTGATTTTTTTCTAATCGTCAAGATAACGCTATTTATTTTAGGAATCAATCATCATTGTTCGATATTGATTATATTCGAAGCATCTGCATTCCTATTGTTACGTGCGAGCAGTTATGGATTGGAAGAAAACACTAGTTTTTGTCTAAAAGCTTTTATTGACTTACACACCTCTCTGCAGGGTTTCCCCTATACGCACGATCAACGATGCACAGTCCAGATGATAAGGTGTCTCGCTCACAATACCGTCGCCGATATTGCGTAGACCACCTCCTGCTGCTGCAGTGCTCACCTCCGATATTACCGCGTGTAGCTCGCTTCTGGTTCTTCCCTCGAACTACGCTACACACCTCCTTCCCTTAACTGTCCACTAAACTTGTCACTAAATTCACCACTTAACTCGTCACTGTCTTCTATTAACCTTCTCTTCCAACTCTTTAGAATCGCACTAGTCGCTTCGCTGTCTTGAACTCAACTCAACATTAAACTGCCCGGTAGGCGCGTCTTACGCTATTTATATGGAAGAATTTTCTGGAACCCATAATTTCGTTATTCTTTTATTTACTATCTGTCCCTTTCTAAACATCTATCTATCTCTGTCTTTTCCTTCTCAAACCTTCTATTCGAGAACTTTCGTTTATATATCTATCCCTTTCTAACATCTATATATCTCTGTCTTTTCCTTCCCGCACTTTCTATTCTAGAACTTTCGTTCAGGGTCTATCCCTTTCTAAAACATATCCGTCCATGTCTTTTCCTTCCAGAATTTTCTAGCTTTTTCTAAAAGTTTTTAGTAGTTTTTACTAACTAGATGGTTCCACCATCATTCGCCACACTATTTTAAATTTCTCTTTACTCGGTCTTAGACGTCTCTTGCCGTGACAACATTAGCAGGTAGTTTTGTTTATTATAGCTACGATTTCATTGTTATAACCATTATTAGTAGACAGACAGAGCACTTGATTGATTTCGTATAAAGAAACGCGTATGTCGGTTTAATATCGCCGGTTTAAGTTAGATTGTATAAGGACCGATTTTTCAATCAGCAGAAAAAAAATATTCACAGAATAAAATACAAGATAAAAAAACCAAAAATGACGGTTGCATCAATAAAACAGTCCAATTGTTTCACTTTTAAATTCGACCAGGTTATAATTTATTCTACCGGTAACTTTTATATCTTTTTACGATTTTTTTTAACCAGGGGAAATCCGTTTGAGGACTAAGCCGCGACAGGCGCGGAAGCCTGGGGGGATAATTCGCAACCTAGTGTGGGATTCGCCAGATCGGGGGTGGCATTAGCATGCCCGGTCAAAACCGGTGCCATGCTATTGCCACTCCCCAGTTAGGGATACCCACTAAAACCCCTGGGTGTTCCGTCCTTCGCCTTGTGCCCGGGCTACGGGTATATGGCCTAGCCTCTCCGCAGCCCTGGCAGGCGTGAGCCTCGAGAGGCTTCTTCCACTGTCGAGGGACTACTTTTCTCCCTCAGCATCTTCAATCTCTCTAGGTGTGGGGCGGTCTGTAACTCGCCCCACGGGAGGAGAGGTGAGCGCGCGCGGAACACGCCGCGCCCCCATCGCGACGGCATGTGCAGGTGAGTGAGAACCTCCATACGCCAAGAGGCCCAACCCGTGCCACCCGTTTATGGTGGCCGAAGGTCCTGGCTGGCCCTCCGGCGCCGACGCGTCCTCCTTTGGTGGAAGCGGAGCAGTGATGTGCGCTCACGCTCCCTCCCGCTCCGCCTCCTCCTTCGCAAGCATGACGCGCTCGCAGAAGGAGGAGACGGCGTCCCATCCTGTTGTACTGCCGACCATGGCACGTACTACGGCCGGGAGCGAAAGGTCATGACGAGGTCTCTGCGCTGCTTTGTCTAGGCAGGACACTCCTGGAGTGTATGCAGCGCCGTATCCTCGTCGCCGGTGTCACAATGATGGCACCGTGACGTCGGCTCGCGGCCAAAGCGACACAGGTACCTGCCGAAGCAGCCGTGCCCCGAGAGGACCTGTGTCAGCCAGAACGTCAGGGTGCCGTGTCTTCGTCCAGTCCAGTCCAGTCCTGCAGAACGGGCCTCACCACTTTGATGGTGGTGAGACCCGCGCTAGGGTGTCTGAGGCGTTCTTCTCACACCACCATGGTGACGTCGCGGAGCTCCGACCAGCAAGCCTCCGTCTCCTGAGGCGCCGGTCTTGTGCTCCTCGCCAGGGCCTCTTTGCGCCACTGTATAGCGTCCGAGGGCCCTGGCTTCGAGGTCCCATGGTGGGGATCATGGTGGGCAGCAAGGCTATATTTCTGGCCATCAGGTCTGCCCATACGGGAGCCCCGTATAGGGTCACGATGCCTTCGAAAAGTTTTCGGCACGTGGCTTCGAGTCCCCCAATGTTGGGCAACAGGCGCGAAAGTGCTCCCGCCGCCCCCTTGAGCTTGGGGGCCAATTGTCTAAAATATGCCGAAAAGTCCCATCAGCTATCGAGGACCAATCCTGGGATTGGTCCTCGATGGAGAAACTATGAAGTATCTGGATACTTCATAGTTTCCCCGATGCCGATGCGGACGCCTCCTACAACGATATTTGTGTCCGGAGGTGGACAATTTCGAGGGCCGTGAAAGGTCACGGCCTCGGCTTTCTGCAGAGCCACCTCCAGACCAATTCGCCGGATCCTGCCTACAATTTGTGACACCCCAGCCGTGCCCATGATGCACGCCTGCTTATGGGTCCTCCAGTTGGCGGCGATCATCGTGTCATCTTCGTTGACGCTGACGCCATTATCTGTTAGCCTACTCCAAGCAATAAAACAAAAATATTTGTTGTGAAGATACAAAAATGTTTTTGGAACAAGTGCAAAAAGGGACTGTGCTAAATGTAAATAAAGCGAATCAAACAGATATACTCGTATACCTATTAATGTCGTGACGAATACCACTATGAGCGCCTTAAGCATTGTTTTGCGAATAGAAAAAATGTTTGAGGAGGCGTGTCACCTCATTTTTATCAGAGCTCTTTCGCATGGTTGCCTTCTCTGAATACCAAGAATTTATTGCGTTGTACAGCCTTCAACGGAGCGAGAAGAATTAACCGACAATCAACCAAAGAGAACTTGTACCTAGACCATGAATGATATAGTTTATGCTTGATAAAAAATATTTTCTAGTATTTTTTTATTCACCTATTACTTCTTATATCGCGGGCGCACCTGCGATAGTGTTAGAGATATTAACTGTGGCAGATGAGTTTTGTTCAAAGAGAAAAAATAACATCATTATCGAATAGCCACATTAGTGTATATATAATATACATACGTTATCTGTCAATATTTAATGTCATTAATAATGCCGCATCGCAAATAACGCATTAATTCTAATGCCATATCTGCGTGGAATGGCCTATATCTATAATATTACCGGCATACAATATATAAAACAAAGTACAAACAAATTATTTGGAAAGTATTTTTAAATTTCGAATCTCTATTATCTACATCATGATTTGTCAATCTGAGGGTCGCGACCATCGTGTCGGTCGTGTTTGTCATTAAAGGGGGTCGCAGTCTGTTAAAACTTAAATGAATAAGTAAACGGTCAATTAAAATCTAATATATATAATTCTCTTGTCGCGGTGTTTGTAGTTAAACTCCTCCGAAACGGCTTGACCGATTCTCATGAAATTTTGTGTGCATATTGTGTAGGTCTGAGAATCGGACAACATCTATTTTTCATCCCCCTAAATGTTAAGGGTAGTCCACCCCTATTTTTTTTATATTAGATAATTTTTATTTTTTTATGATACAGCATTAAAAAATACATACAACCCTAAATTTTCAACCCTCTACCATCAACCCCTATTTTTTCGGGTAGGACGACGTCTGCCGGGACAGCTAGTATTATTATTATTTCATAGTGGAGAGATCGCAAGACTTTTTGGTATTTTCGTGGATCGCACGTGTAAATCGTTGAGAAACAATTATCTACATGTTTACATTATACACATTGAAATCCTTTTTATAGAATTTAAAAAATACCTTTCTAAAATTACGAAGTGGCGGCTACTCATAACACCTACCTAATAAATCTGTCTATATAACTAAAATAGAATCGTAGAAATGTATGTAATGCACGTAGCTTGAGAACGACTAGCGATTTTGATGAATTTATTTGGGTGTGTTTGAGAGGGTCCCCGGATTATTTAGATTCACAATTGGATAGGGTCCTAAATTTTAATTTTTTTAAGGCAGGACAACGTCTGCCGGGACCTCTAGGAAAGTATAAATATTGTATTGACTAAGTAAATAAATTTCAGCAACATGCGTTTGAGCAGAGAATTTTAGCTTTATAAGTGTATCAGCAAACCTTGATTCCGGTGATACGTTTCCGGGGCAAAAGAGATAAGCGCGTCTTCGTATTTCATCTCCGGTACTAAGTCGTCCTTTAGTAGCTACGGACCGAAAGGAAAACGAAAACAATTTTCAAAGCGATCCTTCCTCGCTGCAGATCATTACTGCAATCTTCAACTATGTTTTAATATCTTTTTGTGTCTAGTTATCAGACGCTCTAGAGAATAGTTTCTAGGAAAAAGTATTTCTTTTACAATTTTTATTTGTCTATAAGAACAATTTTGTAGATGGTTCGAGTTTGTACAATTAATTTAAAATTGAGAAAAATGTCATGGCGAGGCATTCAACAACAACTAAATAAAAAATTCAATTTTTTTATTCAAAATAAGTTCTACTGATAATTATTTATCTATCTTTGTCTATTAGAGAATCACGTGAAAACAATTGAATGGAATTAAATGAAACTTGACATAGAGTTAGAATATAGGTTTAGATCAACACTTAGGACAATTTAATCCTGACAAATGACGTCATTATAATGGGATAGAAGAATACAAATGTACTCAGTGGACGAATGTAGCGAGAAACGTTGCGCCTTTTACTGCCGCCGCGCACCGTTGCTTATATTCTTTTTTAAATGCTGCGGTACTTTGTGTCCTGGGAACCCCCCGGGAGTTTCAAGTCAATATTGAACGAAGGACGACGTCACCAAACTTCGAAACGGTTGGGCCGATTTTGATTATTTTTTGTATAGGTCCTGGGATAGTGGAGATTCACAATTGGATCCGGTAAGTCTCACTGTAATCGTGCTTTTAATTTCCAGAGCAGGACAACATTTGCCGGGCTCCCTAGTGTTGTTATAAGAATATCATAGTTGAGTTCGATATAATGTAAATTGTTTACCGATCTTTACGTAATCTTGTTTTAGCTGTTAGCTTTTTCCACAACATATTGAGCCATAAAAACGATAATCTAGAGTGAAGACTTGCTTTTATAACGAAATATCGAATGCCATTATCTTTAATCTAAATTGACGATATACACCAGTGAAAAGTGGTGATCCCGCAGTAACTGCTTATTGATTTCACAGAGATCAGTGTGAACGAACTTTGATCACGCAAGATTTCCTGTAAGCGTATGAGATGAGGTATTTACACGATCTTTAAGGTCTTTATATACTTTTTTCACTCAATAAAGGCATGGGGTTAAATAAAAAAGGGTGGTTTTAACTTCATTTATTGTTTAATCACGTAAAACATATGTGTGTGCAGATGTTGTTTAAACGAATGTTTAAAATATTTTTAAGTCTTACAAGTAAAAAACTCACTAGTAGAAATCAGATAAAAATTAAATTGATAATCATGCAACGTAGTTTTTGGATATAATATTGATCAGGTATAATGTAGTTAAATATGAAAATAAAGTTTAATTTTGGGTTGGGCATTGATTAGAAAGTTTTAGTCTAAAATAAAAGGTAAGAAAGCAGGCACTGATTTTATAAATATTTTTTCTATTACTTTGGTCGGATCTTAGAATTAGAATAACATAATGAACACTAGGAACTGTAAAATTTATATATTACATCAATGTCGTAATAATATTACTTGAATGTTCCAAGGCTCGGTTTAAGTCTTCCTGAAACGAGGAAAAACAGACATTTTCTCATCTTGCTAAACGTCGTAGGCTAATAGTATACAAATACAATACCAATTTATGACGTCATAACCTTGTACAATCGTACAAATACTAAATTGACGGCCTCTGTGATTGAGCGGGCTAAGCCTTTGACGGCCTACCTCACTGCAACCCAGCGGTTCCGGGTTCGATTCCCGGTATAGTAAATTTCGGAAACGTATTTTCTCAGTTATTTACCATGGTCTGGGTGTCTGGGATCGGCCCCAGAGTGGTCCTTTGTATATTACCCATAACACAAGCGTAACTTGCTTAATTTGGGGATATACAATGTGTGTGTTTGTCTGCAGATTATTATTTATTATTATTATTAAATAAATTATTAAATTTATTTAACCTGTCAAGTAGCTATTATTTATTTTCGAAACATTAATTAAGATTAATGTTGTTTTAAAAGTAAGACGATTCTGTGATATTTTAGGTTACGCCGTCGGTCATACCCTAGTAAGTAGCTCTATTTTAGTTACATAAAAACTGAAATAGGTTTGGTATATAGTATTTACCTTCATTGAAACATTACTTAAATGTTGGTGAAAACCACTTAAAATCCGTTGGGTTTAAAAGATGTTAGTGGATATACAGACAACGAGACGAGGTAAGCTACTTTGTTTTATACTATGTTAAGATATTAATGATTTAAGAAAAACTGCCTAAGAGCTGTACGCTCTTCGGCCAGTGTTCAAAGTAACACAAGAATTATAAGCGATTATAATAGAAAATTATTACATAAAAAAATTATTTATCTCGGCGAATTAATTACCCATCTACAGTTTAGCGTAAGCCAAAAAAGTCGAAAGCAGGGATTGGATTCCAAAGCTGACCTCGGCCAAGTGAGGTAATTAATTACGCGTGGCTGTTTTTGCAGCGGCCGGCGGAAGAAAACGGCCAAGATTTATTGTTAGCGCCACTTCACTTCTGCGTCTCTAGACGGGGCATTACTAATCTTTTCTTTAATTTCGATCCCTTGTTTTTCCCAGTGCGAATAGAGCTGTAAGGCGGTTTAACGGAAATTATCGTTTCAGCTTTTGACGTGCTATACAGACTTGTATTATCTTATTGTTGTTTTTCAGTTCACTACAATGGCGGGCAAAAGAACTAAATCCATACAATCTGATTAGGTGTAGTTAATTGTAGGTATTGATTATCAGTCCGTGCAGGCATAGAGGAAGGAAGAATTTCCTGCGGCTTGTCGTGAGAGGCAAAACAACCCACACCCAGATGCGTAGGGTGTTTGTCCGTCTGGATGGCTACCACCCCTGCTCTGGACTATCGGCATAGTCTAGTATATATCGGCAAACTCAAGGTTGTTAGGACGGCTCCTAACAACCTTGAGTTGTGTTCCAGCATCAGTGGCTAGGTTTCAGTCCCCTTTAGAGAGCGGCAACACATTGTTACAAATGCCCATAGGCGATAGTAATCGCTTTCCAACAGGTGGGCCATCTGTGCCATGTGTCTGACCATTTGTCTGCTGAAATCGTGCAATAAAAAATATCAGTTCAAGTACACTGTAGCTCTTTGATTGAGGCCTAGTTCTTAAGTCAGCTTCAAAAGCTAAATTTTATTAACAAGTTTACATTTTCTGACTGCAATTCATGCTTAAAAATAATCTATATCCTACACCGTTGTTAATTTATAAACAAAAATATATATAAACTTTTATTTATGTTTATATATTCTAATATTAAAATTGCTAATCTATTTTGCTTAAAGGTTTAGGCATTGCTATACTTTTTTTTTATAATTTTTTTTTATAATTTATTCATGACCATAGAATCAAAGTCTTTCAGTCGGAAACATGTTAATTAATAGGTCTTCGTATAGTAGCGCAGTTGTATTGCAAGCTACAACCGACGCCATTCAATGGAGTTCTTGTGAAAACTCGAAAGGCCACATTTGACTACACACTTCACATTTCTCACAAAAACACATAATTATTACTCAAGAACTATCAATATCCTACAACTATTGTTCATTAGTATTTTTACACATTTTTAGAAAATAAAACTGCACAGCACAACGTCCCCTTTCAGTTCCCGCCAAAAACTCCGCATTGCTATACAACGTGGTAATGTTGCCAGATTTTTGGGAGCGTTCCCGGTAAGTGACAGTGGTTTGGTACCTATATTTTATTTATAATTATACCTCTCTTTTATTTAGATCTAGCTTTTAATATAGCTTAAAATGTAATTTATTTTTAAGTTTATATTGTATTTTAAATAAGTAAGTAAATTAATAAAAAAAATAATGTTGATTATTGATAAGTCCAAAACTAAATAATAATAGGGGGCCGAATTTGGTTATTTTGTTTAATTGTTTTTTATAGATTATAAATTAAGATTAAATTGATTATAAAATATAAATCAAAGTAAGTAACTGGTTGTTAAAAAATATTATATCGCAGTGAATATATTTAATAGTTTATTATATTATCATAATCATAGCTTTCATTAATAACAAGACAAAGATAACGAGTAAAATCATAGCAATGACAAAATAATTATGCTTTTGGTACAATGAGATCGTTAACATGTGAGTTATTGCTGAAAAATATACTTACAAAATGTTATACAGATACGTAAAATTCTAATTAATATTGTGGCGACCGAGGGTAGAACTTTCCGGCATCGTAAACCAGTCGCAAGACTTTTGGAAAAAGGCAGAAGATTCTGGAAGGAAAAGACAAGGACGGATATATTTCAGAAAGGAACGGACGATGAACGAAAGACAGAGATAGTTAGGTGTTAGAAAGGGATAGATGTATAAACGAAAGTACCCAAATAGAAGATTCGGGAAGGAAAAGACAGAGATAGATACATGTTTAGAAAGAGACAGATAGTAAATAAAAGAATAACGAAATTATGGGTTCCAGAAAATTCTTCCGGGTATATAAACAGCGTAAGGCGCGCCTACCGGGCAGTTTAGAGTTGAGTTGAGTTCAAGACGGCGAAGCGACGAGTGCGATACTAAAGAGTTGGAAGAGAAGGTTAATAGAAGACAGTGACGAGTTAAGTGGTGAATTTAGTGACAAGTTTAGTGGCCAGTTAAGGGAAGGAGGTGTGTAGCGTAGTTCGAGGGAAGAACCAGAAGCGAGCTACACGCGGTAATATCGGAGGTGAGCACTGCAGCAGCAGGAGGTGGTCTACGCAATATCGGCGACGGTATTGTGAGCGAGACACCTTATCATCTGGACTGTGCATCGTTGATCGTGCGTATAGGGGCAACCCTGCAGAGAGGTATTACGTGCGGCTGTGTAAGTCAATAAGCGCATTTATTTAAAAACTGGTGTTTCCTTCCAATCCTAAGTGCGTACCCCGCGCGCACGTTACAATATGAATTTCGCATAACGCACTGTTGATCGTCTTTCCAAAGTTAGATTCTAATTAGAAGAAAGATTTTGTTCCTCCTGAGCTAATTAACATACTAAAAGAAGTTTACAGGCGAATATTATATTATAACCCTAAGGTGTTGAATTTAACAATAAATATTAAATTAAAATTACTTACAGTATACATAGGGTTGACATACGTTGTTAACTGAACTTATTATAATATCATGCGTCGATTTAAGCATGAACATTGTTTTTACGGGTCTTATCATATAGAAGTGCCCTATGCCAGTTTTCCAGACCCGATCGAAGGCCTTTGCAATATTCAGACTTAATGCCAATGAAAAATTTACCTGTATAAACCTATTAGTCTCTAAGATTATGGCTGTGACGTTTATGAACATAAGATAAGAAGTAACATGAAAATATTACGCGGTTCCCTTTTCCACAATAGCTATACATGTACAACCCTATTATAGTGATAAAAATAAATCTAAACCTATATACAGAAATACTGTTGGCTTATTTCCTATTAGTAAAATAAACTGGGAGTTGTTAATTAAAGTTTCCGTTTGAATAACTTACTGAAATTTCAATATAAGGGAAAGGTCGTGAATTTGTCCTTCCATTTATTATAATGCCCTAAGGACTGATAGATGCTCAAATTAACTTGTACACTACTAAATTGGGTTGTTTTCTATTCTATGTTATTCCATTATATAATTGTGATTATTTTACGTTTATATAAAATTCGATAAAATTAAAGGTGAATACATAGCAAATATTTTCGTGAATACGTATAGTATGGACGCTTCAGGAGTGATCTAGTAACGGACACAAAAATGGAAATATCAGAGTAGACTCTAAGTAGAATGTTAAGCAGTAAACAAGCCAGATCACCTAGAACCGTACTGCTTGAATATAGCAAATTATATTAAGAGGAATAAAACAAGCTAAGCTTAGACTGACACAACAACATTGTTTATGTATAGTAGAGAATACAAAACTGCATAAAACATATTTTTTTATTTTTTATTGTAGGAGTTCATCAGACAGGCAGACGGCCCACTTGATGGAAAGCGGCTACCATCGCCTATGGACATTTGCAACACCAAAGGTGCTACAAATGCGCTGCTGCTTTCTTAAGGGATATAATATTTATAAAAAGTCTTAAGAAAGTAGATACATACGTATAATATTGTAATAAAAAAATAATTGTTCATATAGTCCTTTACTATGTTGAGGAAAATAGTAGGGCTTACTAAGCCCTATCTAATAATAAAAGATAACATTTATGTTAGGTGTGAATATATAAAAAAATAGGTAATTGCAAGTTCTTGTTATTTTAGAACATTAATGCAATGCTCTTATGTAAACTTATTTAATACTGTTACACGCCGACAAAGTGAATGCACACCTGCAGTTTATTAACTTTTGTTTACTTTGTATTTAAAATTTGTAATTAAGAAAAACATCCTATTGTTACTGTACTCGTTTATGGCCGCAGGTGTGCAGATTACGTTTTCTTAGAAAATTCAGTCCACGCGGTCGATTGTTGTATTGCCTAGTATATAACAATGCCCAAACGGAGGGGTGAATCAGTCAAGCGACGATTACGATAGGAGCAAGACGTGTACATTCGATAAGCTATATAGTGACCGACTTTGCGCGAGTTATTGAATCGTGCAGTTTGTACTGGTCGTGTCCAGTTATATTTGTACCTGTGTTATACGTGTTTGTGTAGTTCTCATTAATTCTATAGTAATTCCAACGGCATTTTAATTCGAGTCCCGCACTTGTAACAATACCTTAGGCTGGTTTATATTTTGGCTAACCCATTAGCATTGCCATATAGCGTGGAAATGCGGTCAACATTTAGGGAAACTCCCCCACCGACAGTGATTTGGAATACATTTTATATTTGTAAATATGTATGAAGTAGTTTTATTGTTTATAGATGGTATAAATAATTGTAAAAAATATAACGTACCTTATTAACACAAGGAAACAATTTGAATATGAGCCATAAGTTTCACAAATTCAAAATAGAGCGCAGTTGTGACTTGTGATATATGGTATCGACTAAGTTTCCCCATGTTAGGTATATGAAGTTACACTGTTGAAAATGGTTGGTACTAGTTTGACAGTTACGGTCAATTCATTCAGGGACCACGCACCAACCGAAACAGCAGGGAAGCGGCCAAATCATGCATTACCTTCTTTTTTGATGCAAGATAAATTGATAAAGAAAATAGTTTGTATAAAATGTATTTGTTAAGTTGTGCCTTTCTGTCTATCAGAACATTTGTCTGAAATAGATACCGAAACAATCCAATGGATTTTAATGAAAATCTTGGGAATAAACCAACAATTTTATCATATATTTTGTGTACTTTTCAATTCAGTATTTCTGTAGGGTTCAGAATATAAATTATAAGAATATCCGGATATAGTTTATACTCTATAAACAGTTCAGAATATATTTAAAAAATTACAGTTTTATGTCTGAAAATAATAAGCTATTATAAATTCAAAATAAATATTAAAATTTTGTGAAAACTGCTATTTACACGATGTTAATAATAAGGTTTTCCCAGAGCGATACAATATTGGGCTCTTCAAACATCGGCTTCCTTAATACGGCAGATGTCCTTGAACGACGATAGTCACTTGATATCAAGTGGACCCGTTTGTCAGCTTGCCTACAGTTAAACAAAAAAAAAATGGTTTGTGTGTTAGTTTAGTAGTTTGTCTCGTAAAAACTCTGAAACGGGATGAATTAAAAGAGGAACTTTATTTTAATTATTCATAAACGTCTTATTTGGATATTTCGCAAGATTGCAAGCTTCATCCCTGAATATAAAGTCTTAAGGTCAACTGGAATTTTTAATATAGTGAGAATAGAGTCGGAAGAAAATTAAAGAACAACTAAGTTTTGACACATCATTTAGACTCCTCTCCATTCAAATCGTCCAATTATGAAATTGGTTGACATAATTATCCTTGCATAGAAGCATATACCATAGGTACAAATACAATACACCGATCTTAAACTTTGAATAACATAGCAGTAAAGTTGTATTTTACTTTCTACGCTATTTTTTACAATTTTAATATAGTTCATATATTTTCACTGCTTCGAACAAAATAAATTCTAATGAGGTATGGCCCTAGGTATTGTTGTTATTCCAACTTTGGCCGTTAATTAGTGAGGCGGAGGCGTGCTTGGAAAGTAACCGAGATCCCAGGTGGGATGTGCTTCTATGTTACAACGTGTATTTGCATAAAAGTTAGTGCAGTTTCTGTATAACCACCAACTTCTACATATATAGTACTGTTCATTAACTAAATGCCCTTATTTTTGGCAAGGATTTATGTGCAATTTTGGAACCGCTCATTTGTCTTTCATATTATAGGCTGTGTTAGGTACATGGGAAACTTAGATTTAAGTATATACATAACTATAAGCCGCGCGCAGAAAGTTATATATTATTGTATTGTATTACTTACTATTATTGTATAGTTACATCTTTATACTTGTGAAAAGTATATACAATAATAAATTAAAATAACAAATTTATTGTAACAACTATTTATGTAACCCCTTTTTGTCAACCCTACTGACCATCGACGCGTGACATCATGAAGCTATCGGCAAACCTTCTGCGCATGAGTAGTAGCAGTGTTATCGTTGTCATACGTGTTACCCAAACAAACATAGTTATTGCTTAAAAACAATAACCTTAAAGTAGTGTTCATTCATAGACATTTTTTTTTAAGTAGGAGGTTCTCAATTTGTGTTGTAAATATCTTTTATATGTTCAGTCCTACCTTTTTTTTCGATCCCTATGTATTTTTGTAACACCTTGAAGTCGGTGCATAGACAGACACAATTTTGTAAAATATAGTGTTAGTTAATATTTTTATGTTTTACTTCGCACATAGTTCAAAATATTGCAGAAATAGTAATTTTTTGCTTTTTATTTACTCTTGAATTCGGATTCTTTTTTGCTAGAATATTTTCATTAACATAAATAATTCCGTGAAAATCGTTTGCACCATAATATTTACTATCGATTAAATACTATTTTATGGTACTGCGGCCATACAAGTAATGTGTACGGTTTAGAACGCGGAATTTTGAAAAGACCAAATGCACAACCACTTACCTTGCTTGCTGTGCTGCGGGAACCCTTCGATTATGGATTGTAACTCCTCACATTCACTGGCACGATTTCTTGATTGGCTAAGTGTATATATTTGAAAACTAAGGAAAAACAACGAAAAGACAGGAAGGTCGATGCGGCGCGTGCGGTGTAGCAAGAAGCACTGATTGTCCGCGTGAGGGCAGCATCGGCGTCGATAGCTCACACGGGGTGGCGATGCATTTGTATTAAATATGCCAAAAATTTGGAATTTATAAAATACGCGGAAACATTGATTATGCTAATACGGAACATACTGCCGGCGTTAAAACCATCCATGGTTTTAAAGGAAAAACAATGAAGTAAATACATGAAAGTTAAAAGATTAGATAGCAAGTAAAGGAAAACTTTAGGAAATTAAATTTGAAAGGAAAATGAATGGAAAGGAATGTTGAATAAAATGTTAATAAGTATAAAATAAAGCATTATTTACAAATAGGTATATGTATATTATTAAATCAGATACAAGTTTAATCGATTGGTAACGGACAGATTTTAATTACGGGTCTTGTAAAGAGAGTTCTACCTACACGCAAGGTAACGACGCGAGTAACATTGTCTGAACCCGGGTGTAGCTTATGAACGATTGCAAGCTGCCACTGCAAGGGGGGAAGGTTGTCGTTCTTTACAACTACAACAGAACCTTCTACAATTGGAGCATGATGAGGTAAATTTTCGTTCCGAAACCATTTTTGTCGACTTTGCAAACTAGAAAGATATTCAACGCTCCACCGCTGCCAGAAGTGTTGAATGGCTTGTTGTATAATTTGCCAACGTTTCAAACGATTTGGTTGTTCTTCTGAAAAATTATATTCGGGAATAGAAGTAAGGGGAGAACCAACTAGAAAGTGAGCAGGCGTCAACGGGAGGGGATCACTTGGATCATTACTGAGTATACTCAGAGGACGAGAATTAAGAATAGATTCTATTTGACAAAGTATTGTATGAAACTCTTCATAGGTCAAGAAACGGTTACCAATGACGCGATGAAGGTGGGTCTTCATCGATTTAACCACAGCCTCCCAAAGGCCACCGAAATGACTCGCATATGGAGGATTGAAATGCCATTGAATACGATGAGTTAAGAGAAAATTTTGTATAGGAAATTTAACTGCATCTGATTCTAAAAATGAATACAACTCTTTTAAATAACGATTACAGCCAACGAAATTACGCCCGCAATCTGAATATATGTCCGAGCACAAGCCACGACGAGAAACGAATCTGCGTAAGCAATTAAGAAAAGCTTCAGTAGACAGATCTTTGACTAATTCTAGATGTATAGCTTTCGTTGACATACATATGAATACACATACGTATGATTTGAACATCGATGAATTTCTATAATTATCTCTCTTAGTATCAAATGGGCCGGCCATATCAATTCCTACGTGAAGAAAAGGACGAAGTTCACTTACTCTCGAAGCAGGTAGGGGAGCCATAGAGGGCTTCGGAGCAGAAGGACGTGCACGAAAACACTGCACACATCGATATGTACGGGAACGTACAGCTTTGCGAGCTGATAAGATCCAATATGTTTGGGAAAGAATATATTGGAGTGTTTGAGGCCCAATATGTAAATGGATCTTGTGATTATGATCAATAATTAGATCAGTTAAATGATGCTTAGTAGGCAACAAAATTTGATGTTTGGCATCGTAAGAAATATTGGCTCTTTGAATTCTTCCTCCGACACGGAGTAATCCAATGTTATCTACGAATGGTTTAAGCCTTTGAATGGTTTTAGTACAGTTTTTGTGTGATTCGAGTTGAGAGAAAATATACGAGAATTGAGTTCTCTGGACAATTAAAATTAAACGGTCATGGGAAAACTTTAATTCAGGTATTGTAATTAATTTAGAAGAATAAAATGTAATCCTTTTACATCTATAGTAAAATCTAAATATATAAGAAAATATTCGAAGGACCTTTGTAAATGAAGAAAAACGTTCAATGAACGAAACTGATGACAAGTCAAGTGCTTGTGTTAGAGTGACAATTTTACGCCGTTCTTCATCTGTTGTAAAATCAATTTTTGATACAGGCCACATAGGTTCTGGGTTGCAAAGCCTACTGGGACCGTGAAACCATAAGTTTTGATCCAGTTTCGATGGGAGAACGCCTCGAGATGCGCAATCAGCGGGATTCTGTTCGGAACGAATATGTCTCCAGTGAGATGCTGGGAAAGAACTAGTAATTAGAGTGACTCGATTCGAAACAAAAGTTTTCCATTCAAAAGACGGAGAACGAATCCATGCAAGCGTTATAGAAGAGTCACTCCATGCAAATATATTTTGAAGTGGAATGAATGTTTTATAAACATTATAAACTTTGGTCAGTAGTTTTGTAAGAAGAACGGCTGCCAAAAGCTCTAATCTTGGTAGGGATAGCCTTTTAAGCGGTGCAACTTTAGTCTTCGCAAAAACCAAATTGACTGAGATTTTATTACATTCATCTATAACACGAAGATAAACAGATGCCGCATATGCCTTTTCTGAAGCATCTGCAAATCCATGTAATTGGACATTCGTCTTACCGAACAAAACATATCGAGGAAGTTTTAGATTTTTAAGTAATGGCAATTCTGTTACAAACTGTAACCATTGATCGCAAATAGATTGAGGTGGACTTTCATCCCAATCAATTCCAGCAATCCAAAGAAGTTGGATTAGATATTTAGCGAAAATTGTAACAGGGCTAAGAAACCCCAATGGATCAAACATTCTGGCGACCTCGGATAGAATACTCCTTTTGGAACAAATTGGGGAGGGTGATGCTACACTGTAGTGAAATGTATCATATTTAGGGTTCCATTGTAGCCCCAAGACCTTGATGGAGGTATCATCGTTAAGGGAGGAAAGTACCATAGTGTCGTCTTCTACTTGAGTAGTGTCACTAATGGCGTTAAGGAATTCGGCACTATTACTTGACCACTTACGCAACTGGAATGTGCCTGAAAGACATAGAGCTTGAAGCTCCTTCTGGAGGGAAATAGCCTGTTCAAGAGTATCTGCACCGGAAATGACGTCATCAACGAATACATCGTGTAATAAGATAGTGGAAGCTTGTGGATAAGTTGAAGCTACATCTAAAGCAGGTTGACGCAACGTTCGAAGCGCAAGATATGGTGCAGAAGCTACGCCGAAAGTTACGGTGCACAGACGAAAATCTTGTACTGGATCGTCAGTAGAAAATCGCCAAAGGATTCGTTGAAAATCACGATCTTCACGACGAACTTGAATAAAACGGTACATCATTTTGATGTCTGCTGTAAAAACTATTTTATGAAGTCGAAATTTTAAAAGTATGTCACAAATATCCTTGTGTAATTTTGGACCTGTTAATAAATTATCGTTCAACGATATACCATTTGATGATTTTGAAGACGCATTGAAGACTACACGGACTTTAGTGGTCAGACTAGATGACTTAATCACAGAATGATGTGGAATATAATAAGAACGACAATCATTAATTTTTTCCTTGGGCACAGGTTCCATATGTCCATAATCTAAATATTCTTGTAAGCATTTAGAGTATTCTCTACGTAAATTCGGATTATTTTCTAGCCGCTTCTCTAACTGAAGTAAGCGTGTGAAGGCAATACCTCGGGATTCTCCCAGAGGTGAAACGTTTTCTTTAAAGGGAAGGGCTACTATATATTTTCCGGAAAGATCACGAGTACATGATCTAGAAAAAATGGCCTCGCAAAGTTCATCCTCCTTTGAAGGAGGTTTTTCATCAGAAATAGTTTCAACTTCCCAAAACTTTTGAAGTTGAATATCTAAATTGCAAGTGCTAAGATTAACAGATACGTTTCGTGAAACTGAATGGGAGATTTTCCCATTTAATAAGTAGCCAAATATGCTGTTAATAGCAACAGGAGTGCCTTGTGGACCAATAATGTTGTCGTGAAGTAGTATTTTGTCACTGTAATCCGAACCCAACAGAAGTTCAATAGGACGTCTAGAGCGAAGATCTGGATCAGCAAGAGGTATGTTTTTTATGTGAGAAATATTTTCAAAAGAGTTAGGAATGGATGGTAAATAATTTGTAATGGTCGGAAGGATTAAAGCTTCAATATAAAGTTTAGGTTCAGATTTATTATAAGGAGTTACTTCACAGAACGTGACTCCACGAGGGGATTCTGTGGAGTTACCAATGCCTGAAACAGACATGGTAGGATTGATACGAAAACGTGGCAGTCTCAGACGTTGAACACATGATTCGGATATAATAGTAGTTTGACTACCCTGGTCAATAAGAGCACGAGTAAGCTGGGGAATATAGGGTTCGTCACAAATAGGTCGTAGATTTATTAATGCTGTGGTAAGTAAAACTGTACACTTTTGTTTACTTGAAGGGTTTTTTACATCAATTGGAAGTAGTGGTGGAAAAGAGGAAATAGAAACATTGTTACAACTGGAATTTTCTGGAAGAGTAGATTTTATACATTGATCCGTATGAGATGTGGAATCAGAGGTAACTTTCATATCATTATGTTCAAATAGATCATTTGAATTAGATTCATGCAAAGTTGTATGGTGACGTTGTGAACAGGTTCGACAAGAAAATTTAGAATTACAGTTTTTAACATCATGTCCAACTGATAGGCAATTAATGCATATTTTATTACATGCAACGATTTTTTTACGATCTAATAAAGGTAATTGATTAAAATGCTCACATCTGTATAGTGGATGGAAAGTTGACTTGCAATAAAAACATTTATTTATATATTTTAAATGGGAAGGACTAGTACAGGAAGGGTCATTGCTCTCAAAGTCAATAGCAGTCGCGGCGTGTACATTATATGACCGAGAAGTGGAGGAAGCAAAGCGCGGCGCAACTTCGGGGCGCGCGTCGGTGAGTGAACGCGAAAGAGGGATACGGCGCCGCTCGCGCACTTGCGGCTGAGGTACTGTCGCCTGTTTCACCTGGTGCGGCATCGCCCTGCCGGCGCTGGACATTACTTCGAATGCCATCAATTCCTTTTCGAGAAAATCGAGTAATTCCCCAACGGAAGGTATCTCACTAGGTGAGGGAAGTGATGTTTCGAAACGACTTCTTACGGAGTCAGGTAATTTTCGTAATAATATGTTCAAAAGGACAAAATCCCAAGAATGAATAGGGAAACCCAGGGATTTAAGAGCTGTAATATTTTCAAAGTAAATATTAATCAAATTTCTTAAATCATTATGGATGTTTTTGTCATTAAGGTTTTCAAGGTCAATTATACGATCCAAATGTTTAGATGCGACAATACGTTTGTTTTCATATCGATTTATCAATATTTGAACGGCATTATTGTAATTTTCGTTTGTTACAGGCAAAGATTTGATAAGATTATAGGGTTCACCCTTTACGGAAAGCAACAAATATCTGAACTTTTCAACTTCACTCAAATGTTCATTATTAGTTATCAAAGATTTAAATAAATCATAAAAACTATTCCATTCAGTTGGTTGTCCATCGAAAGTAGGCAGCTGTAAGGGAGGTAGCGGCAATACGCGAGATTGTGGAATCCGAGATAAAGGCGAGTGTACATTCGAAACGCTGTGACGAGTTTGTGATTTCATTAAATCGGACGCGGCTTGAACCTCATAAAACATATCGTCAAATTGTTCTCGAATAGTGTATTGTTCATGTTTATCGAAAGTTTTTTCCTTTACCAAAATTTTCTCTAACTTGGTTTGAGTTTTAATAAAATCTTTTTTGTAACTGCCTAGCTCTCTCAATCTGCATTTGAATTGAGTTTCATTTTTCGTTGAATAATCTAACATCTTTTTTAAATTGGCCATCAAAACTTCTCTTTCGAAAAGTAACTGTTCCTTTTCAGCAAGTTCTTTCTCCGAAAGAGACATTTTAAATTTAATTGGTTAGATCAAAAAATCAAAGATTAAATCAAAGAATAAATTAGAAAACGTTAACTGATGAAAAGGTATAAAAGTACAAAGCAAAAGTATGGTATATAAAAGGTATAAAATAAAACTATAAACTGTATTTAAAAGTTAAAATGCAGTTTATAATTAATTTTTTTTTTTGTATCTGTGTGCGCCTGCCCTAATGCATTCACTGCGTTACAACTTGCAGTCACACGAAAAGAATGTCGTAACGTAGGTACTTTGAAATAATTCTAATTACGATGAAATTTGATTTTATATTAGTTAGTATGTATATAAATACAGGATAGAAATTGGAAAAGAAGTAGGAAAACTAGCACAATCAATTAATCGTTACCCGGTTCGAATGGAACAAAAAATGTACGGTTTAGAACGCGGAATTTTGAAAAGACCAAATGCACAACCACTTACCTTGCTTGCTGTGCTGCGGGAACCCTTCGATTATGGATTGTAACTCCTCACATTCACTGGCACGATTTCTTGATTGGCTAAGTGTATATATTTGAAAACTAAGGAAAAACAACGAAAAGACAGGAAGGTCGATGCGGCGCGTGCGGTGTAGCAAGAAGCACTGATTGTCCGCGTGAGGGCAGCATCGGCGTCGATAGCTCACACGGGGTGGCGATGCATTTGTATTAAATATGCCAAAAATTTGGAATTTATAAAATACGCGGAAACATTGATTATGCTAATACGGAACATAATGAAATAGTAGAATTTTTCGCTTCCATAGAATCGTCGACTATATGCGGACTATAATCACTTGCCCAATTTACATGAAAATATTATTTTTTCGACAAAACAATACCCTTCACATTCTCGCCAAAAATTATTGGGATTATTATAATAGAAGTTTTTGAAAGCACTGAAATAATTTTCGAACATTATCCTTCACTTGAACTGAAAGATTAAACGATTAGCTGGTGTACAATTGGGTAGGTGACAATACAATTTTACAATAAGTTCTAAATAATGTTAATATCACGATAAAAATAAATATTATTACTGCATAAATAATTACGCTATTTGAGTCAGTGTCACTCAAAAGGGTCTAAGTTGATTCCACTATCAAGTATGATAATTGTAAAGTGATAATACTTGTCTATAGGTTGGCGATATTGAGTTTGGTGTATGGCTGTTGGCGTCTGCGTCTTGCAGATCCCGGGAGCGTCGAATGAGGGCTAATGGCCCGTTAATAATGCCCGCCAGTCGCTCTGTTAGCAGCCTTCCCCGCCACGAATTACGACTTGGGGCTTTCTGCTAAACTGCCGAGAATCGTACACTTACCCTACACGCGCTAGCACAGGCCCTTAATGAGACGTAGATGCCGAGATGGCTGTGCGGTCATGTGGCCATGATTAGGTCGGTGCTCCCTGTTTTCACCGCATTGTTCCACGAAAATTATTACGTTAAAGGTGACTAGGGCACTGTTATTCATAGCAGCATAACAGCGTGCAGATAATTTCAATGCTAGTCTTTGTTTCTCTTAATTAAACGCTTCCTTGATTGGTACTTTAATAACGTTCGGGATTGTAAACAAGAAATTGTAATAGATAAAATGTATCAATGAGTCTTAAATCCTATGTTTAATGTCTTTCATTTCTTTTTAAGTATACGTAAAATGGAAATTTGCTATTGTTTGTAATAATGTCAAGCTATTATAATGCAATTTTAACAATAATTTTAATATTACTTTCCAACTTTTGCTTTCCACACAATATTTTTACGAGAGACGAGATTCATCCAAGCGAAAAGAGGAAGATAAAATATGTGGAATCAGCTCTTTTAACGTATGAATGTGAATTCATTATATATTTATTAGATAAACTATTAAATATTCGTGGCTCGAGTCTGACTTTTACGGTGCGCATTTTAATAAAGACAATCAAGTATGCTTGAATAATTGATTGTATACACCTTTATATATAGTTTAAGAGCCAGTGATCGGCTACCTGTATACCTACCATGCATGGTACGGGGACTCACTAAGCTCAAAGTGGTGGACGCGGCCAGCGCTGAGGCAAGACAGGTATCGATTTTTGACGAATTTTAAATCCATTTGACCACGTCTGCCGTTTTGAAATTTGAAAATATAGGCTTATTATTATCGGAAAATAAGAATGGCAGACCATTATCGCGCGGTTTTACTTTATGGCAGACAGTTTTGAATATACTAAAAAAATAATTGACCAGATCTGCCATTGATATCTTTTGCCTTAAAAACTTATATTGATCACGGCAGACGTCTACTTTACGTATACACATCAATAAATAATAAAATTTTAGCTACTACCCAATCAGATGTATATGTTTTCCGTTCGCTGTTACATTTATATAATTTACTTGCGATTTACTTTAACACTGTATTTACAGAAATTAATATTTCTTATATTCTATATACTAAACTTCATCAACTTCAGTTAAGTATATAGTATTAAACTAATAGACATAGACTGATAATGAATTTGACAAAGATTCTAGCTAGTATTTGAATAATACTTATCCTGTAGTGAGAAACTTAATAATGTAGTAGTAGTATACCTAATTTTACGATTGTGTATATACCTACTATTGTATCGTAAAATGTGAATAAAAGTAAAATCAGTTGCAGCACAACAAACAGTGGTTTCATTACATATTAAAACTGTAGTCACAAGACACAGGTGGCTGTATAATCTACCTGTACAATATATATGTTGTAGTGAACATAAAATATAAGAAACGATAGTTCCTATGACACCTTCGTCCTTTAAAATATGAATAAACTCCGAGGGTGGTGTTATGTCGTTTGTAATAAATTATTTCTCGCGTTATGAAGCACTTGCTCGAGATTTGTTAAAAATACAATAGTATGAAGTAGTCATAGTAAACTAAAATATGTAAGAATAATCACTTTTCAAAATATTATAAATCGAGAATGAAGAGTCTTAAAATATAACTATTATCTAATGATCGAAAAATCAGCCCCCGTTGTGTAGCCGCAGATAGCCTAAAGTCACGATATTTCGAATGGTAAGCATCCTTATCCATGGCAGTGTAGGCATTGCCTAAGAACAACATGGTCCAAGATATGGACATGGACATCAACGGACTAAAGATTGTTTTATGCAGAAACTAATAAAACAACATGGATAGATTTATTCGATATACATAGTTTAATGTCTCGTGATTAATTTAATAATCGAATAAGCTGATGAGCAGTTGCCATAAAGAGGGCTTTGATATCATAGACAAGACTTCAACAATAGTCTTTGTCCCAAAGAACAAATCACTTAAGGTTCCTATTATTTTGTGTGTAGATTTATCGAGGCAGGCGGTTCGAGGGCCCTTTGTTGGGCTTTTCCATAAATCTTTCTGCTATTTAAACGGTTATTAGGACAGGAGCGATTGATGTCCACTAGCCTTTCGCGAGAAAGTTGAATTTCGCAGTTTTATGTCTCCATTGTTTTTGGTAGGGTGACTTTTATGGTTTTCTTATTTTTATGTTATCTTAAGAATGCGATTTTAAATAGGAATTTCTAGAAAGGTCCGTACATTCATGTTTTTTGCTTTATATATACGTTTTTGAAGAACAAATGTAAGTATTGCAGGTGCGATGCGATGTCCGGGAGAAAGAAAAGGTATGTAAAGAGAAAAGAAGGACAGGCAGAACTTACGTTGCCACTAGTCTGCATTTCAACTTTCCTCCAGGCGTTTCATATACATAATTGCTAGGATATACCGGACACTTCATCCGCGCTTGACTTCAAATTCCCGCGGGATTCTCGGGATAACAAGTACCGCAGTACTTAGAAAAGAATGTAAACTATCGTTTTAGTGAAAACTGGGTCGGAATAAGCTACTTTTTATGCACCCGAACAACTACAAGTCACTCCCGGGAAAAATTTCCGCACACGAACAACTACGAACCACTCCCGAAAAAATTCCCACGGGAGTCCCAGTTGAAAGGTTGAAAAGTAGTGCAGACTTTAGGTTTAAATTATACTCTCGATCAGCACAAACCGCATCGGAATTGGCCTAGTAGTCTTAACGTGAATTCCGAACAAACAGACAAACTCACAAGATATCTAAAAAAAATACATTGTGTTCTCTATCGTTTACATAATCTATTCCAGTTGTTTTTTTTAATAGCTCCAATATACAGACACGGCATGTTTAGAATTCTATAAAGTAATAGATTTCCATTTGCGGATTTTATTATTTGTATTTTCCAGCTTTTTCCTTTGCGCATTCTTGATTCAAAACTTATTATTTTTTAAGATGGCGAGCAGGGGGGATAGGGAGAAATCAGTGAAGAGGCGTTCCTCGGCGCAACTAATTGTTGATATTGAAATGTTAGCTTTGTGGAATATAAAATAATAGTTTTTAAATTGTTCTCTCTCATAGAAGAAGAATAAGAGTGGTGCAATTGCTCGTTATATACGTGACATTAGTGCGGCTACGATTTTCGGAAAGCGGCTCGGAAATTCGGGGAACAGATATCTCGTTATGCCACCTCCACCAGGTCCTGGTAGAAGAGACAGGTCCAAAAATGCTGGCTTGACTAACCGGCAGTAGTCCCGAATTCCACATTACCACACTGCCTGCCCCCACACAGTGGAGTGTGGATTTTAACAACACATTTGCAACGTATTCACGTAATGAGTTTACGACATACGAAATAATTTCATGACTTAAGTGTATTAATATCGTAATTCATAATAAATGAAATGAATTTAGTCATCTTATATATAAAATTCTCGTGTCACAATGTTCATTCCCATACTCCTCCGAAACGGCTTGACCGATTCTTATGAAATTTTGTGTGCATATTGGGTAGGTCTGAGAATCGGTTACTATCTATTTTTCGACGACGTCTGCCGGGACAGCTAGTTTAAATATAAAAAGAAGAAATTTGTATGCCTTTATTACGAGAAACACATACTAGGTTTTTCTATGAGCATCTTATATCCATGATTCCAGCACATAAATGAATTGATTTCAAGGAAAAAATATCACTTCGTTAAGCTCTACAGTCTTAGGCTCACTTTTACAAGTACTCATATTATATTGCTTAAATTTGACACTCGCAAACGGTATCACACTTCACTATGAAGTAATTTGTACAAATAGACAAGATCATGTTGTGAGCGACGAATTACCTTTTAATAAAATATAATTTTCTAAAACGTTTATGTATGAGTTATATGTATGAGAATACAATTTTATTTTTCGTTACGTTTGTAGGTACTTTGTTTGCAAATGACATATTAATGTCCCAACTTATAGAGTTAAATATTTTAAATATCATTTATTACTCAAACGTTTTTAGTCATGGGTAAAATTTTATTTTCTCATCATTTTATTAATAAATGATAATGAAACTGAAAACATTTTGATTATTTTTTGACTGCCTCTACAGTTATTAAACGACATATTTCCTAGAAAAAGTTTTTTCTAAAGTCTATTAATTTTATTTCTTGCTTAAACAACGTGGGAAGAAATTCTGTACGTTACGAAGAAATAATAATACATAATTAAAAGTATAAATTTGTCTAATGTGATGTCAAGGTATCCGAAATCCACTAAGCTAAGTTAAAGATATCATGTTAGATAGATACCACGATGAACTCCGAAACTACTCAACCAATTTTGGTGACTTCTTTTCATTTTACTGGATTTGTTTCAACTTAGGACATAAACTATCTTTATATTTATAATTTTTGTATGTGTGTTGACAGTGAACTCCTCCTAAACCGCTGGACCGCTTTGAACAATTTTTTTGTTGTGTTCAAGTGGATTCGAGGATATTTTAGATTCACAAATAAGCCCGGCAGATGGCGCTGCAGTCGGGTTCTAAATTTTATTTCTTCAGGACAGGACAACGTCTGCCAGGATAGCTAGTATGTATATATATAAATTGAAATGAATCGTAGAAATATATGTACGAGTATAACTTGAGAACGGCCTTAGCGATTTTGATGACATTTAGTGTGTATGTGAGTGGGATTTAGATTCACAATTGAAACCGGTAGGGAAAGGATTAGAATCGGATCCTGGGGTTTTTTCAAGACAGGACAGTTTCCGCCAGGGCCACTGCCTATTTCTTTATAAAAACATTTTAAATATGGCGATAAAATTACAAAAGCCGCTGAGCATCTAAGAAGTTATAAATTACGTGAAGGAAACGATTCGAGAAAATAATAAATTAATAGATGCCATGTTAGTCCGTAAAATGAACAGAATGAAAAATATTATATAAAAGAAGTTCTATTTTTAAAAGAATTAACAAAGCACGATAAAGAACAAGTACCTGAGTTCTTAAAGAAAATCTGTCCTGCTGAGAGCACTCTGCTGTAATAATTTACTCTCAATTCATCTTTTTGTGGATTGCTTTGCTTGTAATAGCGGCCGGGGCGTGGGAAATTCGGCAAAAAGCCCACTGCGCTCTCTACTTTGCTGAGCAGACCCATTACACAAAACATTATTCCAAATTACATTGGGCGCGTTACGATAATGTTTTTGTTCATTTGATAAAAGACGAAATGTTGTTTTTCAATTATGAAAAAACAAAATTGTAAAAAAGTCAAACGTTTTCATTGACATTCGCGGAGTATTATTCGTCTGAGAACAAAGATCTTATATTCAACTATCTTGCAATGTTAGTATAAGGTATATCACATTTTTAGATGTTAATAATAGTTTTTGAATACATAACACACTTTTCACTATTTGTTGGAATTTCGTTTACATTTTGTAGCCTTGTTTATTTAAGGTATGGAATTGTAGGGAAATTATTGTTTTCAACCAACTTCCAAAAGGAGGAGGTTCTCAATTCGTCTGTATGTTGTTGAGTTTTGTGTGAGTTTGTTACTCGATTTCTCTGTCAATTGTGGTCCGATTTTAATTTTTTTTAGTTTTAGCGTTTAATATTTTTTTTATATATTATAATATTGGTCCCATAGTCACCAAGATAGGACCTGATTAATGGTCCACGGAAATCGAGAGTAAAGAGCGCCGAGCGCCTACACTCTTCGAAAGACAACTTTTATACGCATACCAGTATTACAATTTGTATAGGCCCTCAATTTTTTTTATGCATGTTACCAAATTTATCCGTTAATCGTGGACCGATTTTCAAATAGTTCAATTGTCACTAAGTCAGGATTTGATGAGTGGATCGCAGAGAAATCGCGAGTAACCCTTGTTGAAGAGCGTCTACATCGAAGAGTGAGATGGCAAACTTGTATTATGATATTCAAGTATAGATAGATAGATAAATAAATAATATTTTATTGCTCACCAAAATAAACAATTACAAAAACAAAATACATAATTTCAATATTTCTGGGCAAAACAACAGGCGGCCTTATCGCTAAAAGCGATCTCTTTCAGGAAACCTAGCTTAAAAGAAATTCTTAACTAATCTGGCGATGTAGGTGGAGCATGTACGTGGAGCAGAAAAAAGATAGGACTGTACAATTGATAGTATTTGCGTAGCTAACAATAAATTATTTTTTAACAAAAACAAAACCGACTTCAAACTAAAAAGCAATAAATAAATATTTAACTGACTTCTTTCCACAACATCTTGGAGTCGGTACCAAGTAGGTAAAATACCAAACACAACAACAATTTTGTAAATATTATAATTTATGTTTTACTTCGCACCGATTTCAATATGTTGTAGAAAGAAGTCGGTTAAATATTTATTTTTACATTCTAATTACATGTTTTGTTCTTGTTAAAAAAATGTTATTTAAATTTATAGCTATGTACGATTTGTAAATCGTGTCTATTGCAAGCAATTCAAAGTTCAAAAAAATCCTTAACGAAATAAAGAGCAGTCAAAACTCAGACCCTTTTAAACCTACATAGTATCCTTAGTGAAATTGTGATTTTCACACCATGCACAATTTTTCGTTAAAAACAATAATATCATACAACTGTTATTCCCTCCTCACTAAGACAACATATTATTTTGCAAACAAAACTGCCCAGCAAAACCCTTTTAGTTCCGACCATTTGACCGATAACTTAATAAAAATTCAAAATATTCTATTTTTGAAAAAACAAAGTTTAAGTACACTTTGTGGCATACCGACATACTAAGTTAACATGTGTCTGATATTTAATATTTTATATCCCTACAACCTGTTACTGTACGAGTCCCTCGGGTAAACATTTGGTGGATTTTACGTCCTCCATGTACTCGGAAGGTGGTGTAAGCAAGTACATATAATGTTAAGCGAACGGGTTGTCTTTACAGTAAATAAGTTATAAAGTTAGTAATGTGAATTATTTGAATAAATTCCAAACAAAACTAGAACAGCATTATGCAGAAGGTTTGATGTCCGCACAAGATTTTTTATATGTATTTTCATACCTACATTTGTGAAAGTCCGGTATTAATTTCATTTTTTTCAACATAAAAGACATGAAAAAACTAACAAATTGATTGCTATTTGTTTAAAACTGAATTTTGAACAGTAGAACGTGTAAAACCATGGAAGAAAATGTAGTATACTTCTTCCATGGTAAAACGAAATGTTACGAGTTTGCGGGACTCGAATTAAAATGCCGTTAGAATTATAAAAGAGTTTATTAGAACTATACAAACACGTATAACACAGGTACAAATATAACCCGACGCAACAAATCCAAACGTAATGCAGAAGGTCGTAATTCAATAAAACGCGCAAAGTCCGTCACTATTAGATTCCTAAATGTACACACGTCACGCCAGTATCGTAGTTGTAGCTCAACTGACCCCTCTCTCCATCATGCCGTCGTTTTATACTTCACAAATGCAAATGTGCCCGCCCGGCAGAGTCGACATAATTTCCTAGAATTAGCTTGTACTTATAATCCGGAACACATGGCTAATGATGCTCCTAAGCGATGACAATAAGACAATAGGCTGTTCTTCACAATATCTAGAAACGTATGCCAATAAATGAGTGAACAAAAGAAGACGATCATAAAAGGATTATAATTAGTTCAAATGCCGACAGGTAATGAAATGGGCTTTTATAGATCTGTAGGTGGAATTTGTCTTTGTCGGGGCCTAAGCTGTAACAATATAATAGAAAATAATGCATACTGAGGTAGCTATTGAATGGACTAAATCAGACGATGTATGGCGCTAGTCGCTTTAAGACTTAGGCGTCCCAAAGATCTTCTATACAAATAAAGACGTTCGGTGACGTCTAATGGCGCGTTAATAATTCGCCCCAGTCTTTATTCAATGGAAGCCGGTAAGATTTATCACTGCAGAATCCTGGCAAGATGCCTTCTGGCACTAGCTGATTATGCATTTTTGAATATAATATTGGAAGCAATTAACACTAGGAATTCAAAATATCGAGTAAATCAGGGGCAGTCCATACACGATATAGGTGGAGGTGGTTGAAAACAACAATAAATGTAAAATATACCATATTTGAAAAAGTATTTAACAGATTTTGTTTATTTTTCTTACAGTATAGTTTCGCGTTTTCCCATGATTTTGCCCCATAGCGAGCCGAGATATCGTCTAGGATGGAGCATGCTTACCTAGAAGGTACCTTCATTCATTCATTCGGAACTTGAAGATTGTAAGTTTCGGGAAAAACAGACCCCAGCTGTGAGTTCTACTCTTTTGCAGTATATATAATGAAGATGGACGCGAATCGCTTTATTTGCATAGGTCGTATGTTCACCACATATCGGTGCCGCATCTGTTGTCCGACGATGGAAAAGACCAAAGGATACTGTAGGATAAGATTGAAGAGCTCCTAAATTTCTTTTAAAGTGTTTCTAGCTACTACCACTTTAGTTTTTTCATAAATTTTCACCTCATAGTTTAAAAGTCAATGAGAAAAGTGTCCCCATGGACAAACTTTTCACGACTTTTAAAGCGAATAATTATCACCGCATCTATTGATTTAAAATTCATTAAATACGATCAATATTGTTATTAAACTAATTTGTTGTTTGTGATGTCAAAATAAATATCAAAATTTACCTGAAGTCTCCTATCTACACAATGCCTTACCATAAATGAGTGCCATACATTTTTATTTGTTAGTCATTCTGAAAGTTTTCTCGGCTAGATTTCGAAACGGGTTAACGGATTTCATCGAAAACTTAAGGGATTAACAGGTTCTCAACTGGGCTTCTAAGGCAAAATCCTAAATTGTACAAAGTAGCGAAAAATACATACTTAAAGAATTTTCGGGTCCGATTATGATAAAACTTAAAGCGGTCTTCTTAGATTTTTTTCATCAATTACCCTAGTCAGGTATCGAGTCAGCTTATTTTGAGAAATAAATTACGAACTATTTATATTCTTATTACATTATATTTATATTCTACATACCGTTAAAGACCGCACACCTGCATATTGTAAAAACGAATTCTTTTATTTAATTCGTGTTTAGACTTTAAAAACATCTATTGTTATCGTACTTATTTTATGGCTGTAATTAGTGTTGAACGAATTAATCCTTGTTTTTATTGCATTGCGTTGAAGTTTGCCAGATGTGCTTGAACGGGACCCCTTTGTTCGGTATTATACAGTTTAGTATAAAACCACGTCCGAACGGAGGGATGGGGCAGTCAAGCGACGACTACGATACTAGTAAGACCTGTAGTACTTTCGATCAGCGACATAGTGACGGATTTTGTGCGTGTTGAATTGCATTGAATCGTGCAGTGTGACCTGATTGCATCCAGTTTTATTTTGTACTTGTTTTATACGTGTTTGTACAGTTCTAGTAAACTCTATAGTAATTCCAATGGCATTTGTTTGTAGTCTTGTAGCTCGTACCAATATCATTACACTAAACCCATATGTCGGTTGATGTAATGATATAATTGTTAAGCTCAATATCTTTGAAGTAATTGTAAATGGCAAACTAAAGAAAAGGGTTGATTTTTAACCGAACTTCAAAAGGAGGAGCTCCTTAATTCAACTGTATGGTTTTTTTGTATGTTTGCTATGCGAGTTCTTCATCAATTGTGAACCGATTATCGATTATTTTTTATTCGAATGAGCATACTCTGGAGGTGGCCCCATTGTCACGAAGTTTGATGAGTGGATTCTATTCCCAGGGAAATCGAGAGCAACTCTTTTTAAACGGTGCTGAGCGTCTACCTCTACACTCTTAGAAAGGTAAACTTGGACGCGTTCTAGTAGTACCTACAATTCCAAAACTTATTTAGGTATTCCTGCAACTAACGAGTAAAAAATATACATATTTTAAAAACAAAAACTAAACTGCCTTCAAACTAAAAAACCAAACAATACATAATTCCTGCAAAATGTTAAAACCGGTGCCAAGTAAAACGCGTAAAGTAAAATGCACCGACTTCAAGACTTGTACAAACCATTTATTTTTGCTTTTTACTCTCAAGTCGGTTTTGTTTTGGTTATTTTCTTAAATATAAACAAAGATTATAATTAAATTATATTATAATATATGGCTAAACAGTGATTATTTTATTTTAACCGTCGGTTAAATGTCTATGCACACCAGCTTAAGGCTGGTATGCGTAGACATTTAACCGACCGTTATAATAAAATAATCGCTGATTAGGTATATCGCTTTAGCGATTATTTTATTTTAGCCACCGGTTAAATGTCTATGCACACCAGCCTTTTGCTGGTGTGCACTGACATTGAACGGGCGGTTAAAATAAAATAATCATTGTTTATGCATACATTTTTAGCGATTAATTTATTTTCAGCATCGGTTAAAAGTCGGTGCATATCAGCCACATCAGCCTTAGAATACCACATATAGCATGTGTTACAAGTCAATTCTCAGTAAGGCGATACTTGTGCAGCATAAAGTTCGGTATAGCAGTCACAAACTTTGGTTTAGCAGAACAGGATCGTAACATAAAATTTTACAACAACTTTAGACGTTATGTTATTATAGCTTTTTGATATCTTTCCATATCTAATAATGGGTTTATTACTTGTAATTTGAAGTTTTTATACTCTGTTTTATTTAGATCCGTAAGTAAATGCTCTTTGAATATTTAAAGCCGCTATAAAATTAATAGTATCAAGGATTAAAAATGGTGATTTTGAATAGTGGTGTCGTAATTAAAGGTAGATATTACGCAAATTATATAATTTTTGTGAGTAATTTAATTCAGTGACCTCTGAGAGAAACATCTATATTAATACGTGAAGCAAAAACACGATAAAAACTTTGTACCCCTTTTTACGAAAATTGCGCGGACGGACGAGTATGAAATTTCGCATACTAATAGTTTATATAGATAAGGAGTGCAGAATGTTAATATTTTTTAGAAATTATACATTAAATCAATAAAAAACATTACACACACTACCATGTATTTTACACACACACGCATATACTCTTTTATTTTTTGTTAAAGTCAAATTAACAGTGTTGTAGCCTTGGCGAAATCTGTGATTATAGAAGTCTAGTCTTTGACAACAGAACTTTAATAATGTTCACACTTATAATTTAAATTAATTATTAATTTCGACCACGGGCGACCACTAGTATATATATACTTAGAAAGAGATACAAATTTGAATTATTAGAAACTAAATTTTTGTTTGTGCTTCTACTAGTTTCAAAACTAGTTATAACTGTATCTTTAGACTGCTACTAGCGTGCTCTGCTGCATTGTATACTTATACAGGGTGTCCCAGAACTCAACGTCAAGCCGAACCGGGGTGACAGGATTGATTGTAACCATTATGAGAAAAATCAGAAAAAAATCTATCCCATGCAGTTTGAAAATTATGGGCATTTAAGAAAAACCTAGAAATTTGGTCAAACTGTAACCATTTTTCGGTTATTGTGGTTAATTTTTATTATTTTTGTTCATTTAAACTTTGCAACCATAACCCTGAGCGAACGAGACAGATAGTGACGCCACTTTTATCAAAGTCAACAAAAGTTAGTAAAATTAATAAAATAATGAAAAATCTTGACCTAGTTTAGTTTAGGTTTATTGGAATAAAAGTCAGATAGGGAAATAACATGTTTTTATTACAATAAATGTTCAAATTGTTTACCATCAGCCTCAATACACGCCCTACATCTTCTTAAAAAAGATCTACTTATTAGCCGGGCATATTCTCGAGAGTTGATGTCCTCAGCAGCTCAGGGCAAACATTTTCACTAACCATCTCTCTCACTATTTTGCCGTAAAATTAAGAACTTACCAAGAGCTTGTGCGAATAAAAAACATTTGAACTGAGTAAAATGGGTTAGCAAAAATCGGGTTACTTGAGGTTTTTATTTTTTTACTAGTTTTTTTTAATATGAAACTAACAAGCATTGTACCATTTTACAATCCTGATTAAATGCGCGAACTTTTAATGGCACTTGCCAAGGCAATTTGGTACATTTTTTTAAAGGAGGGCCTTTCAAAGTCCACAAATTTTTAAATTTTTTAATTCATAGTTTAACAAATATTCTTAATTCTAGAAAACTTGGGGCAATCGTGTCATTATTTTTGACTGTGGTTCTAGAAATGTTATTTAGGGTTACGGTTCCAAAGTTTAAATGAACAAAAATAATAAAAATTAACCACAATAACCGAAAAATGGTAACAGTTTGACTACATTTCTAGGTTTTTCTTAAATGCCAATAATTTTCAAACTGCATGGGATAGATTTTTTTCTGATTTTTCTCATGATGGTTATAATCAATCCTGTCACCCTGTTTCGGCTTGACGTTGAGTTCTGGGACACCCTGTATAAAAACAAAGTTAGTGCTTAATATTCTTACTAAACATGTGTTTAAAAGTATCTCCACAAGTAGGTAGTCAGTTTATATCGAGGACTCACAAGTATAAAAAAGTTGTCATGTTCGTGTCAGCCAAAACACAGTGAGTTCTAGTGTCGACGAAAATAACTCAAATTTGTCAATCGGTCATGAAGCTCAAAAAAATATTCAACTGAAAATCTCTATTTTATTAACTACTCGTATATACGAACATCGTTCAAACGTTGCTGTATTTTTTTTGGACATTCGGCAAAAACACAATCACAACATACCTTTTAATTATAAGAATATATAATATAATTTCAAAATCTCTAGTACGTTCTGGGTTTAGGTGTGTACATTTCAAGGGCGGGGCATATCATACCCATACACAGGATATGATATCGGTAATCTGGACGTGCAAGTTTCTCCACAGCACTCACTGTCAGCACGTGATAATTGTAACAGTATACATAATTATTAGACTAGAAAAATCTTAAGCCGTGTAGGCTCCCCGGCCAGGATTCGTGACTACATCAGCTAGTAACACGACTTTTTTTATAGTGCGACTTCTTTAACTTTTACTAATAATATTTTTACTGTAATTTTTAAAACACGGCGTTAGATAAGTACTAAGGGGTAAGGTAATAAAAATGTTCCATTAAAACTGTTAGACTCGATGTTATTGCAGACATTACGTTCCGCAATTCTCTTTAACAGCGATAAAATAATATTCAACAGCTATCAGTGTCGTAAGCTGGTCACAATTTAATTTTAAAGTTTGTTAGTAAGTATCACTTGAGGGGCACGACGAATTTGCATATTTGTGCGTTTAAGCTTTGCAGGCCCCGCGGGGGTTGTTGAGTGATTGAATTATTAACTGAGTGGCACCAGCCCAGTGGATAGAGTCCAAACGTGAGTTGTATACCGACGCCGATTTGCGTTCGCTCTCATAATTGTTATAATTAACCAGCCGTTGTCTCGTTTCGATAATGGACACACGTTTACTGTAATAATCTCCCGATGGAAGTACCTGACTTGAATAATAATGATTAAACTTCGTATTCTGTAACAAATCTCATGTGTAAACCGACGTTTAAGACAATAATTAGTAAAATTGTAATGACGCTCGGCCCTTCCACCCTACGTGCACTTGAAAATCCTTTTTATTTGGATGGTTTGTTGTAGGAAAAGTGGTGGTGCGACTATACCCGCATCTCAATCACATCACGTGGCATCGAATACTCGTAATGATTATACACTGCATTCATAGTTTTGTAGCTTACCACATGCTAACGTTGTAGAAAACTATTGTAAAGCAACCTGCTTGAGAAACTTGCTTTGCCTTGGATATGCTTGGTGGGTTCGGGTCGTTACCTTAAGAGGGGCAAATCAAATACCCAGAAGTAGAATGGATAAAATAATTATGTGCATAGATTATAAAAACAACTATACGTGTATACTTTTTATTTTCTTTCTTCACCATTTATGCCAGGTTTCTATTTTTTTTACAATCCTTGAACTTGCTTCATCGTTACTTATATGATATGAACTCCATGCAAGTAATAACAAATGTCTACTAACGCAACAATGATTATACAAGAATTTATGAAATATAGAATACCGGCAATAATCAGACGGATTAACAACGCGTGATCGGGGACAGATAGTAATTATCTAAAAATACATACATAATATATACTAATAAAACAAGTATTTGTACTATCATTGCAATAGTCGATGTGCGCACGGATATTGTTCCAGAATACGGATCTCAGATATATATTGCAGCACCTTTATTCATATAATTTAACATTCGCTTATCGCACCTACGTTCAGTCGTAACTTATATTGCTTTTGTCTTTGTTATCCAAGTTACAAGGCTTCGGTTTTGTAGCGAACTTTGAGATTTCAAATATTAGAAGTTTGATAAGACCGATCTATTTTTGGTGGAAAGTTTCATTCCGTGAAATCACTCCGTATATCTGACTCTTTTATTATGGTTATAATATTCAGATTATACAGGCGAGATGGCTCACAAGGGACAGCCCGGGGGTCTACTATCTCGCCAGTTGACACAGGTTTGTTGTGACATTATATTTCTTAATTACTAACCAGTTAATAACAAGAGCTTGCCAGTGACCTTTATGTAAATTGTTTTAACAGAATTTTCTAATAAACCAACCTCAGAATTCATAGAAATATATCTTTTTGAAGTGAAACTTCTATATAGAGGGGGTCTTATGGAGTTTTGACTCACGAAAAGATGTCACAGTCACGTGATCACCGTCACTAATTCTTACATTTTTAAACTCGTGATATCTTTCAAATGGAATGTCCGAATTGAATAATTCAAAAAGTTATATAAAGGTATTGAAGCAGTCTTGAATATGAAGTAATTTATTTTGATAAGGATTAATATCAAGATACAAATAAAAAGCCTTTTCTAGCGGCGGCATTTTAATTAATTTTTTATAATAAAAAAACGCTTATTGTGACATAACAATAATAGTTAGATATATGTTGTCGCGATACTTTTTGTAAATAATGATGTGTTCTACAAAGTCGTAGTACATTATTTTATTTTATCATCAATAGTTTTCTCAGCGCACGCGATTTTAGGTATTTTTTTTATACCTTGGATTAAATTATTGGAGTTTTAGTAATGATCCCTAATTTTTTGTAAATATAATATACCCTATGTCACCCGGGGATAGCGTAGCTTGCCAACAGTGAAAGAATTTTTCAAATCGGTTCAGTAATTTATTTTATTTGTTATTTTATCATCAATAGTTTTCGCAGCGCACGCGATTTTAGGTATTTTTTTATACCTTGGACACTAGATTATTGGAGTTTTAGTAATGATCCCTAATTTTTTTTGTAAATATAATATACCCTATGTCACCCGGGGATAGCGTAGCTTGCCAACAGTAAAAGAATTTTTCAAATCGGTTCAGTAATTTCGGAGCCTCTTCATGCAAGCAAAAACCAATCTTATCTTTCCTCTTTATAATATTAGTCTAGATATTCATAAATATATTTATTATAAAATTAATTAGATATTTGCATATTATAAAAAGCGTAAGATTTTGCGCTGGAAGTTGCTTAATAAAATTGGGAGCTGGGTTGCCCTAAAAAGCGCTATATCTAGCTTCGAAAGCGCTAAAGTGGCAGACTTGGTGAGCCGAGCCAAGCGCCGGGGAAGTCCCGCAAACGAGAAAGCGAGCGAGAGAGCGAGCGAGGATATACCTCGTTCTCCGACGACCTCGTCCCTCTAATACCTAAAATCGCATTCTGCGCATCGGAAAGTGGGATGTTCCAATAAGGAAACAAATTAACAACTAAAAAAAACCCGGGGATTGTGAAGCTTGCCAACAGTGAAAGAATTTTTCAAATCGGTTAAGTAGTTTTGGAGCCTCTTCAATGCAAACAAAGAATTTAATCTTTTCTCTTTATAATATTAGTATAGATATTCATATATATTTATTATAAAATTAATTACATATTTGCATATTATAAAAAGCGCAAGATTTTGCGCTGGAAGTTGTTTAATAAAATTGGGAGCTGGATTGCCCTAAAAAGCGCTATATCTAGCTCCTAAAGCGCTAAATTGGCAGCTCTGGTGAGCCGAGCGCCGGGGAAGTCTCGTAAACGAGAAAGCTAGCCAGAGAGCGAGCGAGGATATACCGCGTCCTCAGACTACCTCATCCCTCTTATACCTAAAATTGCGTTCTGCGCATCGGAAAGTGCGATGTTCCGAGCCGCTATTAATGGAGGCAAACTTAAGTTTGCATCGAACTATAGCTCTGCTCTCCACGTGACAAGGCATCACTGCCTCTATTTGTGGTATGTGTAAAAAAAAAACGAGTTTGTTGAGGAAACAAAAATAACAACGAGAAAACTTTGCCAACTGTTCAGTTTTTCGAAAGTCATAACAAAAGTGAACGACAACGAACGACAAAAGTGTTGACGTAAAAAGTGGTCGGTGCGTGGGTAGCGTATTACATACACCATTAAAATGTACTTAACCTAACCAAATCATAATTTGCAGTAAACCTGCGAAAAATCGAAATGTGTGCTGGGACACATATTAGAAGTGAAACTTCAACGGACAAGTGGAAAAACGAATCGCAACGGACAAGTGGAAAAACGAATAGCAACGGATAAGTGGCAAAACGAATCGCAACGGACAAGTGGAAAAAAGAATGGCAACGGATAAGTGGAAAAACGAATCGCAACGGACAAGGGGAAAAACGAATCGCAACGTACAAGTGGAAAACGAATCGCAACGGACAAGTGGAAAATCTTCAACTGACAAGTGATAAATTGAATCGCAACAAAATTTTAACTTGAAGTTTTACGGGCAGATTGTTAATGTACTTGTCCAATTTGAAAACCTGCCCGTAAAACTTCAAGTCAAAATTTTGTTGCGATTCAATTTATCACTTGTCAGTTGAAGATTTTCCACTTGTCCGTTGCGATTCGTTTTCCACTTGTACGTTGCGATTCGTTTTTCCCCTTGTCCGTTGCGATTCGTTTTTCCACTTATCCGTTTTTATAAATCGTTCTTTTTAAGGCTGGTATCGTAAGAAGCGAGCCTCTAACGAGTATTCCGTTTTAATATCAGTCATTGCAGTTTACTACAATTATTTTTTAATAATGTCAGCTTAAGCAACCCAATGTCGGGTTCGGGACTATTCATATTTAAAGGCATACCTTTGTCGTGGTAGGTGGTATACATACCCACCACGATTGTCTAATGCGGATTGGTGAGTTTACTGAAATCGCGCTAATCTGATTCGCACACGGCCACATTTTGTGGGATGTAGGTATTTTGTCAAAAAGGCAGTTTGCTTCGGTTATTTGTTTCATGTGTTAGACTAGTCAAATAAAAAAAAACTCGGTTGTCTGTAAAGTCGGTTTACTGACGATAGTTGAACGTGACAACGACATAAGAAAATACTGATGGAATGGTTTCATTTTTCAAAAGAAAATTTTAATTTTATTTGTTTATCATTTTAACATTTATGTTTTAATTTTTTGATAGTTATATATGTTGATAGCTACGCTCGATAATTATTTCGATCGAATAGTAAAGCAATTGATTTTTTACTCATCGTGAAATAGTTCTTTTAATTTATTGTTATAGTTTTGTCAATTATAGCATAACCTACAATCGCTGCACTAGCGGACCGATGCTATTTATTTTAATGATGAAAGCACGAATATTCGACAATATATCACTGAACATATATTTAATATCGAAAGAATCATTACCTTTATCGCCGCAATTATCGTTGCTATAAACAATTGACACCACATTCACTTTTTACTGCACTTCATACTTGACGAAAACATGTAAATGTATTATTGTATAGCAGCTGTCCACGCGGACGCATCGCTCACTCAAGTAGGAGAGAGATAGATGTCGAACGCTGCCGAACGCGGAGGCCGATTCCTTGTCGCTCGTTCCGCGCTCTCGCTTGCACTTCAAGCCTTAAATGGAACGCCTCAGAGCGAGGTAACGCCGCATGAGTCATGTTTTTTCGTGCGTGCAGCCGGCTCCAACGAATTATAAGACGTTGTCACGTCAATAAGGATTGAAACGAAAATTATTTCTTCAATTTTCTTGCAACTATCATTTCCGATACCTTTTAAGGTTCAGAAGATATAAAATAAAGTCAAAGTTCCACGCAAGTGTAGTGGTGGGCGCAGTTATAATATAGCTTTTATTGGAAGTAATATGCTACTAAAATAGTTTGCTGTAGCCAAAGTGTGAGTATATCTAACTCTGTAACGGTATTGTATAATTTGACAAAGGTGACAAGCTGTTTCATAAGAATATTCCGAACAAACACGTCCGTGGTGAGGACATTTTGTAAATAATAAAGTTGTTACTAAGTGGAATTATGATTTGACCTAATAAAAACAATGATAATTTTGTTTCTATGTGATGTAAACTAAATTAAATTATCAGGTGATCTTGAATACGCGTACAGTTTGAATTACCTTTTATGTTGGCGTTACGTACTCAGTTTTCACTTTTAGGTTGTTCTTATATGCGTAACCTTCAGCTCTGTATGCTTGACAGGAATATTATTATTCTTCAAACAAAAATCTTCCTACGGTAATTATCCGTGCAGGAACGGAGAAAGAATACAATTTACTGTGGCCCGGCGGCCTGTCGTAAGAGGCGACAAAACAACCCACAGCCAGGTGGTAGGGTATTTGCTCGACTGGATGGCGACTCGATGGCAGTTCTAAAGAAGCTGCTCAAGTGGTCGGAAAGGTACAACGTGGTCATCATCCTGCGTCAGTGATGGTTTGGTGGGGCATGTCTTATCAAGGAGTCACAAAACTACATTTTTTTCAAAAAGGAGTGAAAACTTCAGCCAAAGTGTATCAAGATACAGTCTTGGATCATGTTATAACCTCTCAGCAATACACTTTTTAAAAATATACCGTGGGCTTTCCAGCAGTACTCTGCACCTGGTCTCAAGGCACGAACTACCCAAGCCGGGCTTGAAACCAAAATTCCGGACTTTATAAGAGCTGAAGACTGGCCCTCATCTAGCCCAGACCTCAACCCTTTAGACTTCAAATTATGGTCAGTTTTAGAGGATATGGCCTGTTATAAACGACACGGTGACATTGAGCCTCTTAAAAACATCTTTGGAGCAAGCAGTGGCGAAATTTCCCTTGGAAACAGTGCGTAAATCTATAGATTCGTGGCCAAAACGATCAAAGGCCTGTATAAGAGCCAACGGTGGCCATTTCGAATAGAATATTTTTTTATTTTTTGCCGAGAATTTAATAAATACGTAGGTATAAATTTTAATAATATAACATTACTTCATTAAAAAAATGCATATTCATCTGTAACAGAACTTATGACTGATCTAGGTACATGTCAATAGACATACCCTATTTATCCCGTGTTAGGTGAATTATCAACTCGAATATGACCTTTATAAAAATGCTGACAGCGGTAGTGTATTAATATAAAGCTGTGGGAAGATTAGAAGTTGCGTAGGAATTTAATACATTTAATGAGTCAGTGGTGTTAATAAACAGCTTGCGACTAGGTTTTTCATAACTACCTACACAAAATAGAAACCAAGTGATTATTTTGAAATGAATTCTGTGAAATTTATACTAATATTATAAAGAGCTAGCAAGAGCGTTTGTGAGTTTGTTGGTAAGAAGTAACCTCTTGAACCGATTTTGGAATTTGTTTCAGCACTAGAAAGCCTCATTATTTCTGTGACATAGGCTATTATTGATTTTGACTAAAAATAAAAATATAATATAATAATTTTTAACGTGCAATATCAATTCAGAGAAAAACTATAAGTCCCAGGATCAAACATTTCATGTTTGGTCAGTGATTTGAGAAAGTGTTTTCCCCATGGGCAATAATATTATGTTAGCTTATCTCAGCGCCAGGCGAAGTGGCCACAAGTCAGTTAGTTAATAAATATAGGCTCATAAGAGTCCCACTGCCAGACTCAGGTCTCCCATTTCTAGGGAGTACCAATATATTCCAAGGCGGATTGGTCGGCTTTATACACCAGTTGTTTGAATATGAAGGTTCCATCACGATATTTTCCTTTAACTTTTACGAGGGACTATGTAACTATGTATGTGACTATGTTTAATCATTGCTCGGATATAAAAGCGAGCAGGCGTAGTGACGAACGATCAGTCTCACCCCAGCTTTGGGCCGATGCAAATGTTGTATTAATGCTTTAGGGTGACTAATTATCATACAAGAAGTGAAATTTGGTTAATTAGATCGGTATTAACTGGATTAACAGACTTAATAACAATTAATTAGATCAACATTCTCGTTGAAGTATTATTCTCTGATAATAACGATACCAACGTGTCTTAAGTTATTAATACCAGGTCATAAACTGAAATACAGATATGCAGATCTACTAGCTACTAAGCTATCAGTATTTCAATTCACGAAACAATTTCAATTAAGTCTACCACGAATAAATTACGGGAAAGAAACATAATGTTTGAAGATCCTATTTAGTGATAGCAATTAGTTTGCAATAAATTGCCAAATGAGTTATAAATGTGTAAAAATATAAACCTGTCAAAATTAAACTCAAAAACCTTTATTAAAATAAACATTGATAATAAACCTGCGTTGAATATGTCATGCAACAACATTTAATGAAGACACCACCACATAAATGTTAAGATTTACATTGTATTAATTAATAATTATTTTTAACACATTTGCTCAAGTATGTACTACTACTACTATACTATGTATATACACACTAATATAGAAATTTAATATACCGGCTATTTACTATATTATTATATACTGTACAAATTTAACAAATTACTTAATACAATAAAAAACGTAGTTATACTTGTACTATGATCAAATAACAGAAGTGTTAAAACGAGGTCAGGTAAAAAACATATCAAATAAACGTGCACGTATGAAGAGGTTAACGAAAGTAATAATAATATAATATCAGCCCATAAATGTCCCACTGCTGGGCTCGGGCCTCCCATTATAGGGGGAACGGACAGTATACTCGCCACGCTTGGCCAAGGCTTGGCAGGTTTGACACATCGGTTATCTCGATGTGCAGGTTGCATCACGATGTTTTCCTTCACCGTTATTAGCACGTGGTAATTTTAACAATATGCACATTAGATCAGAAAACTGACTAAGAGGTGCATGCGTTGTGGTCAGGATCGAACCCGCGCCCTTCGATAAAGGGGCGCGTGCGCTAGCCATTACGCTACTACGACTTTAACGAAAGTAGATGAAGCGAAAGTTATTTGTCAGGATCGTCGCAAGTGGAGGTCTATAGTCTCTGCCTACCCCCATGAGACAAAGGCGTCATAATATGTATATATGTATACTTGTACTGTATAAACTGCATTCTACCTATAATTCCTCGAGACAATAAGTAGAATATTAAGCGTAGGTCACCGTATTATATAAGTAAGGTGCCCAGAATTGTTGCTCTTTGCTCACTCACTGGATTGCTATGGTTTGTTTGTATATACATAGATGAAAGGCAGGAAATGACATATCCCGCTACAGAGTCGTTCACGATGTGTATGGTATGGGAAGCGCTTAGTCAAATTTTCTTATCGAAATATTCAATTATGGTAGTTTTTATACTTAACTAACTATATTATAAAATGCATGTATTCACTAATCAGATTCATGTAACTAAATTGATTTATGTGCTTGCGCTGTGTTCATATTCCGCTGGGGCAGTATTGGACAATGGCGACCGCTAACGTGCAGTAAACGTTTTACGTTTATAATAAATAGATAACTAACGGCTCCCCGGATAATATTTTATATTAAAATGGGTACTTTATTGCGGGTCGGCGGTAAGTTCACAATGCACACTCTCATCTATATATCACATATATTATCAATAGAGTAAAGGCCATGATACTACGGCGTTCGGTGTCCGCGGAAGTAATTTTACAAGATCTCGTCGCCATTCTAGGTTGGATTTAACGGGAACCCGAAAATGGCTCCTTGACGTCGTAAGCTTCGCTGGCGAAAGCCGTTCGTTAGTCACGAGCCACTGAACGAGCAACCACCGTCAGTTTACGTCATATTCTTGATCATATTGATGTCGACACTCGCTTATTTTCAAGCTGTATTATATATTGAAGCATAGAATTTATATAAGATGAGACTTCATAATGGATGCATTATTCTTTTGTTATAAAACACACATACTATTTGTATATATTTGTGTACCGATAAATAAAAGACCTTCTTTTCAAACGTCTTTTGTCGTTCGTTTTAATCCGATCAATCCGCAAGAGTCCATCAAATTTTAGACAGAAGAAAGAAAGAACAAAGATTTATTGAAAACTCCCGATGGACCGACGACCTATGCAAGGTCGCAGGTAGGCGCTGTATGAGGAAGTCAGAGGACAAGGTGGAGTGGCGCTGATTTGGGGAGGCCTACATCCAGCAGTGGACTGCGAATGGCTGACGACAATGATAATAATATAGTCTATATAAAACTAAAAGAAAATTCAATGGAATATAAAATAGAAAACGCATTTTAATATAAAAAAAACAAGCAAAACATGTTCTAAAAGGAAAACGAACGATGAAAAACGTTTGACAGTAAGTCCTCAGAAACGGCTGGACAGGCTTCAATGAATGTTTTTGGCGATTAAAGACAATTAAAGGCGATTAAAGGAATTTTATGGCACCGCCTTCTTGTTGCCTGGAACATGTAAACATTAAATGGAAAGTGGTTACTGTCGCTTATAGACATTAATTGCAACACCAGAAGTCATGTGCTTGTGTGGGGATTGTTATATGTGTGGTGCTTCGGTGCTGGATGACCTCAGTGGTAGACTGGTGAAGCACCACTGGCGAGAGCCCGTGGTTCTATCGCCATTCGGGAGCTAGGCTCCACCGCTCGTGAGTAGAGTACAAAATAAGACGACGAAATATTGTACTATCCATGTAATTACTCCTTAATTCATTTAACATTAAACTTAAGACTATATATATTCGTACACAAATCTTAACTGCTACATGAAAATATGTAAAACCCTAACATGTTCGTAAACGCATTTCCGAAGGTTTTGGTTTTTTTAACCTACTTAAAGGAAGAGGTTCACAATTCGTTTGTATGTTCGATACATGATTCCGTCCATCAATTATGGACTGATTTTAAAATTGTTTTTTTTTACTCCCGAGATAATCCCATAGTCACCGACTCAGGGTCTGATTTGTGGATAGCAAGGAAATCGAGAGCAACCCTTGTTGATGAAGAGCATATACACCAAAGAGTGAGATGGTAAAGTTGTATAGGCGTGCCAGTTGTACATTTTTTACAGGTGCTTAATATATTATTTCTAAAGCTATTGAAGTATTTGCGCAACTAAAAAGTAAGATTTTTTATATATTTTATATATTATCAAATACAAAACCGACTTCACACTAAAAACCAAAATATAAATATTTAACCGACTTCTTTCTAAAACATCTGGAAGTCGGTGTCAAGTAAAACATAACAATTATTATATTTTGTAAATTTGTTGTTGTTCTTGTATGTGTTATTTTAGTGTGAAGTCGGTTTTGCTTTTATTAAAAAATAATTATATGTATTTACAGACTTTGGCACGTACAGAACTACTCAGTTATGAACTTGCTAATTATGTATTAATCAATTGTTCGATGTACCTGACGTAACAGATTGTATTTCCAATTTCTGATATAGTATAGGGGGATAGTGATAGTTAGATGGGATAGAGATATCTCATTCACCGTTTTAAACATAATTAGCTCACGGCTAACGATTTCGCACCAAGACTGGGTGGATGGAATTTGAATCGCACTGCACAGCCAAGCTGTCTGCTTTATTGCAAGCCAGAGAAATTATTATAAATAAAAAGTATGAAGCACTAGCGGAGCTGAGCGATTCTAAATGTATCTTAAAAATGAAGATAAATAAATATAAATAAGATATTTTTCATATTGCAAAGTGGCATATTTTCCGCAAGCGAAGTGGAACGAAGTGATTATCGTGAAATTTGATATATTATATGTGTATTTTGGATAAAGGCGATATGAATTTATATATAGACACGAAATCAAAGGGACCAAAGCCGTAAGAAAAGCTTAAGTGCAATAATAGTATAGAATTATTTTAAAAACTCAAAAAGTACCTGAATATATTCAGTAAATGTATTATGCGATAGCTTTTTATGAAAACCAGCGGGTAAATAAGGTAAAGGTCCCAGTCGTATCCATTTGTCCCCTCGGAGCATTCGTGGGAATGAGCAAAAACAAGTGAAAATAAAGTGAAAACATTGTTATTCTCGCGTGGATTACCTTGTGTCGTGTTATTTCAGCCGCCGGCGTTGTCTCTCCAAATAACAAACTATGGACTTTGTCACATTCATATATTTTTAATTTAAATATAACTTTATTCTTATTTTAAATTCATAAAGATAATTAATATTCAACTTCTTTACCTTTATATATAATATAAAACAAAGTCGCTTTCATCGTCTGTATGTATGTCTGTATACTTACTAACTTCTAAACCACGCAAGGGATTTTTAAGCGGTTTTCACCATCAGTTACATAATTTTTCAAGGAAGTTTTGTATATGATATAGACTAGCTTTTACTCGATGCTTCGCTCGCTTTTGATTTTTATAAAAAATAATTATTTTTTATATAAGGAGAATAGAGCTATCTAGTAGGTTTAGGTTAGGTTTTTATCCGTGCAGGAACGGAGAAAGAATACAATTTCCTGCGGCCGGGCAGTCTGTCGTAAGAGGTGATAAAACAACCTGGCCCAGGTGGTAGTGTATTTGCTCGACTGGATGGCGACCGTCCCTGGTCTAGAGTATGCCGCCATAACAAACTTGTGCTGTGTTCCGGCATTAGTGACCAGGTTCCACTCTCCCTTAAAAGAGCAGCAGCGCATTTGTAGCGCCTTTGGCGTTGCAATTCAGTTGCAAGTCGCTTTCCATTAAGTGGGCCGTATGCCTGTCTGATGAATTCCTGCAATAAAAAAAATAGGTTTTATGTATGGTTAACCTGCTAGTAGATTAACCTGTGAGGAAATCTCTAGTAATAAAAAATAAAAACAGAAATATTGAAGTTTAATTAACTAATAAGGAAAATGGATATTTTTTTATAACTTCGTAGTCATTTTAAAAAAGTAGAAGCCTTATAAAACTGTCATGTCTGTCTGCCTGTTTATGATATTACATAGTGACTTTAAAGTCGGCAGGTACGTATATAGGTAGATAACAATTAGATATTCCTTTTAAAAACTAAAAAATGACGTCTCCTTCCCCCTGTAGCTGTAGCTGTTTTAAACGTTAAGTTGGGAATTTCTGAAAAAAATAGTGTTGTTAGAGTTAAAAAAGGCCTTTCTAGTCTTTCTTGTTCAAATCTAATTATATCTTAGATTTGAACAAGTTAGTACTTTTTGAGATATGAAATATTTAAGATCAAATGCTTTTTTAGTATACTGTAGCTAAATGATAAAAACCATGGATGTCACACGGCAGATTTGTTAAGTTTATTATGTACGACTTGATTACTTACAATATTTAATTCAGTAGTTCATGTAAAAAAACTGCCTCTCCAAGAATCCTTTGTGTAGCGAACATACAAATACAGATTAAGCTTATAAGATGCAGTGATATTTTTATTACTAGACCGTTAAATAAGTGCGCTAACGGCACATAAAGGAAGTCCAATACAAGTATAAAACGTAAAAACATTATTCTTGCGGAGATTATTTCGTGTTATCGCGAACGACATTCTTTTTCGCCGACACCAAGAATAACGTTGTATATTCTTATATAGAAGAAACTCTTGTTTATTCTTATAATTAGAGTATTTTTTCGCAAAAATGTTTTGGATTGAGTTATCTTTGACTGTTTGGTTTTGGTGGAAAATTAAGTATTTTGTTTTGTCACGTTTTTACCGACGTAAAAAGGTGGACGTTTTTAATTTTGATGTGTATAAATATTATTGAAGTGAAACTTCTATATAGATTTTCCCAAAAAATATCAGGATTTTTTTCCGTAACGAAAAAGCGTTACGGCCCCGGTGAAAGGCGGCATTATTTTAGAGTAGACGTGGTGAGAGGCGGCATTATTTTAGAGTAGACGTGGTGAGAGGCGGCATAATGTTAGAGGAGACTATCGATGTTTTTATTGGTCCCGGATCGAATTTAGTTTTTATGTTTGATAAAATAAAATATTTTCAATTAAAAAATGCTTTCATTAAATTGTACCTAACCTAACCAAATCATAATTTGCAGTAAACCTGCGAAAAATCGAAATGTCTGCTGGGACACATAGTAGAAGTGAAACTACAACGGATAGGTGGGAAAACAAATGGCAACGGATAAGAGGAAAAACGAATCGCAACGGACAAGTGGAAAATGAATGGCAACGGACAAGTGGAAAAACCAATCGCATTTTTTTTACTTGAAATTTTACGGGCAGGTTTTCAAAGTGAACAATTAATTAACAATCTACTACTACTACTTCATCCTCCCTGAATCCCATGTCCCTATTTCCCCTCCGCTCTATTCCATTTCTCCTGCCCGATCCCTCTATCGCACCATCCTATCCCATGCTATCCTATAGCCTGACAATGGGATAGCTTCGCCCTCGGTGTTGCAAAAGCCTATAGGTGATGGTAACCACTTTTCATAACCTGTGCCGTCTGGCAGTTTGCTTGCAAGCTTTGCAACAAAAAATATGTAAAATGTTCCAAAAATAATAAATCTAATAACACAAATATAAGTTTCACATGCGTAACAAATAGCCTAATTAGGAGAGCATTATGTATTGGAGTGTGGTATCAAAGTGTATGTCGACCTATATTATAATAAAATAGTAGGTACTGGTACGTATATGAAACGAGTACGCCAACACAGCAGTATACAATAGAGCGGTTGTCGGGCCGCGTATTTGCGAGTGTAAATTGAAACATGTCGAGAGTTAATTGCGTCGAGGTCCGTGAGGGTGCGCAAGTGGGCAGTGCCCGTACCAGGATTATTCTCTGCCCTTCTACCCTCGCCTCCCACCATGCCTTGTGACCTTTTCCTACAAAGAAATGTCATCTGAAGAGTTGGGCAGTAGCTGATTGCAATATTAATAGATAATCTTTACGTAGATATTATGTCGCTGCATATGGCGGCATGGTCGCTTAAGGGACAAAGAAAGCCCTTTATGAAAGGAATTATTAATAAAAAAAAAGAAACATGAAACGACTAACTTTTATATCTTTTGATATGCTTATTACCAGCATCATATTTCAAATTTAAATTAAAATTAAATATCAAATTACCTTTGTAAACTTTTTCGAATACATCTTAATAGGTACAAGATTTATAAATAAGCGCAACTATGTTGCTTTGGATTTTTATATTATTCTAAGATTAAATGAATAGAACACTAATATTATTGATGACTAGCTTCTGCCCGCGACTTCGTTCGCGTGGAATAGTTAAAAAAAGTAAGTTAAAAAAACCTCCTCATTGTTGCTCCGTTTCTATTGGTCTTAGCGTGATGGTATATAGCATATAACTTTCCTCGATAAATGGGCTATCTAACACTGAAATAATTATTCAAATGAGACCAGTAGTTCCTAAGATTAGCGCGTTCAAGCAATCAAACAAAGAAACAGACTTATCAGCTTTATATATTATATAAATATAAGATAAAACTCTCTCACCGACAACACACCCTGTCAAAATCTTCGCTTCTATTCTGTTACGTTGCAGATAAATTACTTTCAGTCTGTTATAAGCTATTTAAGTAATTAAAGCTTTTTTAAGTATTCCACGGGAACTCTTTAACTTTTCGGGATCAAAAGTATCTTATATGTTGACCAGGGATATAAGCTACCCGCATACAAAATGTCATGTAAATCGGTCCAGTAGTTTCGGAGATTAGCCGGTACAAACAGACAGACAAACAGACAAACAAAAAAATTGAAAAAAATCTAAATTAGTTCTATGTCACTTCTTACATCCCCCTGACTCGGTTTTTAGCATTTTTTTCATTGTACAGAAATTTGACCTCTACAATTTTATTATATGTATGTATAGATTAACTAAAATGAGATTCTTTAAAACTAAACCTACTAATGATACTTTCTAAACATTTGTAACAGCGATCGTTATGTATTGTAACAGCTGTTATAATTATACGTAAGAGTTATGAAGATGAGTGTATGGAAGATCTTCTTTGTTAAAAAGATCGTTAATTATTGTTTTTGCTTGTCTATCCCAGTTATAAGCTGAAAGATAATATGGCAAATTTTAGAAACTTTGGAAGCTATCCCCACATAAATAAAAAAGTCGTTAAAGAATATAGTCTGACTTTGCAAGATCTATTTAACGGCACTTAACAAGACTATCTTCTACATTATCTTCAGTTACATTGCCATTGCCGACCACTACTAGTTTTCATTTTTAGTTTTAGTACACTATTGTGTAGCGCCATATAAACTACAATTATTTTTCAAATTTCTTCCAGTAGTCTGAGAAAAATGATTATGACTTTCGAAAACAGGCGGAAAAAAAACGAAAACTATATTATGAAAAAAACATAAGCGTATCTTGTTTACCGAAATGGCAACGGAAAAATACACATACACACACAACTACTCTTTATTGTACACTAACATGATAAAAAGCAAGATACAAATATCTTAAATACTATAAGGCAGGCTTATTATTTAAAGCCATCTCTTCCGGGAAACATTTTATCGTCCGCTTGTAACAGACATGGTAGATTATTTTTCAAACCATCTGCATCTTATTTTAATAACTATTTTATAACACATACACACACACACACACACACGCGCGCACACACGCACAAACAAGTTAACATTTATTTAAAAAAAAAATTTTAGAGATATAAATTGTTAAGTTAGTTACACACGTATTTGGTGTTCGCGACACAGACTAGTCCTAGTGCGGAACCTATGAAAGCATTATTTCTGTTTAATTTTTTGACCATAAATTGATTTGATTTTGAACTATAACTAGGATATGCCCGTGACTTCATTCACACTTGACTTGAAATTCTTCCGGAATTCCCGGGACACGAAGTACATTTAAAATTGTAAGTTACCGTTTAGATTTTTTTTGTCGGAATAAGTTAATTTTTTATAAGAAATAAAAAAAATCATCGTGATCTCCGTCGTATGTAGAGTCCAGTTTTTTTTAAATAGCGTCAATGTACAGCCATGGCATGTTGAGAATTTTATTATACTATAGATAGATTTACAATAGTAGAAAGTTCTTTTTTCGACTTACTATGAAATTTTATGACTACCTTACTTGCATATGGTACACGAATTTTTTTAAGGAAATTCGCACACCAAAATTATCAACGTGTGAAACCCCCCAACTCGCTTCTTAAGCACGGCAGAATAACGGCCTATCCTTGTTCCCTTAAAATAGAAAGCGTTGAGTACTGTAATAGGACATTTTTGGACTAAAGCTTATGTTTGAGATATTAAGACATACCGTCTTGTCTCATTATAAGAGCTTGAAACATAAAGTAATTGCACTAATCCAAGCATCTCAAATGTCGAGTTCTGACTAGAATATTAACTAAGGATTTAGTATTTAGTGGAGAGTGGAAATTGAAACATGTCGGCAGTTAATTGTTACCAGGGCCCGCAGTTTGGGTGTCTCTCGGCGATTCCGAACTGGGCGTAGACCTTGTGTAAAGTTCACCTTGTTGTTCTCAAAACTCTGTTTTCTTCATCGAATAATAAATTCGATCGTTTGCAGAAAAGATGCTTTTGATGTTAACTTTACTGGCCTTTTATTTTTTGCTTTTAAATGTTTGCCTTTGATGTCTTCTTAAAATCAAAAGTAAGGATAAAAGCGGTCAGAAACAGATAGTACTTACTTACTTGGCGTATAACGGCACATAAATTAAGAATTGAAGAGAATATTATTCAAGAAAATTAGCGGTGAACACCTTTGTACATTTAGGGTTCTGCAGTCAAATGGTAAACCCCATATATATGAAATATATCCGACCCGCTGTTTGTCTGTCAGTCATTGAGCTTGAAGACAAAGTCACTGTTTACATTATATCTCAAAAACCACTATGTTGTTGTTGTATGTTATAGCGTTGATATTTTTTTTATATACAAATTGGGGGAAACTTCCCAACGGAATGAAACGGGATGAAAAGATTTATATACAAGTATAAAAGGCATTGTGGAATAGGTTTTGAAAACATAACTCTGTACAAAAATACTGCGTGTGTCTCAGATTGTTAACCATATAATGCATGATGGGAATTTCATGAAAAAAATTCAAAGACTAATTTTTGAGATATGTTAAGTATACGATATTTTAGGGTTCAGCAGTCGAATAACTATAGCAACAGAAGAAGTCATCAAATAATCTTAAACGTATGTAAATATTGAATTGAAATGTAATCGATAGTTGAGCGTAAATTAAACGGTTAAACAGATCATTAATAGGCGAAGTGCGGATGTAAATGAATTGGGTTTCAACCGTTTTGTTTGTTTTCATGAGTGGAATGGATGGCTCTTAACGGAGAGTACTCAACGGTCGGCCTCGCCACAGAACATTGCGGGCGGTAACCAATTTTACATTCAATATGAGTGATGCGGCTGTTCGTAGGGGAGTCACCCTTTAGCATTTAATTTACGTACTTTTTAATACGATTAATTTATTTGCAAATTAAGTAGTACATTTCAAAGCTTAATACAAAGTTCATTGATGCTTTTATAGTGGGACTTCATATGCCTTAGTGTTAAAATTTAGATTTTGGCTGAATGGGTCCTATGCAAAGCGGTTTCTTACGCCCTTAACACATAGCTACATTAGAGTATATACGTACGTTATCTGTTAATACTTAACGTCATTCACAATGTCGCATCTCAAATAACGTATTAAACCCATCGTCACATCTGCATGAAACCGCCTAAATCTTTTACACTAACGCAGATGAAGATTAAGGACCTATAAATATATTTTTTTTTATGGTTAATAAAATCCAAAAAAAATATAAATATCGAGTTTGAATTATGTAATGTAAAAAATTTAGTTCGTAAATATAATCCTACAATTGATTATATTTACATAATATTTAGTTGTACTTTGCAGACAAATTATTATCAAAGTTTTATGATTTTATTTGTTGAAAGTTCTTGAATCTTCTTCGCCAATTTTTGGCAGAACATCGCCCTCACTTAACTATTATACAGATTAAAGAGACTTTAAGGCTACGTCCCATTAGAGACTCACAACGACGACGTTCACGACCGCGATTTTTCCCGTTCCACTTGCTTGCCGGCGTTACAATCGTAAACACAAGTGGAACGGTTATTCGACCCACCTCTTGACATGGATCGTTGTGAGACTTGTGTGATCGAAAATGATGACGTCATTAGTGACGTTTTCGCCACAACCACAACGACCGCGACCACCTTCTGGAACGGCTAACGGAGCATTTTGGGCGTTGTGAGCTACTAATGGAACGCGTTATATGTAGGCATTGGTATTGAATTTCTTTCTTAATGTACAACATCCTAAAAGATATTCCTAGGTATATTTAGAAGGTTTAGTAAAGTAAAAAACATAAAAGCTTTTAAAAGTGAAATTTATTATTAATATTGTACATGGTTTAGTGTTGCAAATGTCCATAGGCGATGGTAACCGCTTTCCATCAAGTGGGTCGTCTGCCTGTCTGTTGAACTCATGCAATATACAAAAAGAGTATGTTTTATTTTATTAATATATAAAAAGAAAATTGAAATAATATTGTTTCAATTTTCTTGCAAAAACTTGACGGGCAATCGTTATTTTGAAAAAGTATAAATTTGATTACAGACTAAAGCTGTGAGATATTGTTTATTTTTAACCGACTTTTAAAAAGATTCGATTTCGATTCAATTCGTCTGTTCTAGATGTTGATTTCTAGATGTTGTAGAAAGAAGTCGGTTAAAATTTGTTTTTTTTAATAAAGCTAGAATATGTGTTATTTGTGTAAAAATTTCAAATGTTTTGTGAAATATCACTTTTCGAGTGAAAACAAGAACTGCGTAGTTTGTCGTTAGTTAAAGACCTACAGTTTGGTTGAAATTGATATGGCGGATTATATGGGTCCGCTTCTCGCCAAGACCTTTGAAGTTCCTATTTCAAATATATATAATACTGAGTAGACCTACAAAACATACAAAAACTTAAATAAAGTAGAAGAAGATGCGATATAACAGATAAGTAGATAATTCTTTAGTATATACCATTACAGAAAACTTATAGTTTAAAAATATTCTAAATGTGCACAAGGGGCGGTCTTATTCCTATAATAATAATAATTTATTTATTGCAAAACAACACAGTCCAATACGTATAGAATATAAACGGGTAAAGACACAATAACGTTACTAATAATATTTTTACCTTATATCTATAAAGCTATAAAGTGATCTCGTCCAGACAACGCGTGGCAGGAACAAAATAGATGGAACGTGTCGAAGGCGGTACACATATTATACGATATACAGTTACTCTAATTATATTAATGATAGATATAAGATATACTTGTACATACATACATAACTTCACGCCAGGTCCCTTGCGGGATAGACACAAGCAACAGAGCGCCATTCAGGCTTATTCTTTGATATGAAGAGATATGAAAGCCGAAAAGTTGACATTAGAAATAGGGTGAGCTTTCAAGGTTCTAATGATTATAATACCCAATAATAACCCATAACGTGCCACTGCTGGGCCCGGGCCTCCCTATTTTTAGGGGGAAAGGACGATATATTAATCTGAACAATTTCATATTACAGCTTATGGTGCACAATACGAATGTATATAGTTTAACACGATTAGTTATATGGAGATAATTACACATTCCATTTGTCCGGTTAATCCGGGCCTAATCGGATGGCGTTTGATAAGGGTCGCTTCCCGGCCGAGGTGCGAGGCGACCCATCACCTAAATACTACTGCCAACTTACACATATTTCTCTAAAAATATCATGAGGCTAAATTCATTACGCTTCCAAAACTTCACTGGTATTATATTCTTGATTCAAGAACTTTTAAGATTTGAGAAATATTAATACATACTTATTTCAAGTCTGAAGATTAAAATTAGTTTCTAGAGAATGAAAATGAATTCAATCAATAACTCTTGTTTCTGACTGATTGTACTGGTGTACACCAATACAAAAAATGAACTTACAGACTATACTACAAATCTAATTATGCACAAAGGGTGTCTTATCGCTAAAAGCGTTGTCTTCCAGACTACCCCAGGAATGAATTAAGATTATAAGGATGATGGTGGTACATATAATACATAGTATGATTACTTACATTCTAGTAATAAATATATAAATGTAGTATATACAGATCTTTTAAATATAATCTTAATAATATATATAACATACAAATACATATCTGCAAAACTATATAAATATTTATAAATAAATATATATGTCATCGTCACCCATTTGCAGCACACTGCTGGACGAAGGCCTCCCCAAGACGCGTCACTCGTCCCTGTCCTATCTACTTCTATTATAACTATCATAATATTCCAAGGACGTGTATTAAATATTTTGTGATCATTGTTTTAAACATCGGTAGCGATTTTGCTTGTCTGATAGCAACTGGTAGCGCGTTCTAAAGTTATATAGCCTTGTATTCATTAATTGTTGTATAAGAATTGTTGTACAAAGTTGAATTACGCGAAGGGGTGTTTCAGTTTAGTTTGAGGGTTAAACTATAGGAGCATGAAAATATACAGCTAACAAAGAATGCGAGTATTCCGGCGAACACGAATCGGAAACCAGAAATATGAAAGTTACATAGAAATTTTGGAGACGCTCAGGTTCATTAAGTTGGTTTGGTTGGCTTTTAAATCCAGATAGCTGGCGTCAGCATAATCAAGGACAGGGAGTAATAGGGAGTCTGCTAGCATAATTTAAGCGGTAATGGGCAAGAAATTCCTTAACTTTCCAAGGGATTTGGACCAAAAGGAATAGCCGCCGACCTAATTCGGTGATATAAGTTCTCCAAGACAAGTCACTATAAAATACGACAGTAATGATTTTTACTTTATTATTAAAAAGAACAACTGTCCTGTCAAAATGTATGCTAGGTACTCTAGTCGACCTTATTCAGCATTTGTGAGCTACCGTCTCTACTGAAAATGGCCACCTTTGGCTTTCGTACAGGCCTTTAATCTATCTGGTTACGAGTCTAGATTTACGCACTGTTTCCCTGGGAAATTTCTCCATTGCTTACTCCAAAGATTTCTTTACACACTCAATGTCAGTGTAGTAATTGTTATACATTTAAAAGTAAATATGAATTTAAATTACGTGTAATTTTAATTTAAGTTCTGACGGTGGGGCAGTTTATAAATAATGTATTGTGTATTGAAAGCATGTTATCCAACTTTATTCAGGTTGTTTGAGTAGGTATTATATATTTTTTTCACTTTTAATACCTCTTACAATAAAATTCTCATGAATAACATAACCTCAAGTGAGTAAGATATAAAATAAGAAGCATATGCATACATATAACAAGCGTTGGCGGTTTTTCTATGTGGAATTGGGTAAGTTTTACCAGTGTATCATATTGTGTTTTGTGGTAATTTTGAAAATGGGGACATTCCAAAAATTACGGATGTTGTTGAGGTTTCTCGAAAACTATCAGGTCTATATAGATGAATAAGTTCAAAACCTGTTTTTGAACGGAAACTAAAGTATATTTCTATTAAAATATGTATAGAATATCATATCTTTTAGCTAAACAAGGGTATAGGTAATGTACTAGGCCTAAAGGAATCGAAGAAAGTTGTCCTTTCAGGTTACGCCTGTAGGAACATTTCCTTTGGGCCTGCACTGTGAGATTTTACGGCTGCTGAACGCATATGTTGAATATTTAATGGGATTATTATACCATTTCATTTTGCCATTTACCTGCGCAGGTATACATTGTATGGGCGGAATTGTAATATGACTCGACCTTTATTATTATTCAAGACGAAAAGAAACGACGTAATTATTTAATTTAAAATATCATACCTAATATTCATGTGTATGGCATATATAGATTTAATTTTAAATTGTCCTTAGTAAAACATAGTATGACTTGAATTTGATTTGTCTAATATTGAGATCATTGATTGTCCATCATCATTTTGATCATCCTGACATTAAACGACGGTTGTGTTTGGAACTTTGAAGCCCAAAGTTTACTTTCTTACTTTTTTCCATTTCGCGCGGTCTTCCTAATACCTTATCATGCGACCATTAGCATGCCCGTGTTAGATTTTATATTGGGTAGTATACATAAATATACACATATATTTAATGTTTTAATACGTATATTGGCAAAGCGTTTTACTTATTACGCAACATTGAAAGATATTTCATGAATATCTTACTTTAAGTTAGATATTTCTATTAAAAGCAAGTTAAAGCAAATGGTCTTAAAGACATTATTTATTTCATAGAACATGAATACTGTTCACGTTAACAATAACATAAAAATCTTATAATATATACATAACCTTTGTTCTATCATCCAGTACCAGCAGTCACAATAACTACCTACCACTTGATTACATTGAACAGATCTTACGGTCTGTTCGAAAGACGAACATAGAATGAATTGTATTAGGCGATTTCGCCTGCTTTTGCTGACCTCACAGACAGCAAAATCACACATCGACCTTTATGATCTATGTTATTATTTTGCAAAAATGTTTGACACCACAAAATTACGTCAGTCAAACATTTTGAGAAACATTCATATTATGATAATATATAAACTTCTTATGAATACAATTTGTCGTAGTTATTTAGTAAAATATTATTATTAAACGAAAATTCAATCATAACATTTCACTTTGCACCGAATCGTTATCGAAGATTATATCGGTAGCATTCCACTATCACAGCCCTCTAAAGTACTATAACGTCGATGGCGTCACGAAATGTAAGTAGGTACATGTGTAAAGCTTAGGGAATAGTGTCTATAACTTTTTGCGCCCGAACGCCTCCGGAAGCAGTGCAAAAACCGCGGGCGGCTTGCTAAAATAACTCATGTGTTGAGAGACAAGAAAATGTAAATGAAAATATTCAGTGAAGTTGAAAACAAAAATATGGGATGGAAAATGAGAACAAAGGGGAAAATCGCATCAGTTATTCACACACACAGTGAACGTTTTTCGAGCCGTTATTGAATAAATATACATAATTTCTATTCGGCGTCTTGAGAAGTCTTGCTGTCATCTTGACAGTATGACATTATAAATGTACAAGTTCAAACAAAAGTACAATAATGGGTTTAATTCGCTCCGAGCTAGCCACCATTGTTTATTTTGTGATTTGAAAGAACATTTTATTAATGGTCTACAAGTCTTAAAATATTTAAGCAGACTGGAAAAATTCTTTTTGTGAATAGTAGTTTTAAATATTAGTTTGACCTGATTTTACTGCTGTATGATTTAAAATATTTTTTATAGATTGAATATGTAAAAATAATTAGTGTGAATAACATTAGAGGCTAAATAATTGAAAAGATGGACGCAATGAAGAAGAAAACCATCTAAATGTCTGCCGAAGAACGGTACAATGCAGTAAAGCAAACCGCTTTGCCATGTGACTACCGAACCTAAAAGGTGGCTTGTAATTGAAAATATTACTCTCTAAAACCAATTAACCTGTTATTTTTTAAATCTGTTTGCCAGTTTGCCTACAAGCAAACATAAAAAAAACAGAATAAAAATAGGCGGGCCCATATTTTTTATAGACCTGGAAGCTCAATAAATAAACAAAACCTAATCAAGACATTTAATTAAAAACTGAATAAACTAAAAATATGTATACTAAGAAAGAATCCAATAATTCTTTTCTTACTAGTGAACTATATACATTATTACTCTATACTTTTGTACCCACATATATTTCATGTACCTACTAGACTAGTAAACAAGTGCCTTTTGGACCAACTTTTTTCAGCAGTCTCCGAAAATTATAAATGAGGTGTAATTCGATTCGGAATGGCATCTAGATGATTTTTGAAAAAAAATGAAGTTCCCCTTCCAAAAATTGTAAAAGTTATTAACAATTAACTAAAAAAAAGAAGGGGGTTTAGTTTTTTGCAAATATCTCAAAAAGTAAGAAAGATTTTTCAAATTTGAAAAAAGATTCGAAAAGAGGAGGAAATTTTCTAAAAAAGTCGAGTCCCGAAACTGTAAGATCAATATTTATAATTTTCCCAGAGGGTGAAAATACGGCCGAAAACGGGTACTCTGGCTTACGCAAGCCACACCCACATCAGCCCTTTAATGAATAAATATTATTTAAACATACTAAATATGAAAATCAAAATTGAAAAAATTCAGGCACTAACTGAATAGATGAATGGACAATAATCTGCTTGAAATTTTTTTTATAACAATTTTTCATTTAGATATTCAATAGTTAATTAATATTATTTTTTTGCTTGAACATGAACATTGCAAGTGTGATAATTGTTAAACTATACATTTAAGATTTTTTTCCTTTCTTCGAGCAATTCTTGAAAGGCTTTAGAATAGAACCCCGTTAGAAAAATTAGAAAATATTTATTTTTCATTTTTTTATTAATAATTTTCGTTGTTACAAAATTAAAAGTTTAAAACAACAAAAATTATTAATAAAAAATGAAAAATAAACATTTCCTAATTTTTCCAACGAGGTTCTATTCTAAATCCTTTCAAGAATTGCTCCAAGAAAGGAAAGAATTTTAAATTTATAGTTTAACAATTATCTCACTTGCAATGTTTATGTTCAAGCAAAACAAAAATATTTTGTAACAACGAAAATTATTAATAAAAAAATGAATAATAAACATTTTCTAATTTTCTAAAGCCTTTCAAGAATTGCTCCAAGAAAGGAAAAAAATCTTAAATTTATAGTTTAACAATTATCACACTTGCAATGTTCATGTTCAAGCATTTTTTTTAAATTAATTACTTATTGAATAACTAAATGAAAAATTGTTATAAACAAATTTTTCAAGCAGATTATTGTTTATTCATCTATTCAGTTAGTGCCTGAATTTTTTCAATTTTTTATTTTAACATTTAGTATGTTTAAATAATATTTATTAATTAAAGGGCCGATGTGGGTGTGGCTTGCGTAAGCCAGAGTACCCGTTTTCGGCCGTATTTTCATCCCTCTGGGAGAATTATAAATATTGATCTTACAGTTTCGGGAGTCGAGACTTTTTTAGGAAATTTCCTCCTCTTTTCGAAGATTTTTCCAAATTTGAAAAATCTTTATTACTTTTTGAGATATTTGCAAAAAACTAAACCCCCCCTTTTTTTTAGTTAATTGTTAATAACTTTTACAATTTTTGCAAGCGGAACTTCATTTTTTTCAAAAATCATCTAGATGCCATTCCGAATCGAATTACACTTCATTTATAATTTTCGGAGACTGCTGAAAAAAGTTGGTCCAAAAGGCACTTGTTTACTAGTCTATACATTCATGTATATTTTTCATTCCTTTGTTATATACAAGTATATGTAGTATATAATTTAGACATATAGTTTGCATAGGTGTCCCAAATATTTTTGACTAAGGAAGTCTAAAAATGAGTTTTTTTTAATGTTGTTGCTATCAAATGATTGAATAGTTATTCTTAATATTCTTTCTGTAGTTACGACATATTTGTATATTGATTTATTATACAAAGTTTCGATAACGCTTACACTTGGCTAATTTATTCGACTAATAATGTTTATCTAAAGATTGAAAAACCGACCCTTAGAAAAAATATAATACAAATGCGGTCAATAATGAGTTATTAAAATAAAGTTGCTGGCTGTGTTCATGTTGAAACTGCGGCATGATACGACAGACGTTGCCTCGGAATAATTCTGTGGTAAGTTTATAGCCACAAAGTGCACCTGTCTCCAGTATTACCTGCATCTTTCTACCATCTATCTGATGCGGAACTCTCTTTTATGACTTTTGTTATCAGAGTCGTAAAATGTGCTTTCAGTTTACTGTTCCATAATTGAATCTTATTTTGCACCAAATCTCATATTTAGTATAAAATAAAGCCATAACATTAATTTATTATAACTTTGTCACTGGTCGATTACTGGTTAAGATGAGACCGTATTATTGAACTTTTTAAATTTTCAACGCTGTTAACATTCTTTTGCCACAGATTTTGATCGATTTGATCATTTTGGTCGGTTTGGTAATGTTGATCATTGTCATTTTGTACTTTTAATACCAGAAATGGGCATAAATATCAAATGCCGGAAAATGGGATAGTGTGCGATATAAATTGAAGTGAATCTTCAAATAGGGGGCAAATAGCACTAACATACAATTTTAATAAAATATAACCTATATTAACGCCTGCTCTTTGAAAAAGAGGTACACACTAGAGTTTGACTCGCGGCGTAGTCGCGGGGTAAACTAGTCGTTTATAAAAGAAATACGACCCGATGACAGGAAGTAAAGCATGCGAGTTCGTGAAGACACTTTATGTATTATGCATCGCTTGACACCGAGTAACGTGAGAGTCTGCTAATCTAATCCACGGCTTAGTTGAAGAGTAATGAAACACACCCGCATTCACAGACAGCGAAATAAATTTCCCCCTTGAACACTGTTTACGGGTAAAATTTAATAAAGCAAATAGGAACGGCGTTACGAACTGCGATACTTAAGCATATTTTAAGAGATTTATAAGCGGCAAAACAAAGCGCCTTATTTACGATTAATTAAAAATTATGCGCATAATGTGTTCAAGTGTTAAAGGTTTTATTCATTACTTCTCAGAAAAATATTAAGTGGAACGTAGTACTAGATAGGTATATATTTCGAGTACTATAATAGTTTTTGTTTCTTTTTCCTTTGAAAGTTGTTTTTCAAATGCCTTAATATAAGCATAATGTTTAATCTATTGCATGTGTTTTATTATTTTATGTTTTATACAAAACCAAGAACTAAATTTTGGTGTATTATTTTATAAATATCAATATCTAGTAGCCATTATTTATGAACATTGTAAATAATAATCCAAAGTTTTAATTTCAATCTGAATTACGGTTAAAACCGCCATGTTTTGTATAAGGCGGTTTGGTAGGTTTCTTCACGAGAATGTTTACCTTTGCCGACAGTAGCGGCAATTTCAACATATGCATTGTGGGTTTCTTAGACTTCGCGACTAAAGTAGTCCGAAAAGCAGTCAAAAGAAACAAGTCAACAAGTAACGCTATTGACATATAGTGTATTTTATTTAAACTTAGTACAATAGATAGACATAAAGACGTAGAATTAAAAATAGAAGAAAAGTATAAATAAGAGTAAATCTATAAAACAAAAATATATTAATTAAAACACTGTAAAACTAGATACTAAAATTGTAATAGATTTTAAGATTTTGGAAAGAAAAAGAAAAAACACAAGAAAGAAAAATAAAATAAATAAGACTCCGGCCCCCCCTTATTTTCATAAAATAGTACTTAAGTTAGTTTTAAAAGAGACAAGAAAAACTCTGTCTTGCAAAATGACGGGGTAGATTGGCGATTAAAAAAAAACATATGTATTGTGCAAATTGGGACAGAAAATTACTATTAATGTATGATCTCTGACAAGATTGGAATTTAAATTAGTAATTAGTTATTTTAATGGAAATGATAGGCGGTTTCCGAAGACACTGAGACACAACCAATTTTAAACATATGTTTTACAACCTAAACTGAGGTCGCTATACCAGCGTAGAATCATCATCAAAATAATGCAGTGCTCATAACATTTGTTCCAAGAAGTGCCACCTATTATTGTACTATTGTAATATTTGCGTGTTTACTAATCAGATATAAAAGCGAGTGGACGTATTGACGAAAGATTATTCTCAATACGATGTTACGACGATGCGCATGTCATAGTAGCTCTCTAGGGTGGTTAATATTGTGCGAGAATCATAACTTATAATTAATTTTACTTTAGATCGATATTCTTTCTTCGGATTTAGAATTAAACAGTTTTCCAAGATCGTGATGTGTATTTTTATTTTTAAAGGGGCTTAAAATATGTGGGCTTTCTAAGTGTTTTGCTGTACAAATCCCGCACTAACAGTAGGATTTAAATCTCAATTTTGCACCAACAAAAAGATTCTAGTACAATCTACGTACCTAAGATATTATAGAAATGTGCTGTCATACATAACTAATCAGCTTGCCGTTATCTCATGTACAATAATTATTGTGCGGTTGAGATGCCCACTGGTAAACACGGTGACGGCTCCACAATGTTTTACCATTTTTAAAACATTCGTATATTTAACACATACGAGTACAAATTATTTATTTTGTTTTGTTGTTTAAAAAACATGCCCCGCTAAAATATCCTCAGAGGCGTGGTTCATGAATAATATAATTCCCAATAGTGTATTATCTCATACTTTATAATATGACATGAGTTCGCAATTGGATTTCCACGTTTCAACTCCATTAAAAGTTACCTGTGCTGGGACAGCGAGTAGGTCTGCCAGTGTTGATAGAACATAAACTCGATAAGTAGTAGTTGCTAGGTCTATGAATATTGAGTTAATGTGAATTTTAAATGTTGTTGATCTAATATTTTCTTAAGTTTTCGCGACTTGTATAAATAATAAAACTACGTTTTAACGGTTTTAAGCGCGGTAAATTATTTGATTTTGGTTATTCCAACGTTTCAGCCACTTTTCAGTGGCCGTGATCACGGAAGACAAAGATGACAAGTGTCACCGATTTTGAGACCTAGGCATGTTTGCTGAAGAGTTTTTTGCACCGCTTCTTCTCTTCAAGCCACAACATGTTGTGAAGCAGTGGTAAATTACTAGGTCCTATAGAGTAAATAATAACCATAAACAATATGAACAAGTTGGCGGTAGACTAAATAAAACTTTAACAATACTCGGTGACACTTGTCATCTGTCTTCCGTGATCACGGCCGAAAAGTGGCCGACACGTTGGAATAACCAGAATCAAATAAATTGCCGCGCTTAAAACCGTTAAAAAGTAGTTTATAAAATACTTATAAATCTGGTCTTAAAATGACAATAATTGTAATATTTTGAGTAATAAATCAATGTTTCTGCGGAATTATGTCAACTGTTGTACCTCTCGAATAGTGCTAGTGACTGTTTCATGCAGTTGTGGCAATGGGTTTAATGAGTTATATATAAAGCAACGTCATTAAACATTGACAAATAACGTATTTATACACATTAATGTAGCTTAAAATTACTTTATTCGCCTTTGACACGTACAGCTTTCAGACGCCACTCATTTTTTGTTAGAACAGTCAATGAATTCATCAAACTCAGTAAGTCGGATTATGTGGACATTGACTTGTTTCTGGTAGTCTAGCATCTGTGATTGCGAATTTAATCAGTTTAATTTTGATAATAATTAGATACCCGGTCACATTTTTTCTTATTTTCTAAAAGAAATGTATATTTATATTTTGTTATTTCCTGTGTCATCTATGGAGGTTTGTTAGGTTGAATTGAGTTATTCTTTAGTTATCTTTTTAACTTTTTACTTTGTAAGATTAGTTTGTAAGATTGGAGCTGTTAGCCCCCCAATAAATATTGATGCAGTTATTTTTGATGTTATAGACAAGATTTATTTTGCCACAATCACTGTCAATAACATTATCTTGGTTGGAGCAGGGAATTAGAGAGATGTGACTCTTCATTTGACGAAGGCTTCAAGGTGCGAAGCCGTCTCTCTTATTTAGAAGTTTACTATACGAAAATATTAATGCAAATATAATTGTGACGAAACCGTAGTAAAACTGAAGGCGTAATATGCCGATCCAAAAACGACAATAATTAAATACACTAATAAAAGTTTATTGAAGTATTATCTAGCTTAAAAAAATCCTAGGATGATTTAAGCCATCGTTAACATTGCCGCAGATTGTAAAACACAAATAAAAGAACCCCTGGTTTTATTAAGCGTACCACATAGGCTGAAATTGGACAAGGGAACCGAAGGATACACGGGGAATATGCCTCCTCGATGTTGTGCCGTTAACCCAACGCATTTTAACTGTAACCTCACCTCTAATTAGAGCGGTGTGGTTCGCGAAAGGTCATACGTTAATTGCGGTTCTAACACGGAAACATGGCTTAAATCCGCCGAGCAGACCCTTTCAGATTATTTTGTATTATTTATCATTTACATGCTTATGCTTTGTGCCGAAATGGAATGTCAGGATGTTAATTACAGGGGTGCTGAAAACTATTTTTGGTCACACGTGTATGTGTACTTTCGTACAAACTAGTTTAGTGGATATCGAGAACATGTTCTTTGGATCATTTCTAGCGTATTAAAGCCAAATATCTAAAATGGTGGTCATAATATTTGCTTGAGTTTTCGCGACTTGTATACATAATAAAACTACGTTTTAACGGTTTTAAGCAAGGTAATTTATTTGATTTTGGTTATTCCGACGGTTCGGCCGTGGTCACGGAAGACAGAGATGACAAGTGTCACCGAGTATTGTTAAAGTTTTATTTAGTCTACCGGCAACTTGTTCGTTTTAATTATTTAGTTTTAATTTTGTTTATGGTTATTATTTACTCTATGGCAGCCTAATGTAATTTACCACTGCTTCACAACATGTTGTGGCTTGAAGAGAAGAAGCGGTGCAAGAAACTCTTCAGCAAACATGCCTAGCTCTCAAAATCGGTGACACTTGTCATCTTTGTCTTCCGTGATCACGGCCACTGCAAAGTGGCCGCAACGTCGGAATAACCAAAATCAAATAAACTACCGCGGTTAAATCCGTTAAAACGTAGTTTTACTAAAAATTGTGGTCGTTCTTCGTCAGTACATTAAAGCTATTTAAACAAAACGACTGGAATAGGCTATATAAATTTTAGTTTTGTCTGTTTGTGACTTAACTCTGCGTTACTTTTTTGTCCCGGGAATCCCGGGGAAATTTTTCTGGGAATGATTTAAAATGGCCATATAAAAAAAATCTAGTTCTAATGTGATTTTTTACTGATTGGTAGCAAATTTAATTTAATAAAATGTGTGATTTTTTTTATCTCGGGAATACAATAAATTGCTTATTCCGTCACAGTTTCCATTAAAAAGATAGCTTACATTCTCTTTTTAGACGACATTTTGTGTCCCCGGTGTCGTGCGGGAATTTCAAGTGAAGCGCGGACGAAGTCGCGGGCAGTTTATAATATTAATATATTATCGGACAGTATATATTTTTACGATCAAAACTACACGTCCGAATATTATGACGACTTAAAAAAAGTTGGAGATTCCAACAGTTTTTAAGGTTCCATGGTCGTAATGGGAAATACATTTTTTGTCTTGTGTTTTGTGTCACAGATTGTGTGAAGTAGGTGAACGTGTCGACAATAATATCAAAGGTGGCTGTCATAGCTAAATGGCAGAATTTGCGGATGTTCCCCATTTCTACGGAATCCTGTCGTGTTCATGGATTACCATGCAATAGGCCAAGATTAAAAAAAAATGGACAGCTCACTTTATACCTGGCGCCCAATTCTCTTTATAAGCAAAAACTCGCAACATGTTTAAAATTTTTGGTGGCTCTTCATTAATTAATTAATTAATTATCATTGCGGTTAACGCAATTTCTGCTAATATTAATACCCTTTTTTATCTACTACTATTCTGACCCAATGACATTGAGAAAATATTGTGGATAAAGTAGATTTTTTGACACCATCACAATGAAATCGCACTAGGAATATCTTCGCAACGCCAAGATATTGTGTAGCAAAATTGGGCCCGTGGTGGACCTTTAACTTGATACTTTGATCATTTATCGTCCTACACTCGTTAACAGTTCGGTGTAGAGGAATGGTTTCATAGAAAATGTACATACGTGAGTTCGCCAGTGTCCCGACTCGGTTATATGAGTCATGCTATGTTGTGAGTGGTCCTATCGCTAGGGACCCTATCGCTAAAGTAGCATCGCTCACCTCGAGACACTACGATATCGTGCGTAGAGCCGTTACGTGAGAGCATCCACGGCACTAGTTACCAAAGTGCCTCATAGAAGCGTGGATTAGAGCCGCAGGTTTAGGTTTAGTATATAGTCTGAAGGTCGATGTCTCGCGACTTCTTCCGCTCGAAAGACAGCGTGGAGGACCAGCAGTTAGTAGTCCCGCACCCTCTGTCCGCTTTTCAGACTTGGAGATAGTACAAAAACTTATTCCCATTGCGTTAGCAAAAAAGAACGTCCTATGTAGTAGCAAAGGAACCCGCATCTAATTATAATAACTCGAATTCTAAGTATTTGAATGGAAGTGGCGCGTATTCTCTTTATCATCTATTTAGGCAGCTCCATTCTAAATTCCATTTATACAATTAGGTACTATATATGTACATGCACTGCCTGAGAAGTTTTATCATCTACTGTGCATATTATTACAATATAACCAAGTGCTGACGGTGAAGGAAAATGTCGTGATGAAACCTGCATGACAAGATACAAACGTTATACCGTTTAATCCATTAAAAATTTGGGAAGGCACTAGTTTAGCTGTTGTCAATTTATGGCCTAATATTAAATCAATGACAGCACCTACCAGCTTCACCAACGTGCTGCTGGTGTGAAGGGAACATTGTTAGACATTTTTTTCAAAATGTACAGGTACACAGACACTAACATTTGTTTCCATGTACTTTTTATATAACCTGTAATTTCGTTAGATTACTCCAGGTAAAATAGGCTAATATAAATAGGCTTTAAATTTTTATTTTATACTTTAGACGTTCAAATAATCATAAAGACCTTATGACAGGTAATAAAAAAATCATGATACAATATTTTTTCCAATTTATGTTAACAACTTGTTTTTATAACTCAATATCTGGGAAGATTTTATGATAACAGATTCTCGCATCAATTAAAACTTTTGCACGGCCCTCTTAAATTGGTATATTTTATTTGGATTTGAATTTGCACCTACGTTCTTTGAGTTTGCGTTTCGCGTGAAAAAAGATCTGGAAATAAAAGTTTTATTTACGGAATATTGGCTAAACAACGAATAGCGTGCAATTCTTTCTAAAAGAAAAAATGTGTAAATAAATTATTTTGAACTATAACCCTTTCCAAATATTTATTTTACTTGTAATAGCTCGATAACGGATCAATTAGTAATGTCCTAACGCGTTACCGATCGATTTGTTACAAAAATCGATATAATTTATAAATAAGTTTTGATCAATTATTATATATTAGTATTTATATATTTTTGCTAAAAAATCTATATCGTATAATAAATATACCCATATGTACACATATTAAATAACTCAATAAAAAAAACAAAACAAAATTATTTTTCTTTATTTTTTTATTATTTCAAATCCATTACATACTTTTTAATTTTTTTAATGCAGGAGTTTAGCAGCCAGGCAGGCGGCACACTTAATGGAAAGCGGTTACCATCGCCTATGGACATTCGCAACACCAAAGGTGCTACAAATGCGCTGCTGCTCTTAAACTTAACTGTCGATTTATTTACGTATAGTGTCAATGGTTTGATAGTCTGTGCGTTATATAAATCACAGAACATCATTGTTACATCACCCACAACAATAAAGTACGATAATTAAGTCATTTGTTTCATGTGGACTTTACTGTCAAGATTAATGTAGCTTGATAGATGTGCAAACGTCAAAAGTAAAAAAACGATTGGAAGTTCCATAACCCATTTTACCTCATATATGCATGAGGTAAAAATGCGTAATGGAACTTCAAAAACACTTTTAACGAAAATTAATTTAGAAATATCCGTTAAGTGGTTTTAAGATATGAAATATTTTTGACTAAATCGTTCGGTATAGTTCTGTGGCCAGATAACGAAAAAGGGGACATCTGTGATCTATACGCAAACTTTAGTTGTGGGCAAATTACCAAGCGTTAACTAATTTAATAAAATATTTGGCCTTTGGCACTAATGATTTTTTACTATTATGCTCTGTGAAATTTTACAAAGCGACGCTTCGCACTTAAATTGCAAAATGATTCTCAGAAACGCGCTAGTACAGTCGACAACAGTGTTCGTAAATCATCGTACAAAAATTTGCCAGTTGGTCGGTGAATGGGGAGACTTGTACGAATTATGTACGCGCCATTAGCTCAGTTTACGCTTTTGTGTGGCATCTGCGACTCACACGTCGTGTGGCGCCATGACACAAAATAATGAGTCACAGAAAGCTACTTCAGCGTCGAAAATAGTTACTAATGCTTAGCGATGCAGTAACTTCCAAAAATTTTTGCTAATTTATAATATTGAGCTTAAAAAGCTGATTCGTTTTTCAAGTTGTCCGTTGAAGTTTCACTTCTATTATGAGTCCCAGCACACATTTCGATTTTTTAAATCGGGCCACAATTGATGGAGAAATCGAGTAAAACACATACAAATAAATCTATTTCTAAATAATCCTCATAGCATAGTGTATCAAACGGTACTTCTGTGGTTTACTGTTTTATGGCTGTGAGCCAAACTCGATTTCATTGTTATGCGAAGAGAGCTGCTGAGATGGACTTAATTACACACGTCTGCAAATCCCATCTCGTTTTAGTGCAAAAATGCACAGCGTTTTGCATGAGAATTGTGTTTGCATGGAAAAGTGACAATAGCTTTAAAGCTTGGGCAAGTTTTCCTTTTTCATCAAAAATAAAATAAATTGAACCATAAGTGAGCTAGAGTTAGAGGATGCAATTTTCAATATAATAGGAAGCTATACTGCTAGGAACATATATCAATATGGAAATGAGTTCGTTTAGTTATTCGTTTATTTCTTTTTCACCGCACATTAGCTTAATTTGTCTATGCCACAGGAAATATATTTTTTTCGGGATAAAAATGGATGTCCTGACAGGCGTAGTTATGAATTAGCAATATGTTAAGGCGGCTGTTGCCGCGAGCCGTCGAAAATCATGCCATGACGAATAGTCATCATCGACTCGAATCCGTTGCCGGCGACCATACAGGTAACTATGAAACCAGTCGATCACTGAAGGGGATATGTTAATAGAGCTTAGAACCCTAAGCAACAATACAAAATTTACATTGTTGAAGGCACTTCTGATATCAAGCAGCGATAAAACAGTCAGCACACTGTTATCCATGCCATGCCGGATGTCGTCAGTGATTTGGACGAGAGCTGTGGTGGTACTATGGCCAGGACGGAAACCGGATTGATAAGGATTTAAGAGGGAATTACGGTTCAGGAAAAAACTTAACGTCTAGTTCATCAACGATGAACTAGGCGTTCAAGGACTTTAGAAAGGAAGGGGAGTATAGAAATAGGGCGGAAATGAGAAATTAAGGTAGGATTTTTTTTTGGAAGAGGAATGACCTGGGCTTCCTTCCAGGCAGTAGGAAAAACACCAGAGGTAATAGAACTTAATGCTTCTATTACCTCTGGTGTTTTTCATATGAGTAAAGATAGGATTAATGACATCCAGTATGGGTAAGACCATATTAGCACTGACGCCATCACTGCCTACAGCATTAGAAGAGGTGAGTGGCTCCTCCCAAATCGACAAGCACGTTGTTCTTACTACAAGCCTTAAGTTTGCTTGAAATATGTTAATTACCGTTCATTTATTTATGGATAAATGAAGATTGAATGATCACTTACACTTACATAAATAACGCCACCAATATTTAAATTGTACATCTTTCTTCAAGGAAAAACATTTCTCCAAGCTCAAAGTTTTCTTCCATAGACCCCGTGTTTAACTGTAAATGCATGCTTCCATACCTAATGCAAACCGTTTTATTATAATATCGCCTATATAATCAAGTTATGGTGAACAATACGATATAAAGTTTCACTAGGTTGCATCGGTTCCTATTCAGACTAAAAGCAAAACTTGAGAAGGAATATTAATGTTGATACAGAGAACCCGCCTTGGAGTATTGAATTGATAAGGCACATTCGAAACTGTATAGTTTTGCTCCAATTTATACTTTACGGGAATATTCCATGTGAGTGGCGAGACTATGTACAAATTATATTTTAACTAATAAGCAAAAGACAACGTAAATCGTCGGCTGCATGCGGGTTTTGGCTCGCTTTGTAAACATCGTACAGATTTTACACACTAATATTGAAATATAGAAGCCTAATTTTTTAAGAGCGTATAAAGCCGTGCCAAGCCAGAATTGAGTAAATAAGTAAGAGCGTATACATATTTTGAAGGTTGCTTCAAGTGTATTTTTAATTTGCAGTTTTATTAAAAAAAAAGCAAGTAAGTGATTGTCCACGCACAATGCAGTGTTCCGAAGAGGTGACCGACGTGCAATGATTTTTTAATCGACTTCCAAAAAGGAGGAGGTTCTCAACTTGATTGGTATTTTTTTATGTATGTACACCGATTACGCTGAGATTTATGATCCGATTTACGTGATTCTTTCTTTGATGCGGAATAGTTGCCATTTGGTCCCCTAAAAATATAACATAGTTTGGCCCAGTACGTTTCATTTTATGAACATTTTTTAATGAAAAATTTTCGTTCCCGTTTCTTGGGACCTACATTTCTAGACACTAAAAAGTAACAAATAAATAAACTTTGTTAAAAAACCGACTTCAAAAACTAAAAAGTATAAAAGAATAAAGATTTTTGACTAAGAATTATTTATTAAGAGATAAAATAATATAAAATTTTCTACATCTAACATCATCTACATTGAAGTCGTCGCAGAGAAAACCATAAAAATTACCATATACACTGTTATAAGAACAAAATGTTGCAAAATATTGTAATTTTCATGATTTACTTGGCACCGACTTCAAGATGTAGAAAATTTTATATGATTTTGTCTCTTAATAAACTAAATAAATTCGTAGTCAAAAATCTTTATTATGTTATACTTTTTAGGTTTTGTTAAAAATGTAATTCCAGAAAGATGTTTATTTCCATTTCACGAAACATAGGAGTAAAGTATAGGTAGGTATAGGTGGAAAAGCCAGGAGCCTAAACGAGGAAGATCTGTTATTATGGCACTCACTTTTCAAATTTAAAATATATAGATAGACTACAGGCGTACACTTAAAAATAATATGCGCATGAAGCTATGAATCTCTCTCTCTATTTCTCTCTTTCTCTGTGCGCGTGCGTGTGTGTGTGTGTGTATGTGATGTTATGTTATGTGTTTTTAAAACCAATTACTCTAGATATAAACCTTGATAACTATATTATATTATACCTATATTATGTTCACTTTTTTCTTAGAAGAGTATTTTCTGATTCCTGACTTATAATAACATAACAGTTATTATGATTTTTTAAGCACTATCCAATAATACCCACATAACTATATGCACTAAAAATACCTTTAAATTCCTGGGCGACATGTATGGTGGTTACCTCTAAATTTATGTTTTCAGTTGTTTCCCTATACTATTATATAGTACCATAGAGAAGACTTGTTGCTCATAAAATCCATACATACGGAGCAAGACTCACTACTAAACTAATGTTCGAGAAAAAATCATTGATAGTAGACAAACAGGTTGACAGATATAGACAGTTGGACAGACAGAAAATGGAACCGAAATGGAAAATATATAAAGTTTCGGTTTTTGTTGTTTGGTACCTTAAAAAATCAATTTTTTTTTTTACTAAGAGTGAGATGAGTGACACAATACGGCTCAACCAAACGGCGAACATTTTCCCGTGAAATATAAATATGATAACATGTTTTTACTGAATTGTATAAATAACTTATGTGTATTTTGTAAACGCCCTTCGGTTGTTCATCGTTTCTTCCGTGTACCATTTTTTGTCAGAATAATATTATTTGATATTCCAGTTAAGTGTAACAAAATAAAGACCGAGGGTCCGCAAATGGGCATATAAATCAATATGTATTCTTGTTTGTTATGTAAACAGATTGATAGCGACCCTTGTCAATACAAGCCTTCCGGAAGTTTATTCAATTAGCAATAACGCGTTCCGCTTGCATAGTTTAATCTATTCGTAATCAGTAAACGGATCGCTTACCTCGCCACTTGTTTCTTAAATATTAATTATCTTTGTCGTGTCTTTTCTTCTCTTTGTGTCTTTATAATATACTACGTTTTAGACGTTTTAAGCGCGGTATTTTATTTGATTTTCATTTCGACGTTTCATCCAGTTTTCAGTAACCGTGATCACGGAAGAGAAAGATGCCAAGTGTCAATGATTAATGTCAAAGTTTTTGTTTAGCCTACCGCCAACATGTTCATTTCACTTAATTTGTTTTAATTTTTGTTTATGTTTGTTATTCACCCTAAGAGAGATAATTTAAACAAAGTACCGCACTTAAAATCATTAAAACGTTGTACTTATTATGTGTAGTAACTGCGAAAACTTTAGAAAATACTTTGTCTATAGTTAGGGCAAAGGATTGATAGTGTGATCTTCCTTTAGCATAAACGTTGTGACCGACGGTGTCCTTAGTTTACCCTCCCTTGAATTATTGTGTCGAGGTGCCATAGGGTCTGAAATACAGTATTTCAGACCCTATGGCGCTTTTCTAAAACGCTGCCGGTTGTGATTTCAGTATTTTATAAAACAAAAATAGTCATGACGTCGTCACTTTTCGATTGGTGAAAGCTTGCCATAGGCGTGTTTATAAATCAATACAATTTAATAAAAAATATGTCTCCCCTAGATGTGGGTGTAGATTAAACTTTACCGTTTCCTCTACTAAATAGGAGACCGTAATGCTGAAACGATTTCTTCCAGGGACGCTAAGTTAAAGGATTTTTATTAATCTGCTTATGTAGGTGTCGATTTGTACACGTAGGTAATTTCTCGGTCAAGTTTCATTTCACGTCATTTGAGTAAGACGTGGCTGCGTTAACAGCTGAGCACGACAATCTGAAAATGCTTAAGGATTTGCATATTTTTCTTTACTATAGTATCAAGATCGTATTTCTGTAATACGCGACAATAAGAATAACAGCTACTCTGGGATACATAATATATTAAGTAACGTTCTTTTCAAAGAAGAGAAATATTAAAAAGTTTCAAGTGCGTGAATTCTAGAAGTCTAGTTTTACTAAGTTAATTCAGTCAAATGGGATTTTTATGTAAAGAGAAAAGTATTAGCAACGAACTTTGTTACGTACATAACGGAGCAGAAGGGCCACTTGAAGTCGTATTGCGTAGACTGGAGCCGCGACCGAAAGTAACTACGCGAAACAGACTTAAATAATCTAAGCTAATTATACTTGCGTGTCATTACAAAATCACTCTAGTTTTCATTCCCCTAGTGTATAAGCGCTTTATACAGATAAATTAGCTGCGAGACGTTTTTGTGCTTCTAGTAGTGTACGGTCAGCACATAAATAAACTAATACTTTTTATATATTATTATATAGGTAAGTATTTAATATGAAACTAATAATATTAAAAGATGTTAAAATAATAAATATAAAAATAATTTTTATTACTAAATTTTTTCAATTCTACATTTCATAATCATCTCACTCTCATTTTCGATACGATGAAATATTTTTGTTAATTCTAATTCGTTCTGATATTATATCTAAAGCCTCATCCCAATTATTCGATGTACTCTTTGCCTCATAAGTGACATATATATATATATATATATATATATATATATATATATATATATATATATATATATATATATATAATTTTCCTCGGTAAGAACAATCTGTCGGCTTGTGCACGATATTCATGTAATATTACAATATTTTTCACATAGTTGATTCGCAAGTATTGAATGTCGTGCTATTTATTCCATTAGAAGTTTGTAGTTATTTTCCATTGGTTTCCATTTAAAAATAACATGACGTGTTCTTATATCGTGCTGACACAATCTTTATATTCTATTTCTTCTTTTAATTTTGCATGTAGTATTTTCATCATGGGAATGTCTGTATTTACAATGTGAAAGTCGTGAATCATTCTCCAGATTCTAGATCTATTATAATAGTAGGCTTCCGATTTGGTTTCTTTTTAGGTGATTTAAACTCATAAACACTCGTATTCGAAATATTTGTACAAGTTATACAATACTTCTTTAGTTTCAGTTTCAACATCGGAACTATTTTAATTAACAACTTTAATATTAAATATCAAGCTTAGGAACAAAAATAACACTTGACAATAAAGAACAAAAAGAACCTCAAATAAAATCAATTAATTATCAAACTAAAACCAAACAGGCAAGCAAGCAATATAAATAATAATTATTTCTTTCTTTCACCATTGACTTTTATTGTAAATACATTTTCTTCTTCAAAATGTAGCGAACCTCTTTTTGCTGATTGTACAAGAAATTTTAAATTTCATGTTTAGAATTTCTGCAAATTTACAAATACGACTTCAAACTCAAAAATTATCGAAGCTATACCTATAATTAAAGGAAACATGTCTTGAATTCATGACTTTGTTCGAATATTCTTGTTTTTGTATTTTTATATCTACAGTAATCACACAGGTCCACAAAAAAAGTTGTGTGTGCTGGGTGTCAGGCTACTTTTTTCTAGTGTATTTTATCCAGCTGAACACGAATCCAAATTAATAATTGGGGGTCAATAAGCAAATAATCGAGAAAAACCCAAAAAATGTCGTTTTTGGGGTTTTCTTTCTTTCTTTATTTGCTGTCTAACTCCCAATTCTGATTTTAGATTCGTGGTCATCGGGAAGAATCCAGCACAGACAACTTTTTTTGTGAACCTGTGTTATTATTCTTATAGCTTTCACCTCAACTTTGATTACACCGCTAGAGTAAAACTCTGCTGGGGTCTGTAATTTTCGATGTAACTTGTTAATATGTATCAACTTTAATGGTGAGTGTATTCCCTTCTTAGATCAAGTGGTATTCAATTAATAACCGGTGACATTATATCGGGTCACGCACATTGGAAAGTTTCTTAGAGGATGAGTATCGAATGTTTTTGCCATTGAAATACGAAATCCTTAAAAAACATTTTATTGAAAATACCTCATTTTATATTTTATAAAGTATTAAACGGATCCTGTCCAAATCTTATTTAACTTTGTTACATTTCCCTCCCTTTCCCTTATCTTGATGTACATTTTCCTCTGAAGTTTAGTTTGTTTGATGAAACTGACGTGTAATAAAGCACACACAGAAATTTAAGATTAAAGAACCATTACGTCTCTGACCGCGGCAATCATGAATACATTGATGAGAGCAATCTCATTTTATCGATGTTGAAAGTAAAATTTATTGATACCCTTATAAATAATGTTTAGACCTGCTTCTTTAAGCTGTCATTAGCGTTCCAATTTCCTATAATAGGCCGGTAAATCGGGCTTGATTGCAGTCACGTAAAACACTTGTTACGCAAAGCGGTGGCAAACGGCTGTAGACATCAATCACTTTGCTTTGCCATGCTTAGATTGCTCAAATTAAGGCCGCTCTCAAGAGCTCTGTTGTCTCGGCGAAAAATAATAGCGATTACTCAACTCTTCTCCTTATGACGTTCGTTTGATATAATACCTCAGTGGAAATATTTGTCAAAGATCAGAAACTCAAATACCTATAATTTGTTTTCAGCTGGTATTTTGTCAAGGCTTTGTCGACTACTGTAAAGTCACACTCAATAATATAAGTTTACACACGTCGTAATTCCTAACTCCATAAAAGTGAACTACTGTATAGTTGTCAGTCACGTTTTCCGAATGTGATTTTTCTCCCTATAACGATCGTTTGATATACTCGTACGTAATAACTTAGTGGAAATAATTGTCAAAGATCTAGAACTCAAATACGAGAGTTAATCAAAAAGTTTTTGGAAAAAATGCAAAAATTTAAACAAAAGTATTTTATTTTCTACATAATCTCCCTGCAATGCTGCATTTAGAATAACGCGTGTTTATTATTATTGTGAAAAAATTGTGTGAAAATGTGAAATATGTGAAAAAAAATATGTTTACGATTTCAATTATCGACATAAAAAAGAAATAGTACTAAGAAACATCGTTATAAATTTTTAAGATCTGTCTAACTATATCGTCTATGTCTACCTATACACTCATTTCTTATATCCCTCAATTACTTGTTACCTATTATTATTTTCCTCATAAAACATTGTATAGCGGTACCTATTATAATATTTTTTTATAATCGGCAAACAGACACACTCATATAATTGATGGACAAATAAATCAAATCCTATAGATCCCTAGAATAAATAATGTAAAGTTCGTTTCCAAAATTTACCACGGAGTTTCTGCGTTCCAGCGAGTTCGACTTAGCTTATCTTAGTCCGCTCAACTACAGGGCCGAGATCTAAAGAATATCAATTCCTTTAAAAATGATACACTCATACTTTATACACCCAATTGCTTGTGAAAAAAATGGTTGAGACATACAGACAGGCCGAGGGAAACAAAATTTATACATATGAAGACTTACGTTTTTAACCGTTTGCTCCGAAAACTTTAAATGTTAAAGTTCTTGTCTAGACATTATTATTTAATTATCTCTATTAGCCGATCCCATATTTAACGAAACAACTACATATAATTACTTAAAGCGGGTAGTAGCGGGTAGTCATCTATCAGTGGCCCAACCCAATCTCGTTATTTAGTTTCGAGATTAAATTGATTGACAGTTGTTACTTAGCTTATTTTCCGCTCAATTACTTAGACCGTGAATAGGCGTTTCCCTGGATCGTTTAAAAATAAATTATTATACCATGAAGTAATATAAGATGCCAAGATTCACTTGAAATGGAAGCTAATGACTATAATTACCCTTCAAAAAAAAGGACGCAGATGTTTACAAGGGTCGTAAATTTATTTTAACGATTCTTTCACTTTTTCTTAGAGCTTTCTTAAACTTATTATGTTGTACCTACGGAGAATATTTTGGCAGCTCCGAAGATTATTACTTTGGTGTTAATAAACATATTCACGTCCTTAGACTTCACGGCTGCAAACTAATCTCAGATAATAATATAAATCAACATTTTTTTATAATGAAATTTAAGCGTTCTGCTAGTCGAAACTTAATTTATATTAAAGTGTATAAATTTGAGTAAATTTAATAAAAATTAAGTTCATAATTTTTATACATTTCAATGAAGTGTATTGTTAATTAGAGAGAAAATTTATCCTTAAAAAACTGTTTAAAAATGTGTTATTTTTATAATGTGATTATAAATAATACAATTATTTATCTTAATTTTTTATTGCAGGAGTTCAGCAGACAAGCAGACGGCCCACTTGATGGAAAGCGGTTACCATCGCCTATAAAATTTGCAAAACCAGAGGTACTAAAAATGCGCTGCTGCTCTCTGAAGGGAGACTGGAACCTGGTCACTAAGGCCGGAACACAACTCAAGGTTGTTGTGGCGACATACTTTAGACCAGGGGTGGTAGCCATCCAGTCCAGATTGTATAGTCACCTCTTACGACAGGCCGCCTGGTCGCAGGAAATTGTATTCTTTCTTAACGTGCCTATATATTATACAAACCATAAAGCCATTTCCATCACAAGTCTCTTGCTTGCTGCCGAGGAAGTGGGCATAATATAAACGAAACATAGATAATGATTCTATTTCTTAAAAAAATTGCATACAGCTACTTTTAAGGTACAAGTTAGGTACACTACTTTTTCTGCTTAACAAAGTTTATGTATGATAATTTAAGAGGATGGCTATTTATAAGAATTTAGATGTGTCACTCCCATGTAACAATCAAATCAGTATGAAATATCGCCCTAGTTGGAAAAAATATTGATTCCTATATCAATGTTAAAGTATCTTTAAATACCTACTTCGAAAATTATAAAATTAATACCAATATAGTATGTGTTCTGTTTTAACTAAATCGGCAAATAATTATTTAATGTAAATATTTAAGCGAATTATTCAATATAAAAACCTTTTAAATAACATGACACTATTAAATTAAGGCCTTTCATAAAAAGAACACGGAGGCGAATATATCAAAGAACATCATTATCATTTATCATCCCTCGTAACATTAGCATAGAACGACCCGTGAAATATTCAATTAGGCATTAAAGTCTCCTTGGAACAATGGTGTTGGATGAAATTAAGAGGCAGCGTGACATGTACTTGATTTTATTATATTTTTTGTAACGACCAGGATATCAACGTACAATGTTTGGAAGATATTACAATTTTCTCACTTAAACTTACTACTTCATTTCATAGATAAACGCTGAAAGGGACTCCATTTGCAACTTTACGAGCGAGAAACTTATTTTCGAAATTAAATTCGTGTTAAGCGGTTCTGCAATTTGAGCGCTTCATTCAATGGAAACCTATTTTGTTAAAATATTTATAAGCCACTTGGATTTAATTTAAAGCAATTTAATAAAGACCTAAACATTTTTTACACAAATAAAGTGGCAACTGGAGTGAAAGCACTGGATATTTGTAACATTAAATAGGTATACGCTTGTCAACTACGTATGTAACTGTTATACATGTCTTAAAGAAAATATTTAATAAAATTACCTAATAGTAGAGTACATTATTATTTTGTTTTATTTACAGTCAATTATATAGTCATGTTCAATAAAATTTTATAATAAGTCTCTATTCAAGGTAAATAGCGAATATACATGGCACATTCAATATAAACAGTTGCTTAAAATCTCATTTATACCATATTTTAACAGTATCAGAAATTATGATCATTTAATATTTTTTTAACGGCTTATACCAAATGCTTAAACTGTTAACTATGTATGTACAATATATTTTAAGACTAGTTATTATCACGTTACACGATGATTGAGTTATGAATATTGTAGAAGAACGATTCAGTTTAAAAATAATTGAAACCCGTTTAAAATATTTAAAATTAAATCTAATTACAATGATTGAAGAGAATGATAATATTCCACAGAAGTTTCCTAATTTTGAAACGTTTGTATGGTATAAGTAAAAATTATAAGCTCATAAGGGATTAGGAGGAAAGACAAACAACGCTTAATTTGAACGTTTGAGACTGTTTTGCACATTAAAATTCCGTCCCTTAAAATTTTATTACATGAACACGCAGTCACTAAAAGAGTGTGAATCGAGGAGATATACTCGTTGTCATTATCTCGGATCCATTAATATATTAATTAATGATTGATTTAAATTAATAGATAAGAGAAAATAAAAACAGGCCATTTCATTAACAGAATGTCCATCGAGAAATTCCAATAATATAAGTGAAGTGTCTGCCTCTAATTTCAAAATTAATGCCAAAACTAAGCGTATTATCTCCATGGTTTTTAACTTTACTTAATGACTGCTACTGTCTTGAACAATAAAATCTCTTTGTAAATTGCATGCCTTGTAAATGAATTTTTAGGAAGACAACAAATTATTTAATAATTAAATATTATTTTGAACATAATATGAAAGTACACATACATAGTAACAACACTCTTATAAAATTAAATCTTTTATCAGCAGCAGTAAAACAATGCCAAAGAATAGCTATTGAGATATATATACATGTATCAGAAATAAATATTGTTTAGAAATCTGCCGTTAACACTATCCTTTAAAATAATACTTTAGATACAAGGGCTGTTGTCACAATAGATAAGCAGGAAACTGTTGGGGCACTGTTAATATTAGCAACCATTATTTTACCGTCGTTGGAGTACCATTTGTTCGCACGATCGGGCACACGATTTGTTTTCGTACTGTCGTTTTCGGAGTCTTCATCGTCATACGAATCGGTCCCGTATTCGTCGTCTGAAGTTATCCTTATATCAGGGTATTGATATGCATGTCTGTCGTTACCAGGTATTTCTGTAAGTAATAAATATTATTTTACATAATGTATTAGATTCGGTTAATTTTTTAAGAGAAAGTAAAAATACGGTTTTCTCACAGTATTAACTTGACGGCCTCTGTGGTTGAGGGGTCTTTGTCTTAGCTAGGCGAATTCGTTAGAACCCAGAGGCTCCGGGTTCGATTCCTGGTATGGTGAATTTCGGAAAAGAACTTTTTGTTATTTACTATGGTCTGGGACCATCGGTCCTAGAGTGGTCCCATTGCATATTACCCATAAAACAAGCGTAACTTGCTTAGCTTGGGGATATACAATGTGTGTCTCTCTGCCAATTAATTATTTAAAAAAAAGTATAACAGTAAGCGTCGCGGAATATAGGATAATATTAGGGCCAACTTTAATATAACGGCTTCTGAATTAAGACTTGAAAATTTCCCCATAATTTCAGCATGCAGAGAAACACACACAGTTCCTGAATATTTCACCGCGAAGCTCAATAGTTTTCATGAAATAAAGTAGTAAATTCACGAAAATACTACCAAAACGACACGTCATATTATTACGTTTATATGTTATATATAAACGTTTTATAGGGAAGACTTTGAAATTTCGTACCAAATCACTGCTTTTCTTTCCAATTTATTTTTTAAAAGATACGTAACTCTGGTAGCCGGAAATGCCGGCGGGTACTTTCTATCCTCTTAATTCTGTTCTATTGAATTTAATTATTTTATTAAATTAAGATTAATTTATAATTTAATCGAAAAAATATTTTCATTTTTCTCCGGAATTATGTGTTTTCGCACATTTTCCATTCAGTGTTACTTATCACCTAACCTCTCCTTACTCCACCAAAAAAAACCCATTGAGATTCAGAGGCCGTTCTACTAAAGTTAACTCTAATAATATGATGGTGTATAGATTTTTTATAAGCGAATACCGATTAAATAATACTTTTTAAGGTTCTGTAGCCATTGTAGCAGAAATGGAACGGAATGGTGGAGTTTCGAAAATTGCTTTCAAAAGAAAATTAGTCTGAACAACATCCTTTAATTCTTTTAATTTTTTTTGATATATGAAGTACTTTCGATTAAATGCTTTTTTAAAGGTAAATTTCTATATGAAAAAAGTTTACATGTGAAAATATCCCAATCATTTTTCTGCTGAGTAAAAGAAATAAGTAAAACCATAAAAGTTCATATTGCTTCCTGGTAATAATAAACTGAGTCTTATCGGCCCGAAGAACATCTGAATCAATAAAGGCCTTAGATAAGAAAGTTCCTCAATGAAAATGTGGGTCACGAAAATGTTATGAAATTATGACTAAGCGAATTGTTTAACGGACTTAGAAATTGTTAAGAAATCAGAACTGTTGTTAAAAAAGCTTTCACTTTCATGAATGAGTTTCATAATTAAAAAGAAGTTCAGTTACTGACAACCTACCGTAGAGGCGTATTTTACTTTCGACGTCGCCAAGAGAGTTTTTCGCGACGCAAATATAGCTCCCAAGGTCTTCTCTTCGTATATTTTTGATAGTCATTGTCATCTCGGCTTCAAACATTGATTTCTGCCTGACAGTCATCTCGTGGTGATCAGATGGGATAATCAACTCACCTGTACAACAATTTTTTATATGTATTTATTTATACTACTACATACTCTAGATCCGTACTTATAACTTTATCTTTACTTATTAGTCCGTTTAGTGAACTTTTTCGCTACCCTTATGTTGCGTCCTCACTGTTGGGCAATGGTGAAATTCCGAATTTTACACTGGTTACGTTTCTTGTAAAATATAATGAAGAATTCCACCGAAAAGTTTTTATTTTATATAATAAATATTTTTTTATTATTTACCTCATTTTACCAAAAAAAGTTCGATATTACAGGGGTATGATTCATGGTATTATTAAGTAACCATTTTCACTAAATGTGCGTTAGTAAGTTACATTGTAAATATATATTTTATTACTTACTAGCTGTACCCGCGACTATGTTCGCGTGGAAATGTTCAGACAGAGCTCTAATTTTAAAAGTAATCTAAGTTACTCCATGTAACAGTTATCTATCAGTCAAAGTCCAGTCAAAATCTGTCCAGCCGTTTCAGAGATTGAAAACGAAACATACAAACAAATAGACAGACAAATAAAAATTCAAAAATTTACATTTTCGTAATCTCCTAGTCCGAATTATCCCCACGATTTTATTTTACATTTTTGTATCGACATTACACACAGATATTTCAATTTTATTTATCTGTGTAGATAGATATTTATGCTTAGTCTATGTGTTGTGTGTTTGTAGCGTTGTGACAATCTAATTACTACATTTAGGACTGCTTGCATAGGGTTGCTTAAATTTATTTAAGAAACACACAATAAGAATCACGTATTTAACACCCTTAAATACAATTAGCGTCTTGCACATCGCAAATTTTGCCACTAAATATATTTAAAGAACTGTCAATACGTTTTGTGTAAAACGTATTTAAGCAGTTTCATATGATTAACTAATTTTATTTAAAGGCGATCGTTATGCATGCGGCCCTTAATCTTTTAAAGACTATATTACTGGGTGTTTTTTTTGTTTCACATTGTGTGTGTTGATTGCCTTGTTGCAATAATTTATTACTTAAAACAGTCGCCGTCAAATTCGATATTAGAATCTCATCTTTCTTCGACTAAGTTTTATAAAAAATATTAAAACTTTTCTAAGACACCTACGAGTTTTATGGCTGCCTCATAATTTGTTTCGCTTTTATCGCAGACGCTGTACAGGTTGGCCTAATCAAACGATATTACGATTCGAATTTCGCAAACTTTAAACTTTTTTTCTTATATAAGTTTTGTAAAGTTCAGAAAAGGACCGGACTGGATAATCCAAAATCTAAAGAAATTGTGCTAAGTTACTAACTAAGATCTATTAATACAAAAGTTTTGATCACAAAGTTAGCTCATGCATTCTTAAATAAATTTTAGATGGCATGTTAATGCATAGAGAAAAAAGCGAAAAAACTTGAATTTCAAGATTGTTAACGAGTGAAGCCGCTCAATTTAACTTGTTAAGCGGATGTACCACTTGCGCCCTCAAAAATGAGGAGTTCAAAGTCCAGTAGCGTGACATTTGTGAATAATCCCTATTAATATTATAAATGCGAAAGTTACTCTGTCTGTCTGTCTGTCTATCTGTCTGTCTGTTTGTTCCGTTTTCACGTAAAAACTACTGTACCGATTTGGCTGAAACTCAGTATATATATATTTTCGATGCCGAGAATGAACATAGGATACCTTTTATCCCGAAAAATAGGATAGTTTCCGGGATAAAAATATATTTGTCTTTCTGTTTGTTATGCTTTTACGGAAGAACTAATGGGCCGATTTGACTGAAATTCGGTACGTATGTAAATTAAATACCGAGGGTGGACAAGGGATACTTTTCATTTTGGCCTTTTTGGTCATTTTGGCTATTTTAGCCTTTTTACTCATTTTGGCCATGTCGGTCACTTTGGCCTTTTCGGTCATTTTGCCCATGTTGGTTATTTTGGCCTTTTTGGTCATTTTGACCTTTTTAGTCATTTTGACCATGTCGGTTACTGTGGCCTTTTTGGTCATTTAGGCCATGTCGGTCATTTTGGCCTTTTTGGTCATTTTTATCATTTTGGCCTTTTTGGTAGTTTTTGCCTATTCCGTCATTTTGGCTACGTCGGTCACTGTGTCCTTTTTGGTCATTTTGGCCATGTCGGTCATTTTGACCATTTTGATTATTTTGGCCTTTTTGGTAGTTTTTGCATATTCCGTCATTTTGCCCACGTCAGTCACTGTGGCCTTTTTGGTCGTTTTGGCCATGTCGGTCATTTTGGCCTCCTTGGTCATTATGGCCTTTTTGGTCGTTTTTGCCTATTCTGTCATTTTGGCCATGTCGGTCACTGTGGCCTTTTTGGTCATTTTTGCTATTTCGGTAATTTTAGCCTTTTTGGTCATTTTGGTCATTTTGACCATGTCGGTCACTGTGACCTTTTTGGTCATTTTGGCCATGTCGGTCATTTTGGCCTTTTTAGTCATTTTGACCATTTTGATCATTTTGGCTTTTTTGGTCATTTTTGCTATTTCAGTAATTTTGGCCTTTTTGGTCATTTTGCCTATTTTAGCCTTTTTGGTCATTTTGGCCATGTCGGTCATTTTAGCCAACTTTTAATCGCAAAACTAAAACTAAAATAGATGAAAGTTTGAGTGAGAGACTAATCGTTTCTCAAGTTTATAGATATAAAAATTCATAATCTATAGAAAAAAGTGCGATAGTAACTCGATCTGTCTGTCTGAATACCGAAAATGGACAGATACTTTTCATTCCGGGAGATGGGATAGTTTGCGATATAAATAAATAAAAAAAGGTAAATCTTATGAGGACAATTAGCACCAATACAAAAATATAAAACAATTTAACCTGTTTTAACGCCGGCTGTTTAAACAAGAGGTACGCACTAGAGTTTGACCCGCGGCGGAGCCGCGGGGTAAACTCTAGTATTAATATTATAATACATAATAAGACACTGTGAATAATCTCATTCGATATTGTCTTCTCCCTTCCCTATAGATTTATTAAAAAATATTACATATCTATAATATTCTAATATTCTAAACATGCCCTGTCTGTACATTGAAGCTATTTAAAAAACAACAACTGGAATACACTTTATAAACGATGGAGAACACGGTGCATTTTTTTTACATTTCGATGCGGTTTTCGCTGATCGACAGCAAATTCTTAGCCTTAAAATTTGCGCTATTTTCTATCCTGGGAATCTCGCGGGAATTTTTCTGGGAATGAATTAAAAAGGCCAGATTAATTTTTTTTAATTCAAATGTGATTTTTTCACTGATCGACAGCAAACGTTATGTAATGAAATGTGTTTTTTTATCTCGGGAATCCCGCAGGAATTTTCTCGGGAGCGGTTTGTAGTTACGCGGATGTATATAAATTAGCTTATTTCGACACAGTTTTCACTAAAACGATAGCTTATGTTATTTTTAAAATGCTGCAGTACTTTGTATCCCGGGAATGTTACGTCAAGCGTGGACGAAGTCACGGGCATTTCCTAGTTATTGTATCATAATTCACTTCTTACCAGGATCTTTTACCCAATAATTGATAGATTTGGGTGAAGATTCAACGTAGCACTCGAGTGTGACGTCAGTACCAAGGGGAGCACCCACAAGCTGGTTAGGCACCTGGATAACTGGATGAACTGTTGGAAGGAAAGTCTTAAATCACATATCACGCAACAAGGGCCAGACTCGATAATTTAATAAATACGCTTGACTTGATTTTAAACACATATTAGTTCACGAATCATTGTTACACGATGAATCTACTGCATTCAAGAAAAGTGTTTATAGCTTTTTTTTTTACTTATTTTAATAAGACAATTAAACGGTGTGTTACAATAAAACAAACAATATTTGCCTGCCACAACTAGCTTAAGAATACTTCAAAGTGTCACAACAACAATTTAATCGTTTATAGAGTATTTCTCCGGCCGGCTACCACCCATGGTCTAAATTATGCCATCATAACAACCCTGAGTTGTGTTCCAGCATTAGTGCCAAAACTCTCGCATTAGCAGCACATTGGTAGCTAGCGCGTTTGTTGTTACAAAATGTCCATAGGTGATGGTTACTGCTTTCCTTCAGTGGGCTGCTTGCCTGTCTACTGAATTTATGCATTAAAAAACCTACCTCATGTTAGATGCTTTAATTAAATAACCACATATTTTTGTGAAAAAAACAGTTGAGGTGCTTTAATATCGAAAATAAATCAACCGTCAAGTAAAGATGACAGGTAAATTTATTTATTAAGCTCAAACTCCTTCAGTGACATTATGTGTGCGGGCTCTAATACGCAACCCAGTCGATTACGCTGAGCTCCAGATTACAAATAATATTATATCGAGGGCTTCATTACAAATGGGCGTATACGCAAAAATATTTTTTTTTTGTTTACTAAAATCTATGCACGTTACAATTTAGAAAGTCTTATCCGTATGCAAGTGTACCTAAATAGAAGCGTAATCCAAATTTCCGCCTTATACAATCAACTAGTTTTGTTTTATTCATAATTTTGCCCCTTGTGTAAAACTACACTTTTTTTTTGTACGCCCATTTGTTATGAAGCCCTCGATATATTTTCAGATTTTTTATAAAAGAGTATTTCTAATTCTATTAATGTAAATTAATGTGTTTGAACATTTAAGAGACACACAACATCTAGTCTTATATTAAGGCCAATATTAAGTACATATAATATGTAATATTGGTAGTAAAATTATTTTTATTTTATTTTATTCATTAATTATCAAATCAAAAACAAGGGTTATCTTGGGTCGGCCAAAATTGTTCGAAAAAACTTCACATAAAACATTATGAAGTAATCACTTGTTACTTCACTACTTTAGGGTGTTGTATTGGCCACACTTTGTTCAGTCTAGGTATATAGCATTTAGTTTTTAATTTATGGTAAACAGCTATATATTATAAAACTTTGTGTTCATTCATTAAATTATTAAATCTTTAAATTTAAAACAACCGTGAACATTCAAGGTGATGTGAATAGCAATGAACGTAAATAAAACCATAATAATATCGTCAGTAGAGTAGTTTCTTATATTATATGACAACTATCTTAAGAACAAAAGTAAAATTTAAAATATTAATGTCAGCACTTCGAAAGAATATTTAAATAGGACCAATTTAATAAGATCTCAAATTTATTATTATTTATTAATAAGACCTCGTAAAACTTTGACATCACTCCAAAATAATTATTCTAAGTTTAGTTAGTTTTACCAGAAACGTCAAATTAAAGAGAAAAATCAAATTAAAATCGCGCTACTACCTACAAATACCTTTTTAATTACATTTTAAGTTGTTGTGTAGCAAAAGTAACCGTCCTTTCTAAAGAAAGATTCCGTGTTAAAAATAACGTTGTGCTACACAATCATTATGTTTGAATAGTTAACGTTCCCCGTGGGACGCGGCTAACTAATGTTTACGATGAAAAAGTACCTTTTACGGCTTCGTTAAGAGAGCACTAATTGCGTCCTTACCTACGTAATTATAGGTAGCGTTGTAACGATCCACTTACAATGTACACTGATGTGGATCCTCTTACTGACTGTAGGCGGGACGCCATTACCCGCGATACACAAGTATGTCCCCATTTCTGAACGTGATATCTTCGTCAGCTTTAGCACTTCACCCTGGTATGCCGAAACTGAGAACAAACACATGAATCTATTATACAAGTCTACAACGTCTAGTTTGACTTGGTAGAGCCATGTTGGAATGATAATCTTGATTACTCTTAGGGCCGACCGTTGTGCGATGAGTGAGAGCTTCGATGGCCTATGACCCTTTCTCCTATCGCATCCCCCATTCCATTCTTCTCTCCCATCTCTGCTATGCTATCCCTCCTGCATGACGTTTCTATCCCTGCCCGTTTATCCGACCCATCTATTATATCCTGAAGACTGGCAATGTGCTGGCACCGCCCCTAGTATTGCAAACGTTTATAGGCGTCGTTAACCGGTTTCCATTAGGTAGACCGGTGCCTTTTATTTTTTTCACTGCAGCAATAGTATGCTTTTAGCAGTAATCCACCCGCGATCGACTCAGCTAGTGTGGAAAGACTCAGAGGAAGCTGCACGGGCAGCAAGACCAATAACCACTAAAACCCCCTCCTCCCTGTCGACCCTGCGCTTTGTTGTGTTTGGAAAGGCTGAGACTTAGAACATAGTTACGCCCAGCCGATCCAGCGCAATAAAGTGCATGGAATGTGCCCTGGGAGAATACACCCCACTTCGTTGTACGGAAGTCGATGGTCCTTTGCTCCCTAGCAAGCTAAAGCCCCCCCGCAACGCCTAGGTAGACCGGTGCCTGCTACTACGACTGTCAACTTCGCAATAAAAAACGTGAGGTAGATTTGTAGAGTCACGCGGAAAGGTCGTATGAGGAACTTTCGCATCCGTGGTAGTCTTTATACCCTTGTCATATTATACACTAGACAACTGCAAGAGAGTCACTTACGCTGGTACAACTGCGTTTTACGGAGACGGGCCAGTTATACGGTGAACAATTGTCTAGCGATGCCGTCTCCGCCAGGTCAGAAAGGGTAGGCTCAAGAAATGTTGGCTTTTTGACATGCATACCAATGGTTTTAAAATAAAGAAGTAGAGAATAAAAAGTAAGAAAATGGACCAAGGCACACGCAGGCTTCCAAGCGAACGCTTCGAACGCAACTGGGATTTAACGCTCGAATGATGATAAACTTAAGGTACCTATTGTAAGTTCAATTACCAAAGGTCGTTACTATTGCATCTACTACTGCTGTTCTATTGTATCGACATATTTTATCATTATCGTAACGTTAATTCCTCTCTTCTTTCATACAAGTAGAAATTTATTACAGAACAATGAAACTTATAATTTCAATACTGTTCCAGTAGTTTTAACATCCACATAATAAGTGCTAGGAGTCTATTCAACGCGGAACTCTACTAATTACGACAAACTTTAAACAATACTGGACGCGAAACTCATCCCGAGTATTGTCGCCGCGTGGCTCATTGTGGCGCGACAAATGCGGTCACACGGACTCCCGTATTATAAATGTTCTGAAAAACAATGCCAACCTTATGCTATTCACATATACTAAGACAAATGAAATATTTTTCTATCCGTTATAGCTTGTGTAAATAAATACAAAATAATTCTAGAGCTTTTTACGACGATTCACTAACATAGATTTGGTTCTGTTTTCTACGGAGACAATCACATTTTTCTAGGATCTATCTTATATATACTCGTCATTTCTATATATTTGTTAATTAACAAAAGAACATACCTACCAATTTCATGCATCAGGATCATCATATATCATAATTATATCATCTATCATAGAAACAAAATCATTATCACGTTCGTATATTACCAATATGAATTAAACATATGATTGTATTCAAAGGATCAAGCTGTGGTAGCTCAGCTCAATAGTCTGCTATTCCGAACAAATGTGCATATTGCTGTAATCATTACGTGTTGCCAATGAAGGAAATATCATAAGGAAATCTGCCACATGCATCTTCGCGTGAGGAGGATAGTTTCACGCTGGTTGCCGCCGCGCCAACCACACCGAAGTTCAGAAGCAGCCCCAGGTAGACTGATGCCGTGATATCTCAAATTTAAAGCAGGCTCGTCTCGGCGTGTTTTCGACATCATTACAGGTGATGAGTCCTGGATTTATCAATACGATACAGAAACGAAGCGCCAGTCGGTTTGGATATTTCACAACGAATCAAAGCCTACCAAGTGAAGCGATCTAGAAGCGCGGGAAAGATTTAAATCGCGAGTTTTTTCAGTTTGATTGGCTACTTGGTGTCAATACCAAATGCTTGGCAGAAGTTTTCTCTGTTATCAACAACACGCGACCAAAGACAGGGCTCCGCGGGTAACTGCTCCACCACGACAACGTGCCCGCCCATACCACACTCAAAACGAGGGACTTCCTGGGCAGCACGCTGGTCAAACTCCTGGGTCACCCTGCTTACAGACCTGACCTAGCACCGTGTGACTTGTTTTTATTTCCGAAAATAAAAAATCAGTTCAAAGGGATACAATTTTCATCGCCGGAAGATGCGCTTCAGCGTTCGAGGTGTAAACGGGCTGTAAACGAGGTATCTGCGGCGGACTGGAAAAAGTCTTTCGAAAATTGGTTCAGACGCATGAAACTTTGTATAGGGGCTGGTGGAGAGTACTTTGAAAAGATTTAATAAAAACAATATTTACTTACAGAACATTTTTATTTTATTTTCGCAACTTTGTAAGTGTCCCATTTATATACATAATAAACACAATTCTTGTATAAGAACAATATCTTACATTTAAACAAAAATTATTCGTATTTTATTTTTAATTTATTACAGTACACCAGCAAGTCTTACACTAATACATACCTACATCTGAAATTAAACTATGTTCTTAGCGTAAGTTACCACATCATGTTGTAAAAATATATAGTGTGTGAGTCTGTGTCGGTCTCTCTTCGTCTCTCTGCTGTGTGTATGTGTATGGTTGATTTTACCCAGAAAATATCTATATCGGTATTTTTTGTTATACTAGTGTTACTGTGTTGTTTTAGGCGTCGACAAAGAAAAATTTCACGTATAAATTTGTAGAAGCACATTTATTACCCGTCGGCATTTGAACTAATTGTAATTCTTTTATGATGGTCTTCTTTTGTTAACTTATTGATTAGCATCCGTTTCTAGAGAACAGCCCATTGTTTTATTGTACTCTTTTATGGCCGTTTGCGTTCGATTCATTAGCCAAGTGTGGCGGATTATGTCGACTACGATACGGGCACATTGCATATGTGCAGTATAAAACGATAGCCTGATTGAGGGAGGGGGCAGTCGAGCGAGAACCACGATCAAGGCGAGACGTATATAACGAAAATCCAATAGTGACGGTTTTTTTTTCTCTGGGCCGTCACTAGGAAACGGCACGCATCCATCGGGGGCGATAACACTAGCAATTGTATGCTTTGTTTGTGCTTCGTTCGCGATGGATTACACAGAGGAGTGTGGACGACTCAGAGCGATGCCGCACGGGCGAGCAACCTCAATACCCACTAAAAACCCTCTCCTCCCTGTCGACCCTGCGCTTTTGTTTGTGTTGGAAAGTCTGAGATGTAGAACATAGTTACTCAACAGTCGATCCAGCGCAATAAAGTGCCTGGAGTGTGTGCCCTGGGAGAACAAACCCCACTTCGAGACGGGGGCAGATGAATCCCTTGCGTTACCTAGTAGCTAAGGGCCCCCCGTACCGTAACCTAACTCAGGGAGGGAAGTAATGCGCGTACCTGCCTCTCCGGGTGCCAGCTGAAGGCCGGAGACCTCGAGTAGTGACGTTAGCACGCGCTGCAGGACTTCGCTCCCTGTCCCTTTCTGCGGCCTCTTTGAGAGACATTACTGCCTCACAGAAAGTAACCGCAGACTCCCAGCGGTCGTCGCTGTGCAACATGGCCATTATCAAGTCGCCAAGCGACCCGACGGCTCCTACGTGCGTCTCGAGCTCGAAACGCTGCGGCGTCCATGCAGCGCACTCGACAGGCGTGTGAAACACCGTATCGGGTGCGCCGCACTGGCGGCAGTCCGGAGAAGGCAAGCAGCCCACAATGCGAAACAGATACTGGTCGAAACAACCGTGTCCGGTCAGTATCTGTGTCGTCCTGAAGGTCAGGGTTCCGCTGGTGCGGGTGACCCATCTCTCCAGCTGTGGCCTGATTGCATCCACCGTAAAGCCGCCGGCCGCAGGGTGTTCGAGGTCACGAGACCATTCGACGAGGCAGCAAACGGTTTCCCGCTTTCTGACCGTCTCTAATTCGACTTGACAGAAGGTCAGTCCTCTAGCTAGGGCATCCTGCCGGGTACGTCGAACCCTGGACAGGACGTCTGCCTGGAGATGCCAGGGCAGCTCACCTGCCAAGAGAGTCGCCGCCGTCCACGACACTGTACGATACCCCCGTATGGTCCTCACGGCCAGAACCCGCTGCGCGCGGTGCAGCAGGGTTCGGTTGTGGCGGTGAAGCGAATCGGACCAGACGGGCGCACCGTACAGCGCCATACTCCTCAGGATGCCGGAATAAAGTTTCCGCGTCGCACCCCCCGGCCCCCCCACTTTAGGAAGAAGCTTGGAGAGTGCGCCCGCGGAATTAACGAGTTTGGGAACTAGCTGCTCAAAGTGCGCTTTGAACAGCCATTTCCCGTCTAGAACTAGCCCAAGATATTTCATCTTGGGCCCTACTCTAACTGCCACCCCCTTAACTGTAACGGACAGGTCCGGGATTCCGGAATTTCCTATGGAACATGATGGCCTCCGTTTTCGCGGGGGAGACCTTCAAGCCCAGCCTAGCTATTCGATCTACGACGATCGCCAACCCGTCGTTGGCGACGTCCACGGATTCCGCAAAAGACGCAGCGCGTGCCGTGAGTAGGGTGTCGTCCGCAAAGCAGATCAGCCCTACCCCGGGCCGGACCGAAACCCGAAGGATCCAGTTATAGCCTACGTTCCAAAGAATCGGCCCGAGGACCGAACCCTATGGAACGCCGCACGCGACACGTCGCCGACCTAACACGTGATTGGCGGACTCACCGCCCTCCCAAAGGATATACCGATCTCGCAGGTACTCGCCCAACAGCCTCGTGAGGTACGGGGGGACTCCATGCGCGCGGAGCCCCTCCCTGATCGTCTCATGAGGGAGGCTGTTAAAGGCGTTCGCTATGTCTAGCGACACTGCAAGAACGACATCCTTCGCTTGGACGGCTTCGTCCGTCAACGTTCGCAGGGTCTCGAAGGCGTCCAACGTGGAACGCCTCCGCCGAAACCCGAACTGAATAGTGACGGATGTACTAATTACTGTTAACTTTTATGACAATCTTCTTAGTCCATTGAAATGTTACAATTTAAGGACCGAATATTGCATTTATTAGAGGACGCAATTTTATTTTTGAGACATGTGTGGGGAGTCAATAGAAGCTTAACCTCAAGTTTGTGCGGTCGCCACCCTTGTCCCCCGGCCGCCATCTTGGAAAAAGGGGTGAAAACACTTTTTTCGCGATATCTCGGAAACTATGGGTCTTACAGAAAATTTATAAAGTCATAATTTGTAGCAAATTATTTTGCCTACAAATATGTTCCTATAACTTTTAGCCCTAAATTAAAAATTAAATAAGTTATAAGCAAAAAACTGAGATTTTTTTTTACTCATTCCCAACTCTTTTCTTTACCATAGAACTTACCAAATTTAACTTATCGAATGTTAAGCAGGTAGAAAAGGTCCCACGTTTTCCCCGCCACCTATGAGGTAGAGTCCGTAGGCGCGTTTTTTTTACGTGGTATCCCCAGTAGGCCTACTCCACGGACATCTTGCTTATAAGGTAATCCTCGACATCATAATATATTTAGTCACTTATTAGCTAGCTACTGTAATCGACTTTTCTTCGATGGTCCAGACTGTGGCTCAGAATCTAAATCAACGTCAAATGTGAAAGTTTGAGGAATGACAGGAGTTAAAATTGGAGTCATAGTGACTCCACTGGAGTCATTATGATGTTGAGGATTACCTTATAAGCAAGATGTCCGTGGAGTAGGCCTACTGGAGATACCACGTAAAAAAAACGCACCTACGGACTATACCTCATAGGTGCCGGGGGAAACGGGGGACCTTTTCTACCTGCTTAACATTCGATAAGTTAAATTTGGTAAGTTCTATGGTAAAGAAAAGAGTTAGGAATGAATAAAAATTTTCGGTTTTATGCTTATAACTTCTTTAATTTTTAAATTAGGGCAAAAAGTTATATGAACATATTTGTAGGCAAAACAATTTGCTACAAATTATGACTTTTTTTTTGTAAGACGCATAGTTTCCGAGATATCGCGAAAAAAGTGTTTTCACCCCTTTTTCCAAGATGGCGGCCGGGGGACAAGGGTGGCGACCCCACAAACTTGAGGTTAAGCTTCTACTGACCCCCCACACATGTCCCAAAAATAAAATTTCGTCCTCTAAAAATGCAAAGCTCATGTAACATTTCAATGGACTATCTCTTCCTACTTATTTATTGACCTAAGCATACACTGTATACTAATTAAAATGAAATATGATTTTCGAAAATAAAATTTATCATTTGTACCTACATATAGCACAATTATTATTGTTAAGTGATGGTTTTATTTAACTTTAATCTTATCTTAATATTATTCCGTTGTTAGGGGTGTCGTATTTGCTTTAAAAGCCTATAATTTGTAAAACAATACCGACTCGTTGTCTAAACTCAGCAGTAAACGGAATAATAACGCCCACAGAATACACTTCCCTCGTAGCAATTTAATCAAGCTTTGAATCGGATCCTTAGTTAATTATTTAGTTAGGTACTTAATTACAAGGGCGAGTTCCACAAACCTCAATCAAATATAAACCCAGTGATAGTACCAAAAATCGTCCTTTGTTAACTTGAAGTTAACGTGGAAGCCTTGTATGTCAAAATTTGACAGTTTATGGCCACTGTTGTCATTTTGGAATAACGATGAACAATAATATTATATAGACATGTTTGAATATTTATAATACATATATTACGATGAATTGAGAACTTCCTCCTTTTTTAAAGTTGGTTAATAAAATTCTAAACATGCCATGTCTGTAAATTGAAGTTACATAAAACAGTATAATATATTTATAAACGCTGGAGAGCACGATGCCACTGTTTTTAGATTTCTTGTTTGTTTATTCAGGATTCACTTAAAATCTTCTAAGCCGATTTTGATGATCGACGGCAAACATTTAGACTTAATATCTGCGCTACGTTTTATCTTGCGGGAATTTTTCTGGGAATTACTTAAAATGGCCAGATTAAAAAAAAAACTTCAAATCCATTTTTTAAATAAAATGTGTGATTTTTTCATCCCGGGAACCCCCGGAAATTTTTCCGGGAGCGGTTTGTAGTTGTTCGGGTGTATAAAATTAGCTTATTCCAACAGTCTTCATTAAAACGAATCCCGCGGGAATTTCAAGTCAAGCGTGGACGAAGTCACAAGCATATCCTAGTATTACATAGAATAATGATATCTTGTATTATCATTAGAATACTTAATCTGTACTAATATAAAGTACAGAGTTCATATATAAATGTTTCTATGTTCCTTCATTAAAATCTTGGAAATGAACCGAATATAATAACCTAGAGTTAAACTGTTGGGAGTAGCTCTATATTACGTACATAAAAACCTAATTGGGATTTTTATATACACTTTCAGCGAAAAATCATCTAAATGATAGTGAAAACCGCATAAAAATCTTTTGCGTGGTTAAGTAGGAGTTAGCGGATATACAGACAGACAGACGTAGAAAGCGACTTTCTTTTAAATATGTAACGATTTGATAAAACAAGGGTGAATATGTAATACCTACTTTTAAAAGTATAAAATACAGAACCAAAATTTAAAAAAAAATATAGATTCGTGGAAAATGCATTAATATTATACCCATTAATATTATATATAACTTGAATAATTCGTATTTGCGTATGTAGGTACAGGAACGGAGGATATCAAAAAATGAAGATTTTTTCGTATTAATTCGTTTTCACAATTAAATCGTTACGCTGGTAAATTTTGAACGTATATAATAAAGTGACTTGGAGTTCGTAAAAGTGACACTTTATCTGTCACTGTTAATATGACGTTTACGTATCTTTTGAATGTCGTTGTTGTTGTCGATGGCAACTATCCAAAAGGCCAAAGGTGTTGGAGCCAGAACCGAAATTAGCATATTGTGTCTGAATAGCGTATGTTTAAATGCTCTATTCTAAGAAACTATTAGTCCAACTTTTGCGTCACCGACCGATTTATGCGTCAGATAGCTCGTTTATTTAGAATTGTTATAGGGTTTAAGCTTTGCCCTGTAGTTTCTCTTATTTTAAACTTAATATGTATCAAACCGGGGGCTAAGGCGGTCTAGGGAAACGTAAACGAAAGTATCATGGACAGGAGAGGCAGTCATAATTTATTAGTAAAAATACATATTAGTTACATAGATTAATGTAATACCTTTACTTTTTGCTCCCGTTTGGTCCCGCACAACTATGTCCTGGCCATCTTCCCTCTTCCACATGACTCTTGGAGGAGGCACACCACGAGCTCTACAGGATACTCTAGCTGTACCACCTTCTGGTACCATCGTGTCCCCAGAAGTCTCTTCAGCAATAAAATCTGGAGGTATCACTACATCTAGGAAGCCCATCTGCAAACAAAACATTAGTATAATTATATTATTACCACTAATACAAGAATATAGGATTACTAGATAATGTATGTAGCGTTAATTAATATAACATGTTATATACTTAATTATGATTAGACTCTCTGTGTGTTAGGGAGTTTAGAGAGTCCTAGTGAAAGATGAATGCGATTTTCTTTGAAGAGACATTTTTATTTCGTAAACAAATTTCTGCCTTTGTAAACTTTTCAATTATTGTACGCCATCTGCTAAATTACTACAACGCGTGGTGGTGGCTTAGCAGCTTAGCTACTCGAATCAGAGTCTATCTTATTAAGTTGGAATTTTGCACTCTTTGGGCAGTTCTCACCTATTAGGCTGTGAAACGTCACAACAGATTTGAATAATAATTTCAGGCATTAAAACAAGACTTATTTTAAATTTATGTCGATATTTTATTTTAATATCTTGCTAGTTTCAGAAGATATGAAAGTAAAGACCAAGTCCACCGTGAACTGAATAGCGGACATAGCTCGTTATACACAGCTTTTATTTTCGCTAAACAAAGCATGTTCGAAATAATCTACGTCATTGCTTCATGAATCGAGGACGGTTATTAAGCGGTAAACTGAAAATCGAGTATTGGATTCACTTTGAGTAGCTTAGTTTAAGTCCGTAATTACATTTCCACACTGAATAGAAGCCTCTTCATATTTTAAGCGGAAGCGTCGAATACTTTTTACTTTTTAAATTTAAGGTTAGTTAGAAACATGACGTTCGATTAATACCACCAGCGTAACATTTTCTATATCCTGCACAATAATAGATAGGCTAGCTATCTACCTGATGGAAAGCAGTTAACATCGTCTATGACGTGATGTCGATGCCTCGATGTTATTTCATGAGAGAAATTTAAATAAAAATGACATACTTGTTAGCTTAGTGGCTAATGGAATTGAATTTAATTCTAATTAAATGGGTTTGAATATTGGCCGAATACGTGCATCAATAAGGCAGTTTTTCTAATGCAATATGTAATCGCTACGTATATCGTCTCAATTATCATATGTTGGGTGTGAAGAAAAATATGGTAAGGAAATCTGTGCAATGATATTTTACCGTCCGTGTAGTGAAGCCCGCCTAAACGTCACGATGAGTCCTATAGTGCTTTCCTTTTAAATGATTTCTCATTACCCTGTTCATCTGAGGGGATTTTAAGGCCTAATACTGTAATAAAAATAAAGTTATACCACTCACCTGACTTTTCATCGGGTCAGTGTTTATTTGACACATGTATTGCCCTCGATCCTCCTCCTGAACACTCTTAATGTGTAGGTACCACGTAGAGTGGTCACTATGGGAGACGGAAACTCTAGGGTTGTGTGTAATTACGTGTTCGTGAATTGCCTGGATTGCTTTTGTGTCAGCTTTTACCCAACCCACCTGCGACAGAAAACATAATTGTATAATTAACTAAGAACTAACATAATTATATAATTAACTATAACTAACTAAGAGATATTTTTTTCACAGTACACTAGTCAATTCTTAAAAATGATAACGATGTTTTTTGATCAATGCACGAATTTTAGGGTTCGCAGCTGTTCTGGAAAAAGTAGAACCCCTATCAGATTATTATATCCTTCTCGCGGTCGTTTCATCCATCATTTCATCTGTTTTTGTATGTCACAGTCATTTTTCTCAACAATCTCTGGCTTTATATGGATAAAATTTTGGGAAGTATATAATTATAATCTTTTTCAAATTTAAATTTAAATTCATTTATTTATATAAACTTATTTATAGACCTTATATAATTATATTTAAAACTTATGATAATAAAACATTTTTAATTAAGGTAAAATTAAGGCTAAATTTTTTTTGGCGGTGGTTGGTGCACTGGACTCTAGGTCTGCATCGCGGCAACAAAATATTTTGTATATGCCGATATACAAAAGTATAGTGACTTATCTTATAAATAAGTCTGACATATGCGTAATTCGCGGATTAATAAAAGATACTCTTTATTCCATACCATATTTGTAGTTTCCTTAAGATATTATATGTTAGGACAAGCCACCTAAAACTCTCTAACTTCGTGGTAAATTAAATGAAATACACAATAACTGATACTTCAATTTTTTATATTTTTTATTCAGTTCATTGTGAACACAATTATTTTTATGGTGCTATTAAAAAGTAAAAAACAAAACAAAATATTTCGCTGTTAACATTTCTGAGAGATTTCTCGAAAAGTTTTTGATTTTAAAAGTATTAACAAGAAAAACAAAAACTAAACTCTAAATGACACAATGTTATCAAAAAGAAGAATAAACACAAAAAGATTTTAAAACGAAACTGAAAAACAGATTCATACAAATGATACACTCAGCAGAACAGACTTACCAACAACCAGCTTCTGCCCGCGACTTCGTCCGCGTGGATATTTTTTTCATAAAAAGTATCCTATGTTATTTCTAATACCTCCAAGAATATGTGTACAAAGTTTCATGATGATCGGTTCAGTAGTTTTCGCGTGAAAGCGTAACAAACAAACTTACATTCACATTTATAATATTAGTAGGGATGATACACAAGAGGATTGTAACATTTCTTATTTTCAATTTTTTTTCTTATGGTTGCACCGATTAGGGATCTTATACCATAAACCTATTTTTTCATTTTAACCATTATCTATATAATCAGTTATAAATATAATATAATATAAATACAGGTATGTTATATATAAATTTTATAGTTACATTTCAAGTTTCTGTTAAGTATATGAGTACTGTATATCGAGCTTAAGCTGTTATAATATGGATTTATATCGCGGGCTTCATAACAAATGGGCGTTCAGATAAAAGTGCAGTTTTACACGAGGGACAAAATTGTGAATAAAACAAAACCAGTTGATTGTATAACGCTGAAATTTGGAATACCCTTCTTTTAGGTACAACTTAACCGGTAAGACTTTCTAAATTGTAACATATATTGTGTTAAGTATACAACAAAAAAATGGCATATTTGCGTATACGTCTACATGTTATGAAGCCCTCAATGTATACTAACAGTACACGTGTGAAAATAACTTTGCTTGTTACTTTTTCATGGGCAAATGGATCTAATTAAAATTTGACATCCTGACACATTGTATCCTAGAGAAGGAAGTAGTCTACTTTCTATCTCCAAAATACTGAACTGGAATAGAGGAGGAAAATTTGTATGAACATACTAAAATATCTCAAGTTAGGTATATGAACATTTATATTGTGGCGTTTGTTAAGAAATACATGCTTCGTTTAGCGTTTTTGTAAAATCAACCCTGAAGGGGTTAAATTAGTACTCAAATTATGAGGTGTTCTTCTGAATCATCGCTTGTGCAAAGTCTAAAACAATAAATGCTGACTTAGTCATGGGTAATATATGTATGGCTAGTAGCGTGTATTACCTACTTCGTATACAATTGTAATTTGTTATATATTTTAAATATTTTAGTATTCACATAGTTACCTAAAATGAACATGTCAACTTTATTTTGAATCTTATTGTACTATAAAATAAAATAATTCACTTACGCGATAGTTTCCAAGATTGACCACTATACATTCGAATGTCGCATCACGTCCTATTGGGACGGTTAGATTTGTGATGGGTTCTCCAAACTCTGGCACCTCTACACCGCCTGTAGACAAATACGTATACAGCAGTTATAAACTAACTTCTAAAGTAATTAGAAATCGATATTAGTCTATAAAAATCAAATGACTTAATACCTAAAATAATTAGGTGTAGTGTATTAGAATCATGTATTTATTATTCCGCATCCATTTTTGAGTTCAATTCCTGGCCGGATAGCATGTATCGCTAATAAAAAAATATTCTGATTGGATATTACAATATTATCAACTGGAGATTACAAACATAAAACACGTGCTTTATGAAGAAACTTTATAAAACAAACTCGCGCATCGAAATGACTGATGTGTGAAATCTGGTTTATCCGCATTCGACCACCGTGGCTAGTGGGTTTATTATTCTGCTCCCTAAAAAGGACAGGCACGAACTCAGAAAAGGAACGCCATTGTTGTAAGGTCGGAGACTGCAGTTTCTTTTGCAGAACACAAGTAGTATGAGCTTGTTGAGTTTATCAGAAATGTAACCACAAAGTTGATAGTTTCTGTCGTTGGCCGAGATACTGTCTGCTGCAGTTGCACCTCGTTCCGAAGACCTTGCAACAAAGTGTCAGCTAACCACTTCAACTTGTTCCGTTATTCGCGGTTGCAACTCGTGAAATGCGAAGTGACATGAATAACTTTACAAGTGATAGCAACTAAACCGGTACGGAGTACTGAACAATTCCTATGTGCTACAACTTGGCTTCTTACTCATTAAAAGTTACTTCAACTAGGTTTTCGATCAGATTGAAAATAATTATAATACAAACATATATACATACACGTATAATTTTATCAAATTAATCAATTTGATCAAAACACGTTTCGTCGAACTAATTATATTTTAGGTATAACATATATATAATATAATTAGTTCGACCTTTTTTAACGCTTTTTCCCGTAGCATTTTTCTTGTAGAATATGGTTCCGTATTCTGAAGGTAGTCTTAAATTTTACACTTTGTTCTATTCACAAAAGAAAAGCATTAAAAGGAAGAAAAGAAAAACTTTTTTTATGAATAGCAAAAAAAGAGCTTCAAATTAACTCCAATCTTGTAATATTACAGTACAGGGCCTCTTTTAGTAACTACTAACTACCTAAATGAGAAAGTAAAAATAAGTTTACGCATACGCGTACACTAAATTCTTTTTTTTTTTAATTTAATTGTTTTTTTTTTATAAAAATGAATTTAAAATGCAAACATATGTGCGCGTTTTAAATTTACTTTGTAGGTAATACCAAGTGAAGAGGTCCTTCATCGTATTACCGCCCTTCCTGTATAAGACCCGTGTCGTAGCACAAGGGAAAGAAAGATATACCTGGGCGGGAAGTCCGTCTAGAACATTATTTTACGGGAATAAACATTCTAAGGGACTCCGTTGTGTAGCTAAGCTTAGTGACTCAAAAAATGAGGGGGAACATCCTTCGATAGAAATCAATGCGGTTATGAGATCTATGCTTCTACACTAATATTGTTACAATCCTTTGCAGGTCTTATTACCCCTTTGAATTTGAGTAATCTATTGTTCGCGCTAATCTCATTATTCATTCCGTCGTAAGATATCATAAAACCTTCCTTCTTGTGTTGGTATTTCATGCGAGTTTTTGGAAGCCATTAAGCTGACCATATAAATATATCTAGAATCAGTGAGCGGCATGTTGCTAGGAGGCCATGTCTAATTTACAAATGAAAAAGGTTTGGTCAGTCGGAAAATGCGCTAGCCGTGTCCTGACTGCGAACGAGGCGATACGTAGTGCACTTTCGGAGCGAGTATCTTATAACTACGAACTTTGCGTGATTTATATGATAACGATTTCTTGCTCTAACGGGTTGGTTTTGTTTTATTCGGCTATACTAGTAAGAACTGTGAATTATGTGTATGTACTTCTAATAAAGTTAAAGATAATTCCAACGGCATTTTCAAATTTACATCCTGCAAAACCCCTACAAAGTCGTAACAATGTTATAAATGTGGAATATCCGATGAATTTTTGTTACTCAATCACGCCAGAAAGACCATACGGCTCTAGACTAAATTTGGTACAGAGGTAGATTATAGTCTGGAATAGCACAAAGACTACTTTTTATCCCGGAAAAATGTACGGTACCCGTGGGATAACATTAATGCGAACGAAGCCGCAGTGGAAAGCTTAATTTATGCATATCAATATAAATATACGGTAAAAATAAGGAACTGTAACCCGCGAAAAAACCTTCATGGTTTTGAAAAATATAACATGGTACCGCCTTTAAAAATAAATGGTCCTTAACTACTAACTCCGAACTTATTAACGCCACGTATAACTATTACGCGAAGTTAAACCGTGTTAAAACTTAAATGTCTAAGTTTCACAGAACATTATCAGGCTAAGTGAGAGAATGGTATTCAGGGTAGAAATATGGCACGTTAGAGGAAACTAAAAACCGTGTTTTGTTACCTTAACGAGCAACCTGCGGCTGCGAAATGGAAGAGCTCATGTGAATATATCCGAAACGTCATTTTGCTTTTTGTGTTTGTTGTTCAAAGTAATCGTCACGTAGTGATGACTTAGAGGTATGTTAATTTGATAATAGTAGTTATGTGAACTAATCCACTCACATACACAATCAATACACATTATTAATCTTATATATAAAAATGAATCTTAGAAATGTGTGTACGTACATTACTTGAGAACGACTATACCGATTTCGATTAAACTTTTTGTGTTTGTTTGGGTGGTCCCCGGATGGTTTAGAGTCACAATTGGAACCGGTAGGTGGCACTAGAATAGGGACCTAGATCTTTATTTATTGACGGTTCGTTTCTGTCTTTCATTTTGGAGGAATCAACCAGTAGTTCATATAAACATGAACTTACATCATTCAATATCATTGAATAAAGTCGTGTCCTTTCAAACAAATTCATTCAATATCTTCGACTCGTCTAATATCAGCGTTATGGAAAATACATATACACCAAATTTAATGCTATTCGGCTTATTATTAAATCCAAGAAGATTGAATAAATATGCAAATATTCAGACATTAAAACAAACTTAATTTCACATTTATGATGATGGATAAAGGGAAAGAAGCAAACATGGACAATAGTAATAACAATTCTTTATCTTTCAAAGCAAATTTTCTACGTAACAGCTACTATGGTGAGCGTGTAACGTTCCGAACGATCTCGTGGAAGGCAGTAAAAACTGCCATTTTGCAACGACAGCGCCCACAATATCGTCACAGACTGGGACGCAGTAAAATGTTTACAAAATATCCTGCTTTTGTTGTGGGTGCCACTAGAAGTGTTGGATATTGCTTTTGTATTACGGTTTTAGCGTAAACCGAGTCCGCCACTTTCGTGGAACTTCGGTAATCGGTCCATTTGCGGGGCATACTTTAGGAACTGAGAATGCGTCGAGTCACTATTTCTAGTGTGAACTTTAACGTAATATCTTTATTAGTCGGTAGTTTTTGAACAAGATTTTAGAGTCCTTGAAATTCGTACAGGTCATCGCGCAGGACATATTAATAAGTTTCACGAGGCGGTGAGCATAGAGCTAAGAGAGGTTTTGTGCTTTCGCTCGGATCATATTTGCATATTCTGCGGATGTACTGCAGATCCTGCAATTCTGTATCACGGTTTCGCGTAGGGTGGTCGCTAGTTCTAAAGTTTTAGTATTATTGGACTGTAACATTTAGGGATATTAAGGCAATAAGAAGTATGCCTGTGTTAGAATCGTATTTGATATTGTAAAGTAACCATATGACGGAAGTGGTCAATAACCGGATAGAGTATTCATTAATGTAGTAATCGGAAGTCGTATAACCGGATGTCAACGTAGAAACATTTATTATCAAGCCAACGGATATCGAAAATGGAGTAACCGGAAGTTGGAAGTTATACGGATGGCGGAAGTTGGTGTAATGACGGACGTGAACTGGCACCAAAGTATTACAGGATGGTGTCACTGCAGATGCACTACGAGGATCTTATAAATACTCGTTGTTCGGGCAGAGGGGACCTAGTCTACAATCGACAGTCTACAACCGTCGTTCTGCGAACAGAGCGAAAGTTCTGTTGGACAAGAGGCGCATAGTATATTGTGATGATTATTATTATTTTTGCTATCACCTGCAAAGAAACCAATGAGATAACAAAGCAACACAACACCTTCGAAATCTACCTTCAATGCGGTAGCTACGTGTTAACGTAGTTGCACAATTAGGAACTCTCCTAAAAGTGCACGGCGCTTAAAGGTCTTCAGGTGGTACTGTTAGTCTCTGATTGTTGCACATTATCATACGCCAGAGCAAGCACGGTTTGAGCTTTAGGTTCAGTCGAACTATAAGAATATGTGAAACGTTCACAATTATTTTGATACAGAGCACACGGAACATTTGCACTGACTTCTCGTGCGTTGAAAACTGGTTTGGCTGTCACGAATTGGCGGCGAATAGAAAGGCAGCCACAATTATAAAACTACCCACATTACAAATATATGCGAGGATTCAACACATTTATTCAGATATCGTAAAAGTTTGCATTAGACTGGACCTGTGTAAATCACAGACCTATTTCCTTTCGAAGTGTATTTAAATGTGCCTACTGTACCCGGTATAAATTTAAGACATATAATTCTAAATCACAAATTAAAATCGTAGAACTTAAACAACTATCCAAATTTATGTTATTCTACACAGAGCGAAGGGTAGTGTATTTACCCAACCAACCAACCAACCAACCAAGCTTCCCTGTTTAAGTCATTTGGTGATAGACAATTAAAAACATTGTATATATCTCATACTCATAAATAAGTCAGTTGATACAGTATTAAAGTTATATGATAAGATATGAAATAAATTATGAAGTATTTTACTTTTAATATATTAGAAAGTAGTTCCACCTTTTTTATTTATCTGTACTTAAGGAAGACCTAGATTTAAACAAGATAGAACGGGGCTTGCTGGGCATTTTACAGAAGTAGCAATGATTTCATCTATATCGTAACAAAGTACTTAAAGTAAAACGGCAGACTGATTTTTTATTGCAGTAGTTCAGCAGACAGGCAGACGGCCCACTTGATGGAAAGCAGTTACCATGGCCTATGGACATTTGCAACACCAAAGATGCTGCAAATGCGCTGCTGCTCTCTTAAGGGAGACTGGAACCTGGTCACTAATGCCGGAACACAACTCAAGGTTGTTATGGCGACATACTTTAGACCAGGGGTGGTATCAATCCAGTCGGGCGAATGGAAAATTTTATTTTAAAATTAAATTAGATAAAATTAGATTTAAAGATAAAATTGTAAGAGTTTAGTTTTGTGATTTGTTAAAGCATGGTTACTTACTACCCGAATTGTTTGTAGTGTTTAAACAAACAAACAATAAAGCATTAAATTTTGATTAAATTATAATTCTATTTACAAATAAGACGGGAGTTCATTAAAGCATCTTGAAACGACCTACTCGTCTTCAGTATAGTTAAATTAGATAAGCCAGTTTATGTTGTTAGCCTGTTAATTTAAAAAAAGGCTGAGAGGTATTCACTAGAGATTGTTTTTTTTTACAAATAATGATTTTGCTGGAGTTTTGTTCAAAATTTCTGTTCTTATGTACTAATATGTATAATTCTATATACTAAAATTATATACATAATAAGCTGTTGTACCTTACCTTAGTTTTAAACGAATTGATAACAATAATTTTAATAATGTATTGCTTAAATAATTAATAATTAAATATGCTATTTGGCTCGTAGGTTGGCACTGAACATCGCCGTTGCATGAGGAGGATATAATTTCGGCAGAACTTTAAGTTGAATGCATACCTGTTTGCTGTTAATTCGGTAGTTAACAGTATGAAAAATATAGGCTGATTTTAATAAATATCGTAGATTACGATCTAAATATGACAAAATAAATTGTTTTAACTAAAATATTAAACAAGAAGTTATCAATGTCTTTTCAGATAACACTTCAATGAAACAGATGTTTGATTTGCACACTGTGACGTCATGCGAGACACCATGACAGCTTGACGCGTTTTTGTGACGAAATGTCAAAATATTTATAAAATTGCTAAATTAAATATGTTAATGTTGTTTTTTTGCTGAAATATTAATATTTTGGCTAAAATACACCATAAGCCGGCTGCACGCACGAAAAAACATGACTCATGCGGCGTTACCTCGCTCTGAAGCGTTCCATTTAAGGCTTGAAGTGCAAGCGAGAGCGCGGAACGAGCGACAAAGAGGCACAATCGGCCTCCGCGTTCGGCAGCGCAATTGACATAATTGTATTTATGCGTACAAATAAATGTATTTGATCAATTCAATTGTGATTTCCATTTACCTCCTTCTCTATATCCATACAAAATATCTATCAAACAAATAAAATTAAAATTTTCTTTTGAAAAATTAAACCATTCCATGAGTATTTTCTTATGACGTTGTCACGTTCAACTATCGTCAGTAAACCGACTTTACAGACAACCGATTTTTTAAAGCATTATGTGGTACGTCATTATTTTTTAAAATTACGTCTTTTCGTTGTTTAGGATCCTGTACGATTATATATACATAGATAGAAATATACTAAAACCTGAAATATAACGTCGACTTGGCTGTAAGTAATAATTTGATGGTGAAATTAGTAACTCTTTTATAAACGTTAATACAATGTTTATCGCAGTTTTATGTCGGAATTTTCCAGGCAGCAATATCAACGGTGATACGTTCATAAATTCAGTGAAATTACCCATCTTTCTACGCTTCAAAGAGGTCATATATTTCCCGGTGGAGACAGCGCCTTGCAATGTCGACCATCAGGCGAATGATAAATCAGTATGGCTGGCAATATCACACAAAAAGCTGGAAGCGTTGTGAATTTTTGAAATTTAAATATTTAAATCGCCAGAGAGAACCGACGTTATTAATAAGTTTATCACCCACTGAATAACATTTAAATTTGCATCTAAAACGAGAAATCTTTGCTGTCCACATTTGTTTATTATATTCAGAAAAGACTGTCTTTTGCTGTTTATATAGATGAAACTGGATATTAATTTTTATTACATTTCATCAGGCGATTATATAGCGGCTTATTACATGGAATACATCTTTCTGTTAAATATCTATGTAACTCTATATAGACTTGAAAGACAAACTAACGGACAGACTTGGCGTATAAGGGTTTTGTTTTGCTAAAATGAATACGCTCTAAAAACGTAATCGTTGCTGCAAACAATAATCGGATCTTGTTTATATGTACATAAAAAAAATCTGTTCGCGTGTATGTCACTGAACTTCTTTTAAACGGTTGGACAAATTTTAATGAAATTTGTTATGTATGTTTTAGTGGGTCTCGGGATATTTAGAGTCACAATTGGAACCAGTAGGCGGTGCTGAAATCGGGTTCCAGGATTATGATGAAATAATTCGTGTAAATGATTTATGATGAAATTGTTCGTGCCTACCCCGCAAGGGACCTGGCGTGAAGTTATGTATGTATGTATGTAATTCGTGTATATTTGAGTGGGTTCTGGGACTTCCGGGATGGTTTAGAAAGTTTAGATTTACGATTGGATCCTGTAAATGGCGCTGGAATCGGTTATAGATTTTCATTTTTTTTAGAGCACTACAACGTTCTGCGAGCCCGCTAGTTTATATATAATTTTTTGGGTAATTTCCGGTATTGGCTTAATCTAAATTGAAACTAAATTAAAATTGCGAGCAGTGGGCATTGGTCATTTGTCATCGGGAGTGCGGGCGGGTGCGACCACCCCACTTATAGCATAGTCGAATCCACGAGAGTATCGGACGGGCTGAGTTCCGGCTGCAAGCTGCTTTTATTAATATTTCCAGCGCGAATCCACGCTTTATTAGCAAACAGCCGTCATGTGGCTGATAAATTATTAATGTGGTCGTAGCACAGCTTGTGTTTTGTGACCCGTTTTTTATTGTACCATGTAACAGTTGGCCACCATCTACGTGTTTTCAGGCTAAGTGCCGCGGTCTATTGAGAAAATTCATTGCACTCATAAAGTATGAAAGTTGTTTATTGAAAAGTAATGATTAATTTCGTGTGTTAAATTATTTATGTCAACATAGGTATATTTATGAATGTAGTGGAATGATGAGCCAATGAAAACGGAAGGTTTGTATGTGTAATTGAAATGAGCCAGTACAAAGTTACAAATTAAAGCTGTTAGGATGAACGACATTATTACCCACTTCCCTCGTCATTTCCGTGCTCGCTGCCGTGGAAGTTAGTTTAATCTAAACGAGGTCATTAAAAATATTATGAGAAGTAATTTAGCCCATCATAAAATATAAGCATAAATCAATATGATTGTTTATTGGTCAATTAACAGCGTCGATGATAACCATTTCAAACGTTCCATATAATTGAGGTTGTACCTAATGGACGCGCTAAAATGTATGATAGATGAAGTGCAATTGATTTGATTGTTGGTTTACATAATAAATTCATCTTTCAGTGTTACTGTAGAAGAGGAAAAGCATGCATGTAATAATACAACGATTTGGGTTGTTGTTTTATTAGCGATGGAAACGCACGCAAGTATTCCATACGTGTTTATAAAGTACATAAAGAATTAGCTGCGCTTTTTGTTTCATTTGCATGGTTCGCTCTTATACCTACTGAATGCTGCAAAATATCGAATTGAAATTGGCTGGTTTCACGTAATGGTTGTGTACATGTGCCGGTTTTATCACAAAGATATTCTTCACATTCAGCATGTGGTAATTGTCACGATATGCATATTACGCAAAAAATATCTCCAGCGGTACTTCCTAGCTAGGATTCAAACCCAGATAACTTTTTGAGATCTGAATTCGTTGATTACTAAGCTTGCACAACTTCATGATCATCAATAAATGTTACTAATAAAATAAATAATTTAAAAAATCAAAAACCCGACTCCAAAAAAGGCCACTCAAGAGTAACATAATTTAAAAATAAGATTGAGAATTGGTAAAACAAAATTAATATACTACTACTAGGATATGCCTGTGACTTCGGCCACGCTTGACTTGAAATTCCCGCAGGATTCCCGGGGCACAAAGTATCATCAGCAGCATTTGAAAAGTGAATGTAAGCTATCGTTTTAGTGGAAACTGTGTCGGAATGATGAGCAGAGTTTAAGTTTAAGAATTAACTGTCGATCAGCGAAAACCACATTTAAATAGACCCAGTAGTTTTGACGTCAATCCCGAACAAACAGACCAACAGCTTTTGATGTACAAACACAGCATGTTTAGAATTTTATAATCCTGATATATAAAAATGAATGTTTGTCCTCTGTACGATCGTAAACTATACAATCGATTTTAATGAAATTGTATGTGTGTGTTTGAGTGGGTCCCAGGATGGTTTAGATTCACAATGGAACTGGTAGGTGGCGCTGAGATCGGGTTCTAAAATCCTCCTAATCACAGGGAGCGATTTTGGTGATTTTGTTTTTGTGTGTTTGACTGGATTCCCGGAAGGTTTAGATTCGCAATTAGAACCGGTAGGTGGCTCTGAGATCGGGTTCTAGAAACCTCCTAGTTACCGGGAGCGATTTTGGTGATTTTGTTTTTGTGTGTTTGACTGGGTTTCCGGATGGTTTAGATTCACAGTTAGAACCGGTACGTGGCGCTGAGATCGGGTTCAAGAATCCTCCTCATCACCGGGAGCGATTTTGGTGATTTTGTTTTTGTGTCATGAAACAAAGTCTTTTAGGAATTCAAAAAATATGGCGGTACGAAGTTCGCCGGGTCAGCTAGTATTTTAGATAAAAAAATAAACTCTTCTTCGGTTTAACAGACAATATTATAATGAGCTGAAAGCCTAAGTTAAATACCGCATTATGTTAGCAAGCGGGACCCATTCGTTTTCTTTCGGTCTTTAATTTGCCATTTCTATTCTGAATCTTGTTTCGATCTTTTTAGTGAATTACTTTTAAATTGTCTTTTTTGCAGGCGGGTTTTTTAATTTTTCAAATTATTGATTTTATTTTAGATTTTTTAGTATCCCGGCAAACTCTAAACGAAAATGGTGTTACTTACATAAGTCCGATAAAATATAGAGATGATTGATTGCTTGTCGAACAAAACAGATAAATGCAAATTACAATTAAATTTTTTCCTACACCAATTTTAATACGCTTTTTGACATCACATTTCAATGATAAATTAATAAAACAATTTATTTGTATCGTCTTAAATATGATTGGGCTACGGATTTCTAAAACTATTCTACATTTCATATGATAACACGAGGTCCGAAACCAATTAATTTTTTCTAATTGAATTAAAACATAACATATATGTATAACGATGTAACGATACTTTACGGTCGAAATGTATCAAGGCATTTAGAAGATACAAGGTAATAAAGAAATTTACAAACATAAAAATTGAAAACCCTTCCTTGGCAGTCCGGTAAACAAGAAACATAATAACTATATGTTTGAATATGTATATTATCTATATTAGACTCTCTGGCGAAAGCATCTACCATTCATTACAGTGACATTAGAGAAAATGTAATCCTTATGTAGTTTGTCTCAAGTAATGTGGACTTTGCTACAATTACTACGTGCAAACTGTAAAGCAAAACACTGTAAGGAAATTTACACGTCTAGACTAACGACGTGTAAACTTGTTACTCCTTGGACTATCTTGAAATAGGCAGAGTTAAGCCCAGTAGTGCAGTGTATTGTAAGTTATTATTTTTAAAAACATATATTTTTTAAATCTTGAAGAATAAAAATATTAAGTGTTGTGATCAACAATATAATATACCTACAATATTTGTACAAAAAAGATGCGCGCGTGTGTGTGTGTGCACGTTCACACACAGTAGAAGTGAAACTTCAGAGAATATACTCACAGATTATTCTTCTCTAACTTTTAATAATATGAATATAAGTCATTTAGCCTACATCTGTCAACATTTTATAATTTAAAAATTCAGAGAAAATAACACTTTAAATCACTACTATAAAGTTCATAATTCAATACATTGTTACGTACAATTTCGTATGATCTACGTGTAAAAGAATATCTGCCTTAAATATATACAGATAGAGCTAAAATTCATTTCATTCGTTTGAAATGTTTTAAGTTTTATTAAAATTGAAAATTAGTACTAATGGGTAAAGAGAAATGTGTTTTATTTTAAAAAAATAAGGTTGAATTTTATGTGTTTATCTTTTTTTAGTGATACTTTTTCGTTTCATCGATTTTCAAATAACAACGATTCTAAAGAAGTTTCACCTCAAAAATCAGCTTACTGAAGTTGCTGCTACATACTGATGCGTCCATTGAGAAGTATGGTGTCATTTTAGTATAATAGGGTTTTATATGCTTTTTATTCTATATGTAAAAAAATAGATTCGGTATATTTATTGCCGCAAAACTCGAAAGTAATTGATGGCTCAGTCTTATTTTAATTATTAAATTAACATCAGACTGAGACACGACGAAGTGTGATCGGGCTTAACAAGTGTCAGTTAGAATTGAAGGATTTCTACTTCACGGTATTGAGCTACTTTAATGGTTTAAACTACTATATTAATTCGACTAAGCTTTTGATATGGCTCAAGAGTATCGTAGAAGGAAATTAGGTTAATTTTATCTTTGATTTTGAATCTTCGATTCCAGTTATCCCGCAAGGGAAATTTACAAATTCTCTCTTTAGAACTTCATGTGTTGAAAATGGAACAAGAATGTTATTAAATACTTCAGTACGGATTTTCACGTACCCACAACGTACGTGAATAAGATTCCTATTAAAAAGTTTGAAGTAAACTGGTCTGTAACATATTTATGTTTTAGATATTCCAAATTTTACGTTTAAATCGATGAAAATCGGTATTTTAGTCTTTAAATTCTATTGAGGTTTTAATTAAGTTCAAGGTAATTTGTTTAATATTATGTTGTTTCTAAACTATACATAATTAATAATATAATACATAATTATATTTAGATAGAAAGCCCACATTGCTCCCTGCGCGTTTCTTTGCCAACCACACGTAGCTATTGAAACAATACGCATACTAGAAGGAAGAAACAAACTAAAGCCCGGTATTTAGCCAAGCGGAAAGTAAATTGGGAAGTGAGTTTCTACGAATGTAGAGTGAAGATGTGACCTGACTGGAGCCTAGAAGATCTATCTCCACGTTTTGGCAAAAGACCGATTTGAACTAGACTGAATATATAATGTCGCCCGCCACCGCACCGCAGGCTTCAACCTATCTTGTTTATATAATGCGGATGGCAAGCAAACAATAAGTGTCATTTTTTCTATTGTGACATTAATAGGGAAATTATTTTTTATGATAATATGAAGCGGCCATTTCAAAGTTCATTAATTTTTTTGGTAACATTTGGATGGTCGCTGTAATTAACTTTTCACCATTTCTCATTTACGTAATTACTTCTAATTGGGGATAAGTTTAAAGTGGTCACGAACAAATGGAAGTACAAGCACCTGTGTCCCCTTCTTTTAAGTTTCATGAAAACTTGAATTAGTAATACTGTATAGTGCTCGTACGACAAAATCTTATAGGTGCGGTATTTAAGTAAATGCTGTCTAGGATTTATAATTTAGTAAAATTAAGTAATACTTATTTATAATATAAAGCAAAATCTACGAGTACATTAATATATAAAAATGTAAGTGACTTTGTTGTTTCTTCTACACAGTCTGAGGAATAAAGTGATTTCAAGTATATAGATAGACGAGTCTTTATTGTACACTAAGTTATGGAGAAACAAATGAAAACTTAAGCAGATTGTACAATGGATGATTTTATAGCTAAAAAGCAATTTTTCCAGACACAAGCTCTAGGCTAGAATTTATGGATTTATAGACTTCTAATATCGAGGAGGGTAGAGTTTACAATAAAATACATGTATTATCATGAAATTGAATTACAAATACTTGGGATAAAGAAGTTTAACAGAATATTAATTTTTATTACTGAAAATAGGAAAGTAAAATTCCTCAAGATACTGATCCAAAGTTTAAACAACAAAAAAATTTGTCAAACAAATAAAATAAAAAATATAAATATAATATAAATATAAAATGTTTAGGGGTGGCTCACCCTTATCATTTAGGGGTACGAATAATAGATATTGGCCGATTCTCAGACCTACCTGATATACACACAAAATTTCATACAAATCGGTTCGGCCGTTTCGAAGGAATTTGGTAACAAACACCGCGGCACGAGAATTTTATATATTAGAAGTTGGAACATCTAACAGTACGTGCGCAGTCTGGTATTTATATTTCAGTAGAGATACGCTAAGGTTTAGGCGCAAGATCTCAAATAAAACAAGAGTCACGTTCAAGTGAGTGATATCACGTCTACGGCTCATCAGCGGGAGCACGTGACGACTTTAGCACAAACAGATTTCACAACAGAACCACTAACGCTGGGTCTCTAACATTCGGTCGACGCTAGTGACTTTTGCATCCAAAAAAAGTGCAAAGACGGATCTATTTACAGTGGTTAGTAAATAAATACGCAAAAGAGCAGGGCAGCCGTCGCGCGTTCATTGCAAACTTTTCTTTAGCCTAACTTTATTACTCCATTAGAGATCGCGTGACGAATAAACACTTTTTTTTATACCGTAATTTGTATAAACGATTGTATTAACTACAAGATGCCATAAATCTGGTTGTTACATTGTTTTTAAAAGTTCCGTAACAAAATAACAAAAACGGAACTTTTCTAAAATTATAAAGTTACTAGCTTCTGCCCGCGACTTCGTCCGCGTGGATTTGTTTTTATAAAAAGTATCCTATGTTACTTCTAATACCTCCAAGAATATGTGTACAAAGTTTCATCATGATCGGTTGAGTAGTTTTCGCGTTAAAGCGTAACAAACAAACTTACATTCACATTTATAATATTAGTAGGGATAATATAATTGGCCTGAAGGGCCAGAATATGGCATTATGTGATTGGCTAAGGGGTATAGAGAGGTGGGCTGCAGGTTCACCGAAGCTACTTCTGACTAATGTCATATATCACTTCTACCCCTGGAGCTTGAGTCTCTCGATCTCTACTCCGTACTGCCTGGTTAAGGCAAATACGGAGGCCTTGCCTTGGCCCCCGGAGTCAGATCCAAGGTGTCTAGTCGGTCGAAGTGTGGCAAGAATAAAAAAAAACTTCGTTCAAAAAAACCGACTTCAAAAACTGAAAAGTGTAAAATAACTTATTTCTAAAGCTATTTTTAATTAATATATCTTATTTTTAATATATATTATCTTAAACATCTTCAAGTCGGTGCTTAGTAATTTTCAAAATATAATAATGTTTATGTTTTAATTGGTATAGAGTAATAGATAACCTGATACAATCACTAAAGTCTCACTATGACATTTTCAGTGCTTGAATTAGGATCAATGGCTTCTACTCTGATTGGTTACGAAACATTTGTTAGACAGGGATACGTACCATCGCCGTGGCTGTTCAACCTTTTTATGGACAGGTGCCTAGATGGTTAGAAAGAAGTGAAAATGATCTAAGAAAAAATGGATTACTCATCAAATGTCTACTTTACGTCGATAATCAGCTTATATAGGTATATACTTGTATCATTGGAAAAAGACTTACAGAAGATGGTAACAATTATGAATGAGTCTTTTAAGAACAAGGGCATGAAAATGAATGTACCAAGATGAAAATAATGATGTTTGAAAGAGATGAAAGGATAACAAAGTGTAACCAACAAATGGGGAATGAGATGAAACTAGAGCAAGTTAAAGAGTCTATACACCTAATGCGAAACAGGAGCGGCAATATGTTTGTATGTGTTGCTTTTTTTTTCGAAAATTAAGCGTTTCGATTCTGGCTAGGGTAATTGATTTAAAAAAAATCTAATGATATTCGTTTTAGTTTTCATCAAAATCAGCCTAGAGACTGCTTCAAGTCTTTTTCATTATTTCATAGTTTCGGATTTGGCCATAGGGTCTCGGTTGAATAATTCATTCTGTATATTTTTATATTTCCGGAATCAAATGGCAAAAACCGTGTACGTTCTTTTCCACTATGGAACCCTTCATTATGCCTGCGACAGGCATATGGTCATATTAACATACATAATCATATATTCCCATAAACATTGTTATGTACTACGTAAAGAATTGACTTTACGCACGTAATTAATTTTTCACGTAAGTTAACTGTACTTTAATAAAGGAAGTGTTTTGAGTGTTACAAACAGCATAATAATATTGGAACTCAGCGAAAAACCACAGGGATATTGAAATAAAAGAATGAAGAAGGGCCTGTTTTGTGCGAGTTTTTTAGAGGTAAACATGATGTATTCTGGCCGACTTCCCTTGTTTAGTATAATGTTGCCAGCCGCCCGGCGCCGCCTTGCAGCCTTTTCGACTGATTTTCTAAATGAGATTTAACATGGGGCCAAATTTGTTAGGTTTGAATAAAACTCATTGTGATCAACGCGTTTAATAATGTTAAACGTATTCTATTGTATCCTCAATTTAGCAAGTATTACGTTATTTACTGTATCAAATGAAAAAGCGGATGTTACGTATATAATGCATAATCATTTATATATTGAAATATTACTCATTGATTTGACATAAGAGTTATTCTATTATTACAACTACAAGTTACTAAAAGTGGTTAAAACGTCAGACAAAAAAATTAAATTCAGATTTTAAAATCTTTTGTAACAGTTAACGGCATCAACATTATCAAGTTTTAACAGTCGGATAAATAATATTTGGCACAATTAACACATACGTGTACAATACACCTTGCCTGTTATAGTCATAATAAAACATATAAACTCACTTTTAAAATTACAATTAAATAAAATGTAACTGAAATGAATAAATCCCATTTATAGATTGTGTAGAAGATCACTGCCATTGAGACACATTCCCAGAAGGTTGGTTTAATTTCAAACCTATACGACAACGCTAATTCACTTTGAAATATCAGCCAGCTTAAAAATACATTGTAAAATCAATTTAATGGTGTGAAACTGACCGGCTATTATAGGACCGGGGCGGTCATTGTAGATAATCGAAAATAAAAAGGCCTAGTTGTACTTCTAGTGGCAGCAGAGATCTGGAACCTTGGCCAGTCGCATAGTTAGTCGTGAACATATAAAATGAACAGGTGGTGCCAACATGAACTGCCCTTAAAACTGTAAAAGGACAGCGAAGACCAACATTCAAGTGCTTGAATATCAGCCGGAATAGTCTTAAATAATCCACTCTTAGAGTTAAGTTTTGCCGTAGTACCATAATATGTGTGTCGTTGGACATCACGGGCCATAAGAATGGTCCAGATTTTCGGAGATTTTCATATTGTGACTGAATGCTTATTAGGATGAGACTTCTTTATCCACCATAATCACAGCCAATAAGTACCCTAATACTATATTACCTTCGTATTGTCACAGAAAAAAGTGCTTGCAAAAATAATGTCAATACCCAGTTAGGTACAGTCATTGGATAATAGCGTTTTCCCCGCGGTTACGCCGCGTGGAACACCCTAACTGGTAGCTCTACGTTACTTACACAAAAACTTAATTTTTCCCAATTTTGTCTATCCCACGTAAATTATGTCACTTGCTGGAATAAAAAATATCCCAAGTAACGCCTCGTGATATAAGCTAACTCTACGTCAAGTTTCATTTCAATCCATTCTATTTTTTAAATGAAGCTCTAAGAGACACAAGTTCTAAAAATTGTATTATGGAAATTTACTGGTCCCCCTGATTTTTTCACATTTTAAAACGCATTGTACGAACTTGTTTTTTTTACAGATTTATTTTATAGATAGAAGATAATAAAAATAAAGTGATTAACGGACAATTGCTTTTTAATAAATAGCTTCAGTGTAGAAGTATTAGGATAGAAAAAAATTACTACGTCTGATACGTTTGTTTCATAAGTAATAATTTCTTGTCTGTACGAAATATACGATGTATCTTTTTGTTAAAGATGGTAGTGAGGTGGGTGCGAACGAAAAGATTGGTTCTGTGTACGTCATTAGCGAGCTTCCTGCGCCTAATTGCGTCGATGGAGACTCGACAGGAAGTCGAAAGATTGCGTCCAAATAGCAAACGTTTTCGACTGTCTAGTTATTAGACGATCTATGTCAGACTTCTTGTCGTCTTTATATAGCTTTGTATATTTTTACATACAAATCGGCAAGTACGATATTTTATTCAAAATTACAATGCAGACAATAAATAAACATTTTTAAAATGAAATAAAAGCTATAGCAAAATAAACATATTGTTTTTTCGCCAAAAATTGTTTAGAATGTATATAATATTATCGTACTTTATTCTATAGGTAACGTAATAACGTTGTTACGGAATTTACATTAATTTTTATTTTATTCATTTAAGTATCACCAAACAGGTATTTTATTGCAAAAAAAGATTTATTGGCATACATAGTAGATCGAACTAATTATTGCTGAGTATAAGTGTCTTAGAATCGTAAATATCTTAGGTTAGTAATTCATCTCAATTACTTCGGTTCAAATACTAGATTACGACTTAAAATTAATTACTAAAACCTGCCCGCTAATCTTACCAATGACTGACCATAGCAGATACATAATAATTAACAATATATATTTATTGACACCAAAATTACATATAAAACTCGTTTAGACGTACAATAAATAGATTTTCACTTTACGGATAAAATGATTAGGATAAGTAACACCACCTCAATTAGGCCGAGCCTGTTTCTTAAGCGTTTGTCAATTCCTTCCAACGTCTTAAAAATGTTTCAATTTATAAGAAAGTTGTAAAAATAAAATTTTATATTTTCTAAAATGAGAAGATTTGCTTTCGTAACCAGTAGACAAATTACTATTCATTTATTACTAAGTTGTTTAAATTAATAGTAAAAACAAATTTCATTATACATTACATATACGTCTATACTCCTAAAATTGGGAGGGAGGCCCTTGCTTGAGCTGATATTATTTATTTTCTTTTTGCTTCTTTTATCAACCTAATATAAGTTATTGAATAACTGTATTACAATCGTTCAAATATTGTTTACATGTCTTAAATACTAGTATAAATATATTTTTATTACCTTGGTGTGGAATCACGATTGACCACCTTGTGGTGAATGTGTTGTATGTACTACATCGTGATTTATAATGGTTTAAACATGAGAAGTCTGATTGAAAGGTGAGATACATTACTTAAATAGAGAAACATTATGATTCTAAATTAAGGTTATTGTTAAGTAATAACGGGGTAAATATATTTTTATATGAACAAAATTAATATTTACTTCGTAGAAAAGTTCAGATAACGCCACAAATTACGTTTTATGGATGTGTCAGCTATTCACTTCTCTTTGAAATTTAGTTTCAAGAACTAATACATCAATCTGACCATTGTTATTAATTAATTTCACAACACAAACTTTAATTATAACTATTTTATAAACAGATTATATTCAACAAAATCCTGAGTCTATAATAGTTCCAATTTTTTGTAATATGTAGGTACTAAATTTATAGACTACAAACTTCTTATTGTTACATAATATAAAAGTCATAGTCACTTCTGCGTCTGTGTGTATATATCTGCTAATTTACCACCTGTTAGATAATTTTTCACTGAAAAATTATATACATATAAGACCTAGTTAGTTAATATTTTCTTAAGTTTTCGCGATTTGTATACATAATAAAACTACGTTTCAACGGTTTTAAGCGCGGTAATTTATTAGATTTTGGTTTGTCCGACGATTCGGCCACTTTTCAGTGGCCTTGGTCACGGACGACAAAGGTGACATTTGTCCAACGAGTATTGTTAAAGTTTTATTTAGCCTACCGCCAACTTGTTCATTTTAATTATTTAGTTTTAATTTTGTTTATGGTTATTATTTACTCTATGGGAGCCTAATCTAATTTACCACCGCTTCACAACATGCTGTGGCTTGAAGAGAAGAAGCGGCGCAAGAAACTCTTCAGGAAACATGCCTAGTTCTAAATTTTTTATATAATATTAAAATGGGTGGAAGGAAAAATAAAAGAAATTATCAGTCAAATTGGTTTGTGTTCCGTTGCACGCAGAAAGAGCTGGCAGTTGGTGTAACGAATCTGCTGTAATGGTTGAGTTTATCCAGCGTGTGTTCACTGATCGCAGACTTCGTAGACGTTGTGTGTTTCATGTCAGCAATGTGATCTTTTACCCATGTTTTTAAGCTCCTCTTTGTTTGCCCAATGTATGATAATCGACACTCACACTCGAGGTTGTAGACACCTGCATCCTGGAGTGGGATATTGCATTTCACAGTTTTTAAAAATTGGGTTATCTTTTTATGCGGTTTGAAATATGTTTTAATTGAAGCTCGCCTGAGGATATGACCGAAACGTCGGACAAACCAAAATCTAATAAATTACCCCGCTTAAAACCGTTAAAACGTAGTTTTATTACCTAGTTAGTTATTTTATTTAAGTAAAATAGAGCTACTTCCTCGGGTTTGAATCATAGTGTATCGCGGGGAAAACTCTAGTAGGTCTTATGAAAAGTAAACACTGTGCCAATGATTTTTCATTAAACGAGAAGTGGCGTAGCAATATTGAAGTACTCGCTGGTGCGAAAGAAGGTGTTAGCTGGGGGGTAGTTACCTACTTTTATTTTTGCGAGATCGCGTCTACTTGTAACAATGTGAATGACGTCGGCCTCAAGGGAGAAAGCGGCAATGATTGATGAGGGAATTAATTAATACGCCACTTCCTTTTGTAGAGCAGGAAAAAATCAAAATTAGCGCACTAAGACGTAAACACTTTTTTTTGTTTTACTCTTAAATGTATTATCATAAATAATTATATATCATCATAAGCTAACAAATATATATCAAATAACACCTTTCCTGTTGGATGTAAGAGAGATATTATGTATATCTTATCTCAAATTTATTCGGGTCATATTACTTATAACTAAATATATTGAGGAATGAAAATGTAAAGTAATATCACATTCAAAGTTGTATAGGTACGGAACATTAGTAGGAGACGAAGTATCATCGAAATATTACAGTACAAGGCTCACTGAATATTTTTATCTTTAATTTGACTGTTGTTTGTAGAAACGTCAATCATGACTAGTGAATATTATCTTTATTTAAATTTGAAAAACAAAGTTTCTTATTTTAAATTTCAATTATTTTATAGTAATTACATAATCACAATATAAGCTATTCCTCATTTGAACATACACTATAACTGTATATATAGGTATATTAACGCAATTATGAATAATAATTACTTTTTATCGAGCCTATGAACGTCTTATAACTTTAATGAATAAGGAAAATCTGGCAATTGGAATTCCAATTATTACCTAATACATTCAAACATTCAAGAAATTCGAATACATTATACCTTTTTAATTTAGTCAGTGATAAGTTTGCGTTGTAACATTAGGGGACTACAATTAAAGAACATAATATTAACCTCTTACTTAGGTATGATGCCCAAAAATCGAGCTGAAATTGAACAGGAATGGAATTGCAAAATAAGTCACTACAGATTACAAAAAAATCTAAAAGTCAAACACAATCAACGTTAAATTTATTCAATGGCTAATCGGCAGAAGTCGAACAAATACAAACCCGATTATAAAAAAAAAAGGTATTTCCTCGAGATTGTGCTTTGTACGACTGCGGTAGTTTTAATATTCTAATTTGAGACGACTCGAAGAAAAACCGTGGGAATTAAACCCGACCACAGCGCCATTACTATCAACCGAACGCAATAATTCTCAACCCTTTTTCTCGCTGTTACCAAAGTTTTAATTAGTGCCAGAGGACATTATCCGAGATCTTCTTACTTCTGTCTCTGCCGTTCCTCTTTCTGAAATTACTTTTACTTCATTTAACCCCATTTGCTTTGTTTTGAAGTAGAGTGTATAAACAATTCTGATCTAGTTTAAGAGAGTTCTTGTCGAAAATTTTACAAGACTATTGTATTGCTGTTTATACAGATTTACTTTTAAAAAACATTCATATTTTATTAAAAAATAGATAATATACTGATTGTTTTAAAGCAAGATGTACTTGTTCTTGTACTGAAACTCACAGTTCACTGAAATATAACTTGTTGAGCTTGCCACAAGAACTTCAGGTCCAACTGTCACCTGTTGCTTGCTTTATTGACGACTACCCTATACCTTCGTCGTCGTCAGCCATTCGTACTCCAATGCTGGACGTAGGCCTTACCAAGACGGCGACACTCATCCCTGTCCTCCGATTTCCTCATCCAGCGTCTACCGGCGACTTTGCATAGGTCTTCGGCCCATCGGGCTGGAGGGCGTCCGACACTACGTTTACCGAGACGCGGTCTCCACTCCAGGACTCATCTGCTCTATCGGCCATCGGTCCTGCGACGGACGTGACCGGCCCACTGCCACTTCAACTTTCTATATACCTTACACCTGCAATTTATATGCAACCCTATACCTTAAATATTAATAAATATGAACCTGACTATCTACAAACCAAGCCAAGTAATTTTTAAATGAAGAAGAATGGTCAATAATGGTAGATTTACGGTTTAAGTTTACATGAGCAAAGACTCATGGAAAGCCCTAGTATGTATAAAGAAAAATTAAACCCTCCATATTAGCTTTGTTGAGGACTAACCTAAACCTTAAATACCTATAAATTCTTAACAGTGATTAATCTTATTTATTTATTAACATACAAACCTCGCTGTCATTACAGTTGTCATCAATACGGTAGCATGGTACACATAATATTCATTATAGATATATATATACAAATTCAATCGTCATAACATAAATTATAAAACGCAGTTCTCGTGAATCTATAAACCTATGATGTGATTATTCTATAACATGGAAAGTAATAATTAAAAAAAGAAAAAAATGGTCCCTTAAACAAAAATGATTTACACGAGCAACATGCATCGAAAGCCCTGGTATATTAAAAATTTCTTTAAGCTGTCCAATCCATATAAATTATTTAACACAGAAAACAATACATCTGCTCAAATTCAAAACATCTCATTCCCCCTTTTGTCGTTAATTAAAGATTGCTTTATTATTCATGACATTTTATGTGAATCGTACTACGAATGTCTCATAATTTGCCCCAGGCTGCTTAAATGTATCTATACATATAAATAAAATTGGAGTGTCTGTTTGTAATATTGAAATAACCGCTTTTTACTTTTTACAATTTTTGCCTGTCTGTCTGTCTGTCTGTTTGTTCCAGCTAATCTCTGATGTAATAAGGAGTAACTTAGGCTACTTTTATTTTAGAAAATTCTTTTATTTTGGAATTATGACGATTTTCAATCACCACGCGAGAGAGACCGCGGGGCGCAGCTAGTCTGATATAAATATCATATTGTTCTTAATTTCATGCTTACGATTTATGTTTCATTTTAGAGGGGGAATGTGCATGTTTTAATAAAGGTACGTAATTGTGAGAGTTGCAACAAACATTTAATTAGTGGGCTTACGTGATGTTGGGAACGCTTAAACTTGTCGTCGGTCGTCACAAGTCAGATGTTGAAGATGCGACCCCGTTTCGCTTAATCCTCCGCTGCGCTAGATGAATGGACATAATTTTCTGCACTTGACACCATGTCTAGCTCCGTCATTGTGCAACTGAACTACTCTTTTGTTCGTTTTTATTACTGTTCACTTGTTAATGTATCTCGGGGTAACAGCTCGCAACGACGTACCGTTATAACAGGCGTAATTTATTCATACAATCGAATACAACTTGGTATAACAATTTACATGTTTCATATTTTTTCTTTTAAGCGTGCGATTCCCTAAATTTCTGTTCGGATAGACGGGAAAGTGTACATTATATTTGAAGATTAAGTTCTTATTTCTAAAAATACCTAAAAAAAATTAATCTGCTACAGGGTAGTGAGCACGAAACGTAAAATAATATATCTAAATGCAGTAAATGAAGATATTCGCCAAATCACCTTTTTAACGCGACATTTTAGATATCAATTAATTACTACTGTACATTGTACCTTAATATTACTAATTTACATATGCATTAGGTTGTGTTAAAATAATAATTTATGTCCTAATATAAATAAGTGTTTTAATAAAAAAATCAAATTAATATTAAAGGTAAAATGCTAACCTCGAACACAATTTTTATTAATAATTTTTGTGAGTTTAAATCCTGAAGGCACTGTAAGATTCTGTGCACATTTAGATGCATACGAGTACTGCTCCTTGAAAATATACAACGTAACTGAAGTGCCCTTTCGTGCAATGGTCCTTTTAGACACAGCAGTTTTAAGCTGCTAAAGTACAATGCTATTGCTCTGAACCAAGTTATTGAAAGAACAATAGCAATTTACTAAGTACGACATCTCTTGACAAAGTCTTGTGTTAGTGTTGCTGTTCTTTATATTTTTTGATTCGTAAATAACCTGTTACAAAAAACAAGAAATAATAGAGACAGTGTTTTGGCATGTAGTGGTCTAAGTGTTGGAGCTGTGGACTCAGGTTCGATTTCCGGCAGAGTAAATTTTGGGAATGAACTATTCGTCATTTTCTCTACGAAACCCTTCAATGTATGTGCCTGGAATTATTGCACTTCCTTCGTCAAGCACTTTCCTAACTGTATTTGGGGCATTTTTTAGTGTTATGCATATATACACGAAGACAAAAATCTTTTAAAAGTCACATTTTGTTTATATTCACAGGAATTGGCTTATGCATGCGATTCAAATTTGCACGAGATTCAATTTACATAACGAGCAATTTGTACCTCATAGAGATTAAACCTCCTGCTTCCATTTTGTTTGCTGAAAATTCAGCCGCTCTTGCAAAATTACTTTCGTAGGAAACCTTGTTTCAATCCTGATTTAGTATTTATAGTTTTCGATATTGTACCATTTAATATAAGATAAAGTAATATGTTAAATAAGTGACACATTTTAGCAAGCAACAGCAATTCTGGGAATCATAATTGCCCAAGGAAATAAACTAGCTCTAGAAAGACACGACAAGGTGGAGCCACTGGTGATTCTTTTTAGGTTATTGAACGTTTTATTATTTACACATAACATATATTTTAGTCGCAAACACTTTAGTGTTTTTGAAACAAAAATGTAAAAATATATTAAGACCCTGTATTGAAGGTTAGATTATAAGTTTCAGGCCAACGAACTAGAACGTCTGGTGTTGCTAATGCAAATAGGCGATAGTAAATGCTTCCATCTGCTTTTCATCTTCCGTCTGCTGAACTCATGCAATTAAAAAATATAAAGACTGAACTAAAGTTGAACACAAGCTTACTTGTTGCAACCCAAAAATTAAGTTTTATGAAATATATAAGACTAGCGGCCCGGCTCGGTTTCACCCGCGCTCTGTCAAAAAAAAAACCTGTGAAAAACCATATTTCTGTTTCTTACTGATAATTTAGTTTGATTAAATTATAAAATGTAAAAAAAAAAAACTGCCCGTAATACTTTTGAAGAATGAAGTGGAAAATATCGAAAAAGTACAAAAAATATTCGAAAATAACCCCGAACTGGATCTGTTGAGTCAATCTGAGATATGAGGTATTTACAATTAAATTATTTATTTATTATAATATGTTGTCTGATGTACATAAAGCCAATATGATTTTAAAAATAAGACGTAGACGGCCTTTTAAGTAGTCACTATAAAGCTTCAGGCTTAAATATAATTACAGGCTTAAATATATTGATAAAACGAAGAGGTTTTTGTTTCCGGGCACATAATCTTTTATAAAGTGTTCCTTTGAAGATCAGTCAGTGATTTAATTAAACAAGCGCCTGTTTGTAATAATTCATTTATGGTATTCATAGCATAAAGAAAATTAAAACACAAAGAATTCAATGTGTACAAAAATAAGCTTGTATTTTTATTCCCAAAATGTTAATAAGCGTAAGAAGCTGAAAACTGGCGTATTACATTATTCTTATTAAGGAAAAGAATGATTTGTACAAATACAGATGAGATGGATGTGCTACATAAAAGATTAATGAAGTTGACATATTATAATGCAACCTTATAATTCAGAAACACTAACCGTCTTGCGTAGAGACATAATGTGAGAAGGTTTTGTATCCTACGTTACAAGGTGTCCTCGATTAACCAGTCAACCAGTTATAGAAATAAGATGATAAAAGTATTTTAGCTCTGCTATAAGCACGTAGTTTTAGAATATATAGAATTATAATTCAATTAAAAATTGAGAGGGAGAAGTCTAAAGTGGTATGGGCACGAAACGAGGATAGATGAAAGTCGTATGACAAAAACACCGTTAAACTAAAAGATTGACGTGTACAAACGTAATGGTTTCATTGTGTGAAAGATGAGATAATGATTTGTGATATAATAGAGGACGTGTGTCAGAATAGAAGAGTATGGAATAAAAAAGCTTTAAGAAGAGAGAGAGAGGATAGTTTAGAATTTATTATAAAACGTGTCATATAGTTAGTGAGTTGTAAGAAATTGCTACAATATTCTTTTATTTTTATTTTTTATAATGAATGGGTTCTCGTTTGACCGACATCGCGCCAGATGTCAGGCGGAAACGCTGTCTAAGGTGGAGAACGCTTACCCAAAAGATACCTGTTCACGAGAGACAAAGACACCAAGATTATATTCTTCAGGAAAAACAGACGACGGTAAAGAGTTCCACTCTTCAGCGGTGCGTATGATGAAAGTGGAAGCATTGCGTTTCGTCCACTTTCGTTTCGTTCGTTCGTTCGTTCATACAATACACTTCCACTTCCACTAGCTTAAACAAATGATTGTGACACACACACCGACAAACAGACGTGATAAAATAATGAAGGTTCCATATTTGTTATTTGGTTACAACTCAGGGTTTATAAAAACTCTATAAACTTCATAAAAATCATTATGAATATATCAACTAGAACGTCTTCTCGTGTGAATCAAAACCCTTTTGAGGCAAGGGTTTTGTTGGATAAATGAAAATGAAGAAAAAATGTTAACTCTTCACATACTGTAAAAGTATAAGTGGTGTATTAGGAACTTTGAAAGTGCCTTAATGTTTTAGAATATGCCTCTTGAGCATACGTATGTTGAGACGTGACTTGTATATTTTGATTATACGAGTATGAGAGAGGTTGCTTAACAACAAGAGGTTAAATATGTTAAGTAAATGTTTACAAAAAACAATTTGACTTATATGTTGTATGCGCATGTAAAAATTATATATTATTTTATGTAAATTACTTGTCAAAATCGATATACAAATATTTAATAATAAATTCTAAATGTTTTTATACAACGAGTTGGAGTTAAACTACGACCACATAAGTTTAATTTTACAATACCATGAAAGCCTAAATCAATGTTTAAACAATATTTAACTCGTAGAAAATATTCATAACACTCGTACGAAATCAAGGAAGCTGACGTCTTGAATTATAAAATAATACTCAATTGATTTGTCTATCAACACCCTCTTCAAAAATAAACAGCGGTATACAAGTATAAATAATATATTAATGTATGAATAATAAATATAATAGAGGACTGTGGAAGGAAAAGACATTTTGTGCCGACCTAGAATAGTTGGGAGAAGATGTAAGAAAAGAGTATGTATGATATGTAGGTATAGCATCGGTACAATTATAATACTTTTACGAGTTGCAGCACTCGAATTAAAATGCCGTTGAAATTATTTTATAGAATTTATTAGAACTATACAAACACGTATAACACAGGTACAAATATAACTATACACAACCAGTCCAAACGTAATGCACAATTCAATCATACGTGCAAAGTCCATCACTAACTTCTTGCTCCGCTTGTGGCTATCACTAGAATGCCTCCCCCCTCCATCAGGTCATTGTTGTATTCTGCACAAATGCAGTATGTCTGCCGTATCTAAGCCGGCTTAATTCGCTACACCTGGCTAATGACTCGGTTGCAAACTGCCATAAAAGAGTTTGTACTGTATCGTTATTGTAAAAATGGGCTTTTTTCTAATCACAAAGTAAACAAAAAAGACGGTCATAAAAGAGTTTCAATGTTATTAGCTCAAACGCCGACGGGTAATGAATGTGCTTTGTTTACGGATATGCAGGTGGTCCAAATTGTAACAATACATACATCTGCATATACCGTACTCTGAGTTTATTATCTCACTTATTACTTCAAAAAACGGCTTAGCACCATTATGCGTATTATGAAAATAAGAAAAAAAAAACACCAGCAAGGAAAATTTTCCCTCCCCACATCGTTATTTGTAATGCCCGTATAATTATTGACATTTCCTGTATTGGAACACGCGTTTATTCATTTGTATCTCACACATGGCATTCTGAATGTTTTGTTTTTGTTCACGGAATAACACATCCGAGGCTAACTCGAACGAGTTATATTATTTATTGTTTCTCGTCACAAAGTTAATATATACTAATTTATGGAATAATTATGATGATAAAAACGACTAAAGAAGAAACATTTAAACAGAAATTAAAATTTTAACAGAAATTAAGACTTACTTTACTTTACTTACTTATAAAAGATATATTCTTTTGAATTATGTTTTAAACTGAAAACCTCCAAAAGTTTTCTGGGTTATTTTTATGAGCTACATAATCTTGCGCTGCGAAAATATTTAAAGTCTATATAGTGTTTTATTATAAGCATTTTTACTTAAAACTTCTGCCAGCTGAGCGTCAAATAAAAAAAATTATTAATAAGGTACTAAGTTAATTTAGTTAACGAAAGTTAAAAGCTATACCACTATCGATATTGTCTCTGCCCCATCTCTAATAATGTTTGTGTTGTTATATAATAATAATATCAACTTGTAAATGGCCCACTGCTGGGCGCGGGCGTTCTATTATAGGGGGGTGGGATCTTGTCTAAGGCGGCTTGGTAGGTTTGATACATCGGTTATTTCGATATGCAGGTTTCCTCACGATGTTTTATTCCTTCACCACTTCACTAGTATTAGTGACTGTGGCCAAATGCGTGTTATTTACGGATTTAAAATAACGCCGTTAATGGTTAGCTACATTAGTGTATATACGTACCTAATCCATTAATGTTTAGAGTCATCAACAATTAATAGCAATAACGCGTCACAAATAGCGCATTAAATCCATCGCTATATCTGCGTGAACACACACTAACAGTATCCCCCATGGAGCAGAGACATAATAGGATATCGATTAGGGGTCATCCATAAATTATGTCACACGAATTTCATGATTTTTTGACCTCTCCCCGTCCTTGTCACAGCAGGTCACATTCGTGAGGCTCCCCCTCCCTAATGTGACATCATATACCTATTTTGGAACAGCAGTTCCATTACTTTTATTTCCATTTAAATCTTTTTTTAACAATAATAATAATAGTGTTAGCTCTTAGCTTGAGCTAAAACTAGCTCCAGGGGTGGAAGTGATAAATAGCATCACGTTAGAAGTAGCTTCGGTTAACCTGCAGCCCACCTCTCTACACTCTTTAGCCACTCAGACCCATGTTGCCCCTGTCTTCTCTGGCATTTTTTGGCCCATGCAGGGAGTGGCGAGTCACCGTCTGCCTATTTTTCCATGTTCCTTGAACATTGCGACGGGCAGACGCCATAGACCCATATTCCCAAACCCGTAGTAGTTCACCCCAATAGCCCTATACTTTTTGTCCTCATTTCCCACAATAGTCCTACACAGGCCGGGGCTTGTCCTTGGTTACATTATTATATAGTGAAGACAGGGATAATCGTCGGTCAGTGTCACGCCACATTTACATTAAATTTGTCAAAGGCCCTTTACGTGTTGGCCTTCCCATGGCCCCACACAAGCCCTCCAAATTTCCGAGCCATTTTTATGGCCCGTGGTCGTGAAAGACATACATTTTAATAATAAAACACTATGCTCACATAGAGTTAGAAATATTTTGAAATTTTTCGTTATAGTCCAAATTTCGTGTTTTAAAGATGAAATATATTAGATTTTGAAATGTAACGTCACGAAATTTAGGAGCCCTCCCACCCCTTGTCACACAATGTCACACTTCGTCGATCCTCCCACTTCTTAATGTTGACATAATTTATGGATGATTCCTTAGAGGAAGTTATTAATATGCAGTAAAAAATATTAGATAGATAGATAGCACTTTACTATACACCAATAGAAACATGAATTTAAAGACTAAAATTATTTCTAGTTATTTACAAATTGCGCGATCTCTTCTAGACAACCCCAGGAATGAATTAAGATGATAATGGCAATGGCAGTATAGGTAACATATAGTACGAACTACTTACATTTTAATAATAAATACATAAATGATATGTATATGCAGAAATTTTATACATTACATAGATATATACTTAATATACATACCATGCAAAGGTATATGTACAAAATATATAAATGAATTTGAATATTATATTCCAACGACAGGTAATATTTTTGGGGTTGTCTGGAAGAGATCGCTTTTTAGCGATAAGACCCCTTTATACATAACTAGATATAATTTTAGTCTTTAAGTTCATGTTTGTATTGGTGTACAATAAAGTGTTATCTATCTATCTATCTATTTTTTGATTAAAGTTTTAAATATCGCTAGCGATTTTGCTTGTCTGATAGAAACAGCGAGCGCCTTCCAAAGCTTTATAGCTTTTACACTAAACGAACTGTTGTAAAAAGTTGAGTTATGCGCAGGAGTGTTCAATTTAAGTTTAGTAGAAGGGCGTAAATTATGTGATTACGAAAGGAATTCAAATTTTGTTTAAGGTATTACCTTACCGGCGTCAGCATAATCAAGGAAGGGAGTAATAAGGACTCTTTGGTGGTAGTGGCTAAAAAATTCCCCAACCTTCTAAGCGATTCGAGATATAGCCGCCGGTTTAATTCGGTTATATAAAATATTATTATAATCGACTAATTATTTCCCGCACTTCTGCCAGCTTTACTTCAATTATAAAACATATTTTTTGTTAATGAGTAACTATAGCTAAAAGGAATATAGACCGTTACTATTATGCAGTAGAAAATATAACAAAAATCAACCGTGACAGTGGCTGTCAAAGTCATTCACGTGAAATGACACGAGCTCGGGCGGGGGTTTACGCGTCATCGGTTTTTGCTAATTGGATGTAACTTTTCACCAGTGCATTGAGCAACGTTGGACGGCGACTACACACACACATCCCGCTCAGCATTGTGAATGTTTCACATACGAATAACCAATATAATTTAAGCCAATGCTATTGAGTATTGTATTAACGAATTAATATGTATCCGTTATCCGGGATTTCGATTTAAGATCTTAATTTTAACCGAATCAAATAATTAAAACGACGTTATAATAGTTATAAACCCGGAATTTTATTTCATTTTTATTTCGATAGTTTGGCTATTTATCAATAGCCATGATCACAAGAGAGAAAGGTATTGTTACACGCCGACAAAAGTGAATGCACACCTGCAGTTTATTACCTTTCCCGCATTTGGACTTCTTTTGTTTACTTTGTGTTTAAAATTTGTAATTACAAAACAGGATGTTATTGTACTCGTTTATGGCCACAGGTGTGCGGATTACGTTTTCTTTGAAAATTCAGTCCTCGTGGTCTAGTGTTGTATTGTATAGTTTAATATAAAACAATGCCCGAATGTAGGGGTGAGGCAGTCAAGCGACGATTACGTTACGCGCAAGACGTGTGTACATTCGATGAGCTATATAGTGACGGACTTTGCGTGTGTTATTAAATCGTGCATCACGTTTGTACTGGTTGCGTTCAGTTATATTTGTACCTGTATTATACGTGTTTGTATAGTTCTAATAAATTCTATAGTAATTCCAACGGCATTTTAATTCGAGTTCCGCACTCGTAACAATATCAAGTGTCACTATGTAAGTTATAACCACAAATCAAATTATATATATGAAAATGATTAAAATGAACAAGTCGAGGGTACGCTCAATTATGACTTTAGCATTACTCGTTGACACTTGACATCTTTGCTTCTGTGATGACGGCTACTAGAAAAAGGCCGAAACCGAAACGAAATACCGCGCTTGAAACCGTTAAAACTTAGCTTTAATTATTGAGTATTAGTTGTGAAAACTGAAAAAATACTACGAATAAAATAATATACATCAAAAATAAACTATAAATCACTACCCTCAAAGTTGTTTAATGGGTCCTTAAATAAAAATAACAGCCCATAAACATCAGACTGCTGGGCTCGGAGCTCCTAATTCTAAGGAGACATGACATTGGTCACACTTGTTTTATGTAATGTGAAAATAACCGGTTCTTATATGTTACTATTCGTTCAATTGCCTTACTTGATGGTAAGGCAAGTGAATGAACATGATCTTGAATTTTGCCATTACTTGTATGGAGCTTATGTCAAATTTTAACCGGTAGTAAGCAGAGTAAACGCTTGGTAAATGGTAAAATATAGGTACGGGCCATAAGGCACATTTTCGGTTTTTACATATCGGTTATATTGATGTGTAGGTTTCATCGCGGTGTTTTCCTTCACAGTCAACACTTGATAATCGTAACTAGGGTTACGAAAGTTTTTTAACCTTTAATAGTTACGATTTAATTTCTTGGTTTGATACATAAATTAGATGCATACGTCGCTTCGCACTTTTGTAAATCGATGTATTAATGTAAAATTGTTTTTTTTAGAAAGTCAGTAGTAACTTGATTTGTATGTATGTAACAGAGCATGAGTTCTGCATATGAGCCTGTGAGAATTGATTAATAAGGATTCAGTGAAATTCAAAATTAGTTTTTAATATTAATGAAGAACGTCGAAGTCCATTCTTAGTGACAGATTACGTCGAGGTGTCGAATGGCTAGTTTTTAGTTATTTGGCTGCGGAATTAAAAGAAGTATTGTATGCTTAATTCCAGGATCGAATTAATCATAAGTGCCGCCCTGGAGCACCGTAAAAATACCGCCCTTTTTTTCTATGCACTATAACTAGATTTCAAAACGTAAACATCAAATGAGAACTCGATTTTTAAGATTTGGCATGAAACCAATAATTTCCTAATTTTTGAAAATCATTGATTTTTATAACAGAAAGTGTTTTTTTTTTGATGATATTCCAAATTTTGCCGTCGTTCAAAATTTCGCCGCCCTGGGGACTAGTCCCTAGTGCCGTGTAAATCCATCACTACTTAATTCTAAAGTTCCATATTTGCGAGCCTGTGGATCATAGTCACATCGTTATATGCATAAAAATATAATAATAATTAGTTTTGTGAAATACTGAATTGATGATACCTTTCATTATTCGAGCACCGGTTATATAAAAGAGCATAAACGAAGTAAGTATTACGCTGTGTATTAATATCTTTTGTTTCATGCAAAGATGCTGGATTATATTGCTCTGTTTTTCGTTCCTTTCACAAAGAAGTACACCTTTTCAAAGCTTAAAGATGTTTACGAAATACTTTTCCTTATTATTATTATTATTAAGTTTTTTTTTTAACATTTGGCAGTTATCACCTGCCTACAGAGCGTGTGGGTAAGACTAAGCCAAGCCCGGGGCGCGTTATTTCATAAAGTAAATATTTATGAGGGGAAGGAGTTTTCCTCGCGCGTCCCCCGGTAAGCCGCCTGATCCGAAAAGACATAAACCTCTGGGGATTCGGTTCTAAGTTCACAAAGGCAATGCTACGTTAGGTATTTCCTTTTTATCTGCTCTGGATTCCTGTATGAACAACGACTTTTTAGTAATTGCTTCTGTATTTTTATGTGCATTCTAAGAACGAAGTCAATCAGTGTAAAATTACATATGTACTATAGGTAGGTAGGTAACTAATCAACGGGTTAATTGTATTTTTTGATCAAGGAAGTAAAATCACACATGAATTATATGCAAACAAAGCAGTATAGAAAGCTGTAATAATAATAATAAACTAGGATATGCCCGCGACTTCGCTCACGCTTCGCTTTAAATTCCCGCGGGATTTCTGGGATACCGTACCGTTTTAGTAAAAACTGTCTCGCAGTAAGCTAATTTTTATGCACCCGAACAACTTCAATCCACTTCCGGGAAAAATCTCGCCGGTGTCAGGGATAAAAAGTAATTACATACAATTTGCTATCGATTAGTGAAAAATTCGCACTGAAATTCGATTTTTTTTCAACTGACCATTTTAAATAATTCCCAGAGAAATTCTCGCGGGATTCCCGGGTTAAAAAGTAGCGCCGATTTTAAGTCTAAGGTTTTTTCTGACGATCAGCGAAAACCGCATGGAAATCAGGCTAGTAGCTTTTTATGTGAATCCTGAATAAACGAACAACCAGACAAGAAATCTATTTTTTTTAAATAGTTTCAATGTTCAGACACAGGATGTTGGGAATTTTATAATTTAGTAGATATTATACAATAACGCCTAACTCTAATAGGTGTAGGTACAGCCTATCACGTGCTACGGTTTTGGCTACTCAGTAAGCATTTTAATTGTTACTACCCGAGGCTGATACTAAGTATTTCTTTATTATAGTTTTCTAATTAACGTATTATTAGTATTGTCGTTCGTGACTACCCCGCAAGGGACCTGGCGTGAAGTTATGTATGTATGTATGTATTAGTATTGTTTACAGAAATTCTATTTGGCCTTTGTCTAGAACATAAGTAGTTTATATATATTTCATGTGTAAACTCTAAATGAAATTAGCTTATTGTCGTTAAATTTTAACTATGAAAAGTAGAAAAACACGATTACATAAGCATAGCATATTTTTGGAAATGTTTATAGTAGTCTTTTTAAGACGTGAGTGGTACCTTTTAAGTAGCGTGCTCCCTCTTCGAGAACATTATTATTTGGCCAGATCGTTTTATGGAAGCTCTTGTGTTTCGGGACAAACAGAGAGATATTGTGGAATACAATATCTCTCTGACAGATGGCACTTATATTATTGTGATGTTTTTTCTATCATCCTAAACAAGGATCAAACGATATTAATCTAACCCCGCGATTCTGGCATGTGCTCGCCCGTCTCAGTGTTACTGTAGCAGGTAGGCCTGTTCACCCCCGTGCAGGGGTCTTCCGACACCCTTCGACGCTGTCTGGTACTGTGTGTGTTGGGAGAGCCACTTTTTCTTTTGTACCAACGTTTTATTAGCGAATATTGCTATCTCGCAAAAGGAGATGAGTGTGTCTAATCTGGGTGGTCTCCTGGTCATGGCCTGGATCACAAGTGAGAGTGAGAATGACTACATGATCACATCAGGTAAGTTAGAAATTGAACGCGAAGCTGTACCTTATCAAAACTCTATGCACATTGCATATGTACATTACAAAGTTTCTGTAAATAGCTACTTTCTTTATACATGATACAAATGGCCCCAGTTGCTATAAAATGTCCCACTTTAGGCTATTCATTGCTTATTCAATACACATGTGAGTTGCATATTTTATTCCCAGAGTTAGCTTTATATCCATATTCTGCAAAAACTAACTCTTTTTCAAGTATAAAATGTATACTATTTTTTATCCACGATATTGAAAGTGAACAATCTTCTTCTTCTTATATATAAAAATGAATGTTTGTCGGTATGTCCTTTATAGAATCGTAAACTAAACATTTGATCATGATCTTTAGCAAAGTAAATATTTTCTTAAGTTTTCGCGACTTGTATACATAATAAAACAACGTTTTAACGGTTTCAAGCGCGGTAATTTATTTGATCAAAAAAATTATCGCGCTTAAAACCGTTAAAACGTAGTTATGTTATTTAGCAAAGTTGTGCATGAGCCAGAGAAGGTTTCTGAGTGGGTTCATAATTGGACCCGGTAGGTGGCGCTGATGTCTGTATATCGATTGAAGCTTTTCCGGTTAGGACAATGTCTGCCGGCACAGATACTAGACTATAAAATTCCGTAAAGAAAATAAAACCTCCGAATAAAGTCACTTTCACATTTATATTTTAGCGGCGAATAATAAAATAATATATATACAATATTTGATTTTAAAATAGCACAATGATATAGTTAGAATAAGTGAAATCAAATGGGAAAGTAGAGAGTTTCATCCGGATGTGTGTAGATGGAAGTCATGTTTGATCTAGCTGGCTCAACGTTGAAATAACACGTGCTTCTCACAAGATATAATATAACGTACCTACATAATATATGTGAAGGGTTACTTGGGATATAAGATTTGACTAGGATTTTTTTACGTAAATATTTCGGTTCGTTTTACGGCTAAAGCAGGAAATTCTCTCAAATTCCGGATAGTGAAAACGTAAAATACGTCTACGTAAAAAGGTCTATATGCTAAGAGATTCTTTTGCATATTGCTAATACAATCTCAAAACGTGTTGTTATGACTTGGTGAAAATAAGTTATGATTTAGTTCATCAGAAATTCTCATAATAAAATAACTTCGAGACCGTATAAGAGATGAGATAAAAAGAAAAGTAAGAAAAACTGAACAGGGGCCTCGCAAGGTTTATGCAAATTTCAAAGAGATTTTTTTTTACTTGCCAAGTCTGTGTTTTTATTATTTGCAAACAACAGCGGTTCAGCTTTAACATTATTCTGTGTTTTTTAATAAAACCATTCAACAACTTAGTTGAACAATAAGACGATGATTATATTTAATAGCTTGTAGTAATTTATGCAGACTCTATGAATATATATATATATATATATATATATATATATATATATATATATATATATTCATAGAGTCTATGAATATATATTTATCGTTAAAAATCGTTAATTTTTTTTTAAATGTTTTTTCTTGTTACGGTAAAATTTTAGAGACCAAAAAATAATAAGTTTCTGAAAGTTTCAGTTCAAAATTAAAATTATGAAAGGCTCATAATTTTTTTTTATTTATTAGTGCATTACTTTAGATTTTTTCGAGCTACCTTTTGATATTCAAATTTAAATTCCATACATTTTTTTTTCATTTAGTACAATAATAGATAAAAATACATCACGAGATCGAATCCCAAAAACAAACATTATAGAGGTAGAACGAGCACAGCGAGCAGTACTTAAAGTTATGCATAAAAAACCTTACATATATCCCACCCATACACTATACATAGAAAGTGACGTTTTGACAGTCCGACAACTCTATATTTGCAAGGTAGCCACAGCAATTCATAAAGAAAATCTAAATGCCCCTAACTTCCAATACCTCACTTCCCGTAGAATTTATAGTATACCCTTACCAAAAATACATACATCCTTTGCCAAGCGCCTTCCCCCATACGTCCATATATCCATTTATAATAAAGTATGCCAAAACACACCCTCTGCTAAAGAAATGTCAGCACCAAAGTTTAAACACCAAGTTAGTAAATGGTTGAAAACTTTAAATTACAGCGACACAGAATGTATACTACCAATACGACTATAACACTAGGGGCACATACAACGAACACAAACACACACACACACACACACACACACACACACACACACACACACACACACACACACACACACACAGGCACACACATACACGCACGCACACATAGTTTTAGGTTAAGTAATTAATTAATAATTCCATTATAATTAAGTTTCTATATAAAATTGTGCTGGGTGCCGCGATACAGACCTCGAGTCTAGTGCAGCAACCGCCGCCAAAAAAAGTATTGTAGCCTTAATTTTAATTCAAAATGTGTTATTGCTATAAGTTTTAGATATAATTATATAAGGCCTAGAAATAAGTTTATATAAATAAATGAATTTGATTTGATTTAAGATGAGTAAAAATCAAGCACAATATGGTTTTTTTTTACCGTAACAAGAAAAAACATTTAAAATTCGATTTTTGACCATTTTTTAAAATTTGGAGTGACATCTTAGAATTTTTTTTTGAGCTGTCCTTTGGAGATGGCTCTTAAAACATCAAAAACTAAAAAAAATTCACTCGAGACAAAAAAAATAGTCGGTTTTTTTGCGCCACCCTAATATATATATATATATATATATATATATATATATATATATATATATATATATATACACGTTCTGTGATTTGGTATTATAATATATAATGTGTTTATTTTTTAAAACCAGTCGACTTGATTCCTGACAGGGGTAATTCATTTTTCAAAAATATAATGATAATACCATTTTAGTTTGCGTTAAAGTCGGCCTTGAAACTCCTTTGAGTGGTTTTCGCTATCTAGCATAGTATAAGATTTGGTCTTGAAGGCCCACTTGAAAAGTTCACATGTATATATTAAATTAACCATCCATAACATAAAAGAAATCAAAACGTTCTATTGTTAAAATGAATAATTGAAACTGGCAAATTATTTCAATGCAAAGAATTTATCTAAAGATTTTCATTTTATCTGTCTACACCACATTTGAAAGCACTGCAAGAATTTATTTTAGTTCACCTCAATAAAGTGATAGCTTTAAGTTAATATTTCGATATATATACCAGGTATATATACCTGGTATATATAACGGGATCAGGCTGTAAGACCCTAGTGGCGCCCATATTGTGGCGAGTGATGGTGGAACAATCTAGTTGTTTTAAGAAATTTTAGATAAAAGAAGAGTAGAAGATTTTGGAAAGAATAGACAAGAACAGATACATTTAAGAAAGGAATAGATGATAAGCGAAAGTTCTAGAATAGAAGGTTCGGGAAGGAAATGACAGAGATAGATAGATTTGTAGAAAGGGCTAGATAGTAAATAAAAGAATAACGAAAAGAAGATCGAAATTGTGGTTCTACAAGATTTTTCCTGGTATATAAGCAGCGTAAGACGCGCCTACCAAAGGGTTTGGTTCAAGACACCGAAGCGACAAGTGCTATACGAAAGAGTTGGAAAAGAAGTTTAACAGTGACGGGTTTAGTGGTGAATTTAGTGAAAAGTTTAGTGAGAGTTCAGTGAAGGAGGAGTTTAGCGTAGTTTAAAACGAGGTCCAGAAGCGAGCTACGTGCGGTAAATTCGGAGGTGAGCACCGTAGCAGCAGGTGGTTGGTTTATGCAATATCGGCGACGGTATTGTGAGTGAGATCCTATCATCAACGCACTGTCCGTTGTTGTGGTTGTGCGTGTAGAGGCAAACCTTGGGAGAAGAATCACGTACGGCTGTCTAAGTTAATAAAAGCGTTTAGTTAAAATAACTGGTGTTTCCTTCCATTCCTAACTGCATATCCCCGCTCGCACGTAAAACAATATATTTATCATACAAATATGATTTCATATCTGTCAAATTCTATGATCACATTTAAATTATGCTGTAATTCATTTTTACATATTACACATATGATCATACAATATGAATCCAATGTAGTTATTATATCGCCATAGATTCTTCATATAAAAATGACTCGTACTTTTCTGATCATATTTCTATGCCACTCTAATAAGGCTCTAAGATATTTTAAGTCCCAAAATATATACGACGTTCTTTTATAACCATAACTATGAGATTGCTGGCATTATTAGTATTATATTATTTTAGACATTGAGTTACAAGAAGCAATGTTACATTTGTCACAACTTGATAAATTGGCCATTCAGAATAAATAGATTTATCTGAATGGAATATATTCAAAATAAGGACGCTTTTGTGAAAATATTATATTAACTTTGCTTGGATTATTACTCCTTTGGATCGCTATCTCATCAAAACTATCCTATGATATATATCAATCAACAAAGATAATCAAGTTCATACTCCTATCAAAATATATGTTTATACCTACAAATATCGTTATTATCTCTTAAAACACAAATAGATGCCCAAACAATTTGTAATAATCGACGGAAATATTTCTGCAACGAAGTGAAAATATAATTTTGGTACTTCTACGATTATTACTGTACGTATAGTGAAAGGGTTGCAATACGGTTGAATTATTAAGGGTCTATTATTGCATCTGTTTTCTACCTGGTTTAGGCAAGTAGTTCAGTACCTGAATTTGTAAGGATTTAAGTGTTCCACGTGACACCTCCAGAAAAAGAAGCCTCGCAACAGGTGTCGTAAAAGTACATAATAGCGTATTTGTAAAATCTACTATTGATACATACAAATAAATATAATTGAAGTGTCTATATATTTAATGTCAAAATAACAACTTTTTACTAAATGCATATCAAAAAACCATTTTTAATTTTTTTATCTGTCTGTTTGTTCCGGCTAATCTCTGAAACAGTTGGACTGATTTTGATGGGACTTTCACTGGCAGATAGCTGATGTTATAAAGAGTAACTGAAGCTACTTTATTTTAGAAAATAAAAAATAGAAATGCCAACGCGCACGACACCACCGTCGCCGCACTGGAAGACATTAAATTAAATTCCACGCGGACGAACCAGCCGGTAACAGCTAGTGTTAAATAGTGCTCTAAAGTACACTACATATTATTATTAGTATTAGTATTATAATCCTTGTATGTCTTGGAAGACCACGGGCCATAAAAATGGCCCGGACTTTTGGAGAGCTTGCGCGGGGTCATGGAAAGACCAACACGTCGAGGCCCTTTGACAAATTTTATGTAAATGTGGCGTGACACTGACCGGCGATTATCCCTGTCTACACCATATAATAATGCACCCAAGGACAAGCACCGGCCAGTGCAGGACTATTGTGGGAAATGAGGACAAAAAGTACCGGGCTATTGGGGTGAACTGCTAGTGGTACTGGAGGTCTGGGAATATGGGGACTATGGCGTCTGCCCGTCGCAATGTTCGGGGAACATGGAAAAATGGGCAGACGGTGACTCGCTACTCCCTGCATGGGCCCTAAAAATGCCATAAAAGGCAGGGGCAACATGGGTATGAGTGGCTAAGGGGTGTAGAGAGGTAGGCTGCAGGTTCACCGAAGCTACTTCCGACGTTAGGCCATTTATCACTTCCACCCCTGGAGCTTGAGTCTTAGCTCTAGCGATCTCCACTCCGTGCCGGCTGGTTAAGGCAAGTACGGAGGCGGGGCCTTGCCTTGACCCCCGGAGTCAGGTACGAGGTGTCGCTACTCACCTAAGGCTTCGCCACAAAGCCCCCCTGCGGGATTATTATTATTAGTATTACATGAAGTGTGACTTGTCTGTATGCTTCTACTTTTAAGGGTTACGTAGCCATTTAAAAACGAAATCCTTAGAAAATCGTCAAATCGGTACCAGGTGAATTTAATCGTTAGAGAGGTCTAGAAAAACACTAATGACCAATGAACTGGAAAATTCTGAAAAAAGGTAATCGAAATTGTAGAGACTAAAAAATCTATCTGTAATACATATTATACAATTCTGAACATGATATGTCTGTACATTGAAGCCATTAAAAAAAAAAATATAATGTATAAACGATGGAGAACACGATGCATTTTTTTTAGATTTCTTGTCTGTTTGTCGGTTAGTTTGTTTGTTCGGGATTCACAAAAAACTACTAGGCCAATTTCTATACAGTTTTCGCTGATCGAAAGCAAATTCCTAGACTTAAAATCTCGCTACTTTTTATTCTGGGTATCCCGTAGGACATTTTTTGAGAATGTTTTAAAAATTCACCAAATCCAATGTGATTTTTTCATTGATTGATAGCAAATTCTCTGTAATAAAATGTATAATATTTTTATTCCGGGAATCCCGCGGGAATTTTCCCTTAAGCGGTTTGTAGTTGTTCGGGTGCGTAAACATAAGCTTATTCGGACACAGTTTTCACTAAATTGATAGTTCGCATTCTTCTTTAATTGCTGCGATACTTTGTGGCCCGGGAATCCCACGGGAATTTTAGTTGCAATATCCTAGTATTTTTAATAAAAAAAAACATTTAGAACAAGATCTGTTAAGTAGTTTTAAGATATGTACAAATGCTTTTTTAGAGTTTCTGGGTATCCTGCCTGTTTGCTTGCTTCAGGGAATCAACAAAAGTTGAAGTGCCTTCGTTCACTCTACGCGCAGTGCCGAGTCCTGTCAGCTGTTTTTATTATTTTACCACTGAACCCTACGAATCATTATTTTAATGAAAAATTTCACTGTAATTTTAAATAATACTGAACTTTATTTAAACTATAACTATAATTTGGTTAGGTAAACTAGTTTCACTATGCTAACTAATTACGTTATATGAACTCCTTTAAACTATAGGAGTGAGCTCAATTAGCCACTTCCTAAGCCGAGATTTGAATACGTTTAAACTTCTGGAAAGTTTGACATTCTGCGGTCGATTGTTATATATACTTCTGGACCCATCACATGCATTAGTTTAAACTTCTTAAGCTACTCTATGATTATGTTGTTATGTTGGATATAAGCATTTATGTAAAATCATGTTCTTAGGGCAAAGTATATTCATACTCATAATTATATATGTAAAGCAATTTTTAAGAATGTTTGTTTGTTCCTTCTTCGTAGTCCTGCCGACAGTTATTTAGTATACATTGTTTTTCCTTAGATGATCATTTTGGTATAATTACACAAATATGACTTCGCAAACAATGACACTATATAACGATGTGTCTGTGCAAACTTAAGGGACATCTAAAGTTAAATCTTATACTAATATATAAAGCTGAAGAGTTTGTTTGTATGTTTGTTTGATTGAACACGTTAATCTCAGAAACTACTGGTCTGATTTGAAAAATTATTTCAGTCTTAGATATCCCATTTATCGAGGAAGGCTATAAGCAATATATCATCACGCTAAGACCATTAGGAACGGAGCACCAATGAATTGTTTCAAAATCGGGGGATTTGAAAACAAATTCCACACGGACGGACGGGCACACGGACACTAGTATTAAATATTTTAAATGAACCATCTAGATACATTATTTATCTAATATTTAAAATTTTAAAAATGTCTTTCCTAAGAAAGTACTATGTATGTATGTATTTTCGATAAGAAGAAAGAACATGGGTAATGTTTTGCTCTCAAATCGTATTAAAGGAAACTTATGTATTTTTAATAGAAAAAAATAATGGTATCGTTTGAGCCAGATAAACGGAGAACGGTTTTATGTATATGTAAATGAAGAGTAACTACATTTAGTTTGAATTTGGCGCGCATGGTCATTGTATACATCAAGTGTCAGTGTTATGTCACTTGTACAACACACTTGTCAGAGTTTTTGTCAGTTAGAATATATAAACAAATTAAGTTCTATTTTAAATTCTTAAAATATAATAGATTGATTGAAATTGTGAATTAGTAGCTTGAAATGTTGTTTCTCTTTTTAGAGCAACCATTAGTTTTTTAATTTATATATCAAAAGTAAAACACATTATATATATATATATATATATATATATATATATATATATATAAACTAACTAATATATAAAGCTGAAGAGTTTGTTTGCTTGAACGTGCTTACCTCAGGAACTACTCTGGTCTCGTTTGAAAAATTCTTTCAGTGTTAGATAGCATTTATCGATGAAGGCTATAGACTATATATCATCACGCTAAGGCCAATAGGAGCGGAGCACCAATGAAGAATATTTCAAAATCGGACGTGGACGAAGTCGCGTGTAGAAGCTAGTATATATTTTAGATATCGGTGATAAATAATGTGAGGCTTAATATGTGGGTATCCACATATTACGTTTGTACGTTCCTAATAATTGGGCAAAGGAATTATTTCAGTCAATAATAATTTACATAAAAAATATACTTAAAACGAAAGTCATAAGGTATAATTTAGTGTGATCCACGAAAATGCTGCTGACAAGCTGGTTGCAGTTTGGCAATGTAGTTGTTCGTAAAATTTTGTAAATTATTGAAAACACAAAAAAAAACCATCCAAGGGGATATTAAGTCAAAATATCCGCGAGCGACTGTCTAATATAATATTTTAGTGTTTTAGGGAAAATATCTACTTCCTTTAATCATAAGAAAAACACGTTGCATGTTTCCAAGCTAATTAAGCTGCGTTTGTGTTATTGTTTGGTAATATAGAATGGACATCATGGACAACAACTGAACGGCCACTCTTAGAGACCTAGACCAGATTAAATAACATAAAGTTCAACGTTTTGATCCACTTGTACATCACATAGACCGTCACAGTTGTCGTACGTACTGTTATTAACATGTTCCGAGTAGTGCCTCTTCTCACAGCACTATTTTAATATTTGTGGGTATTTTGTTTAGCAATCGGATATAAAACAAACGAGCGTAGTGAAAGAGCATTCTCACTTCGACTTTGGCCGAAGGCACATGTCATAGTAGCTCTATAAGGTGGCTAATTATTGCGCGAGAAGCATAACTTATAATTAATTGTACTTTAGATCGGCACTCTTCGTTCGGAAGTCGAATGACACAGTTCTCCAAGTACTATGTGTTTTGCTGTATAAATCTCCTAGTGACACTAGATAGCAATGAAGAACGGAATTCAAATAGAAAGTGAACAATTGTAATGGTAAATGTTTGTAGGTACCGTGTTTGCCGGTGTTGGCTGCCGCGAAGGCGGTGCTAAGTATTAAGAGGTGCACCAGCATGCTCCCTCCTCGCGCTGCGGACGCACATCGAGCCGAACAATCACTGGACACCAGTGACGCTGAAAAAATAAGACATGAATGTATGTTAATAAATAATTCAATATTTTTGAGTCTAACGTTTGATGTCTTAAAGCCATTCTGAGATGTAGATATTCGAATAAGATATCTATTCAATGATAATTATGATAAGTTCGTAATTAAGATTAAGAGCTGTGCTCTCGTTGGTGTAGCCTCCTCAAATCTTTTCTATTATGGGTTAGCTGTTGTGCGTCTTTGTATGACACGAAACCCATTTTTTCCTAAATTGGATTTATGTATGTTCGTATGATGTGGAAGAAAATATATACATAGAACGTTATAGTTCATTATGACAGACTCAAACTAACTGAAGGTCTATAGTATACCAAAACCAAATGAACTGAGACACTTTTCATCATCTTAACAAACGTCGCAATCTAGATTTTTAACAGACCACCAAAAGGTGGAGCTTCTTGAATTGATTATATTTCTCTGTAAATTGTGGATCGATTTTCATTTTTTTTTCTTTTACTCGAAAGAGTACTGAGGTGGTACAATTTTCCTTAAGTCGAGTTTAAACCATGTAGAAGAGCGCCGAGACCCTACACTCTTGGAAAGCCAAAATATGTATACAAGTGCCAGTAGTACAATTTTCTATAACATTTTGAAGTCGGTGCCAAATATATAAAAAACAACAACAAAATTTCAAAATGAGCTGACTTCAACATGTTGCACAAAATATATTTTTTTGCTTTTTACGTTGAATTCGGTTTTGTTTTTGTTAAAAATGTATCTACAAAGTTATGATGTCTTATAACTTTACCATGTCAAATAGCATATTAATGATTGTTTTAACAGTAAATATGACCTATTCAAGTTTGACTCATCACTATGCGGAGGTATTTAGGTTCAATTTCTGGCAGGGTAAATTTTAGAAACGACTTCTCGAATATTTTAAAAAAGGTAAGGTGTATAAGAATTGGCCCTTGAATTATCCCTTGTATTTTACCCAAAACTAAACCGTAGGTTACTTAGCTTGGAAATATAGTAGTAGTGAAAATTCTTATTCCGAATAATTAAAAAAAAAACAACTACATTACTTATTATTTTTAATGCAACGCACATTATCTCAAAACATGCTATTTTTTAATCACATATAAGAAATGTAAGTAAGTCGCTATTTACTCAAATAAACATTTTTATGCTTCCCTGTTCTTTATTATAGTTTAAACCAGTAAGTTGTCACGTACAAATTTTTTGCATTCCTTAACCGTATTAAAATTATAATATAATAGTGGGATTAAATGTGTACTAAAAACCTTTTCGTTTTACGTAGTTTCAGTAAGGACCTTTCTATAAAATATTGTTATTACCAAAGATGCTTCTCTTCGTTGTGTAGGTAGAATAATAAAGCTAAGGTTAGCGAAACAAAAACTGAAAACGATATTCATTGCGTGTCGAGTCCGAACGAGGGTCTGTCTGATTGAGCAAGGAAAATGTTCGTAAAAATTCTAGCTGATACACAAGCTACAAAAATACTTTGGCATTTCGAATCCGTCACGAAAATAAACTATTACAGCAGGAAGTCGGAATCTTGATGCCTTTAATCTTGAGTAAACAACAATATTCAATTTTTAATTTTAGGTAACAGAGGGCCTAAAGAACTGACTTCGGAGAATCGCTTAGTGAAATTGACACGTGAAGATACTAGTAGTTGGAAGACATACTATAAAGTTCCAATCTTTGTTCACACTCGTCATGTTCACCTGAATCTGCGATACCCACCTCTTTAGGCCCTAGATTACTAATGACAACATATATATATACATAAATAACGGTTTGCGGTTTGACATTCCTTCACAGAAGTTGTTCCATAGAAACTAAACCAAGATTCGGTATAATAAGGTGTGTTTATTTTTTCAAAATCAGCCGATTCGATTCCTGACAATATAATTGATTTTTCTAAAATCTAATCAGGTATTTTAGTTTTAGTCGGCCCCGATACTCCTTTGAGTATTTTTCGCTATCAGTATAGTATAGGTTTTTGCCCTGAAGGCCTACTTGAAAAATTGACCTGTGTACACACTAAAATAAAACTATGAAACGCATTTCATACAGAAAATCTTTTTTCTCGTTTAGGTGAACAGATAAGCATTTTCTGAACATGGGCTCTTTCAGTTACAGCCTTCCAGTCATTATAAGACAAACTAGATCTACAGGTACCACGGGTTCTTGTTCTGCAACTTAGGTGCTCTTGCTTCAGTAAACATAACCTATGTACTACAAAACCTTGGTAACGTCCGTCCAGGAATTGGTTAGCCTGTCGTAAGAGGCGACAAAACAAATGACAGCCAAGTAGAGCATTTGCACGTGTAGATAGTGATCTACCTGGTCATAATGACCTTGAGTATGCTGTCATAATGACCTTGAACTGAATATTTTCTGCCATCAGTAATTAGGTTCGAGTCTTCGCAGCCGGTAGTACATTACCAGCACCTTTGATGTTGCAATTGTTTTTGTTTTGTTTTTATTGCATGAGTTCAATAAATAGGAAGACGGCCCATCCGATGGAAAGCGGTTACCATCGCCTACGGATATTTGTAACATCAAAGGTGCTACAAACGCGTTGCTGCTCTCATAAGGGTTACTGGTATCTGGCCACTAATGGCCGGAACACAACGCAAGGTTATAGCGGCATACACTTAACCAGGGGTGATAGACATCCAGATGGGCAAATACACTACCACCTGGCTGTGGGTTGTTTTGTCACCTCCCACAAGAAATTGTATTCTTTCTCCGTTCCTGCACGGATAAAAAACGCCCATAGACGATGGAAGCCACTTGCCATTATGTGGGTCGTCAGCTTGTCTGTTGTTCTCCAGAAAAATAAAAAAGCCTCATTAGAATCCGAAATCCGAAACACTGGACCGTAATGGTGATAAGTAAGTGATCAGTTTAACATTTAATTAAAACAGTTTGTCAAATAAATAGGAATCCTTTTCATTTGATCCTCTAACTAACAGGGGCTAAGTAAAACGTAAAACAAAAAGCAATAAGACATTGTGAAATAAAATAGAATTCTATCGAAGGAACCCGGAGCGGTTTGAATAACAACTCTTTAATTGAAAGTTAAGCAATTTGCTCTTCCCCCTTTGAATGGGCCCAAAGGCGCGCGGGCCAACTCTCATCCGCCGCGTTTCAAAATTGAACGTAGGCAGATGCGCTTAATTACCGGACCAGATGCTAGCCGACGCCGTCTATCCGCCGCTCATCTCAAGATGAACCTAACCTCAGTGGTCACCGACGATATTTGCTCACTAAGATGGGTTGAGTTAGCTTTTTTACTGCCAAATTCGTATTACTAATGGCAGTAGTAGTTTAAACGTTTATTGCGATAACTTGATAAGTTATTAAGAAACATCACAAGTAGTTGTCACACTAGTAAGGGTTTGAAATCTACTAACAGCCTCCATTTTCGTGCCTTACATACAACTTAGAAACCTTTATTTTAGAACTTTGATCGCGCTTGTGAACGATGAAATATAATATCTTTTATTCTATAAAAAAAAATTACACATAAAAAAATGTTAATTTCAAATTATTTTTGTTAATTGTAAACGTTACCAATATGGGTAGCCGATTTTTTTTACATTATTATTTATCTGCTAAGTCCTTACAAACAGCTATAGTTTTGTTCAAAGAAAATGCATTGTACGGTGTTTCTAATTAGTATTATTTAAAGTACATAAAAATCAACGAAAAATATAAATAAATTAAAAATATAGTAATAAATATAATCTGACAAAAGTGGAATAATATAATATTCGATCGCAATAACACTTCATGGGAACGCAAAACGATATTAAGTTCCAAATATTACTATATTAGACAGGTTATTGAAGTTGAAAAGTGGGTTCAAGATTTCCAATAAATGTTCCACTTCACTAAGTGCCATCAAGTCAGATATGAGCAGTAGTCAAATAGAGAGATATCTCAGTATGAAGACGTCGTTACCGAGGGCTGGGGTCGGATGGACGAACCGCTCTACGTGTGGTGTCACGAGAGTGAATCAAACTTCCCTTTACATTTTATCTAACTGCAAGGGCGGTCGATTTTATGTTCCTCGCCCTACTTGATATAGTTTTGATGGAAGAAGGGAGCAAGCAGCTTTTAGATAAATGACTACCACCATCCTCTCTACAATATCGAGACTGTGAAGTGATTTGAGCCCTTAGATTTGCAACTATGTTTTAGTTTATCCGCTTTCATAGGTTTTGTCGGCACCGCTGCATTTATAAGGGATGTAATGAAATGGATTTCGTCAGTGAGGGACGTTTAAGTGGATTAGATATTATTGTCGGAACGGCAGATGGGATTTAGTAACGTTGTGTTGTTGAGGTATTTGCGAGATAGATGGCACGACGTAAATTGTTTATATAAGCCGCGCGCAGAAGGTTTGCCCATGACTACTTACTATTATTGTATTACTTATTATTATTATTGTATATAATTATGTAAAGTATATCAAATAATAAATTAAAATAATAAATTTTTGCAATAACTATTTATGTAACCTTTTTAACCGACTTCGAAAAAGGAGTTGGAGGTTGCTTTTTTTTATGTTCGCCGATTACTCCGTGATTTATGATCCGGTTTACGTGATTTTCGACGCGGAATAGCTGCCATGTGGTCCCCTAAAAATTTGTCATAGTTTAGCCCAGTAGTTTTCATTTTACGATCATTTTTTTGTTCCCGGTTCTTGGGACCTATATTTTTTAAGAAGCGCGGCACCATTCGTAGGTCCACCCATACATAGCTAGACACTAAAAAGTAACAAGTAAAAAATAAAAACTTCGTTTAAAAAAACCGACTTCAAAAACTAAAAAACTAAAATGTATAAAATAACTTAGTTCTAAAGCTATTATTATCTAAAACATCTTGAAGTCGGTGCAAAGTAAAACATAAAAATTACTATCTTTTGAAAATTACTAAGCACCGACTTTAAGATGTTTTAGATAATATATATTAATAATAATAGCTTTAGAAATAAGTTATTTTATACATTTTAGTTTTTTAAGTCGGTTTTTTTAAACGAAGTTTTTTGTCAACCCTATTCACCATCGACGCGTGACATCATGAGGCTATCGGCAAATCTTCTGCGCATGGGTAGAGTACCAACAGTTATTAATATAGTACGGATTTTTACATCAGAGAGAGAGAGAGATAAATCTTTATTGCACACCAAAACATACAATTAAAAAAACAGACCATATTTACAATATTCTCTAGGCGATACAATAGACGGCCTTATCGCTCAAAGCGATCTCTTCCAGGCAACCTAAATAAAAAACAAAATTGAATCAGGCGATGTAGGTGGTGCAGGACAAAGGCAATGGACACATAAATACTCAAACTAATTTAACAAATAAATATACAAATACATACATATATCATAAATATAATATAGACACACTATTATACGTATACAATAATACATTACAAAATACATATGTTATTATAATAAATGTATTAGCATGATTATATTGTGTTAATCGGACAGCTATTTATGGACAAATAGTGTTTTCTAAATGTTGGTAAGGTTTTGGTCTCTCTGACAGTAAGAGGCAGCATATTCTAAAGTTTGACAGCCTGCACTGTAAAAGAATTATCATAATAGGATGAGGTGTGGGCAGTGGATAGGCGAAGGAATTTAAAACGTTCCTTAAGGTACTGGGGACTATTACGAGTAAATAATATATTATACAGGAGAGTGAGAATGTCAGTATTCCGGCAAAAATGAATAGGAAGCCATTTGAGTCTTTTACGATATTCGGAACATGGCCGTATTTTCGCAATCCAAATATGAACCTGATACAAAAATTCTGAAGCCGCTCAAGCTTAATTTCGATCTCGACCAAACTAAACTAACTAACATACAACTGTTTTATAATATAATTATGAGCACATCTTACCTGAAAAAACGGAACAACATTTAAGGCTGCAATAATTGTATAAATTCATTTATTTTAGTTTAAATAATTATAAATAATTAACGCTTTAACGTTTTAATATCACTTATATTTTCTTACTACAAATGAAAACGATTTAAGTAATATTCCATAGGTTTAAAGTTCAAACTCATCTGATAAACTCACATAGATTGTGCAATACACGCGTCAATAACATCGCGGTAAATTCAATTTAAATGAAAAGAGATGATCTTCATTTACATTATTCTAAATATTTACGGTGTCATATTTTAGTTAATATACCTGTTCATTGTAGATATGATCAATCCAAGTGTCTAATAATTTAAATAATAATAATAATACTTGTGAAAGTTTTAAAAACAAATAAATATGTGAAATAATAATAATAATAATGTGTCACGCCACATTCACATTAAATTTGTCAAAGGGCCTCTACATGTTGGCCGTTCAATGGCTCCGCGCAAGCCCGCCAAATGTCCGGGCCATTTTTATGGCCCGTGGTCTTCAAAGACATACATAATAATAATAATAATCATCATTTTATTTCGAATTACTTCATATCAATTCATATCTTGGTTAGTAAAATCGCATAAAACAGAAATACTTAAAATTAGTGTTAGTAGAACTTATAGCCTAAAGTTTTGTCACAATCATAATATGGTACTAGCTTTACATTTGCTAGCACAACAATTGAGAATGGGCACATCAAACCTGTTAATACTTTGAAGAAAAATTCTATTGCGACTTCGTCGGTTTAATCTTTAGACTTGAACACAAGAAGTATACTATTTCGTGGGATAAAAATATCGGACGTCCATTCCCGTTATTTAAAGGACATGCATGCTTAAGTTGATGATAATTGATTTTACCGATTCCGTGAAGAGGTTAGAAATAGAATTGTACCCGAGACCTCTGTATTTCAGTGAATAAAGTATTATCCCCGCAAATTGCTATTGCGCCTGGCCGCCATTTTGGTGACGTAACCATAGCCGAAAACTCAGTACTGTTAGCATCACTGGCCGGCGAGTACGCGTACATATCGAGTTGCGGATGACGTCGCGTGAATGTTAATTTGACAAAGTTCCAGCGGATTAGCAATTTGCGGGGATAATATGCTAAGATTCACTAGATCCTATAAGATATCGAAATTAATTTGAGAACAAAATTGAAATTTAATTTGGAACTTTTATTTTGAACCAATATAAATTTCATAAAACTGTATAAAGCAAGAAATATTCTCAAACGATTAATTAAACGGTGCCAAACTAATTATTATATAAAAGCGAAAATCCTTATAAAATATTTTGACGTGGTTCCATAAAATAAATTGCTTTTCATGATCTCTTTGTAGTAAGCATTATCTGCTCATGAATTTCTCACAATACGGCTTTTTCACGTAAATAAATCATTAATTTTATTTCATTGTCGTTATGAAAGCATTTTGGAAAACTGTTTTATAACTTACAAGTGGTATCTTTATGTAATAGTTGGCTAATAGAAAAATAAAATATGACGTTGACTCGCGACTTTATCCGCACTGATTCTATGTGCACCTTATAGTAAGTGAAGTTATATGGTCTAAGATGAGCACGAATTCAAAACTTGTATATTTTTTTATTTTATACTAGGATTCGCTTGTGACTGCGTCCTCGTTGGAAGGAATTAGCTAAGTTATACGTGTCCTAATAATTTGGATCCACTCCGAGAAAATATCCCGCAGGAATTCAGGGATATGAAGTAACACAGATTTAATAATAGAGAATTTACTATCGATCAGCGAAAACTACATAGAAATCGGCCCAGTAGTTTTTGCGTGAATTCCAAACGAACAGACTAAATTCAAAAAATGAAAGAAACAAAAGACTACATACACTTTTACAATATTATATATATTTTAAATAATCATCGTGGTATATCTTAAACATGTTTAATATGTTATGTATTTTCATTACAACTATCGCGACCTTTCTAATCTAAATTGATACAAATTTTAAATAACTTACCACTAAGTACTTATATAATTTAAATCATTGATTGATTAAAAGTGGCACATATCAAAATATTGATTTTAGTGAGTAGAGAATTATGTTCTAGGTTAACATAAAATATTATTATATGTCGATAGAATCTAATTGTGATTAAATAAGAATCAGTATTTAGTTGTCTATGCAAGACATGGTTAATACTTATATCTATGTATGTAGGCTATCGTCAACTCGAGAGGGATGTGAGACCCATGTAATGCATGAATACTTGGGTTTAATCAAGAAGTCATTAGACGGGGACTTGGTCGATTACGACTATTGCGCTATACAATGGGAACAAACATTTCCGTACGATAATCCCCCTTATCGTCCCCCCTAACGGATGCTATGGAATCTACTGTCAAATAAGTTATTTACACAGATATAAGATGGCTATATGTATATATGCTTTAATATTGGCGTAATACTATAAGAAATAATTTGTTTTAGTGTCTGAATCATGTAAGGCAGGCAGACTGCCTGCTTGATGGATATAGAAAAACAAGTTTTTAATAGTCGGATGAAACCGTCGATATATTATGTCAGAAAAATATTATTTGTTTAAAAATAATCGGAAATTATTGAATGGGTAAATCTATGTTGTCAGCGAAGCCAAGTTTGTATTAAATTAAATATGGGAAAATTAGGATCATCTTTGGAGTCAGTGGTCTACTGACTGTGTGACTGTGTGACATAGACAATAGGCAATATTGTCTATGCTGTACTAATCTAAATTTGGTCTCATAATGCTTATTTGGCTATTAGCTAGTTCAACTCCACTCTGTTGTTTTGATCGGCAGGATTGATTTGTTGAAATGAAGTGCCAAATTAAAATAGATTGTGTGTTGAAAACTGGCGGGCAACCAGTACGCAGCTGTGAAGTTGAAAAATATCACTTGGTGTGTGATAAAAAAATAATATTATAAGATTACAAAATTCAATTCAAGCCGTTTGTTTCTTTTATATCTTTATTTATTATATATTATATTTTAAGTGAAGGTATGTATGTATGTAGAATATTTTAACATATTAATAAATTCATTAATTCATCTAGCAATTTCCATAGTAGCTTCATATGGAATTAAAAGTGTCTAATCATTATTATCAAGTCTATTTGCCTACCGTAATATTAATGTCATTTTAATTATTCCTTTTATGATAAAACTAGCTTCTGGCCGCGACTTCATCCGCGTGGAATTTTTATTTTCATAAAAAGTATCCCTTGTTAATTCTGATACCTCCAAGAATATGTGTACAAAGTTTCATGATGATCGGCTGAGTAGTTTTCGCGTGAAACCGTAACAAACAAACTTACATTCACATTTGTAATATTAGTAGGGATGTAATACTTTTTATCCGTGCAGGAACGGAGAAATAATATAATTTCCTGCGGCCGGACGGCTTGTCGTAAGAGGCGACAAAACAACCCACAGCCAGGTGGTAGGGCATTTGCCCGACTGGATGGCTACCACCCCTGGTCTAGAGTATGCCGCCAAAACAACCTTGAGTTGTGTTCCGGCATTAGTTACCAAGTTCCAGTCTCCCTTAAGAGAGCAGCAGCGCATTTGTAGCACCTTTGGTGTTGCAAATGTCAATAGGCGATGGTAACCGCTCTCCACCAAGTGGGCCGTCTGCCTGTCTGCTGAACTCCTGCAATAAAAAAAAATACTTATGAACAAATGAATATCAAATTAGTTTTATTAGATTTTATATTTGCCTACCCTCATATCGAATCATTATCGAATTATAGATTTTATGAGACAAAATCTAACAAACGCATCATAAAGTTCACAATATGACATTCATTGATATGTTTTCGTTAGTTTATAATAATTTCGAGTTTAATCATCAGATTATAATCGAAAGTTACTATGAACCAATTAATCAATTACAGCCCAGTTTTTTTTATGTAAAAGTTTCTTATAAACGTTTCCAGAAGGAAATTGATGAAGGAAAACGCGCTGCCCTTTAGTGGTTTCAGTTAACAAAGCCATTTTCATATTCAAATAATCACTGCGTGGGTTCAATTATTTTCCTAAAACTAATTTTGTTTTTTTGTGTTTAAATAAAACTTAATTGATGATTGTGGGCTGGATAAGTAAAATTAGATTTAAATCGGAAACCTTAGTGATGGTCTGTGTTTGAAAAACGTTTGTATAATTGTGCCAAAAGTGATTTAGTAATGATGAATATAAGATTAATTTTCTTTCTAAACAAAATACAACAACGATTTGATGGATATTAAATGTTGTGATGTGATGAAGTGTTGTATTAAATATTTTAATTACCATATTAACCACGAATAATCATTTTTTTATAAATTTTAATGTTTACTAGTTCGTTCTATTTTTATTAAGGTTTAATTAATTAGAGATGTTACCATAACTATCTTAATAAAGCGGTTTAAAAATATTATTATTACTTATAATCATCGAGCAAGTATGTAATCTAACTTTTAAAACTGAGATTATATTTTTATACTAGTGTTTTTCCACCGGCTTCGCTGCGTGTCACATTCTGGTACGAAGCCCTTGTTTATTTAGCCAGCAAGCTTCCTTTCACATAAGTTACATTGCATATTTTTTTAATTAGGCGCACTTCGGCGACTCGGTTGGAATATAGTTTTTTAGAATTTTGTCCATACTTGAAGTGGTTTGGTTTGCCCTAGTATTCTCTTATTAATTAATTGTTCTGCCGTGTTTATGATTTGTTTCTATAAAATGTACTCAACTTTCTGAAATAAAATATTCTAATCAATGATTATTACGCTAGAATTATTACAATTAGAACATTAGATATAGCACACTAATATATAGAAATACTAGGACAACTCCAAAAGTTCCATCCACGCTTGTCAGGTGTCGAGCAGCAATTGCCCTCCAAGAATACTATGATTATCAGGCAGTAATTAACCACCACAATAAATCAGCTCCTTGTCTAAGACTGCTCGTGTAGACTGATGGTGTACCTACTCTCGTTGTAGACTACCCGAAAACCGCATGTTTATTGTATTGGTCCTCGTAGCGCATCGCAGTGACACCATCCGGTAATGAGGTGGCGCCTAAATCACTTCAGTTTCACTTTCTTCATAAACCAACTTCCTCCATCTCTATTAACTTAAACTTCCGGTTACTCCATTTCCGATATTCGTTCGCTTGATAATACATGCTTCTACATTGATAGCCGGTTATGTGACTTCCGATATATCCGTTTACTTCATGAAAGAATATCATCTATATCTAACTACACACAAACACACACACACACCCACATATATATATGCACTCGAACACCTACAACCCGCTCACGGAAAAAATGTCACACATTTTATTACGTAAAGTTTGCTATGAATCAGTGCAAATGTCGCATTGGAATACGTTTTTTTTAAATCTGGCCATTTTAAATCATTCCCAGAAAAATTCCGCAGATTTTAAGCCTAAGGATTTGTTGTCGATCAGCGAAAACCGTACCGAAATCGGCCCAGTAGTTTTTACGTCAATCCCGAAAAAACAAACAAACAGACAAGAAATCTAACAAAAAAGTACATCGTGTTCTCCGTCACTTATATCCTCTATTCAATTTTATTAATAGCTTCAATAATGTACAGACAGCATGTTTACAGTTTTACAAATAGATTTTCAGTTTAATACAAATTACTTGCCATAGTCAATAAATTGTCTGTGTAGCACCAATGTATTATCGTACAACATATTCACGCCGCTGTACATACTGTGACTTGGTATATGCGCGTCGTCGTCAACAATTAATCTTCATTAATGGTTCACTTAAGCTATGTGCGGTTTCCGCCAGAATACCAGATATTCGTGACCTTACCGTCTTTGTGTTTCGCACTATTCGCATGCTTATACAAATTAGTTGCTATTAAAGATCATCCTAACTTCAAAATGATAGAAAGGATTATGATGTTCATTAACATTATGTAATTACAAACTAATTACATATAAGTTTGTCAGGCGGTAGAACATTTGCCTGCCTGGATAACTACTACTTAGTTGGTATGCCGCTATAACAACCTTGAGAAGTTTTCCAGCATAAGTGACTTTTGGAGCGGGCGGGAAATACGGGAGTAAGCACCTGACACGCTACGAATGATGCGGCCTTCGCAGCGGCAGGCACTTCTTCCTTGTAATCCATTCTTCACGTCTTGCGGTTCCTTCGATGAGTGGACCTGCTGCCTGCTGTGCATACTTCCTAGCAAGCGGGTTAATAAAGGCGGGTGTGGAATGCGGCACGACACAAAATGCGGCGAGGATGAGGCGAAGACAAAAAGAAATAAGAGGCGGTGACCAAATAGGTAGGTTCGCGAAAATATTGACTAATTCCAGCGCCCCCTTCGAGATCGGCAGTACATGGGAGTTGCTAATGTTAAATGGCGACGGTTACCTCTTTCCATCATATAGGCCGCCAAGCTATGAGCTGGTCTACGGCAATAAAAATGAGTGATGAAAACTATAACCTTTGTAACGAAGGTAGTCTCTGTGTAAATAGAAAGATACAATTTTATTAAATTAAATCTTTAAAAAAGTTTTTAAAAACAGTTACTTTGCTAAACTGCAACGCAGTTTGTCGGCAACGTTCTTGTGGATCATATGAAATTACACCCTATAACTACTGTTTTATACACTTTTTAGGTAAATATTATAGTATATTAATTAAATTCTGTTATTCGTTTGCCATTTTAAATTAACCTTTACTCATCACCGATATCTAAAGCACATATATACCAAACCTTTTGTAAATTCCGATATCTATCTCATTGTTTATTCAAAATATTATTACTACTCCTTGATATGTAATACCCATTTCTAGGGAAGCAAGCAGGAAAGTGATGAGGTAAGTGGTCATCGAGAGTATGCCATGTTCGCGTATCTTGTGTTTACATACTCGCGCTGCTGATTTCCCTTGACAGTTCTGCGTAGCCCCGTGAACTTAATGTAAACGAGGCATTACAGATAAGTCAATATTTATAAAATGATAAATATGATTTTATATACTAAAAACATAGGAAGTAACTCTTTAAAGTCGTTTCTTTCTTAACCTTCTATTTCTATTTTTGGCTCCAACACCTTCGACATGGATTTGCCAAAGTAACAGGGAATAACTGGATATATGTAAAAGATGACAGGTCAACATAAATAACAAATTAAGTTTTTTGTAAAAAATAACAATATACATATTAAAGTTAAGGTAAATTATTAACCTTAATAATTACCCGAATCTGACAGCTGAACCTAAACAAATGCTATTGCCAGCAGGCAGTAACATAATTAAAACATAATTTTTCGCATGTATATTCTATTAACAAAGCAAAATAAATAAGGTTTGTTTTCAAAGTATATTAATTGTTTAAATTTAAATTTTTATTTACAAAGTACCTTAATTGTTTTAATTTAAAATATTTTTTTTTGGTTTACATTTAATAATAGTATAAAAATAAATTGTAGCTAGTGGCTATTAATTAAGTGAACTGTGATCGCTCAATATTAATTTCTCCAGTATATATGTTAGTAAAGTCAAATGATCATATGGCTGAATTCACATAGCGTTTTAGTGAGATAATTTTAATACAAGAATTTCAAAATTCAGAACCTATATTCATACTAGATGACTTTAACGCACATCCTGGTGAGCGTTTTGCCAATGAAATTTGTGAGGAGTAAATTTGATCGTGTGTGGACTTGGAGATTTTGTCACCAGACGTGTGCGAATGGCTCGTTGCGCTGGCTGGACCACTCTATTGTAAGTACTGCGGCGAGTCTTTCTGAAGTAAGCTCTACTGTTTTACATGACGATGCTGCTTCATATTCATTTATTGATAAATAATAATTGTAACATTAATTTAATTGTGCCAAAATGACATCAAATAATTGTAATGAAATAATTTGGGATAAAGATACAGCAGACAGACTAGCAACTAAACTAAAATTTATTGAGTTTCCTTCGGAATTTAATGGCTGCTGTAATAACATGTCTTGTAATATAAATCACCGTGTAATAATAATATTACAGGAGATGTACCGAAACCTGATAAATAGGTAACAAGCAGATGCTGTGCACAGTTTTCTAGGCAATAAGCAACGTAAACGTTATACATTTAAATATATACCAGGTTGGAATATGCATGTCCGCGAGGCTCACTGACGGCTAGAATATGTAATAAAGCCTGGGTTTTAAATGGAAAATCTGAATGTGGTAGATTATAAAACAAAATATGTGTGAAACAAGAAAAGTTTTCAAAAACAGAATATTGTGAAAATAAAATCAAAGCCAGATTAAAATGGATTTGATAGCCAAAAATCATTATGCAAAATATTTTTATATTTTTTGTAAATAAACAAACAAACTTCAATTTCAGCAAACGAATTTCAGCAATTTTCACCAATGAATTTCAGCGGCATTCAAGGTCGACCGGGTATAGTTATAGGACACATTATGAGCATAATATAGTTATTATGAACAGATCCGAGCTTTTTTATAATAGCGCATCATTCTACTAACACCCTAGCTGTAAAACATCTATGTATAGTAAAAGTATTTTGTCATGGGTATGAATTTTCATATGACATATTATGACAAACTTGCTCTCTTTTTACGAAAAATTAAAACTATGACTGAATTTAAACGTAAAGTAAAGATCGTTTGATGAAGACTATTTAAATAACATTTTGACACTAGGCAATATAATAATATGTAGAATTAAGTAACAATTTACAATTGTATAATAATTAAATAATAATAGTACTAATATACAATGTTAAGTGTTAACTTACAATACCATGCTATGCCCTAAAAGGGTTATTTACATTTATTAAATGATTCACTACAGTGTAATTAATTGACAATAAAAAATAAACACGGTGATATAATATATTTATAGCAAAGTTAATACCAAGGCGGGATAATAAATATGATTAATTTATTTGTTAAGTTTACGCTCTGTAGTTGTCCCTTATACGTTACATTTCACACGGGCAATTGAGTAGTTCTGTCTTCCATCTCTAATCTTAATTAAAGTTGTTAGGATTATAAGGATAATACGACATTTTATATTGTGAGGAGGTTAAGTATGGCCAGTTAATTAAGCCTTTTAAAATGTATATTTAACTATCTGGAAGTGATAACCAACATGGATGGGTATTATACTAGGAATACTTTAGTAGCTATTTTTAATCCTTTTCTTTCTTTTTTGTATGTTTTTTTTTAAATTAACTACTCTACGGACTCTAGTTCCGTACCCTTTTTTACAGTTAAATTTAAGAAAAAGTTTAAAAGTTGTACACGCTTATTTGTTACTTTTGTTATTGTGTGTGACAAATGAATGTATGTTTGTGTTGTGGTGTACCTTAAGAATAACTTATTACATTAATTTATTCTAATTTTAATACTAAACTTTATAAGTTTAATACTCTACATTAAACATGTGACATATCTGTTACACGCTGGTATTGTGAGGAAGTGCATGTGCAGTGCGTGCGTTATGTCTATACCTATATATATTATCCTAACTAGCGCCATGTGTGTTGTTTTTTCTTTTTAATTTTTAGGCTATTAGTGTGTTTTGGTTTGTTTGTTTGCGTGTAATGCAATGCGGTGGTAATGCGCGTTAATGCGGTATGTGTATAAGTTTTGTTGTTAGTTGTGTGTTTGTGACTTTGTGTGGTGTTATAATTTATTGTTTAATTGTTCTGACAATGTATTGACTGGGAGTTGTTGTTTAAAGATTTTCAGTTGGTATTAGTGATGATGGATGGTTAGGAGGGGGATTATTGGCCCTTCATTAGTCGTTGGATCACCGTCCTGTCTTCCATGCTTTTTCGTATGTTATGGTAGCTTAGTACAGTACAGTAACAGCCCATAAACCTCCCACTGCGTAGCTCGGGCCTTCTATTTTCATAGAGGAATGGACAGTATATCCGCCACGCTTGTCCATAGCGGATTGGCGGGTGTAATAGATGTGTCATGTTATGACACATGGGTCATAGCTGATGAGTTATTTCGATGTGCAGGTTTCATCACGATATTTTCCTTCACCGCCAGCACATAGTAATTATAACAATACGTACATTAAGTCAGAAAACTGCCTAAGTGGTACATGCTTTTCGGCCAAGATTCGAACCCGCGCCCTTTGTGTTTCAGATGCGTGCGCTAAGCACTAAGCTAACTAAGGCTTTTTGACGCACATATATGTCTCAGTATAAATATTTACCTACAAATCCTAGTTTCTCCAATGTGTACTGTTAAAATTATCACATTTTCGCAGTGAAAACCAATATCGTGAGGTAATTTGCACACAATAATATTTTCTTAAGTTTTCGCGACTTGTATACATAATAAAACGCCTAGCCGCCTTGTAAAGGGATAATGCGTATACGTACCGTGCGCGCGAGGACCCTAGAGTGGACCTTTTAAGGGCTGCTACTCTGTATTGCTTCTGATTGTGGGGTTCCCTTTTGTTATATCATAACTTAATTTAAATAATTCATGACGTTATTTGTACCCAGTAAGAATACATAAACGCTTAACTTCTCGGTAAGTTACACTCAATGCCGCTCTTAAAAAAATGTCTAAAATTCAGGAGATCTGTAATGAATGAGAAATTAATGCAAAGTGGCTACCCATAAATCTCAAGGGCTTTAAGGGCAATAAAACAAAAAATGAGAATTACCAGTTTGATAAAACAAAAACTTTGTTTGGCAAGTGCCCCAGAGGACACGCCTAAACTCCGGCCGCGCCGACCTACCGGGCTTTACCTCTATATTCCAATTTCCACTTTTTATGTTTCGGACGAGCTCAGTGTAGCTTGTTTACGAGTATTTCAGTTAGTGCTAACAGTATCAAGAGATACGCATTTACTAGCGGGAACTCGGCTTTAAAATACATTTTGATCCTTTAATGACAATTGACACGTTGTATTGTTAATTTTATTTATAAAATGGTTCTTATTATTAGTGTATTATGCGATAAATATTTGCTCTGAGATTCGTGTAAGCTGTTTAAATTAATGGCTTTACTTATAGTCTTTTGACAAATTTTAAGAAACTGCTCAACAACTGATTTACGAAAATCTTTCCCATAAAGTCCTCTTAAGGATAAGAGGTGGTGGTAAAGCAACTCATAACTAACTGTCAAAAATAACCAGTATCGAGATGTAGTTTAAGTGACTGCTAAGAGGCAAGATAACAAGTTTTATTTGAAACACTAAGGGCCTTACTTATAATCGTTACTTAAATTTAAAGAAACTGCTCAGCAACTGATTAATGAAAATCTCACCCATAAACTCCTCTTTAGTCGAATATTTTGGGTACAACCTACGTTAATCATTCAAATTTAGTTTCTCTATGCTCTTCATAGGTACAAAACAGGTAATACACGTATAAAAGTGAAAAAAAGAGATTTTCATTGATCAGGGCCTGATTCTAATTCTCTTACTTAAGAGATGCCTAATCATTTCTTAAAGAGATTATTATAAGTAAGGCCGCAATTGATTAGGGTCTCGAGAGTCTCTTATTTAAGAGACGGCTAATCCTTTCTTAACGAGATTATTATAAGTAAGGCTATCAAAGTGGCAATTCAATTAATTAATACTTATATTGATTAGACTTAACTCGTTTTCATTTCAGATTCATATCTTGCGAAAAATTATTGTATGTCCATCCCCTTAAATTGTGGCAGTTTTGTAATAGCTAACGCACCTGTTTCTCGTTAAATGACGTTAATTCAGATACCAGCCAAGAATAATGTTTCGCTTAGGCAGACTTTCTCATATAATGGGCATATTGTCACAAATACCAGGTGTAAAATTGTAAGTAAAACATCGCGAGTAAAACCTGTACGCCATGATTACCGATGATAACCCGTACTAATATGGCGGATATATCGTACATTCCCTGAAATAGAAAGGCCCAAGCCCAGCGGTGGACGTTTATGGACTGATATCATATATTCATCATCGTTATCAAAAGTACATAATTATATATAACTAGAGTATGATTTTTATTGTTAAAAATAAACAATGTAAACCCTTGCCATAATGTCTAGAACATGAACTATTTTTTTGCCTTATAGTAATCTTCTATCTTATTTGTAGTCAATATCATTGAACTGTAAACAAATACAAATACAAAATATCTTTATTAAGCCTTTAAGAAAAACAAAGTACAAAAATGAATTAATGAAAAATGAAACACATTTTAGAGGCTAAAAACACTATACAAGATGTTAAGTTGACTCTGACTCTCAAACTAGGTATAATTTACCTGTAATATGAGTCAATCAGAGGTTCCTCACGCCAATTGCCAGTGTTAAGATTTTAGATCTCCATGTAGTGTTTATGTGGTCATGTTCATGTACATATATATAATGATGAGTGTGTGCGTGTGTGTGCCTGCAGAGAAGGAGATAAGAAGGAGGAAAGTAGAATAAAAGTTTTAATTTTATTATGTTACTTAACGAGTACTTCAGTAGCATCATAGTTAAGCGAGAGTAAATATTTATAGACCTTGTTCTTTACTTTATATTTTGTTAGTGGATAATTATCTAAATCTTTTATTTATTATACAAGCGACTGCTTAGTCAAAAGCGAGACTATTTGCTACTGTTGTTCTACGACGTATTGTAGGACATATTATGTCATGTCTTCTTTTAAGTTTAGAAATGGTATGGCCAAATGTTAATTTACCTGCGTTTTCAAAATTATTTGTAAAATAAATAGCTGTCTTACGGTTAATAGCGATATATCTTTGTATAATTGGAAAGTTGGGTATCGAAAATGTTTGCTAGACATTACCTTTAAGACAGCCCGTTGTTCTCTAATTTAAGAATATGAGTCTTATAATAATGCTCCGCCTCGAGCAGTATTGCAGTAACAAATCATTGATTCGCAAAGTGCGAAATATACCATTTTTATGGTTTTAAACAAAGTGAATATAGAATATAATATACTTTATTGCATAAAATTAAGATACAGTTCAAGAAGTTTAAATACAGAAAACAATAGACGGTCATATGGATTAGAAATTTTTTTGGAACATGCGGGTTTCGCAATATATCCAGATTACGTCTCACCACCATCCTAGTCAGTTAGCTACCGTGGGAAAATATTTGTTTCAGAGAGCACATAAAATCTGTGACGGGAACCACGTGGCTGGAGAGCTTCAGCACGTCAAGCGACTCTTACAACGCAATCAGCTGAAGACTCCACACCAACGTCACAAAGGCCCCAAACCACCTTCAGTTGAGCGGTGCCCTGTTACCCTACCCTACATCAAGGGGTCACAGACAGAATTGGTCACATCCTCAGGCGAGCTTAAATCAAAGCATATTTCAAGCCGCATAAAAAGATAGCCCAATATTTGAGACCTGTGAAATGCAATATCCCACTCCAGGATGCAGGTGTTTACAAGCCCGATTGTGAGTGTGGATTATCATACATTGGGCAAACAAAGAGGAGCATAAAAACACGGGTAAAAGAACACATTGCTGACGTGAAACACACAAGGTCTACGAAGTCTGCGATCAGTGAACACACGCTGGATAAACCCAACCATTACATCAGATTCGATAACCCACAAATGCTGGCGAAAGAGAATCGTTTCATACCAAGAATGATGCGTGAGGCTATTGAAATAAAAAAAACACCCAATTTTCAATAGAGAAGATGGTTGGCAGGTACCACCTGTTTGGGATCCGATCATCAAAACTATTAAGACCCAAACCCAGCAAAAACCAACTGCCAGACCTCAAGACACTGTGAGCTCTTTCTGCGTGCAACGAAACAAACCAACTTGACTGATAATTTCATTTATTTTTCTTTCCACGCATTTTAATATTATAAAAAAAAATAGAACTAGGCATGTTTGCTGAAGAGTTTCTTGCGCCGCTTCTTCTCTTCAAGCCACAACATGTTGTGAAGCGGTGGTAAATTATATTTGGCTCCCATAGAGTAAATAATATCCATAAACAAAATTAAAACAAAATAATTAAAATGAACTAGTTGGCGGTAGGCTAAATAAAACTTTGACAATACACGTTAGACAAAAGTCATCTTTGTCGTCCGTGACCACGGCCACTGAAAAGCGGCCGAAACGTAGGATAAACCAAAATCAAATAAATTACCGCGCTTAAAACCGTTAAAACGTAGTTTTATTATGTATACAAGTCGCGAAAACTTAAGAAAATATTATCAGATTAATTTAATTTTAACGTTGATCAAAGCCTAAAATCCATTTAAAATATCTAACTAATCTAACAATACTAAGTTACACAAGAGTACTGATTTTTAAAGTTTATTAAGAATGTCTAACTGGACTTAAGGCAAAAATATTTTAGCTATAATTTGACGATATTTACCAATGAACCACTGACATGACGACAGGCTTGTAACGGTTTATTTCGCTTCTGTTATTAAATAATTGCTCCATCAACTATTACAAGGTGTTAAAGCTTTTGCTTACTAAATTATATCCATTATTATTAAAGTAAACATCATAGGTTATGTTGACAAAATGCATATGTAATAAATAAAGCAACTGATACTTGCATGATTTTTGATGTAATACCCAAAATTTCCAGTAAGTACCAAAATTACTCTTTATATAATTGTGAAATTGAAGTTGCTAGAGTTTAGACAAATTTGCGAAAGTGGCACCCCTATTGTTTCAATTCGGTTTGGCCAGTTTGTAAGTAAGTAAGGAAGTTTACAAACCATCACATAATTTTTTGTTACTGTTAATGAAAGAGAAATCAAAGCAACTTATGGCAAGGACTTAGTTCAATATTAAGAGTCGAGAAAGTAATTGAAATAAACGAGTCGGCCGGCGGGCCGGCGCGCGGCGGCCGGCGACGCATCGCGCGTCGCTAGCGTGTAGGTAGACTGTTAATGATCATCGCTTTTCTCACCCCTCGCAAACGGGCCCCCATAAAATTTTACGCATACTACATTCTGTAAAATAAAGTAATACTGACTCGTCCCTCGATTTCGCACTTTGAAAATATCTATTTTGTAAAATTACCATAATTTAATTCAACCGGCTTGGGAGCTTAGTGCCTAAGAAAACCGAGTCTCATTCGAAGGATGAGACCAGAAAATTTCTATCTCGAAAGCATACTCTGCTTAGGCACTTTTAATATACATATTACTAACAAACCACACATCGGTTTAACAGATGCGTGAAATCTGCCAATCCGCCTTGAAAAAGCGTGGCAGACTGCAGTGGGAATTAAAAACCCTGTATTTCAATTGGCTTGACCGACGATATGTTTCTGTTTCTATTCAAATGTTTTTGGATATTTTATTAAATTTATTTTATATATAGGCCGGAAGGTTTTCTGCGGTTTTGTACATCTAGAGAAAGCATTTGACAGGGTTGTGCGGAAGGACCTCTGGGACATATTGCCCGGATATGGGATCAATGGCCAATTGCTGCGTGCTGTGCAGTCCACTTACGATGACTGTATGGCATGCGTGCGGGTGGACGGCAGCCTGTCGCCCTGGTTTGACGTCAATATTGGCGTCCGGCAGGGCTGCGTGCTGTCGGCTTTGCTGTTCATCCTATATCTGGACAACTGTCTCCAGAGATTAAGATTGATGGATGTTGGGGTGCGGATGGGTGATCTAGTTGTTAGCACTTTGCTTTATGCGGATGATGCCGTGCTTTTAGCCGAATCGCCATCAGAACTGCAAACACTAGTCACAATGATGAAAGATGACTGTCAGGCGAGAGGCTTACATTTGAATGCGAAGAAAACAAAGGTTATGGTTTTTGAAAGAGAAGTAACCAGAACGAATGCAAGGATAATGGTCGATGATGTTATGCTGGAACAAGTGAATGAGTTTGTATATCTTGGATGTGCTTTTAGCAGGGATGGAAGGTACACCGCTGACATAGAAAGAAGAGTAAATTTGGGGAATAGTGTGAATGGAGCGTTAGGTAAACTTCTAGGCGCTAAGAACCTCAGCCAGAAAGCCCAGCTTGCCATACACAACGCGGTGCTGGTACCTACGCTCACGTATGGAAGCGAGAGTTGGGTATGGAACAGAGAGCATGAAAGTAGAGTAAACGCAGTCGAGATGCGAGCACTGCGCAAAATCTGCGGAGTGACGCTCGCGGACCGCGTTCGTAATACCGAAGTAAGAAAGAGAGTTGGTCTGAAAGAGAGTGTTGGGGTGAAGGTAAGGAAAGGAATGCTCCGGTGGTTCGGGCATGTGGAAAGAATGTATGATGAAAGAATGATTAAACAGATATACAATGCAAAAGTGGATGGATGCAGAAGTCGCGGAAGGCCACGACACACCTTCCATGATCAAATTGATCGTGTATTAGCAGAAGGTGATGTCAGGAGCCTTAAGAACAGACGAGCGTGCATGACAAGAGCTATGAATGTCAAAGAAGCAAGCGAGGTGTGTAAGAATAAGCCTGTATGGCGCTCTGTTGTTCGTGCTTACCCCGCAAGGGACCTGGCGTGAAGTTATGTATGTATGTATGTATGTATTTTATATATTTTTTAACTTAAAAGAATATTACTTATTTTAGAATCCTTATTCAATAGCTTATACTTCTTATGATCATCTATAACTTAGACCTTAAGGGAGTAATGAATCGGACTGTCACCACATTTTTCAATTTAGCTCTAATAATTTAAAATATATTGTATGTATGTGCTTATTTATAATAAGTGCGCAGTATTCTAAGGCCATTTGCCCCGCTATAAACATGAATGGCGCCAAAACGTCTCTCTTATCTCGGGCATTTCTCGGAGGGGCGGAAGCGGGACCCTAAAGGCACCGCGCTGTTCTTCAAGTGTGGGTCTAAAGGATCTCGAAATAAGGACTGGAGAGATCCCTTTGAAAAAGCACTACGTTCTTATAGCAAATGGACTGTGAGGAAAACTCGCAACCGATTCAGATATTGATTTTTATTTATCCGATAGCACTCGACTTCTTACGCGGGCTAGTTTAATCAATATCTTTGGACTATCTACTTGACATTACCGGGACCCATGTTAGCTCACTTTGTTATATGAGCCGTGACGTCCGTTTTACCAGTAGTAAGTGATTTCCTTAGTTAAAATAATGCAATCGAACTACTTTTTCTAGTTTATTATATGCTACTTCATGGCATTAAGAGAATTGTAATAAACGTCCTTGTTTGTACTTTAAGCGTTGATTAGACGTACTCTATATCCCTACTAACATTATAAATGTGAATGTAAGTTTGTTTGTTACGCTTTCACGTGAAAACTACTCAACCAATCATCATGAAACTTTGTACACATATTTTTGGAGGTATTAGAAGTAACATACTTTTTATGAAAAAAAAAAATTATACGCGGACGAAGTCGCGGGCAGAAGCAAGTTCAAAATAAATATCAAAACATATTAGTAATTTTTATTAAGAAACTTTTTAAATTGTAATTTAACTATTATACAGCTGAGATATCAAATTAAGTAAATGCCACACATTTCATCTTAAATACGTATATTTTTACTTTGAAATTAATTAAAACGTTATAGGATCACAAAAGTGTGAACCGATTAGTTATTAGAAATGTATATATTGTTACATACCGACAAAGAAATGAGCACAGGTGGGCGTATTGCTTTGTACTTGTACATTTTGTATAGCCAGGTGGCTATCTTAAAACGCAGTTTATTACCTTTCCTGCATTCGGAGTTCTTTTGTTTACTTCGTGTTTAAAATTTAAAAACATCTTATTGTTATGGTGCTTATTTTATGACTGTCATTAGTGTCGAACTAATTAATCCTTGTTTTTTATTGCATTGGGTCGAAGCTTGCCAGATGTGCGGATTAATTCAATGAACGCGGCCCCTTTGTCGGTATTATACAGTTTAGTATATAACAGTGCCCGGACGGAGGGGTAGGGCAGTCAACCGACGATTACGATACTAGCAAGACATGTGTAGTACTTTCGATTAGCGATATAGTGACGGACTTTTCGCGTGTAATTAAATCGTGCAGTTTTTTTTTATTTTTTTATTGCAGGAGTTCAGCAGATAGACTGCCCACTTGATTTAAATCGGTTAACATCGCTTATGGACATTTGCAACACCAAAGGTGCTACAAATGGCTGCTGCTCTCTTAAGGGAGACTGGAACCTGGTCACTAATTCTGGAACAGAACACAAGGTTGTTATGGCAGCATACTCTAGACCAGGGGTGGTCGCTATCCAGTCGACCAAATACCCTACCACCTGGCTGTGGGTTGTTTTGTCGCCTCTTACGACAGGCCGCCCGGCAGCGGAAAATTGTATTCTTTCTCCATTCCTGCACGGATTAAGTTTATACAGTATGAACTGGTTGCATCCAGTTTTATTTATACCTGATTTATACGTGTTTGTACAGTTCCAATAAACTCTATAGTAATTCCAACGGCATTTATTTTAATTCGAGTCCTGTAGCTCGTAACAATATTATATTTTCTGACTAACAAGGATGATGTAATATGTAAAATTAATCAAATAATATATTAAAATGCCGTTAGAATTACTATAGAGTTTATTAGAACTATACAGACACGGGTACAATATAATGACACGCGCAAAGCGAGTCACTAAATAGATTACTGAATGTACACAAGTGTTGCTTTGCTCGTGGTTATCGCTCGACTGCCTCGTCCATCAATCGATGCAATGCTTTATACTGTACAGATGCAATATGTCTGCCGGCCGCGTGGACCGAATTTTCTAGAATCACACCTGGCTAATGCTGCCATAAAAGATAACAATACACAATGGGCTGTTTTCTAGTCATAAATTTTAAACACGAAGTAAACAAAAGAAGTACAAATGCCGAAACGTAATAAAATGTGTTTCTACAGGTATGCAGGTAGGTATAATATTTAGACTATTTAAATTGATACGATTTAAGAAAAAAAAGAAAATATGAATATAAATTAAACTTTTAGAGGGTGTTGATAAGAATAGATAGCCTACACTCGATTTTGGGAGAGTGCTTAAATTTTCCCATAGATTCATTTTAATTCAATAGAACCTAATCGGCATGTTCGCGTTTTCCATATTCATGGATTAAACTGGCTGCGACGGATGAGTCGAATTCGTCACCAGTTTCACTCTGTGGGAAGTTTGCTCCTCATGAATATTTAAATGATAATGCAGTTATAATACACGCCAAGCGCGATGTTAATACCACATCTTATTATACACTCGCTAATTTCTTGAGTCTTGACTGTCATATTAACGTCTCATTTATTAAGAATTTGAGAATATGAAGTTTCGCTATAATTTCAAATGAGGATTCATTTAACTACTTAAAAAATAAGCATTTTGATATGTATGCAACACGCACTGAATATATTTCCAAATAGGGAAGATATCGAATTGACTGGATAACTGGCAGGAACGGTGAACATTTAAATAAATGTCAAAAATTGAAATCTTTATTGTCGTACGTTAAGTCACGTTTCATGTAAGAATTTATTGATGTATAATTTAGCTAAGTTCATAGGAGCACGTTCTACAGTTGCCACTTTTTTCGAAGTAAATATAGTATTTTTGCTAGGTATATGAAATAAAGCACGGCAACAGCTTCTGAGGCATTCGGACGTTTTCACTACGAAAAGGATTCCTAATAATTTCGAATTTAGAACGTTTTTTATGCCTAGAGCTTAGACCATTATGGTCTAAGGCCTAGAGGCGTCATATTTTATATTTAAAAAAATATATATTCTGTAAGCCACATTATGTACGAATTTAAATCTTTTTACGTCTTTCTTTCATTTGTACGACTCTTGTGTACTTGTAAAGCGAGGCTCGCCGTTGGGGCGGTTATAGTACCTATATTTGGAAAATCTTAGGTAAAAAATAGTACACATTTATTTATCACTAGGATATGCTCGCGACTTTGTCCGCGCTTGACTTGAAATTCCCGCGAGATTCCCGGGACACGAATTACCGCAGCATTCAAAAAATAATGTAAGTTATCGTATTAGAGAAAGTAGTGTCGAAATAAGCTAATTTTTATGGACCACAAGAACTACAAAACGCTTCTGGGAAAATTATTATTACATAAAATTTGCTATCCATCTGTGCCAAACTCAAATAGGAAATACTTTTTTCATATGACCATATATATATATCATTCCCAGAAAAAATCCCGCAGGATTCCCAGATTAAAAAGTAGCCAAACCTTAAGTCTAAGAATTTGCTGTCGATTAGCGAAAATCAGCCTTGTAATTTTTATGTAAATCGCGAACAAAAACACAAGAAGTCAAAAATAAATTGCATCGCGTTCTCTATCGTTGATAATATAGTCTATTTCAGTTGTTGTTTTAGTAGCTTCAATGTAGCGACAGGAATGTTTAGAAATTTATAATATTATAGAAATATTTATTTTATATGCTATTTACTTAATTATTGAATTTTCCATATGTATATAATAATAGTTTTTGCTTTAACCAGCATAGATATATTGCACTTAAAATAATCATGAGAGTCTGAACAAAAAGGACTATAGAAAATAAACTAAAAATATAGGATATTTTGTAATATATATATATAGTACAAATGGCTAAAATGTACTACGATACTATATTTTACAGCACTAGTGGGGGAACCCTAGTACGTTCATGCATTAACCGTAATATGTCAATGCATGAACGTCCTCCTATGTGAATACAGATAACAGATATCGCCGTTAGAACTGCCGATATATAAATGTGTGTGTGTGTGTGTGTGAGTATAATTTTCCTTCTTCTTTCCTTCACAGTCTTAAGAATGAACAGGTTGTCATAATATATGGATGTAAGTTACATGCGATAGTAATGAACATAAGACTTTTTTACCCCGAGAAGTGCGACAGTTTCTGCGGAATACCCATGTGAAGTATACGAAAGTGGAAAGCTTTGAAGTGTGAAATAAACAAATTCTTTTTTGGCATAATAGTTATCATGAAATGAAAATTGAGTAGGTATTCCTAAGAATAGAGTGTTACAGAGAAGACTAGCAGCCATATTTTTTCAACTTATTTAGCCTGTGTAATTTTGTTTCGTTATGCAGTGGATATAGGTGTAAAATTACGAAATGGGATGAGATTGTTTGTGAACAAACAGCGAGTGTCCGCTTATTAGAAGGGCTCAGCGTAATAAAAACATCGCCTTATTACAGCGGGGATATTCTGCCCCCGGTGGAACACTGAAATTTAAATCTGAACATAAAACGATTTGTTTTTGTTAACGCAATAAAAATAAAATCAGATTTAACAACGCGCGAGTTTATGTGTGACCGTTAACTTTGATAAATATAACCATTTATAAAACGAATCAAACGAAAACATCATTTTAATGGAATTTAGGTTTATTTTCATTGAACACATATTTGTGTAACATTATATGATTAACAAGTGATTCTATATAATTATAATAATACATAATGTTTTCACCTAATGCAATTTGTACTAGTGTCTATATTTACTTATTTTTTGTATTGTTAAGAGTTGCAGGACTCAAATTAAAATGTCGTTGGAATTACTGTGAATTTATAAAAAACTATATATATAAACTCGTATAACACAGGTACAAATATAACTGAACACAACCAGTCCAAACGTAAAGCACGATGCAATAAAACGCGCAAAGTCCGTCACTAAATAGTTTACCGAATGTACACAAGTCTTGTTCCGCTTGTGGTTATCACTCGACTGTCTCATCTCTCCATTGGGGCATTGGTTTATACTGTACAAATACAAATTGCCTGCTCGGCCACGTGGACTGAATTTCCTAGAATCACACCAGGCTAATGACTACCATAAAAGATTACAATACATAATTGGCTGTTTTACTAATCACAAATTTTAAACACAAAGTAAACAAAAGAAATCCAAATGCCAAAAGGTAATAAAATGTCTGCAGGTATGCAGGTGTGGATTTGTCTTATGTCGGCACCTAGGTCGTAACAGGATGTAGGTAGATTTTATTGCAAGGTAAGAAAGAGCTTTACGCTATATTCCCATACCTGCAGTTTCATTTTTAGAAAACATAGCTACATATAAATAAATTTCAATAGTAATGTGTTATAGTTCTATGATATTTACTGTTTTAAACTAAAGTTGTATTTTTTTGTAGAACATCTCATCTGTTTTACACGTGTATTTTCGAGTCAGAGCTCAGTTACTTGGCGTCAGTAGAAGACCTACAGTTAGGCCTATGGAAGATTTTATGAAATTAATGCATAAATGTCAAACAAGTCTAGGCTTAAAATTCTTTGTTACAAGTACAACAATTAAATTTTTTCTCGTAATTTGAATAAAATACTTCTTGAAGCTGTTGAGCTTAGCCTTGGTTCTATTACATAAGCCCGGCTTCTAACAGCTTTTTATTCCGTAAGTTCAGCTGACAGGCAGACGGCCCATTTGATGGAAAGTGGAAATCATTGCTTATGGACGTTTGAAACACCAAAGGTGTTGCCTTTCTCTAAAGGTAGACTGGAACTTGGCCACTAATGCCCGAACACATTTTAGATTGTAACAACAGCCCACTTGATGGAAAGCGGTTACCATCGCCTATGGACATTTGCGACATCAAAGGTGCTACAAATGCGCTGCTGCTCTCTTAAGGGAGACTGAAACCTGGTCACTAATGCCGGCACACAACCCAAGGTTGTTATGGCGACATACTTTAGACCAGGGGTGATAGCCATCCAGTCGGATATATGCTAATGTTTCCTAATTAAAAATGAAATGGCACTTTGAATAACTGAGTATTAAAATTGAAAACAGTATGTAAAATTTATAACACCATTTCTCCAATGCATTACGAAAATTTGCTCTCAGGCTTATAAATATTAATATTTCCTATCGCAGCTGTTAATTACCCAGACAACTACGGATGAACCCCACCCTGTATTCATTAGGGCAACCTTATTACCACAAACAAACTGTGCACCAAGCGAGGGAGGTATTTTGTCAACCGATATCGTGTTTAGTATCGCCTTACCAGAAACTGCTATAACACGTGCATTCAAATTTACAATAAAATTCCAATGCACATAAAATAATTTAGGATAAATAAATTTAAATTTCAGTTAATAAGATGGCTCTTAATAGAATGTTTTAATCGGTGGACAAATTTCTCAATTTTAAATAAATACCTGCCTTGACTTATGAATACTATTATTATTATTTTTGACATTTATCAGTAATTTTTTTTTCATGTTTCATTTAACATTATATATTTTAATTTATTGTCGGTTATTTTGTTAATTCAATATGCTTTGATACTCCAATGCCTCTGCTACACTTGGAATATGTTAGCGTTACTGTTTTGCCACAACGATGTAGCCAGGGGTTTAATGCGTATGTAACAAGTATATAGACACATTCACCAACGATAACATTACTCCAGGTGAAGAAGAGACATACCGTAGTTTAATATCTGTTATTTATACTAATTCTCGTCTTTTGCGTTTGATACCGTCTTTGGAATAGGAAATGTTTTGAGGAACTGTTCAGAATAGGGGCTTGAACCTCCTGCTGACATCGTATCGCTTGTCATCTCGTCTTTACCCGCATTTTCATCAGCCATCACGCTTTTTAGAATAGCGATTCTCTTATGTATCTTAGGGATATGCTTTGGTTTTTTAAAGGAATATTATATAATATGGGGTATTTAAGGAAATAATACTTTCTTTTCTTCTGTCTAACGAATACAATAAATTTAAATGGTATTTCTTTTAGCCAAATCGGCTAAAAGAAAGGGGCTCCTAATAAGAATACAGTCTAGCGAAAACCTAGTATCGACATATTTGTGAACACAGAGTATAAACATGGCACGATGGTTATTTGGTTAGTTAATTGTTCATTTTTTCACGGCTTTGTAAAATATTTTTATATGAAAATTGGTAATTTTTTCCCGAATAATTAAAGAGATCCCAAGCGATATAACGCCAACTTTTACGCGGACGAAGCAGCGTATGTATGTTTTATTCACAATATTGTTACGAATTGGCGGGACTCGAATTAAAATGCCATTAGAATTATTATAGAGTTTATTAGAAAATACAAACACGTATAACACAGGTACAACGATAACCGAACACAAGAAATCCAAACGTAATGCAGAGATAGTCATTCAATAAAATGCGCAAAGTCCGTCACTATTAAATTTCCGAATGTACATACGTCACGCCTGTATCGTAGTTGTAGCTCAACTAACCCCTCTCTTAATCAGGCCGTCGTTTCATACTTCACAAATGCAAATGTGCCCGCCCGGCAATGTCGACACAATTTCCTATAATGAGCTTGTAATTGTAATCCGCAATACCTGGCTAATGATGCAAGCGGCCGTAAACGAGTACAATAGAACAATAGACTGTTCTCCACAGTAACTAGAACCTAATTCCAATAAATAAGTAAACTAAAGAAGACGATCATAAAAGGATTACAATTAGTTTAAATGCCGACAGATAATAAAATGTGCTTTTACAGATCAGTACGTGGAATTTGTCTTTGTTGTGGTCTAAGTTGTAACAATATTATAAATGTTTGTCTAAACGTAGTTTTAATTAGAAGTTTATTCTGTAATAGACATGTTTTTGTTTAAATTTTATCGACGATTTTTTTTGCGGTACAAATATTTCAATTTTTCTTCTTCGGTCTGATCAATTTATAAGTTATTTGTAACGTTTAAGAATTAATTTTATGACATCTATTTTACGATTTCGAAGAATGAGAGTAGTGAATTATAGAATTATTTTTGCATAGTATAACATAAAGTAGCACTCCGCGTATGTCTATCTGTCTGTCTGTATATGCGCTAACTCTTAAACTACTGAACTAACTGATTTTTAAGCGGCTTTCACAATCACTTAGATTATTATATTTTTTCACTAAGGGTTAATATATAAGAAAATCAGTTCAGTTTTTTTGTAAGTAAAATACAGCTAGTTACGGGCTTTGAGCCGGGACGTAATCGAGGGGAAAACTCTAGTTAGTCACATTATTAATATATAGTCAGTACGTGGTAATCCAAAATAAAAACACTCATATGTTGATAATGTTAATTAAAATAGGTACATTTCCATAATTATAATTGGAATTTCTAAGTAGTTCTATTAAAATCCACTATTACCTTTTTTAATTTTATTAGTATGTTTCTGTCCACTTCATATACTTGAATATGAAAAAGGTGCATGGACGTACCTTAGAAACTAGATATGAATTTATTTTTACTCCAGACAATGAGAGATATCTTACGAGACTGGAACAGAAGTTTTACACTAATGAAGGAGTGTGGGAATTCTTTATCATATAAATACAGACTAAATGAATTTAATATTAAAACAAATTTAAAAGCTCAATTGTTCTGGCCGCTAAAATCTAGCTGTGATCATGATCATCATCATACATTGATGACTCATGTGTTAAAGCTTTAATGAGTAATTTTAAATTTATTCTTAATTCTTTTCAACTTTATTCAATAATTTGATTTTTTATGGTTACTATACTTTAATATACTCTATAAAAACCTTTTTTTACGAACCAAATCCACTTACACACCACGTGGGGATCACGGTAAAGGCGTGTGAAGACACGCCGGTCTATTGCCGGAATACCCACTAAAACTCTCAGTGCACCTTGGCCGCGGGAAGCGGCTATCGCCTGCTCGCATACGCACTGTAGGCGTCGACCATATTATAGGAGCCTATTATTATTTTCTCCGTGCAGTTTGGGTCATAAATAATCGGAGTGGTGAAGCGAATATTTCGCTCTTTCTTCCACTCACGGGCCTTATGGGCATGTATAGCATACGCATTATTGTTGTGGATAAGCGTTATCGATAGTGTATTTAGTTTTGTCATTTTGTGGGTTAATGATAAATGAAAGAAAAAAATTGATAAAACAACGTATTTATTAAAATAAGAATGATAATGATTTAAAATAAATTATTAATTAGGTATCTATGTATTAAAAAAATATAAGTAAAATAGTTTAGAATGTAACAAGTTATATTAAAAATAAATATAAATACTTATATCTAAGTTTAAAATTAACAGCAAAAAAGATAATGATTTTTATAAGAATGATAATTTTTCTTTGATAAGAATGAGTTTTCATCGATAATGGCGTTGCGCCCGCGCAACATGCTCACCGCCTTAGCCGCATTGAGGCCATCTTTGATTTATGACCCAAATTGCACGGAGAAAATAATTCTACTATAGTCTAACAGGATTATCGTCACTATACACTTTTATCAGTTGGAGAGAAGAAACGGTATAAAAAATACCTTAGCAAACCAAAAATAATATTTTTTTTAACAAAAACAAAACCGACTTCAATGTAAAAACAAAAAATAAATATTTCACCGACTTCTTTCTACCACATTTTGAAATCGGTTTTGTTTTTGTTGGGTATATTTTTTTTTCTCTTTAGTTGTAGTAGTTGTTTACTTAAATAGCTTTAGAAATAATATATTAAGCGCTTGTAGAAATTGTACTACACCGGCACGCGTATTGCTATCTCACTTTTCGGTGTAGACACCGTCAACAAGGTTTGTTCTCAATTTATTTGCGATTCACTCATCAGATGCTGACATGTGTCCATGAGACTATCTCGGGAGTATACTCAATCGAATAAAAAATAAAATTTTAAAATCAGTCCACAATTCACGGAGAAATCGTGTAACGTTCATGCAAAAATGCCTGTAGTCAATGTAGTGGCACGTGTATACGAGCTTTTTTCCCGAAGGCACCCCGTGTTCTTTAATAAGCCTTACACATGGTTTCTCTGGGATCATATCATCAGATTCTGACTTGGTGACCATGGAACCACTTCGAACCACACTTTTGAACCTAACACACAAACAATAGAAACATACAGATGAATTGAGTACCCCCTTTGGAAGTCGGTTAAATAAAACAGATTATAATCAAAACAAGTTAAAACGTATTTTTCTTAAGGCCGTGAAAATATTTTTAAAGAAGATTAAAGAATTATTAAATTGTATCAGATTGTAAGAAATTTTCTATTTCAATAAGCCGCGGTGTCACAAGACGGGGGCCACCGGCGTATTTCCACAGTGCGGGCGTCGGGCGGCGGCACGCAACACATTCGGCTCAAGTAATCTGCCATTAGGGCAAAAAGCTCTCCGCCCTTATCTGCGACTTCTGGACGATGTTTATATTTTGAGGGTCTACGACAACCTCTATAACGACTCGGCGCTTATCGTCGTCTGCATGTCTAGGTAATCTTCCAACCTACCTTTGTCAGCCCAAAATGTACTCTATGGTTCAAAGAAGTAATTCCCTGCGACAAAACATTTTTGTAAAGGTATCTATTTTATTCAACAGAAGGGAGCGTCTAAATTTAAATCCAAATTTCTTTAGCTTAGGACCGTATTGCCTTACTTGGTTGTATTATATCTCTATTTTAACAAAAGCTAACAACATACTATTGTATTTAAACTTATTTTCGTTTGCCGAGCACTAACATTAAATAAATAAACCATATTATCAAATATTACTTTGCTTTTTGGTGTAGGCTCTTATGCTTACAATAATACATTTCTTCTGATTCTATGATCTTTTTTGTATATTTACATTTTTATGTAAAAGGGTGTCTGCTATAAACTAGTAGTTCTTAGCAAATATTTATTTAGCCGATGTTATTTGTATCGAATATTACAGTACAAGTTTTCTTTCTTAGCATTCAGAAACCATTTTGGCAAAGTAATACCCTCATAAAATAGTCATGTCCATCCATCTATCTGTGTGTGTCACGGTGAATTTTATCAAAAACTACTAAGTCTAAATCGATGACATTTGCTATGAATGAGATTATGCAAAAAATTGAGCTGACAAAGTTTAAATTATTTACCACGAAAATTGGTTTAAACAAAATCAGATGAGTTGACTTTTTAAGATACAGGCGTAACTAAATGATTTAAGGTATTTATATAAGGTATTAATAAGGTTCTATAGTCAAATCGTAGACAATACATCTTCTTATGTTCTAAATAGTAACTATTACTAGAAGAACATTAGTGACCAGGTTCCAGTCTCCCTTAAGAGAGCAGCAGCGCATTTGTAGCACCCTTGGTGTTGCAATTAACATACACATGAATTAATTATTACTTTTAATAATACTTCCTAGAATTCTATATAATGTCTAAAATGAATAGTTTCTTAGAAATCGGGTGGCGTGAACAATTTAGTGAATTTACTATAATACTATTTAGAATTGGTTGCCCTTTGTTGTCGTCCTTAGCAGTTAGGCCTCGCTTAATGGATTGCAATCGTAATATAACAGCCTGTACGTGGCAATGAGGAAAACTCAAAATGTTCCTACAACACCCATTTCCATGTGGATTGCCGAAGTTGTAACATTACTAAAATCAATGTCTACATTTTAAGATTTGAAACGGGCAACGTTTTACTGATTATATAATTTAATAGTCTTGGAGATGAATTTTTAATTATATAGTGATTAGATTTGTTTGAAATATTTTAATTTGGTTGATATTAAAACTGTAATTGCTTTTAAATTATTCACGGTGTTTTTACCTCAGCTATACAATCTATTATATTAATCTTTACCAATGAAATTGAAGCGCCTATCTGTGATTTTAAAATAGATTCTGTCAAAAAAGTATCGGGATTGGATGATTTGTTTATAGCTCTAAATTATTATTTTTGTTGTTGTTAGATTAGCACAACTGTTCTTCATTTTGGCGCGGAGTTTGAGTTGCATCGGTCATTTATATTAAATAAAGTGCTGTTTTTAGTTCAATCATATCTAGAATAGAATAGAAAACACTTTATTGTTCACCACATACACATAAAATAAACAATTTACAATAATTATATTAAAGAGTAAAAGTAGGAGCAATGGGCGGCCTTATCGCTTTAGAGCGATCTCTTCCAGACAACCCGGGCTCTGGATTTTATGAAATGGAATTTCGCAAGTGTATCTAGTGTGTATTGCGAATTTCTATGATGGACCAAAACATCGAATATAGAGTTTGTCTTAAATTTTGCATCGCCAATGGAATTTCGTGTTCGGGGACACTGGAAATGTTATAGAAGGTTTTCGATGAATCGACAATATCAAAAACACGTGCCTATGAGTTGTACAAAGTATTCAAAAGCGGTTGAGATATGCTGGAAGATTTGTCTCGCCCTGGTAGGCCATCAACGTCTTCAACTGAAGTTAACGTCGCAAAAAAAAACGGAAATAGGGATAGAAAATCCTTATTCAAGTTTGAGAGAAATAGCCGCTGAACTTTCTGTCACGAGTCGATCCGTATCATTTTAAATAATCACTTGGGTATAAAACATGTTGCTCTGCAAGTCCCAAAAGACTTGAATTTTCTCAAAAACTCAATCGCCTAAAAGTCGCTAAGGACATGCTAGAACGAGTCAATTCTGACCCAACATTCATAAAAGTATTATTATTGGATTGTTATTAAACTGAAAAAACCACGCCAAAGTAGATCAAAACTAAAAGCCCTGTTGACTGTTTTCTTTGCTTAGAAGGTCTATCGGTAACTAAAGTATATATTTGAGCATTATGCTGCGTTTAAGAGAGCAAATTCGATGAAAAAGGCCAGATTTGTGTAAAAAAATCTCTGATTTTGTACCTTTTTTTATTTTTTTTATTGCAGGAGTTCAGCAGACAGGCAGACGGCCCACTTGATGGAAAGCGGTTGCCATCGCCTATATACATTTGCAACACCAACGGTGCTACAAATGCGCTGCTGCTCTCTTAAGGGAGACTGGAACCTGGTCACTAATGCCGGAACACAGCTCTTGAAGGCTGTTATGGCGACATACTTTAGCCCAGGGGTGGTAGCCATCCAGTCGGGCCTACCACCCTACCACCTGGCTGTGGGTTGTTTAGTCGCCTCTTACGACAGGCCGCCCGGCCGCAGGAAATTGTATTCTTTCTCCGTTCCTAATAAAGCGCCTTCTCACAAGGCCATCACTGAACGAATTTTTGACCAAAAACTCAATAAATACCATCGAGCAACCAGCTTCTTTACCAGATATGGCTCCAGCCTCCAGTCGACTTCTTTCTTTTTCCTAAACTCAAATTACCACTTCGTGGCACCCGTGTTCATTCGGTAGAAGGCATAAAGGAGAATTCGCAACGAAAACTAAACTAGATTCCAGGGAAAGCTTTAAAAAAATGTTAAGATGATAGGATTATTCGTTGGCGTAAGTGTATCGTTTCTGAAGGAGCATACTTAGAAAGTGTTAAATAAATTTGAATGAATAACTATCATTTTGTGCATTATTTACCTTTTTCCGGTAGTTTTTTGACAGAATAGTATATGCCAAAATTTAAGCGATATATACGATGCTATTTATATGATATCCCCTTTTTAGTCAGTCTGTCTTAGAAGAGTCTTAGAAGATTTCGGTAGTTCTTCATTTCAAAGCTCTGCTTCAGTACGAGGGAAATTCTTAGTTGCTAATAAAATGCTGTTTAAATAACCAGCAGTTTCGATATTTTGCATTAGGGACGATACGTCGGTCGACTCAGTTTCACGATACTAGATTTGAGTTTCGACCTACGTTTTAGGTTTAGAAATAATAATATAAGCAAGTACTTCGAATATTTGAATAATAAGATTTTTGGGAAACAAAATATAGGGTTTAATAGATATCTATTATATAAAGTGTAATAAATTAGAATATATAGTCTAGGCTCCGCCCGAACTTACAAAAAGAATGCCCAGTTAGCATATTGGTAAAAGTTATTTCGTTGTTCGCATTTTTTATGTCTATACATTTGTTTGTTCACTTTAGACGAATTTAGATTCAAACTGATTTAAAATACAGTAAGTATATCAGTGCAGTGCGTCGATTGGGTTGGCCGAAGCGCATGTAGATTGGTTTGATACTTTATGTCGTTTAAGCTTTGTTACGAGTAGATTGCACGTAATCAGCAACAACATCCTGAAGGGAGTAGCCGATAAAGACTGCTTGGGCAGTCTTTATCAGTGATTTGGTCATTTTTTAAGAAGCCTAAATCATTATTAGTCATTGATTACTTACTTAGATATAAGGAAAAATACTACTAATATTATTGTGTGTTTATCTGTATATGTATCGGACTGTGTTGTCTTTAATACATAAAGTATTCATATTGTTACGAGTTACAGGACTCGAATTAAAATGCCGTTGGAATTACTTTAGAATTTATTAGAACCATACAAACGCGTATAATACAAGTACCAATATAACTGGACACAACCAGTACAAACTGCATGATTCAATAACACGCGCAAAGTCCGTCACTATATAGCTTATCGAATGTACACACGTCTTACTCGTATCGTAATCCTCGGTTGACTGCCTCAACCCTTCGTTCGGGCATTGTTTTATACTAAACTATACAATACAACACTGGACCGCGTGGACTGAATTTTCCAAGAATTACGTCTGGCTAACGACCATCATAAAAGATTTCAATATACAATAGGCGGCTTTTCTAATTACACATTTTAAACATAAAGTAAACAAAAGAATTCCAAATGCCGAGTGTGCATCCACTTTTGTCGGCGTGTAACAATATTATTATATATCAGATCAAAAAGAACATGGAAAACTTTTATCCCGGTGTAATAATATAATAAATAGTTCTTGTGGGATATACATATTTGGATATAAAGCTAACTTGAGTGAAGGCGCGTGGGTAACCATGGTAATTATACAAATTTGCATAATAAGGTTTTAATTATAACTTGGATAATAAGGGACTGTACTATGTAACAAGTGGTAAGTGTATGAGTTAGACTTGTATAATACATGGAAGGTTCCTCTTTAAAATGTAATGTCTTATTAAGTCTAACGTGTAAATTAGACTCAGATTGTTAATGAAATATAAATCTATAGAGATTACAAGGTAGCATTGACACTCGTTAAACCGATTTTATTTTAAGCGCACACTTTTGTTATGTCATTTGAAGTTCAAACCGCTTTTTTAACTAACTTCAAAAAGGAGGAGGTTCTCAATTCGTCATGTTGTTATCTACGAGTATAATATAAAACAACGTAACCCTTTGGAGTTAACACTTGTATTATTCCACTCCTCATAAAATATCCATACAGGGGGCTTTAAATGAAAATCAATTCTTAAGGAGTCAACTCCACAAAATAAAACGTCTGCCTGTGGTTTGAAAATAGCATAAACAATTTTGGACATTTATTTCAGTTTTTTCTGTTTTACTTGGCACCGAATTCATCATGCTGTAGCTTAAATATTTATTTTTTTAAGAAGGCGCTTAAATATTTATTTTTTGCGTTTTAGTTTGAAGTCACTTTTATTTTTATTATTATCTTAATTTTACGTCTATATTTCATTTTAATATCTTGCGGGATTCGAAAGTTATGAATATAAAGTACAATTACAGCGCAAGTAAAGTAAGAAAGAAAATAATGCTTGTTTAAAGTTATTTAAAATGGAAATTATATACAGTTTAACAAAAGCCAAAGGTTAACTAACTCTAAACAGGCTGTAACTCAGCAAATGCTGGTTGATAATAATCAACGCTGATCTTCTGTTAATGCCAAAATAGAGGGAATAAATATATCATTTTTCAGGGAGAGATTCTATCAAAAAAATCAAAAATCATTTATTGAGTAAAACATAATTCACAATTTTTTCAACTCATTGGTCTCAAAACTAGATCGACCTGTATCTCGGGGACCTCCTTCCTAATGGTACAATGCTGATTGTGAAATTATTTATTACAGTTACATTCAATGTAAAGAAAGAAAAAAGAAATATGTATGTATTTGTGTGTGTATGTGTGCATGCGTGTTGTGTGTATTGTGAATTTGTATGTATAAAAAAGATAACAATGGCAATGAAATAAATAAGATTTCTGGATGTACATAATTGTGTTATTCTTGCCTATGTATGTAATTATTTAAGTTCGAGTGGAATCTTGCAAGTTAAATTTAACCAACTTCCTGATTTCCGATTGAGCTGAAATTTTGCACACATATGTATATCGCGTGACAATGCAATAATATGGTACCATGGAGCTGATTTGATGACGGAGTCGGAAGGCCATAGAAACTCCTGTACTAAACAAGATAAACCCGTCGTGTTTGGGCTCGTTTTACTTGTCTTGGCTAGCACTCTGCTGTTACATGATATCCAGGATCTCAAAAGCTTGTATTTAAAAACCTTTTTAAAAAAGCTTATTAGGTAAACAATTGTTCTGTCCCATCATAGTCAAGAGTTAAAAGCTAATTTATTTTATTTTAACTTACACTCTTGGTATGTAAAATCATAAATTCGTAATTGCCTTAAACGTACCCAATAGAACAATAAACTGTTTATGACCTGTGACGGGAACAGATTAAAGAAAACACGTGCTGAGCCGAGGCAGACCGAGAGCCGTGGCATGCACACCGCCGCCGGCCAAACGAGCCAGGGTTGTTCATCATGTGAACTTTGTCGGTTTATTTATTCCTCGGGTCTTTCCCGGCGCGGCTTAATGGCGCCTTAAGCGGTAATGTGTGGCCATAAATTAAACGATAATAAGTTCGGACAACAACACTGCCGTGCCGTTAGGTCGTAAGCACACGTGACATTTTAAGCTTTGGCAATTGGTGATTTATGGCTAGTTAGTTATTTGAAAATAATTTGTAACAGGTTAAGTACCTTTAAAATAACATTTTAATTGTGCTCTCAGTGCAGCTTTGGCCTGTACGCTTTTTAAATCTGTATTTTAGCAGTAAACAGCATCCTAGGTTCGCCTTCGGTTTAAGCAAAAATGCTTATAAGCCGATTAATAACATATTTAACTATGAATACCTACGATTTTATGATAAAGATTTTATATATATATTTAAACCTATATACCAATTGTCTATGCGCCCATCCATATGTATACGTCTTAGCGCTGAGTCCGGGAATGAATACACCACGCCTATTCAAGATGAATTCGCAGATTTAACACACAGGTCGTCAGTACAAGGTAAGCGAATTTAATGATATGCACATTATATCGTGGTGGATACTTCCCGGCCAGTATTAGAATACACGCTACTTGATAAAACACGCAGGCGTTAGCCACTCAATTATCTCGAGTAATGTCTTTAATTAATTATATATTAATTAGTGTTCATTAGATTATAATATTTATACATATACTTTTGAGAAAATATCAATGAACACTTAAACTGTATCTTAATGTTATGCGATGAAATATATTTAATTACTAGCTTCTGCCCGCGACTTCGTCCGCGTGGAATAGTAAAGAAAGTAGTTAAAAAAGAACCCCCGATTTTGAAACATTGTTCATTGGTGTGGTGTTTCTCTTATGGATAAAATCAGAAATTGGGACATCCGTAAGCGAACGAAGGTAGCCGACATAGCTCGCAAAATTAACAAGTTGAAGTGGCAGTGGGTCGGTCACGTCTGTCGCAGGACCGACGGCCGATGGAGCGAACGAGACATGGAGTGGAGACTCGGCAAACGTAGCGTAGGACGCCCGCCAGCCCGATGGACTGACGACCTGCGCAAGATAGCCGACAGGGACTGGATGAGGAAGACGGGAGACCGGGATATGTGGCGCGTACATGGAGAGGCCTACTTCCAGCAGTGGACTGAATTTGGCTGAAGAAGAAAAAATAAAGAAGAAGTTCATTGGTGCTCCGCTCTTATTGGTCTTACCGTGATGTTAAAGCCTAAGCCTTCCTCAATAAATGAGCTATCTAGCACTGAAAGAATTTTTCAAATCAGACCAGTAGTTTCTGAGATCAGCGCGTTCAAGCAAATAAACGATATGTGCAAATCCAACTCGTCCACGACAACTTTTTTTAATCGAGTAAGTAGTTACGAAACTCAAAGATGCAGATTTTTGACTACTACTAAAAATGACACATGAAAAATTGTTAGTAGTTGGATAAGCTAAGACTAACCGCCCAGCAGGATTCAAAATACGAAACTGTTGCGTGTGCCAGTGTCTTTAAATATTGTTGTTATGTGAATATATCGTACGGCTTGTATGGGGAAGTAAGCTCAATCTCTTACTTACACGCCTTCCCTAGTCGAGTACTGTCACGGTTATGGTTATTTTATGGCGCCATATACTTATTTTTATGAGGTTTTATGTATAATTAATAAGACATGTTATGGTTTGTTTGTATGAAGAGGTTATGTATGAACTTAATATACGGAAAATAATACTATCTACTTCTAAATAATATGTAGTGGAAGGAAATTTGTCACACATAAAATATTTTTATTTTCATATATGTACATATTTTCATATATGTATATATTTTGAGGTTGTCTGGAAGTCTGGAAGTGATTGCTTATTAGCGATAAGAACACCCTTTGTACAAAACTAGATATAATTTTAGTCTTTAAGAGAGATAAGGAGAAGGACAATTTTTAACTAGACGCGTTGCTGGGAAGTTTCTTGCCGCTTCTTCTCCTTAACAGCAATAACAAGTTGCGAAGCGGTGTATATAGACTAAGAAGTAAAATTTAATTTTAACCTATTTCTATGGCCTTCAAAAAGTGTTCTCCATTGGAAGTTATTTTAAATAAATACTTTTGGATTTGAATAAGTTCATGTTTGTATTGGTGTACAATAAAGTGTTATCTATCTATAATTACAAACCATCTGTCACAAAATTGGGCGTATGATACATGTTATAACAAATTCTAAAATAATTGCTACAAAAAAGACGTTGTTGAAATCCTTGTTACTATCCTGTTTTAAAATTAGCTACAAAATGCTTTTATTGATAAAACCACCTATTTTGCTGTACTGAAAATGTTTTTCAACTATATCTTAATGATGAAGTACTTATATGTATGTTAGACAGTTTTACTGTCTTACAAGAAAATACAATATTATGTAGGTACTTGTAACTATTCTTCGTAATTGTACGTGCGTAATATTGGGAATATATTGATTTATTTCTAATATTCTGTTTAAATACTAAATAAATTATTATGTCTTTATTGGTAATGGATACATATTTGAGGCTTTTGGTGTTTAGACCCTGGGGTTATGGGGTCGTCTTTATCAAGACTTATCATCCCATTGACTGATTGACTGATTGACTTATCATCATTCCATTGGTGGAAGTTTCACGTGATTAAAAGGTTAGCTGCATTTAGGGCAATGTATAAGCAATGCCTTTCAACTTGGAAACATTTCCGTCCGACAGCGTCTGGAGCCATATTTTGTTTATAAGTTTATTTCTCCCTAAGCAACTGTATACATATAAATATTTTATTTATTTCTAAGTATTATTTAAAAGGTTGTTACATATTTGAAATAAAAATATGTTTGAAACAATTTCATTGAAAGTTTTATTAGTTTGTTTTAAATCAAACATAAATTCAAATTCAAAAGTTTTTATTCAAAATAAGTTCCACTGGAGAACACTTTTTGAAGGTCATACATATAGGTTAAAATTTAATTGTACTGCGTAGTTTATGTACACCGCTTCGCAACGTGTTATTGCTGTTAAGGAGAAGAAGCGGCAAGAAACTCCCCAGCAACACGTCTAGCTAAAAATTGTTTTCCTTTATATTTGTCGTTCTATTTATATTTAAGTTCTTTTTTTTTAAAGTTTTATACAGAATTATGTTACAGAATGACTTTTGAAGAATTAATGGAGTTGTAGCAAACAGTGCATATTCAATAAGACAGAGCGCAATAAAAAGATAGAATATATTATTATAGTTATAAATATAAAGCAACGTACTATTTTTTTTGCAACATATCTCCATATATTCCTTACAAGTACGGCAAGATAAAAAAGTGCATAGAAAAGTGAATTAGGGCTTTCTTTAGTAAACAGTAAAAATGTGGAATGTCGTATTATTACTACTACTTCTTCTTCTATGGTTAGAATTATATATTAGATAGATAATAGATATAGATAGAAATATAAAATTTCAAAAATATACATTTACAATATTGTCATGGTAGAAACCTTCGATCAACAATAGTACTAGATAAAGGGACACGTACAAAATCAAAGCAAAAGCTGTCCGCGTGAATATACATTTATACAGCTACATTTGTTTACTAACAAACGGAGAAAAAAGTTTTAAAACAGTTTTAAGTTCAACCTAATTACAGCTATCGCACCTAAAGTAAAGTAAAAAATAAAGTAACATAAACATGTAATATAAAGTCACAAATCTCCAAAACATAATCGAATACTTACGATCATTCGTCACATAAAATGAGATGGAATAAATTTAAAATGTCGCTTGAAAATAAAAAGTCATCAGTACAATAATATTTATTCTAAAATGATACTTAAATCATAAGCAATAAGGTTTAAAAACATTTTGTTTACAATTTCGTGCTTATTGTATTGTTGAACTAGATGTAGTTCTTGGTATTACATTCCAATGCTACGAACACAGTAAGTATTGAAAGGCGTAGAGTTGCAGAATATATTTTTTGTTTTAGGTTTGTTTTATATGGTAGCAAATATTTTTGACCGATTCAGTAGTAGATACTATTTTACATTGCCGCTATTACAACAAATAGGTAATGTTTTTTTTCATCAGTCTCTTGTTTACATTTTGCAATGTTTGAATTTTTTTGTTTTATTATCTATGACTGCGAGCAGTGAGTAACTGTTTATTCAGAAACCTCGTTCTGGGTGTTCCAAAAACTGATATTAAATCTGATAATGATGCAACAGGAGAAGTCATAACATAAATATGCTCTGCTTGGTGGTGTCATGTCTAACAGAACATCAGAACTCGATGATAGAGGCTGAAAAAAATAATAATAATGTATGTCCTTAATTAATTATCTGCAATTGCGCGAATATACGTTACTGAAAGTAACTACAAATCTCAATTATCACTTAGCGAAATTGTTAGAGTATAAGAAATATTAAGTCTATTTTTTTGCTGAAATAATTTTGAAAAGATTTAAAGGTATTTAAAAAAAAATATATTTTCAATAAAATAATAATTTAGCATCACATATAATAAATTGACAACACCTACTGCTAAAAAATGACTCACTTGCACGTCAATATCAGATACTGAGAGTTTAGTATTGGGTGCTGCCAATTGTGCGTCCTTTAGGTTGAATCTGTGTTTTTGAAAAAACTCTTTTATAATAGATTAACATGAATTCCAATAACACGATGATTTATCGTGTCACAAATACATTTAAGCACAAAATAAAAACAGATAAAAAATTACAATTTGATGAATGTGCCTGTAATTTAGAAATGCTGTTTTAACCAATTGACGTTGGTTAGTATTTCCGGATATATCCGATTTATCAAAGTGATCCGAACATATGATCGAATTCTTAACTGGCTTATAAAATTCATCTCTTCTTTCTCTGGTGACAATCGAGATCCATTCTGCACACGTGCAAATGGATTGCTAAGAAAGCTAAAATAAAAAAGGAAAGCTAAGTATCTAATGAGAGTCCAACAAACAGACACTAAAGCAGCATTAACCAATTTAAACCAATCAATTTTGAAGTTCTGCTAACAAATTTTTAAAAATTATTACAACACAAATTTACTCCATGCATTCACTGTTCTGTTAAACAAAAGTTTGTCCATATGTTGGCGAGCCATGGCCAAACATTTGTAGCTGTGGTTTAAAATCGGTAATTTTATTCAAAATTTAATATTATTTATTAGTTTAAAGCTTAAAATATAACTTATACTTCATGTACTTACCGAAAGTAAGATACTCCGGCCGTTAATTTGCTTTTTCGGGTATTATTTTGCAACTTTTGAATACTCACTGCGGCATTGTGAGACGTGTTTACATTGGCTGTGTTTCAAGTAAACTAAACAAAATAACAGCTCACATTTCAAGTGAGCTGTTATTTAACGAGACGTATTTTTTGCACCGACCGGGTATCTAGTACTATTGTTGATCGAAGGTAGAAACAATAGGCGGCCTGATCGCTTAAAGCAATCTCTTCCAAGCAACCTAACTTAAGGAATAGCTTAACTTAATCTGGCGATGTAGGTGGTGTAGATCATTAGGTATATTAAAATAACCACACTTAAATTACTTTATAAATGAAGTACATACAAATATATATGTCTACATATATATATTAAATAGTCTATAGTATAAGAATTATTATTATTTAAGGAAAAGTAGTGTTTTCTGAGTGCGTTATTAAATGTAGGCGATGTTTTGGCCTCTGTGACAGTAAGAGGCAGCGCCTTCCAAAGTTTGACAACCTGCACTGTAAAAGAGTTATCATAAAAGGATGAAGTGTGTGCAGGTGTAGTGAGTTTACGATACGTATGAGTGTGCAAATTGTGGGATGTAGAAAGGCGAAGGAATTCAAAACGTTAGCTATAGCGAAATAATTAGCTATAGATACATTGCCTTCTATCATATATCGGACTTAATAATACACTATGAGGGTAACAATCTAAACTGTACGCTTGGCAAACTTCGCCACTTTGTCCCCCATGTTCCTTGGTCACAAATTACATTGAATATACATGTAACAATTGATCGATAAGTAATTACTCCTGGGACGACGGACTTGAGGCAAAGTTTTGGGATACCGTAACAAACTTCAAATATAAGGTAACCCGCGCTCGGTTAACAAAAAAAGTGAAACAACTTCGCTATTAATCATGGTAATTTTAAGACAGGCTAATACTACACAATGGAAATTTTGCCTGGAGTTATGGCACCGATCAATTTTGTGAGTTTGCTTTGTAAATACTAAAATACGGTTACTACCTATTGTTAAGTGGGTGAAATGTTAAAAAGGTAAACTAACCGTTCGTTCACATTAAAAAATAATAGAATCGGAAGCCTGTCTTAAATTACTAAAGCATTCCTATGGCTTTAACAAATTAAACTTTTAATCTCCCCTAAATTTAATATTTCTGTCTCCTAGATATGACCTAAAACACATACATAATTTACACAATTTAAATGATAAAATTAATTCTAATAAATACAAGAAATAAAACTATAAACTAATTTAGGACTATTATCCCCGCAAATTGCTAATGCGCTGGAATCTTGTCAATTAACATTCACGTGACGTCATCCGCAACTCGATATGTACGCGTACTCGCCGGCCAGTGATGATAACAGTACTGAGTGTTCGGCTACGGTTACGTCACCAAAATGGCGGCCAGGCGCAATAGTAATTTGCGAGGATAATATGTACCACATTGCTAACAGAGGGAAGTGCGCCCTGTTGGGCATTGCATTGCCACGCTGGATAATAATTCGCTGTTCGAAGTATAAACCAGCATTCTGGTGATTACGATTTGATTCTTCAGGTGATTATAGAGCTGATTCCTACCGCAGTCGATGAGAGTATTGCGATTATGAGATGTAACAAAGCCAGCGTTTTGGGCACTCTACTTATAAGACGGTAACTCAGTCTTAGTTTTCAATTCAATCATTATCAATTTCAATCTTAAGTGATTATCACAATATAATTATAAGATTCATTTAAGTTTTCGTTATTCATTATTTTCATTTATGTAAATTTATTAGCTGTGTCCATGAATTTAATCTTAATCTTCTCACGTATTATTCAATAAAATTAAATAATTTCTGTTAGATGTATATATCAGTAGCTTGTGCGAGCGAGGCCGCATGTAATGCTCTAGGAGAATACACTGATCCGTACCACAGCAACCCTATGCGACGCGGTGACGTCATGATAAACTTTTAAATTTAATTAAAATGTAACTCTTGCAATGCGATTATAAGTGCGTGAAATCATTTGGTACATAATATTAGTATTATAAGAACTTTTTTTTAAAATGTGAAGTGTTAACTTCACAAAGCGCTTTTTAAGATATTATAATATACCCCACGCATTTTCTTTTTTGCACTCCACGGTAAGACCCCATTCATCAGAAACCAAATTTATTAAATTTTATTTTCTGTTTTTTAGTTGGATTTTTTAATAAAGCGTGTTATTTTTTGTTTTTTTTTTAAACTATTATTTATTTTTCATTTTTTTGTTGATTTTTTTTAATGTTTTTAAATACAAGCTTTTGAGATCCTGCATATCATGTAGCAGCAGAGTGCTAGCCAAGACAAGTAAAACGAGCCCAAACACGACGGGTCTATCTTGTTTAGTACAGGAGTTCCTATGGCCACCTTCCGACTCCATCATCAGATCAGCTCCATGGTACTATATTATTGCATTGTCATCGACCTTTGATAGGTGTGCAAAGTTTGAATTAAATCTGATCGTTCAAAGTAGGACAAAATCGAGCTCAAAGGGGTCGGTTACAAACATACACAACAAACATACATACATACAGATGAAGCTAATAAAAGCGTGTTAAAAATCAAATATTATTATGTTATTTTATAAAAGAAATGCATAGTAATTAGTTTTTTCTTACAAAGTAATATTTATTTAATAAATATATTATTTATAACTTGTAGGTATACAAATAATACAAACTACTTTCGGTTACAGTACCGCTTTGCATTGTGAACTAATGTTTTAATAAGCTTTTACTTTCAAGCCGTTCGTATACTAACATCTAGCTTATACCTATAGTTATATTTGACCAGGGCCTAAATTACAATATCAGCAGAATGGTTGACCCCTGGTGTTTTAAATTTTGTATGAAAAAACAGCCATGACTATAGTGATTGACGATCCTGACTATATTGTATTAGCAATATTGGGGGCCAGAAATGTACGACTGAATAGACGGATCAAAATGTCACCATAATAATCGGAAGCTAAGATATTAGGAGAGCAAGCCTTTTTTCGACGCCTCCATTGAGATCCTTTATAAGCTTCTGTTCGCAGCACTGGTTATTTTGTTTTATTACACGCCTCCATTCCAAGCTATTTGATGATGAGTTTATTATTATATAGAAGTTGATATTGTTAATGAGTTCCATTTCTATCGGCTCAACGATTTTTTAGGTGCTTCGATAGTCTATCTTTCGGTAGTTAATTATAGTGCTTAAACAACTTTACATTTCTCTTTATTTAGGTTAAGTCAAGCAATTAGAGTGAATTTCCAAAAGTTTGTTATTGAACTATGCGTTGTTGAAAAATTGTTTGTTTATTAATTAAACCAACCAAAGGAGTTCAAAAATTTTTGCAGTAGGAATAAAGCAAAACTTGTATTAATAAGCTAATAATAACTTAATTACGTCCCTGTACCTGATTAATTAATTATACAACAGTAGTTGTAATTAACGGTAAAAAAGTCACGTAGTAAACTTAAACTATTCTCTGTTTTATATGCAGGTGAATCGTTCAAGTGGGCCTCTGTGGTCAAACCTAACTATAAAAAATAGCGCCTAAACTCACAGGAGTCTCGTAGCGGATTTTGACCAAAATAAAAGCGGAATCACTAGATTTTCGAAAAATTACCCAACCCACTTAAAAATATAATCCTAACCTAACTAATAACCTGTATAATTATATATAAGTTCTTATTTTTATTTTAAAATGCTACAAGTGTGCTATTATTGGTAGTGTTATAAATTATTATAATAGTCTCTAACCTTAGGCATACAAAATATTCTTTTTGACAAAGTCAATGCGTCTTACTACTAAGAAGTATTATAACGCCCTTAAAGAATCCCATGTCATAGCGCAGGGGGAAAATCGTGGCGGGAAGATCCTTTCAGGTCATTGTTGTACGCGAAACAAACGTGCTAGAGAATCGTTCCCTAGTAGTGGAGGAAATAGTGGTTAAAATCTCCTCGATGTCGAGCGATGCGGTTGTGGAAATTAGGCGTTGGCACCAGATCAAACTATTCCTCGGAATACTTCTAGTAGTATAGGCCGCACGACACGTACAGAGACGCAGCTTCTCAGAAGGCGAATAATTAGTGTTCCCTGATTGAGTTAGTATTGGGACGGAAGAGAACCATACTGAGTGAATCAGGAAACACTTATCAGGGTCGTATTAGTATTAAGCCAAAGCAAGGTTTACACTGAAAATCAGCGTTGTGTCGAATATTATGCCGGCACAGCAACAAGCTGAGTGCAAACCTTGTTTGCGGAAAATGCGGGGTACAAATTCTCAAAATATGTTATTTTTAATAGATGTTAGCAATGTAAGTACTTCGCTATTTCTTCAAATAATTTTTTTCTTTCTTTATTTCTTACTTATAGAAATATAGACAGAGGATATCGGTTCCGCAACGCTGCTGCACCGAAAAATCAGGAAGCGGCCTAAGTTGTATAAAAATGAACCCACCCAGAAATAATAAAAAGTGAGTTATTGACACCAAACTGATCCGAATCACCTAATCATGTATTCAGACTCTGACATAGAAAAATTATATACTATAATCCAATATATATAATCCAACACATATATGTAATACCTAATTTAGATCTATTCCGTGATCAATTAATATTCCGTATATAATGTATTTATTTTCAATTATTAGAAGAACTTCAATAATTAAGATATTGAATGTAATTTTTATTCTTGTATTTTTATGTTAAGCTGTGTATTATGTTTAGGTTTCATTTGCTGTACAAATTTATATTTGTAAACATAACTATGCTCTTACGAAATCTGTAAATAACACAAAAATATTCAAGAATATCTGTATATTTAAAAGATCTGACATAAAAATAATTAATTACGAAAATTGTTGGACCTATATGAAATTTTTCGTAATTTTAGTAAATAATTTATGCCCGTCAATAATTAAAGACACAAATGAAATATATATCAAAGCTCTGAAGGCAAAAGAACGAATCAGTATTCACCAAATTCTAATTTAGCTAGTGACCATAAGTATAAATACAACTCATACTTAAAAATGTGTTTCTAGAAATTAATTTCAAATGACTGATATATCTTGGCACAATTGGGTCCTATCAAAAGCCTCTACAATCAAGAACGTTTCTCTTGTTTTTTTATGATAAATAGGTTCCCGTTTGACTACCGTTACGCCTAATGTCATACGATGATGTGGTCGAAATTGGAACACAGTTACCTAGAAATAACCTATTTAAGATAGCCCGTTTGTACTTTGCAGGACACTGACTCTGCTAGTGCAATCCACAGTTCTTCTTCTTATTCGCTAAAGGAACGTGGAGGCGAAAAGTTTTGTTCGCAACGGTAGTGTTTCCACTGAAAACGATGCCGTAGACCAGAACGCCTTGTTGTCCGAAGATGGAACGGTTTAAAGGGAATCATTTAACATTTTGTGTTGCAAATGTTCATAGACAATGATCACTGCTTTTATCAGGTAAGCCGTTAGTATCGTAACTTAACTGACTGTGCCTAAGGGTTAAATCTTATCTAGGAATTTACATTATTGTTACTAATTTTTTGTTTCATCTATTTCCAATTGCCACAATAAAGCGATTTTGACAAAGAGCTCAGGGATAGAAAACAAAGGGACTTGGAATAAAATCTTGAAGGCCCTACGTAGACATCTTTGTCGAAACTTTCTTTGTTATACTTTGACTTTGACCCAACGTAGCATCAAAGAAAAATAAATAACCACCACTTTCATCTGCGATTAATTAATTAATTTTAAAACATCAGAATGTAAAGACGCTATCAAAATTTCAAGTTCTACTTTGCTCCGTTCTCGAATATTAATTTATTATTATTTACGTCAAAACGTAACTAATAATGTTTGCTCGTAAAAACTAATAACAATAATGAATCTGTAAAACAACATATATTGTCATGAATATGAAAATAAATTAAATAAAAATAAAATAGCATCATTAAAATTATTATCACATTTTAGTTTATTATTAAAATTATAATATGTAATACTCACAAATCCTTATAAGAGAAAAAGTCCACTTGAAACAGATCGATTCAGTCAATAAGATCACCTCGGTTGAATTATTTTTATTAGATCCAAAACGAATATACTGTTTTGAATTTGTTTTTAACAAAATTAAATGTAGCAAGACAAAAGTTTTCGTAGAAGTATCGTAGTCGCTACGGGGCTACGGGTGTGCGTAGCGTAGCGTCCGCCCAGATTCGAGTGGCGCGTCGCACTGAGCTCTCGGCGGGTCTCAGCGGCTCGTCACAAGACAATCTTTACTATACAGTCTGGTCCTCAACAGACAACAGCAAACTTGTGAGCACTTTCACGGATAAAGGGCGTAACGAGAGGATTGTCTTACCCTCGCTCTTTCTAATAGTCATCGCTTAATTGACTACGCTTTAACCTGTTAGTTGTTATTATAGTGAATAAATTCCCAATAAAGGTTGTAAATTATATATGTATTAACTAAAAGATCAATTTATATTGTTAATGAAACTTTTTTTGAAGTGAAATTTCTTTAGAATCGTTGTGATTTGAAACTCAATGAAACGAAAAAGCGAGACTGAAAAAAACCCACATAAAATTCAACTTTATTAAATTCGAAATAAAATAAATTCCTCTTTATTCGTTAATTTTTAATTCAAATGAAATTTACAATATTTCAAATGAATTTTAACTCTGCCTGTATAAACTTAAGGAAGATATTCTTTTATACGGAGATCAAAGGAAATTGTGCGTAGCAGTCCATTGCATTTTGAGTTTTTATGCTAGTGATTTAAAGTGTAATGTAGATTGAATTATTAGGAATAAGGGTCAAAATACCTAAGAATAAAGAAGTCTATAATAGAATAGAAATGCGAAAATTCTTCGAACAAAAAAGAAATAACAAACACATAAATCTATAATAATAGATACTGAGTCTGCGATAGAATGAAACAGAATACATTATATTTAATAATTTTAAAACTATGCTGACACAGATATTGTGATAGTTGGAAATTTTTTGGAGTTTGGAAGTGAAAATTCTTTAGAATAGTTGTGATTTGAAACTCGAAAAATCATAAAAGCGACACTAATAGGAGATAAACATATAATTATATAGGATTAAGCCGGCGAGAGAGTGAGATAGAATTCGTATATTTATTATAAATGTGAAAGTGACTTTGTCTGTTTGTTTCTTTGTTGCGTGCTCCAATCCGTAACAGAGTAAATTTTCTAGTTATTAATGTAATATAATGTAAATAATAACTAAGCGTATCGTATTGTTGCGATTTGTGAACTATTGGGTTCTGAATCTAAATAGTCATCTAAGCTATAGTATGTTCATGTTACAACTACGTGTAGAATACGGAACTTATATTGATGTATTCATAAAGAGCAGTTAAAAGCGAAGATAAAAATCAACGATGGACATAATAAAATATGCATTAATTTTGTTATTGTAGTATTAGATTTAGAATGTGGTTTTTCAATAGTTTTTGAACAGTAAGAACAATTTTCTTCTAATATTTGCGTACATATACAACGATTTACTGCACAGACACACGCACACACACACACAAACACACACATATATACATATATAATTATATAGATATTAGCGAATAATTAAAAATACCTGCTGATCACCTACTATACCCTTTAATGTAAACGTTTTGCTCCGTGCTTTATTGAATATCTAATTACCTTTAGTATTGTTGCGAATTCACAGGATTCGAATTAAATGTTGATTGAAAATTCACAAACTTTATTAAAAGTACACATATGTAATTTACAGTTCTTGCAAATCCAATTAAATATAAAAATTCTAATTTTTAAGGTAGCAGGTCGTAATTACATAAAACGCGCAGTCTGTCGATGTGGGATCCCACTTCTTAAGTACAATTAACAACGTCTCGATTGCAGTCGAAACTTAACTAAACTAGACTCTCAATAAACATGCACAAATCATTCATTGGTATCTTTAACTTGTAAGCTTGATTCAAAACAACATGCCTTCCAAGAAGTTACAGCAAAATTAGAACACTAAAAACGGTCCATGATTTTACTTAACGTCCAGCAATAAACACAAGAGAGATTAGCGATTGACAATACATGGTTAGCTACATTTCAACGCTGAAAATAAGTGCAAACAATTGATAGTGAACAATTAAGGCAACCATTAAAATAATTACAGATCATTTAGATACCATAATCCGTAAATATAATAAGTCCGTTACTAAAATGTACACACGTCTTGCCTCGCTTGTGTTATCGCTTTGACTAACATCTTGCTCGTATCGTTATCGCCACTCGACGGCCCATCCCTCCGTTCGGGCATTGTTTTATCCTGAACTATACAATACAACACTCGCCCGCGTGGACTGCCTTTTCCAAGAAAACGTAATCTGCACACCTGCGGCCATAAACAAGTACAATAACAATAGAATGTTTTCCTTAATTACAAATATTAAACACGAAGTAAACAAAAGAAGTCCAAATAAAAATGCGGGAAAGGTAAGCCACCTGTGCATTTACTTTGGCGGCGTGTAACAATAATAAAACACAAGTTCAAAAAAGGATTGTCAGTTCGTCAAGTACGCCATTGTAGCAGTATAATAAATGTAAAAATATCTAATACTTTCAAATAAATGAATGCAAAAGTTTACTGGAAGTATCCAATCTATACTCACATTAAAAAGATAATGAAGTAATGACTCTAACTAGAAAGCACTCAAATTATTCTGTAGAAAATTGGATGAGATATCATTGTGCTAAAAAGCTAAAATCACATAAGTTCACCTACATATATGTTATAATTAGGTCCGAGCTCCGTAAGGGATCTTTTGCTAAATGCCGAGTAATGTGAATAACAAACTCGCTAACTAAATTATATGACCTCTTCCGTCCTTACTTTTGCAATTCTAATTGTTATAAAAACATGAAATACACTAAAGAGCCCCAAGACGTACGTACGCGCGGAACATGTTTTAACAACCGACAAAAAAGCGGTAGCAGAATAAGAGTCGCAGAATTTACTCCAACTTTGAATTCTAAAGGCCTTTCTCTAAAATACGTTTATTTTCGTCGGAGGCGTACATAAAAACAGGCAAATCACAAAACAAGATAACATTCGCTAGGTCTTCCACTGCGGGAATCTCATTTTCAATATGTTTTTATAACTTTCAGTGAGGAAATGAGGTGGTGCTCCGGGGCGCGCGGTGGCGGCATTGTCATCATAAACCAACCCAGGCCTCCTTCATAAATCCCCACCAAATGTACCTTTATACGCATTATGCCATAACACCGAGTATTCTTTTTTGCCTCACAATACATTTAAACCCAACAAATAACTGGTATCTGTTTTCTCTTTATTGGTTTTTTGTAAACACACGTATGTACATAAGATGGAACGTTATTACTATGTTATATATGGTTAGGGGCAAATAATCTTGTTCTATTATTTTTTTGCAGCACTCTTGACACTTATTGATTGAACTATTATTATTTCTGATTACGTTCTAACATAGATCACTGTTACTGCATAATGGGGATCATTTCGCGCATTTACTGCTTGGTAAGGTGCCCTACAGCGAAGTATGGAGTTTTTTTTGTTCAGATATTGAGTTTTAATAGAGGGGGATTGCTGCCTTATATTAAAGTAAAAGTAAATGTAATTTTTTGATTAATTAGTAAAAATCTTCGACCTTCGCACCGAACTCAAATCTCAATGTATGAAAAAAGTAGTTAGTGTAGTGAAACATTAATTTAATTTAGTGATAAATGTGTTATAAATAGTATGTATAGGTATACATTTAGGTGTTTTTAACTATGTTTTAGCAAAGACATAAGCAAATTTTAGTAATATTATTGAATATTGAAAGAACTAATTTGCTCGAAAATATCTTTCTGTCGCAAATTTATGCGTTACGTATTGTGGTTCCAATTTAGTATTTATAGAAGTTAATTGTGGTTTTTTGTGCAAAAAAGACGAGCAGCTTCTGCGCACTTCAATAACGTATGCATTACAAGTAAAACTTAAAAAAATAACTTTTTTTTAAATATAATGACATTGCGGAGGCAGTTACTGAAAGTAAAATTTAATAATAACGTATATGGTTTTTGGTTTTTTTGGATAGACTACTTAAGGAATTTAAATGGCACCAAATTTTGACTATCATACTATCATAGGACGATAAATAATTTTTCGCTTCATCCTTTAACTAGTAGGTTAGACATATTTCCCCGATTTTATCTCAATCACTGTTGCTTAGCTGCTGTTTACAATCCCCTCTACTGGAGTGAATGAATAACAATTATTCACAATGAACTTAAATCTTAATAAATATAAACTACAATGGGTGATTTAACCGCTCATAGTGATCTCTTCGCAGCTACCCCGTGTCCAAAAATGTCGTTAAACAAAAATTTAAACACTTTGATTGTGGTAGTAAAACAAAGCAAAGTGCAAGCTGAAGTGGTAGGGGCCCGCGGACAACTGTTGCAAGATGAGAGAGTGGTTGAGTCTTATGGTGGAGAGGCACGTAATGTAGGAATAAAAAGTGGAGGGACATATCCCTCCACTTTTACTTACTTATACTTTTTTTTGTACGACGAAATTAATAATAAAATATACTGCATTATTATATGGTGTAGACAGGGATAATCGCCGGTCAGTGTCACGCCACATTAACATTAAATTTGTCAAGGGGCCTCTACGTGTTGGCTTTCCCATGGCCCCACGCAAAATACATACATACATTACATTATATATGCTATAAATATTTTTTATTTAAGAGACTAATAGTGGTCAGTAACTTATCCGATTGTCAATTGGTTAGAATAGGAGTTTTCCATACGCAAACAACTTGCATGGCAAAAGAATTTCCAAAGAAAGAATAATTGTATACAGGTATCGCTGGCAAGAAATTTTCATTGAGAGGTAATTACTGAAATCAACTACTTTTAGGTTATGCCTTATTTGTTTACCCATGAAAATATAATGCATTTGAGTTTATTTAAGTATTACTCAACCAAGTATAAGAAACCTATTAAATTCCGGTCTTGCCCCCAACAAGGAAAGTCCGCGTACAGCCTTCGGTAATAATAGAGATAAAATTTAATGCAAATAGAATAGTATAAATGTTTTCGAGACAAACAAGACCAAGTTGGTGGCAAATGGAAAATTAAATTAAAATGAATGTGGTTGCGTAGGTTGTACTGCTATTTTGGCACTGCTGAAACGGCGTCTGACGAGTAAAATATAGCTCTGCCATGCGCCCAGGATCTTGTATATTTAAATTTTATATTAAATAACATTCTACGGTTACTTTTAGGACTCTGTCTTTAAAAATAGCCTTCTTACATTTAACATTGAATCATTTGGAATCACAATATTAATGAAGACATCAAAAATTACATTACTATATTTAGCTATTCTGAATCTTTTTAATCTATCGTTTAAGTTATCTATAAAGATAAATGAAATTTAAGTCTCTGTTTCTAATATCAAGGAGTGATAATTCGGTGCAGGAATGAAATTCCGAAAATGCAATTTTTAAAAATTTTGTCTGTCTGTTCGGATGTTTCGGCTAATCTTTGAAACGGCTGGACCATTTTGATGGGATTTTCACTGGCAGATAGCTAATGTTACAAGGAGTAGCTTAGCGAAAAATAGTTCCACGCGAACGAAATTGCGGACACAGCAAATACAGGCATATAAAAGATCATTATACACTTTAAACTGTTTAAAGTGTAAACGTTAAAATACTGCACTGGTTTCACTAGTCATATTTACGTGATAGTATTTTTAATTCTTATAATTATACTTATTAAGGCTTATATATTATATTAAAAAAAAATGTATTATAATTGTTTCGAATATCTTGAATCGAAAGAAAGGGTGGAAAAGTTGACAGAGACCGTAATATTTTTTCTGGAATTTTCTTAATGATGTTAATGTTTGGCCTCTGTAGTTCAGTCATCTAAAAGTTGACAAGCCTAGTTCACTTAGACACAGAGGCACTGAATTCGATTCCTGGCAGATAAAGTTTCGTAAAAAATCGTACCGTTGTCTATTTTGGTATGGATGTCTGATGAGATCAACTCCATATTTGTGATTTGTATATATCCCGTTATACAAGTGTAACTTGCTAGACTTGGGAATATACTATAAGCACATATAGTACGTGTATGTTTATGTTATTTTAGTGTACGTGTATGTTTGCCGATAGTTAAAAAGATTGCGAATGAAATCGTACGTAGTTGAGGTATATATTAGAAAAGTGTTGCGAAGAAAGTAGGATCATAGTAAATCAGTAAAAACATATTTAAAAGTTTGAAGCAGGGAAGTTTTTCAAGTGTTCAACAGCGTGAGGGCGAAATGCAAAATCTTTTCTTGCTCATTTTTCGCCAGTCTCAACATAATAACCTCTTGTTGACTGTGCTGCCCCCTCGCGGCCCAGCCACTCCACAAGCAATAAGACAGTAATAAATGTTCAGATCCAAAGATAAGAACAAAAAGGAATATAATAAGTAGATATTGTGAATCGGTACTTGTGAGAGTTCAATATTATTGCTTCGGTCAATGATAGAAAGATGCGGACCTAATAAGTTTGCTTACTTGACATAAAGTAATGAGATTCAATTGTGAATGTACTTCAAATATAAATGTACACACAAATTACCCATGTTCCATATTTAAAATATTCCAATTCAATCATTTTAAATTATAGAATAGAATATACTTTATTGCACACAATGTTACAAAATAAATTCGTACATACAATCGTAATGCTAAGTACAATGGGCGGTCTTATTAATCGCTGGGAGTGATTTCTTCCAGACAACCTTTGGATGGACATTTATGTATATTTGATTGCATCCAATTAAGTTAATTGGTCTTATTTAAATTAAATATTAAATTAAAAAATTACTACACATTAAGATGATATGAAAAAGTAACGTGTAATAGAGATTTTCTAAATAGTTACGCGCTGATTTCAGAAATGGATTTTGATCTTCTTTGTAAATGTGGCAAAATGGATGACGAAAAAAAAGCCCAGAACACTCTATTGACAGAGGATAACATTATAGAGAGGGCTCACCGAATTGTTCTTGCTTGATCAATGACGTAGCCAGGAGGCATAATACAGTTAGAATTTTTGGCTATAATTTTTATAGGTCTTGTTAAGAGCAGCAACGAGGGTGGGGCCACGCGCACGTTGTAGATCAGCTGTATTAGATTGACGACTGACTATCCGCTAGGTGGTGAGTCATTTTTAAATAGCGAATTATAGGATAAGGAATGAGTTATTAGGAACTGTAAAGGTGTGAAGGAAAGACATATAGAAATTACTTCTATTATTACGTGATCCATTTGCTTACTATACGGCCAATACACTAAATATGTAAAATAACCATTCTATTCTAATTTGGGGATTTGGTCAATGTCACAGTAATATAGTAAAATAATTAATTACATATTCATAATAATTATTATGAATATAGAGTTGTCCAAATTTTACTTTTTACGAGATTTTATTTTTTCTAAAGAGTGCTTTTGTGTCAAAGATAAAGTACGTCAAAGCTTTCTGTACTATATAATGTACAGAAATTTACGTATTTTTTTGATCGTTAGTTAATTTTTGCGTTATTAGAATAAATATAGGTCCATTTTCCGCAAAATCCATTTCTGAGGCCAAAAGTATTTTTATGCTAATGTTAATTATTGAAACTATACTTACTATGAATGTATACTTACTATGTATGTATTTATCATAATCGGTTGACTCTTAAGTCCCTGAAGGAATTTAAAAAATCAATTATAATTACAATCAAACAAAGCCATTGCCAGATATGTATACATACATAGCACAGAATAATGTGGACTTGAACTTTTATTTTTATTGCACTTACAAATTAATCCCATTATTGGCGCATACATGGTCTTTAAAATATGCAGACTATTAAATCAGGCATCACTAATCTCTTATATTACATTAAATTTTTGTGTGATCTTTGTTAAAATAAATAAAACTATTTATTTTAACAGAGATCATATTAAATACTGATTTTTGTTAAACGTATTACCTTATTTAACAACTAAATCTAGCTTTAAAGTGAAATACTGATATTTATGGAAAATTACGTTTTGACGGTTTTAAGTGCCGTATTTTCTTTGATGTCTATTTTTATTTTGACGTTTTCGTAATCACGGAAGACAAAGTGATCACCACTGAAAAGTGGCCGGTATGTCAAAAAAAAACGATATGTGTGCTGGGAAACATACATAGCAGAAGTGAAACTTCAACGAACAAGTGCAAAAACGAATCGCCACGGACAAGTAGAAAAACAAATGGCAATGGACAAGTGGCAAAAAGAATTGTAACAAAATTTAACTTGAAGTTTTACAGGCAGAACATTAATGTACTTGTCCAATTTGAGAATCTGCCCGTAAAACTTCAAATTATTTTTTTTTTGCGATTTTACACTTGTCTCTTGCGATTCGTGTTTCCACTTGTCCGTAGAAGTGTCACTTCTACTATGTATCCTGGCACATAATTGGATTTTTCGCAGGTTTCCTGTAAATTATAATTTGGTTAGGGAAGGTACATTTTAATAAATGCATTTTTTATTTAAACATATTTTATTTTATCAAACAGAAAAACTACATTCAATCCGGAACCAAAAAAATATTAATAGTCTACTCTAATATTATGCCGCCTTTCACCTCGCGATATACCTTCTACCCCCTCCACGAGGCCGTAACGCTTTTTTTGTGACAAAAAAAAATCCTAATATAAATTCGTCTATATAGAAGTTTCACTTCAAAAATTACCGCGCATAGAACCATTACAACGTAGTTTTAATTATGTGTACTAGTCACGACAACTTATGAAAATACTATCTAGCAAAGACTTTTGACGTAGTTGAACAAGAGAACTCTTGTAATTATATTTTTAATATCAGACTAGAAATAAAAAGCTAATTTACTGGTAAAACATAACAACCGCACAAATGATAAATGTTGTTAAACATAATAATTACGATGTTATTAATGTAACCACATAATCGCAGTCATAAACGGGCAATGAATAAATAATTTTCGAGTCGGATGAACGCCAAAGGATCGCTCGGTAGCTTCATTTCGAGCGGCGTGGATTATCCATATTATCCCAAAATCTCGGAAAGGCAGCCGCTTGCACACTACAATGATCGCCGTTCATATAAAATTAGTTCGGTTTCTAATAGTTTCTTTTCAATCCGCAGGTTAATTACAAAGTTGAATGTCGTTTAATTACTTTCAGATTATTGCTTGAATTTATTAAAAAACTTTGCTGTTCTTCTTCTATTTATTTACTTTCCTTTATCAACAGATGGAAATACATATAAAAAGGAATTAATTAATGATTAGAAATCTCAGAAATACATATTGTACTAACTTTTCTCACAATTCATGGTTTTTGAAAGTATGTTTTTAGCTTGTAACTAATTGTATAAAAAGAAATGTTCAGTCATTCCATACCAGCGTTTGCACGATATTCGCCCATCTGACCAGCTCTGCCGCAAGAGAAACACACTTCCACATGTCACAGACATGTGGAAGTGTGTTTCTCCTGTACGATTCTACGATTGATATGATATCTACTATTGTACGGAAAAATTTATACGTACTAATATATAAATGCTTCGTATTTAATGTTTGAGCGGATTTAATTTAAGATATACAAACAAAAATTTATGGGATTTTTATGGTTAGGTAGTCATTTTGACAAATACGGCGGCCTTATTGTAATTGCCATGTTCGGCTGATCGTTTGTCTGTCGATATATCAGTTATGTTATAGTTATTTTCTCGGAAACCGCTGGATCTATGTAGATAAAACTTGACAGGAAGGTGTAAGAAGATGATTTCTAAAAAAGTCAAGGCCCTAATAATGTTTAAAATATAATTTCAACGAAAATTGATATTTATGATTCCGTAGTAAAATGAGGAATACTTTGATGTTTGTAAATTCTACGGAATCCTTTACTGGGCGCGAAGCACGTCCCAAATATACTTTATGTGTTGTTTACAGATAATTTAGGTATAGATTTTTAAAGAAAGGTAGTGCTTCCTAAGTAGATTCTTAAACGTCACTAATATTCTAGTCTCTCTGTCTTTAAGAGGGAACGCAAAATGCAGTCCCATTTGCACTGTAAATAAATTATCATAAAGTTATACTATATGTTACAGATACTTCCATCGCTATAATCAACTCAATTAATTCCTGGAGTTGTCTGAAAGAGATCCCGTTTTAGCGATAGACCGACTTTTGTGCCTAATTGGTGTACAACAAAGAGATATCTGTCAAGCTATACTGAAATAGAAATATTCTATTACAGCATATTCCAAATGTAATAGTTTTAGTTTGAGCTTTATTTAAATATCTACATATTGAACCTATATTGATATTATTATACATACATACACACATACCTTGATATTAAAGTGCCTTAGTTTATGTAATTCTATCTATGCCTGGTCCTTCTTCATACAGCGCCACGTATCATAAAATTTTTGCTAAGGTCACATGACACAGGTACAGTTCGGGTATGCCCCGATAAGCTTTATTGTCACAACGTAGGTGAGACACAGCATTGCCAACGAAAGGCGTTACGGTAAAACGTTTCAAGGGTTTTTCGTCTGTTAATGGAAGTTCTTTGTACGGACGCTCCGACCGGCCGAACGGGGATGACTTGAAATCGGATTAGCGTTATCGGGCATAGAGCGTGATAGAGTCGTCCGAGCATTATCTTTCACTGCAGACTCCCACCGTTATCCTAGAAATAGTTTTAAATATCAATTTGTTGTTTTTTTTTTAATAAAACTCGATTTATATAAAGACCAGTGTACCAAAAAGAATCTTTTTAGAGAAAATGTCATATTTTATCATTACTTTCCTAAAGTGTTTATTCAGTCTATTCTGACAAATAAAAAATTCTGTGTGTGTGTAGTTCACACGTCTGTGTGTCACATAACCACCTTAGAGACGTGGTGGGAAAGTTTACTTGGTCTGAGAAATGAACGCCGTGAGCGAATTATTGAATTCTGCATCAATAGGAAATTAACAATCCTCAACATCTGCTTTCAGAATTATCCGAGGCGATTAGATAGGTATATGGAAGTCCCCTGGTGATAAATTCTGGAATCAGATTGACTATAATCTGATTGACAACCGCTGGAAATCATCAGTGTTCAATATAAAAACATATCCAGGTGCCGAATGTGATTCTGACCTTTCTGTTTGCTAATTATGCTATTCAAGTGAAAGCTCCTAAAAAAAAGCTCAACGTAAGCCCCCACCAAAAAACCGTGTTTAGGTAGGTAGACTGTATCGAAATAAGTTAGATAGTCTTGATACGATATCTCTGAATGCCGATGCACAATGGTTAAAGCTTAAGTCACTTATAATGGATATGTTGGGGAATATGAAAGAGGATAAACACGTGAAGTTAAAGGAGTATTCATGGACCTCTGAACGAACTTGAGCACTTGTCCAGTGCAAAAAGATCTTAGGTTTAGAGGATTACACAATATAAAAATATAGGAAGAATATTCAAATTTATGTAACATAATCTACAAATGCTGCAAAGATGACAAAAATGCTTTTATCCTCAACATTCGCACAGATATTTAATCCCATGCCTTGAAATACAAAACAGCTAACCTTTTCAAAAAGGTGCTTCTTCTTTCTATAAAGTTCAGGTTCAAAATATGGGTTATACAAGGTGAATCTATTTTGAAAATATGATTATTGAAAATATGAATGAATGAGAAGAAAGTGGCGTATATCTTGGACTGCACACCGAACTAATGCAACTATTATAAAGAAATTAAAAATAACAACGAGGCAATCATTTGTCTGCCTCCATTAAGTCCTTGAGTACCTTGGAACAGCTAGAAAACAAGGTATTAATTTAGCAAAACTAATCATCAGAGTAGAAGGAAAAATATGATGAGGCCGTTGCCCGATGCGTTGGTCCGGTCAGAACCGCACCACACTTAACAACTCCAATGGCAAAAAATAGTCAACAAGCAGTAGAGCGGAAAGGACGCGACCCTCAGGAATGAAGAACACGATTTAAGGAAGCGGGAGCAGCTCACACGCAGAAGTGATACTTCAGAAAGTATGCTCACAGATAATTCTCTAATTTTTGTTAATATAATTCCTTTAGGCTACATCCGTCACCATATTATAATTCAAAATAAACTTCTTAAATATCACTTTAAATTTTTCACTGTTTTAGTCTAAAAATATTATTACCAGTTTTATTTCGGTCCAAATTGGATATATGTTTAACCATCGGTCTTATTGACTCACTGTATAATCAGTGCTGCACAATGTAAAATCAACTCACTACGGTTCTAAAGAAGTTTTACTTCAAACTTGGAAACAAAACTAAAACCCGTGTGTAAAATAAATTTACAACTGTACATAAAAAATCGTAAACATTACTTCTTGAAGTTTGATTTTTGAGTCATTCTGTGATCACAAATGCCGAAAAGTGACCGTCAGATTATAATAGAATAATGTTATTATGATATCAGCCTATAAACGTCCCAGTGTTAAAGTTAGACCTCCCTTAACACGGGAATGTAACTATATAGCTATACCTAACCACGCTTTTCCAAGATTGACTGGCAGCATTCACACACCACATACTTCTTTGTTCAGGTTTCATCAGCGTGATCTGCTTCAGTATCAGTACGTGGTAATTTATACTATATGTACACTTGTGTACACATATGTACATTATATTAGAAAACTGCCTAAGTAGCGTATGCTTCCGACCAGGATTCAAACGCAGATTATTGAAATATGAAATAAGACTCTTAAGCGTTAGCCACAAAGGTCTAATCAGGATTTATTAACCAAAACTCATTTCTTAATCAATTTCAAAAATAAAAAAATGACTTATTTTCATTTATTACCATTGCCTTTTTGAAATGGTGAAACGCTTACGCGGCTAAGCCGAAATTCACATTATGTTTATGTCTAAAATACTGTCACAGTCAATGGCTTGAGTCTGGCCTATCCAGGTAAATAGCTTCTGCTTCGCTACTGATACAAAATTATATCCCGCCGGTCGAGACAATGCAAAATAAAGACCGCCCGGCATTGGCTTGGCCTTTGCGATAACGGGAAGGCAGCGCTGGAATGTTCGGGATAACAGCCTATACAGAGATGCAGTAGTGACGGTAAAGGACGGATGGGCACCCAGTGATATCGACAATATACGGGGAAGACGCTTAGCCTTCATTGTGCCAAGTAATAATGATCGCTTAGATGCCTACGGTAGTTTGAACTATCGTGTAGTTGTTAAAAGCAAGCTTATACCTATTACAAATCTTATTACGTTCATTTCTATCATAAAATTTATTCCAAGTACCTTTGAAACATCAGCATATGGTAGTTGATAATCCCCGAAGTAAGGGTAGCACGATTTTTTGTGTGATTTTAAAATTTATTGTAACATGTATAATATTCGTGTGATCGAATCTATATATAATAAAAAAATATTTATTTTTAAAATAATATTAATAGTGGTAACAAAATGAAAAATTGTTATAAAAAAAATTTTCAAGCAGATTATTGTTCATTCATCTATTCAGTTAGTGTCTGAATTTTTTCAATTTTTTATTTTCATATTTAGTATGTTTAAATAATATTTACTCATTAAAGGGCCGATGTGGGTGTGGCTTGCGTAAGCCAGAGTACCCGTTTTCGGCCGTATTTTCATCCCTCTGGGAAAATTATAAGTATTGATCTTACAGTTTCGGGAGTCAAAACGTTTTTTTAGGAAATTTCCTCCTCTTTTCGAATCTTTTTTCAAATTTGAAAATCTTTATTACTTTTTGAGATATTTGCAAAAAACTAAACCCCCCTTTTTTTAGTTAACTGTTAATAACTTTTACAATTTTTGCAAGCGGAACTTCATTTTTTTCAAAAATCATCTAGATGCCATTCCGAATCGAATGACACCTCATTTATAATTTTCGGAGACTGCTGAAAAAAGTTGGTCCAAAAGGCACTTGTTTACTAGTCTAATATGCTTACATTATAAGATATTCACATTACTAGTATATACTGAACACAGCCATATTGTAGAACATGTCGGAGGAAAATTCCTATAACTCCCTACACTAGTTTAAAAATAGTAGCAACATTAGAACTCCACGTGTACTCCAAACTCCACTAAAGTAGAACATGTGTACACATGTGTGTATGGATTTTTGTATACCTAATATATACAGAAAGCCACACAAACTGTTGAATTTCTAACTTCTTAACTAAATCTGAGCGGGTTAGTTACTTCACTATTGCTAAATAATTTAGTTTTGCCTTCAGATATTTATATAGCCCGAGTTATTTTAGGTATTAGGGGTTCTCTCAAATTTAATGGGTCTCAAACTTATATTCGCTCTATATTGAGGGGATTGATAATTTATTATAAATACATATAATCACGCCTGTTTCTCTTAGGGGTACACAGAGATGATGGATGTCCACTTGCTACGATTTTAACAAACATCTTTTGCTTCATCTACATTCATTAATCTTGTCATACATACACCACGTTTATTATAAGCACTTTTTACCTGGTTATTTTCTAAGACATTTGAGATTTGATCAGGGTAAGTACGTCGCGGTCTACCAGCACCAACTCTATCACCGTTTTTTTTGTCAGCGCTGGGGAAATGCATTTGCGCATATCTTTAGGCCCCGGGGGAGGCAACCAAGGGTTATGTGGGACTTCTGGCTGTCGGTGTTGTACACAAACTACATATTAGAGCTTGCAAGCACCTACCGCGAGACTACTCACTAAACCTTACAGAGTCCCTCCGTATCATGATGAGGCGCCGCGGGACTGGAACCATGGGTATGACTGCCATGACAGATCGATGCAAGATGAGAAGGGGGGGTGCTACTGGGACTAGAACACCCCACGAGACAGGGTGTGGCTCGCCGGGAGGGTTCCCCAACCCCCCAGTCGCACTACGTTATCGGGTGGAGATGAGCAAAGCGCCGCAAGCAAACTGCTGTTCACCGTCTGCGACTGGGGTCCGCTTGCTCAACCTCCTCCCTTATTCTTTCGGCGACCTCCTTCTGGGACATAACGACATCGCAGAAGGAGGCCACCGCTGGCCAAATCGACTCGCTGTGTAGCTATAATATATCAATCCATAAACGTCCTGGTGCTGTGCTCGAGGCTTATCGTTTGAGAGGAGCCAGTGATGTACTAGCCAAGATTATCAAAGGCAGATTAGTGAATTTCAGACACCGGTTAACTCAATGTGCAGGTTTCATAACAATTAATAATTCAAAAAAATTGTCTACCTGGTTCACATTTTCCAGCCAGGACTCAAAACCATGTCATTGTATTGAAACGCGAGTGCATTAACCCAAGGCTACCACGACTTACTACTGGTACCGAAAAATACCTTGACGAAACTTACACATTAAGATTAATTACCATTTGTTGACACTCACCAGACAAGCGTGACTATTTTGTGTATTCTATTGTAAGGGCCTGATCCCAAGCGTAGTATAATTGTGTATGGAATGTGTGTTATAATTAAATAAAATCAAAGTTTAGCTTATGTTTTGGATTAGCTAGAAAATTAACTGAAAGTTTTATTCCTAATTAATTAGTAATATAAATGTAAAGTTAGCAAAACTCGATGCTTAATTAGACTAAAGGGTTTAAATCCACTATTTGTTGTACGAATAAAGCATTTAATGTACTTTAGGATAAACAAATTTGTTTCTACCAAGCCATTATTTTCTTAGCTTATCTTTGTATTTTTATGCTGAATAAAAAACTGTATTAAAACACTAATGAAGTGAATTAAGCTCGACATTGTGCCACGAGGATGCTGAGAGAAATCCAACTAAGATGGATGACATCATTTTCCCCTTCATTAACCCATTTACCCATTTACTTGGATCGCAACACTCAAAATAGTTTTGGTAGGTCAATGATGTGACACTTAGTCATTTATAAGCAAGTTATTTGTAATAATATCCTTGAAGGAGCTGTACGAACTATATAATATTCAGCCCAGTTCGTTTACCTAAACTCTGGATTTAAATTACCGCAAACTTAATAACCATCTCCAGTATCTACCGTCTACAATATTAGTTTACGCCATGTTTCTAAAAAAACCGTTCAGTTTTTATGCTGTGAACAAGGGACAAAATTAAATTACAAAAAAATCAATATCGAATTAAACTCACTTCCACGTATAAAATTTAGTAAGAATACTAAACTGAAAAAATAAAAATTAGATTTAATACATTAAAGTGCGTAGGTTCAAACGCGCTAAATTTAAAGTAACTCTTAACAAGAGATATTTCTGGAATAACCGATCCTCCACAAAAATTCTCTTTATTTGTCAACTTCTTCTTTGGTAAGAATTAAATGACAAATGAATCTATTTTTGTAATGCAACCTTTACCCCTGTAACATTGTGTGGGTCTGATTATGTCTTGTGCGATCGCGTATCTCAAAGTGCTTATGAATGATATAAGGCGTTATGTCATTGCAATTGATCGGGTGAATATCTCATTATAAAAGGCAACGATAATCAGATCGACCAAAGGAGGGTACCGACTTGAATGCTACAATGGAATCTGAATAGAAGTTTTGAAAATTATCGGGTTTTATAGTACACATATGTAGTTATACTATTACAATGTTGTTATGTCAAAGCTCATACATTAAAACTTAATTAACGTAGATTATTTTTGGCTATAAGTTTATAAGAAACTAGAGAAATCACTCTATGTTACTTACATAGAAACTTAATTAGGTTTTTTTATATGTAGGTATACAAATACATATTAAACCTTCAGTGAAAAGCTATCTAACTGGTTATGATGGTGATAACCACAAATATATATACGTTGCGTGGTTTAGCAGAAGTTAGCGGATGAACAGAAGGCACTCGGGAAATTACATTATTTACTACTATCATCATGCACTACATATAAATTTGTAGAACTTAATTTTACTCTTTTCTTTTGAAGGACGAAAGAGATTGTTACTATAAATATATACTATACGTATTTTATTTTGTGTCCTTTCGGTCAACGTTTTAGGAGCACTCATCGTACGAGCCTTCAATTTGGGAAATCACGTTTGAGGTCGTTCATTAGTTCAAAAGAAATAACTAAGTTTTCCTTTTTCAATATGTTTTGCAAACTGAAAGTTAGATTTGTTTAGAGCTTAAGTAAATGCTTAAGCTCTAAAAAATTCTCTCTCTTAAATCTCGTTAAAAATTAGAACTTTTCTCAACTCAAAGTTAAGGTTGGAAATGTGGAATATACGCGTATACACTTGTTGTGATACAAATACTATTGCGTTTTATAAAGAACTTATTAACAAGAAACAAAACTTTCCTAATAACTGTTTATTTTGTCTAATTATTATCCTGTACTTTTGTAGTGGAACACTTAGAAGCCAATAGATGGTGCTGTGCAACAATTGATGTCACAAACGTTTCCCGAAACATACAAAGAATATATACAAATTGTCATCTATAACAGATGTGCCTAATCCTCCGAAGCACAACATTATCCTTGCTGGAAGATCTACCTTTATGACAGAGGAGTATTCCATCTCGCTCCTCCACCCTATATGGGGCACCCCCTTCACCTTCTTTTATATAAAAATCAATTGCTGTTCCTTGGTCTAGCTAAAACTCAAAAACGGCTTTCAAAGATTAATTGATTCTTTTGTGTGTTTGAGTGGATATATTGGACCCGGTAAGTTGCGCTGCAATCAGATTCTAGACGTTTACATTTTCAGAGCAGGGCAAAATCTACCAGGCCCGCTAGTCATAATTATTTAATTCCCTTGCTATTATTTATTACAATAGCCAGTTAGATGCTACAATATGATAGCTAAAACTTATACGTGCAATTCAGTTAATCTTTTACACATCAACTGCGTGAGAGGTAATAATTGATTGACTAGTAATAAAATATTTGTTTAAACAAAAAAAATACGCTGTGAAGGATGACATGCATACTAACGATCTCAAAATAGTGCTGTAGATAGTGCGACTAGTCACTATCCATTGCCTAAGAACGTTTGCAACACCTAAAGTGCTTATAAGCCCTTATTAATTTCGACTAATATTATAAATGCGAAAGTAACTCTGTCTGTCCGTCTATTTCTTTTTCACGGAAAAAACTACTGGACGGATTTGGCTGAAATTCGAATTATGTAATTATTATTACTTACATTACAAATATATGTAATTTTAATACCGAGGGTGAACAAGGAGGACTCTTCGTCCTGGATAATACGATATAGTTTGCAATATATTTATGTAAAGGTTATCCCAGATAGTAGTAGGTTTTTGTGATTTGTCATTTTCGTCTTTTGATTATTTTCGTCATTTATGTACTTTCCAGATAGATAATGAAAAATACAACGGGATGAAATAGAAGATAAAAGTTTGTATGGGAGATCAATCGGTCGTCAAGTTTATAGATATAAAAATTCATCATCAATAAAAAAATGCGATAATAACTCGATCTGTCTGTTTGTTAAGCCATCACGGAAAAAACTACTAGGAGTACTGGATTGGTTTTGGTGTAAATTTGTTTAAATGTAGTTTAAATACCGAAAAAGGATATAATTATATACTTTTCATGCCACGAAATAGGATAGTTTGCGATATAAAATGAAGTCAATCTTTAGGGTTGCTCCCCGAAGATTGACTAACTACTGCTAAGTAGTAGCGTGTTGTGTATGGCTCCTAGGCTCAATAGTCACCTACCAAAATGTATTATTGACATTCAAAACACTAACGATTTTAAGTATAGATTAAAGACATTTCTAATTGACAAATCATATTACAGTGTTAATGATTTTAGTCTCTTTTTTCTTTCACCAAATCCCAATTAATGATGATTTGATTTGATTTAACATAAGAAATGTATACAACGTAACCTGTATTAACGCCTGCTCCTTAAACAAGAAGTAGGCACTAGAGTTGACTGGCGGCGCAGCCGCGGGGTGAACACTATTACAATATAAATTATCGGAATATATTAGATAACATATTATCTAAGCGACATATCAACACCGTGACCTAGTGAAAAACTGCAAAATACCTAGACCAAAGGTAACCAGTTATGCCTATAATATAAATAAAGGCAATAAATTATTTTATATGAATCAGATTAAATTCCAAATTTCTGTATTTTACTATTTATCCATTTCACTACTGGTTATCAACTCCAAACAATTCATGTTAATTTCTGCTAAAAGCATGGTAAAAAAGATATGGGCAAAAATTGAGTAACAGTTGTTAGATTTCTCTTAATATCAATTTCTTTCTAGGAAATGCATGACAAGCTATTATTGCGTTAATACAGCGTTTAAAAAAGAGTTGCCTTGAACATCTCTGCAGTTTTCTATATTTTCGAGTACACAATTAGGGAATATATTCACGAAAGTAATGAATTGATTCTAGTTTAAAAAAATTTAAACTAAATATGAGCATAAAGTTACACTTTCTTCAACTACCCGCTTTAGATTTCTCAATAATCTAGGTAATTGTAGTGTGGAACGGGATGAGAACTTCCACCAGGACATAAAAATAATGATATAAAGGTACATAAGGATAGATGGTACCGTTCCGTGATGGCACTTTACCGTTTTTATAAATACAAATTTCGCAAATAAAATATACAGAAGAAAAACTTATAAAAATATTGTGTGTGCAGTTCAGTGCAGGTCAGAAACAAAGTATGATAAGGGGTGGGAGGGTTACTAAGTTTCGTGACGTCATATATTCTATATATAATATCGTTATAATTTAAACTATACAACACAAAATTTGAAGTATTACCGAAAAACTTCAAAACAATTCCACCTTTATCTGTATAAGTATAGTGTTTAAATTTTTCAATACTAGCTTCTGTACTAGTTAAAAAGTAAGTTAAAAAAAAACCCGATTTTTAAACATTATTTATTGGTGCTCCGCTCCTATTGATCTTAGTGTGATGATATATAGAATATAGCATCTCTCGATAAATGGGCTAGCTAACACTGAAAGAATTTTACTGACCAGTAGTTCTTGAGAGTAGTGCGTCCAAGCAAACAAACAAACTCTTCAGCTTTATATATTAGTATAAGATAATGTATTCTATCTCATTCTCCCGCAGGCTCAGTCCTATAAATTTATGTGTTTATCTTTTTTTACTTTCATCGAATTTAAAATCACAACGGTTCTAAAGAAGTTTCACTTCAAAAGCGTTTCTCTGAAGTATACGATAGGGTTAAGAATTATTTCTTACTTTTATTTACTGGTTTTTAGTGAATTTTGAAAATTACTGTAAAATTCGAGTCGATATTCCCTAATCATTCAAAACGTTATTTGCGAGCATACAATTAATCCAAACCATTTTAATATCACGAGTAACAAAGTCATTCTTGACCAGTGTTATATACAATTTTCACACATTAATTCCAATAATCTAAAATACATTTAAACTTTCGTTTGATTATACAGCTTTCAAACATAAATTATTAAAGTTTTTGCTGCATAAATAAAAAAGAAAACACAATTTTCTGACCACTTTTAGTACTAGATAAATACATGTTCGTATAATGCAAGCCGGTGTCAATATCAGGCGTGTTAGTAACATGTCTCAAAGTGACGGCTCCGTGAAGTGCACTTAAGACGGCGGCGATGGCCGTCTGATAGCTAAAATCATGATATTAAGTCGTGGCACTTATGACGTACTTCGCTCTTTGAATATAAGAATATTATGCAGCTTTGCGGGATTAAATATGTCGGTATTGTCTTAACTAAAGTACTATTCTAAAAATGAAATTGTAGTTACAAAAACCAACCCGTTGACGCTTCTAAGAAGCGATATTTTGTAGCGTTTAAGAAATTTGCTACGTAGCCGTAACAATATCGTTAAACTGAAAAAATCAAATTTATATAAATACTACCAATAATATACCTTATTGAAAGTCTTTTTATACTCTAATATATTTAACAATATTTTTTCAGAGTTTTGCGTGGTATAGGCACATGTATGGCGTACACCTTGTTTTTTCGAAATTTCGCTTCTGCCTTGCATAGCGATGAATTGATAACAGATCCTTAATAGAGATAGTCTCATATAAACTAATAAAGACACAAAAACTGATGGACAAACTGAGAGACAAGACATACAAATAAGACGATATAATAAGGGTTTTTTATTCTTCCATTTGGCAATGAAATCTAAAACGATACAATAATAATCTAATAAAACTACGTTTTAACGGTGTTAAGCGCGGTAATTTATTTGATTTTGGTTTATCCGACGTTTCGGCCGCTTTACAGTGGCTGTGGTCACGGAAGACCTTCCGTTAGTTTTATTATGTGTACAAGTCGCGAAAACTTAAGAAAATAATAATAATCTAGATAGATTTTTTATATTCTTTACTAGAAATGTACAAACAAGCAAAAAAATAAATAGTATTTAATATTATGCAATTGAATCAATTTTTTCTAAAGTCGCGGTACTACATGATCTTTCGCTATTTTTGTTTGACCCTTACCAAAGAGCAGATGATATTAAAGTTGCTTGTGTTGGCAACTTAAATTTATGGCAGCTAATATATATTTATAGGAGACATCATAAGGCTACAAGTTGTAGTAATTACTCGTATATTAATGTCATAATTTAATAGATTGTGTTAGGTATCACGAAACAATAGCTATTTAAGGCAGATATTTAAAATGCATTAGTTAGTGAGTACGATACTGTTATATTTACTAAACCTTTTTATGGCATTTGCATCAGGTACAGTAGAACCTCGATAAGTTAAAGTCCAAGGGAAACACAAAATATTTTAAGTTATAGAGGTTTTAAGTTATCAAAGGTCTGTGTTAGGGATAAGTTAATATAGAGGTAGGTATGTACATATGTATGTATGTTCGACACTGTTTGAACCACGTAAACAAACATTGTTCTAAATTAGGGAATTTGGCAATTTTTCGTCTTTTACATTGAAGACTTTCTCCTGATTCTTGTTTCTTCAAGATTTCAGCTTCTTTTTTAATGATGATTGATAATTCTCTCTCATGTATCCCAAACTGAGCCGCAACTTCTTTCCTTTTCAATCCATTTTCCACTGCTTCTATAGCTTTTAATTTATCAGCGTATGTCAGCGTTGTTAGTTTTCTTTTTGAACTCATTTTAAGCCAGTTTTATCACACAGTAGGTAAAGCGATGCTTCCAGGACAATGATCAAAAACTTATGTTCCAAGTAAGCCGTTGTCTTAAGGCTAACCGCCGCAAAGCTTTAAAGAATTTCGAAGAAGCAAACAATAGGTGACATATGATTTGTTTACGTTAACAATTTAACTAGTGAACACGTGCAAGCAATAAATACCGAAACCTTTTGTTTTGCACACTCTTTCAAAATGATTAATTGACAAACAATTTTATGTTATAGAGGTTGTGGAAACATTTCTTTAAGTTACTGAGGGCCAATACAGAGATTACTTATTTAAGTTATAGAGGTTGCGTATTTTAAGTTATAGAGGTTTTTAAGTTACCGAGATTTGAGTTATCGAGGTTCTACTGTATTAACAACAACAAATTGCTGGCCATTTTAGATTGCGAGCATTTCATTGACGGTACTTTTAAGTAAGCTATAGTATTTTAGCGGTGCGTGAGGCGAGGCAGGCACATTTGTTATACCATTCGCTAGGCGCTATGACCTTCAGTAAACTGAGTGAGTCATAAATTGCGAATAATTTATGTGGGAATAAAAAGATTTATTAAAATATACCTTTTAATCGCTTTAAAGAATTAATTACAATATTATAATCGGGAGTACATGTTATCAAGCGCGGATGAACGAATGGAAGGGGCGATGACGTGTGAAACAAATAGGAGGCAAAGGTTTCGTGTCTATAATTCCATCAATTTAAATTGTGTATAATGTTGAGATGATATAAAAAGTTTTCAAATAGCGAGTTAATAACTTCGAGGCTTGGGGTGACTATACGGAGACCTTAGAGGTCACTGAGCCAGGTAAGGCAAATTCTTTATGTAGTCTTGGTATTATATTTAAATGTGTTGCTATTAAATTATTGAATAGAGTTATTCTTTCTCATGTTTCTGTGGTTATAGTGTATGTATTTATTGGTTTATAATGCGAAGTTTCGATGACGCTTACACTTGTAACAGAATATTAAGACGCTTTTTAGATACGTAAGTAAACGCAACAAGACTACATGATCCGCGCTAAAACAAATGTTACATTCAAAGCAACAAGACTAAAAGAAGTTTTACGAGACGGCTTTAATGTTAGCGATACAGGTATCGTCAAATTGGCGGATACGGTTGAAATTCAAATTCAACACACACCGTTACACATAGGAACGTGACGCCTTTCCGTCGATATCATATTAAGACCCCTCCTTTGTTGGCGGAATTCTTGTGGAGCATTAAGGTAATAGAGAACCAGCAAATCACGTTACGCCCAAAGCTATTACGGCCGCCTCGTCCCATGCCTAAGTGTATTACCGGCTATTTATCGTGACATTGAGACCACCGGCTCGTCAAGACACCCCGGTGTCATCGGGAGGCTGACGGACTGTCCAAATTAGTTTCTTAATAGTTCCATTATTGGTAATCACTACATCGAGATTGATAGTTACATACCTATTACAGAGTCATCTTCTTCTAATATGCTTGTTTATAATATTCATACACCAAAAAGTATGATTTAAGAACAATAGACCAATTTTAAAAAGGCTTTTTTATTTAGAAATGTTTTTATGGTTCTTTAATTATTCTGGTAAAAATGAAACTCTTATGAAATCAGCACACTAGTTGGTTCGTTTGCCCGTCTGTCTTTGTATGCTACATTTTTTTTATTGCATAAGTTCAGCAGACAAGCAGACGGCCCACCTGATGGGAAGCGGTTAACATCACCTATAGACATTTGTAACACCAAAGGGGCTACTAATGTGCTGCCGCTCTCGAAAGGGATACTGACATGGCCGCTAATGCCGGAAAACTACTCCAGGTTGTTATGGCAGCATACTTTAGACCAGGGGTGGTAACCTTCCAGACGGGCAAATATTATTTCTCCTGGCTTTGGGTTGTTTTGTCGCCTCTTACAACAGACCGCCCGGCTGCAGGAAATTGTATTCTATCTACGTTTCTGCATGGATAAAAATTAATTTATAAACCTTAATTTTTACCATAACTACCGAGTCTATATGGATGTTTAGTACAAATATTGAGCCTACATGTTGCTATTACTATATAATGAGTCATTATGACTAGCTTTATTCATGGCTAATTGAAGGATATTTGCCATTGAGTAGACCAAGAAACCATGCGCAGCCATACAATCGAACTTTTAATTTTAAGTTACTCTTACAGATAGAAATGTAATATTACTAAGAATTTGTATTCTATTACATTTAATTAACATTATGTACCGACGTTTCAAAACGGAAACTCAAGTAGGAAGGCAATTAAAGTTTCATATTCGTTTACCATTCTACATCCAGCCGTATTTATCTATAAAATATAATTAAAAGGTTACCTCAAAGGTTCTTTGGAATATATTGTACATTTTTGTAATTCGTGTTTTGGTGAACAATAAAGTATTATATCTATCTATCTGTATATTATGTTTGGACGTTGTTGCCATTCGCATTTACCTTGTGGACCGTCCGTAGAACGTTAGGAATCGCGGGACCGTATCATCGAGCTATGAGGCATTCAATACAAACGTTATTGGAGTGCATTTACCCGTCCCTGAAGAACAGACAAACGCATTGTAAAGATGTTGTTTGTGTTTTTGATTCTTGATTCTATTTTATGTACGTAACCATAAAAACTTTCCAAGTGACTTTGCTTACCCGAGTCTCGATTTTATTCCAGAGGAGATAGATAAATTATCTCATTTTCTGCAGTCAGATTTATCAATTTTTTATTGCCAAGCAACAAGCAGAAAGCCTAACTAATGAACAGTGATTACCGACGCCTAAAGGCGATAGCAAGATCAAGGATGTAGCCAACGCTTTATCAGCCTTTAGGATGGTATAAAAAGGGGTGAGATGTATTAATATGGAATAGGAGGTTTTTTCGTATCCCCTCTGTCATGAGGCAGGACAGAGGATATTCTTTTATTTTTTTATCTACTCTTAAATCTATTGCATTATTTGCTATAGTCCATTACATCGTTACTTATTACAAGCTTTTATTTAACTTGCAATGGATGTATGTATGTAACTTCGGGTAGAAGCTTGAGTTAAATTTGACCAACTTCCCTATTTCCAATGGAGCTGAAATTTTGCACGCATATTTATATCGCGCGACAATGCAATAATATGGTACCATGGAGCTGATCTGGTCATGGAGTCGGAAGGTGGCCATAGGAACTCCTGTATTAAACAAGATAGACCCGTCGTGTTTCGGCTCGTTTTACTTGTCTAGCACTCTGCTGCTATATGATATCCAGGATCTCAAAAGCTTGAATTTAAAAACCTTTTTAAAAAAGCTTATTCTATTCTATATACTTTTCTTTAATACATTTATTTATCTATTTTCTGAAGATGGTGTCCAAAGACATTCCCCTGCGTCAACAAAAATATGGAAGGTTTGATACTGGGAGGGGAAGTGAAAATCCTATATATATATTTCTGTTATTGAAATTATTGAGTAATTCCTAAAGCAGTTTTAAATAGTATAAGTTTGAATAGGTATGGATATAATATTAGTAAATAATATTATACTCAAGCTTGCCCTTCATTTAGGGAAATGAACGAGGAATACGTCTGTAACATATAAAGGCAGACATGACGAAAATACAGAGGTTCCCTTTTGCCAAAATGGCTACGGATCATAAAATCCTATTTTTCGAACTGAAAACGAGAATGTTTAATGTCTTAAACGGTTCGAAACTTTACTTGGCGCACCGACCCGTAACTCTTCAGTCCTGAAGACATCTTATAAAAAGGAAGATACGGTCCGGAACAAACAAACGTATTGCAATGAACTTAGCAAGAAAGTACGGCTTACGTGTAGTGACCGACGTCACAGTGGACACGCCGTCGTAAAATCGCCTTAACTGCTTTGTATATTTTATGAAGAGGTAGTCTATGAATTTACCTTGTAACTTTATTCCAATATACTGTTACGAGTTTAGCGGGACTCGAATTAAAATGCCGTTGGAATTATTAGAGTTTATTAGAACTAAACAAACACGTATAACACAGGTACAAATATAACCGAACACAACAAATCCAAACGTAATGCAGAAGGTCGTAATTCAATAAAACGCACAAATTCCGTCACCATTAGATTCTCGTTTTGTACGCACGTATTGTAATCGTCGCTTAACTGCTTTCCTCCCTCCATCAGGCCATCGTTTTATACTGCACAAATGCAATGTGCCCGTATCGTAGTCGACGTAATCCGTAACATCTTGCTAATGATCGGTCGCAAGCAGCCATAAACTTGTACAATAAATCAATGGGCTGTTCTCTAGAAACGTATGCCAATAAATAAGCAAAAGAAGATGATCATAAAAGAATTACAATTAGTTCAAATGCCGATAGGTAATAAAATATGCTTCGTGAAATTTTGCTTTGTCGGGAGCCTAACTTTTAACAATACTGTCAGCTATCTACGACGTAATTCGCATTTATTTTTTCTACTGTATATAATTACACTGCGCATTTATAGAAGACCTATAATTTTCAATCCCCTACGTCCGTTATACCATTATACTATATTTTGACTTTTAGTATTTTTGTTTGTCTATGTTTTGGTGTACAGTGAAGAGTTGTATATCTTTACCACCTGAGAAATTATTTATAAAATAAAAACCGCTAAAACACTTATTTGTTTTATTACCAAAGGTCTAAATATTATTATTTATTATATCTTTTATGTCAAGTTATAACACTTACCCATACAACTTTTTCTCTACTATTTCGTCCCCTTCAAGATAGTTTTTTGAGACAAAAGATAGCGTATTAAGCATTTAATAAAACTACGTTTTAACGGTTTTAATCGTGGTAATTTATTTGATTTTTGTTATACAAGTCGCTAACTATTATTATGTGCAATATTGACCTCAGTTTAAGTTATGCCCTTGCTTTACCACCGCTGCACGTTAGACTGTCTGATGTCTTAAGAGTTTCTGTCCCTCATTCCGTTATAGTTTCAAATAGGCTCCGAAACGATAGAGTAGTTTTGTAAATTCCATACTTAGTGTACTTTGGTGTACTTGACAGACCATATAAATCGGACCCCCGACTAGCATAGGGCGTTATAAAAATTCTTAGAGGCCGGCAACGCGTTGGCAACGCCCTTGGTGTTGCAAACGTCCATAGGCGACGGTAACCACCTTCCATCAAGTAGGCCGTTTGCCTGTTTGCCTGCTTCAGGCAATAAAAAAAATATAGTAATGCCTGCTTGTCGAAGAGTAAAGAACAATTTAGTACAGTAGAACACTGTGTATACATAATAAAATGTATTTCAAACGTCCTTGCCGAAAGTCACTTATAAATAACATTCAGAGTTCAATTATGCAATTTATCATGATAGTGTCATACTCATGCGAGGGAACATGGTAACAAAATAACAATATGTAAACCAGCTCGTAATGTAATTTTGCTGTGTGCATTATCTTCAAGGACTTTGGCGACAATACTTGAATGACTAGTAAATAGTTCAAATAGAGAGCGCCGCTGTGCGCCTGAGCACGAAATCTAATTGAGCTAGGTCAGGATAAGTTTGTGTGGTATGGGCGGGGGCTGCTCGTCGTCTGGTGGTGGTCGTAGTATTAAAACTACATTGTCCCAATGTGAATGATGTCTTTATTTTGTCCACGTTTAACAAAATTACTGCCTTATATACTACATTTATGCTACGTGTGCAAATACTTAATTATTGTGCGCTGGCCCCTTGCAACGGACAATACAAGTGCTTAAACACATTTGCTTTCCGATAAAATATCGAGAAATTTAAGCAGCAGCTGCATTGAAACTTTATAAAAAATACCACTATAATGTACTTTTTACTAAAAAAAATACCAGCGTTATTGTCAATCTATGTTGTGCTCAGAGATTTGTTTAGCATTAAGTTAAAAAATATTAGTTCGTAATTATAATATTTTCATTCTCCATCCATATAAGTTATGATGTTATAAGAAGTCTTTTTTATCATGTTTACTGATTTAATCTGAATTTTTATATTGATATATGTAATACAACGTACAACATACGTGACTATGTTATACGTTGTCTATACTAATATTATAAAGCGTTAAATTTTGTGACTTTATTACGTTGTAGGGGGTAATCTCTGGATCTACTAAACCGATTTAGAAATTTTTTTCACCAATGGAATATTCAGTATATTTGATTGTGATTAATATCTTTTCTAATACCCAGCGGGCACGGGTCAGCTAGTATGACGTATTCTCGTATATATTTGTTATAGTTTTTTTTTCTTTGAAGAAACCTCCTTTTTATAAAACTAATAACTAATTTTGACTTCATAAAAAAGCTGTACATTTTGAAAAACCAATTATATTCGATGTTTTCTAAATGTTCACACAATACTTTTTTCTCATTCGGAAGCGAATTGTGGCCATAAAAAGTCTCGCTTACCGAGCACCAATTGCCTCTGTGCAGCGCCAATTGTTATTCGCTGTTAAATCCGCACGGAGTTGCCCAGCTGGAAGGTATTAAACCAATAAATATTAATTATGAACTTGCTTAATTTCACATAGCACTAGTTTACTATTTCACTAATTTAAGCTCAACGAGAATAGAGTAGTCTCAGGGCGTGTGTACACGACACTGCTGCCGCGTCATCGTCGCCGCTCCCTGTAAGCGGCCGTTAGTGGTGAGGCGACGGTGTTGGAGGACAGGCAAGTTCGCATATATGTACACAGAATAGCAACACGGTGGAGCGCGGCGGCAGCCCAGTGGTGGTGTGGTGGCGGCGCCGGCGCTATCTTACATGAGCGCTAATAGCGAATGCCAAATTTTATTCCTAGTTTATAGCACTTAAGTATTCACTAATATTACTGATATTCTAATGCATAAAAGAATAAAAAACTTATACTATTACGTGTTATGGTTAACTGGTCAGCATAATTACTAGTTGCTGTTTTAGTATGTCTATTAATTTATGAAAATTTATAGACATACTTCTACAGCCGTCGATTTTCTACGAGCGAACCTACTAATGACGTCATAAGTGGGTAATTACAATTATTTCTATGATGATATTTTAAAAGTTAGATGATAAGATGTATTAAAGCCTATTCTTTTATATGTAAAAATATTAGAATTTATTGTAGCATCTGTCCACTTCCCTATTACACCACAGCGAAAGAAGTCGTGGGTAAAAACTAGTAGAATACGAAATAAGAAAGATATATATGTCGGAGGGAAGCTTTAATTGGACGTATCGTTGACTGGATGTATAACGCACAATATCATTTGTTTACATTTTAATTACTTCTAAAATTCTTAATGTAATTTAATTTGATTTGTTGAATGTTTCTATAACTTAAAGATCGTTCTAACCTAATAAAAGTTATGAATATTGTAATTTAATAAACGACCAATCAGAGCAGAGCATATGGCGGAGCGGGGTCAGCGCCCTCTATACTTTGAGTAATATCTACTTGGGTAGACTGAGGAGTTTTTGTGGCACATTTGGTTGGTGGCAACAGGTCGAGTTGGACCTTTGAGAGTTTTAAAGAAAGTATTGAAACTGGAAGTATGAGCGGGTGCCCTGAACCCGCTGCTCGGTCTAAACTATGTCATAATGTTGATCAAATCTAAATTAAAAGTGTATAAACCGTGGCTATTGTGTTTTATGCTCGCATTTTATCCTGATGACGCCCACTAAACCTGCAATAACTAAAGAAGATGTCGTGAGGCCGTTCTGGGACATCAGAAGTGGGATCTCAGCCTGTGCCCACAATGAAAGCAATGACTGCGAAGCCTTGCCAGTATAAGAAGGCGTGCTGATGGATTGAAGGATGCCCACAGTGGAAGCAAAAGCATTTGAGGACGATTGACATGTCGGGGCCATCGGCGGCAATAGCGGCGACGTAGTGGTGACGTCCTGAATGTGCCTGTGGAGCGGCGGTGTGTCGGCTTATGCATGGTTTGGTCACCGTTGGGCCTACTGTGTGCCAGCAATGGTTCAAATTCACGTTAGTACAGCGAGTAGAAAAGCAATTTTATGGATCGTGAAGTCTAATCTAAGGTAAAAATTACGTGCCTATTCTACTTGGCACAGGAGGTATGGTAATTTTTAATTATTATTTTAGTGCGAATTCTGAAAATGAAGAAAGCGAGATTTAAAAAAATTATAGTTCATCGTTTGTGGTAGACAATTTTACTACCCTCATATTTAAGTGATATTTTTCGTGTACGAAAAATTACGATATGGTTGCCAAAAAATGGAAAACAAACAAATTACTTTTTCATCATTATTTTTGGGAGTTGGTTACTTGCAAGAAAATTTGTATTGTTTTTTGTCTTTTCAAGTCTACCTTCCAAGAGTTTTTATAATGTAAAATCGAGTCTAGTTTTATAAAAACGATGTGCATGAAATTCATTGTCTTTTCAAGTTTACCTTCCAATAATTTTTATGTGAAAATCGGATCTAGTTTTTGAGTTTTTTTTACTTGGATAACGTATAGTGGAAAGTGGTTATGACACATTATTGCTACGCTATGTAATCTTTCTTGTAAAAGTAAGTTAACAGGCATTATATGAAAGAAATTTTAGATTCAGATGATTAGAATTTTACCGTGAAGAAAGTGTGGCTATGAAGAAGTTTGAAAGCCACTATAAGGTACACAGGGGGTATTTACGTTGGTAGACACTTTAGTAAGTTGATTTTTTATTTAAGATTATTTTTGTGATAGTTTAAATTCGAATTAGGGTGAATACCCTAGTTATTGAACGCATTGTAAATTCGAAAATTATTGTGAGTTTGTTTGTTCCTCTATTATTATGAGTTTTCATAAGTTGTCGACCCTGGAGCCCGTAGAGTGACAACCTTGGTTGCTCTGATTGCCTACTCTGGTCACAAGGACTGTCATCCGAGCCATGCCCAGCGCGGGTTGGTTGAGAGAACACACTCGTTTAGTCTAGGTGTGTTGGTTTGTTTGACTGATTGAGAAGTGTTGTTAGCGGGTTGGATGACTGATGCGTTCACACGGTTTTTGTTTGAAGTTAAAATAATGGAATTTCAATAATTATTAAACGTGGTAAATGCAGTTGACTACTATAATGGGTAGTTTTTAAATTTAGAGGTACATATAGAGTGAAAGATTTTAGTCTGATAGTCAAAGATTATGAATTTGTGATATTATTCGTGAAATAAGTCGTTGAAAATTTTGAAAGTTTATTGTGAGTTTGATGTTAAAATAATCATTAGTGGCCAGTAAATAAAGGCGAGGTGGCCAGTGAAATAGAGACGAGGTGGCCAGTGAAATAGGTGCGAGGTGGCCATTACAAAGTGAATGAGAGGCGAGGTAGCGATTGAAAAGTGGTATCGATAGAATGAGAAGCTGGGTATTATTTGGAGATATTTTTGTGTTTGATGTTTTGATTTGTGTTTTTATATTTGACCCAAAATGCGTAGCTCGATGGGCGACGAGGTGGCAGTTTCGATACTGCTGACTTGATTTGGTGTGTAGTCTGGAGTCTGTTAGGACTCGGACCTCAGAAAAAAATCCAGAATGAAGTTGTTGCGCAGAAGATAAAATGTACACGATGTCCTTGGTCAGGAGTGGCCGAACTATAATATCTCTTTCTTTTTGCAGATACTCGATAATGGGCGGCCTATTACACGAGGGCGTGTAATACGTCAGGAAGGCCGTGTCGGAGGGAAGCTATGACTATGACGATATGACGATGTATTGTTGACTGTATGTATACCGCACAATATCATTTGTTTACATTTTAATTACTTCTAAAATTCTTAATTTAATTTAATTTGATTTGTTAAACGTTTCTATAACTTAAAGATCGTTCTAACCTAATAAAAGTTACGAATATTGTAATTTAATAAACTACCAATCAGAGCAGAGCTTATGGCGGAGCGGGGTCAGACGCCCTCTATACTTTGAGTAGTATCTACTTCGGTAGACTGAGGAGTTTTTGTGGCATTTGGTTGGTGGCTACAGGTCGAGTTGGACCTTTGCGAGTTTTAAAGAAAGTATTGAAGTTGAAAGTATGAGCGGGTGCCCTGAACCCGCTGCTCGGTCTAAACTATGTCATTATATATATATATATATATATATATATATATATATATATATATATTTCTAATGCGACGTACACTAAATAAACTAAAGAAAACATATACAGGAATTGTACGCCGCAGCTTGAAAAATGAGGTGGGCACTCAGTATATTGCTGTGCCGAAACGTAGTCCGACATAGCATTGATTTTCAGTACCCACCTCCTAAATCATACGTATATGAGACCCTTTGTAAAAATAAGAAACATTATTATAATTATAAAATGTATAATTATGGATTGTATATAAAATAAAATAAAAATAGAATAACGTTAAAAATTTAATCAAAATAATGAACTAATATAAAAAAGAATAATAATAATTATATAAGCACACTAAAGATTAACATTTTAAATAATTGGTCTATCAAAACCTCATGAACTTACTAATGAACAAACTAGTAAACAGATTTACACTTTACTGCATATTACACAGAGGGATTATAATTTTCCATCATTTATAGACAGTATTAGGTTGGTAGGTAATTCAATTGAGCACTACTAGAGGTCAAACTATAAAATTTAGACCCGTCGTAGAAATTAAAATATGTTATTCAGACCTTAATTACACTTCAAAAATATGCTATGTAGTCTGGAATTATTAACTTGAAGTTTGCATAGATATGTTCTTTTTTTAACGTCTACTGGATTTATTCCACATTTTATAGTCACTACTAATTAGCATATGATAGCCACAAAAAAAACCATTTTTTTTCAAAATCAGGATTTGTGTAACTTTCTGCACCTAATCTGGGTAAAATCAAAGTAACATGATGAAAATTATTCCAATGGTGATATTTTGTTTTCCGGAATAGTTTTTACCATGTCTAAAAGAGAGTTTTCAATTGGTCTACATATATACATGTATATTAAAAAAAAAACTACATTATGCGTTGTATTTAGTCATTATGTCTGTTAGATAAATTTTATAAGTAGGTTCTTTACTATAAAAACAAGGTTCTAAGTCATAATTCTTTCACTAGAATGACACATACCTTAGCCACTCTTCACCTTAACTACCACGAAATTGTTACGGCGTTATAAACTTACAATAAAAAATTCAAATTGACGGTTGTCCAAAAAGATTTGAGCAAACAGCAATAAGATTGTAAGTATAGTAGTAAGTCATTACTTAGTAGCTAATTGGGGAAATTTGCCGCCGACTAGCCAGAAACCAAGGGAATAACTTTTGTTACAATGGACTTAGCCGGATTATTGAAAGTTTGTGATAGTTTGGGAATCTTTAGTTACTTGGATACGTGACTTCCGACCAAGGTTTCTGTTTCGGAAGAAACTTGAACATGATGCCTATTTTACGAATGACTCGTTCTATCCGAGGATATCACTTTATTATACTCATTGACCTAATCAACTTTTATATTATACTTATTGTAGTTGTAATTAATTATTATAATTTTTAATAATTAATTACAACATTTGCATATCATTTAACTTTAAGATAAGTTTCTTTTTCAAAATATATAATAATCGATTTGTCGTGGGACCCTATAAACTGCCACAAAATGCTGCAGCAATTATTAATGATGCCATATTGTTTTCTGTAAACTTATATTAAATGTTTTAAATGAATTCTTTACTTTATTCTGGGCACAGTGAAGGGTATTGAAAAACAGAAGAACGTTAATTGCTTTTGTCATTTGTGTACCCTAAAACAAATGTTCAAAAATACTAAATGGTATTTTTGAAAACTACTCAACGGATTAATAAAACTAAGCGATTTTAAGCGCGTTAATTTATTTGATTTTGGTCATTCCGACGTTTCGGCCACTTTTCGGTGCCCATGATCACGGAAAACAAAGGTGATAAATGTCAACGTGTATTGTTAAATTATTTAGCTTACCGCCAACTTGCTCATTTTAATTCTTTAGTTTTAATTTTGTTTATGGTTATTATTTACACTATGGGATCCTAATTTCAATTTAATTGATCTTATTAAAGCCAATTTCAGTTGAAAGGATTTTGAAGCTCTACCTACCACCTTAATTTTAACAACTTTCCATTTTACATTTCAAATGATAAATGTGACACTTTTACGACTCGATAATCATTAAGAAAAATGTTATAAGAGTTAAATGTATATTATAAGAGTTCCTTAAAAATTGACCCTCTTATATTATGATTTTTATATGGTATATACCTAACATGAAAAACATATTCACACCAAAAAAATATTGGTTATTAATCTATACTCGTCTTTGAAGCTATTCGAAACATGCCAGTCTTTGATGTTACGGACAGTATATGACTGTCTTTGTGTCCAGGCTTGATGGACAGATATGTCAGTACATGTCCATCGTGTCATGTCAGTACGCTGTCTATGGCTGATAGTAGTTCATATTCAATTTCCGCCAGCGCAGTTTGAGTACCGCTCCGACAGTCGCGTTATTGACTGAAACATAACGAGATAAATTTCATGTGCCCAGATTTTTGAAGTTTTTTGTCATAAATAATATGAAGCTGTATAGATTAATTTCATTACCTAGCAATTATATTTGATTTTTAACCGACTTCGAAAAAAGGAGGAGGTTCTCAATTCGTCGGGATCTTTTTTTTTGTTGTTTTTTTTTATGTATGTTCGCCGATAACTCCGTGATTTATGATCCGATTTACGTGATTCTTTTTTTGTTCGACGCGGAATAGCTTCCAATTGGTCCCCTAAAAATTTTACATAGTTTGGCCCAGTAGTTTTCATTTTATGAACATTTTTCATGGAAATAATTTTCACTCCGTTCCATATGTTCGCCGATAACTCCGTGATTTATGATCCGATTTACGTGATTCTTTTTTTTGTTCGACGCGGAATAGCTGCCATGTGGTCCCCTAAAAATTTGACATAGTTTGGCCCAGTAGTTTTCATTTTACGAACATTTTTTTGTTCCCGGTTCTTGGGACCTATATTTTTTAAGAAGCGCGGCACCATTCGTGGGTCCACCCATACATAGCTAGACACGAAAAAGTAACAAATAAAATTTAAAAACTTCGTTTAAAAAAACCGACTTCAAAAACTAAAATGTATAAAATAACTTATTTCTTAAGCGATTATTATTAATATATATTATCTAAAACATCTTGAAGTCGGTGCAAAGTAAAACATAAAAATTACTATATTTTGAAAATTACTAAGCACCGACTTTAAGATGTTTTAGATAATATATATTAATAATAATAGCTTAAGAAATAAGTTATTAATATATATTATCTAAAACATCTTGAAGTCGGTGCAAAGCAAAACATAAAAATTACTATATTTTGAAAATTACTAAGTACCGACTTTAAGATGTTTTAGATAATATATATTAATAATAATAGCTTTAGAAATAAGTTATTTTATACATTTTAGTTTTTTAGTTTTTGAAGTCGGTTTTTTTAAACGAAGTTTTTATTTTTTTACAGGGTTCTGTTATTACTTACATATATTTTTATTGAAGATTTTTTTATTGTTTTGCGATAGACACACATAACCTTTGACAAATTAAACCCTCATTTCTATTATCAAAAAACTATCAAATTCACACTTCTCTTTCTCCCATTCATTTACAATAATTATATAAACTACTAAGCTAACGCTGAGCTAACCAAGGACGTATGTTTTAGTTGTAGCAGCGATGGGTAGAGGTTAAATAATACTTCAGATGGCAGAGAGTAGTATTCACTCTCGAGTGCTGATGTGAATTGAAGTGAACTCATTTACTTTGGAAACCGTAACCTTAAGTTCAAATATGAAAAAATCGTACTGCTAGTACAATGTATAACACAATAGCACAGCGTGTGAGCGGGACGGATGATGTGCGAGCGAGATAGAGCAACTATTAATATGTGCGCTCCCAAGCTGCGCTAGCCAGTAGTGCGTTGTCCGCTGCGATGACAAGATGTATGCAGCTCCCATACAGTCAAATCCAAATAATATTGTTTACTGCACGTATTTATTATGCTTCATGCACACATCACAAAAGATCTAAGGTTCGATACATGTAGGAATGTTAAAATTTCTGTTCACACTTCTGTGTCTCTGGGGAGGGAGGGTGGTGATAAATATTGGCTCGATTGAATTAAATCAAAACTTCTCCGAATAACACATTAATCATCTTTGAAGTACCTTTACAGTACAGCTTTAAAACACACCTTAAAAATATCTTAAAAATCGCTAAATCCTCACTCCTTTATCTCATTCAATCTACACTTCCATTCCGGTACACATTTAAACCATTTTTAACATTCTTACATACATATACTTATACATATGTGGTAAAATTTTGTTCATTATTATTGTCGTAATTAGTTAAAATTAGAACTTTCCAAGCGACTGCACTTATGAAAATTTTGGGCCTGCCTCGTGTACTCTATTAGAGATTTTTACAGTTAGAAATAATTTTTAATAATAATCCTAATAATTAATATCTAGGCCGTGAAGAAAAAGAAATACTCTTACTACATCATTGTCACGTAATATCCTTCAAAGAAAATAATTAAATTGGATAATTGTATGATAAAAAAATTGTCAAGTACGCAAATATTGTAAATTAAAAACGCTTTCAGCTTCATATTGCTCTATCAAATATTGGCGGTTTTCACATAAAACTGTTTTAATTGCCGGTAAAAGCGAGGCGAGGTACAAGCCAAAGCAGAATATGGCCAATTTAATACTTTTCATGTTATAAAGCTCGAGATAGGTTTTTTATTATTCCATTGTTACGCTCTCAGTATTAAAAGTATAGGATACATTATATGTAGACATTATAGACATAGTCGTTTTAAATTAATGTGAATAAAATATTCGAATCGTTTGATGCTGCGACCACACCTGCGATGATATTAAAGATATTTACTAGAGCCAAATGCGTCTTATTTACAGCCTTAAAAATAAAGCTGTTAAGGAAAGGCCGCATTACTGTATATACATACGTTGTCTGTCAATATGTAACGTCATTAACTATTAAAAACAATATCGCATTACATCCATCGCCACATCTGCGTGCAACAGCCTATATCGGTAACATTATCGCAGATGAAGCCCCGCCATGAGAATTGAAACGATCCAATAATATCATAAATTAAAACAAAAGACAGAAACGGACTACGGCGGAACTAGTCATAACTTTATCCTATTGATATTCAAGATGCGAACTGCAAGCAGAACAAATTTTTAAAATTGAATCTAGGAGAGCGTACCAGTCTGTGACACAAGAACAGCAAGCACAATCCTGTTGTATATTTGGCGATACGAGTGTTAGTATAACTCGAATGTGCAAATATTTGGTCGAAACGGTATTAAACTCTCCTCTCAATACAGTGTCTTTAAAGCTACATTAAATACATGTTTTTTTTTTGTATATTAATATATATCTGTGTAAAATATGTTATCGGAGTTAGTTAAATTTAGGTACAGAAGTCACTGCTGGGTTAAGGGCTGCCCATTTTAGGTGGTCAGATAATGTACTCGCCACACTTATTTCTGATGGTCTAATTGATGGGTTAGCAGATGTTAGCAGTTAATAGGTTTTCTTAACATTTTTCCCTATATCGTCAGCTCGTAGATATTACAAAAAACAATATAATATGCTAACAGAGTATATTCTCAACGGATTAGTTATATGGGTTACAAACGTCTAGCTATGCCGCCTCCGTCAGGTGGTGCTGATATAAGGAGTAGGCTCAAAAAATGCTATGACGCGAAAAAACGCTGTAACATTGCTCAGATTACGTTACGGACACATTCATTCAACCATGTTTGGATATCTCATTACGAAAGTTTACTCCCCAACTGTAATATGCAATATGACTAAAGATGTCCAACATGTTCTGATGGAATGTGTTTATAACGAAGAACTACGTAAAGAACTACTCGAAGAGGGAGAGTTATCTTCTTTGGGAGCATGCAATAGCGTCCTGGTATATCCGTTATCAAGAGATCCCAAGATGTTTTGCTTTGCTTGTTAAATTAATTAGAGATATTATAAGAAATGTTATTTAGAATTTGGGTATTTAACAGGGTGACATGGCCGCTAAGCAGCAAAGCGCTTTCTAAATAAAGAAAAAAAAGATATGCTCGATGTTTCAGAGAAAGACATGCGTGCTAATGGACTCATAATTAAAGATGCTGAAGAATACACGAAACGAAGGAAACCAATAGGGACGGCCACGGGTATCAATGCGAACGCTTTAATCGCCACCAAAAATAACGTTATGTTTATGACTCTTTATGATATTATACTCTCAAGACTAATTCGAGTCTTTGGAATGAAACGTTAACGTCGTTACAAAGCCACCGAAGCTTTATGAAAGATACTCCTATTACATGTAAATCGACGCCAAGAACAAGATGCCAATAATTTATTCAAAGTACGTACATGCAATTACGTTATGTATATATAGATATACACCTATAGCTTTGATTCATTTACCTCTCTCTTTCATTATACCTTCACGTAAACGATTTTATGTCTAAATTTACTGCACAAAGAGAAATTAAAGAGCCTGTTAAAAGCGTGACATGACAAAGTGCTCTTTCTGTTATAACTTTTAAGACCATAAGCTCACCTACGTGTTGTAATTTTGCTAATTACTTTTGTCGTTTAGTGTTAAGTAATTAAAATTTCGTAGGCACCTATAGTGGGCCACATTAGCCGCGCCAGAGAATTTTTCATTCTTGAAATATTCGACGAATCATTTTGTAAAATAAATAAAGCGGTAAGCAGGCGCGCCTGTGACTGAAATTAATTTATTTTGCGAGGGCGGATTGAATTATTTCAGTTTTAATTGATTTTTATTGCAGCCGACATTATGGCATATTTTCATTCTATGAAATCGATTAAAATGTTTTCTTTGTAAAATAATCAGTTGAGAAAATTGCCTTTTGCTTCCATCTCTCTTGTGATTTTCTATTAATCAGTTTTCTAAGACTAAAAATTTTCATCGGATAAATTAAGCAAGTTTATTATACTCGGTATTGTCTAGAGATTTAGCGATTGTTAGGCGTAATTAGGACCACATTGTAAAGGTTTTTAGGGCCATCATTATATTAGTTGATGTTTTGGCCACTACATAATTATTTTACAAATTGAATACATAATATTTTTTAAGAAATATTCCAAATTTTCTTACTAGTTATTCAAGGGAACTGAATAAAATAAAAATATCTTTATAATACGTAGTAATTCACTCATAGTAGTAATTATATAAAAGTATCATTAGGTTGGTTTGGATATTAATTCATTCATCAAGAATATAAATCTATTTTCATGTAATTTGATATCAATATTTTGAAATGAGCCCCAAGACTATTATTATAGTCGTGTTGGGATGGTTGATCACGCGTGTCTTAATGGCACCATACATATAATTGTGGTTTTTGTAATAGACAAACACTAGGACGTATTATTTAGTTCAGCGAACGAGCTCCCTCTGCGTTTAGAACAAAAAATGTATACCAGCGCAGCCGAGTGAAAAGTCCTGGCCAAGTTATAAACTGTCGCAATGTGTACCGGATACCGTACTTTAATTTCAAATAGCATTTTGGCCATTTGACCACAATTACATTTTCGACGCACGCCCGCCATGCATTGCTGGTTGAATATCAATTTCGTCAAACTAATGTTATGCCACTTGCTGATAGATATTTCGTTTGCTATGTTAGTAGCAAACAATCGGACAGTCCAAAATAAAACAGGAAATTAGAAAATCGACGATAACCAACGCATCAATGTGCTTTAGTCGGGAACTTCAAGAGTGCTGTTAATTTACTGTGGATTTTTATTTTTAAAATGACTACCAGGCGGGCATATACCCTACCACCTGGCAGTAGGTTGTTTTGTCGCCTCTTACGACAGGCCACTCGGCTGCAGGAAATTGTTTTTTTCTCTCTGTTCTTGCACGGATAAATTAATTTCTACATTATAACAATGGTCTTTGACTAAAAAGCTAAACTCTAAAATTAATTTCAGAGAGTTATCTGTGAAACTGCAGTTGTTAAATTGCACAAAGTGAATAATTTAATGTTCATTGCGACTTATCCAAGACTTAAAGTACTAAGACTTGAGTCTCAATTTTTTTCACTCGTCTCTCTCTTTATGTAATAGGATTAAATAGGTTCATTCAAATAATTTAAACGACAAATCTTTTAAGTCGCTATCAGTTAATAACACGTTTTAATTTATCAAGGTACTTGGGCAAAGTATTTTCAATTTCAATGAATAATAAATTTAAATAAAGACGATCTAAACTAAACTTATTATAGGCAAAGGCTCCTTCGACTAACAAATAATTATACTACGATAATAATTCTTTGTTTTAAAAATTAGAAGAATAATACTTTACAAGGCTTATATTAAAAATACCGACGTCTTCTATTTATATAAAAATGAAAATTTTAGATTAATATTTCTCTGCTTACATTTTATTGGCTGGTCATTAACCACTGGCTTACAAAATTTGTTTGGGTATATGGACCAAACTGATCTCAGATTGACAGACAGAGTGCATCGAAATACATAAAAATAGATGGGTCTGGTTAACAGCAAAGACCACTTTTTATGGGGGCCGGTGTATCGTTTCTCCTTTATTGTATAATGCTTCTTTATTAAAATATACACATGCGCAACTAGGTGATTTTATAATCACAGACTGGGTCTGTATCGATCGATAAAAACGTATAAAATACTTTTTTTTTACCTATTTAAGTATTTATAAGGAAGGGATAGAGTACTTTGATTTTGCGTCAAAAGAAAATGGCATATGATATAGAACATTGCAAAGCGAGCCTCCTCGTATTCCCTGGTTTGTGAATACTAGCTATGATAGACGGCTTTGTGTCCTAACTCATAGATTGCGCTCCGGTCACATTCCACTAAATAAATTTTATCATCTTGTGGGAAGAAGCGATACTCCAAATTGTCTGCAATGAAACATAGCCGAAGACGTATAGCATTTGTTAGTGGAATGTGTTTGGACCAGAGGTGGCAGGAAGGGGCTGGTGGATGCTCTGGGAATTAATTTGATGGACGTGGGTGTTTTCCAGAGCATTCTTTCGCGGCCACAGTCTCTAATATGCAATATGGAGAAAACGATTCTATAAATTTTGTGTAATTGTATGATTACGGTAAGATATCATCAGCAATAGCCCCTAAATAAATTAGATGATAAAAAAAGTTTGTTTTTTAAGTTTAATCATCTCTTTTAAATCTTTTTTCGTTCGGAGCGCCTGCGCTAACCCCAGCGTACACTTCTATTTTTTACTATACAATAATGTAATATAACCGATGAATTGCTAAAAATTACTAGTTTTCGGCATACACATAAAATTCAGGAATGAGATTTTGTTTTGAAGTATGTAAATGTATCATTTCATCATACTGTTTTCACTATTTTTTATTTCAATCAATTACACACTTTTAAAGTAGTAAAAAAAGTTCGCTCTCTTTCGTAACTATGAGAAGGAACATTAATAAAATAAGTCTATAGAACTTAAAGAGTAAACGAAAAAATTGTTTAAACAAGATTTGTAGGTATTTTACATAAAATATTATTTAGAGCCTAAATTGCCTAAATTGAAAAACAAAAAGACGTTCATCACCTTTACAAAACCTTTCATTTTGCATGGAATTGGCTGATTTTTTATTTCCCGATACTGTGATCATACGTTATTGATTATAACATATATAAAGGACTTATTATCTTGTTGATAAGTAGCTGCAGTTTTGTTATCTTAAGATAAAACAATGCGCTGATGCACATTGTACTCGTTAATGTGAGAATATTGTTTCCTAAAACTTTTACGTCGGAGCAAAAGTACAATTTTCAACTTTGTTCTGTTTGTATGGGAGAACCTAATTTAATTCAAGGTTTCCACTGGCAGGAAACTCGATAAAAGCAGTTCAGAAGGCGAGTTGTTATAATAAGTTTTCAAAACAGAAGAACTGCGTTGTTGTTAAAATGATAAAAATCTCGTTTTCTTTCTCGAGTTTATGTACCCCGTGTCGTATTCAACTCGTTTCGTAAAATTCAATTTTGGGAATTTGTTTCCTCCCGTCGAATGGTGTGCGGAATACTGATGTGGACTGAGACTCTGCTACTACTTTGTCTCTACTTTTTATTTTTAACAACATGAAACGAGTACTTGTTTCGCAAACTTGACATTTTTATGTCTGTAAGTGTCTAAAGTGAATACTCGCACATGATTAATGCAACCATATATTTTTAAAATTGGAATGAAGCTTGTCTTCTATACTAGTAATACCAGCACTTAAATATCTAACACCTCGCGCTTTGCCGTTTTAGGTTCATGAAGAATTGCGGGTTCACACTTTAGTTATCTTAATGTGTAAGTATCCTCACTATATTCCTAGCCAGGATTCGTATCAACGTCATTAGATGCGGGTTCCTTGGCTAATAATCTACAACTTCTACGTACCATGTGTTCCACTTTGCTTGCTACTCTGCGGATGTATTAAATAAGATCTAACGTGGTATTTCTTCTATTTGTAGATCAATCACTCTTGTTATTATATATTATATACATCGTGCTTTTTCTTAACTTTCTCCTATTCGTTTCAATTAAAGAGAGTTTTATGAGAGCAGCATTATAAAACTATTTCAAACGAGTAATATTTATTACAAATGTTAATAAATCCCAATTAGCTGACATAAGCTCTATTGATTGACTTTTATGATAGCCCAAAATCGGTATTCTGTACAGTCTGTATTACTCTATTCCCACTGACTTGAAATTCCCGCACGATTCCTGGGACACAAAGTACTACAGCATTTCAAACAATCATACCCAGTAAAATTCCCGCAGGATTCCCGGGATGACAAATATCACATATTTTATTAAATAAAATTTGTTACCCATCAGTGAAAAATTAAATTGGAATTAGTTTTTTATTATGGCTATTTTAAATCTTTCCCAGAAAAAATCCCGCGCAATTCGAAGAATAAAAAGAAACACAGATTTTAAGTCTAATAATTTGTTAAGGATCAGCGAATATCGCACCGGAATCAGCCAAGTAGTCTTTACGTGAATCCCAAACAAACAGGAAAACCGACAAACAGACAAGAAATCTAAGTAAAATTGCATTGTGTTCTCCGTCGTTTATATAGTATATTCCATTTGGTTTTTTTAATAGCTCCATAAACAGGACACGGCATATTTAGAGTTGTATAATATTGTATATTAAAATTTAAAACATAAAAAAAAGTGTGTGTATGCAGTTCACACGCACTAGATATGAAACTTCAGAGAATATACTCACAGATAATTCTTATCTAAATTTTATTAGTATAAATATATTTTTTTAGCCTACATCCATCAACATATTATAATTCAAAATAAACTTCGTAATATATAAGTATCACTTTCAATTTTTCACTGTTTTAGGCATAAAAATATTATTATCAGATTTATTTCGGTTCAAATTGGACTTATGTTGAATTATTGGTAATATTGACTCTCTGATGTCTGCTGCACAATGCAAAACTCGTATCTCATTCTCTCGCAGGCTTAGTTCTTTACATTTATCTCTTTTAAGTGACGCTTTTTAGTTAGATTCTAAAGAAGTTTCAAAACCTTCAAAAATATTTTAAGGTATTACAAAAGCTAAAAATTCAAAATACTTATAAAATAAAAAGACGCAATAAAGACATAAAATAAAAGCATACATTAGGGCGAGACAATGAATCGAACCATTGAACTCAGAAGAAAACGGAAAATGACCGTTATCTAAGGGGAGGACATATCGTAAAAAGTGCTTACACAACGATTTACGATATTATACTGTAATCTTAAATATATGAAAACTCTGTGTATTCAAAAAATATCAATTGTAGAGCACTCGTCTTCTCATTGAAATTGGAAATTTCTTACATAATAAATTTTGTGGCTTAGAGCTTTTCTTGCGGCTTTGCTTGTTTTATTGGGTTCTATCATAGTCCCTTCGATATTATTATACAATTTGAAAGGTATTTATTTTAGTAAATATATACCTTTAATAAATATATATTTTTTGTAAATTGGCCTAACTTAGGCAGTGCGAGGTAGAATTGCAAGTAGACCATATCGCATTCTATCTTCTTTTTCCTATTTTTAGAAAGTTATTTATTTTACAACTTTATTGATGCTAATTACTATGTTGCATTTTAAATTTTTCTTTCAATTATACAATGGGTTTACTACGTTTTTAATTTTTGTATATACTAATTATATATACTTATTGTACTCGGCTTTACTTACGTTTAGTTCGACTGGTCTCTTATTATTTCAAACGTTCATTTACGTGGTTGTAGAAATACATAATAATCAAGGGTTCCCAAGGTTGAGTTCGCATGTTCCGTTCGGTTTCCCACGGGAAATTCTCGTGGATAGAATCAATAATAACATAAGTTATGAAAGTGACTCTGTTTTTATGATTGTATGTTCTTCTTATACAATCTTGGAAATTAACCGATTATCATGAATTCATACCTATTGTTACAACCTAGGCACCGACAAAGACAAATTCCACTTACAGATTTGTAGAAGCACATTTATTACCCGTCGGCATTCGAACTAATAACATTGAAACTATTGCAATTCTTTAATGATCGTCTTCTTTTGTTCACTTATTTATTGGCATACGTTTCTAGAGAAAAGCCTATTGTCTATTGTTTGCGGCTGTAATCATTACCCGGGTGTTACGGATATAAAGTACAAGCAAATTCGGTCCACGTTGCTGGGCAGGCACATTGCATTTGTGCAGTATAAAATGATGACCAGATTGAGGGAGGGAGGCAGTCGAGCGTGAACCACGATCAAGGCGAGATGCTTGTACATAACGAGGATCTAATAGTGATGGACTTTGCGCGTTTTATTGAATTACGACCTTCTGCATTACGTTTGGATTTGTTGTGCTCGGTTATATTTGTACCTGTGTTATACGTGTTTGTATAGTTTTAATAAACTCTATAATAATTCCAATGGTATTTTAATTCGAGTCCCGCTAAACTCGTAACACTATGTACAGTGGCGGAATGATAAAGTTCGCCAGTTTTTAAACTGTTCCACAGAAAATTATGTTTGTTTGACAATAAAGTTTAAAATTACTTGAATCAAAATTGTTTGATTTTCTATCTTGTATGAGAAGATTGTTTAGGGATGTAAAACCTTTTTATTGATTTCAATATTTATGATAAGCGTAGTGATTATATCCCCTTTGTTTCTTATTGTTAATCTCAGCATCTGGCATTGCAAATGTTGCAATTTTCGTTTTTCACGTTTCTATCTACATATATAAATAATTAAAATATAATAAGAGTTTTTCATATCGTGAATGAACATAAGACAGTCTTATTGAAATATTTATATATGTCCTTAGTTTATGTAAGCGATGCCGCGTTTTAACCTTGGTGATGTTATTTATTATATTATAAAATTCTACACATGCCGTGTCTGTATACTGAAGCTATTAAAAAATAAAACTGGAATAAACTACTAAATAAATGACGAAGAACACGGTGCATTTCTTTTAGTTTTCTTGTCAGTTTGTTCGGGATTCACGTAAAAAGTACTACAGCAAATTCATAGACTTAAAATCTGCACTAAATTTTATCCTGGGAAGCCCACGGGAATTTTTCTGGTAATGAGTTAAAATCGCTAGATTAAAAAAATCGAATTTCAATATGATTTTTCACTGATCGATAGTAAGTTTTATATAATAAAATATGTTTCTTTTATCCCGGATATTTCGCGGGATTTTTTCCGGGAGTGATTTGTAGTTGTTACGGTGCACAGAAAATTACCATATTCCACACAGTTTTGTGTCCCGGGAATCCCGCGGGAAACTCAAGTTCAGTGTAGACGAAGTGGTGGGCATGTCCTAGTATTGTGTAAAATCATTCGAATTTTCAATTCACGCATAATTTACTAAATGCGTAACGATTTACGCATGATGTAGGATTCCATATAGGTGAGTAATGTCCCCAGCTTTCGTCTTCGAGCTACGGAACCATAAAAAACATTTAACAGATCGCATTTCAAAATTACTGAACGCATTTTGTTTGAATACTTTTTTGTTGACAGGATTTTTGCAGCTCTTGAATCTTAGTTTCATTCCAGAATTTTTGTAAAAATATCGACGAAGACTTTATTACGTTTTTAAAAACCTGTCTATCAATCCCATGTACACTAAATACAAATTCAGCCCTCTGTTACATGTAGGCAGCCTTCTAGTTTTTATCTTTTCCGCAATGCCCCTATAGCATCAGCATAATTTTTTTCTGATATATTTCATCATATACATCAGTCATTTTTTGAAAAATAATTAGTAACATAATAAGCGTTAGGAATTTGTACGATTCCACCTACAATTGTATAGAAACTCACTCGTCTAGCATAATTTTAAATGAACAATTAATTTGCAATAACACCTACCGAGTTAATTACAAGCTGTAGCTAGGTTCAATAGAATGACAAGTAATTTACAGTACATTACCGCTCAATGTATTGCATTATTACGGAATTATCCACAGCTTTGTTGGGTAATGAACGGTCAGTACAAACCATCTGAGACCAGTGCTGTACAGCTAAATTAATAGACTATATTAATCTCTCGGATCAAGATCAAGCCGTAAACGCTGATATAGCGTTCTATTAGCTCACTATTAAGGTCTAAGGAAGCCCATTTGAGTATTTGGTTCAATAACGGGAGATTTTATTCAATACCTTCACATTTTTATTGGTTTGAAGTCAAAAAAGCATATATTCCGCAAAATTTGTGCTAATTTTATTGAATTTTTGGTAAATCTGTATAGTTCATGGCGAGTTTGTTTCCATCTTGTTAACGTTTTGTATATAATAAAGATTATTTGGATTAAGCCACTATTTATCACGAAATATAGAAATTTTCTGCAAAATACAATTCAAAGATTAATATATCCTTAAAAACGTGATTAAAAATTTAATATAAACATTATAACAGTACACAAAAGGCTGTAAATTCATTTTAATATCCGGAATATTTTCCGTAACTTTATTTTCTCTATATGGAAAATATACATATATTTATAATACATATGTTTATTGATGAAATATATTGGAGTTTTTATCGGGATTTATAAAAACTATTGTCTTTATCACAATATTTAGTGACTTTTGGTTCAGCATCAATTTACCTGATATTAAGTTTTAGAATTGAAATTGTAAAGAATTGAAATTAGAGTCGTAACACATTAACAATACCAATCACTCTATAAAGTATTACTAGTAATGTTGTTATGTAACAATAATAAGCGTTCCTATTAATAGGAGAATGTGACAAGAATTTCAGATACTTTTCAGTCTGAAACTCGTAATACTTTTGGAGTGGCACTTGGACTCACCAGGGGCCCTCACAAAAGGTAGTAGTGGTAAGGGTTGCGGTTCATATTTGCGGATCGTTCGCAAGTTAAACCGAACTATTCCAAGTGCACTCCGCTCCGGGGATTCTTACAGTTTTATAACGCAATAACGTATCATCCACCAACACACTCCGATATTACCCGTGTTTCCGAACTTTTACAGGCTTACTTTACGGTTCAGCCAATTGTTAATAAAATATTTTATTTGGTAGTAAAATCACATAAAACATGTTATGTAATATGTGATTTTTCGCGCCATTGATCATAATAATCATAATAGGGTAGTTTATAGTCTATTTACTGAACTTAGATACATTTTATCTTCTCTCAAAATACGGAAGCGTACTTAGGTTTGTTGGAACGCATTAAGTTATGGGCACCATATCTTTAAAAAGTCAATATTTTTATTAACTAATTGGGGCATCTTAAAGATTAACATTTACATAACATTAAGAAACAAGGTAAGAAGTAATTGAAATCTGTCCTAAAATACTAGATATAAATACATAATTATATTTATACTAATGGTACAACTTCATCTGAGATAAAGTTAAAGGTATGCCGTTTTATACAAATATAGCGATAGGCCATACGCAATTTGAGATGCGTTAGATATTGACAAATAACATATTATGCATATATACTAATGTGGCTATGCGTTAACGGCGTTATTTTTTATCACGTTAAATAAGACCCATTCGGCCACAGCCTTAATCTTTAACACTAATGCAGATGAAATGTGTTCAATAACACTTTTCATATTGTCTCTATTGAGGGGAAGACACTTTGCTCATGTGTTCTTTATTAATATTTAGTACACTGCACTTCGCTTTGTCTTGATCGCTTTATAATACTAACTCAAAAGTCTTTGTGAGTCTTCTTACTAGAGCTGTGTTATGAAGGAGCTGAACAGCCTCAACATTCATATGGTGATGAAGCCGTTCCTGGTGAGCTTCAGCGTGTTTACTAAATATGCAAGCGACAAGGTACATTTTAAGGTCCCAAAATATCTTCTTTGAAAACCTGACGATCTCGTCTGGTTTTATGTACCAACATGCGTTGACGATATCCTTGAATACCTTATTTTGAAAGAAACAAGTCAAATGACGAATTAATTATTAATTTGATGATGAATGATTAAAATTTTAATTAAAATATTTTTATCATGATAGTTTTAAAAGGTATGATGATAGGAAATTGTTTATTTTTTTTTTTGCTTAAGTTGCCTGATCACAGGGATGAAAACAGCAGTTTTCGTCACTTTCACCTCCTGTGTAACAACCTCCTATTATCATCTGTTTTATTATTTATAATTTTATACAAATCGTGATACCCAATCGGAGCGCATACATATCTACAAAAAACGTGCTAGAGTGTTGATATTTATTTGATAATATGGTAAATTCTAGTGTTTATCAAGACGTTATATAAATTACACTTTGTCATTATTTTTCAAAAGAGCGATTAGATAGTATTACTGTTAAATTTCTTTCTCAGTTATCGCTTAAAATCCGAATATCAAAATCACACTTTACAAGTTTAAAAATTATGTAATTGTATTTAGATGAATGAATGAAAGCTCAATGACTTTATTGTCATGTGCTATGTTATGACAAGGGGAATTTTATCGGATCCATACATCAACATCAACGATCGAATCAACACTTAGGATATTTCTTATCCCAATAAATGATGTCTTTTTCATAAAATAGAGATAATAGCTAAATTGATGGCGCTGCAATTGTGTTTATTCAATTTACTAACAAATACCACGTTGTCATAAACAACATTTCATTCGTTGTATTACTTTAAATGAGGTTGACTTCGACTGGCCTTTATGCATTGCTGGGTAATTGTGTAAACTGTATGGACTTAGTTTCTCGGTTATTATTATATGCAAAAACTGAATAAAGTTTTAGTGTAATTGAAATAAAGCTGTTGCCTAGGGCTTGACACGCGGCGCAACAACGAGGCAAACTCTATCTGTAAAAATATAAAATTCTAAACATGCCCTAACTGTACATTGAAGCTATTTAAAAAGCAACTTGCATAGACTCTATAAACGACAGAGAACACGATGAATTTCTTTTTGGAGGTCGTGTCTGTTTGTTCGGGATTCACGTAAAAACTACTGGGCCGATTTTGATTCGGTTTTTACTGACAGATTCAGATAATTGTTAGACTTAAAATCTATGCTACTTTTAATCCCGCGAATTCCGCGGAAATTTTCCCGGAAGCGGTTCGAAGTTATTCGGGTGCATAAAAATGACCTTATTCCTATACTGTTATCACTCAAATGATAGCTTGATTCTTTTTTAAATGCTGCAGTACTTTGTATCTCGGAAATCCCGCGGAGATTTCAAGTCAAGCGTGGACGAAGCTGCGGGCATACCCTAGTAGTGTATATAATAATGTTTTTTCGCCTTTGCATTACATAACATTGGACCGTTACAGTTCTCGTCCATCGCTCGTAATAGTGTGCATAGTTTGATAGAAAAGGTAAGATGTATCAGTTGGCCCATAGATCGTTACCAACCAGTGAAATGAGTCAAACCCTTAACACATCACAATAACTCTGAGGACACTAATTACAAAATCTGAAAGATGTAATGCTTAATGCTTACTTTCACGTACAAACGTAAAAAATACGCGATAATTTTCGTTCAATATAATTAAAACAATATTATTGTTTTACCAATTAATGTAATTTAAGACTGTAAACTTTTTATTTATCATAAGCGACTTTACTTTTTCTTTAAAAAGTTTCAAAACTACCACACCTTCATGGACAGCGATGGAGTTCCCCATTTCTAAGAACTCCATGGAGTTTTTCAGTTGTGTTACTTTTACAGGGAGCGCCGGCTGCCCGTTGGGGAGTTATTACCGCCTCTTTTGTTCAGTGTACCGTAAAAGCGCAAGTTTTACAAAACACCCCCGGAAACAACAGATAGCCACCATTAAAACGGACTGTATTGATGAAAGTTTACGGTCTAAGTATACTTATTATTTTGTAATGTCGGTGTTTCCAAAAGTTAACACCATAAATAACATTCCATCTTTATAATCTGCAGAAGTCTCTTATGAACCATTTACGTATTAGAAATTTTTTAAGTGTTTATTTCTCGCATACCTCATTTAACAAATTAACAGGTTATCAACATGTAGGGTAAACTTTTGTAGAACAACCAATAATTGGCACCTTATTGGTTTATTCATAACATTATGAAATCCTATTTTTTTTTTATATGACTTATTAACATTTTGAATAAATTAACAAGTTGCCAATTACTTGTGCCGCGAAATTGGTGTAGTTTTCCTTATTCAAATATTACATAATACACTCAGCAACTATTTATTCTTACTCTGATTCGATTTTTGAATCATTTAATTTCTTCATTACATTGATATGACATCAATTAAAAGAGTGGGTTAGTAATTTTACCTTTTTCTAACTATGTTACTCCCTTATTCATATTATTATCTATAGATATAATAAAACTGTAGAGGTCGAATTTTTGTAGGTACAATGAAAAAAATGCTACAAACCGAGTCAGGGGGATGTAAGAAGTGAAATAGAACTAATTTAGATTGTTTAATTTTTTTAGTTTTTGTGTTTGTCTTTTTTTACGGGCTAATCTCCGAAACGACTGGACCGATTTAAATTATTTTGTATGGTGGTAGCTTATATCCCTCAACATACAACAACAATAGGTCAACATATAGGATACTTTTGATCCCGAAAAATTTAAGTTTCCGTGGGATAGCTTTCGATGAAGTCGCGGGCTAAAGCTAGTTATATATATGTTTCTGGAGACCACCGCCCATGAAAATGGGCCGGACTTTTGGAGGGCTTGTATGGAGCCATGGGAAGGCCAACACGTAGGGGTCGTGGCGTGACACTGACCGGCGACTGTCCTTATCTACGGTATATAAAAATGCACCCAAGGACAAACACCGGGTATGAGAACAAAAGGTACCGGGCTATTGGGTTGCTAGTGGAGTTACAGTTCGGGGAGTGTGTGGACTATGGCGTCTGCCCGTCACAAAGTTCAAGGTACATGGAAAAAATGGGCAGACGGTGACTCTTCACTCACTGCATGGGCTCCTAAAATATGTCAATATTGGCGAGGGGCAATATGATTGTGAGTGATACCCCTTAGGTATCGTGAGGAAGTGACCTTGACGTGACCGAAGCAACTTCGAACGTTATGCCATTTATTACGTTCATCTGGAGCTTGAGTCTTAGCTCTAGCGATCTCCATTCCGTGTCGGCTGGCTATGGCTAACACAGAGGCGGCGGCCTTGCCTTGGCCCTTGGAGTCAGGTCCGAGGTGTCGATACTCACCTAATGCTTCGCCACAAAGTAAAAATGATATTATATATTATTATATTATTATTAAAAATATTATAATTAGTTAGGTAGAGTTAGATATACGAGGTTCATAGGTTCGTTAAAAAAGGTTAATAATTATGAAAATCACTTATGGATATAGAAAGATACATAATGATCGTCGGCGTCAGTGCAGGACCTTGTAACAATTTATTTCTTTCTAATAGTTGTTACATAGATAATACTTGTTAATAATAATTTGACAATATCACCAAATTCAAATTTATTTGCTGTAAAAACATGGTTTAAAAGGTGTTACAATAGAAATTACTTAAAAGGTCCTGCACTCACGATGACGACATACAATCGGGAAAAGATATTCCCCAACTCAGTATATATATCAGCTATAATATTATTATCATAAGTAAACTTGTTAATATACAGGGAATATGTTATTCCAAGCAACGCATAAATTAGTTATATAATAGTAGGTGGTAGGTGCACACAGCATCGGTAAGCAGTACTATATAAACTGTGTGCACAATGCGGCTAGCCGAGTTGTCAGCGTATTCTAGAGCTGACCCCCGCACTGATCTACAATTATTGGTGCACATCACTATACTGCACTATGGAGTGATTAGAATGTTTGTGTGTTCGAATAACAATAGAGTAGTTGACAAATCAACGCCGAAGCCACCTAGATTTTTCTGAGCGTTGCTAGTTATGACGTCGTTTCTATAACGAGCCAAATAGCGTATTAATTATAGTTTAAACATAAATACAATTATTTCTATTATGATATTTTAGTTATGATGATGACATGGTATTTGAACGCCCGCTATCTTATATGAACATTGTTTCAGAATATATTGTACGCTTTGACTTTACCTGACCTATTACTTTGTCCTGGTTTTAAGAAGAAATGTGAAGATAAATAATTAGTATTACCAATACCAAGCAAGTATTCCTTTACTGTCCAAGATATTGTTTGGCCTACGTTTCACCATTTACCAAATACGTTTATTTATATCTATAACAACTATTTACAAGCCTCTGGACACTTTACACTACGCATATGTGCTAATATAACTGACGGTAGTTTTAGATATTTTTTAATATAAAATCAGTCGGTGAAATGAGGCAGTCACAGTTGTTTTAACTGCCGCCCGACGTTACGTTCTTCATATAATAAGTGATTAATATGTATATGTCTATTTAATATCAACAGTGGTGAAAGTACTCTTTACATATTAATATGCTATGACTTCTCATCTATATTTGATATTTTTTATATAAGGATCTTTTAAATAGTAATTTAACAACTGCGAGACATGGAATGGCTGAAGGGGCATGCCCAACCTGGTCAGTCGACCAGGTTGGGCCCGATTTTTATATCATCTTAACAATAGATGACAAATTGTCGAATATTATCTACTTATTCTCTTACTTCTGATGTTAAGATATAAGCATGTATACATATATTTTACAACATCTAAACGCCTCTAACAGTATTGTACGCAAACAAAGCTGCGTGAATACTCTAGTTTCTATTGGAATAATTTAAATTCAAGAGCTCCAAGTGAACATCGGAGCGTGGCTTGAGCAGTTAACTACAGTGTACACTCGTACTAATCACTTGAGTCGAACCGTGCAGCTGACAGTATTGGTGACCTAGGGAGTTTACTCCACACATACAGGACTACGGCTCCTTGCATTTTGGGTATTTTAATTCTTTATTTTGATTGAAACTAAGTACCTATATAGTTATAGTTAGTATCCAAAAGCATGAAAGTGAGTTTTATGTATGTTAATTTAAAAAAGTATGTTATCCAAACAGTGCTCAGATATAAGCAACTGCAAGTTAGTTATAAGTAAAAAAAAATCGAGCAGGTGCATGCATTTTGGAACACGCACATCGAATGATTTCGTAAGGCAACCAACATCTACTATTTATATTTTTCATTTGGTTATGAAATTCCGAGAAAAGCTTTTCATCGAAAATATCCCATAATTTTGTCACAAGTCAGTCAAACTAATTTTTGTAAAAATATATTTTATGCTCTACTACTTTGATGTTTTTCAGTATTTTTTACACTTCATACTTCAGAAGTTAATCTTTCGAAATCTGTCTGACAGTGATAACGATACTTGGTATATCGATATTTCGAAAAAAAATAACCTTCAGTTAACCGTAGGTATATTGGAAGGCACTGGCAACCACTTGAATAAATTTTCGGTTACCCATAAACTATGTGTAATCTGGCTTCTCCCTGAAATTATTAGGCTTCTAAATACTATGAAATATGAATTTCTCGTCAGGATTCTATCATTTAATTAAGGAGAATCATACTGTTGAGATTCTCCTTAATTAACTGATAGAATCCTGACTAGAAATTCATATTTTATATAATCAAGTAAGAACCTTTTCAGAAAGGTTTATAAATCATTTAGCAATGTCTAAAGATTTTATGCGACAAACCGGCAAAGCTTATTTAATTAAGATTGATCTTGTTGTTGCCATAATTTTATTATTATTTTTAAAACAAGGAAGATAAACCGTCAACCAAATATATAATGGAGCAGTAGTCTCGATAAATTTTATTATCATTGGTTGCATTTTGTACGCTTAAATTTGAGGCTTCACCTTGGTTAGTGTTACAGATTTAGGCCGTTTCACGCAGATATAGCGACTGGTTAAATGCGTTATTTAAAATGTGACATTAATAATAACGTTGACGCAGAATGTGATGTCAGGAGCCTTAAGAACAGACGAGCGTGCATGACAAGAGCTATGAATGTCAAAGAAGCAAGTGAGGTGTGTAAGAATAAGCCTGAATGGCGCTCTGTTGTTCGTGCCTACCCGGCAAGGGACCTGGCGTGAAGTTATGTATGTATGTAATAATGACGTTAAATATTGACAGACGTTTATACGACGCATTCGGCCACAGCTAAATCTTTAATACTTACGCAGATGAAGCTGGGGCTTCATTAAGAAAAATGCTGGGGAATGCTGCATAAGAGATTATTGTTAACGCTGAAAATAAAATAAAATAAAAATGTATTTATTTCATAACTAGCTGACTCGGCGAACTTCGTACCGCCTTATTCAAATAAATTAATAAACAAACAAATTGAGAAAACATGGGAAAGGGCTCATAGAATTTGAAAAATATATAGCCTATAACCATCTACGATTAATTCCGCGTCGACTGGTTGTGGTTTCATAGTTTTCGAGTATATAGATAAATAGCCATAAACCATCTAGGAAAAATTTCGCATCGAATGGTGGTAGTTTCATGTCGATACGATCAGTGGTTTAAGCGTGATTGAGCCTCAAACGAACACCATTTTCATTATATATATATAATAATACTAGCTGACTCGGCGAACTTCGTACCGCCTTATTCAAATAAATTAATAAACAAACAAATCGAGAAAACATGGCAAAGGGCTCATAGAATTTGAAAAATATATATAGCCTATAACCATCTACGATTAATTCCACGTCGAATGGTTGTGGTTTCATGCTGATCGGTCCAGTAGTTTTCGAGTTTACCTCGGACAAAGAAAACAAACTTTGCTTATATATATATATAGATAGATAGATAGCCATAAACCATCTAGGAAAAATTTCGCATCGAATGGTGGTAGTTTCATGTCGATACGATCAGTGGTTTAAGCGTGATTGAGCCTCAAACGAACACCATTTTCATATATATATATATATATATATATATATATATATATACTAGCTGACTCGGCGAACTTCGTACCGCCTTATTCAAATAAATTAATAAACAAACAAATTGAGAAAACATGGGAAATATATATGTATATATATATATATATATATATATATAGATAAATAGCCATAAACCATCTAGGAAAAATTTCGCATCGAATGGTGGTAGTTTCATGTCGATACGATCAGTGGTTTAAGCGTGATTGAGCCTCAAACGAACACCATTTTCATTATATATATATAGATAGATAGATAGATATAGATATATATAGATAAATAGCCATAAACCATCTAGGAAAAATTTCGCATCGAATGGTGGTAGTTTCATGTCGATACGATCAGTGGTTTAAGCGTGATTGAGCCTCAAACGAACACCATTTTCTTATATATATATATATATATATATATATATAAGATAAGATAGAAACCATCTAGGAAAAATTTCGCATCAAATGGTGGTAGTTTCATGTCGATACGATCAGTGGTTTAAGCGTGATTGAGCCTCAAACGAACACCATTTTCATTATATATATATATATATATATATATATATATATATATAGAATAGAAGTCTATACATGTAAGTTGCCGGGGCTTCCCAGAAAGTAATCAAATGACACTTGTGTTGGGAAACCTCGCTCTTCCTATGTTACATAATTTTTTAAGACTATTAGTGTGCATGTGTGTGTGTGTGTGTGTGAAAATGTATCCGTATATGTGTATTTCTTATATATGTTTGCATAAGCATTTAATTTTGCATTTGATAATCAATTCTAATAATGATCTAAGATGATTCGCAATGAAGATATGATTTTCAGGTTGGAGCTGCTTATCTGGAATGGCGGCTGGACACGGTAGTGCAGAATTTCAGAGGCAAATAAAAGATGATAAATATAACGTAGCGGAGAAAGTTTAAATATGAAAGAGGACTTTGACAATAACATTTTTTAAATTATAAGCATAAGTGACTAATAAAAAAAATTGAAACTGATCCAGAGTCAAAACCAGATAATTCTGTCTCTCGGACACCAGTAACTTTCCACAAGATACACAAGGTTCTCACACACATGAATATCTATTTATGCGTGCGTGTGTCATTACATTTATTTGAATATGTATATTATTATGAAATTCGAGAAATGCCCTGTCTGTACATTGAAGCTACTTAAAGAAAAAAAACAACTGAAATGCACTTTATAAACGATGGAGAACACGATATATTTTTTGATTTCCGGTCTATTTGTTCGAGATTCACGTAAAAACTACTGGGCTAATTTCGATGCGATTTTTGCTGATCGAGAGTAATATCTTAAGATTTAAAATTTGCGCTACTTTTTATTCCAAAATGATGTGGAACTTTTTCTGGGAATGAAATCATTTGGCCTGATTTAAAAAAAAAAACGATATTTTTTTATACTGATTGATAGAAAATTTTATGTAATCAAATGTGTATTATTTTTATTCTGGGAATACCGCAGGAATTTCAAGTCAAGCCTAGAAGTCACGGGCATATTAGGATACGCCCGTCTATTCATATGGCAGTTATTATTTATATACTACTAGGGTAGTATATAAATAATGATCGCCATATAGACATAAAAAAGTTATTATGTCATCAAAACTAACATTTGAACAAATAAGAAATGTTATTGCAACATATTCGTGACCGGGGGTGGTAGCCATCCGGACCGCCAAATACCCTACCTCGTGGTTGTCGGTTATTTTGTCATCTCTTACGACAGACCGCTTGTATCTTCCTCTATTCTTGCACAGATAATTCACGTGTTTAGAGAAATGCAAAACATCACAGTTGCAATATTTAGCCATATCACAGCAAGGAAAATGCTTTCGTATCGCATTTTAACAGTCTGAAAAGTTTGCCTTTGAAAAAGTTTGCAAACAACGCACCTGTCTGCACATCAATGACAACCGGCCGCTGCGACGAGCGTCAAATCTTTTGACTAAGCTTTTCAACAAAATACCTTCTCTTTGCTAGTGTAGTACAAAAGAAGAAAGACGGTATGTTATTCAAAAAGCGTCGAAGTTGAACAAGTATGCTATTACTGGCCCCACCGTTGCAATTCACTAACAAATAAATCCTCATGGTAACGACAATGATGACGCAATTTTAATGTGTTGCTCTTATGCTGGGGCTTCATTTGCGTTAGTGTTAAACATGTGGCCGAATGCGTCTCATTTAAAACCTTAAAAATAATGTTGATAAGGTATAGCCACATTAGTGACATAGTGACCGGCTTTTGTTTCTAAATACGTGTTAAGATTTTAAAACGAATACAAATTGTAACATCGCGAGTTAGACCTTTTTATTTAGAAGTGTATGTTTTATTTACAAAAATAGTATGCTGTGGTTCGTCATTATCGTGTGTGTGCTTGTGAATTATTGAAGTGAAACTTCTATATAGACGGGGTCTTACGATATTTCGCTCACGAAAAAGCGTCACGGCCGCGTGGTCTAATATTAGTATATATTATTTTAAAATAAACTTTTTTAGAATCGTTGTGATTTGAAACTTGATGAAACGAAAATGCGACGCTAAAAAGAGATAAACACTTAAACCTATACGACTAAGCGTGCGGGAGGATGAGATACGAGTTTTTGCAGCATAGGCCATGATAGTCAATTAGACCGATGATTATACATAGGTAATATTTTTTAGACTAAAACAGTGAAAAATGAAAGTGATACTTAAGCAGTTTATTATGAATTATAATATGTGGACGGATGAAGGCTAAAATAATTATATTTATATAAATAAAACTTCGAGAAGAATTATCGGTGAGTATAACTTCTGAAGTTTCACTTCTACTGCGTGTGAACTGGACACACACATTTTTTTATAATCACAATTTTTTTTATATTTTATAATATTTTAACTTCTTTATGAATTTTGTTACGGGAGTTGAAGAAGCTCCATTATTAATAATAGCGCTATAATTACAAATTTACCAGTACGCTAGAGGAATTATTTGTAATTATAAAAGAATTAAGAGATATTGGTTGGAATTTTACAGAAGAAATGATCGTCCACATCATTTGGTCATTTAAATGCAGTTCCCTTGAAAATTTAAGTAAAAATATCTTATACCAGGGCAGTTATTTAGTTAGTAGTTCAAATTAAAATTTGTGCAAAGTATTTTTAATACCATCTATATTTTTTTTAATTTTCCACCCGTAGTTTACATATTCGATCCGAGAAGGGAGAGCAGGTTTTAATTCTATTTTTATTGCATGAATTCAGTGGACAGACGGTCCACCTGATGGAAAGCTGTTACCAGCGCCTATGGGAATTTGCTGCCAATGTGCTGCCGCACTCTAAAGGGAAACTGGAATCTGGTCACTAATGCTGAAACACAACTCGACGTTGTTATGGCGGCATGCTCTAGCCTAGGGGTAGTAGCCATCCAGACCGGCAAAATACACTACCATTAGACTGTGGGGTATTTTGTCACCTCTTACGCCGCCCAATCGCAGGAAATTGTAGGTATTCTTTCTCCGTTTCTGCATGGATAAATTTATTTGGGAGTGAATATCTCTGCATTTTTTACTTAAATACAATGACATCATTCTAATTATTTAAGAGATTAACCAAATAATCTTATGTTAAGCGTGCCTGAAATGCCATTATTGTAAATATTTTCGATATTTCATTGCATCATTATTTAGCACTTAGCAACGTATAATTAATACTCGTATATATGCGTTTAATATTTGTTGATAGCAATCAATTCGGCATTTATACACAGACGGACGTATCTACAAGACTTCCATTTGGCTATGGGACCACTATATTGCTACTTATTTCTTTTCGTTTATTAAAGAACTGTACCGCTTTCCTATAAGCCACAAAAAGAAAAAGTCTCATGAAAGTAAAATAATGTTCGCGGTGTATACTTTTCTTTTATGTTTCATTATATTTTATTAGGACAAATATAAATTACTTTTAGCAGCGGGAGGCACATTATAAAAACGAGGCCAAAATGTTGTTAAATCTTGCAAGACGTGCTATAGGAAATGTTCTCTTTATCTTGCACCATCCTGCTTCCGAAGGCGTACCTTCCGCTCTCCATTCCGCCCCGCCGCACTATACACCGGAACTGACAGGGATTTATTTAGAATAAAACATGCTACATTTTTATTACGCACTAGGATTTGCCCGCGACTTCGTTCGCGCTTGACGGGCATTTAACGGTAACGTATATTACACTTATTTTGCCAGTACTTTTTTTTAATTTAAAATCAAAGGATATTTTCACTTAATTTTTTTAACTCGCACTTTTTATTGATTTATTATTCAAAACATTTTTGGTAACCACATCTTTAAAAAATTGAGTCTCAATAAATTTGTTTTCAAGTTTTCATTAAATTGGCCTAAAAATATGTTTTAAATTATAATTGCTCAAAAACAAAGAGTAGAACGATAATATGGTGCTACTTACTCATGTAAGATTCAGAAGGTTTTCGGAGTTAATTTACTGGACATTTTTTCTATTATCAATTTTGAATAGCAAAACAATGGGTAGTCTTCCCACTTAAAGCAACCTCTTTTATAAATTTTAAAAAGTTTACAGTAATACAGGAAGACATAGTCTGTAAATACATAATTTGAAACAAACATCTGAAATATTTGACACAAATTCACTAAGTCATATATTACTATCATACAATGCATGAAAATTGATAGTGGATTGTCTGTGTGCAGCAGAAAATTCAATTTTCAATAATACAGTCCGTATCGTCTAGTGTATTGTTTAGCATTGGGAGAGGATGCGTCGAGGATTATCATCAATCACCGACTACAAAATGCACATGGCCTTTGGGAAGTGCCCTGAGCCATTTGTGTGTTCCAGGATTAGGTGGCATTAGTTGAATCGAATTCCGTGCTAAGCACTTTGCGGAGCTATGTGTTACTGTATACGCCGAACGCTGTAAATGCACTCAGACGATCACCACGATAGTACGCGTCCAAGAAATAAATTGCTGATTTACAGCGGCGGAAACAAAACGATCGAATCGAGTTTCACGCTGATTTTAATTAAAGTTTAACCATTTTCGTATCCTGTTAAATTCGTAATAGAGTAAGATTTTGAACATTAGTCTATCTTATTTTGTAAAGTTGGACATTTATTAGGAGAATTATTAATTTTTACACTTGCTATTATTGGTATTACTACTGGCTTATTTCAGAAATTAATTTAGTATTTAATCATTCGGGTAAGTTTGTGACGGATTAAGCACAATAAAGGGTTCCGTCGAGGAAACCAGCCTTCACCGTTTTTGGAATTTGGCTAGATAACCCTAAAAAGTATTTAATCGGCAATACCTCATTTTTTATAACTACTCAGCAAATCTCATTGAAAACAATTTTTGTTAAAAGCATTTCACAGCTTTAAAAGCGAGTATCTCCCAATATATTGGTTTCAATTAGAAGTCATTAAAGGTCATCATTGATCAAAGATACTAAATCTAACCCACACGTCATATACAAGAAAAATAAATCATATTTCAGTTATAAGTACGGAGGTTACCTTTAATTTTTGTTTTGTCGCAATTTCACTTAATCATTATGTAACACGGGGCGGCTTATGTAACACACTGCTACTAGATTTCAATTTCATCCTTAGACGTAATAGTTTAATATAAACCCTGTTCTCTTGTTTGTCAAAATGAAGGGCCGTTTACATGGAGAGTTTCTTGCTTACAAGATACGATTGTCAAAAGCAAGAAAAAAATGTTATCATCTAATCTGAACATATTCGTACGTAGAAGGGCGATAATCGCCTGGTTATGAAATATTGACGTCTTTGTGTAAAAAAAATACAAAATACCGTGCTTATCACTGAGCTTGAAAGGTAAATCTCGCATTCAAATCAGTTCAAACTGATTTGTACAATACAGCATGAATTTGAAAAAATGTCATACGAGTACTAGTTTAGACTAGTCGAGAAATCATAGGTGAATATCTCAATGCAATTTGTGTCGCAGTGTAAACAAAACTCTTGGTGCTATGTACTTTACGATTATCTTATTAATAATTTATTAATTAATAATTCGTAGGCGAGTTTGTGTTTTTTGGTTGGATGTAAACATATCAATGTGATTATTTTCTAAAAAGTATTGCCTGTGAAAATAGTATACGATTTTTGTCCCGAAACGTGTGATAAACTCTCTCCATGTAAATTGACTAAAATCGAAATAAGTTTCATTTTTATAAATAGACCGCAATTTCTTAATTTTGCTACAGTTTTTATATAACAAAGTTTCAGTCAGAGATCATTCGTGTCTTATTTAATTACAGTACCTTATGCAAGAGACTTGGATACGGAGTTGTGAAACTATTCGTGGCACTAAATCCAGTTGCCAGTACAGTACTATCTAAGAGCGCAACATGCATACCCATGTAAATTTCAAGCCGAGCGGGCCCTCGTTAATTTGAGCCTTGTCACGAGGCACATCCCTTTCTTAGTAACCCGTTAGGTACGAACTTCGTCTCCAGTGGCGTCGCTAGTCCTAGGTGGGCCCTATATCAAAATTATTTGGGGGATAAGATCATTAAAAATCAGCTGTTGTGAAGCTCAAAAAACTAAATAAGTCTATTAAAAATAGTTAGACAATATCAGAATATTCATAAACATACTGACGTATATTGTAAAATTTGGAAGTATGACCCTGGGATTTATGATAATCAAGTGAATACTTGTCCTGCTTTTTTCGTAACTTTAATAAGCTGAAGATGATTTTAATTTTCTATCTCTTCTATTCACATAGACGTTTTAAAGGGCATCTATCTTTTTTTTCTGGATGAGGTTTTTTATCGAGAAGGTATTTTTAAACACATTGTGCACGTAACTATCTTACGCTCTAATAAAAATAATAAATAGAACATACATTAATTGGCCCATAGGTACTCTCTTAAAGGTAAGAATTTGAGGTTGTGGATTACATTTTAGGAATTTTCTTTACACCCACCGGAGCTTCTATAGCTCGGGGGCTCCATATGATTGATACGAGTGATACAGCTCTAACTACGCCCCTGTTCGTCTCCTTTCACCAGCTAGCTCTCCCTGACCTCTCGAAATTGTCTCGGTTTATCTTAGTTCTATTGATTTTAAAACAATTTTGTACAAATGTTTTACGAATTCCCTTGTCCTCGCGTATATGCCTTTATATGTATGTATATTGAACAATTGTGTGATATTATTTAGAATTCACTTGAAACGTATTATACGAGTACTTTGACGCTTCGTGGTGGCCGATAACAAATATTAATAATAAGTAAGATAATCTAATTTCGAAAGATTAGATGTGTTCAAAACAATCCACTTTTGTTTGCTCACATTTTATCGATTACATTGAGTCCGAGGACAAAGCAATCTCTTGATACTTTATACTTTTAAAAATCAAGTTTTTATAATTATCGTTTATTACTTATGAAGTTACTAGTATATAGATAATATTAGCTGCTCTACGTAATTAGGTACACATGATCATTTATAATAATTTCTAAAATAATTTTAATGAGAGGAGTGAGCGCTTGAATACCTTTCAAATTACAATAATAATTTTAATATGTATTTAAACAATAACTAATACGCCATTAGACTCATTTAAGTATATGATATTACGGTATAACGCTATAACTTGATATTCTGGTATAAAATGTAGATGGCTTAGGCGTTTTGTAAAATTGTCTCAACTGACATCACTGTCATCTAACACCTCGAATTTTAAACTAATTTCATATACTTAGTATCGTTATGAGATATCTATCTATTTTGTTTTACATAAAACAAAACAGATGGATATATCGTATATACGATATATGCCCGCAAGTTTATTGCATATAACATGAGACAGTTAGATAAATAGAAAATACTTTATTGTTCACCACATAAAGTAAAAAAATACAGTAATTTCGTGACAAGGCAGGAACAAAAAACGACCTTATCGCTTTACAGCGATCTTTTCCAGGCAACCTGTAGATTTCGTGAAAGGAATTGAGAGTGTATGACGGTGGTGTGCAAATCAAATACATGTAAATAATAGGATAGACAGATATTACACAATACATAAAAGTATCATTGCTCTTTTAATTTCTAAAATTACTATCCGAGAGACTGACAGAGAAAATATCTAAAAACAATCATTTATATTTACACTTGCCACTTAAGTTTTGGCATTTATTTTGACACAGGCACTTTAATTATATGCATATATACTGAATACATAGTTTACATCGTTTAATATTGGTTCTTAAACACTTTCCAATAGAGTGAGTGAATTAATATGATAAGTTTTATTTTTTATCATAAATTCAAAACTAGACATCACTAATACAGATACTGTAAACAATTGAGGATTTTATCGCTTATTAATTTGCACCATTAGCTTTAATTAAATACCTAATGTTACAATTTTTTTGTATACTAGTAAAGTCGAGAACTAAAACAAATGCAAATGTTATAGTTTCGTCTACGTTTATACATATACTAGCTGTCCCGGCAGACGTTGTCCTGCCCTGAAGAAATAAAATTTAGAACCTGACTGCAGCGCCATCTACCGGGCTTACTTGTGAATCTAAACCATCCTCGAATCCACTTGAACACACACAAAAACTCATTCAAATCGATCCAGCCGTTTAGGAGGAGTTCACTGTCAACACACGTACAGAAGAATTATATATATAAAGATAAAATATAATTGCCTTCTCCTTAAGTTGCGTAAAACGTTTCTTTGGCAAGACAAAACGTTAATCTTATCAATTTCTTAAATAAACGATAACTGGTCAAGGGTAACGCGCCAAAAAGTAATTCCGAACACTTGACGCCTTGCGATATAATTGCGCACGAGCTAATTATCTAGATAATTTCTTATATCCGCTATGAAATCAAATATTACGGTTGTATCGTTAAATATAAGATATTAATTTACAAGCAAAAATATATTGAAGACCATGTGCATTAAATGACGAAAAATAATAAATAAATTGGCACGAAGTAAGTACATACATTTTTCCGACTCGGCATTTTAGGATTTTAGGTTTAAAGAACTTTATATCCCATAAGAACATGTAGTTCACTTACAATGAGATTAAAACTAATAATTAGTAAGTAATACAATATACAAATATAACTCTTAACACTAATGTGGTCCTTGCAGTCTTCGATATAATTATGTTGCGGTTTATTATTTTATATTTGTTTCAATAATAGGTTTATTAGTTTCATTTTGAAAAAGTTTGTATTTTACATTTTTGTAGGTCGTCTGGCAATTTGTCAAATAACTGCACACCTTCAAACATAATATTTTTTCCCCGTAATTTGTTCGTTGTACACTTAATTGATATTGCTTTTTCTTTCGGATATTATATTTATGTTTTAGCAGGAAAGGATAGCTTGGAGTGTATATTTTTAGGTGAACACGCGCGAAGATTGCTTTTAACATCACTGCGAAAGTCGCTCATCAAGGTAGCGTAGGCGCATGCTCTACCGGTACATATCAACTCACCCCTGCATATCAAGGATGAAATAAATCTATTATTTAAAGTGTATAGTTTCAATCAAAGATTCATATATACTGTTATGGTCCTTCGAGCTGGATTGAATTAAATGATTAATTCATACGTGCTTCATTAACGTGTGCTATTAATTTTTTTTATTGGAGGTTTATATTTATATAACAAATGAAGATTTTATTTAAGTATGAAATATACCTGATACCCAAGGTTTGACCCGCGGCGTAGACGTAGGGAAAATTCTAGATTTACATATAAAAACGTATTTCAAACGGCCGGCAATTAGTGAAATTTTATGCGATACACTCGCGGCCAGCTTTCTTGTCTTCCGCATAACTAAACACAAGAAGAACTTATTCTTCAGTATCCATTTAAAAGTAATATTAGTCGTTAGACCGCTGTGACTTGGCCGCCTAGTTTGTTTGTAGTGTTTGTAGTTTGTTATTGGCACGCATGCTACTATCACATTTCATGAAATGAAAAACCCTTATAAGATATTCGACTACAGCCCATCTGGATGAAGTCTATATATTCTCGTAGAAAATTAGTGTGAAATGATTAGCCATAAGGTAATCGTGGTATGGAAAGTAGGAGGCTCAGAGGTCTATTACATACCCATACTATTTATTTGTTGCTGGGCAACCATACAATATTTGGAATAGTCCGATTGTATATAGACCATTAAAATATAACTTAATATTAAGAATTCCTAATTGTGACATATGAAGAACATAAAGGGTTCTTAGACGTGAGAAAAAAATATAGGTGTACTCAGGGTATTTATATTACAGTAATCAGTAATCAGAGCGATATCAATATTTAACATTTGTCATTTATTTGCACAATATTTTCCTGTTATCCTTGATGGTTTAATAGGCATTTATTTGTTTTCTTTTGCATATCAACACGTTTCATACAACCATGCAATATATTAATAGTTAATCAACACAAAATTAGCATGAGTGATATTTGTGAAACAATTCATTGCACTTTGTTTTGTATGTTATGAAACAACCTGTATGTCCTTAGAGGTTGTTTTGTAATTTTAGCTAGTCACACAAAAAGTTTTAAGACTTTTTCACTTATATTTTCAGGTTTTATTTTGTTTTAGACACAGATATGATTTACAGTTTTAAAATAATCTTTAATATTTGTGTGTTGCTTAAATGATGAGAACTTTTATGTATTAGTAACGTTAAAGTTATAATCTCTTTTTAAAGAAAACTTTATCACGATGGCTCGACTCATACAGTTACGATAGCGTTTAACATGATTCCATCTAAGCTAGTTATACTGATTACTCAGTGATTTAGAACATTTATTCTTATGACTCATTTTTATTCTCACTAACAAGGAGTCATCAATTTTGGAACACATATACATATCATGCTTTTGTTCTAGCGTTGATTGTATCTAGGCCTTTAATCACATGTATACATCGGCATCCTTTATTGAGAAACCATTTGCACGCGGATTGCCATTGAGTTAGACTTTTTATGTACTTGGAAACTATATACATGTATTTTATAAATATTTAACAACTTCTTATTATTATTATTATATTTAACAATATTCTTCTTCTGCTTATTATGTATCTATTATATGTATTATGTTTGTGTAGTATATATAGTCTACTATTATTATTTATTTTTATTCTGAGTGTTTCATACCATTTAATGTCTACACCACCACTGTCGTATTTTAATTATATTGTCCTTAGTTTATGGTGTTGCCTGAAAGAGATCGCTTTAAGCGACAAGGCCGCCCTTTGGTCAAAATTTATTGCTACCTAGTTTTTAAGAACGCGTTTTTAATTTTTGGTCAACAGTAAAGTGTTTTCATTCATTCATTCACCCATCCATTTATTCGGCAGACAAACACACATATATTGTATATCTCCAAATTAAGCAAGTTAAGCTTTTGTTGTAGATAATATATAATGGACTACTCTGAGGCCAATCCTAGACACCCAGCCCATAGTAAATAAAATTTCATTTCCGAAATTTATTTCGGAAATGAAATTTTATCCGTTAGGTTTAGGTTTAGGTCGATTCCTGTCATGGTAAACCATGCCAGGAATCGAACCTGGAAGCTCTGCGTTTGAGGTAGGCTGGCAAATTCTTAGCCTACTCAACCAAAGAGGCCGATTGTAGTTACGAACAAAAAAAAACAATAAATTAATGGAGAAAAACACACCACAAAACACACACACAACACAAGAATTTTAAGTTCAATCTATCTTTTACAATATTCGTCGAAGAAACACATTTGTGTTTATATTTTGTCTACAAGATATCTATACTAAACAATGCTGCGAACGATTTTCAGAAAATTTAAGAAGGATAAATGTTTTGAAGTTTTTCATTAATATTTTAAATTTCGGGTATTAAAGCTTAAATACATTATATAATATAATATGAAATGTGATGTCACGAAACTTAGAATCCCTCCCACCCCTTGTCACACTTTGTTTTACTTCTACTGCGTGTGAACTGCATACACACATTTTTTCTCATTAATTTCTCCATGTTATTTTCTCTTAATTTAAGTGTCTCTTCTTTTTCTCGTGAAGTCTCTCCGTATGCATAAGAAATAATTTAGGATTGTTCCCACCTAAAAGTTTTATAATTCATTTCTTTGCGGTCACGACATTATTTCATACTAGCTGTCTGCCACTTCGTTTGGAAGTGGCTTGGACTTTGTATTCATATTTCGGAAAATATTCCAAACAGATTGAGAGACTAAAAACTTAACATACTCATTATGATTATAAATAACAGTTTTCACTTAAATGTGGCTTATATTTTTCAGTTACAGACAGACGGTATAGATATGAGTATATATAATACAGTATACTGTTATCGCCATCAGAACTTTTACAGGAAGTAATCTTCAAGCCACTAACAATATGCGAATTAAGTCTACGGATTTTTATATTTACCGTGTAACAAAGAGGTACAAGTAAATTTCCAAACTGTGTAGTGTTATTATTTTAACACTATGCAATTTATGAACGAAAAGACGGTTTTTGTATGGTATAATTATATACCAGTTTTGCAGTCAACGAACTTTTTTAAAGTTTAAGTTATTTGCAGTTTTAGGTGTTATCACGCAACACATAGCAACGAATTTCGCGTGGTGATAAATGATGTATTAAAGATGCATCCAACTAATTTTTTATCGCTTTTGCTTGACTCTTTGATATATGATGTTGAAGTGTTCATTGAAGTTTGTGTAACCGTAGGGGACGGTCGTTTGTTGAAGAGACCTAATGAGTCAGTGTAACTCACAATCGTGTCAAGTGCAGTTATACTGGATCTAGCCTAACATAGTGCCCATTGTTTACCCTTCTGTAAATCCACTGTACGGTTCATATGCTGTGTAATTAGTCCATTCGGTAAGGATTGTTATTTTAAATATAAATAATATTATTTTTATTACGATGACATTGTATTGAGTTGTAATATTGGTAATATTGCAAAAAAAAATATTTTAAATAAACAATGATATTTACAAATTATAAAGAAACAACTCATGTATTAAATGATAAATGAGAAAGGAAACACCCTAGTAAATAATGATCATTACTAATTTTAATAGTTGTAAACGTGTTATCAATCAGTTATTACAAGATCTCGCCACTGGTTACTTAAAACCTCGGTGGAACAGGAATGTATGACAGACATTAAACCGGCAGATGAATGGAAAATTACATGATCTTCTTTTAGAACATGATAGCAAGTCGCAATCAATCGGAAATTCTTTTCGGCGATATTTTTTAGAAGTCATAATGCAGATTTAGTTTCTCAAAATCGCATCATATTTTTATAGGTATATCAGAAAAATTCGAAACCTATTTTAGTTTATAAAATATTAGAGTTTGCTTCATAGCTTCACCTGAAATCATTTGTTCTGTTCCTATCCGTACCTCACCGAAATCATTACATTTTACCGAATAAAAATATATCATAGGGTCAGTGGCTATTATAATTTTAGGTAAATTACACTATATTGTTAAGTAAATCCAATGCCAGGTCGAAGTAAAAAAGTAATACAATGAAAATGACATTTATGTATTATAAATTTTATGTGTTAAACATAAAAGTCATAATACATATGATATTACGATGTAATTCATATTAATACAACACAATAAACATTTGCAGAAGTTTATAATTGATTGACTCGTTAATATATTTAGGAATTGATAAAACTAGTGAAGATAAAAAGGTTTTAAATGATAACTGGTTATTTAAAGCTTTTGGATTAAGTGTAAAAATGACTAAACATTGTAATGTTTTAAAAATAAATAATAATAATAATCACCAGTAATAATAATAAAAATAAACCCCTAGTACCACTAGCAGTTCACCCCAATAGCCCGGTACTTTTTGTCTTCATTTCCCACAACAGTCCTACACTGGCCGGGGCTTGTCCTTGGGTGAATTAGTATATAGTGTAGACAGGGATAATCGCCGGTCAGTGTCACGCCACATTTTCATTAAATTTGTCAAAGGGTCTCTACGTGTTGGCCTTTCCATGGCCCCGCGCAAGCCCACCAAATGTCCGGGCCATTTTTATGGCCCGTGGTCGTCAAAGACATAAAAATAAGTGATAAGCACCAATAATAAAAATTTACTAACATCGATTACCTAGTGGTAAAATCCGGCAAGGAGTTCGCCCACTCAACCACAGCCGTCAAAATGCAACTCAGTACATTTTGACGCTTATTGTTGAGTGGGTTAACTTTCTGTCGGCCTAGCTTACTGAAACGCACCTCTCTGGAAGGTTTGTAGGGTCATCTTTGTCTAGATCTGAAATAGTGATAGCTTTCCGACTTCGCTCCGGACACATACCACTAAACAGGTTCGCATTTCTAATGAAAAAATCAGTAACACCCAATTTCACAGTGTGTCAGGTTACAGAAGATGCATATCACATTTTAGTGGAGTGTGTACGTAACGAGACCGAAAGAAGTTTGTTAGGATACGATATGCACGAAATTGGTGCATGTAATAGTATCCTAGCATATCCCTTATCGGATGATGCCAGGATGCTATACAACCTAGTTAAAGTAGGCATTAAGCGTCGGTAATTTAAGTGTGTTGTTCCTATGAGGGTGGCATGGTCAATACTGACCAAACCCTTTTATAAATAAAGAGAACAAAAAACTCTTTGGAAGGGCACTGGCAAGTTTAGTGGGTAGTCGGGCGAACGGCACCTTATAACTCATTCCTGATAGGTGTGTGTAGGGCCGGTTCCCAGGGACCAGGATCGCCCAGGAGCTTCACTTAACCCTCGTAGATCAGTCCGCATTACTGCTCTGGAAAGTGTACTGAAACGCAGAGAGCCCAGGTTAGAATACTGGCATGGTAAACTTCATAAATGAACTTTTCGTTATTTACTTTGGTGGGTGTCTAGGATCGACCCCGGAGTGGTTCGTTTTATTTATACACATAATTAGTGTGTTTGGCTGCCGATTATTGTTATTATTATTTTACAACAAAAAAACCTACCTAAATAGTTAACAGTTGTTTTGCCTGTTCATTTTAGGAAACGCTTACGAAAATGACAATGGTAAAAATAGCTTATTCGTTGTCCGATGGAATGACCAACGTTTATGTATCCAGATAAGGTGAATTTAAAGAGAAGTAGGTACATATTGTTCGACACAAAATAATTTAAAAAATCTTAAAAATGTAAGATGTATGTTATATGTATGTTTACTGTTTAGAACAAACTTGAAATCTCTCATCCCAGGCATTGATTCATCTCTCAGCCAGTATACTATGTATGTAGAGTTAGTTATTGAGGCTTTGTTTATTACTGACAATCCTTACGATTCAAATACGAAAACTTTTAGTTGTATGGATTATATCGTTAGAAAGTCCGCGGGCTTAATTAACGGAAAATCCACTTTTATTATATCTGTGACTACAGGGTTCTTAGTCAGCTCAGACGTTTCAAGCCTGGCTTGAAGCCTTCAAGGATAAAGTACTTGGGCTCCGGTATTGTGGACACGCGACACGACACAAAGTGAGACTCATTTAGTGGGTATTCGCGACTCTGGTGGTCTTAGTATATATCCTTAGAGGTGCTACTACCACCCTAAGGTGGCCAATGCCACAAGCTCCCATCGCACTTCTCTTGCTTACCAGTCTTCTTGGAACGCTTCTGAATAACAACCACCTATAACAATCAATTGTGTAGTAATAATGTTCAACCAGTTGCTATAATTTCCTGAAAACGAATACTTTAATAAATCTCACATGACTCGAACAATAGAGACCGTCATTACTACGTCATTAGTGTTATATGTAGGCAATATTACACAATTTGTTAGCATCATTTTGACTGGTGTTAACGACGTGTGAATTATAACCTGTGTACATTGTATAGAATATATGAGGAAAATCGGACGAATCTTTAAAATAAATATTATTAAGAAATTGGAAACGAAATTATTTATTCATATAAGCCACTTAGAGAATTTTTCACAAAGATTAAACCAATAGTATTTTTAAAAACTGCTATGTTAGTTAATTGTTATTTCAATTTGCCACTTATTTAAAACTCAACACACCGTTCTTAGTTCAATGTGTGTACTGTATAATATATTATTAAAAACAAGACAAGAGCTATGAATGTCAAAGAAGCAAGTGAGATGTGTAAGAATAAGCCTAAATGGCGCTCTGTTGTTCGTGCCTACCCCGTAAGGGACCTGGCGTGAAGTTATGTATGTATGTATTATTAAAAATTAATAGAAATAAGTATGAAAGGTTTGTAGTTAAAAAACGAGCTAAAATGTTCAGGATTCCTTACAGTTGTGTAAATACAGGTTTATAGAATAGGAATTCACCATTACTGCGTTGGGTTGTACTTTGTATCTCACATCATGCGTGAAATAAATAGGAACTTGTAGTGAATTACAGTTAAATATGTAAATCAACTAAAATAAAATGGATGAAATTAAAGTCAATTCCTATCCAAATTACTCGTGTTCAATTGTAATTATATCACCTTGTCCTTGTACTCCGATAAAAATGTAAAAATAATGCAAGTAGAAAACTATACACACGACTATACAATGCTAAGTAAGAAACATATTAATTGAATAAATTGGGTAAATGCTTGGTGATCCGCGAACAACGGCGGGCTCCGTAGAAATGACATCAGTCAATTGTTTTAGTTCAAATCTCATAAGCTATTTAATGGACATTGTTTAAAATAAATTTCCCTAAAGTATTTTTGAAGCTTTAGCACCTTGTTTGTTTTTTTGAAGTGAAACTTCTTTAGAATCGTTGTAATTTTTTGATTGAAATTTGATGAAACGAAAAAGCGACACTAAAAAGAGAAGACACAAATCTAAATGATTAAGCTTGCGAGAGACTACAAATACGATACGAATTTTACATTGTGCAGCAGAGATTAGAGAGTCAATAAGAGCGATGATTAGGTTCAATTTGCACCCAAATAAAACTGTATTTTTTAGACTAAAACAGTGAAAAATGGAAGTTGAAGTTGAAGGAATTATATTTATATTAAAAAGGCTACAGGAATTATATTTCTATTAATAAAAGTTAAACTAGAATTATGTGCGAGTATATCCTCTGATGTGTCATTTCTATTGTCTGTGAACTGCACAAACATACAATTTTTTGGATAATTTTATAATTCAAAAGTTAGAGGGATATAATAATTTTCATTATTTTGAAAGCTAATAGCTACCTTACTTATAGACTTTATTTAAAAATGTTTAAACAATATCGTTATAACTTTTTTCAAGATATGACATGTGTACTGAAAAAAAAATCAACCCTTGTTACATGTATGATGGCTAACCTTAATCTTAAGTTTTTCGAAATTTCAATACATTAATTTATTCATCTATAGGACTACACTTTTCTGTCATCTATGAAGCCACAGTAGTTTCTGAATAAAATGAGCGTGACGTGACATGACGACTTTATAAGGGTTCTATCTTTGGCAAAATGGCTATGGAATCCTAAAAAAAGAAATAATTATAAGAATATCTGCCGTGATAGGACTAATAAAAAGACTGATATTATAATTATAATTTATGATGGGTTTACGCGGGTAAGGTTAATCTGAATTACCTTGTTGCTACTTCCATTTGTATATTGCATGACTACTGCGTGCCACGGACTATATTAATGCATTTCCACCACTTCACCTTCGCCCGCTGATAGCGTTGGATTCTGTTGCGTGTGTTCTCGTTAAAGTTATTCTTCTATGGTGTGTTTAAGTTATGTTAAGATACATGTTTTATTTAAATTTGACCTTGAGGTCTACCTGTATACTAAATAAAATAAGATCAACGGTTACAATCTTGGTTTGTCGTCTACCTGCTAATCTTATTAAAAATATATAATTCTTACTTCCTTCTAAATTCTATTAAATTTTACATTTTAAACTCCTTTAAAATTTTATAGTGATATAGTATCTTTATTGCATGCAAATAATCAGAAGGCCCTCCTGATGGAAAGCGGTCGCCTATGGATATTAGTAACACCAAAGGCGCTACCAATGTGCTGTCGCTCTTTAAAGGGAGACTGGAACCTAGCGACTAATGCCGGAACAGAATTCAAGGTTGTTATGGCGGTATACTCTAGACCCGGGGCGGTAGCCATCCAGATGGGCAAATACCTTTTTTTTATTGCTGGAGTTCAGCAGACAGGCAGATGGCCCACTTGATGGAAAGCGGTTACCATCGCCTATAAACATTTGCAACACTAAAGGTGCTACAAATGCGCTGCTGCACTCTTAAGGGAGACTGGAACCTGGTCACTAATGCCGAAACACAACTCAAGGTTACTATGGCGACATACTTTAGACCAGGGGTGGTAGCTATCCAGTCGGGCAAATGCCCTACCACCTGGCTGTGGGATGTTTTGTCGCCTCTTACGACAGGCCGCCCGGCCGCAGGAAATTGTATTCTTCCTCCGTTCCTGCACGGATAAACGTATATGATACGTATAAACAAGATATATCATAAAAGACTAATTAATTTTATTAATGAACAGGGTTTTTCCCGCGGCATAACCACAGGTTAAGCCCCTGGAAAAGAGTATCCCATTTTCCGGAATAAAAAAATATCCTATGTTCGTGAAATCGTAGCAGACGGAGCAGCAGTTAGAGTATTTTTGAATTTTAACATTTGATAACCAAATGGAAAAAACTTGAATGTCATAATTTTTGTATGACTGTCCATATCAGGACCATTATCCTCAAATACGTCTTCTTTTATTTTTATTAACGATTATACAACGAAATAGTAAAATCTCATGAATTGTAAATATCGGCGGTAGCTCTTTTATACATAAAACTAAGTTCGCAGAATTAGAAAGTTTTTAAAATTATAACGATTTTAGGTCCAAAGTAAATGTTTCAGTTCAATCAACGGTGAAACACTAGCTTCTAAAATCGTGAAAAATGTGTAGTAATTTTTAAAAGTACATGTATAAATTTGGAAAATATTTAAGGTAGTGGAACTTAAAAATTTAACGAAAAGTTGCTTTACTGACATACCTAGGTAATTCAAATACTTTTTTAAGTATGCGGTATATGATACAAAGAAATACGCGAAAGATGTATGAGAGTAATGGTGGAAAAAGTAAATAAAAATCGAGTATCAACTTTTTCAAAATCAATTAGCACAATTCAAGCTCAATGAGACAATTTTGTTATCGCGTTATCAATTGAGAACTTCGTTCGTGGAAAAAAACAGTCTTTCAACACGCAAACAACAACCGAATAACTATAAAGTAAATTTCTGTGTGAGGTATATACATTTTATTCATTAAAGTAATTAGTGAAACCAAATTTTATATTCTCTTGGACATTAACTAAAATTCATTTAATTAATATTTTAAATATTAAAGGTATATAGAAAAAGTACACAAATTCTCTGAATATCAATGTTAAAATAGCATTTAAGTAAGAGCAAAACCACAATAAAAAATATCAACGAGTTTAATCTTTAACATTTTAGTTTGTACTTCCTATATAATATATCCGTTGATATAATACATTGGGTCTTCTTATAAAGAAGTAGTATTTGCTTGCGACTTAGTCCACATTTGACAAAAAATAACGTAGATTACAGTTATTTTGCCAGTATTTAAAATCAAAGGGTATTTTCAGCAAGGCAACGAATTTTTTACTATGAAAATAGATGAATTCTGAAGATTCCCGTAAAACTCGGTATACATAATGCTACTAAAGGGATACATAACTACATCTGTCCTGCTGAAGATGTTGCATAAATATAGAAATTGTTATATCAAGCAAGACTAATATCAAGTGGTTTCGAAGTTAGGAAATCCCGGGAAATATAAAAAGTGGGATTCACGTAAAAATTACTGGGCCGATTTCAGCCAGTTTTCGGTAATCGATATCAAATTGTCAGACTTAAAATCTGTCATCAGGTCGGAATCAATTAATTTTTATATATATACTTCCCACTTTAACAACTTTAATACTCCCGTGAAAATTTCGTCGGGATTCCCGGAATATAAAGTATAGCATCACTTGAAAAAGATCTCCGGCACACTAAAAACTACAGCATTTGAAAAAGCAAGTAGAATATTGTTATAGTATAATTTGATCGAAGTCGGCTGATTTTTGCGCACCCGAACAACTTGAAACCGCTCCCGGGAAAATCCTGCGTGTTTTCGGGGTAAAAAGTATCACATGCAGATAATATTTTATTTTATTTTATTTTATTTGGGGGGCTAACAGCTATCATTAATAATAACTAAAAATAAGATAAATTTAGAGAAGCTATTAATAAGCCTCCACAGATAACAGTAAAACTAAGAAGTGAAAAAAAAAAAAAAATACAAAGAAACAATAATAAAATGTACATAGATATAAGGTACTTAAACTGATAAATCCGAGTTTGAATAGAATTTGACCAACTTAGCGCTAAACAATGCTACACTATTAGTAAATAAGTCTAAGTCTATATCTTCCAACTTACTTAACTTATTAAATTCGTTTGCTGTTCTGATACAGAACGAATTACGTCGGTAAGCTGTGCGCGTCAATGGTGTGTGCAATAATTTCCTAGGGCGAACATTAGAAGGAGGAACATACAAATGTAGTTTCTCAGTGAGATTAGCACAATCAATTTTGGATTGCGCAATTTTTACCAAGAAACGTAAATCAGCAATTTTTCTCCTAGTTTTGAGAGGTAAAAGGTGAAATAAAGTACAGCGTTCAACGTAACTTTTCTGTGTTAATTTAAATTTGAAATTTATAAATCTTGTGAATTTTTTTTGAATGCTTTCTAGTCTTGTGGAATGTATTTCGTAATATGGATTCCAAATTTGACTAGCGTATTAATATTACACAAAATTTGCTATCCATCAGTGGAAAAGGTATCGAAATCACCCCAGTAGTTTTTAAGTGAATCCCGAACAAACAGACAAGAAATCTAATCTATTTATTCTATTTTATTTCAGTTGTTTTTTTAAATAGCTTCAATATACATGCGTTTTTAAATTTTATAATATTATATATATTAAAACATTATCCGTGCAGGAATGGAGAAATAATACAATTTCCTTAGGCCGGACGACCTGTCGTAAGAGGCGACAAAACAATCCACATCTAGGTGGTACCTGTCTTCCAGTATTAGCGGCCAGGTTTCAGTCTTAGAGAGCGGCGTGTCTGCTGAACTCGTGCATAAAAATTAGGCTTGCATCATATACAATTTATGTATTATAAAATATATAGAATTCACGTCTAATCGCATAAAAGTGAAAACTTCCTTAAATTAATAAAATAATTAAAACTGACTTAATAATTTCTAACGCAACTACTCTTACAATTTTAGCTCCGTATTCTATAAAAAACAAAGAATGTTACCTAATAAAATGAAGAATATTTAAATACCAGGAAACAACAATAACAATGGTAATTACACAGCCACATGTAAAAAGATAAGGCACTCTACTTAAATAACAGTTTTAGGGTAATTTAATATACACAAATGTGAATAGGGGTATGACTTATTTTGAAAAAAATATTTTGATTTCTGTGAAAAAGTAAGAAACAATCAAAATATTTCACTTTTGTATATCACTAGTATTTTTATAATTTTAGAGCTTTTGGTGCTTCTTTAACTGTAGTATTTGTTGCTTTAAATCCATTAAACTATCCCATTTCTTTAAATAATAAATATCATCATATATTCATCCTCATTATCAGAAGTATATATATGTACCAATTTTCATAATAATTTATTCATTCCAAATACCGACGAAGGTACAATAATACTTCTAAACCTATGCCAGTATTATATTCACGAAGATAATCAATATTTTATCAACACACAAATACTGTTGATTTAAAATGCAAGGATTAAGTACATATAAAGTCGAAAATTATCATTTTGCGTAATAATATTTACTCAATCATGAAGAATTGAAAACACACGTGTATGTTTATCGAAGTTTAGAGATAAGCCTCATTACAAAACAAGTGATTTGACGTATAAAACGTTTTTGTTGTGCTCATTATTGCATATTACAAGTCGGTCATATATGAAAAAGTTCAATGTCGGTGACATATGACAAAGTTATAGATATAGTGTTATGTATCTTACTTTGTGATAATTAAATCTTGGGCCATTTTCAGAGTTCACATTGTTTTCCGACAATAATACATTTTTAGAAAAAAATCAAGAGATTGTTTATAACTATAATAAATTTAATTTAATTTATACTATAATAAACCTGTACATGGTTCAAGTTGTACATTGCGTTTTAGAATGTGATAAAAATCAAGGGCCTAATTCAGACCAGGAAATTCCAGAAAAAAAAACAGTTTTTGTCTGTATGTCTGTTTGTCTGTCTGTGAGAGCATCACGTGAAAACTACTGAACTGAATGAAACTCGAAACTAAATATAAAGCTTATATTCCGAGTTGTAACCTACTTACTTGTATCCCGATAAATGACGTAGTTTCCGTAGGATATATGAAAATAGCGAAAAAGATGGCGCTGCGATCGCAATTTTTTTGGAGACTGCTGAACGTATATGAATGAAACTCGACATAGTCCTGGCTTATAAACCGAGTTAACACTTGATGAAGTACGTACGTCCTTTCCTTAAAATAAACAGATTAATTCTTCCGTCACTCCCATATCTTTCCCATTTCCCATTATATCTGCTTTCTATACATAATTACTGCGCATCAATCTACTGTTGGTTTGTTACTTTTGAACAGAACGTAGACGAATATGGCGCTAAGTAAAAGAAATGTGGTTCAACTGCATAACTATTCAAAAAATCTTCCCCATTGACCCGTGTGACATATGACTTCTGATAAAGAGTCGTATGTGTGATAACCCCAATTCATTTGTATTACTGCTATACAGACACACCCCACTTGTAATTCTGCGTAACTTGCATCATGGCAGGAATATACCCAATTATTATTGTTTATTTAATTCGACTGATATAATAAAAAAAAACTTCGTTAAAAAAACCGACTTCAAAAACTAACAAACTAAAAAGTAAAAAATAACTTATTTCTTCTTTTCTCTTAAAGTCGGTGCTTAGTAATTTTCAAAATATAGTAAGTAATTTTTATGTTTTACTTTGCACCGACTTCAAGATGTTTTAGATAATATATATTAATAATAATAGCTTTAGAAATAAGTTATTTGTTACTTTTTAGTGTCTAGCTATGTATGGGTAGACCTACGAAAGGTGCCGCGCCGCGCTCCTTAAAAAATATAGGTGCAAGAAACGGGAACAAAAAAATGTTCGTAAAATGAAAACTACTGGGCTAAACTATGTTAAATATTTAGGGGACCAAATGGCAACTATTCCGCATCAAACTAAATAAGAATCACGTAAATCGGATCATAAATCTCAGCGTAATCGGTACATACGGAACGGCACGGAAATTTTTTCTTAAGAAATATTCATAAAATGAAAACTACTGGACCAAACTATGTTAAATTTTCAGGGGACCAAATGACAGCTATTCTACATCAAACTAAAAATAATTATCTAAATCGGATCCTGAATCTCAGAGTAATCGGTGTACATATGGAACGGAATGAATTTTTTTTTCATAAAAATGTTCATCAAATGAAAACTACGGGGCCAAAGTATATTAAATTTTTAGGGAACCAAATGGCAGCTATTCTGTGTCGAACAAAAAAAGAATCACGTAAATCGGATCATAAATCTCGGAGTAATCGGTGTACATACATAAAAAAACATACCGATCAAATTGAGAACCTCCTCCTTTTTGAAGTCGGTTAAAAAATGGGTCTTACTCACCACTTATATAATGATACAAAGTGATGCAAAATTATTTACGGTGTTAAATAGCTAATAAGAATAATAAGTTTAAATGAGATTTAAACGATTTAAACGTGGTGGAGCCGTGCTGGAATCGTCATATCAATTACAACTCTTACGAATGGCTCGGTGTGATAGGCTTTTTCGGAATGGCGGCTTAAAACGGTTGATCTTGAGCTAATTGTGTTTCGTATGATGAGTGAAAAATCCGATAGCCCACTACGCGTTCTGCCTATCCCATCCGTCCTATCCCTAATCTAATCTAAAATCCTATCCCTATCCTTAAGGTTGACAATATGTTGGCTTCACTACTAGTGAAACGTTGATAGGCGAGACATTAAACACTTTTCATTAGATGGGCCGTCTACTTGTTTACTAGCTTCTCAAATAAAAAAGTAATTTAAAAGTAAAGATGCATTAGTGGCAAAGCGCTCCTGGCACATTCTTATTTCTATTCATCTTTGCTGCATCGTTTTTCCGATTTCATTCAGAACTATAAAATACGCGACTGTGGTGCGTTCGACGAATGCCTTGTGTTTAAATATGCATTTAGCTTTAAATACAAACGTAAAAACAACAAACAACTCTTGCTTATTTTATATTACAGTAATTATAACGTAATATCTTTAATCCCCTTTCTTTTCAGGAGTATCAAGCAAATTGCTAAGTAAAAACAAATTATGTTCAGTAATTTATGATAAAAAAACAAAGGAACAAAATGTCTAAAGAGAAACGCTCGTTGGCGGTCGCGCCGAGAACACAGAAAGTAATCAAATTAGTGCCGCCGGATGGAGGATGGGGATGGATGGTTCTAGCAGGAATAGCGCTTTGCAATGTGAGTGAATCGAATATTGCTTAACGGATCATACATTTTTAAATATTGTAAAAAAATGACTCCTTTTATTTAGTATTAGCTAATAATATCCTCTAACAGTACGTAATAATGTCGCAAAAAGTATTGTATTATCCCATAGCAAATTGCTAATGCGCTGGAACCTTGTCAAATTAACCTTCACGTGACGTCATCCGCAACTCGATATGTACGCGTACTCGCCGGTCAGTGATGCTAACACTACTGAGTGTTCGGCTACGGTTACGTCACCAAAATGGCGGCCAGGCGAAATAGCAATTTGCTGGGATAATATTGCTAACTATTCCAGGCCTTAATTATAAAACAATCTATATATATAAAAGAAAATCGTGTTAGTTACACTATTTATAACTCAAGAACGGCTGGACCTATTTGGCTGAAAATTGTTGGGGAGTAGCTTGGAACCAGGAGACGGACATAGGATACTTTATCCCATTGGAACCGGTAGGTGGCGCTGAGATCGGGTTCTAGAAACCTCCTAATCACCGGGAGCGATTTTGGTGACTTTGTTTTTATGTGTTTAAGTGGGTTCCCCAGATGGTTTAAATCCACAATTGGAACCGGTAGGTGGCGCTGGGATCGGGTCCTTGATTTTTATTTTTCAGAGCAGGACAACGTCTGCCGGGGCCACTAGTTATATACATATATATATATATATATATATATATATATATATATATATATATATATATATATATATATATATATATATGTATATATATATATATATATATATATAATATAATATTTTTACTATTATTAGTAAATAGTAGTAATGGATACTGTAACGGGTTGTCTGGAAGAGATTGCTTCTTAGCGATAAGGCCGTCTATTGCGCACATTTAGAATATTTTAAGGCTATAAGTTTTTCTGTGTTTTCTGTAATGGTGTACAATAAAGTGTTATCTCTCTCTCTCTCTCCCTCTATAGTTCTATAAGTGTTAAAGGTGTTTCCTAAAAAATAATTTAAAATATATTGAAATTGTAGTGAATACAATGTGAGTATGCGCATCAATATTACAAGATTTACTTCTATTAGTTTAGAACTTAATAGCACCACTCTTATAGACGCTTAGGCAGTAAAACTTTCGTAAAACACCCACTTCTAGTGAAGCTTTTACAACCAAGCCTCGTCAATATATTAATATTTTCAAAATTATTTTTAAATACAATCTACATGATTGTATTTATATTTATGTTATTTGGAATCTATTTAAGAATGTGACACAACAAATTAGTGCAAAGCTTATCGCAGATAGATAAGTGTAAGAAGGTATTATTAATGATACGAGTATTGTGGGAAAAATGCAAAGATAACAAATGTTATGCCAAGAATATATATGTTAACCTCTATTAAATATTGTTTGTAATAAACGCATACTCTGTCATCACTCAAGCTTCATATTTTATTCAACTATCAATACAGACTTGTTATCCGCCCTTAAATTACATTGGTTACTAGTACTACAATGAAATAATTATTACAATTTTTTTTAAACCTCACAACATATAACAGTCTGTGAAATCACCATAAATACTAGTATACAAACAGAAGGAAACAAGAACAGTCATTGCTTTTACACGGTGCAAATTCATATAAAAGATTATACATAATGTTGTCAATATAAAAAAACGTATGCTCATTGGATGGTTGAGTCATAATCTTACTAGACCTGTGTTATAGAAACAATTAAACAGTTTTTTACATTATTTGTAACATCATTATCTTTTATTCTCTGCTTCTTCACCTATAGGTCAATGTTTTTATAACGTGTTATTGAATCCCCCGTATTCAGTAACGGATGAATTACAGTACATAAGAACGGAATTGAGATAAATAACACTGGTCGGCCAACAAATCCTCCTTTAAATAAAAGAAAATCGATAAGTATATAGAATTTGACACGCTGAATTTAGGCCTGCGTGCGTATAGTTTCTTATCCTATCAGGTTTTTTTTTTAATTTTTACTCCTAACATAATATTCTTGTGCAAAACTTTTTTCTTCTTATCATATATATATGAGAAAAAAACAAACTGAAATGACTTTACTGAAACTGAAATAATTTGAAATATACTTTTGATGATTTTAAACGTTTTCAGAGGAATTAAATCAGCTATTGTGAAAATAATTAAATATATGTTTTGTATGTAAAGCAAAATAAAATACGGTTAATTTAAAACATCAATTACTAAAAACTGGAAGTGGTACAAACCTTTTAATAGTATATTTATATTCAGAAGTGTCAAAATTAAAAAATAATAAGTTTAAAAAATAACAATATTTAAAAGAGTGATTTTTTGCCTACTACTGTAACAAATATTTCATTGTATAACATTATATTTAGAATTATTTCTACGTTTTCATATTATTAAAAGTCTGCAGTACAGTTATCTTTCTGTGTTGTATGTTTCTTGTACTGTTGGTACTCAGCAGGATTCAAATAAAATTATGAAACTAGTTAAAACACTTCTTATGACACTAACTAATTATTACAATAACTTTATTATTATTAAATTTGCTTAGACTTAATATTGTTGCATGATTTAAAAAGATTAGTGCAGGAACGGAGAATGAATACAATTTCTTGCGACCGGGCGGCATGTCGTAAGAGACGACAAAACAATTCACAGCTTGCTGGTATGGTGGCTTGAATGGCTACCACCGCTGGTCTAGAATATGTCGCCAGAACAGTCTTGAATTGTGTTCCGCGGCATTAGTGGAGGCCAGGTTCCAGTGTCTCTTTAGAGAGCGGCAGAACATTAATAGCACCTTGCATGTTACAAATGTCAATAAGTGATGATAACCGCTTTCCATCAGGTGGGCCGTCTGCCTGTCTGCTGAATTTACGCTATAAGAATTTGTTTTTGATAACTTTTGTAAAGTTAATACAATAGATTTTTTTGTAGATTTTCAATCAATCCATGCTGTCACTGTTTAGTTTGCTATACGGAGATGCATTGGAGGCTATGGGCTACAATACACAAGGCGCTGCAGTAGTACTAAGTACAATGTTGTTCGTTTCAAACTTCGGTGGTCCAATCGCAGGGGCGATTGTGAAATTGACTTCTGCGAGGCTGGTATCGGTTGTTGGCGCGTGTTCATGCACTGTTGGAATATTTCTTAGCGGATTTTCAACTAATATATGGCATCTTATGTTTACATATGGAATTTTGCTGGGTAAGAAAATAAAATACTAATAATTGAATAAGACTACTAAGAATTTTAATCACTGAGAAACTAAAGCTTGTAATAATAGCTCATAAACGTCCCTCGTACTGCTGGGTTCAGGCCTCCTACTAAAGGGCAACGGACAGTATACCTCCCACGCTTGTCCAAGGTGGCTTGGCAGGTTTGACACATCGGTTATCTCGATGTGCAGGTTTTATTACGCTGGTTTTCATTAACTGTTGTTAGCACTTGGTAATTATAACAATATGGACATTAAGTCAGAAAAATGCCCAAGTGGTGCATGTGTTACAGCCAGCATTCACACCCCCGCCCTTTGAGTTTCAGACGCGTGCGCTTGATATTACGATACCACGAGTTAATCACTTACCACGACTAAAAAATCTTGAAGCCTATATTGGTACTTTTACTCAAATAACGTCTGTATTCAATATTTTTGGCTTTTTGTTAAAGAGCCAATCACACCACAAAACCCGAATGATTTTAAAGAAAAAAAAACAAAAACTGAAAGTCACAATAAATTTTCTTTCAAGGTCATTATAAAATAGAGTGATAGAACTAAATTGATAAGTGTCCAAAGATTTTAAAATTTATATTGGTGATAACTAAGGACCAAAGTGGACCAAATCTTAAGTAAGAAAATTATAGTACTGGAATTGCCATTAATTAATCTTGTGAATCAAAAATGCAAAGAATCAAGTTTTGTATTTTTCTGTCGTATAGATATTATACTAATTTTCGTTCACTGCTGGAACAGTCTATACATATGTTTAGAAATTGATATGTTAATATAATCTTTCTAAGAACTCTGTGGGTGTTCTTTAGGTATGAACTTGTTTGCATCATACTGGCAAGGTATGTTTTAGAAATAATCTTTGCGTCACTTATTGTAGTTTGGGTTTAACTGGGATAACCTCCAGATTATGCGTTGTATAACACATATTTATATAAGTTATGTTAATTAGCGTGAGACTATACAATGCGTGTCTTGTCTGTTAATTTTTATTTATAATATAGAATTGTTAATACACATCTTAACATCTCTAAATGAAACATATTATGTAACTATTGTTTTCTGGTTTCTATATTAATATATACATACAAGTTTTTACCAAATTTTAACCAGTAGTAATGCAAGTGAAGGGATAGTAAAATATAGAAACCATATATGGTCCGTGGAGCCAACCAAATAACTTTATTTCAGGTTTGGGGCTGGGCTTTATCCAAAACTCATCGTTTGTGGCCATAAATAGCTATTTCACTTCGAAGAAGAGCCGTGCAGTGGGCTTGGCAAATGTGGGCACAGGTGTAGGACAGACCTTAATGCCTCACTTAGTGCAGTATCTCTTGGAAAATTACGGGTTTCGAGGCGCCTGCTTGTTGCTCTCTGGTTTGAGCTTACATGGGGTAAATAACCATATAATTGTTGGTAACCTTTTTGGAGATTTTTTTGTTCTAAACTTCATATTCTAAGACTATGTGCGTTTACTAAGTTCCGCCACTTCGTTGCCAAGGACTTGTATCTTCTAAATCCTGTAATAATGTAAAAATATAATACAAAATTCCCGATATTATCACCTAAAATTTTATTTGAAATTTTTAAAATCGTTTCGGTGCTTGTTACAGGTAAACTTTTTAGTTCAATACATGAAAAACATTCTAAAAACAGTTAGTTATGAATAAGCATTGCATAAACAGTAGTTAAGCTCAAATTTTGGCTTTAGTTACTTTATTTTAATTAATTACAAAAAAGAGAACAGAAACTGATAGAGTTGAAGAAAAATTCAATATAAGCAAAAGCATTTGGAAGTAATTTTGAAAGGAAAAAATAAATTAAAATTTTACTATATCGTTTACCAATATAAAAAGTATTTTAATCACCTTTATAGAAAGCAATTTATTTCAAGATAATTGATTTATTCAGATTTGCTCATTCTCATTCTAATGTCATACAAACTATCTATTTTACAGGATAAAAATACTTAAAATTCATTATCATTATTCTAATTGTATATATTCCAAATTTGCTTCATTATTGTTCCTAATTACCGTTCATTGAGCCTCGTTTACTATATATATAAATTTGGAAACTTATTTCCACGAAAATTATAAAAGTATAATTTTTCAGCATACAAAGTATAGTATTATCATCCCTGTTATTAATTATGTTAAATGTTGTTATGTGGAAGATACAGATCAAATTTCATAAAAATTGATTTGATTTTGAAAACTGTGAAAATAATCAAACAATTATTTAAATAATTTATCAAAAAAACTTTGGGTAAAGAGTAGCGTGTTGAAGCAGAAAATGAATACTTTCGTATTTTTAAATTCTTTTCGTAATATCACACGTTGCCCAAAATGAACGATTTTCATTATAGATTTATGAAATATCGTGTTTTAAACAGTAATTTAAATTTGTATAGATTTGCGGTACTATGTTAATACAACCTGTGGAATGGCATATGAAGAGAGTTGTGACAGAAATTGAGATAGACGAGAAAGTACATTTACTACCAGGGAAACTTAAAGATATAGTAATAAATAAAGATTCAAAGTTAATTGCCGATCTCAAAGCTAACAGACGAGCGACGGAGCCAGAACTTGCTAATGGCCAAGAGAAATCAATGGACTGGAATAATAAGAAGTCTCAAAGCGTTAAGGACTTAAACATTACTAGGATGAATAAATCTCACCAGAACGGTCTCAACGGTACGCAATATTAATAGTTTTTGTTATTAAGTTTATTGAAGCAGAAATTTACTATCACAAAGTTATTAAATTTCAAATCTTGTTAATAGATGATTAAACATTTATACAGTGATCGGTACGGTAGGGCACTTTACGAACATAAATATGAACCAATAGTAATAAAGCAAATGTAGAAGAATTAAGTTTATTGCTCTAAGGCCCACTTGCGCATAGTCAGGTTAAAAAAATAAATGTAGAGTTTGTAAACTCAGTTTAGTTTAGCAGTAGTTTAGATTTAATTAATTAAAAAATCAACTCTCATTGTCTTTTGCGCCACTTAAAAATACCACTGGGTTAACTAACCTGACATTTCTTTTGTTTAGATGGTACCATTGAAAGTTCTATACTTTTCATGTTGTAACCCAACCAGATATTTAAAACGAAACTTATTAATAACTTATTAATTCGTCGGGATCTTTTTTTTTAATGCTTTTTTTATGTATGTTCGCCGATTACTCCGTCATTTATGATCCGATTTACGTGATTCTTTTTTTGTTCGACGCGGAATAGCTACCATGTAGTCCAATTTGACATAGTTTGGCCCAGTACTTTTTATTTTACGAACATTTTTTTGTTCTCGGTTCTTGGGACCTATATTTTTTAAGAAGCGCGGCACCATTCGTATGTCCACCCATACATAGCTAGACACTAAAAAGTAACAAATGTTTAGATAATATATATTAATAATAATAGCTTTAGAAATAAGTTATTTTATAAATTTTAGTTTTTTAGTTTTTGAAGTCGGTTTTTTTAAACGAAGTTTTTTTTTTAATACACTACAGCACACTGTATATAGACTTCCTTAAATATCTTGCATTGTATAAGCAAACATATACTTGAGATTAAACTTACCGAACTCTGTGTTAGTGACTTAACCTTTCCACGTCGGTGGGTTAAATATTTAGAACTTTAACCCTGGGTTTACTCCTTTTGATGGCGCAAGATAAAATTGTTTACTTAACCCTGTGCTAGCAGTTAACTCCAAGTTAGTTAGCGTGGTACCCAGAGTTTCCCTTGGCGATGCTCCTTGTATTAACTGATCTTTTTATTTTTAGTAAAACGAATACATTAATATGTATCCTGTATATGCGTAAATAAATATTCATTTCTTTTATGTGATATTATTTTTATAATGTATTGTATTATTTTTTATTCTTATTTTTATATGTATTTTTTTTACAATAATTACTTACGTAGAAAAAAAAATATTTTACATAAATAAATAGAAATAAAATGTAAAAAAAAATCTAATGTATAATGTAATGTATTTTTAGGTACCAGCAGAATTTTATTGCCGCAGAAAAAGGGTACGTTACGAAAACTATATGATTTGTTCGATATATCTCTACTGTCGAGTCCACGGTTCTTGAATATCATTATTGGAACAGCTTTGGCTGTAACATCGATCCAAAATTTCAGTATGCTCTATCCTTTCTTCTTGCAGGTTAGTGCTAATTTATTTTATAATATGTTGCACAATTTCACAATAGAAAACGTCGTGGGGTACTGATTTATTTATATTGTTGTAGTATTTACTATTATTTATAATTGAATCCAAATTGCCATAGCAATAAGATATAACTTTGGGCAACAATGAGGATCTTTTCAATCACGACAAAAAAAGGTTTCCTGTTGAACAGTGGAGTAAAATCTTCGCAAACAAGTATTTAAGACGCTATGAGTGTAAACTAATAGTAGGAGAGCTGGTGAACAATTTAGGGTAGGTTCTTGAGGCAGTGTGATTTTTTTTAGAAAAGTCCTTGAAAGACCCCATAGCATAGTGTTGTTCACACACCCTTATGGATTATATTCTCGATCATCTGACAGGTGAAAAAAGTTCACCAAACAGTTTTAGTTATTTAGGATTATATGTTTTTAAGTACCTACATTACTCTCCCAAAAGCTCAAGATATATCAAAAACATTTCCTGAATCTATTAAAAAAATCGTTTTGTAAGTCTGGTTAACATTCAAACCCGACTACTTATTGTAACTTTTTTATTTTTAATTCATTACATATCTAATTTAAAGAAACAAAAAAATTATTTAAAAAAAAACTCTCGTTAATACAATTCTAGGGTTGGTGAGGGGCGGCTACCCTTTAGCCAGACCTCAATTTTCTTATTTAGGGATCTTTCAAGGATTATTATAAAAAAAAATCACACTATATATTGTTCACCAGCTCTCGGACTATAATCACATCGATAGTTAATTACTTTTCACTAACAAAATCGATTAATATAATAATAAGTAATTAGATGAACTATGTATATTTTTTAGTATATAACATACGAACATTTTTCTAATCATTGATTTCCACTTATTTACCATTAATGTGCAAAACACTCGATGCTGTCAAAAAGATAAAGAGATAAGTTGAAAATCTTTTAATAAATTGTAATATTGGTATTTGTAGAAAGTAGCCAACATGGATAAGAAACAGACTGCTCTATGTATGTCAGCGGTCGCGTTCGCAGATATCTGCGGCCGCCTTGTCTTGCCGATATTTCAAGACAAGTACAAAATTAAAGCCAGATGGATGCTCATTATGACATGCACTTGGTTAATTATTGTTAGACAAAGTGAGTATTGTTAATTATGTAATTTATTAAAAGCTAATATCGTTATTACACCAAGACGTGGACATTTATAATAGAGATAATCTACTAATGTAAGTGCGAATATGTAATAACTTAGGTTCAGATTTTTTCTAAAAGGGTACAATACATCAACAATATGGACATCAACAGTATTGGCACCAGCGGTATTAGAATTAGCAGTGGCTTAAATAAAGATGAAAGTTAGCTATCTGGAGTATACAGTGACTTGTAATCATAAAACCGTCAAAGGGAGGCGTGCTGTAAGATAGGCTTACATCAAGCAGTGGACTTTGATAGGCTAACAATAGCGATCATGATAGTATGATTACTATGATGAGCATCAATTCAGATCTCTCTGTATTTTATTAATATTGTATGTGTGACACAAATCTAATTTAGTGACTTATTTAAATATGTGTAATGTATAATTTTTTTTGTTTGAATGTAGTCATTCGAATTGATAGACAAAAGTGACAGTTAACAATACAATAAGCAGTCTTATGGCTGAGATTGATTTTTAAATAGGTACCTAATACGGATTTTGAATTGATTAGTATCCCCAAATTATATATTGTGTCCCCAAATGCTCGTAATATATTTCCAAGTATTTTAAAGACGATGTTTATAGTTTTGCCTTTATAAGATAAAAATATGTTAGTACGTATATATATTACGAATGTGGATTTACTTAATACTTTTGTATCAAAGATTATCTCTTGAAGTATGTTTGTGTGAAGTTATGAAGTGATAAAGGTATTTTATCTCATAATGACATCATTGATATTTCAGTACTAATATGTAGATACGTAAATACGTAGTATTATTTATCTAGTTATTTGTTTGTATGTTTACTTGTTTTTTAGTAGTAAATTTAGTGAAATATTTGAGAATTTTGGATATTATTCAGTATTCAAAATTAACAAAAATATTATGGATTGTTTTGACTAAACGGCTACTTCCATCCTCATAATTAAAAATAAAAAAAATATGTGACAGAAAGGGCAGATTAGCCTCTCATTTCATGATATTATTTTGTCTTTTCAGTCATGGCTTATCAGACGTATTTAACGACGTTGATCGTCATGTCTTGCCTTTACGGATTTGGCAGAAGTATGATCATTGTTGCAAGAAACATCGCCGTATCAGAAAACTGCAGAATGGATCAAGTGCCTGCCGCTGTTGGTCTTGGAATGTTGACTATGGGTATAATTGTACCACCTACAGGCTATTTCCTTGGCTGGATTAGGGATTACACTGATAGCTACGTTTTATGTATAACAGCGCAAAATTTCTTGTTAGTAATATTATTAGCGACTTGGATTCCTGACATGCTGTACCTTTGGATGAGGGATAGAAACAAAAGAAGTAAGACATAGAACTTAACAGTTCTTCAAAATAAACATTATTTGATAGCAGAGTAGACTTAGGCCCGCTTGCATAATGATCACCTTTAAATAAAATTAGTTAATCATATTACACTGCCTAAATACATTTTACACAAAACGTATTGACAGTTCTTGAAACATATTTAGCGGCAAATTTTTCGTTGTGCAAGACGCTAATTGTACTTAGGGTGTTAAATAAGTTTTGTGTTTCTTAAATAAATTTTAGCAACCTTATGCAAGCGGCCCTTAAAATGACAAAATTAAATTACAACGACAAAGTTATTTAATATCTGTTTAAAGAAAGATTGCAATGAGTAAACGAGACGATAAGACTTTTGTAGGCAAATGAAAGAGACAAGTGATCAGTTGCACGAAGTTCTTTCCGTACTGTTGTTAAGTATTAATACGATTTAGAAAATCCTTATTAATATTATAAATGCGAAAGTAACTCTGTCTGTCTGTCTATCTGTTCCGTTTTCACGTAAAAAACTACTGGACCGATTTGGCTGAAACTCAGTATATATATGTTTTCGATACCGAGAATGAACATAGGATACTTTTTATCCCGAAAGGTGGGATAGTTTCCGGGATAAAAATATATTTGTCTTTCTGTTTGTTATGCTTTTACGGAAGAACTAATGGGCCGATTTGGCTGAAATTCGGTACGTATGTAAATTAAATACTGAGGATGGACAAGGGATACTTTTCATTTTGGCCTTTTTGGTAATTTTGGCCTATTTGGTCATTTGGGCCTTTTTGGTAATTTTGACCTTTTTGGTCATTTTGGCCTATTTGGTAATTTTTCCTGTTTGGTCATTTTGGCCTTTTTGGTCATTTTGGCCTATTTGGTAATTTTGGCCTTTTTGGTCATTTTGACCTTTTTGGTCAATTTGGCCTATTTGGTAATTTTTAATGTTTGGTCATTTTGGCCTTTTTGGTCATTTTGGCCTATTTGGTCATTTTGGCCTATTTGGTAATTTTTAATGTTTGGTCATTTTGGCCTTTTTGGTCATTTTGACCTTTTGATCATTTTGGCCTATTTGGTATTTTTTAATGTTTGGTCATTTTGGCCTTTTTAGTCATTTTGGTCTATTTGGTCATTTTGGCCTATTTGGTCATTTTGGCCTTTATGGTCATTTTGGCCTTTATGGTCATTTTGGCCTCTTTGGTCATTTTGGCCTATTTGGTCATTTTGGCCTATTTGGTCATTTTGGCCTATTTGGGCATTTTGGTCATTTTGGCCTATTTGGTCATTTTGGCCTATTTGGTCATTTTGGCCTATTTGGTTATTTGGCCTATTTGGTCATTTTGGCCTATTTGGCCTTTTTGGTCAAGTTTTGTAATTTATTTTGTTGACAGATAGACGAGGGATGGTATAATTAGCGATATAAAATGAAGTGAATCTTCCGTGGGCAAATACATAAAAATGTAATATAATATATAACCTGTAGCACTTGCTCTATAAACAAGAGACACGCACAAGAGGTTAACCCGCGGCGCAGCCGCGGGGTAAACTCTAGTACTCTATAATTATATAGACTGTTTAGTATTAATAGCAGAGATTAAATAACTACATCAATATCTTAAAAATAGACTGAGATGTCTTCAATAAGGTTATAACGTTAAAATAAGTCTGTTTATGGCCAGTTCCTATATCCGTTCACTTGCCCTGCCATCGGTTGAATTTTGACGTTACTTGTATGAACCATCGATTCGCACAAATGTAAAATGAATAGTTGTACACGCACCACAAAATGTTTTGTGTTGCGTATACAGCTATAGAATTTTCTTGTCTTCATATTTGTATTGGAAGTAAGAAGATTGACTGTATTGTGGAAAGATTTTGCCACATGTATTTAATTCTTCTTCTGATATTATTATAAAGACAATGTGATTCATACTACATGTTTTAACTAAGATATTGCTTGTAGTAATTCAGGGAAATATGATTTAACTAATCATAATTATGATGGATAATATAGGTAGTCAGAATGATTCATGTTATTATTTTATTAAAAGACAAAATGTTCACTAGGTCGACAGGACACCAGTAGCTTATCTAAATTTCTACGGAAAACATATATTTTTTCTATTATTATTTCTTCTATTAATATATAACTATAACTTTCTACAACAATTATTTTACCGTCAAGATATACAGCTCTGGAACGCGCTGCTTGTTGTTATCAGACAATCAAAATCACTACCGACATTTAAAACAATGACTAGAAAATATTACCTGTCGTTGTATTATGATGATACTTAAGCGTATGTCTTAACTTAATATATATCCATTATTCATCTATTAACATTTATTACTTTATTTTATTTTTAAATGTCTTTGTATATTTAATAAGAGTCAATTTGTTTAAATGTGTTCGTTTTTTTCTAAATTGCCATAGAACTTGTCGCTATATGAAATTAAATGCTTTCTTGGAGTTCCGTACTTAAATAGCAAAAGCGCACTGTCTACGAAAGATTCCATCACTCTTACATCACTTTTATATTAAATATTCATTGTAAAAAAACATATTTAATATTTCATCTCAATCCGCTACGTGCCTAATTTTTGTCCATTGACAATTTATTTATTAAAGATCCATCATCACTCGAAAAATGTATTCCAGTAATTACTGTAGAATTTAATTATTAGCATAAATTTTATCTTATTATAATTGAATTAAGTAGTATTAAAAGAAACAAAATTTTATTTAATAGAAAAATTGACAAAACATTTAATGAAATTAAGTTTGTGAAGGCTGTGATGATATATTTAAAATATTTAAGAATCCATACACGGTACAAATGAAAATCTATTATGTACAATAACTGAAGCTAATTCATACATGTTTTGGTGATTATTGGCCTTGATTTATAAGTTAATTTGTGGGTACTCCAAAATGAAAATTATTTTAAAGTTCAAATTCAAATAAACTTCAAAGTATTTATTTTGTTTTATGTATATATATAATTATATGTATAATAAACATTTTTTTATTATTCAGTGATCAGTTTTAGGAAATTAACTACGACATATGTGTAATGAAGGCTTTAGATGTACTGGGGATGTTTTCCTCCATATATGTTTAAATAACAGTTATATTAAAAAGTAACAAGAAATTTATATTTTTATACCTAGGTTCTCGCTTACGTCAATGCTTAAGCAGTGAATGCAATAATTGAAGTCATGTCTCCTAAATATATATATATATATATGAATGATATATGATGTTAAAATACTAGAATCTAGTGTATTACGAACAAGAATCGGTTTCGAGTGGTTTTAACCGCCCAGGTTCATAATGTACTTTGAAACCATATTATATAACCAACCATTTCAATTTATATTGGAAACTGTTATCGTTTATGAAAAGTAAACTATTCGCGAAATAAACCAGTTGAGTTTTAAATATTACTCTTTTAACCTATATTCCTATATTCTCCAAAGCAAATTATTGAAAGAAAAACAAGTTCGAAGCATGTGTGATTGTTTCACTGTGGACACGGGTACTGTCAGGTGTGGGGGTAGGTATTGCCCTAAATGAAAACACCTCTGAGCAAGTTGACTGTATTTATTTGTATATAGGCGCCGCAAACAGCAACAGGTACATTCAGGCAAAATGATTAAATACAAGCGGCACTGGTCACGATGTACTGGTGGTTCACACAAGATCCACGTAGTCACGTTGGCTGAAGTCTTCTGATGGTCGTTGATTTTCTTAGTTTTCCTTGTATTGCTTCTTCTTGTGTGTGTATATTCGACTGATGAACGCATACCGTAGGCTCGCTCCGCGCTTACTAAAGTACTACAAAAATGCAGACGCTTAGCAACTAACGGAGCGAGCTACGTTTCCGCGGTAGGCGGGGCGTGGGCGCACTTGTTTTACGGGGGTGAGGTCAGCGGGGTGATTCTGTCCGCAACATCCTCCCCCCGGCGCAGATCCTCGGAGCCACCTTCCTTCGTCAGGACGATCAACCGCCTGACCGGTCGCCTGAAGATGCCTCCCTTCGTACGTACTTCCGCGCTTCGTACGACGTTATCTGGCCCGATGTATGTCCGCTTGACGACACCTCGGGGCGACACGTTTCGTGGTAACAAGCCGTCGGCGATTATTACCACATCTCCGACGTGCACGCGTTCTTCTTTACGGCGCACGTCGTCCCTGGCTGCTAGCGTTGGCAAGTATTCCCGCAGCCAACGCGTCCAGAACTTGTCCGTCAGTGCTTGGCTGGCTAACCATGTCTTTCTGTCTGCTGTGTCATTCACTCCCGTAACCGGCAGGCCCGTCGCTGAACCGATCAAGAAGTGATTAGGAGTGAGCGCGTCTTCATCCTCCGCGCTCACCGACACATGTGTCAATGGACGAGAATTCACTGTGTGTTCGATCTCGGTCATCGTCGTAATCAACACCTCTTCCCTGGGAGCCTGCTCCGCGAGTGTAGCGTGGAGTGCCGTCTTCACCGTTCTGATGAGGCGCTCCCACGCTCCCCCCTGGTTTGGTGCGCCGGGATCGATGTACCGCCAGGCCAGTGGTCGTTTCTTTACGTAGCTTGGCGCTTCCTGTACCCATCTGGCGTGTGCCGTCCGCAGTTCGGCGTCTGCTCCATGAAAATTAGTCCCGTTGTCTGACCACATCGTCTTTGGCCATCCGCGGCGTGCACCCATTCTCCTGATCGCCATGATGGCAGAGTCAGTACTTAAGCTGGCGATGAGCTCGATGTGGACGGCGCGGGTCACGAGACAAGTGAACAGCATCCCCCAACGCTTCTCCCGGCGGCGTCCTATGGTTACCCACATCGGCCCGAAACAATCCACTCCGCAGTTGGAGACGGGTCGTGCGTAGGCAGTCAGGCGGTCCCTCGGCAGATCACCTTTGACCGGTACTGCCGGCGTGGTCTTCCTGAGTCGACATGTTATACACTGGTGCACGACGTGGCGCGCTGCAGGTCGAAGTCGCAGGACCCAATACTTCTGTCTCATGTTGTTCACGATGTGCTCCGTCCCGACGTGATGATGCATCTCGTGCTCCTGCTTGATCATCAGTCGGGTGATGTGGTGTGCTCCATCAAGAATCGGCGGGTTTCTTACAAGCTCGGCGAGGGGGGCTGCCTTGATTCTTCCGTTCAGCCTGACGATCCCATCCCCTCCGTACTCCGGGTCGAGCTTGTGAAGCCAGCTACTGCGCTTGACTCGTTCTCCCTTCTTCAGGCGCTCGTAGTCCTCAGGGAAACTCTCACTCTGCGCCTGTCGAACGAGCAGGCGTTCTGCTTGTTCTGTGTGTCGCGCCTCCAAGGATTTTGTCTTGCGGCGACACCTATCGATAAACGCGAGCGCGTACGCAGTTGCCCGCAACAGCTTCTCATATGTCGAGAACCTCGTGGCGTCGATGAATGGTTCTGCATCACTGGCGAAATTAACCAGAACTTCCGTGGCTTCGTTGTTCGCTGGGGGTTCCTTCGGCCATTCGTTCCGGGGTAAAGAAAACCCGGGCCAACGAACCATCGGTCGTCCGACTTCAGGATTGAATCGCCTGTCCTAGTGGCGTCGTCGGCTACGTTCTCCTTGGTAGGTACCCATCGCCATTGCCCTGGCTCAGTGAGCTCACTTATCTAACAAAGCTTGTGAGCCACAAATGGCGTGTACCGTGCCGAGTCGTTCCTCACCCAGTGTAGCACTGTTTTGGAGTCGCTCCAAAACGTCACGTCACGTGGATCGAAGCTATGTTCTCTTCGTATCTCCGCGGCCAGTCTTGCCCCAATCACAGCAGCCTGCAGCTCCATCCGTGGGATGCTCTGAGCCTTCATCGGGGCTACCTTCGCCTTCCCAGCTATTAACGCGACGCTGACGCTCCCGTCTCTTCGCTCGAAGCGCCAGTACGCTGCCGCCGCGTAAGCTTGTTCACTGGCATCCGTGAAGATATGAAGCTCTGTGTTAACGACATCTTCATCCCTGCCGCAACACCGTGGTAACCGTTGATTTTTGATGGAATCCAAGTCTTGGATCCACTCCGCAAATTCCCTTGCTTCCTCTTCCGGCAAGGGTTCCTCGCATCTCAACTCCAGCAGCTTGTCGATCTGGGCCGTATACGCTTCCTTGAACTGCGGCGACCTGTCCATCTTCCTCTCGATACCATCCAGACGTCGCACGGTCATGTCGTAACTCGGTGACATGGAGACGTCGTCCTCTCGCCAGGGCAGTCCCATCTCGAAGCGTCCATCCATCTTCCTAACGGTGTCCGAGAAAGTCTTCGGAGCCCGTTCTTCTTCGGCCGCAAGCTTTACCTTGCTGGATGTGTCAAGTGCGTCCATGTCGAAATGGGATTTGGCCATTTCGAATAGTTCATCTCGTGACCCATCTTCTTGCCACGAGCGAACATGCAACACTCTGTAGGTTCCCTGACCCATCTTCCTCCCCCTGGGTGGACTCCCGTGGACGGTCCACCCCAGGAGAGTCAGGGAGGCGGCTGGCTGGTTCTTCTTACCGGCCAGCAATTTCCTCGTGACAATCAGGTGCCAATTGTCAGTTCCGATCAGCACGCGTGGCTTGACGTTCTCAAAGCACACGTCGTCTTCTCGCAGCATCTTCAAGTGGCGTAGCTGTTGCACGACTTCTCGCCTCACAGAGTGGTTCCCTAAAGTGAGCTTCTTCACCGTGCGCGCTTTTATCGGGTGGTAGTGCGGTTGCCCCTTTCCGCGAACCGCCAGACACACCATTCTGCTTTCTGCCTCACGCTGGCTTGAGTTGATCCCGTGGATGTTCAAAGGTCGTTTCGGGCCCTCTGCTCCAATTTTCGCGGCAATCTCCTCATCCACCAGCGTGATCGTTGATCCTTCGTCCAAAAGCGCGTATGTGCTCACCTCTTCAGCGTTACGTCCTTTAACGGTGATCGGGCACACCTTCAGCAACACCTTCTCCTTTGAGTCTGTCCTGTGTGCCGATGCGGTCATTACTGACTCCTCGTTCCTGGTCGGTTTTCCTGCCAACTCCTTCCTCTCGGTCGGCTCCTGAACGGCTTCCGCGTCCTTCCGCAGGTGTAATAGTGCGTGGTGCGGCTCGCGGCACTCGTCTACCCCGCACTTTTTCGCCCCGCAGCGGAACCGTTGGTGCTTGCTGCGTAGGCACAAGAAACACATCCTTGCTTCCTTTGCCCACTTCCATCTCTCGGGCACCGTCATTTCTGCCAGTCTGCCGCATTGCGTGGTCAAGTGTCCTTTGCCACAACAGTAACATATGTCTTTCTTCTCCTCTGATGTGGCATACACGCGACGACGCTCGTTAACCCGTGGCGGCTTTGCCCTGGTTTCTCTGGCGACATTCATATCCGTCGTAGACCTCGTTGGTGTCGAGTAGGAGTGTCGCATGGCTTTGTCCGCTTCACCCATCAAGAACTTGGATAGCCTCACAATTACTGGTTCACCTTCGCCCGTAGACTGCTCGGCGAAGTCCCACCACTTGACCTGCAGAGGCAAGCTAAGCTTGTCGATGACCAGTCTCGCAAGCATAGGGTTCAACAAGTAGCCTCTATTTTCAACGCACGAGATGGATGTGACAATGTTCTGCAGCTTCATGGCTAACGTATTCAGTTCACTTGCGGACGAGCCCGATCGCGGCAACTTCTTGATCTCCTCTAGCGCGCGATCGATTATAATTTCCTGGCGACCGTAGGTCTGTTCCAGCGTCTTCATAATCATCGTTGGATCCGAAGCTGTGTACAGCAGGCCTGAGACATGCTCCCTGGCTTCGCCCTTGAGGCAGTTACGTAGACGCCCCAAGTTCTCAGCGGCCGAGAACCCATGCACGACAGTAGACTCGCGCATGGCTGCCTTGAATGGCAACCACTCACCAGGAGCTCCACTGAAAGTTGGCAGGTCTTGATACTGTCGCGGCGTCGGTCTGGTGCGTATAATCCTCTCCAACGCGTTTGCCAGACGGTCGATGCCTCGGTCCTTTGATCTCGTCGGTGTCGGTGATCTCGCTGTTCGCGGCGTCTGGAAGGTCACGTGGGCGGTCCGGTCATTGATCTCTGCAGACCGGTCACGTGAGTCCCCATAAAAATCCGTCGACTTTTCTACGACGTCACATGGTGGTCGTGGCTCGGCGCCTCTCGTTCTGGTCGTCGACCTCTCACCTGCGTTCGGCGACTCCCCTCGTATGCGGGTGTTCTTAAGCCATTCCGTGATATGGCGTTCTGTATCCATGCCTTCGTCTCCACACATGCTCGCCCTGTCTGAGTGTTCTCGTAGAGCGGCTATGTTCGCAGCCGTTCTCTTCCGTATAAGCGCGGCCTTCAGCTGGAGCTCTTCTCGGCGGATCGCAAGCGCGGCGATCTGTTCCTCTGCCTCTAACTCCATCTGCCTAATCTGGTCGGTGGCGCTCACGTGTGATCGCACAGACGGGGATCGTGATCGGCGTTCGGTACGATGCGCGATGTGTGTGGGCGCGATCGTCGTCTCCTGTACACCGGGCGACGCGGGTCTTGACGCAATCGGTGCAGATGCGGACGCAGAGATGTGTACCGATGGTGACGCAGGAGGCTCCTCATGAACCTTCTGTATTCTTTCCTCAGCGGCTTTGCTTCTTGTGCTCGGCATCTTAGTTTCAGTCCCGAGAAAACACTATACACTTATCACTGTCACTTTCCGGGCTGACTTGATGCACTCCTCTTGCTGTTGCTATCCGGCTCGAAGGACCAAAACTTGTCAGGTGTGGAGGCAGGTATTGCCCTAAATGAAGACACCTCTGAGCAAGTTGACTGTATTTATTTGTATATAGGCGCCGCAAAGAGCAACAGGTACATTCAGGCACAATGATTAAATACAAGCGGCACTGGTCACGATGTACTGGTGGTTCACACAAGATCCACGTAGTCACGTTGGCTGAAGTCTTCTGATAGTCGTTGATTTTCTTAGTCTTCCTTGTATTGCTTCTTCTTGCGTGTGTATATTCGACTGATGAACGCATACCTTAGGCTCGCTCCGCGCTTACTAAAGTACTACAAAAATGCAGACGCTTAGCAGCTAACGGAGCGAGCTACGTTTCCGCGGTAGGCGGGGCGTGGGCGCACGGGTTTTACGGGGGTGAGGTCAGCGGGGTGATTCTGTCCGCAACAGGTACTATAGTGGCTAATACATCAAAATAAAAAGTGTAACACTCCAAAATGCGTTAAATTCTACGCGCTTATTATCTTATACTAAAATGTACAGCTGAAGAGTTTGTTTGTTTGTTGTTGCTTGAACGCGCTAATCTCAGGAACTACTGGTCTGATTTGAAAAATTATTTCAGTGTTAGATAGCCCATATATCGAGGAAGGCTATATCATCACGCTAAGACCAAACTTTTTTAACTATACCACGCGGACGAAGTCGCGGCCAGAAGCTAGTATATAATAAGTAAAGCTTTGTAATAATTTTTAGTGAATCTATACAAATTATAATTTTTGTTGTCTGTTTGTAATACTCTAGAAAATATGTACATAATTAGTAAATTATATTCATAATCAAAGTTTTTTTTGTTTTTCATTTAAGAACACAACTGTAAGTTAAAAACAAATTACAATACCGTATTTTAATTAGTCTTAGGACATACTTTAAGTTGCCTCTAGTCTAATAAATTATTAAGTTGATTAATATTATACAAGCGTTTAATTATCCCTACCTTCCTAATTCTTGTTAAGACTAGGTAGGTATCTTAAGAGGAAAATTGTAAATTTTATGTATTATTTAATGAGCTCTCGCCCCTCTTATTAATACATGATGTCGTTGAAATACTTATTTAATACGATATATTTATGGATTAAATAAGTATGTAGTGTAGTGTACTAGTATTTAAAAAAAAAGATTGTGTGTGTGTATGTGTGTGCATTTCACATGCAGTAGAAGTGAAAACTTCAGAGAATATACTCACAGCTAATTCTTCTCTAACTGTTATTAATATAAATATAATTTTCCTGTAGTTTTCATTCGGCAACATATTATAGATCATAAAATTTAATCTCAATTACACTTTAAAGCACTATAATAAAGTTCAAAATTCAATGCATTGTTACGCAAAATTTCCTTTAATCTGCGTGCCTTACATATTATAGATAGAACCAAAATTCATTTGAAATCTTTTGTTTTATTTAAATTGAAAATTTAATACTACTACTAATACTAACAGGTAAAAAAATGAGTTTTATTTTGAATTAAATAAGGTTGAAATTTATATACGATAGATAATATAACTCTCGTATATGTATCTCCGATGTTCGATTTAGTAACAAATATCTTTTCGTTTAACAATTCCTTTAAAATCGGTGGACATCAAATAATCGAAAACAAACAACCATGTCCGGTTTGGGTAATTTTTCTGACCTAACAATTATGTACATAGTATATTATTAGCACGCTCTAACTGTGAAGATAACAACGTGACAGTTTTTTGAAGTGGAAGTTCTTTAGAATTGTTGTGATTTGAAACTCCATGAAACGAAAAAGCGTCACCAAAAAGAGATAAACTCATAATTTTATAGGACTAAGTACGCGAAAGACTGCGATAGAATACATTATATATAATAATTTAAACACTATAGTCATACAGACAGAGTTAGAAATATTTAGAATATTCCGTTAAAGCTTAAGTACTTATATTATAACGATTTAATATATGAAATTTGACATCACGAAATGTAGAATCCCTCCCACCCCTTGACACACTTTCTTTAACTTCTACTCCATCTGAACTGGATACATATAGAATTTTTATTGTTGGAGAACAGCAGATAAGCTGATGAGCCTATGGATATTTGCAACACTGCAGGCGCTACCAATGTGCCGCCGATCTCGATGGGGAGGCTAGAAGACCATGCGTATTTTTAGTGATGGCGCGCTCTAAACCAGTAATGGTAGTTAAACAGACGGTAAAATTCCCTAACACCGGGCTGTGGCTTGTTTTGTCTCCTCATAAAACAAGCTGCGCGTCCGTAGGGAGGCAGTATTCTTTCACAGTTTCTGCACGAATAAATCTAAACATCAAGATAACCGATATGTGAAATCCGTCAATCCTACTTTGTCAAGACGGGTGTCCATGAACCTATAAATGGGGAGCACTCTCAAGCCCTGCACTGAGAGGTATAAACGGCCGTAAATCTTATATTTATTTTATATATTCCTCACCTTGACAACAAATGCGCTTTGCAAGAAGCTAACTATTAGTATAATATATCGATGAGTAGGATACTATTAGTATACTATACCCTTTCCAAACAATTATTTTACTTTTGACAGCTCGATGACGAATCAATTAATAATGTACTAATGCGTTACCGACTCCATTTGTTAAAAAAATCGACTTCATTTATAAATAACTTTCAATCAATTTAACTTATCTATATATTTTTGCTGAAAATACTATATAATAAATATACCCACATTTCAATAAAAATATTTTACATATAATTAAATAAACTATTTTTGTAATAAAGTAAAAAACTCTAATAAAGTAGAACATTTTTTATTTTCAAATTGATTACTTTGATTTATTTACGTAGTATAGTATCGATGGTTTAATAGTCTGCGCGTTACATCACTTACAGGACATCACTAGTACGTCACCCACAACATTAGTTTGTTCGTGTGGGCTTTACTGTCAAGAAATATGTAACTTGATAGACATGCAAATGTCAAAAGAAAAATAAACGCTTGTAAACAGTAAAATGGGTATAACATAAATACACAACACATAGCTGGTTCCTATAACTTACCAATCGCCCATTTGCCCTAATATCGGTTACAATTTGACATAATAAGCTCCATACAAGTTATGTCAATTTAACCGATGGTTAAGGTTAGTAAGATGTAGGAACCGGCCATTAACGACCACAATAAATGAAATATTATACTAATGGTTATAAGATAAAATGTATATCACTAAAGAGCGCTTTGACATCAATGTAAATGATTACTTATAATAAAACCTCATGTTTAATGCAAAGATAGAGGGAGGTAATCCAGCTACGTCTCAGCTAGAAGAGACAGTGTTTGGCGTCTCGAATACAAGATGAAAGATTACGTAGATTTCTATTTTAAAGCTAAGATAACTTGGACTTAAATTCATAATAAAACACATTTAGTTAGTCTGAGGACCTGAAGCGGCTGCTTTTGGAGAATCGCTTATAAGCAAAATTCCCGAATGTACACACGTCAAGCCGGTATCGTAATCTTCGCTCAATTACCCCCCCCCCTCTCCATCAGGGCGTCATTTTATACTTCACAAATGAAAAATAATCCGCAACACCTGGCTAATGATGCTACGAGCGAGTACAATAGGCTATTCTCCATAATAATTAGAAAGGTATGCCAATAAATAAGTGAACAAAAGAAGATCATAAAAGGATTACAATTAGTTCAAATGCCGACAGGTAATAAAATGTGCTTGTACAGATCTGCACGTGGAAGTTTTCTTTGTCAGCGGCAAGGTTGTAACAATAATATAGGTGCAAGACATAGAAACCAGTTACACTTTATCTTGATATTGTCATATTTGTAATACGGATCTGCTAAAGCGGCTGCTTTAGGTCTCAAATATTTTTCAAATAGTTTTTCAAAGAAGCATTGCTGAAACCAAACACAAATATCAGTCGGAAAGTACCAACAGTCTTTGACGATTCTAGTATGAAAAATAAATTTGCAAATGGTGCCGCGGATGGTGAAAATAGAACTATAACTTTTATCTCATTTTCCCTATAAAGTAAGACAAATATATTGATTAAAGGCGCTTCCAAGGAGGTTCCAATATTCAGCTTATATAGTCTTCTAATGTGAAACTCCTTAGTGGAATTCTTATTTTTTTCACGTTATTACCTATTTTCCGCACATTCCGTTCTATAATTCGTAACTTTTAACTTTCGAAGAATGGAATACAGTCTTCGTAAATGCATTTTGTGAGCAAATGGGTTAAAAAATTCTTTATACTACACAACAAGCATGTTGTCCTTGATTCGATCCATTAATACTCGCCTTGGCCTATATTATACAAGATAGTACTTAAAGCTCTGCTTAGTAACTAAACATGTAATTTGTGATAAACGAATTCACAAAAGATATTATTTGTAATATGAACATTTTGTACGTAATTTTGAATTTCCTTATGGTACATAAATTCTTTCCCACTGTGCAGCGGATAGCCCGTAAATCTGGAGGGTCCTTTTCGGATATTATTACCGAGGCAAGGAACAAACAGATTATATGCTGCTAACAATTTTATCCATTCTACTCTTTGTTGTCATATTACAGAGTTGTTTTAAAAACGAAATATTTTTCAGTTCATTATCATGGTGGGGCCTCATCTGGGATAATGTAATGTAACGTTTCACGCCGATGTGGCGATAGGTGTAATACATAATATATATAGGTGCGATACTGTTATTAATGGATGATGACGTTAAATATTGACAGATAACGGATGTATATACTAATGCGGCTTTTCAATAACGTTATTCCTATAGCTTTAAATACGACGCAGTCGGTCACAGTCAATATCAAAATGATTATAGACATTTTGATTTGGTCTGCTACTTTTTTATTCCTATTTATATTACAAGTCCACATATGTCCCACTGTTGGACACAGGCCTCCTTATTGTAGGAGAACGGGCGCTACAACCGCCACGATTTGCGTAGATGGAGTGACGGATTACGCACATTGATTATCCTACTTTGCAGATTTAATCATAAGAAAATTATCTTCAGGAAATCTACTTAAGAGTAACATATTCCCCGGACAGGATTCAAATCTTAGTCATTAAATTAGGTAGGTGCCTTTTGATACGTCACTATGTATCATAACCTATTCTATTTTAGGTACACGATTCTTTGTAGCACGAAAAAGGTTTCCGTGCCACAGTCGAATATTTTTTATGTATATGAATGTAAAAAATAAAAGAAAACACTAAACTGTCATAACTAATAATAAAGCTACGTTTTAACGGTTTTAAGCACAAAAAATTATTTGGTTTTTGTTATTCCAACGTTTCGTTCTTTAACGATACTCGTTGACACTTGTCGTCTTTGTCTTCCATGTTCACGGCCATTGAAAAGTGGCAGAATCGTCGAAATAACAAAAAAACAAATAAATTATCGCGCTTAAAACCGTTAAAACTTAGTTTTATTATGTAAACAAGTCGCGAAAATTTAAGAAAATATTCTCTCATAACTACTTTCTTATATATTGAATGAAAACACTTTATTGTTAAAATAAAACTACGTTTTTAAAATCAAGGTTCAATAAATTTAGAACAAAGTGCAGGCTTATCGCTTAGAGCGATCTCTTCCAGTCAACCCACTAACCTGAGGAAATTAATAAAATCTATCAGTGGCCGTGCAGGAGAACAATATTCAAACATAAGTAATACAAGCAGAATATGCATTATACTATTAGACTTGAGAAGATCTAAAATAATTAGGTACCACGATTTTAAAACACAATATGCATTTACAATTTAGCTTGTCTGATATTGAGTGGCATTGAGTTTCATAAACGGATAACCCGTAGCGTGAAGGAGTTATCAACGAAGGAAGAAGTGTGTACCGGTGTCATTATGAAGAGATTATTACCAGAGCGTAAATGGTATGCTTACAAAAGCAATCAATATACAATCTTACGAGTTGTAAAATCAATGTGAGTGTACCCATAAATATAAGCACAACGCTTGTAAATATTGTAATATGAAGACAGTATACTATAATTAAATAGAAATGGATTTGCCCATGAAGATACAAAACGGTTCGGGCATGTGGAAAGAATGTATGATGAAAGAATGACTAAACAGATATACAATGCAAAAGTGGATGGATGCAGAAGTCGCGGAAGGCCACGACACACCTTCCATGATCAAATTGATCGTGTATTAGCAGAAGGTGATGTCAGGAGCCTTAAGAACAGACGAGCGTGCATGACAAGAGCTATGAATGTCAAAGAAGCAAGTGAGGTGTGTAAGAATAAGCCTGAAAGGCGCTCTGTTGTTCGTGCCTACCCCGCAAGGGACCTGGCGTGAAGTTATGTATGTATGTATGTAAGATACAAAATGTATAACTTATTCTGTTTAAAAACAGAGAGTAACGAGTTAATAATTTCATAGGGGTAAATTATTTAGAGAGGTCTTGCATAGAGCATAATTTTCAGTGAGTATACGTGAAACAAAACCGACGGAGCCTCAACCACTGCAACAGAATGGGATATGATGTACAGGCATGGAAAAAGAATACTATTTGCTGAGGCCGCCACTTCTTTTGCATGGAACTTGAACTTTGTATTCATACCTCCCATATGTTTATTTAACATATCTCCTGATTATATTAGAGCGCTAAAATGTGACTCCTCAAGGAGGACATAAACAGATATTTGATATAGAAATTCTGCATTCGTGGTCTTAAAATAGTGTTCAAATAAATGTGTTGAATTTACACTTCATAAATTTAATATAGCATTACATAAATATAATTATTACTGGTTAAATCTCCCAATTACTCGATACACAGGGTGGCAAAATAAAGTAGAAAATAAAAGAATCGTCATCTTCGCCAATTTGTCTAAACTCCAACAACTTCAATATTCAAGAGTAATTTCGATACTTAATAATTTATGATTTTTAGTACGACATCAAACATCGTGAAAGTATCAAGTTGCTTTTGTTAATACGTACCTACGGATTTTGTCAACATAGACTATGTTGTTTACTTTAATAATAATGACTATAATATTAAACAAGAGCTTTAACACCTTGTGATAGTTAACAGAACAAATATTTGATTAGGAGAATCTAAACTAACCATTACAAACGTATCATGTCGGTTGTTCTTTGGCAAATATCGTCGAATTATAACAAAAAGACTTTTGCTTTAAATTCCACTAGACATCTTTTGTAAACATGCGTATTTAGTTATTTTTAGCGGATTTAAGACTCAGATCAACGTTAAAACTAAAATAACATGGAAAGTCTAACTCTTTATTTACGATGTTTTTATTTATTGCAGGAGTTCATCAGATAGGCAGACGGCCCACTTGTTGGAAAGCGGTTACCACCATGGACACTTGCAACACCAAAGGCGCTACAAATGCGCTGCTGCTCTCTAAAAGGAGACTGGAACCTGGTCACTAATGGCCGGAACACAATTCAAGGTTATTTATGACATACTTTACATACGATTCACTGATCTTAACTACAGATACAATAGAGTATGGCCAAAAGGGAAAATAATTGTTCTTGTTCTTGACGTTATGGTCAGGTTATAGTTGATAAAGCTTCCAGCTACGACAGTCTCTAGTCTTATAAGAGAAAATTTTTTGATAGCGCAGTAAACACATATTACACTTTTAACTTAAAAATAATATTGTTGACGTTTCACAGCTGGGTCACGAACATCTTAACGTTACCAAGGAAAATAAAAGCACAGTCAAAAAAACATCAAAATCTCATTAGTTCCCATTTCATGCCCAAGCGACACTACGGAAGCAGTATAACTAATGTACAGCAATAAACACAGGCGACGAATGTCGTATTTTTCTTTACAACGTCTATGTAACATCCATTTCTGCTTAAAAAGGTATCTAAAAGGAGTTGACGTGCGATACAGGCTAGCCGCTTGCTATTACTTAACAACGTTTTACTTAGAAGTTAGGTTTTATCTGTGCAGGAACAGAGAAAGAATACAATATCCTGCGACCGGCTGTCGTGAGAAGCGGCAAAACAACCCAGAGTCAGGTGGTAGGGTATTTGCCCATCTGGATGGCTACTACCCCGGGTCTTGAATATGCCATCATCATAACCTTGACCTGTGTGCCGGCCGGCATTAGCGGTCAGGTTTCAGTTTCCTTTAAAGAGTAGCAAGGAATTTGTAGCACCTTTGGTTTTGCAAATATCCATAGACGATGATAACCACTTTCTATCAGGTGGGCCGTCTACCCGTCTGTTGAACTCATGCAATAAAAAATGCTTTAATTTTTTTGTAGTTTCTTGCATCCAAACTTTTAATTAAGTAGTTAAAAAGTCATATCTGATCACAGACTAAGGCTAGAAATTATAACCATTTTTCGGATTAGGAAATGTTTTATAGAATTAAGCAAAACAAATTGTTGCGCTATTTAACGGGTGGTTAAATTGTAAGGGCCGATGTTGAATGTGAACCACACCTAAACGCCAAGTTTTTTTCCGAATTTTATTTGGCATTTCTCTATTTCAGACTTACTCAATTTGAACCATGGAGAGATACACAATCCAACAACGTGTTAAAGTTATCCAGACTTATTATGAAAATGGGCGTTCAAATCAAAATGCATATCGTGCACTTCGTGATTTTTTTGGTCAATTTGATCGTCCAAATGTGCGTACAATCGCAAAAATCGTGGAAAAATTCGAGCAAACCGGGTCTGTAGAAGATGTGAGAACACCAGTGCATGCTCGTACAGCTCGTACTGCAGAAAATATTGCTGCTGTTCGCGATAGTGTGGCTGAAGAGCCGTCCACCTCAACTCGTCGTCGTGCCCAACAATTGCACCTCTCACGCTCGTCGCTGATGAACATTATGCATAAAGACTTGCATTTACACGCTTACAAGGTGCAATTGGCTCAAGAACTAAAGCCTCTTGACCATTCCAAACGTCGTGAATGGGCAGAATGCTGGCAAGAAATGGCAACAGTGGATGATCAATTTTCGAAGAAAATCATCTTCAGTGATGAGGCACATTTTCACCTCAGTGGATTCGTCAATAAACAGAATTGCCGCATTTGGGCGAATGAGAATCCAAGAGTGATTGTCGAAAAACCAATGCACCCACAAAGAGTGACTGTTTGGTGCGGTTTATGGGCTGGCGGCATCATAGGGCCGTATTTTTTCCAAAATGAGGCCGGTCAGGCAGTTACTGTGAATGGTGTTCGCTATCGTGAGATGATAACGAACTTTTTATGGCCCGAATTGGAAGATATGGATGTGGACGATATGTGGTTTCAGCAGGACGGTGCCACTTGCCACACAGCTAACGAAACAATGGCTCTTTTGCGCAACAAATTCAATGGCCGTGTTATCTCACGTAATGGCGATGTCAATTGGCCGCCAAGATCATGTGATTTGACACCTTTGGACTTTTTTCTTTGGGGTTATTTGAAAGAAAAGGTGTACGTCGATAAGCCAACAACAATTCAAGAGCTAAAGGATAAGATAATTCGGCACATTAACGGCATAGAACCTCCATTATGCCTCAGGGTCATCGAAAATTTGGACCATCGGATGGAGGTGTGCCGCCGTGGTCGCGGCGCCCATTTGGCCGATATTTTATTCCATACATAATTGAGTAATACCAATATATCATAAGAAAATAAAATTACAATAATTTCCTAAATAGTTTGTGTTTTATTCAAAATCAACATCGGCCCTTGAAATTTAACCACCCGTTATATCTGCACTTAAAATAATTATGAAAGCTATATAAAATAACCTCATCGAAATCGGTCGCTAGTTTTTACGTGAATTCCGAACAAACAGACAAGAAACGAAAAAAAATTGCATCGTGTTTTCTTCTGTCGTTTATATTGTTCTATTCCATTAAAACAGCTTCAATTTCTATACGTTTCTACTTCTGGACAAATGTGAAAAATTGTAAAATTCTGTAATATTATAAAAGATTTTGCAACATTATAATTAGTTACTGGACTTTTAAAAATCTATATGTAAACGATTGGAGTCTGTTTTAGAAAACTGTGTATGTTCATTTTACCATTTGCTTATTTCCATTTTAAAATTTCTTAAAAAGATGCGCTAGAAATCGGTTGTTTCTAAAACGCTTTATTCTTAAAGTTGTGCATGCTTGCGTCATTTAAAATACAATATTTAGAAATTCACTTTGTTTCAAGTTTATGTGTCCCACGTTCTCTGTGTATTAAAATTGGTAACTTTTGAAACATATCTGCACGTATTTATGTTATGGAGTGGGGAGTAAATGTTTCGATGCAGCCTTATTCGCAGTGAGATTGGCGAAAATAGTACAACATTAAAGTAAGAAACGGGATGAAATTACTTAGCGAGGTTTTTTATATGACAAAACATACCTTATCTTCTTTACTCGCTCAAGTGAATTACCGTCTCCTTTTTATTTGTGCTAGCATGATAGAATTATATATGACTAGCAAAGGAAGAATATAGTCGTAGCTAATTGAATAATATAATTCTACCTGTACCGTGATAAAAATTACATATTCTCGTGGCATTTGGCTTAAAATAGATTTGCTCTTTTTGGATCCTTTATGGTCATTAGAGGCAATAAAGAGGTAAGAGCTTCAAAACCTCTTTGCCCCGGCATCAACTCGGCTGGCGGTTATACGCTGATGACTGGGTGTGAAGCCATTGGAGCTGTCTCCAGATGTCGGTAGACTTCTATTTGCTCCCATTAGCTTGGTTTGCTTTGGATATGGAATAAGTATTTTTACATAACGCGTGGACTGATCCTGATTCCAAAAGTAATCTAATGTTGATCTATGTTTCTAACCATTGCAGTTTTGTTTTATAGCAAAATAAATAATAGTTTAAAAAAACTAAAAAAAACACGCTTTTATAAAAAATCCAACTAAAAAAACAAAAAATAAAATTTAATATAATATAAAAAAGCGTGGGGTGTATTCAAAGCGCTTTTTAAGATATTATATTATTAATTGAATACACCCCACGCTTTTTTATATTATATTAAATTTTATTTTTTGTTTTTTTAGTTGGATTTTTTATAAAAGCGTGTTTTTTTTAGTTTTTTTAAACTATTATTTATTTTTCATTTTTTAGTTGATTTTTGTTTAAATGTTTTTAAATACAAGCTTTTGAGATCCTGCATATCATGTAGCAGCAGAGTGCTAGCCAAGACAAGTAAAACGAGCCCAAACACGACGGGTCTATCTTGTTTAGTACAGGAGTTCCTATGGCCACCTTCCGACTCCATCATCAGATCAGCTCCATGGTACCATATTATTGCATTGTCACGCGATATAAACATACGAGCCCAAACACGAAGGGTCTATCTTGTTTAGTACAGGAGTTCCTATGGCCACCTTCCGACTCCATCATCAGATCAGCTCCATGGTACCATATTATTGCATTGTCACGCGATATAAACATACGGGCCCAAACACGAAGGGTCTATCTTGTTTAGTACAGGAGTTCCTATGGCCACCTTCCGACTCCATCATCAGATCAGCTCCATGGTACCATATTATTGCATTGTCACGCGATATACACATACGTGCAAAATTTTAGCTCAATCGGAAAACGGGAAGTCGGTCAAATTTAGGGGTCGGTTACAGACATACTGACTGACATACAAGTGAAGCTAATATAAAGCGTGTAAAAAGAGCTAAATACACTGAAGATAATCTTATAGAAAGAATCTCACTTCGTATTCTTCCCTATTTCGATCTAAAACCAAGAGTTTGGTACGTTTAGAAAAACGTACCGTAAGCAATGACTAATTTTATTTAGTATTATAGTAATTAATGTGCAGCCGTAACTATATATATCATTAGGTAGTATTTACAGTTTTGTTTACCTCTGAACGTAAAAATATTCCCATCATTTGTTTTTAAGATCCTAGTTTGGGGTTTCATTATTAATTGTTATGTATTAAACTTGTAAAAATAAGTAAAAACAAATCCAAATGACTTTAATTTACCTAAATGCAAACATGCTATCTATCAGTAAGAATTTGCGGAGGTGAATTAAGGTCCAAGTAAATGGAATTCTCTTGCTTGGACTGTGAGCGAGTGTTGTGACTGTCCGTTTAAATTTGCAGGTACGCGATGCTCCGCTAGTCGTGCCTGGGTCTGAGGGTCACGGGCTATTCTGCTGCAAACTTTTCATTACTTTCGACATAAATATGCGTTTTCCTTGTCCAATTCAAATATTTTACAACAGCTTTGTAAAAAATGGCTTTAATATATTACTAAATTTCAGTGACTTTGTAAAATAGATCAAAGCCGTGTTTAGTTTGATTATTTAAACTCTGATGTTACTGATAATTGACATCTAAAGTTAATGTGTGAATATATTTGCGGCGATAATTAATATGTAAGAATTAAGTAAATAATCTAATTATTATCTATATTGTTTTCAAACATACACACATATTATTACGCCTGTTACCCATTAGGGTAGGTTAGATCTCCACTTACATTACATTACATTACTTTAGTCTCTTCTAACATATAAATTTAATTGACCTCCTGGCCTTTCTGCACAATAATTCTTGAATTTTATTATGGTAAGTACGTCGCGATCTGCTGGGCCCTAAATTTCTTTCATATTAGAGTAAAATTATATTTTCTATACATATATGATATTTATATGAATCTAAATATATGCATTGATTTATCGTCTATTTATTTACGAAATTTTTTATTGCAGGAGTTCAGCAGACAGGCAGACGGCCCACTTGATGGAAAGCGGTTACCATCGCCTATGGATATTTGGATCACCAAAGCTGCTACAAATGCGCTGCTACTCTCTTAAGAGAGACTGGAACCTGGCCACTAATGCCGGAACACTAATCAAGGTTGTTATGGTGACTTACTTTAGACCAGGAGTGGTAGCCATCCAGTCGGGCAAATGCCCTACCACCTGGCTGTGGGTTGTTTTGTCGCTTCTTACGACAGACCGCCCGGCCACGAGAAATTGTATTCTTTATCCGTGCCTGCACGGATAACATATCCTAAAATGTTAATTGGAAAAAAATTTTTTTATTGATATGACCATCCATATTGTATGTCAGATACTTAGGATAAAATAACTGCATAAGGTATTTGTAAGCTTAATAATTACTCCTTAGTCTTACGGTATTGAGTGATAAAACTACTTGACATCATTCAATTCTCTGTCAAAGTAAATGGGAAAAATGTGATTATTTTCCTTGAGTGGTTACTACTAAAGAATTCCACAAGGATTAATTACCTGAAACGACTTCGTAACTCCTTTGTCTAAGTAACGAGAATTGCTCTAGCAGAAACCTTTCAAGATTTAATTGAAATGCTTAAATAAGATTTTTGTGGTCGAAGTATAACCTCAAAGAAACTTATCTTTTACCTTGATTTAATTAAAAAATAAAGAAATATAATATTTAGTCTCGATCATTTTTCACTATAATTGTGTTCTGTATTAATTATTTCAGAAAATTGAAGGATAGCGGGAATCTTATCGAAGACGAATCAACACGTATTTTTACAAACCGTCCCAACTATTTCTTTATAATATTTTTTTTTACTTTTAGGATATTAATCTCTGAGTGTATTTTTTTACATCCTTATTATCTATTTCTATCATATGTTTTCTTTGTGTTTATTGTTTTAAAATAAATATTAATTTACTGTACTTATTTATTACCGTAATTTGGGGTGAATAGGGATTGAGAGGTGAATAGGGATAAAACCAGGAAAATATTTCGATGCTCAATATTAATTTTATATTCGTTGAAAAATCTTCCATTTTTTGTAGTGTAATAGTAGAATGTTGAAAGTTCACATGGCAACACTAAATATGCATGACATTAGCTGCTAACGGTCAAAAAATCGCATTTGAAATTAACTTCTTGTGGTGGTAATTATTTTAGTGCTAGAAACTTTGCTCTCTTTTACATACATCTATATCTTGCGTTCAAAACAGAACAGAGAGATATACTAAAATAGCAATTTACTCTGTATCAGGAAAAAACAATAAGTTTAATTATTGCAATAATAATGTAAGTCAAACATTTACTTAAAATGAGAAGCTAAATAATGGAAGAAAAGAGCCTATTATTTATTTGAACGATGGTTTACCACATATTTTACTGAAAGCAGATATCTATTACTGGAAACCTTAATAGAAATAAAACAAATCTACCACAAATATTTCCCCCGGGCAGAAATATAAGATTGTTAAGTTCATTTTGGTATGCAATTAGGACTGGATCGGGGAAAACATCTTCATTTTTTAAAGTGTTTGCATGTATGAAATATTGAACTTTACTTAAGTAAATACGGGAATTAGTAATGTAATGTAATGTATTGCGGTGTCACATATGTGAAGTCACGTGAAATGACCGCGTTAGGAATTTCTGTATCGTCGTCAATGACGTAGTTGGTGAACTGTAAAGCCGCATTCTCAGTTGCCAGCTATAACCGCTGCAGTTACTGTAACCAAAAATCATAATGTGTACGTGGCTCGTGAGCTCGAGGCGAGCGGCACGCGGCGCGCTTGGAACGAGCCGACAAGGCGAATACACATTAGAGCACGTTAATGTATTAGCTCGGTTACAGTTCGACTTATGGCAGATGCCTACGCGGCTTAAGAAGGACGCCTACGTTGGTATGGCTGCGTTTTATGGAAACCGGCTAGTTAAGCGTAGAAAAATGCAAAGCGATGCCACATTAGCCGGGTCTGGGTAAAAGGGGTAAGACTAAGAAATCTTTACTTCATGAGAAATGAATGCTTTCGTCTTTCATTATGAGACCATTGGTGCGTCCAATGGTCTCATAATGAAAGACGAAAGATAGTGTGAAATGGAGTAGAAAAATAAATAAGTGAACGTTTAAAACACTAACGAGTGGGTTTAATACTGTAATGATGACTTTAGTAAACATTATCATACTTAATTATATAGAGTTCTCTCTATAT